>OX031048.1:5959166-8448333 GCA_943735995.1 Sesia bembeciformis
ACAGAGAGGTCATTGTTCACATTTTCGTTTATTATTATATTTTCTTTTTCATAAAAAGGTTGAAAACATAATATTTCTAAGCAGAGTGCCATTAATGGATGCAGTCTCTTACATCGGTTAAAATGTTCTCCTTTCAAAAATCCATCTACTGAACCATTTGCAATTATCTCGCTTTCAACAGCTATGTTCATTATTCCACAGTCCAATTGCTCTAAACAATTGAATTCAGTTACGTCTTTCACTCGCTGCTGCCATAGCATCATTCCCCCCGCCCGTCAAGGACTTGTTGTGGTAGCCTGTCATTGTATCCACTTTTTTTAAATCGCTTACTCAAACATATATATAAATTTCAACTATACAAAACAAAGTTTATTTTAAGTCATATACTGCACACCTTTCGATTCACCTGTCAGGTACTTGTGCTCACCGAAATCTCCTGTCAATTTTTTTTCTACTTTACGATCGAACTAAATGGTATTAAAATTTCAAAACTTACAGCGACAAGTGTTTTTTTTTAATTTTATTTACACTTTAAAAATATAAGGGCTGACAACGTAAAGGGCTGATGCCTGCCAGGTGGTGGTTACCGTATTCAGCATGCTATAACTCATCACTAAAAGAATTTCTAGCCTTACAGAAAGACCGTAACGCATAGGGTTCACGAGCTCTCAGTCTACAACTAAAAGCATTAAGTAAAAAAAAGCAACTCGCGCGGAATAGCCATGTCAACGTGATTGCTAATATTGCCGTCCGAGAGAGAGAGATAGAGATGAGCAAATTTATAAAGTAAACACAGGAAGTTGCCAAGCTGTGATTTTTATGTTACGATTTTTTTATTTTTATAATAATTGCGGAATTATTACGTTATTCGCGAATGGTGTTCCGTCACGTATCCTATCTTTAGGGAGTAAAATTTTGATATTATTATTTTCGCGAGCCCGGCCCAAAGCTACATACAATTGCCCATGACTAAAAACGTCGGATCTTAAATCGACACCTACGCGACTTATGGTCTGGCCCTGACTTTTATGAATCGTCATCGCGTAACAAATTTGGAGGGGAAATTGACGACGGCACATCTCAATCGGACTACCATATTCTACGGGCGTTTTAAAAAGAATTCGTGGGATTAGATAGTGGTCCAGTCCGCCGGGCTTACGGACCGTAATTAATCGGGGCGAAGTAGCTACGACAATGATTTTTGTACCGTTAACTAAACCATCCGCAAAACTGAGATTACGGATGATCATGCAAACGGCACCTATTTTTAACGCGAGATCATGGTCTGGAACACCCCGAGGGTGCAACCTATTCAATGTTTCCGGGCCTAAGAATAATTCGTCCGCGGTGTCACTAACTGACCTATCTATACTATAAAAGTGTAATTTTTCGCCCGGTAAACGATCCAAAATTAAATTATTAATTTCCCTAGCACTTTCGATATGTGTGGATAAAATAGCTCTGTGGGCGCATACGTCGGGTTCGTCATACACCACCATAGGGAAAACAAAGTCAATTAGCTCGTTTAATTCGGTAGTAAAAGAAATTAGATTTAAATCAACTAAATTTTGTTTATTACTACCGATGTCTACAGCCGATGTCAGGGAAGGAGGTAGTTTGTTTGAACCGAGTTTGAGTAAAAACTCGGCAAACTCTACATCTTCCCTGCATCTGTGAGACGTTACTAATGAAAATGATTTTAAATTTTGCCAAACGGGCGATGACTTTACGGAACAATTTACGATGTCTGAATTTGTCTTTGCGTTCACTACGACCGGTGGTATTTGACGAAAGTCGCCAGCGAAAATAATCACTTTAGCGCCGAAAACCCTATCTGAACTCATTAAATCGCGAAGTGACCTATCTAGCATATGAATTAAATATTTATGGGCCATAGGTGCCTCATCATAAATAATAACGTCCGCGTGATATATGAGTTGCGCCCGTTGCGAACCATTCGTGATATTCCAGTAACCAAGATCATCTACCAATTCTAATGGGAATTTAAACATACTATGCGCGGTGGTGCCGCCGTCATAATTTTGAGCCGCGATACCCGAACTGGCTGTACATAAAGCGATGTGTTTTAAATTACCGCGTACGTGTGCCGCTATCACGTTTAAAAGTAACGTTTTACCCGAGCCAGCAGGGCCGTCAACGAAAATGGCGGAATGGTTACGATCGCGGAATTCCCTATCACTGCAAAGTCGATCAACGTAATCGAAAACTACTCGTTGATCGACCGACAACTGCGGCAGCCAGTGCTCTGCGTAAGCACTGAGATGGCTAGAATTACAATTCGTCCACTCTCGACTTAGTTCAGTGGTAGTATCGGAGGTTTCCGGTAAACCTTGTTCAACCGATGACGTACCGTGTTTGCGAAGCAAACGATCGATTTCGATTAAAGAAAGAGAATACGCTCTAACGCTATCGTTAGGCAACCGATGCAAGAAATCCTCGCTTAATTGATTTTTAAAATTATTCCAAAGCGACGCGACCGGTACACCGTTTACAGCCAGGAGCACGAAAAAGCCACGCAGTCGAGGTCCGGTGAAAAAAGAAGAAGCTTCCTGCATAGCTCTCTCGTACTCGACTTCATCGTCCGCGAGACCGACAACTTTGGCCGCTTCCTGGAATGTTTTGCAATTCGGACCACCGAGCGTTAAAAGATTCGTGTAACTGCGACACGGGTATGTACTTAATAGAAGGCGTAAGTAAAATTGCTCACCTCTATTAGGCGAGACCCAAAACAAACGCGCAACGAGGTCGCCGCGTTGTCGACGAGTGACAAATTTATTATTTGATAATGGGAAAATTCGAGCGTTTTTTATCGAGGGACGTTTAGAATGAACGATATATTGTTCGAAAAAATCTAAGTATGTTAACCGATCAAATTCGTCACCGGCGGGACGACTGAAATATGTAATTAAATCGGAACTCGAGCGGGTTGCGGCTTCAGTTTCAGATCCGGGTTTAAAGAATACCGAATGCTGTCCTTGGAGGTGGACACTAAGCTGCCTAACATTCGGTTCGCGCGCGGAAACATTAAACTCTAAAACTCGCCACGCGGCATCGCTGGACCCAATGTAACGTTTAGTGACGTACTGCTCTACTTCGTTATTTTTAAGTTCGTCGGGAATCAAAGCTACCCGCGACAAGTCTTGACCTTTGGTCATGTATTTGAATAAATATTTAACAATCGTACGTTGGGAAGAGACTTCCAAGTTAATGTGACAATCGTATTTCAAAAGTAGAGCTGCGTTGTAGGGAACGACCCACAAATCGGAAGTTTTAATGACTCTACCGCGATATTTAATACACGCTTCGTTTTTGCTATCGCGACGTAGGTTAATGAAACCTTTCTCGTCACAGAAGGTAGTCGCCGTTTCGCGTTTAGGAAAAAATTTAGAACATTTACGCTTTTCGCGATTCCAACACGGCAAATCGATTCTATGTGGCGGACCACACGGTCCGTGGATCATGTGGTCCAACACCGCTTTCCGGAGTCTACCTTCCGCTTCCGAGGGATGGGGAATATCGGCTCGGACAAACCTATCTATATCTAAATTTTGAATAGGGCCTCCGCCCTCTACTCTAAAGCAAATGTGAGCGTGAGGTAAGCCCCGCTTTTGAAATTCTATAACATCCATCATATACATACATTTGCCGAACCATTTGCCGGATCTAATGTCTTTTAACAGTTCAGTGAGTTTCAAGTTAAATACGCGAGCACAAGTAAGAGGATCGGCTTTTAGGTTGGAATCGGCAATGGACTGCTGGATTTCAATCCACTTTGGATTACAAGTCATCGTTAGGAAGAACGAAGGTGTACCTAATCTATTGACTAAAGCGATGGCATCCAAATATTTGGCCTTCATATAACGCGGACTTCCAGTGAAAGTATTGGGTAAGTAAATACGTCCCGGAACAACACCGCCCTCCCCTTGGATAGTTTCGTCGTTATTGATATCCCTATTTAGGGATTCAATATTAGAGATAATTTCTGGGAGTGGTGCTACTCTAAGAGAACTATTGCTACTAAATTGGCTACGGGAAATAAAACGGAGCCTTTCCTCGGAAACTCTACAATACATATCGACTAACCACTCCTCAGATAGTCGACCTAATTTTGAAAATCGCGGTTCTGATAATAATAAACAACGAATGTAACGCGCCTGTGTAAGTTTATGATTATTATTGTCTAATTTATCCGGATACCAACCGGGGGTACCATGCGGATACAATAAAGGATATTGAAAAGCTTCGTATAAAGGATTAAAAATATCTACTGTATGAGGCCTACTTGCACCTATCTTCCAAATCGCGATGGAATGAGGTTGAAATCTCTCCCTTTCCGTACGAATGATTGCGGCTACCTCGGTACCCGCGGGCATATCGCCTAAAATGTTACCGTGGGTTCGGCGTGTCGTGCGTTCGAAGACGAGGTGAGCTTCGTCGGAAGCTACTTGACTTAAGCGTTTAAAACAATTTATATAGGGATTTACGTTATGTAAAAAATTGGTGATGCACCGTATCACCTGCAAATCGAGATTTTGAGCGGTTGCTATTTTTTCGCGTTCGTTACTATCATCGATATAAAGACCGATGGGATTGGTGGAAAGGGAATATGCTAAATCAAAAACGCGGTGATATATGCGGCCTTGTATTTTTAGGAACGAAATGCCGGTAGGCTGTTGAAAACCATGAGAAACGCCCAAGGCGCTGAAAGCAAAAAGATTGTTATACGCGCGAGGCCGGGATGAAAACGCGGGATGAGAATAAAATTCCTCCGTCAAAGCGGGGAAATTTTGAACATTATACGCGCCCGAGCCGCAACACCACTGTTTGCGACCATTTTCTTCAAAAAAGAAACGAGTCTGACAATTCACACAAACGTGAACGTCGTGAGAAAGCAAAGAGGTATGTTTTAATGAATATAATTTAATTTTTTTGAGGTCGTCTTCGCGATATTGCCCTATTAAATTCGAGGAGGAACGTAACAACGGATCGACGTTCCTACTCTCTCTGTTATAACGTTCAACGGCAACTACATTCACTTCAGGATGTTTTTGAGAATATCGTTCTACCGCGGCGCGATTAATTTCGGGATTTTTTTGCGAATACCGTTGAACCGCGTCGCGATTAACCTCGGGGTGTTGAATTGTATAGCGATTAACCGCGTTTAAATGTGCATTAATATCGGTGCTTGTTTTTGGACCTCGCATTGCTTTTTTGGGTCGGCCCCTTTTCGTAAATAAGTTAATTTTTGTTTTCTCCATGACCACGACTGGCTTTAAAAAAGAAAATTTAGGGTCAGAACTAATAGAGTGAGATGAAGATAAAAGGGCATGTAAATTTAGGGCAATTCTTTTAATTACGACTACCGGTTTTAAAACAGTGAATTTAGGGTCTAGGGAAATAATGGGACATGCCGATGAAACAGCAAAAGAATTAACCGGTATTCTAGACAATGCTATGGACTTAAAGGTCGATTTAAGTAAGACTACCGGTTTTAAAACAGTGAATTTAGGGTCTAAGGAAATAATGGGAGATGCCGATGAAACAGCAAAAGAATTAACCGGTATTCTAGACAATGCTACTATGGACTTAAAGGTCGATAATTTCGGGTCATTCTGTGGGACATTGAAAGGAGGCAATTCTGCTGAATGATTTTGGACAGTTAATTTATGGATAGAATACTGAGACCCGTCACGTAGGTTCCTAGCAAAAAGCAATTCTATTAAAGTGTCTAAACTGCGACAACGAAACAAGCGCGCTTTGTTGTCGTCTGATCGGGAGCTAAAGAAATTATTGGAATCTACTTCGTGACTGTTAAAAAGGAAATAATAAGCGTTATATCGCCAAAAAGAAACTGTGTAAGACTGACCCGTAAATATATAATTATCGACATTATCATTATGAGAATCATTAAAAACATCGCATTGTAGAATGTTTTTTAATTCTAAAACTTTGGAGTTTAAGTCGTCACCAGACGGAAACAAACCATTACCTATCCACCTATCGTCGTCGGTCATGGATTTAATTTCAGCAAAATAAATTCCAACGCGAAACTCGGAAGGCAAATCTTCGGGTAGTAGATAACTTGTACCGGAAGGTAAATATGGACGACGTTGTAGGTATAAGGAATCCCCACTTTCTAAAATATTGTCAATATCGACTGTTTGAAAAATATTTCTATTACTAAAAACTGAAAAAGCTGCCGCGCACGCTGACATGGCTACACATTGCGAGTTGTTACCGCGGAACCTCGAGCAAGCCTGGTGATAGTTTCCTAAAGAAATGTAAGATTATTAGTAAAATGAAATTATTAAAAAATAGATTAATACAAAAGAATAGTTAGATACATGAAAGGGGTTGTATTAAGAAGTTTGTACAAACGTATTTTTTTTTCCGGCTGTGCAAAAAGTCCTAAATTAAATTTCTGGTCGAATAGACATTTGCTTAAGTATAGATAAATATTTCAGTTTGCATGATCTATAATTATATTTATTCATACATTTCTGGACATAAGAGATTAAAGTATAATGTGGATCATTCATGTGTGACTTTATTGTTTATAAATAAGTATATTCACTTACATATGTACCTACCTACTACATTCTCACGCTTAATAATTAACAGTCATAAATACTCAAAATTTGTAAGAACTCACCGGTCAAATGGAGTCAAAATGTAAACAAATTATTTTATTTTATTCAGTTCAATTTCAGAGATTATTTTATTCTGGACAAAACTCTAATCTATATACATATAAAATAAAAATGTAATTGATCGCTGTCTGTACATGGAAGATATATGAGAAAAATATTATTGGGGGCCTTTATCAACGCAATAGAATCCAAAACAATGATTGTTAGAATTTTTGTCTGTTTGTCTGTGTGTTTGTGCGCGCTATCTTAGAAACGGCTTAACCGATTTGAATGCGGTTTTCACTAATGTATTGTGGTAAGCTTCACTTAAAATTTAGTGTATGTTTTATTTCAATCAGTTCATAAATAAAAAAGTTATATCAATTTAAAGAATCACGTCGAACATTTGTTCGATAAAAAATAAGCTATAAAAAATAATGTGTGTGATCGTTTTTGAAAATACCAAATATCCCTAAAAAAGTAGACGTTGTTTATAAACTAAAGTCCACGCGGACGAAGTCGCGGGTAACAGCTAGTTCTAAACATGTGAGAAATAAAGTTTATAGTTTTCGTAATAAACATGGTTTCTCTTTAGATTACCTACTACATTTTTCTAATTCATTGAATAAATGCATATTTTTAACTTATACATACTTCCATATAAATAATAGGTAATAATTTTTATTTAGGTAATATAATATATTAATAATAATAAATGTAACTGTTTAAAAATATTGGTGCTGAGATATTAAGTAGGTATCTATTCAAATCATTATTTAATTTAGTAGTAGATAGTAACTTCTAAAAATCAATTTTTGGTAGAAATCAAGATTCACCGAATTTTGAGTTGTATAGGTTTATTATTATTACGCGTGCATTATACATATTATTATAACAAAGTACATGGAATTCACTAATCAGTCTATATTTACAATAAACTGAAAAATCCTTTTTGTACTTAATGGAAACTAAAATTCCCCAAAATATACCTATTGTTTATCGAGCAAAAATACTAATATATGATAATTCCAGTGTTATCAAGAAACTCCCTTATATATAGAGTAGTATTATATTTAAGTAGGTAACTACCTATAGTTAATATTTAATTACATAAGTATTCACGTAAATTAATATATTAAAAGTAAATTCATAATATACCTACCTACATGAAATTTAGTAGTATCTACGTACAGTGACTTCTCTATGATTTAACCTACAAAAAGCAGTTTTAAAGAAAAATACATACTTAGTTATACAATAAAATAGCTAAGATAAACTTTCTTATTATAAATGAATACTTATAATATCTTATGTCACTTTCTTTGTGAATAGAAATTGTTTTTTTTTAATATTATAAACATTATTATTAGTAGGTACCTATAAAAGAAGTACCTATGTATATGAAATTCATATGTAACATATAATAAAATGATAACAGAGCCGTGGCTGTATATTAAATATTTGTAGAAAAAAATCATTACATAGACAGAGATCAAAACAATATTTTTTATGTAACTATCTGTACCTACGCGCGCGGATTACTCAAAATCATAGGACGGATTTTAATGAAACTTGACATAATTGCAAGTATTGCAATGTGTATGTGTATGCATTGCATGCATACCCATGTGTATCTAAGTACTTTTTATTCAAATTCAATATATAATTTCTAGAATCAAGTTATTATTATCAAGTATAAACGTACAAAGTCGGGGGGGGTATCGCTAGTTTGCAATCCAAGTTGGTAATTAACGTTCATAACGAAAAATGTATCCTGTTTTTATTTCATTATCACAAATATTACGCACAAAAAGAATTTTGAAATTTAACAAACTAATTAATAAACGACAATACTTTTAGTTAATTATCACACATTTCTTTAGATTAATTATAACGAAAATTCAATTTGACCTTGGCAAGTTCGTGAAGTATATTTGTTGTTAGCCCCGTAAGACGGCCCCCCACCCACCGCGGACCACCCCGCCCACCGACGCCGATTCAAAATCAGCGAAGGACGCGGACCAACGGTGCAATTTAACGGTACAATTTTAAATACACAACTATTAAATTTAAAAATTTAATAATGATAATAAACTATACTTAAGTATTAAACCACAAAACGTATAATACACAAATTTATAATAATTATGACTTTGATTTCTCATCAAAATGTACTTTGGGAAATTTTACGACGGTGGCGGTTGATCCCGCCCGCACACCGCTAATTCCTAGAACTCGGTGAACTGTGAAGATCACGGTCAAAGGGTAAAATTTTAATGAAATATCTATTCGAATGGTTAGGGCGAAATCAAGAATAATAATTCACAAGACTCACCTGTAGCAACACAGGCGGCTCTGATAAGAGCCCTACCACCATGACCAGTCGAGGTAGCCCGCGGCAAGTTGGTGGAAGTAGGTGGATCCATCTGAAATTGTCGTTATAATTTAAATTTCACGAAGGAAAGTGTTGACCTTGAGATGTTAACCGACGTTGGAGTAACAGTCGCTAACACTCCCATCGAGCGATACCACATATAGCATCTCTACAAAAGTAGATTCGCCAATCCGAGCCTCCTGATCAGCATGTAAAAAATACCGTAAACATATTTGATCATAATATGTAACAATAATCTTCACTTCTTTATTGCTTACACAACAAATAAAAACAAAATATACACACACTTAATACATTTAAGACTCAATTGACATGAATATATTAAATAATAACATTTCTAATATAAAAAAAAAACATTAAAAAAGTTATCTCAATAATTTCAATAAAACTGACCTGTAACAGAAGGATTCACCGTTAGTACTGAGCTCTAGGGGTCGGCGCGACGTATTTAAACTAATATGTAGCGTCTCCACGCACGGTAGTGATGGACGAAATAAAATGAAATATTGAAAAGATAATAAATCATCCGTATATTTTTATTCGATTCGATATTTTGATTATTGACTTAAAATATGAAAATATCATATTTTTCATTTCATTCATTTTTAGCTTAATCCTGTTGTTATTTAGTATCGATTTACTAAAATAACTCAAAAATCAATATGATTTGATCATTATTATCCCAAAATACTATTCGAGACACTTCGACAGTTGTCATTGTAATTAAGCAAAATTTAAAACTGTAATATAACCAAAATAATAAATGGACCGTTTATTTTAATGTGCACATATTATTTATAAACGATTCACAATTAGTATTTTAAAATATCCATATACTTTGATCAATTTAAAATTTCTCAATAAATGAAATTGCGTAATGGTTGATTACGAAAGTGGTGTAAGTCCATTTTCCCTAAAATAACTAATTAAGCACTTCTAACGTAAGAGAGAAGTAATACTTAGAATTTTACCAGCAAAAGCGTAATGTAATGGAAATACAGTAACTTCTCGACTTACGACGATGTTCCTTTCCGCAACTTACTTATTGTACATCAAAATTAATCGATTGCATCTTCTTCGATTTACGACAGGAAAATGATACATGAAAATTTTATTTCAACAAAATATCTACAAAATGCAATTTAGAAAGGGAAAATCAATACTGAAGGAGAAAAAATAAACTGACTGAAAATATTTTGGATGAGGTTTTGTAAACGTACACAATATACATTGTTTTTTAATATAAAACATCGATGGGGGACACGTAATTTAAGACTTAAGATTTATCACCAACCGATCAAGGAAGACAGCCAAAGTTTTAAAGATTTACACTAATGTTAGACCCTCTCACTGGCCGAATGTCGAGCGGTATCAGAAACGGCGTGCCCTTTATATACCAGACAATTTCGCACGTACTCCACGCATAAGTTGTGGACTTAATAATTAATTAATTAAATATAACAATTATAATAATAATTATTTATGAAATTGAATTGTATTTATACAAAAATCAAAATAGTAAATGTTACTTTCTTTAAAAAAAAATAAATGTTGTTTTATGTGGAAAGTAGTGCATGAGTGGTTATTGAATCATTTGAAAAATTTAATTGTGAGTTATTTCATAAGTCCGTCCATCTCTAAGGCATGACGATTGCATAGTCAGTAGTATTGCCACTGTTAATTTTTCAAATTGCCAATTTTAAAATTAAAAATGAATATAAAATTTTAAAAAAATGTAGACTTGTACTTTCTAATTAGTTTTTTGTTTAGAAAAAATATCAATATTTATTGTTTAATTAAATTGGTGAGTATATGACATTATTCTAATTTTGGTTTACATTAAATGTTCCCTATTATTTTTTCTATAGATGATGATAATGTAAATTCAAGGAACTATAAAATAAGAATTATAAAATAAATTAACCACATTTTATTTCGGCTATTCCGTATTAAGCTGATTACGTGCTATACTGCCGCTTATACAAACGTTGACAATTATTCTTCATAAAATAGGAATCGTCTTATAAATAGCAACACTGAATTGGTGTATCCTGTGTATTGATGATAATGAAAACTGTTTTACCAATAATAATTCGAAATCCCTATTCAGAGCATAAATCTTTTAGGCCGAAATTCATAACATTTTTCTTAATTTCATTTTATCATTTTATCTATATGAGTGCGATTAATTTAATACATATAAATAAAAATGAGAAATGCATTTAAGCATTTGCAGTAGCGCGTCATCTATGGGAATTTCTACAAATTATTTAATTAGTTGTTTTGCTTGTTTTCGTTATTATAAACACTTGATGATTGATGACTTGATGACAATATAGTTTCACAAGATTTCTGTAGATGGTGCTACTGTACTTTTTTTTTTATTATTAACAATTTTACAAAGATTAAGTATATACCTAACATAATTGTATCTAATAAACCATACAGATTTGTCTAAGATACAAGTACTGCTGGAATCAGTAGTCGATACACTAAAAACCTACCTGTGAGCAGTGAACAAATTATAATTTGGACAAGAAATATGTTCTTAATTTATATTTTAAATTATTTTCGCTGATATCTTTTTTAAATATCTTTTTTAAATTTAGGATCTAATTCATTTATTAACCTGGGAACAGAGTAAGCGCTGGTCCGCTGACCGTATACATTGTTCACGGCGTTGGTTACCAAATGCTTATGTGTTATATACTACGAGTAACTGTAGGATGTGATATTAACGTTTGAATTTTGGTATTGAAATATTGTTCTTTTAATATATTATATGTGCTTTTAATATGAACGGGTAAAGTATTGCAATACTTAAATAGTTTAAGGTCATTGTTGGCATATTTTAGTTTAATGTTGGTGGGAACAATTGTTTTTAATATTTTTAGTTGTAGTCGAAAGATGTTATTTAGGTAAGATTTATACGTTCTACCATAACTACTAATACCATAAGCTACTATTGACTCAGCTAGTGCATTGTATAACATTAGTCGTGTTTTAAAGGATAATCGGTTCTTAGCGAGATTTATAGTAGACAGGAAAGACCTCAGTTTATTACAGATTTTATTGACTTGGGGCTTCCAATTAAACTTACTATCAATTATAAGGCCAAGGTACGTGTGCGTGTTAACTATTTCAAGTACAGGTGTGTTGGAGTGAACTGTGTAGGCAGTAATGGTCGTGAGCAAGAAGTTGTAAATTCATCGTTTGTTTCAAATGAGGTGATCTTATATGAATTAATTTTGTCTTTTGGGTATTTAGAATAAGATTGGCATCATGGCACCATCTATTTAGATTGTCAAAATCAGATTGTAGTTTAAGCAGGGCCATGTCAACATTCCCATCGGCTATTAGTAGGCAAGTGTCGTCCGCAAATTGATAAACGATGCAATAGTTAAGGTGTTCATTCATGTCATTAACATATGTTAAGAAATGTAACTTATATCGACGTTATCGATTCAGTCTGTTTCATTGTTGAGAAAACATGTTTGCTTTGCGTGCTTTGAAATTTTGCCGATAAATAAGTTACGTAACCACGTGACATATTTAACATAAAGAGGCAATAGAATCTAAGTTAATAAAATTTCTACCATGTTGTATCCATTTTGTCTTGATTTTTGATAAAGGGCATTCTGTATAATACTCTACGCGAAGTTCGCCTTACAACCTAAAAAGCTCTTTGAAGCCATAATTGAAATTGTATTTGTACTCACTTGTATGGCAGCCATCGTTAACCCTAGATAGATAATCTACGTCCCCGAAACGCACGTCGCTTGGAAATATTGCTATTTCTTTTTTGTAACTATAAAACGCAGTGCATTGTCTTTCTCAGTGAACTCAGTTATCGCCCAGAGCTACTATGTTACAACTGTATCGCAGTGGTAAATACGATACGTAAATATATGATGTGTCGTAATTTTAGTTCATTTGTAAGAAGGTTTAAAAAGTTATGTTCTATATGTTACTAATATATTTTTTTTTCAAAAAACCTTCAAAAAACATATAAAAGACCATAAAAATCCCTATCAATGTGACATATACGTCTCTTAAACGTATGATTATCTTTAACGTAAGTAAACATGATTATCTTTCTAGGATTAACAAAGTGGTAGAGTTCGGACGCTCTGGGCTTCGCCCTACGCGGAGCTCGGCCTGCGGCCTCGCTATATAGCCGCCATCTTCAAAAAGGGTGACATACAAATAATAATTCCAAAATCCTTAGTGAGAAACTCCTAAACTCCTCAGATATTAATTTTTATCCGGATCAGATGAATTTTAAAAATGGCCGCCATCTTGAATTTGCTATGTTGGATAAAAAATTTCGTACATGGCAAAACATCGTCAAGATAAAAAAAAAATGTCAATCAATGGTAAGACATCGTCAAGATAAATGATATTAATTTGAGCACCAATGCGATATGTCTAACCGTTTCGGAGATGTCATCCGAAGAATTCTGTAGGGCGGCCATCTTGGAAATAATAATTCTTTAATTAGGGTCCCCTGAGCCCCCCAGATATCAATTTTTATCCGGATCAGACAACATGAAAAATTGCTGTAAAATGTAATCCGATCGCTCCGGGCTTCGCCCTGCGCGGAGTTCGACCTGCGGCCTCGCGTAGATTACACACTGGGAGGGATCGCTGTAGTTTCGTCGTGCGGCTCCTGCGTGGCGGCCATCTTCAAAAATGGCAGAATCTAAATAAGAAATCCAAATCCTTAATCAGGATCCCCTGGAGCCCCCCGATATCAATTTTCATTCGGTTTGGGTGAATCTGAAAAATAACCGCCATCTAGGATTCGCCATCTTTAAATTTATCCTACCTCAGTACAAAGACATCGTCAAGATAAAGGATATTACTTTGAGTACCAATCCGATATGTCTAACCGTTTCGGAGATGTCATTCGAAGAATTTTGTTTGTGCGGCCATCTTGGAAATAACCATCAATCCCTAATTAGGGTCCCCTCAGCCCCCCAGATATCAATTTTCATTCGGCTCGGATGAATTTGAAAAATCCCCGCCATCTTGGATTCACCATCTTAAAAAAAAAATATCCTCATATGAAGACATCATCATGATAAACCATATTAGTTTGAGCACCAATCCGATATGTCTAATCGTTTCGGAGATGTCATCCGAAGAATTTTGTAAAGCGGCCATCTTGGAAATAACCATAAATCCTTAATCAGGGTCTCCTCAGCCCCCCAGATATCAATTTTCATTCGGCTCGGATGAATTTGAAAAATCACCGCCATCTTGGATTCGCCATCTTAAAAAAAAAATATCCCAATATGAAGACATCATCATGATAAACCATATTAGTTTGAGCACCAATCCGATATGTCTAACCGTTTCGAAGATGTCATCCGAAGAATTTTTTAAAGCGGCCATCTTGGAAATAATCATATATCCTTAATCAGGGTCTCCTCAGCCCCCCAAATATCAATTTTCATTCGGCTCGGATGAATTTGAAAAATCACCGCCATCTTGGATTCACTATAACCATAAATCCTTAATCAGGGTCCCCTGAGCCCCCCAGATATCAATTTTCATCCGGATCGGACAACTTGAAAAATTGCTATAAAATGTAGTCCGGTCGCTCCGGGCTTCGCCCTACGCGGAGCTCGGCCTGCGGCCTCGTTAGAGGCAGCTCGGCCTGCGGCCTCGCGTAAGTTACACAACGTGCACGGCTGGTGGTACCGTAGTCCGGTCGCTCCGGGCTTCGCCCTACGCGGAGCTCGGCCTGCGGCCTCGTTAGACGCAGCTCGGCCTTCGGCCTCGCCTAAGTTACACAACGTGCGCGGCTGGTGGTACCGTAGTGCGGTCGCTCCGGGCTTCGCCCTACGCGGATCTCGGCCTACGGCCTCGTGAAACGCAGCTCGGCCTTCGGCCTCGCGTAAGTTACACGGTGGTAAAGTTCGGACGCTCCGGGCTTCGCCCTACGCGGAGCTCGGCCTGCGGCCTCGCCGTATAGCCGCCATCTTCAAAAAAGGTGAAATACAAATAATAATTCCAAATCCTTAGTCAGGAACCCCTAAGCCACCCAGATATCAATTTTTTTCCGGATCGAATGAATTCGAAAAATGGCCGCCATCTTGGATTCGCCATTTTGAAAATAAATTTTCCCCTCAGTAGAAAGACATCGTCATGATAAACAATATTAGTTTGAGTACCAATCCGATATCTCTAACCGTTCCGGATCTGTCGTCGAAAGAATTTTGTATGGCGGCCATCTTGGGAAATCTCGGCACCTACCCTAAATCCCTAATGGGAACTCTCCGGAAGCCAATTTCCTCCCCAATTTTCCACCTTGAAACACGTTCGTCCAGGAATATTTAAATTTCCAAGTTTTTTTTTTAATTTCCGCCATTTTGTGTCCGCCATCTTGTATTTTTTTTTCTACCCAGTTCTCCCAATGACCAGAATTTCTAACGAGGGGGAATTCCGCCCCGCACTCCCCGTCTAATTCGGCCTACGGCCTCGCGAATGCCCTCGGACGTCAATTTCGAAATTTCTACTTTGTATGGCAGCCATCTTGAAAAATGGCGGAATAAAAAAAAAGTTCCTAAATCCCGAATCAGGGTCCCCTGAACTCCCCAGGTATTAATTTTCATCCCGATTGGATGAATTTGAAAAATGGCCGCCATCTTGGATTCGCCATTTTGGGAAAAAAAAATCTTCCAGTGAAAGGACATCGACTTGCCCCCTCATCCTAGTTTGAGCACCGATCCGATATCTCTACCCGTTTGGGAGATACGGTCAAAATAAATTTGTATGGCGGCCATCTTGAATCCGCCATTTTGAATTTTTATTGCGGTCTCGTCAAAGTGCCGGCGGTTCTCTATGACATTCGGTCGAGCACCATATGACTATCTCTCACCGTTTGGGCAGGCCGTCGACAGTCGAGCTGAAAGTCCACCGGATGCGGACGGGCCCACTCCCGGTGCAGCTCCTGGGTGAGCTCGGCCTGCGGCCTTGTTCGCTGGCCTCGGCCTCCGGCCTCGCGGGAGTATTGGCCGATTTAAATTTAAAATTTCAATTGACGGCCGCCATCTTGGAAATGGCGGGATCGAAAAACCGACCCGAAATTCTCAATCAGGTGCCTCCCGACCCCCCGCTTGCCAATTTCCACCCCCCTCGGACAAACTTGAAAAACGGCCGCCATCTTGAATCCGCCATTTTGAAAAAAATTTTTGCCCACGAGATGACATACCCCGGCCCGAATGACATTTGGTCGAGCACCTCCCCCCTACCTCTTTCCGTTTTAAAACTACGAGCGATTGAAATTTGTATGGCGGCCATTTTTTTTTTCGAATTCGGAATTTTCGCGGCGCCCTCTGGCGTCTACCGGCAGTTCCCTATGACATTCGGTCAAGCACCTTACGACTACCTCTCACCGTTTGGGCAGGCCGTCGACCGTCGAGCTGAAAGTCCATTGGATGCGGTCGGGCCCACTCCCGATGCAGCTCCTGGGCGAGCTCGGCCTGCGGCCTCGCCCGCGCCGCTCGGCCTCCGGCCTCGCGGGAATTATGGCCGATCTAAGTTTAAAATTTCAATTGGCGGCCGCCATCTTGGAAATGGCGGGATCGAAAAACCGACCCGAAATTCTCAATCAGGGGCCCCCCGACCCCCCGGATGCCGATTTCCACCCCCCTCGGGCAAACTTGAAAAACGGCCGCCATCTTGTTTCCGCCATTTTGAAAAAATTTTTTGCCCACGAGAAGACCCACCCCAACCCGAATGACATTTGGTCGAGCACTTCCCACTTACCTCTTACCGTTTTAGAAATACGAGCGATTTACACTTTGTATGGAGGCGATTTAGGACGTTCGAAATTCAAATTTTCGCGACACTCCCTGGCATCTGCCGGCGGTTCCCTACGACATTTGGTCGAGCACCCCCCGCGCAGGTGTTACCGTTTGGTCGGGCCGTTGTCATTTTTCGTCTCAGGTCACCAACTTGCAGAAGTCGGATTTTTCTGGTGGTCACGGGACCCATCCGCGTACTTTCTCATTCAAAGTTTCCCTCTGCCGGTATGGGAACCCGGAGATCAATTATGTCAGTCAGTGAGTGAGTCAGTGGTAATCGAGCTTTATATATTATAATAACTAGGTTTCGGCGGCGCCCCCCGGGCGCCGGCCTCCCCCTGAGCGGGGGGACGCTCCGGGCTTCGCCCTGCGCGGAGCTCGGCCTGCGGCCTCGCGCCGTGGAGCTCGGCCTTCGGCCTCGCGTAGATTACTCACTGGGAGGGGTCGCTGTAGTTTCGTCGTGCGGCTCCTGCGTGGCGGCCATCTTCAAAAATGGCGGAATCTAAATAAGAATTCAAAATCCTCAATCAGGCTCCCCTGGAGCCCCCAGATATCAATTTTCATTCGGTTTGGGTGAAATTGAAAAATGGCTGCCATCTTGAATTCGCCATCTTTAATTTTTTTCTGCTTCAGTATAAAGACATTTTCAAGATAAACAATATTAGTTTGAGCACCAATCCGATGTGTCTAACCGTTTTGGAGTTGTCATCCGAAGAATTTTTTGGGACCGCCATCTTGGAAATAACCATTAATCCTTAATCAAGGTCCCCTCAGCCCCCCAAATGTCAATTTTCATTCGGCTCGGATGAATTTGAAAAATCCCCGCCATTTTGGATTCACCATCTTAAAAAAAAATTATCCCAATATGAAGACATCATCATGATAAACCATATTAGTTTGAGCACCAATCCGATATGTCTAACCGTTTCGGAGATGTCATCAGAAGAATTTTGTAAAGCGGCCATCTTGAAAATATCTATAAATCCTTAATCAGGGTCCCCTGAGCCCCCCAGATATCAATTTTCATTCGGATCGGATGAATTTGAAAAATCCCCGCCATCTTGGATGCACCATCTTAAAAAAATTTTTATCCCAATATGAAGAAATCGTCATGATAAACCATATTAGTTTGAGCACTAATCCGATATGTCTAACCGTTTCGAAGATGTCATCCGAAGAATTTTTTAAAGCGGCCATCTTGGAAATAACCATATGTCCTTAATCAGGGTCCCCTGAGTCCCCCAGATATCAATTTTCATCCGGATCGGACAACATAAAAAATTGCTGTAAAATGTAGTCCGGTCGCTCCGGGCTTCGCCCTACGCGGAACTCGGCCTGCGGCCTCGTTAGACGCAGCTCGGCCTTCGGCCTCGCCTAAGTTACACAACGTGCGCGGCTGGTGGTACCGTAGTGCGGTCGCTCCGGGCTTCGCCCTACGCGGATCTCGGCCTACGGCCTCGTGAAACGCAGCTCGGCCTTCGGCCTCGCGTAACTTACACGGTGGTAAAGTTCGGACGCTCCGGGCTTCACCCTACGCGGAGCTCGGCCTGCGGCCTCGCTGTATAGCCGCCATCTTCAAAAAGGGTGAAATACAAATAATAATTCCAAATCCTTAGTCAGGAACCCCTAAGCCACCCAGATATCAATTTTTATCCGGATCGAATGAATTCGAAAAATGGCCGCCATCTTGGATTCGCCATTTTGAAAATAAATTTTCCCCTCAGTAGAAAGACATCGTCATGATAAACAATATTAGTTTGAGCACCAATCGGATATCTCTAACCGTTCCGGATCTGTCGTCGAAAGAATTTTGTATGGCGGCCATCTTGGAAAATGTAGGCACCTACCCTAAATCCCTAATGGAAACTCTCCGGAAGCCAATTTCCTCCCCAATTTTCTACCTTGAAACACGTTCGTCCAGGAATATTTAAATTACCAAAATATTTTTTTTAAATTTCCGCCATTTTGTATCCGCCATCTTGGATATTTTTTTCTACCCAGATTTCCCAATGACCGAAGTTTCTAACGAGGGGGAATTCCGCCCCGCTCCCCACGTCTAATTCGGCCTACCGCCTCGCGAATGCCCTCGGACGCCAATATCAAAATTTCCACTTTGTATGGCAGCCATCTTGAAAAATGGCGGAATAAAAAAAAAGTTCCAAAATCCCGAATCAGGGTCCCCTGAACCCCCCAGGTATTAATTTTCATCCCGATAGGAAGAATTTAAAAAATGGCCGCCATCTTGGATTCGCCATTTTGGGAAAAAAATTTCATCCAGTGGAAGGACATCGACTTGCCCCCTCATATTAGTTTGAGCCCCGATCCGATATCTCCACCCGTTTGGGAGATACGGTCAAAATAAATTTGTATGGCGGCCATCTTGAATCCGCCATTTTGAATTTTTATGGCGCTCTCGTCAAAGTGCCGGCGGTTCTCTATGACATTCGGTCGAGCACCATACGACTACCTCTCACCGTTTGGGCAGGCCGTCGACCGTCGAGCTGAAGGTCTACTGGATGGTGACGGGCCCGCTCTCGGTGCGGCTCCTGGGCGAGCTCGGCCTGCGGCCTCGCTCGCTGGTCTCGGCCTCCGGCCTCGCGGGAGTATTGGCCGATTTAAATTTGAAATTTCAATTGACGGCCGCCATCTTGGAAATGGCGGGATCGAAAAACCGACCCGAAATTCTCAGTCAGGGCCCCCCCGACCCCCCGGATGCCAAATTCCACCCCCCTGGGACAAACTTGAAAAACGGCCGCCATCTTGAATCCGCCATTTTGAAAAAATTTTTTGCCCACGAGAAGACCCACCCCGGCCCGAATGACATTTGGTCGAGCACCTCCCCCCTACCTCTTACCGTTCGAAAACTACGAACGATTTCATTTTGTATGGAGGCGATTTAGGACGTTCGAAATTCAAATTTTCGCGACGCCCGCTGGCATCTGCCGGCAGTTCCCTACGACATTTGGTCGAGCACCCTCCGCGCACCTCCTACCGTTGGGCCTGGCCGTTTGAAATTTTCGTGAGGTTTGGACAAGTTGCAGAAGTCAGATTTTTCTGGTGGTCACGGGACCCATCCGCGTATTTCCACATTCAAAGTTTCCCTCTGCCGGTATGGGAACCTGGAGATCAATTATGTCAGTCAGTCAGTGAGTCAGTGGTAATCGAGCTTTATATATTATAATAATAATTATATAGTATAATAATAATTTATATAGTATAATAACTAGGTTTCGGCGGCGCCCCGCGGGCGCCGGCCTCCCCCTGAGAGGGGGGACGCTCCGGGCTTCGCCCTGCGCGGAGCTCGGCCTGCGGCCTCGCGCCGTGGAGCTCGGCCTTCGGCCTCGCGTAGATTACTCACTGGGAGGGGTCGCTATAGTTTCGTCGTGCGGCTCCTGCGTGGCGGCCATCTTCAAAAATGGCGGAATCTAAATAAGAATTCAAAATCCTCAATCAGGCTCCCCTGGAGCCCCCAGATATCAATTTTCATTCGGTTTGGGTGAAATTGAAAAATGGCTGCCATCTTGAATTCGCCATCTTTAAATTTATCCTACCTCACTATAGACATTGTCAAGATGAACAATATTAGTTTGAGCACCAATCCGATATGTCTAACCGTTTCGGAGTTGTCATCCGAAGAATTTTGTGGGGCGGCCATCTTGGAAATAACCATAAATCCTTAATCAGGGTCCCCTGAGCCCCACAGATATCAATTTTCATTCGGCTCGGATGAATTTGAAAAATACCCGCCATCTTGGATTCACCATCTTAAAAAAAATATATCCCAATATGAAGACATGATCATGATAAACCATATTAGTTTGAGCACCAATCCGATATGTCTAACCGTTTCGGAGATGTCACCCGAATAATTTTGTGGGGCGGCCATCTTGGAAATAACCATATATCCTTAATCAGAGTCCTCTGAGCCCCCCAGATATCAATTTTCATCCGGATGGGACAACTTGAAAAATTGCTGTAAAATGTAGTCCGGTCGCTCCGGGCTTCGCCCTACGCGGAGCTCGGCCTGCGGCCTCGTTAGACGCAGCTCGGCCTGCGGCCTCGCCTAACTTACACAACGTGCACGGCTGGTGGTACCGTAGTCCGGTCGCTCCGGGCTTCGCCCTACGCGGAGCTCGGCCTGCGGCCTCGTTATACGCAGCTCGGCCTGCGGCCTCGCCTAAGTTACAAAGTGGTAGAGTTCTGACGCTCCGGGCTTCGCCCTACGCGGAGCTCGGCCTGCGGCCTCGCCGTATAGCCGCCATCTTCAAAAAGGGTGAAATACAAATAATAATTCCAAATCCTTAGTCAGGATCCCCTAAGCCCCCCAGATATCAATTTTTATCCGGATCGGATGAATTCGGAAAATGGCCGCCATCTTGGATTCGCCATTTTGAAAATAAATTTTCCCCTCAGTAGAAAGACATCGTCATGATAAACAATATTAGTTTGAGCACCAATCCGATATCCCTAACCGTACCGGATCTGTCGTCGAAAGAATTTTGTATGGCGGCCATCTTGGAAAATCTCGGCACCTATCCTAAATCCTTAATCGAAAACCCCGGATGCAAATTTCCTCCCCGATTATCCACCTCAAAAAGTGGCCACAGAGGAATTTTTAAATTTCCAAGTTTTTTTTTTTAAATTTCCGCCATTTTGTATCCGCCATCTTGAATTTTTTTTTCTACCCAGATTTCCCAATGACCGGAGTTTCTAACGAGGGGAAATTCCGCCCCGCACCCCCCGTCTAATTCGGACTACCGCCTCGCGAATGCCCTCGGACCCCAAAATAGAAATTACCACTTTGTATGGCAGCCATCTTGAAAAATGGCGGAATAAAAAAAAAGTTCCCAAATCCCGAATCAGCGTCCCCTGAACCCCCCAGGTATTAATTTTCATCCCGATCGGAAGAATTAAAAAAATGGCCGCCATCTTGGATTCGCCATTTTGTTAAAAAAAATTCATCCAGTGGAAAGACATCGACTTGCCCTCTCATATTAGTTTGAGCCCCGATCCGATATCTATACCCGTTTGGGAGATACGGTCAAAATAAATTTGTATGGCGGCCATCTTGAATCCGCCATTTTGAATTTTTATCGCGGTCTCGTCAAAGTGCCGGCGGTTCTCTATGACATTCGGTCGAGCACCATACGACTACCTCTCACCGTTTGGGCAGGCCGTCGACCGTCGAGCTGAAGGTCTACTGGATGGTGACGGGCCCGCTCTCGGTGCAGCTCCTGGGCGAGCTCGGCCTGCGGCCTCACTCGCTGGTCTCGGCCTCCGGCCTCGCGGGAGTATTGGCCGATTTAAATTTAAAATTTCAATTGACGGCCGCCATCTTGGAAATGGCGGGATCGAAAAACCGACCCGAAATTCTCAGTCAGGGCCCCCCCGACCCCCCGGATGCCAAATTCCACCCCCCTGGGACAAACTTGAAAAACGGCCGCCATCTTGAATCCGCCATTTTGAAAAAATTTTTTGCCCACGAGAAGACCCACCCTGGCCCGAATGACATTTGGTCGAGCACTTCCCACTTACCTCTTACCGTTTTAGAAATACGAGCGATTTACACTTTGTATGGAGGCGATTCTGGACGTTCGAAATTCAAATTTTCGCGACGCCCGCTGGCATCTGCCGGCGGTTCCCTATGACATTTGGTCGAGCACCCCCCGCGCAGCTGTTACCGTTTGGTCGGGCCGTTGGAAATTTTCGTGAGGTTTGGACAAGTTGCAGAAGTCGGATTTTTCTGGTGGTCACGGGACCCATCCGCGTACTTTCTCATTCAAAGTTTCCCTCTGCCGGTATGGGAACCTGGAGATCAATGATGTCAGTCAGTCAGTCAGTCAGTCAGTGAGTGGTAATCGAGCTTTATATAGTATAATAACTAGGTTTCGGCGGCGCCCCCCGGGCGCCGGCCTCCCCCTGAGGGGGGGACGCTCCGGGCTTCGCCCTGCGCGGAGCTCGGCCTGCGGCCTCGCGCCGTGGAGCTCGGCCTTCGGCCTCGCGTAGATTACTCACTGGGAGGGGTCGCTGTAGTTTCGTCGTGCGGTTCCTGCGTGGCGGCCATCTTCAAAAATGGCGGAATCTAAATAAAAATTCCAAATCCTCAATCGGGCTCCCCAGAACTCGCCAGATTTCAATTTTCATTCGGTTTGGGTGAAATTGAAAAATGGCTGCCATCTTGAATTCGCCATCTTTAAATTTATCCTACCTCAGTATAAAGACATTGTCAAGATGAACAATATTAGTTTGAGCACCAATCCGATATGTCTAACCGTTTCGGAGTTGTCATCCGAAGAATTTTGTGGGGCCGCCATCTTGGAAATAACCATAAATCCTTAATCAGGGTCCCCTCAGCCCTCCAGATATCAATTTTCATTAAAATCGGATGAATTTGAAAAATCCCCGCCATCTTGGATTCACCATCTTAAAAAAAAATATCTCAATATGAAGACATCGTCATGATAAACCATATTAGTTTGAGCACCAATCCGATATGTCTAACCGTTTCGGAGATGTCACCCGAAGAATTTTGTAAAGCGGCCATCTTGGAAATAACCATAAATCCTTAATCAGGGTTCCCTGAGTCCCCCAGATATAAATTTTCATCCGGATCGGACAACTTGAAAAATTGCTGATAAATGTAGTCCGGTCGCTCCGGGTTTCGCCCTACGCGGAGCTCGTCCTGCGGCCTCGTTAGACGCAGCTCGGCCTGCGGCCTCGCGTAAGTTACACAACGTGCACGGCTGGTGGTGCCGTAGTCCGGTCGCTCCGGGCTTCGCCCTACGCGGAGCTCGGCCTACGGCCTCGTTAGACGCAGCTCGGCCTTCGGCCTCGCCTAAGTTACACAACGTGCGCGGCTGGTGGTACCGTAGTGCGGTCGCTCCGGGCTTCGCCCTACGCGGATCTCGGCCTACGGCCTCGTGAAACGCAGCTCGGCCTTCGGCCTCGCGTAAGTTACACGGTGGTAAAGTTCGGACGCTCCGGGCTTCGCCCTACGCGGAGCTCGGCCTGCGGCCTCGCCGTATAGCCGCCATCTTCAAAAAGGGTGAAATACAAATAATAATTCCAAATCCTTAGTCAAGATCCCCTAAGCCCCCCAGATATCAATTTTTATCCGAATCGGATGAATTCGGAAAATGGCCGCCATCTTGGATTCGCCATTTTAAAAATAAATTTTTCCCTCAGTAGAAAGACATCATGATAAACAATATTAGTTTGAGCACCAATCCGATATCTCTAACCGTTCCGGAGCTGTGGACGAAAGAATTTTGTATGGCGGCCATCTTGGAAAATCTCGGCCCCTATCCTAAATCCTTAATCGAAAACCCCGGATGCAAATTTCCTCCCCGATTATCCACCTCAAAAAGTGGCCACATAGGAATTTTTAAATTTCCGTTTTTTTTTAAATTTCCGCCATTTTGTATCCGCCATCTTGGATATTTTTTTCTACCCAGATTTCCCAATGACCGAAGTTTCTAACGAGGGGGAATTCCGCCCCGCTCCCCCCGTCTAATTCGGCCTACCGCCTCGCGAATGCCCTCGGACGCCAAAATCGAAATTTACACTTTGTATGGCAGCCATCTTGAAAAATAACGGAATAAAAAAAAAGTTCCAAAATCCCGAATCAGGGTCCCCTGAACCCCCCAGGTATTAATTTTCATCCCGATCGGAAGAATTTAAAAAATGGCCGCCATCTTGGATTCGCCATTTTGGGAAAAAATTTTCGTCCAGTGGAAGGACATCGACTTGCCCCCTCATATTAGTTTGAGCCCCGATCCGATATCTCCACCCGTTTGGGAGATACGGTCAAAATAAATTTGTATGGCGGCCATCTTGAATCCGCCATTTTGAATTTTTATAGCGCTCTCGTCAAAGTGCCGGCGGTTCTCTATGACATTCGGTCGAGCACCATACGACTACCTCTCACCGTTTGGGCAGGCCGTCGACCGTCGAGCTGAAGGTCTACTGGATGGTGACGGGCCCGCTCTCGGTGCGGCTATTGGGCGAGCTCGGCCTGCGGCCTCGCTCGCTGGTCTCGGCCTTCGGCCTCGCGGGAATTATGGCCGATCAAAATTTGAAATTTCTATTGACGGCCGCCATCTTGGAAATGACGGGATCGAAAAACCGACCCGAAATTCTCAGTCAGGGCCCCCCCGACCCCCCGGATGCCAAATTCCACCCCCCTGGGACAAACTTGAAAAACGGCCGCCATCTTGTTTCCGCCATTTTGAAAAAAAAAATCCACCACGAGACGACCCACCCCGACCCGAATGACATTTGGTCGAGCACCTCCCCCCTACCTCTTACCGTTTTAAAACTACGAGTGATTTCATTTTGTATGGAGGCGATGCTGGACGTTCGAAATTCAAATTTTCGCGACGCCCCCTGGCATCTGCCGGCGGTTCCCTGTGACATTTGGTCGAGCACCCCCCGCGCACCTCCTACCGTTTGGTCGGGCCGTTGTCATTTTTCGTCTCAGGTCACCAACTTGCAGAAGTCGGATTTTTCTGGTGGTCACGGAACCCATCCGCGTACTTTCTCATTCAAAGTTCCTCACCCACCAGGCGGGAACCCGGAGATCAATGATGTCAGTCAGTGAGTCAGTCAGTCAGTCAGTGGTAATCGAGCTTTATATAGTATAACTAGGTTTCGGCGGCGCCCCCCGGGCGCCGGCCTCCCCCTGAGCGGGGGGACGCTCCGGGCTTCGCCCTGCGCGGAGCTCGGCCTGCGGCCTCGCGCCGTGGAGCTCGGCCTTCGGCCTCGCGTAGATTACTCACTGGGAGGGGTCGCTGTAGTTTCGCTGTGCTGCTCCTGCGTGGCGGCCATCTTCAAAAATGGCGGAATGTAAATAAAAATTCCAAATCCTTAATCAGGATCCCCTGAACCTCCCAGATATCAATTTTCATTCGGTTTGGGTGAGTTTGAAAAATGGCTGCCATCTTGAATTCGCCATCTTTAAATTTATCCTACCTCACTATAAAGACATTGTCAAGATGAACAATATTAGTTTGAGCACCAATCCGATATATCTAACCGTTTCGGAGTTGTCATCCGAAGAATTTTGTGGGGCCGCCATCTTGGAAATAACCATTAATCCTTAATCAAGGTCCCCTCAGCCCTATAGATATCAATTTTCATTCAAATCGGATGAACTTGAAAAATTCCCGCCATCTTGGATTCACCATCTTAAAAAAAAAATTATCCCAATATGAAGACATCGTCCCGATAAACCATATTAGTTTGAACACCAATCCGATATGTTCAACCGTTCCGGAGTTGTCATCCGAAGAATTTTGTGGGGCGGCCATCTTGGAAATAATCATAAATCCTTAATCAGAGTTCCCTGAGCCCCTCAGATATCAATTTTCATCCGGATCGGACAACTTGAAAAATTGCTGTAAAATGTAGTCCGGTCGCTCCGGGCTTCGCCCTACGCGGAGCTCGGCCTGTGGCCTCGCGTAAGTTACACAACGTGCACGGCTGGTGGTACCGTAGTCCGGTCGCTCCGGGCTTCGCCCTACGCGGAGCTCGGCCTGCGGCCTCGTTAGACGCAGCTCGGCCTTCGGCCTCGCCTAAGTTACACAACGTGCGCGGCTGGTGGTACCGTAGTGCGGTCGCTCCGGGCTTCGCCCTACGCGGATCTCGGCCTACGGCCTCGTGAAACGCAGCTCGGCCTTCGGCCTCGCGTAAGTTACACGGTGGTAAAGTTCGGACGCTCCGGGCTTCGCCCTACGCGGAGCTCGGCCTGCGGCCTCGCCGTATAGCCGCCATCTTCAAAAAAGGTGAAATACAAATAATAATTCCAAATCCTTAGTCAGGAACCCCTAAGCCACCCAGATATCAATTTTTTTCCGGATCGAATGAATTCGAAAAATGGCCGCCATCTTGGATTCGCCATTTTGAAAATAAATTTTTACCTCGGTAGAAAGACATCGTCATGATAAACAATATTAGTTTGAGCACCAATCGGATATCTCTAACCGTTCCGGATCTGTCGTCGAAAGAATTTTGTATGGCGGCCATCTTGGAAAATCTCGGCACCTATCCTAAATCCTTAATCGGAAACCCTGGATGCAAATTTCCTCCCCAATTTTCCACCTTGAAACACGTTCGTCCAGGAATATTTAAATTTCCAAAAGTATTTTTTAAATTTCCGCCATTTTGTGTCCGCCATCTTGGATTTTGTTTTCTACCCAGTTTGCCCATTGACCAGAGTTTCTAACGAGGGAGAATTCCGCCCCGCACCCCCCGTCTAATTCGGACTACCGCCTCGCGAATGCTCTCGAACGCCAAAATCAAAATTTCCACTTTGTATGGCAGCCATCTTGAAAAATGGCGGAATAAAAAAAAAGTTCCAAAATCCCGAATCAGGGTCCCCTGAACCCCCCAGATATTAATTTTCATCCCGATCGGAAGAATTTGAAAAATGGCCGCCATCTTGGATTCGCCATTTTGGGAAAAAAAAATCTTCCAGTGAAAGGACATCGACTTGCCCCCTCATCCTAGTTTGAGCACCGATCCGATATCTCTACCCGTTTGGGAGATACGGTCAAAATAAATTTGTATGGCGGCCATCTTGAATCCGCCATTTTGAATTTTTATTGCGGTCTCGTCAAAGTGCCGGCGGTTCTCTATGACATTCGGTCGAGCACCATGCGACTACCTCTCACCGTTTGGGCAGGCCGTCGACCGTCGAGCTGAAGGTCTACTGGATGGTGACGGGCCCGCTCTCGGTGTAGCTCCTGGGCGAGCTCGGCCTGCGGCCTCGCTCGCTGGTCTCGGCCTTCGGCCTCGCGGGAGTATTGGCCGATTTAAATTTGAAATTTCAATTGACGGCCGCCATCTTGGAAATGGCGGGATCGAAAAACCGACCCGAAATTCTCAGTCAGGGCCCCCCCGACCCCCCGGATGCCAAATTCCACCCCCCTGGGACAAACTTGAAAAACGGCCGCCATCTTGTTTCCGATATTTTGAAAAAAAAAATCCACCACGAGACGACCCACCCCGACCCGAATGACATTTGGTCGAGCACCTCCCCCCTACCTCTTACCGTTTTAAAACTACGAGTGATTTCATTTTGTATGGAGGCGATGCCGGACGTTCGAAATTCAAATTTTCGCGACCCCCGCTGGCATCTGCCGGCGGTTCCCTATGACATTTGGTCGAGCACCCCCCGCGCACCTCCTACCGTTGGGCCTGGCCGTTTGAAATTTTCGTGAGGTTTGGACAAGTTGCAGAAGTCGGATTTTTCTGGTGGTCACGGGACCCATCCGCGTACTTTCTCATTTAAAGTTCCTCATCCACCAGGCGGGAACCCGGAGATCAACTATAGGTGAGTCAGTCAGTGAGTCAGTGGTAATCGAGCTTTATATATTATAATCAGTGGTAATCGAGCTTTATATATTATAATAACTAGGTTTCGGCGGCGCCCCGCGGGCGCCGGCCTCCCCCTGAGCGGGGGGACGCTCCGGGCTTCGCCCTGCGCGGAGCTCGGCCTGCGGCCTCGCGCCGTGGAGCTCGCCCTTCGGCCTCGCGTAGATTACTCACTGGGAGGGGTCGCTGTAGTTTCGTCGTGCGGCTCCTGCGCGGCGGCCATCTTAAAAAATGGCGGAATCTAAATAAGAATTCCAAATCCTTAATCGGGCCCCCCTGAACTCTCCAGATTTCAATTTTCATTCGGTTTGGGTGAAATTGAAAAATGGCTGCCATCTTGAATTCGCCATCTTTAAATTTATCCTACCTCACTATAAAGACATTGTCAAGATGAACAATATTAGTTTGAGCACCAATCCGATATGTCTAACCGTTTCGGAGTTGTCATCCGAAGAATTTTGTGGGGCGGCCATCTTGAAAATAACCATAAATCTTTAATCAGAATCCCCTGAACCCCCAAGATATCAATTTTCGTCCACATTGGATGAATTCGAAAAATATCCGCCATCTTGGATTCGCCATTTAAAAAATTTTTACCTCAATATAAAGACATCGTCAAGATAAACAATATTAGTTTGAGCACCAATCCGATATGTCTAACCGTTTCGGAGATGTCATCCGAAGAATTTTGTTTGTGCGGCCATCTTGGAAATAACCATAAATCCTTAATCAGGGTCCCCTCAGCCCCCCAGATATCAATTTTCATTCGGCTTGGATGAATTTGAAAAATCCCCGCCATCTTGGATTCACCATCTTAAAAAAAATTATCCTAATATGAAGACATCATCATGATAAACCATATTAGTTTGAGCACTAATCCGATATGTCTAACCGTTTCGAAGATGTCATCCGAAGAATTTTTTAAAGCGGCCATCTTGGAAATAACTATAAATCCTTAATCAGGGTCCCCTGAGCCCCCCAGATATCAATTTTCATCCGGATCGGACAACTTGAAAAATTGCTGAAAAATGTAGTCCGGTCGCTCCGGGCTTCGCCCTACGCGGAGCTCGGCCTGCGGCCTCGTTAGACGCAGCTCGGCCTGCGGCCTCGCGTAAGTTACACAACGTGCACGGCTAGTGGTACAGTAGTCCAGTCGCTCCGGGCTTCGCCCTACGCGGAGCTCGGCCTGCGGCCTCGTTAGACGCAGCTCGGCCTTCGGCCTCGCCTAAGTTACACAACGTGCGCGGCTGATGGTACCGTAGTGCGGTCGCTCCGGGCTTCGCCCTACGCGGATCTCGGCCTACGGCCTCGTGAAACGCAGCTCGGCCTTCGGCCTCGCGTAAGTTACACGGTGGTAAAGTTCGGACGCTCCGGGCTTCGCCCTACGCGGAGCTCGGCCTGCGGCCTCGCTGTATAGCCGCCATCTTCAAAAAGGATGAAATACAAATAATAATTCCAAATCCTTAGTCAGGAACCCCTAAGCCACCCAGATATCAATTTTTATCCGGATCGAATGAATTCGAAAAATGGCCGCCATCTTGGATTCGCCATTTTGAAAATAAATTTTCCCCTCAGTAGAAAGACATCGTCATGATAAACAATATTAGTTTGAGCACCAATCCGATATCTCTAACAGTTCCGGATCTGTCGTCGAAAGAATTTTGTATGGCGGCCATCTTGGGAAATATCGGCACCTACCCTAAATCCCTAATGGAAACTCTCCGGAAGCCAATTTCCTCCCCAATTTTCCACCTTGAAACACGTTCGTCCAGGAATAATTAAGTTTCCATGTTTTTTTTTAAATTTCCGCCATTTTGTGTCCGCCATCTTGGATTTTTTTTTTCTACCCAGTTTGCCCAACGACCAGAGTTTCTAACGAGGGGGAATTCCGCCCCGCTCCCCCCGTCTAATTCGACCTACCGCCTCGCGAATGCGCTCGGACGCCAAAATCGAAATTTCCACTTTGTATGGCAGCCATCTTGAAAAATGGCGGAATAAAAAAAAAGTTCCAAAATCCTGAATCGGGGTTGCCTGAACCCCCCAGATATTAATTTTCATCCCGATCGGAAGAATTTGAAAAATGGCCGCCATCTTGGATTCGCCATTTTGGAAAAAAAATTTCGTCCAGTGGAAGGACATCGACTTACCCCCTCATATTAGTTTGAGCCCCGATCCGATATCTCCACCCGTTTGGGAGATACGGTCAAAATAAATTTGTATGGCGGCCATCTTGAATCCGCCATTTTGAATTTTTATGGCGCTCTCGTCAAAGTGCCGGCGGTTCTCTATGACATTCGGTCGAGCACCATGCGACTACCTCTCACCGTTTGGGCAGGCCGTCGACCGTCGAGCTGAAGGTCCACCGGATGGAGACGAGCCCGCCCCCGGTGCAGCTCCTGGGCGAACTCGGCCTGCGGCCTCGCTCGCTAGGCTCGGCCTTCGGCCTCGCGGGAATTATGGCCGATCCAAATTTGAAATTTCAATTGACGGCCGCCATCTTGGAAATGACGGGATCGAAAAACCGACCCGAAATTCTCAGTCAGGTACCCCCCGACCCTCCCGATGCCAAATTCCACCCCCCTCGGACAAACATGAAAAACGGCCGCCATCTTGAATCCGCCATTTTGAAAAAAAAATTCCACCACGAGACGACCCACCCCGACCCGAATGACATTTGGTCGAGCACCTCCCCCCTACCTCTTACCGTTTGAAAACTACGAACGATTTCAGTTTGTATGGAGGCGATGCTGGACGTTCGAAATTCAAATTTTCGCGACGCCCCCTGGCATCTGCCGGCGGTTCCCTACGACATTTGGTCGAGCACCCCCCGCGCAGGTGTTACCGTTGGGTCTGGCCGTTGAGAATTTTCGTGAGGTTTGGACAAGTTGCAGAAGTCGGATTTTTCTGGTGGTCACGGGACCCATCCGCGTATTTCCCCATTCAAAGTTTCCCTCTGCCGGTATGGGAACCTGGAGATCAATTATGTCAGTCAGTGAGTCAGTCAGTGGTAATCGAGCTTTATATATTATATATATATATTATATATATAGAGGGTGTATACACCCCGAGGGTGTACTTCCCCATTCAAAGTTCCTCACCCACCAGGCGGGAACCGGGAGAACAATTATGTCAGTGAGTGAGTGGTAATCGAGCTTTATATAGTATAATAATACTAGGTTTCGGCGGCGCCCCGCGGGCGCCGGCCTCCCCCTGAGGGGGGGGACGCTCCGGGCTTCGCCCTGCGCGGAGCTCGGCCTGCGGCCTCGCGCCGTGGAGCTCGGCCTTCGGCCTCGCGTAGATTACTCACTGGGAGGGGTCGCTGTAGTTTCGTCGTGCGGCTCCTGCGTGGCGGCCATCTTCAAAAATGGCGGAATCTAAATAAAAATTCCAAATCCTCAATAGGGCTCCCCAGAACTCGCCAGATTTCAATTTTCATTCGGTTTGGGTGAAATTGAAAAATGGCTGCCATCTTGAATTCGCCATCTTGAATTTTTTTCTGCTTCAGTATAAAGACATTTTCAAGATAAACAATATTAGTTTGAGCACCAATCCGATGTGTCTAACCGTTTTGGAGTTGTCATCCGAAGAATTTTGTGGGGCCGCCATCTTGGAAATAACCATTAATCCTTAATCAAGGTCCCCTCAGCCCCCCAAATGTCAGTTTTCATTCGGCTCGGATGAATTTGAAAAATCCCCGCCATTTTGGATTCACCATCTTAAAAAAAAAATATCCCAATATGAAGACATCATCATGATAAACCATATTAGTTTGAGCACCAATCCGATATGTCTAACCGTTTCGAAGATTTCATCCGAAGAATTTTTTAAAGCGGCCATCTTGGAAATAACCATATATCCTTAATCAGGGTCCCCTGAGCCCCCCAGATATCAATTTTCATCCGGATCGGACAACATAAAAATTTGCTGTAAAATATAGTCCGGGCGCTCCGGGCTTCGCCCTACGCGGAGCTCGGCCTGCGGCCTCGTGAAACGCAGCTCGGCCTTCGGCCTCGCATAAGTTACGCAACGTGTGCGGCTGATGGTACCGTAGTCCGGTCGCTCCGGGCTTCGCCCTACGCGGAGCTCGGCCTGCGGCCTCGTTAGACGCAGCTCGGCCTGCGGCCTCGCCTAAGTTACACAACGTGCACGGCTGGTGGTACAGTAGTCCGGTCGCTCCGGGCTTCGCCCTACGCGGAGCTCGGCCTGCGGCCTCGTTATACGCAGCTCGGCCTTCGGCCTCGCGTAAGTTACAAGGTGGTAGAGTTCGGACGCTCCGGGCTTCGCCCTACGCGGAGCTCGGCCTTCGGCCTCGCCGTATAGCCGCCATCTTCAAAAAGGGTGAAATACAAATAATAATTCCAAATCCTTAGTCAGGATCCCCTAAGCCCCCTAGATATCAATTTTTATCCGAATCGGATGAATTTAGAAAATAGCCGCCATCTTGGATTCGCCATTTTGAAAATAAATTTTCCCCTCGGTAGAAAGACATCGTCATGATAAACAATATTAGTTTGAGCACCAATCCGATATCTCTAACCGTTCCGGAGCTGTGGACGAAAGAATTTTGTATGGCGGCCATCTTGGAAAATCTCGGCCCCTATCCTAAATCCTTAATCGAAAACCCCGGATGCAAATTTCCTCCCCGATTATCCACCTCAAAAAGTGGCCACAGAGGAATTTTTAAATTTCCATGTTTTTTTTTTTAATTTCCGCCATTCTGTATCCGCCATCTTGGATTTTTTTTTCTACCCAGATTTCCCAATGACCGGAGTTTCTAACGAGGGGAAATTCCGCCCCGCACCCCCCGTCTAATTCGGACTACCGCCTCGCGAATGCCCTCGGACCCCAAAATAGAAATTTCCACTTTGTATGGCAGCCATCTTGAAAAATGGCGGAATAAAAAAAAGTTCCGAAATCCCGAATCAGGATCCCCTGAACTCCCCAGGTATTAATTTTCATCCCGATCAGATGAATTTGAAAAATAGCCGCCATCTTGGATTCGCCATTTTGGAAATAATTTTTCGTCCAGTGGAAGGACATCGACTTGCCCCCTCATATTAGTTTGAGCACCGATCCGATATCTCCACCAGTTTGGGAGATACGGTCAAAATAAATTTGTATGTCGGCCATCTTGAATCCGCCATTTTGAATTTTTATCGCGCTCTCGTCAAAGTGCCGACGGTTCTCTATGACATTCGGTCGAGCACCATATGACTATCTCTCACCGTTTGGGCAGGCCGTCGACCGTCGAGCTGAACGTCCACCGGATGCGGACGGGCCCACTTCTGGTGCAGCTCCTGGGTGAACTCGGCCTGCGGCCTCGCCCTCGCCACTCGGACTCAGGCCTCGCGGGAGTTATGGCCGATTTAAATTTAAAATTTCAATTGACGGCCGCCATCTTGGAAATGGCGGGATCGAAAAATCGACCCGAAATTCTCAATCAGGGCTCCCACTACCCCCCGGACACCGATTTACACCCCCCTCGTACAAACTTGAAAAACGGCCGCCATCTTGAATCCGCCATTTTGAAAAAATTTTTTGCCCACGAGAAGACCCACACCGGCCCGAATGACATTTGGTCGAGCACCTCCCCCCTACCTCTTTCCGTTTTAAAGCTACGAGCGATTGAAATTTGTATGGCGGCCATTTTTTTTTTCGAATTTGGAATTTTTGCGGCGCCCTCTGGCGTCTACCGGCAGTTCCCTATGACATTCGGTCGAGCACCTTACGACTACCTCTCACCGTTTGGGCAGGCCGCCGACCGTCGAGCTGAAAGTCCACTGGATGCGGACCGGCCCGCTCCCGGTGCAGCTCTTGGGCGAGCTCGGCCTGCGGCCTCGCCCGCGCCGCTCGGCCTCCGGCCTCGCGGGATTTATGGTCGATCGAAGTTTAAAATTTCAATTGACGGCCGCCATCTTGGAAATGGCGGGATCGAAAAACCGACCCGAAATTCTCAATCAGGGGCCCCCCGACCCCCCGGATGCCGATTTCCACCCCCCTGGGACAAACTTGAAAATCGGCCGCCATTTTGTTTCCGCCATTTTGAAAAAATTTTTTGCCCACGAGAAGACCCATCCCAACCCGAATGACATTTGGTCGAGCACTTCCCACTTACCTCTTACCGTTTTAGAAATACGAGCGATTTACACTTTGTATGGAGGCGATTCTGGACGTTCGAAATTCAAATTTTCGCGACGCTCCCTGGCATCTGCCGGCAGTTCCCTACGACATTTGGTCGAGCACCCCCCGCGCACCTCCTACCGTTGGGCCTGGCCGTTTGAAATTTTCGTGAGGTTTGGACAAGTTGCAGAAGTCGGATTTTTCTGGTGCTCACCGACCCCGAGGGTGTACTTCCCCATTCAAAGTTCCTCACCCACCAGGCGGGAACCGGGAGAACAATTATGTCAGTGAGTGAGTGGTAATCGAGCTTTATATAGTATAATAATAATAATAATATAATAATTATATTAAATTTATTAATCATTCACATTTATAACGTTATAAAAGTAGATACCATGGTACTTGGTTTACAAGTACCATGGGCCTGTTTGTTTAGGCATGGTGTCTTTATCGAAAAGTAATTGGATTTATTGGATAATCGGAAAATAATATAACTATTTATCATAAAGTATTTAAATATTGTTATTCGATATATACAGGGGATGAATGGTAGTTAGACTAATAACTGAATGAAAATTCATTACGCTTTCTTTCCACATATTGACAAGCCCTGATATGTTGGTCGCTCTCAACAGTGCAGGAGTTTACATGCAGATATACTACTGATATTTGTCTATAATGTGATTACATCTATTTCGATCGACCCCCTTGATTCACTAATGGTTCTTTATCTAGCGATTTGGACCCTCGCCTTTGTTAAGCTCGAGATTGGTCACTATTTGCCATCCGTTTATTTGTTTCCATTTATTCGTATTTTATACAGCCATTTCTGTTCAGCGGGGTTCAATTTGTTACATTTTATGTGGAACAGCTGGCGGGCAAGGAATCCTGGTGGTCTTATTATTCTTGTTAAGAATTATATGGGGATAATGTTCGCATATTCTGTATTCTATCAGTATAATTATTAATACAGTACTCATTCTCGAATATGCATGAATTTACAAATTCGACGGCTGAGGGGGAGGGTGCACGCTGCAATCCCATAACCTCCCTCACACTCGCAGAAGCCTACTGCTTCAATCTTCAATCTTAAATCTTCAAAGAAAGGCAACGTATGCGAGGACATTTCAATGTTTGTCGTTCTGGACTGATGTTGGCATGTATCTCGGATATCCATGGGTGCCAGTATTCACTTCCAGGGAGACTGTCTGTTTGTCTGCCACTTTCAGTAGGTAGGTACTTAGTATAAACTAAAGTCACCGACACATATCGAAGTGGCAACGGGCACGTCATATTTGTCACAGCACCGATAGCCGATGAGGTAGACAGCGCAGTGTGGGACGCCCACCGGTCAGGTGGACCGACTTAAAGAAATTCGCCGGTGGTTGTATGAAAAGAGCCGAGGATCGTGTGTGGTGAAGAGTCTTGGGAGAGGATTATATCCAGCATTGGAAAGACATAAACTGATGGTATGGTATGGTACTTGTATAATAATGTATTCTGTGAAAAATAATCATAACTCAGTATCTCTTTGTTAACGAATCGACCTTCAGCTACGAGAGATGCTATGATAAAAAAAAACTAATGGTACAGTGCTTTGATAAAAATATTTGAAAAAATAAATATAATAATAATAAGAAAAACAAGGAGAACGAAGTAGGTTCACGCATGCTGTCGTAGTTATCTTCGAAATAATATAACTTATACTAAATTTTATATATAATATCTAACACTGCAATGTAAAATTCTTCCAAAAATAACCTTGAACCGATAGACTTCTGTCTTCTAAATAAGTTACTTAAAACTGTTCCTTCAATTTACGAAATCAAATCTATACCTATTTATAGTAAAGGTTTAACAGAACGCTCGATGCCGCACTAAATTCGTATTTCTCGCAAAGGAAACGTAGAAAAACTGCCAGATTACTACTCAAACATGAATGAGGAGATCTCGAGCCCAGTGTGAAGCCTTGGCGACACAGTCTAAACAAGAATCAGTGCACGATCTTCGCGTCCACGAAACAGCGCACGCATGGAGATATTGTGACGTTTATACCCTCATAGATACATTGCAGAATCTGACTTTCCTAACAGACATTAATAATTGTCTGTCATTTACCTTCATATGCTACGTGTTTTGCACTTAGACGAATGAATATTCAACCGGGAATCGAACCTGGGTCCTTTAGCACTGTACTTTTTTACCGGAATGGCTAAATTCTTGTGGCCCTAATGGCCTTTTAAGAATCACCGGACAATTATGGTTTAAAGCGAGCGGAGAAGGCGCTCAGCCAGGAGCAAAGAGTGTGTGCAGCAACATGCCTAAGGGCTCCCGCAGGTAGACGAACGGAAGGAACGGACCTCGGCTTACGGCGTTGCTTTGGAAGGGTACCGCGGGGTCGCGAGTCGGTTAAAAGCGCCCAAGCACATGCCGATACCTGGTAAAAGTGAAGGCCGATGTGTGTTCACATCGGCGACGTCCTCGTCTCCGCCGGAAGGGACGATGTATATGTGTAGTCTGTGAGTGTAGTGTAAGAACCGCATTGGTCGCAGTAATTGGGTCGTCGGGGTCATCTAAGACGTGCCGAGGACGACGACGACGACGGCAACGGGGAGGTTCATTCCTATCGGGGACATAGGGTTTACCACTGCAGATCTCTCTCTCGTTGCATAGTCTCTACACTGCAATTAAACGAACAGTTGACAATTCTTTTTTTTACGTTTCAAATAAAGCCACACGTTTAAAAATAAAACTTGTTGCTTTAGGAAAACAGTTGTCTATTTAAAATTGCAAATGTGATTATTAATTAAATGCTGCACTTACTTGTATTTATTATTACTTAGTATAAAAGATTGCAAGTGGCTTAGGTAGTCACTCACTATCTCACTATCTGCACAGACCAGTCACTCACTATCTCACTGATAACTACGAGTATTCCATAAAAAATAAGATCTTATAAAGTACTGCACTACATTCATTTGTGTGATTTTTTTACACAACTAAATTCACAAAGAAACCACTGTAGTTACGTCTGTGTGTGTTTAGAGTAACTGCCTAAAATTTCTCCACTGGTCTCTCTGCACTGTGAGAGTTCACTACAATCGCAGCGCCACGATGATTGTGCCAATTATCTTTGAGAGGAACAGCTCCACAATTAGGTCTCTCTAATTCCGATAAGGGGCTTACCTTAATCAGTTACACGTTTAAACTTGGCATAGGATTTTTGCGATGTGATTGCATTTATCTCTCCATTCTGCGCACTGCTTGGTGTCGCGGTTACATAAAGAGCTTGGTATAATGTACGAAACAAGGTACGAGTATGTATTGAAGTTGCACCTCAGTTGGAAAAAATCTACTGTATTCCAAACGCTTAAAATTTTCTTTCTGTCATTATCACCGTATGTTTGTTTGTTTTCAGAGTTTAGTAAAGTTAATTAGTAACGTAATTTTATTGCGGCTTCTACCACTGTGGAGTATTTATTATGAGAATTTTTGAGATACCACGCCATCAGTATATTATATCATGTCTAAACTGCTTGATATAGGACCCTCTGAAGGCCGCCACCAAAGCCAATTTTCGGGCCACCTCGTTTGGCGTTTGTTATTTCTTAAAATAATTTAATCTTCTTTTGATTATTAATTTTGTTCACGTGGCCTGAGGGCGGTGTATATTGCATGACAGAATCATTGAATGACTCGTCTACGCTAATGGATGTCGGTCTCGCGGCAAAAATGACCTGCGATTGCCACTTCAGCATGTTGGTTCTATTTTAGTTTTGTAATACCTACACTGGTTTTGAAAATACACAAGATATATTCACTTTTTCATTAATTTCACAAGGCAATTAAATTTTATGGGGCAAGTCCAAATGGGGCAAGCCGCATTTGATTAGACAATATTTTCCGGAGCGGAATAGAATTCCAAGCGCGCGAAGCCACGAGCAAATGATAGTAAGTGATAATCCAACTTCTAGGACTGTTTTTACTTATTAAGATAACCCGCATTCCGGGATCAAACTTTGTTCCACCGATAATCCACATACGACACGTCCATAAAATAGTGGTATATTTCCCGGTATTCTACTGTATTCGAAGCACGTACGAGGGATTTAGTGGCCCGCACCCGGCCACTCAACTATTGTAATGTACTGCGCAATCAGTTGCGATTTGTTTTGTAGACTGATAACTATCTATTCTCTTCTATCTTGCCAGTTTTTTTTATTGAATTTAAAGTTTCTCTATTTTATTTAAAGAAAAGGTAGACAGAGAATCAGACGGCTCGATGGCGACGTGCATTCTTTACGTCTAATATGGATCAGTTCATATTGTTGACGGAATTATTTGAAATTTTTTAGTTAGATTAGTTGAAGCGCTCAGCTGATGGGCGTACAGCATCGATATGGGAATAGACTAGATGAAACATTATACGTATATGTCAAAAAATCTTCTTGGAAATTTCTAGGGAGTGAAGGAGATGTGAGGATGGATGGAGGGGTCATTAAAAGTCAAATTTGAAATTTACTACGTAATAAGAATGTTCATTTCAAAACACATATGAATTAATGAATTCGAGAGGCTACTGAACATAGAACACTATTTAGACAGACTCTAACGTGCCTGGCCTAGAGTGCTTGTATGACATACCTAGTATGTATTGTCAAATCGATGGCGTACAGGTTCCGAGGAACACATACGGACAATTTTCCGCCACTGGAAGCCGGCGGGCGTTCTACTTTTCTTTGATATTATTATCCGTTTTCTCCTTACCACCCAAAGCTTTAGCGACAAGGCCGCCTGTTGTACTTTTCGTGTTACTTACTTAAATTGTCTTTTGCAACATGTGTTGGTGTACAATAAAGAGTTCATCTATCTATCCTGTTTTTGTCCTCGTTTATTTCGCGGAGCACTGTCTTCTTTACACGAACACGGGTCGTACCGTATTTATAGTTTTTTTTTCAACTGACGGTTCCACAATTTCAACGATGTGGAAACTTGCAAATTTAATCAGTCGATGCCGCTATATTGGTCTTTGTTTTCCAGTGGAGCCTGCACATATCAATTGCCTGTAATGAGTCTCAAAAATGGTATTCTATAGGAAATTTTATTGGATCCATTGCAAAGTAAAACCAGAATATGCCTATTGATCGGTAACACATTCAGCATATATCGGTAGCATTAGCATATTCAGGGGATCGGAGGAGTACTTATGTGCTACCTATTTTTGATACAATCATCGGGTATCATTAAGATGTAGGGATGAAACGTCACCTTTTAAGCTAAATATTAGGACGTTTCGGGTTGAACTCGAAAATTGAAGTTGGAGTTTTTTGTTTGATATGTATAATAAAAAAAAAATGTTGTTTTTCGAAAAATATGACAGCCCGTATTTTACCTCCCTAACACAATTTTGAAAAAACGGTAAAACAGGTGTTTAAATATTTGTACTGTAGAATATACCAACTCTGGTTAATTGGACCATTAATTTGGTTTTCCATACAAAAGTGATATCCTTTAGTGAGTTTTTATGTCATAAAAACAACACACTATCCACATTTAATAAAAGGAACAGCTTCAGTGGTTTCGACTCGCCGTTGATGAGTCAGTCAGGTAGTTAGTCAGTCAAGACATTTCTATTTAGATGTATAGAAGAACATTGTGTATTGAGGGGTTTAGTGATTTAATAGTCTATTAAACATCAAAGTGTTTTTGTGCATAATGTTTGATATTGGAGGGTCAATTATGAGTGCACACTATTTGAATTTTATAGGGGTCGCGGAATTTTATTACAATGGCAAAAGCGAAGAAAATTAGAGATATATATGGGGCGGTGTATTAGTTGAAAATTATCGATTAACAACCGTAGGCGGACAATAATGTAGCTTCACCGACCTGAAAGCTATATTCTTGCACTTCGAGGTCTTCTGGTCTTCTGCCAGCGCCGACTCTTGTTTCCCTTGCACACACACGCCAACAAAACACACAACAAAAAGGAAATCAGTAGACATTCCAGCGGAAAATTCAAAAAAGAAATATTAAATTTCGGGAACGCGATTTATTTCGAACTGAGCGGTAGCAAGTTTATTAGCGTATATAGCGGAAGGGTGGTTAAAAATTTTAACTATCGTCGTTTATCTCGCCGATCACAGCGCCACCTGTCGGTACTGCTCGTAAACACTTCGCAAGTTAGCTAACAAATCAATGCAACTGGTTCTCTACAAGCGACGGCAATCAATCGATTATCCAGTGACAATCAAATAAAAAGATAAGACGTTTTTCGTGTGCTTTCAAGGAGTCAAATTCTTTTGATCTCAATATACAAAGACACTTACATAATTTATATAAATACACAACATAATTTACACAAAGAGCATCTTGTTAACTTTGTATTTTACGTAGAAATGACTATTCAAAAAAATATTAAATGTACAGACACGGCTTCGTTACCATATATCTATAGATATAGGTGTATGTATATTACATATATTACTTTTATGAACACACACGACCATCCTCAACTTCCGAAAAGAAAACAACACGTTCGGGAGTCGTTAGAGCTTAAATTTTAAATATATAAACAGCAAGATTCCCCCGAGTTAACCCTTACAGACTAATCAATATGCAAATACGGGAGCCTGAGCACTGTCCAGACGCGAAGTTACATTCTGCGTCATGCATAATATCTGGCTTACCACATCCTGGGCATAAACGTCTAATTGGATGGAAAACATAATGTAAAACAAGCCTTTGTAATATGTGACGTCATTTTAACAAGGGGACTTTATTTTTGGTTTGGAGCTATTGACATTTGTTATAATTGTTTAACTTAAAATTTCATTGTTACCAGATTTTATCTGGACTGGTTGCGAAAGGTCATCATAGAGTACGTTCACATCTACTGAAGTGACGTTGCAATATGCGTACAAAGGATTAGCACGTAAAAAGTACCTTAAGGGTTGAAACATGCGTGGGCGAACACTAATTAATGGGAAAGTTTTACGTATAAAAACTACAAGGTTTAAATGGTAAATGGTTTGAGTTTCAAATGACAAAAAAATAGAGGTTATTTCGCCTGCACCGACGACGAGGTGGAAAAAGTATTGTAAATATGGATTTGGGTAAACAAGACACAAGTGATGATCACCGCATTATTAGTATTGTTATTTTTGAATTAAACTGAGAGACATTACAATAAACATTAGGCAAAGGTAATAATCCTATACAGCCACCATACAATTTCTTATTGTAATTGTTGTCGTAGAGGTTACAACAATCGGCTCTTAGACTATAGGCTCATTTACACAAGGAAAGTTTTTATAACGGTTCGGGCGAGAATATTATATACGATTCTCGTATGCGATAAAACTTTATACGATTCTAGCCTGCAACTGTTCTTATGAAGATAAAAACTCGACGATAACTGTGATAACAGTTGTTTAAACTGGGTAAGGACATTTTTGACCGATTTTCACTCCTACACGCATTCAAGAAACTCTCCTTGTGTAAAGCCTTGTGTAAGGGCGCTCGTGTCACAACTTACGTGATAGTTGAAAGTTATTGCCACATCTCTTGGGAAAAAACGAAGAGTCCACGGTCACTTTGACATCACAACATTTGTTTCCGTTCAATTTTAAATGAACATAATTCACTGGGAGGGTATGGAATTAATCAATATGTAAATACGACTGTACGAAGCGAGCATACGCCATTGTAATTGATTTGTATACCTATGTTTACAACTACGAGCATTTGTGTTGCAAAAAATATTTTGTTAAAACTGTACCATACGTACGTATCAGCCTATGTTTCTCCACTGCTATATACAGACCTCTCCCAAGGCTTGCCACCACACACGATCTTAGGCTCTTCTCATCCAGTATTGGTGAACTTCTTCAGTCCACCTGGCCAAAAGGTGTCTCACACTGCCCTTCCTGATTATCGGTTCTAACCTACTGCTGATTCTATAACGATGACTTTAATTCTTTCCGTTCCGGATCCTATCCCGCAAAGAAACTCCAAGCACAGCTTCGTCAACAGCTAGCTGTGTAAAAACTGTAAGACAATAAAATAAACATTATAACAGTGAGCGTTAGATTATCCTAACTAATTAGTAATAAATATATAAAAATAATGTTTTTTTTTATTTTCCACAGAAGATTACACTATTCCCGGTGGGAATTTATTGTCATTAATTGATTAGTTACACTACTTGCACTAGTTACACTATTTAAATACAATTGATGGCATAACCAAGATGTTTTAACATCGTATTGATGTGGATTATATTTATGTACATTATTTTTTTACTTATATTTAATTGACTTACATAGTATTTTTATAAAATAAATATACTCGTAGCTTGTGAGTATTACTACCTAGTTAATTGTCATAAAAGTATAGGTACAGAAAAGATGAAATGTTAGAATTAAAATAATTAAAATGTTTTATTTTATACAGAGAAAGGATTTATAAATATGTATAACATAGCTGGGTTACAAAATTAAGTATTAAGAGAATGAAGCGATGTTTGTTTGTTTAGAACTGAAATTTTGCATGGACCTTTCTGGAAACCACGAAAAGGTCTACAAAACTAAGATCCCCGAGGAATAGTCAGCACGCGGGTGAAGTTGTGGCGAAGAAAAACCTATAAATTTATCTCCCACCATTAAGAGTTAATGTGGACAGATGCTGATATCGTCCAATTTACTAATACTATTTATTTATGTATCACAACGTGCGGTGAAATGACAACGGTCCAATTATAATGATATTTTTTTCTTGATTAAATTACCGATATTATTCTACGAAACATTTTAAACATGATCAAACAAAATAGAGAGATGTAGCATTGCGGCCCTAGAAAGGTGGCATTCAAATGGCGTAAAATGGCGGTCAAATTGACCTCCTTGGACTTATATTCAGTGATACTTCTGAAGTATATGGATATAATATTCGGGAGTAAGAGCAGAAAATATGGTTATGGGAACACAAAAGATCCCATTGGGTCGATGTGATTGGAAATTCAAGTGGATGACCATCCCATATAAGATAAGATAAGGAAAATCTACCTTCGATTACAGACGACTATGTCAGCGAAGAATTTTAATTTTGTGGAGAAGTCTGAAGTCAATTAGAGGTGGACGGTGCAAGTAACAAAAGAAATAACAATACGTGTCTTTATATACTTACTTACAATACATACAATTATTAAGTAGCGAACAAACAAATAAAACAACCTCCCCATTCATAATGTTATTAAAATGTAGAGATAATTTATGTTTACAGAATACGTAGAAAACTGCGGCGTTTATGTTATACGAGAATATATTTCTTTTTAATTTAATTTGGAATAAATAAATGGTTACAATTTTTTATTATTCTTTATTGTACAAAGAGATAAAACACGAACTATCTTACGGGAATCGAGGAAGGCTACTTTGACAGCTATCAAACTGATAGCTATAGTGAGGTTTGTACTTACTTGCACTTACTTGCACTTACACCTAAATGTTTTAAAATACTCTCATAATTTTTCTACTTGTTTTCTACAATATTTTGTTTTAGATTTGTTTACATAATTGACTTCAATCGAATAATTTCACAAGCTGCAAATGTTCTGTGCGATTTTGCGAGTCGCTATCAGAATCATAGATAAGTTAGAGTTAAACAGGGATTTAAGAAAACATTGTAACTAAAGAAAACATTTGGGAAAAGAAAACAGAAAACATTTGGGGCTGACATGCACAAACAAAGCACCTAAGTAAAATAAGGAGGAAAAAAATCAAATGATTAAAGCAAAGTACAACTACAACGTTGTAAAACAAACCTGTTTTTTATGTATAAAGACGGCAGACGAGCATACAGTCCACCTGATGGTAAGTGGATACTGTCGCCCATAGAAATCCGCGATACATGCTAACATCAGTCCAAAATGACAAACGTTGGCACACCCCCGTATACGCTGCCTACCTTTGGAGATACAGGAATGGATTTGGAGAAAGGGTTGTGAAAATGGGAAGGGATAGAATAGGGTGTGATGGGAATGGGCTCTGGCACATCTCACTCACTACCGAAACACGTACGTATATTAGGGAAATAAGATAAAGTGGGAAATGCAGTACATTTCAAGGTAGTCTGGTGTGAGAGAGGGGTAACGTGGCCAGTCGAGCGCGCCTAGCGGCTGTTGGTTTGCAGCGTGCACTCTATCCCTCATAAAATTCAATTAGAGAAATAAATATGATAAAACCACCGCAATAACCTGCCTTACGAATGCAATAATTTGTATCCACCCAATCGTGTGAATGTTCCTCGAGGTGTGGACACAGAAGATAAACATGAAAATAATATCTTTTTATAGCCCGGTAAGTATTCTAAAAACACACTTAAAAAAATTAATTATGTGATTTAACGCCAGTATCCTTTAGGAAAGGTACCTACAAGAAACGGAAGTACAAAGATATACTGATTGATTTTAAATTTTGTAAGAGTCATAGGATAAAGCGAGAAAATAAAGCACTGCAACGAAAATTGAATTAGTTTTAATTAGTAACAAATTTTGTTTTACAAGCTTCCTTTTAATCTTTTTTATTTAAATTTTGTAATTCGTTGTACTTTGGAGATATGAAAAATGTCGTAACAATCACTTAATCCTGTAAAAAAAGTGTCGAATAGCGGTTTTTACAAAGCGAACCTCTATAATAACCACTATTTTCGTTCCCACAGCATCGTCTAAATGGTTTTACGATAGTCAAATTATTTCTCATGCCGTCCTACTTTCAATTATAATGGAATATAAATGTCGTAGAACAAAATTATCTCTACATTACGAACCGAACCGGGACATAAATTATTTCTCCGAAATAAAAAATCGTCCTGTCCGGGAAGAGGAAATACCCGGCAGTAGCCGTCACAACTAACCCATTTCCTTTCCAAATTGTTTGGGAACGGCCTGATCATTCGTGCCGAGGTTTCCAATTCATCTTAAACAACTCCATTTAGTTTGCGAAAGGTCACACAATAAATTCTGAGCACGGCCCTGGTTTATTCTCGCGCGTAAAACAAGAGATATAGTAGGATGCAGATAGTGATTGATTATTCGGTATGACCAAACGAAAAGTGGTTTTAAGTGATTGCGTATTTCGATTGGATCTTCATTTTATTTACTAATCGCGAGAAAGAGTCGGTATCAACGGTTTAGTAGCGCATATTCTTTTAGGGCGCAAGTCATGTGATATTATATAAACTGCAAAATAGATAAGTTTGCATGCAATAAACTTTATTCACAGACTAGACGCTTGTGTAAACTAAAATTAAATGTAATAAATAACGAACGATATGTATTGTCTTTATCCCAATAAAGGCCTGAAATAAATGAATATATTACAACCAACTGAGCTACGGAATCCATGACAGCCGTGAGTATGTATAGTTTTGTTACTATTAAATTTTAATCAATCTGGTTCATTTTGATTATAATTACATTCATCTGTAAAATATTGCTCATCTATTGCCGCTTCTAAATTACGATGCATTTATTCCATTCAGTCATTCGTCCACGCAACCGATATCCAATTATTTGAATTGAAAACCCAAATTGAATGAACAAAGACAAAACTCTGAATACAATGAGGTGTTTTAACGAGACCAAACGGGTCCGAAAGCTTTGAAAAACATTATTATTTTTTAAATTGATTAAATCGGTTTGAATGGGAGTCTGAATTGATTCATTTTGACAAATACAATGATACTAGCTGTGATTAAATTATTTATCCTTATTTCATCACCGGCCTTCGCATACACATTGTCTTGTGCATGAGGGATGTATGGCCTTGTAACGCTATGGTACCCAAGTGGGTTGGCGAGTTCATTCTTTTAGTTTGTGTAGTTTCTAAGGGCTTGTGGTAGTGGCTTTGTTATCCCCTAGTTGCCTTTTACGACACCCACGGGAAGATATTGGGTGGTGTTATTGCGAAGCCGGCCGACACCACACGGCAATTGTATTACAAGCTAGTCGGACTGGGCCCGTCCGACTGCTCGAGTTGTTTTTAAAAGACTGCTGTATCAACGTGTTTCGAGAGTGAGTGAAAGTTGGTGAAGCGAACTTCTCACCCTATCCAACATCACCGTATAATTCCCATCAAATTCAATCCCATCTCATCCTTTTCTATTCCACTGCACTAGCACCAAAATCAATCAAAAGAAAGAGAAAACAATAAGAAAGATGTACTAAGACCCTCCTCTTCTTTATAATCGTATCTTCGTATTTGTGTATTCAAATGATTGATGTTATATTTTTTTAATAAATAATCAACTCTAGTGTATTTTATAGTGTTGTAGAATGAACTGCCTGCCGTGGTTTGGCTGGCAGTTCGTCTATATGGATCGTAGCGTAATGGAAAAACCTCGTCAAGAGAGCTGTGAACAGAACTCTGCAACGTCGGCATCCGCATGCCCCGTGATATTGCAGGGGTCCATGGGCGGCGGTGACCACTTACCATCTCTTGGCCGTCTGCCACCTTGCCTATAAAAAAGCTGATGTTACCACAGAATCTCCCTACGGATCTGTTTGTTTGCACACAACCGTTAGTCTAACGGCCCATGAATAAATTATAATACGCTACTACAGGTTTTCCGATTCGTATGATAATGTAGGACGGAATGATGAAAACGCAATCGTTTTTTACGATTATGTTGCCTTTGGTACGAACTCGTACCTATATACATTCTTTATGATTGATAGACGATTTAATTTTTAAAAGTAATTTCTGTGAGAATATTTAAGAATTTAAGATACCTCTTTTTACTTTTAACATAATTATTTTTTTGGGAGGGGGAGAACTCGCGCTGGAATTTTCGCTAGACTGGCCACGTCACCGTTAAATATATTGCATTTCCCACTTTATCCTATTTCCCCAATGTTACGTATCACAACACTTACGTGTTCCGATAGTGAGTGAGATATGTCCACCTGATGGTAAGTGAATACTGTCGCCCATAGACATCCGCGATACATGCCAACGTCAGTGCAAAATGACAAACGTTGCCACGCCCCGGATGCGCGCGCTGCCTACCTTTGTTTGTGAAAGAATGGATTTGGAAAAAGAGTTGGGGACATGAGAAGGGATAGGATGGGAATGGGCTCTGGCATATCTCACTCACTAACGAAACACGTACGTACATTGGGGAATATGATAAAGTAGGAATACACCTTTGGAGCCATAGGAATGGATTTCGAGAAAGGGTTGGGAGAATGGGGAGGGATAGGATGGGAATGAGCTCTAGCACATCTCACTCACTACCGAAACACGTACGTACATTAGGGAAATGAGATAAAGTGGGAAATGCAGTACATTTCAAGGTAGTCTTGTGTGAGAGAGGGGTAACGTGGCCAGTCGAGCGCGCCCAGCGGCTGTTGGATTTCAAGGTGCACTCTCCCCCTCAAAAATCTAACTTGAATAGATTGTTTTATAAAACAATATGAAAATTTGTTGACAGTTGTTTATCTGCATTATTTAATCCACAAGGGATTTAAATAACAGAATCTTCAACGTAAAACACCAATTTATGTCCACGTAAGCACATCTCATTTGCAATGCAGGCGCGTGGACTAAGCACATACTGTATTATGTACTCTCATCACGGAGAATCCTTTCGAATGACGCTTGCTGTGAGGTGTATAGTGCTGGGTTTAAGTGAGCCAGAACCTCATGAAAGTGATGCAGGGCTCTGGAATAATTGACTCCACACGGAGGTTGGTTAAGCGGTGACAATTAATACGAAGTGTTCATATTTTTTTTAAATGCCTTAGTTTTTATTTATCTTATTACACCTATTTTAGGGAATTATGAGTACATATATTTAATAATAATTTGTCAATAACCAAAGTTTTATGCAGCTCTAACATGTTTGTTGTAAATTATAAGGAAAGCAAATTCTTTTTTTTTTCTGTATACTTTTTACTTTTAATATCACTAATTGAGTATGTTTTTATTTTGAGATAAAGTTGTCTACTTCTTTGGCTGTCCGTGAGCATATATATGTATGTATAGATACATGCATATATACTCACGGACATGTATGTATCTAGGTGCTTGCAGAATATTCCTGTATGGCATGTATGGCAGATTGCTGAGCCAGTTCCACTATGTTGTCGCGACACACAATATATTCAGATACTTTATACCTATATTTAATGTATCACTCTACATATGTAATTGTGGTGTTGTAATAACGAATAAATACAATTTTCTTTCTTTCTTTCTTAATGATAAGTCTGTTATCCCTTGTATAAGGCAACACACTGAAGAGGAGAGGATGTGCGGACGCGGATTTCAAAAATAGGTATTTTTATAATTATTTATATGAAAAAAATACACCAAATTGATTTGTAATTTTGGGAAAAAAGTACGTTTATTGTCGCATTAGCAGTGAAAGACAGAGGTACAGTTTTTGCTATAGCACGCTTAGCATGTGCTACAGTAAAAACTGCATATAACATTAACATTACTAAAATATTGTTTTTTACTAAAGAATAACTTCTGAGAATAAATCCTGGCTTAAAAAAATAACGTAATTTTATTATTTATTTTTATTCATATTTATGTCTCTATATCTAAATCTACTATTTTTTATTATATGTTGTACTTTTTAATGCCGTTACTCCTCTCGGTTATTCTAAGGTTGATTGGATGAGACTTTTCTTATATTTATTATTGTTGCAACAACAATAACAATTTTCCTAAAGTACCTCACGACTCGCGAGTAACTAACCGAGGCACACGCCTCGCAACGAGCATCTACCATAAATATATCAGCTACATATTATAATACACTATAATGTTTAAGAACATGCCAGAACGCACGATACAAAAACTGTTCAGTATTTTTCTACGAGTACAGATACGAGTACCTCGGTTAAAATACTAAATAGTACCTCACGATTCAAAACCTCCTCATCCTTACAACAGTCCCAGCTCACTGTAAATCCTCTAAATGTCGCCTCCCCGGACGCTCAAAGTAAACTTCATTAGCCCACCCGGTCGAGCACATAAAAAAAGCGTAACAAAGAGGTAATAAGTGGAACGGAACAACAGAACGTTCCAACTGACACTGTTTCCCTGCTGTTTCTGAGTACAGTTTTTATTTAAAGGAATGAGTACTCATATACTGTAGGTACTATGTTCCTGTTTAGTACCCTTGTTTTGTAGGAATAACGCATGGGTGCTCCTTCTTTGTTTTGAAGTTTGGTTGTTTTTGTATAATTTATTTATTTATTGTTTTTGCACTACATATATTGTACAGAGGCGGACTTAATACCTTAAGGCATTCTCTTCTCATCATATCTTCCCGAGATGTTGCCGATGAGAAATCTCGTCGGGCACACGGCTAGTACTAAATAAAATATTACTCAAATACATACACAAAATACGAGTATGAATTTAGAGGTAATCGGAGAAAAATACAACAAACTGTAGATTTCGGACGTAATGTATTATAAATATTCTTATTATGTTTTATAATCATTCAATAACGGTACCACTGTATGGTCTGAGGTGCTGTTATATTGTAACACAGTTCGGCAAGAAGATGTTTTGTCAAACATTTAACAAACTTCTATCAACTGGTCATTCATGAAAGGCAGTTTTGCCTTTTTAACTGTTTGACTGTTTTTTTATATTCTAAATCGAGTCTGAACGCGTATAATAAAGGTATTTGTTTACCTTTTATTACTACTCGTCGTTTCGCGTTACACCAGCCGTGGTCAAGAGTTGAAACGTAGAGTAGGAATAAAAGGTAAACAAATAACTTTAATATACGCGTTCAGACCTGATTTAAAATATAAAATGTGTACAAAACACGAAAGTTTAAAAACTTGTTTGACTGAATGTCTAGCTACCATGATCTTGCCGAACTGTTTTATCATATCAAGTACTCGCAGATTTCTTCTCTCTATTCTTTGCATCAAACCATTCAAATAAGTTTACTTTTCTTGGGTTATCGTTACTCACCCCAGCATCGTATCACATCATTATACTACTTAACAGGATCTTTTGGTATCGTTTATTTGTCCTTTGTTAACGATAGGCCACTATCTACCGCTCTTCTCAATCAGCTATTACTAATGTAAGCGTTTTTTTAAGTTGTCGATCCACCTACCATTGAGTATACTGCATTCAATACTGCGTTTTCTGACCTATCGTATAGTAAGTACTACGATTATATAAAAATAGTGACCTATCAGCCACTATTGTACTATTATTATAATAAAATATAATGTTACTTTATTTTTTTGGTACTGTGGATATAGGCGAATTTAGCCTAGGTTCTAATAACTAATTCAAAGTTGAGTTGAGTGTCTGTCGGTATCATATTCTTTTAAAATGGCTTTCCCATATTGGACATTGCAAAATTTATCAAAAGCGATGCATGCAGCCTGAAGTCGTAGAAATGAAATGACAGAGAGCGAAAAATTATAGTAGTGGATGCTACGGGTAATAAATTTTCGTTTTACGTTCATATAGCTCCAGCAGAGAACTGTCCAAGTCTAAATTCATCCTAAACTTAGTGCCATTTTATTGTCATTCAACTAAGAGTTACTTGTCTGATTCGACAACTGAACAATTGGACCGATGCATCTGGTCATTATCGGTCATCAGACCAATTCGTCCTGAATGGTAAAATTTAACAGAGATTTTCTTAGTTTTTTTCAATAATTTCAGCGCATTTTTGAACGTAGTTCGAGCTGTGACGTATCAATTATTGCGTGGCGAGCGATCAAAAGCGGGCTCGGTGTGACCTTAACAAGTGCTGATCTGTCAGGATACGCGAGTGATTGCGATGATGTCTTGGAGCCCCTAAATGACTGCAGATGACCCGAGTTCGGAGCTCAACTATTGGGTCATGGGTCAAATGGTGTACCTGTACACATTGTTCTTCCAGCTCGATATGACCTCAACTTCACTCTTTACTTCGGTCCATTTTTTGTCGACATGTTAAATTTCTGCCAAAACTAGAGGTCGTTATGGTGATCAAAATATGATTTTTGCTATTTCATCTTTCATGGTAAGCCGAGAATGTGCTAAAATAATTATCATGGCACGATTATTAAAAACATTAAAAACGATTATTAAGTACCTACCCGATGCTCTTTACAAGTAAAAGCTTTGCTGCACTGCACTCGTTTTAGTCTCCATGTTCAAACAAACATCTTTTCATTTTGACGTAAAAGCATCAGATTTCCATTCCATTTCCATTAGATCTCCCGACACCGTTGAACTCTGCTATTGCCCATCTCCTTAATAGGTGCGAGCGAGATAGTAGCGTTTGTTTTTCTCCAGAGAAGCTATCTAATCTATCTAGACTGATCGACCATTAGAGGGGTATTTGTGAGGATCGTAACTTACGGGCCTTATTTGGGTTTGAAGTATAATTTATTGTCTTCAATTCCATCTGTAAAGGAGGAAAGGTTAAGCTATAAATTGGGCGCAGCTGCGTTACGGACATAAGCCGGGAATTAGGTAGGTAACAAAAGAGCAGATTTGCGAGTTTTCCCGCGATTTGTTATTTGGAAATTGAAGAAATCGCTTGCCTTTTAACGCTCGAGCTACTGATGCTTCGCTGAATGAGTTCTGATGAATCTACTAATTGAACTTTTAAAATTATTGTTATTTGTATTGCATTCGTAAAATATATTTTTATGTGGAGCCAAGTAAAAGCAGTAGATTGCAATTTGTTTTATATATTTTCATTGGGCTTTATTTACGTTAATTCGTTTTTTTGTATTTAAAAAACGTACTTTTCAAAATAAAACGTTGATGATTTTACATATTTGATAATATACCTTTATCAAATTGGTTTTCTACAAACTAATCACTTTAATAACATCTCCATCGTCATCACTGTCATACAGGTATTAATGACAATTTGACCTATTGACAATTTGTGAAGAATATTCTTACATAAACTGGGACCCCATATTTTCTCCATGCCCTACTTTTCGAAAGAACAAATAGCGCCAAGAAGTGTTTTCACCAGAGAATTGGACAACTGTACACTTTCTGAGACTTATAATTGAAACTTGAACAGTTTCGTGGAACAAAATTAAATATTAATATACCTACGTTATACGGCTCGAAGAGCAAAGACGAATACTATTTACGTATTCTACTTATAGTACTTATTACTACTTAATTAGTACGTAATGATTAAATTAGCTCTGTGTTTGTTTACCGAATAAGATTTGAAACGAAGAGATTCGCCAAAGAAAGAAAGTGATCGACGTAGCTCACAGAATCAGCAAACTGAAGTGGCAATGGCCAGGTTATATCTGCTGCAAGACCAACAACCGATAGGATAGACGAGTGCTTGAATGAAGATCACGTACCGGGAAGCGTAGAGTGGGACGACCTCCGGCCGAGGACGGACGACTTGAAGAAGTTTGCCTGTAGCGGCTGGATGGAAAGAGCGGAACGTATGGTGACGAGCCTTAAGAGAGGCCTATATCCAGCACGCGAGAGACAGGCTGATGGAATAAATGGAAAAAGTAGGGCTGACAATTTTACCACGACACTACTTCATTGTCAGACACTGCCCACTGCCCACTGCCCAAGGCCCTCTACTCCATCGGTTGTCATTCTTACAACTTGAATTTACCATCGGCGAGGAGGATAAAAAAAGGAACGAGTTTTTGTACAAAAAGATGACAATGAGCAGGAAATTAGTCTGATGGTAAGTAGTCACTCTCGTCATTTACGATACATGTCAAAGTATAATACTCATATATTAATTATTGTTGCCCTAGTTAATACGCCTTAGAGGTCACTTAATGTGTAACTAATGAAACCGTGTATACTGCAGATTATGCAGATCCAAGGGAGACCATTGGTACACCATAATACACGATTGCTCCTAGTGTGGGTTAAAAATTGCAAGAAATAATTATCAAAAAAAATATTGGTACTGTTCAATTTTATAAACGGCTAGAGTCGTGGAGAAAAGCTAGTCGAGTTGTTAAAAGACCGCTGTACTCCAACACGTTTTGTACGAACGTAATCTCATATGCATTTTTCACTCGTATCACGTAAAATGTCTCAGATAATTTTTTTAAACATGAACGAGTTATGCGCCGTTCATAATTTAAAGATGGCGGATTCAAAATGGCGCGCACACGGTATCGGAGTTACAGCATAATTCTTGATGCATTAAGAATTATAGCTAAAGTAAGTTAGGAACTGTATCCTCGCAGTACACAACGGAATTTTAAATTATGTATTACATTACAGAAACTAAGGTAATAAATAACGGTATTGACTTATAATACGTATTATATGGTATCTATAATCCACTCACATTCGTGTAATCGGCCCGTACTACTGAGTTACTAATTAAATACATTTTTTTTAATTAAGTAGAGGTGAGTGAGTGAATCATCGTGAAGAAACCCGTATTGCCCAGAATTAAAAAAAAACTGGAGTATGTGTCCGCACTAGGCCCGCGTGGTGGATTATGGCGCGAAACCCCTAGTGATTAACTAGGGGAGGCCTGTGTCCTGCACTGGGACCTTAAAGGCTGATACAATACAGGCTAAAATAAGGCTTAAAAAATACCTGCGCCCTTCGAACACTAAATTTATTTCGTGAAAACCAACAAATTCGGATCTACTCCCTTTTAATATGAAACACTTTTTTCACACAGAAACCATATTGGTCACCCAGGTGCATAAAGTAGAATACCTAACCTATGCCCATGGGTTGATTCCATTGGTAGCTGTTTATGAATGGAAGGTGCATCGTGAGGCGTTGACGTTCGTAGTAGCGTATAGTGAGTAATACAGAGTAATAAAGTAAGAGAATTCATTAAAACAATTGAGATGTTGTTGGTTAGGGCACATAAAACGCACATAAAGCTTTCGGCTATATTTTTTTTTATAAAATTTACGGGAAAGAGATCTTCTTTTCGAGTGGCGCCCGCCATTCGGGGCATTTAAAATTAGTCGGACTAAGTGAATGAAGGCCTCCTTTCAATGAAGGCTTCCGCTCACACTAATCGAAACGTACACCAAACATTTCAATCCTACGTAAATTAGATGAAGAAAATTATATTCTTCATTTCAATTTTTATAAGACTTCCAAAAAATATATTTCTACCGTGTTCTCGGAATTTTGTACGGTAGGGTTTCACCAACTTTTCATGGTAATCCCTCGGGATGTGGAATGAACTTCCGGACTTTTTTTCATTCTTCCATGGGGGTTTAGAAAGGTTCAAGTTGAACGGTGAAACATAACTTTCCTCGTAGAAGATTTTGAGACATAAGAATTTGTTGTATGCCAGCAGTAATTTATGTAGTATGTAGTTTATGTAGTGTTGTATTATTTTGTGGTTAAATCTCTATGTGGTTAACTACGTAATTAAGATTTACAGATTTACAGAGTGGTTAGTAGACAAAATGTTAGCTATAATGAATTCACCAGAAAATATTTTTTATTGTTTGTTTTTATTTGATTTCAAACATGTATTAGGGCCTACTCAATGAAATTATTGTTTCTTTATACATACATACGTGATGGTCCTGTACCAATATTATCCACTATAGCTTCTTGAGATCTGGCACAACAATTAATGTACTGCAAACAATGACGTATAAGCTCGCTATCAAACAATCGAGTCTGGTTAATCGCTCTAGTCCACTGCTTCTCCATGCTTGCATGATTGGAAGAAAGTACGAAAATAATTTTATTGAGAATAACAATAATAGGAGACATAATAAATTGAGCGGAAAGTAAAAAAGAAGAGAATATTATTGTTGTGTCAATCGGCCAACTCGGCAAATGTCGCAGCGTAAACTGCGATATTGATTTTCAGGTAGAGCCGCACCGCTAAAAGCGAATGCTACCAAATGTTCTTCACGTACTGAACAGAGTCATTTCCAATACCAAGAGAGTTTTATTTTATTAATGACTTATTTATTTATTCAAACACATCAATAATTTGTATATTGATAAATGTTTCGCCAAACTGCGAGGCAATTTGTTGACGGAAAATGCCTAATTTAAGAACACAATGCCCAATTAATGCCCAATTTAAGAAGTCTTCCTCAAGTTTAAAGACAATTCCTACAAAATCAGAATTTAGCTGATTTTGTATCGAGTATCAGATGTACAATGTACATCGAGTACAATGATTTTGTATCAGAATTAGAATCGACTGTTTCCAATTGTTATTGCTTGCTAACAGCATTAAAGTCTAAATTTCATTGTGCAATGCGACAAAGTGACAAATGTCTGTAAATTATGTTACGAATATTAGGTCAGGGGTCAATATTGTCTCTATAAATTAAATAACTATGTTGAAATATATCTTAGTATATGTTGTAGTCTGTTTTTAATGACATAACTCCTCTCTGTTATTCTAAGATTGACTGGAAGAGATCCGGGAATAAGTCAATCTTTATACTTACGAATACGGTAACATTGTAATTCATGTCTTATTGTAACAATTCATTACAAGTACAAGTTCATTGCAACAATATCAACGACATATTCTTCAGTAAGTACTAGTAAAGCTAATGAATAATTAGTTAAGTAATTTGTAACCTTAATTCAAACTTTTCAACAAACTATTTTCAAAACTACTTTCCTGGAGCAACGATATAATAAATTTAACGGAACTTAATTGGGAGAGATACTAACTTTTATAAAGCGACGTTTTTATCCGGAGAATATGCTTTGAATATTAATTACTTTTAGGGTTATCGCCTACGGGGGTTAAAACGCGGCTGAGAATGTGTATGTTTTATTTGCTGTAAAGATTATTTTACAAATAAACTATTTCTTTTACAATTACCTTAGTGTCTAAAGGCATTTGGTTAGATGTCAAAGGGGATTGTTATCTTGCTTCCTCTTCTGATTCACACATTCTTAAAACATTTATTTTTCAAATTCTAAATTTGAACCATACAACCGTAACCGTAACACACAGTATATTCTGCAACACATCAGGTATGTTTGCTGAGGCTCGCACGGACTGCTTCCATGCAATTGTGCGGAAAAGAATCTCCTCACCGATGCTTATAGCAGATAAGTTGGACTGTCCCATATTGAGGCACTGGGTTGGGGTACATGTACGCTAACTCACTATCTCACTGTGGGACTATGGTATTATTTTAAAATTATTCTTATTTATTCAAAACTTTCTATGGACATTAATCTGATATAAATTATTATTATTATTATTATAAATAACCCCATAAATAATAATCAGCAACTCAGAATGCTCTATGAGTCGATTTAATACATTTAAATTACTCATGCCTACTAGCAAATACCTGAGTTCGGTAGTGAGACTTTACGCTGCAAAAATCTTTAGTAAGACTTGCGTATGACGTCACGATCAATTTTGATATTGATTTATGCCTTGAAAAGTATAAATTATAAGGTGCAAAGTAATTTCCTGGTTACGTGCTTGGTACAAGCGCGGAACGGCGGAAATTCGATTTGTGAGCAAAAATTGGATCAATGAAGACCCATTTACAAGGTAAATTACATTTGGAGCGTCATCGCTAAACAAATTAATGTTGTTTGGCATCTTCTACAAGTTACAACGAGACAAGACGTTTATTAATCCACAAATAGTAGTCCACAAATCTCTCAAAAGACTGATATGTACTGCATTTCGCACTTTATCTTATTCCCCAATTAATACGTACGTGTTCCGGCAGCGAGTGAGGCATGCCAGAACGTATTCCCATCCCATTCTATTCGATCCCTCACCATTTTCCCAAACCTTTATCCAAATCCATTCCTACATCTCCAAAGCTAGGCATCACATCTGGAGGTGTGCTAATGTTTGTTTTTCTGGTGTCGAGAGTTGCATTTGGTCTTTATAGACCGGAAAGTTGCGGCAACCATTATCAGCTCATGACCATGGTTGATGCAACTCAACCGAAAGGTCGAGTAAAATAAGACGTCGTTAAGACCCGTTTAAATAGATAAATATGTGTGAAAAATGCGAAAATCTCAACATTGTACGTTTAAATACAAATACAAGCCAATTACAACACTATATTAAGTGTAGTTACGGACCAGCACCAATGGTATCAGTAAATAGAAATTATGAATGCGATAATCAACAATTAGTTTACGAGTGTATATTAAAATTAGAGTCATAATGTATGCAAGAGCGTTTGCGTGCCAACTTCATTCCTAAGAAATCTTTAAACTTGCTCTGCATTTTATGCTGAAATTCGTTTATGAATATAAAATCGCTTAAAATAATTTAAGCCATCTCTTGCGAAGATTCGAATATCTAATGGCTTTTTCATTAGAACTGCTTTAAGAGCGGCATATTTGACTGAGTATCTAAAAGTAAGCACTAATGTGTACAAACTCTGTGTATGTACTGAATTGGAAAGAATGGTTCCTTTATTTTGTTTATAGGTAATTTAAAAAAATTGTGTATTAATTGTGCTTTGTGGTGTCGGCCGGCTATAGAATATCACCACCCCATCTCTTCCCGTGCGTGTCGTAAAACGCAACTAGGGTATTACAAAGCCGCCGCCACAAGCCGGAGGAACTACACCATCTCTAAAAGAGTGGACTGGCCAACCCGCTTGGCCAGCGTGGCGTTTCAAGGCCATACATCAGACCATGTGCACGAGGAGGCCAGATATTGAAAGGGCTGGTTGCATTTCATTGCAGTGTAGTTTTTGAGTTTACCTCAATTCAAGAACTACAGCAATTTTGAAAATTCTTCCATTTTTTGGAGCTAAGCCAACGCTAAGATATACATAACCCCTGTTTGTATTCCCTAGGAAATTTCAATATTTTTTATTTAGTAATCATATTTTTCCGTGTATGGTGTAATTGTTTCGTATTTTTGGCTGCACGGGCGGCATCACCTCATCTCTTCCCGTGGGTGTTGTAAAAGGAGACTTAGGGATAACAAAGCCGGTACCACAAACCCTGAGGAGCGCAACCAACCTCTGGAAGAGCGGTTTCGCCAACCCACTTAGTTACGGTTTTAAAATTTGAAACAATATAAACTGCAACAAAACAAGGCGCGAATGTTACATATAGCTTTCTGGGACTATACAATTTATAAAACTAAGGATATGGTAGCAATAACTTCTGTGCTATGTTTATTTATCTGCCGCAACTTTGCATTGAGCTGTTTATGACTCTCCAAAACTGTACAAAATATCCACAATAAACAGTATCCACTTATCACCAGAACTGTCCCTTCATCTATCACCTTAATAAAAAGAGGAATTCACATTAATTATGAGAGCGGTGATAGTCTAGGAGTATCTACACTCGACTCACATGATTGTGAGTTCAAATTCTCGGTCCGAACCCACTGAGTTTCCACTTTACTACGGATTTTTAAAAAAATTCTCTAGCTCTACGTTGAAGGAAAATAAAGCGAGGAAACCCGCATGCTCCAGAAATTGAGAAAAAAATTTGGGTATGTATCCACTGGAGTGATGTGAGTTGGGAATGTATGAGTGTGGATGTGATATGATCCGCACTGGGCCCGCGTGGTGGATTACGGCGCGAAAACCCTCAGTGATTTACTAGGGGAGGCCTGTCTTGCAGTGGGACGTTATAGGCTAATACAAGTAGATAAAATTATACACAAATCTATACTCATTATACTATATACACAGAAACTCTTTATTCCTTCGTTTATACGTAAGAGGTAAACTCCAAAACTACTACACCGATTTTGAAAGCAAAATATATATATGTAAATCAGTAATGGCATATTTTTCATTTAAAAAAAAGAGGTCGAGCCTATAGTGCCAGCTGTGGAAAGTCAGGGCCGCTCGCCAGTTACTAATACAAATAATGCTATTTATTTAATAAATATTCCTACTTAATTAATACACGAAAATTGTTACACGACGAAATTAAAAAGTCGCCTCTATTTTTCATCCGACTAAGAAGTACGAATAATAATATTAAACGTAGCCGAAAGAAACCTTTCATGAAATGAAATTCACCTCATTTCCTTGACGGATGAATGGAGAAAGTGGCGACTCGGTATTCCAATTAACCAGAAACACATTGAGACACCGTGTAACACTGTATCGCCTTTTACTACGAACTCGGTAGTTTTAAGCCAGTAGTTGGAAAACTGAAAAGCGGTAAATAAAATTTTTCGTATTTTCAAGTATTGGCTAGTGTAATTAAATTACCGTCTTTTATGAATTTTCGGTTTTATGAAGTGCAGTAAAATTTCCAGCGGTACTTAATTGGCTCGAGGTTCCCCTTGAGTTTGATTATTTCTCCTCTTCACGAGAATTACTTTTTCAGAAATATTCTTTTGTACACAAAATTATACAGTATTTACTTAAAAGAATTTTATCCATTTCCTTTTGTTATATATTCCATTTGCTATTTAAATAGCTACCTTAGGAGATTTGAGATCTCCTGTAATGGAATCGTTCACCCATTGGATGGGTAAGAAGAATATTTTAATGTTATGTAATTAGTGAGTAATTACTTACTTTTATAAAGTCTGAACGATAAAATTATTGTTGTTCAGATGATTCATTTTGGAAAATTCCTGAATAAATTGAAATGAAATGCTTTCTTTATCAGTACCATAAAATTTTTAAAATGAACAATGCAAAAACACAACCAATTTGAGCGTAGATGTTTGAGTATAGTAATCCGTGTAGTAGTTTCTGCTTGATGCGTGTTCGACAGACAGAAAGATAGACAAAAATTGGTTGTTTTCGGCTCTGTCATTCATAGTGTACACTGTAAAGATTTTTATCAAAAAATACTTGATGTACAGACACGGCTTTGTTTCGATTTAATTGAATGTATAGAAAAAGCAGTCTGAATTCAATGTTGTGTGACACTGTGTTGGAAACTGGAAAATAATGAAAATTCCTGTCGCCCAAATTCGGCACAGAACAGGAAACTAAAGTCCGCTTAAAATTCAAGGTCCTTATCAAACACACATAGTGAACTTTTAGAGCGAACCCGTTGGCTTGCGAATCTAAATGTGTATCAAAATGCCATCAAAAGCGAATTTCTCCATGCTCCGAGTGTAGGTACGTGATATGAAATCAAATTACGATTAACATTCGCGTAGACGGGCGTTTTGAACACTTTTAAGTTCTATAAGTGATAAATTTACATTGCTAGAAGTTATATTACAAAATAAATAAATAATAATCTATTAAACAACAAAAAAATATTGCAAACGACACAACAAAGATTGTAAATATTTAAAATACACAGAAGGCGGACTTCTCACTAAAAGCGGTCTCTGAACACGCTATACGTTGATATGTCAAATTAGTGAATCATACAGGTCAAATGCCAAATATTTATATAACAATAAGATTATAAACTCATAAAATATATAAAAAGGCACTGAATTTAGGTTACCCATTTAATTGTCAAATCTACCAAATATTGACAAATTTGACATAACTAGATATTTATAGTTCGTGGAACGGTCGAATAAAGTATGTCAATAGTTATCCTTTCCTATACTGAGTGGTGTATGTAATTTTCTTTGAAAGAAAGCAACATTTGAAAAAGAGTCAATACCAAATGTTGCAAAATTTTACAATCCGACAATGCACATCTGAAAAAAGAAAAATCAAGGGATTGGGAATTCGTGATCTTCCTGGGGACGTCCCCTTTACCCAATCCTAATAGAATTGTTGAGAGAATCACACTTCGCAGATTACAAGCCTATTTTTTTTTTTATTTTTAGTCACGGCGGCGACGGTCCGTGTACGCTTTTTTACTGGAGAGTATCACTTCCACGTCATCTGGTTCCAGATTATGGAAGTATATGAACGCAGAGAGAAGGCGAGAGAATCAAACGTGCATAATATGTATCCCAGTCAATCTTACCTATATTCGATTCCAATCCAATTTGTCCCAAAAAGTAAACAAACATGGCGGTAACTGATGCGGCCATAGATTAAATATTGTTTACATATTATTATTCATAATCTGGTTCATTAAAACTGCAAGTTTGTCCTGGATTTAAAGTTAAATATTGAGATATTTAAAGAAAGAAAGAATTGATTTTGGTTTATATAGCTAGTGAGTACAATGTTTTATTACACTGGTATGATTACTATTAATGAAATGTTATGCCTTCATCTGTTTAAGAATAATAATTAAAATAAACGTATAAGAACCGCCACATTTCAACCGTCCGTTTGAACGCTCCGCCGCTCCCGTTCCATTTGCCCGAGCCGCGAACATTAGCTCCAATTCATTCCATTATCATTCGATACTCGTTACCCGAAACTGCGGGCTTTTAAACTGTTTACCCGGCTAAATTGAAATCGCCGAGGTATCTGCAAGATCTCGCGTTTGAATCTCTCGTTTGTGACGTTCAGGAAATGAAGGCTTATCGCGCTCTTCGTAAACATGTTTCGTTCTGAATATTCAGATAATTCTTGTCCTTGCGCAGTTTAGACGGATTTAATTAATGACCTAATTAATAACTCGATTAGAATGTTTATAAAGATTACGAATAAATCTACCATACCGCAACCACGCCTTTTATTTTTGTCATCTACTGCTGGTTCTGGATATTCCTCATGCACATTGTCTTATACATGAGGATTGTATGGCCTTAAGATGGCACGTTAACCAAGCGGGTGGGAGAGTCCGCTATTTTAGAGGTGCTGCAGTTCCCCAGAGCATGTGGTGGCGCCTTTGTCATCCCTTAGTCGCCTTTTACAACACCCACGGGAAGAGATGGGATGATGCTATTCGAAAGCTGACCATTTACAAATTTTGTCCGAACATTCATTTTATAAAATGTACGGAAAATATCAAAATATCCTCTTCGTGACTAGCGCTTGCCATCGACGTTTTTTATAAGGAAACACAGATGTTCTGATAGGTATATCTATTCGCTTATAATACAGATGTTTCTGATAGGTATATCTATTCGCTTATAATACAGATTTTTCTGATAGGTATATCTATTCGCTTATAATTTAAAAATGTATCGATTTCTCATGCAGTTTTCATTGTTACTTAGATAGTAACTCCAGGAAGAAGCGTCGGCTCTAGCTCATGTAGCGCCCGGGTGCTTTCAATACCCTGGCGCCCTCTAGTAGGCTCTTTGGAGGCGTCGCGAGCGGCGCGCGGCACCCCCTAACACCCTGCGCTCGTGTGCGCCGCACACCCTGCACAGGTAAAACCGGCACTGCCAGGTAGGTTTTCATTTGGGGGCGTGCCATCGTTTGTCCTTCTGGGCTCAAGTTGGCATCTACCGCGAATGTCCATGGGCGACAGTATCCTCGTACCACCCGTTTGGACTGTATGCTTGTTTGCTGTTTTCTTCAAATAAAAAAACCTAGTCGACGGAGAACTAAGCTAAAATTTGGAACTTATTAGCCGTATAATATTCATAAGAAATACAGTAACTTAAATATAAAACACTAAGCACAGTATAAATGGTTTTTATGTCATGAGCACTCATACGTGTCCTGGAGACGGCATGCAAACTACATACACATACGCACATTCCTTGCTACATACACACAGACACACTCCTTGCTACATACACACAGGCACACTCCTTGCTATATACACAAAACTTACCTTCATACCACTAAATTTTTCACATATACCTGAGTCATTCGCGACAGTGTACGTAATAAGCCCATCGCCCATATTAATAATCTATTTTACAGTGTAGGTATATAAAATAAGATTCAGTTTGGACAATAAACTTAATTTATGTGTATAATAAGTTCATATACCTGTTTTGATGTGGATTTTTTGGTATAAAAATGAGAAAACGATGATTGATGTCTACGATCTTTTATATATCGACGGTTAGTCTGCCTACCTATAAGGCGATATTTTTGCAATTAAACTTAAAGTTATAGGAGTTCATCATGACTTCAACCAATAAATAATGTATAACTTCCACTTAACAAACATAGGTCGTGCCTCAATAAAAGTTTTGATAAAAATCCGACGTTTGTAACCGACTCAATTTCTTGAGGCCTAACTTTATAACGAGTTTCATGAGTCGCTGCCAGGGATACTGTTCCAAACGAGATCTCGGCAAGACACCTGCTTGAATACAAACAGGCTGCTAAAGCTGGGTTTACATCAATAAAAAATTGTGACTGGAATATAGGATTCTGTGCGGATATTTTCGGGGCAAATTTCAATTATTTTTTACATAATTTTACATGCTGTGTGCTGTTATTTCGCGCCGAAGTAGAGAAAGTGTATATGTGTCAGTCGACGTCTTTACGTCGATGATATATGAGCTTTCATATTGGAATACATTTCTTTTATAGAATAGATGGCAGACGAGTGGGCGGGCCACATGATGGTAAGTGGTCACCCATGCACACCTGCAACACCAGCACCAGTTCTATCAAAATTTAACAATAGATTTTCGATGTTTAGTATACATATTTATATACTGAACGGTTTATAACACGTATATTAACCACTTTCATTAATCTACAAGTAACACTCGATCGCTGTGTTTCTAGTTCCGACTATGATCGTGTTCCGTGTTCTAGTCTGTATTACCAACACCGTATTACACAATGTTACGACATGATTGTACTAAGTTTGATCACAAACTCACCACTAGTCGCAGTGGTACAAGACTGTATATGACATGTATATGACTGTACAAGACAAGACTGTACAAGACTATTGACACATAGAGCCTGTATAAATATAATAATAATAATAATCAAAAATATTAAGGAGTTGCTTGCCCGTCTACAAGTGTGTTTAGTGCAACTCTACTGAACCAGCTACAATCCGTTGTGGGTCTTGGCCACGTCCACAATCCTCCCCCATTTGGTTCTACCTTTTGCGGTTCTCTTCCAAGATGTTGCTATTCTCATGCTCCTCAGAACTTCTTCTTAATCCATATCTTTTGCTGCCTGCCTCGTGATCCCTTTACCCGCTGGCTCCAGCCTGTCTTTATTTTTAACGCCCTTGTGACATACGCTCTATATGCAATTAAGACGCTTTACAGAATCGGACTAGAGTCTTCTTATGAATCAGAGTATCTATTTCATTAATCGTTCCCGCGCGATAAATTCAATTTTCCTCTCTCACAGGACCAACCCCAAAACTCGAAAACTTTTCTCCCTAAAACAACCAGCGTCTGCTCCTCTGCAGACGTCAAATTCTACTTTTTCATTTGACGAACTATAGTTCCAGTGACTCGCTTGTAAGGCCATTAGGGCCCCAAGAATTTAGTACATTCTTGAACTATAGAAATATATAGAATAGAATAGAAACATAGAATACCGTTATAGAAAAATAAAAAAAAAAACGAACTATGGTTTCATAGAGCGCATTATAGGAGGAGAGTGCACTCTGCAATCCAACAGCCGCTGGGCGCTCTCTCACAAAAGACTACCTTGAAATGTACTGCATTTCCCACTTTATAGTATTTCCCCAATGTACGTACGTGTTTCGGTAGTGATTGAGATGTGCCAGAGCCCATTCCCATCCCATCCTATCCCTGCCCATTTTCCCAACCCTTTCTCCAAATCCATTCCTATATCTCCAAAGGTAGGCGTGGGCGTGCCAACATTTATCATTTTGGACTAATGTTGGCATGTATCGCGGATGTCTATGGGCGACAGTATCCACTTACCATCAGGTGGACTGTATGCTCGTATGCCGCCTTCGTACATAAAAAAAAAATATTGTTACATTCGAAATCTTTGAACTGAGGAGTTTTTTAACATTATTTTGCTGGCGAGAATTCGCTCCCTTACTTACTCCCTGACTTTATTTTGAGTGTTAAACACACACTTTTAATTAAGACCAGTCTAATACCCATATACCAGTAATGAAAATGTCATTAATTTCTAAATTAGAAAAGGACAACAACATTTATCAAGGTTTAGACTACATTAATCAGCGACTTCATTTATCATTATCATTAATCCACGTTTTGGTCTTTTCGTCCGAACACCCACGTCAATATCCAAGAATAGTACAGAATACCCAGCTTATACTGATAAGGCAAGTGTATCTTTATATGCCTTTTATATCCATATAAATAACTGAATTAAAAATAAAAACATTATTTTAAAATCATCACAGATATAGCTCTCATGCACCAGACGATGTGCACGAGGGATGTAAAACCTTAATACGCCAAGCTGGTCAAGCGGGTTGGCGAGTCCACTCTTTTAGAGGTGGTGTAATTCCTCCGGGCTTGTGGTAGCTGTCTTGTTATCTCATATTCGCCTCTAATGACACCCTCGGGAAGAGAAGGGGTGGTGGTATTCTAAATCCGGCCCACACCACACAGCCAGATCTCATGCTTTATATATTCGCATATTTTGATGCTTGTTCGTATGTCCAAATATAGTTTTTTTTTAATAACGATGTCGAACGGTCGGCTCATCTGACGGTAAGTAGTAACCACCATCCTTAGACACTTATAAAACCAAGAGAGATGCGCGTGCGCTGCCTACCTTAAAGATTCTGCCATGCCGTCCATTTCATATGGTCTTGGAAACCGAACTGCACATCAATAACAAGAGGTATGATGATCAAAACTCGATGTTGACATCAAATTGAACAGCTCTCGAGTACACTAACCGATTCACAGGTGATACAAAAAGCAGTAAGATGCTATAACTCGTCGAAAGCTCTTCAGTTTGAAACAGCTGTGAGAGTGCTGCAAATCTTCTAGTTTGTTCAAAAATGTTTACCAAATACGACGCACAACGTAAATATTATTGTGGACCGGGCTTAACGTTATAAAATTAACATGCCATTAAAGTTTGTTTTTCAGCTAACCAACAAGAAATTATGCAGCACATTAAAATATTTTTAATTAGGTAATTTTAAAAAGTTATTGAAGATATTTGGTCGAGACTATGGTAAAAAGGTACACGTTTCCATTACTATACCATGACAAACTGTTTTAATATTATCGCCATTACGACTATTAAGTTATCTATGTGTGTATGCATATGTATTTGCGTGTGTATGTATATATATCCTACTTCTTTCATATGTTGTAGACGGCTTTTTAATAACGTAACTTGTGTTGGTTTTTCTAAGGTTGACTGGAAGGGATCCCTTCTAGAACTAAGTCCGCTTTTGTACTTACGGTAATATTGTAATGTGTTATTATAACAATTCATTATAAGTACAATAACGAGTAACAACAATAACTACTTTAAACAAATGCTGTTGTATCGTTTGTAAATTTTTTTATTTTTTTATTTTGATGGTTACCAAAACAAAAAATATATATTAAACAAATAAAAAACAAAAAAGAAGTTTCTTTTTTGCTTTTAATAACTCCCAATACAATCAATACGGCACAACAAAATTATATCGACAATCATAATTTAAATTGATGTCTCGAGATGTAATTAACTTCAGTGGAGATTGACTGCGTAAATTCAGCAAGCATAAAATTTGTCGAAGGATTATTAACTGTGATGTCAGACTGTGTATTTATTTTGTTAAAGGAATTATTGACATTATTATGAAAAAATATTTATTTAATTAAAAGCCATGTTTTTCATACAAAACATGGCGGGCGGGCCACATGGTGGTAAGTGGTCACCACTGCCTATGGACACCTGCAACACCAAGGGTAGCGAGTGCGTCGCCGACCTTGTAGGGTCCAATTTACAGCGCCTTTGAAAAGCCCCATGTCGTAGCTCAGTGGAAAAACTTCATTCCACAACTTTCGGGTTCGCGGTATAAAGTGTCTTGAACACCGCCCTGTACGCAACAGCTTGTTCGTATAGGAAAAGCATTGATAGACAATGAATGTGAACCTTTTAAATGTCCCATTACTGAGCACAGGCCTCCCCTCATAAATTACTAATAGGTTGCGGGTCGTAACCTAGCATTGGTAGATCGGATCCATTGCAGATTGGTTAATACACATGCTTCTCCTCATCTCGTTACACTTTCTATTCCTCATTTCCCCAACCCTATTTCCATAACATTTAGCAATCTCCAAAGATAAGCAGCGCATGGGGGAATGCCAATGTTTGTCATTCTGAAATGTTGTTGGCATGTCTCGCGGATGTACATAGGCGACAGTATCCACTTAGCATCAGGTGGGTTGTCTGCAAATTAACCACATTCTTTCTATAAACAAATAAAAAAATCTGAACCTATGTGCGAAGACTTTGACGTCTTAGAGTGATTCAAAAAAATCCTTATATAGAGAATCCCTTAAAAATAATTCAATAATGATCATGCCTCCTTAATTTGATCATACTATTTTATTTTGTTTCAGGGAACCGTAAACTGAAGAAGCAGCTCATGAAATGGACCTTACCTAACATGGAAGAAGTTAATCGCTTCATGCCAGATAAAAGAAACGGCAATTCAGCTGGTTTTTAATAAGCCAACGTAAACGCAAACAAGTCTTTAAATAATGTTAATACAAAAATAACTAACTCAGTCATCATTGCAACAGAAACAGACTTCATAGATGATGTTCTTGATGTCGTAAAAGTTAAAATAGTAGATAGAAATTGTAATTATGTAATGTGATGTTGAAACTAATTGAAAGTGTGTAAGATGTGTAATGTGATAACGTCAAGGTGGTGTAAAGAGAAGAGTGAACACGAATGATCAAGATGACGCCAGTGGTGCAGACGATCATCACTTGCATCGCGTTGCAGTTCGTTGGTGAGTATATTGTGTTTTTACTTCTACTTTTAGTTTTCACTTTGTGAAGAAAGAACAAATTACAAACAAATTAAATATATTTCGATTTCATTCGATACTAAATCCTTGTGAAAATACAACATGATCTAAAGAAAATTTCTCATCATGACATATTGTATATTAATAATGGATTCAACATCGAGACGTTTATTTATATATTTCATAGAACAGCCGATAAGATATACAATGAAACGAGACTAAATACTGAGCTAAGTACTGTGCTACAACTAAAGGTTGCCTTACTTACAGGCTGGATGGAATATGGAATGTTAATCTTGTTGGGAATATTTATTTAATATATGAATACAAAAGGAAGACTGTATATAGGTCGAAATGATAAGCATGAAAAGCGCTTTGAAGCAACGCGAGCACTGCTTACCATTTCAACCTACTACAATTTTTAACCTACTACGTTAAATTCACATTTTAATGTTTTAAAGCATCTCATATCTTCCTTTTTAAAGCATTATGGCTTTTTAGGTTCTTGGGTTGGGATGATTACAACTGTAGGTATACAATACCCGACGATACAATATGACATAAAGAATAGATGAATAGAAAAGTAATGGGAAATTAACATGTAAAAAGTAGTAAGTAGAAAAAAGACAATTTACATTTTCTTTATCACGTGACGTGAACAGTTCTGATATTTTCAAATTTAAGTTAAAAATCTTCCTTATTGGCAAAGCGTATTACACATTAAACGACAACTTTAATGACTTGGAATCCCATTAATTGGGCCTATTGATATTTTGACTCATGATCTGAATATTTATCTGTCCAGTAAAAAAGGTAGTAATCGAGTAAAAAAGAAATATGTGTACCTAATACCATGACTTAAATTTAATATTGACATAATGTAATGTATTGTGAAATTAGTTTGGGTATGTTTTGTGAAACAGCCGGTGTAACCCGAGCCGAAACGACGAGAAGAAAAAAAAAGGTAAACTAAAGCCTTTAATTTACGCGTTTAGACCCGATTTACAATATATTACGGGTGGGAAACTCGAGTCTAAAAAGTCAGATTAGCGTTATTAATTATTTTAATGTTTTTACATAATGTTTACTCGCACTGGTCACAAAATTCCTTTTTTTTTTATCTGGACAACGTTTTTGAACAGATTTTCCATATAAAAGTTATTCAATTACATTTATTAGTCAAAGGCCAGCAATAACTTAATGAATGTGATGTCCAGCCGTTCAATTACATTAACAGTGAAACGACCTAAACGAACTTAATAAAGCCTTTTTCAATTACTGTACCTATCTTATACCTACTTCAAAATATAAATTTTTGATTAAATATGTATAAGTATAACATTATAACCACTGTTATAAGTATTGATCGGAATAATGACTTGATTATTTTTTTTATTTTACAAAGAAGGAAGTGGTTTCAAATGGTATTATTAAGTTACTGAATCAATCATTCCTTCGACAGTTAAAAGGTACTTACCCATTAAGTACATTAATTTCGTAGAAATCCTTTTAAGATAATAAGGTTTAGAATTGAAATCTGAACAAACATATTATCAGAGAAAATGCTGGGCGAAAAAAATCTGCTCCTCTTTTAAAATGATACCTACTCGTACGTGTAGGTAACGAATGAGAAGAACCGAAGTCCATATATGGTGGTCATCCTTGGAAAAAGCCTATATCGTATGACCGCATAGTTCATCAACGCTGTGCCGAAACCGCTCAATCTATATCTACACATATAATAAAAATGTAACTTGATCGCTGTCTGTACATGGAAGATATATGAGAAAAATATTATTGGGGGCCTTTATCAACGCAATGGAACCCAAAACAATGATTGTTAGATTTTTTTTGTCTGTTTATCTGTTTGTCTGTGCGTTTGTGCCCGCTAATCTTAGAAACGGCTTAACCGATTTGTGTGCGGTTTTCACTAATGTATTGTGGTAAGCTTCACTTAAAATTTAGTGTTTGCTTTATTTCAATCAGTTCATAAATAAAAAAGTTATATCAATTTAAAGAATCACGTCGAACAGTTTCCACGCGGACGAAGTCGCGGGCAACAGCTATATAGAAATATGTTTGGACATTAGCTTCATTTTATTACGTAAAGATTCATTAAAAAGGGATATCTCGAAATTCAACCGTTAAAGTGAAATGCTGTATCAGTTTGCATAAAAAAATTTGACTGTTCTATTAATTTGAAACTTGGTATAAGGATTCTACAATACAAATTATTAAATATGTGTTTTACCGTTTTTTCAAAATTGTATTGTCGAATCAAATAAATGTTGTAAGGCGGCGTGCTATACTTTTTTAATTCATATTTTCTAAATATGATGTACTACTTGATTAAACGAACACGATTTTACAGTCTTTTAAAATTGTGATAGGGCAACACTCGGTATATGTATATTCAGTTACTGATCCTAGGTAATAATAATCTCTTGTAATAATAATCGAAAATCTTTGTCAAAGTTTATTCGCCCGTAATGAGAGAGCGGGTTAACTTAAAAGCAATGGTTTTCTCATCTCATTATCGGACGCCGTTTGTTTGTTATTTCATCTTTCTTCCTTCCTTCCTTTTTTTCCCTCTTAAACTTCTCAGAACTTTCTCAAATTCTTGTTAAATGAAGATAATATCTTTCGAAAAGTATCCTCTAAAATTCCCACAATTTCTTGTCCTTAGATACGGCCTTCGATTATGTTTTTAATATACAGGCGAACTAAAGTAATTGCATTCTTTTCTGCACTTGACAACATGTTATGTATCTAAATCTATTTAATTCAAGTGTTTGATGGTAACTTATAAATGTTTTAAAGGTGCATATTTGCCGATCGATAGGTTTTGTATTTTCATATTTTTTTTGGAATTGGCCTCAATAAATTTTATCCATGGGCGACGGTGACCACTTACCATCATGTGGCCCGCTCGCGCGTTGCCATCTATTCTATAAAACAATATTCTTAGGTGAACATACTGAAATTATTATAACCCTATGAATGTGTTTGTTTTTCAATATTATTTCACATACGTGTTCTATATTCCTCTCACGCAGCTGTCACATCAATTCCGCGAACTGAGTTAAAATTCTGTTTTCGCAAGGGGAATATATAATTACTGGTATACAATATTTTTTATTTCAAAAGTACAGACATTAAAAGGACATTAAATAAAAGGAAACGATCGGGCATGCGGTCCACGTGATGGTAAGTGGCTACCGCCGCCCATGGACACCTGAAACACCACGAAGCATGCGGGTTCGCCGCCGAACTTGTAAAATCCTATTGGCGCCTGCGAATAGGTTAGAATCGTTCGTATGACGAAGGCACACTTTCGTTCGAGCTTGTCAGCGATGGAATATTCACCTACATAATAATACAGAATATTGGAATCATTTAAGATAATAACATGGGACTAGGAAAGTGATTGTATGCGGCGGAAACTTCAGTCCTTCAATTACATAACCCAATAAGATTGCTTTTGTATATGTATCCTTAGAGATTCATTATGATATCCTTACCATAGTTTGTATTCGGTGAACTGAGATGGTTACACAAACAATGAAATATGGATAGTCTCAGAATCAGAATATATGTATATTTTTGGAATATAAATTATAACATCTATGTGATGTCTTAAATTTAATTTACATGAAATCACAGCGACCCTTATAATTCGTCGATTGACAGCTTGTTTTATGTAACATTTTCTTTTCATCACCTTTCGACAGTTAATGTATTAATTCCTAATCCGCAAATTCTATTTTTTGACAACATACCAACACTAATAAAAAGTCCACTGCTCCCCTTCAATATTTTAGAAAGTAAGGAGAAAAAATCGAGAGAGAAAAGGAAATTTATTGCCACATCTTAGTTTTCAAACCTCATTGTTTGCGTGTGTCTATGTGTGTGTGTGTGTGTGTGTATGTGTTAGTGTGTCAATGAGACGTGTGTGTATCTTTTTACGTCCTACGAACCTTTTGAATTATTGGCTTCGGTACTTATCATTGTAAACCATTACATAGCATGAACTAAAGTCACCGACGCAGCTTACGAAATGAGCAACCTGAAGGGGCATTGGATAGGTCATATCTGATGCAGGACCAATAACCGATAAGGTAGACGAGTCTTCGGATCGAGGCCACGTATCGGTAAGCGCGGTGTGGCTCGCCCTCCGGCCAGATAGACCAAGTTCACTGGTAGTGGCTGAATGAGAAAAGCAGATCGTGTGGTGGCGAGCCTTACCAGAAGTTTATATCTATTAGGTTTTATTCGATTTTAATTCCCATTACCTGCGCATTGGGTGCACGAGTAGAAGAAATTGTCATTTACAGTTTCCGAGCATCATAGAAATAAATAGAAGATATTGAAAAATGTACTACATACATAGTAAGGTCTCCAGCCCATATTTCTTGGTTATGTTAATACGCTTTCTCCTTAATAAGATTGACTAAGGTATTTTATACAGCCGGTTTATGCGACGTCGTAAACATTGTCTTTATTCAGTCTAAAGAACACATGATGCTGGCAATTTCTTTTTCTCTCTCTTTTTTATTGTTACTTAGATAATAAAGCACTTAATCCAAAGGGTCCGCTGTTTGCGTAATAAATTTCTAAATGCGTCCCTCTCTCTATAAACACAGTAGAGATGACATAGGCAGTAGGATTTTCTTGTTTTGTTTCAGTCAGGAGGTCAGTCTTGTCAAGATGATCTATTTGGCTAAACTGATGCACGAAAAACTGACTTTCAAGGTTGTACTTGAACAGTTTACCATATCTGACGATCGATCGATTAGCCCAGTTGATAATACCTGTAGTGCAAAAGGCACTCGGTTCCGATTCCCGACAGGACGTTTATTTGTTTAAAGACAAATCGTCCAGATCTGGGTGGTTTGTGGTCGTCTACGTTTGTGTCTGTGGAACCCTAGTGTGGGCTATTGAATTCCGTTCACTCTATAACGATTTCTCTACGAATTCCACGGCATACCTGCTCAGGACCCGCTCATTTGAGAAGTAAACATCTATGTCACCACACCTCGCTAACATTTTATTAATATAACGTATAGAACGTGACACTGGTGCATTACGTCGAAGGTTAGTACGAGATGGAACATCCTCCAGTTAGCGAAGAGTGCGCACGCTGATATACCGAGCCGGCACAAAAATTGACACACCACTCAACAACGAGGGCAATGACAACTTATCTCGCAAACGTCTAATTACAAACATTATAATAGACAAGTTCCGCCGAAGTTCTAATGTATTATTGGTGTATAACTTAAAAAGTTCGTATTTTTTGCCGAAAATATGCATTTATTTCAATAACCAAATGAAAGGATACATTATTGAAAGTATTGTCCATCGGAAGCTACGACTTTCGCCCATCTTTCAGGCAGGTCATGGATTCCGTCCCGAAAAAATTCTCATTTTTCGAGGCCTCTTTCAGATAGCAGCAATATTTTTACAGTGTCTCTGTGTGGGTAGCTTCCTTAGCTCAGCCGTATGTATGAAGTTACCGCACTGTTTCATATTTATCTGCGTGTATAAGGTATTGCCTTAATCTACCTGCTTAATGTGATTATTGTGTTTGTGTGGGGTTTTATTGGTCTGTTTATCTGGAGAGAATAAACAGGGCTTTATTTGATTGATATACATATTTTCTGCTAATTGTAATTGTAGTTCGTGTAAATATATTCTGGGGTTTTTAGGACTTGCGTCCGTCTCTATTAGTCGAAAGTATGAATTTTTGGATTTCTTCTTTTATCAAAAAATCAGTTTATGATTTGTATGGGTCTTTATTGTTGTAGTATTTTTGGTTGAAAATTTAAGCAACATACTTGTATTTTTCAAATAAATAATTGACAATAATTGATATATTTAACCATTACCTCCATATTGTAATTCTGTCACAATATTCTGTAATATCCGTGCTATAATATCTTGTTATATTTGTAATTGTAGTTAATATTATTTGACTTATATAAATAATAGGCAGATATGTAATATTAATGACATGCAATGCAATGTGATGCAGCCAGCATTACATGTCACAAGACAATGTGCAACCCACGCTAGCCGAGCGGAGCGGGTTGGTAAGTCCACTCTTTTAGACCCGGTGTAGTTCCTCGGCGTTTATGATAGTGATGACAGATTAGAAAATATTCAAGCCCATTAAGAGGCACCCTAGACGATCAATTATAACATGTAATTTTAGGGACTGCGCAATGCTTTTAAGCATGTAGTGATCGTATTGAAACTCCTTTGGATGCAAGGCGCGATTCTGTAATATTGTGCAATGACAGTATAGTATAATTTTATAATGGGTCTAAAGGTCGCCTAAGGTAAAACATATTTTACATTTGCCTCTTGATTTCACTAATGCCAACATAAGTTGAAAAATGACAAATGCCGGCAGGAGATTTAGGAATGGATTTGAAGTAAGGGTAGGGAAAATGGGCAATAGGAAGTATAACGGGTCGAAGAGCTTTCTTCATTCCATTACCTACACCTAATAATCCTGTTTGGAGACGATAGGGTTGAATGGGGAGTCAAAAGATTATGGAATAAGGAGTTACTTTTATTTCATAATACTTTCCATTGGAATGAACTCTGTCATGTCTTACAGCGAAACATGTAAGAACTTAAATTATTGACCTTATAGAGTTTATGGTGAAACTTTATGGGCTGATGTTGATTGATTGAATTCACGCATCACGGTAGAACAAACGAGTTCACAAATAAAATGAATTTGATTTGATTTCTTCAACCTCGTCTTTCTTTTGATTTCGTCGTAGCAAGCCAATCGTAATAAGTCTTTTGAAACCCTACAATGTCGTCCACAATAGCGCTTTTAAATTTCAATCGGGAAGCCGCTTGGAATGTGTCCAAGGCCCATCCGTTTTGTTACGAAAACAACCCTTCTGCAGGGCAGTGATGCGTGCCGTGATTGGAGTATTTCAGGCATTATTATACGAAAAATTAAAAGGGTATGAAATTTAACATTTAACCCTGCTTTTATATAATGTAGTATTATAATACATGTACGTAGGGATATGCATTGTAGATATTGTCAATATTAGAATGGCCCACTCGCAACTAGTGAACACAAAATATTTATTCGAAGTGTTGTTCAGAAATAAGTCTATTAATATACGTATTGTAATATATATGTATGTATGCGTGTATTTATATATGTATGTATATGTTTATTTATATTATGGATTTAATGTGACATGCAATGGAAATGCATCACTATTTATTATGGTTTTACTATTTATTATTAAACTAAAAATAATCAAAAATTAAAAGATACAATTGATATTATTATATCGTTAGCCAGGGCCAGTAAAGCTCTATAAGTTTGTACAAAACATTTATTTCTAAATTGTATGGAAAATAGTGAAATCTCCCTTTCGACTGGCGCTTATCATTGGTCTCTTTTTAAAGAAATACCATAGATTTCTAAGGAATACCTAGATTGGAAAAGTAAATTCTTAATAGGTTAGTTAAGTTATATAGTTAAGAAAATTAAAACTAGCGGTATGAAGTTGTTTGAGTAGATTTCCTAGTTTGACGACTAGGCAATTTAAAGATCTGACCTAATCCTTTTGGTCCGCGAAAACTTCCGGATTCGATTCTGAGAATTTGTTCGAAGACAAATGTTTGGTTAGGTCTCGGGGTACTCAAACCTGAACAAACATAAACAACACAAACAAAAGGATACCTAGTTTGTGTTCATCTAGTGTCTCTGGATTCCCTACGGTGGAAATCCTACTGTAGATAATTCAGTTAACAATAACATCGAATAAATTTCTGTCCACACTCGGTTCGCGTTAAGAATGCAGAGTGCTCGTTGCTCAATACAATAGACGTCAAATTTTTAACCAATAATGTTCTTTAGAATTGTTAAGTCTGTTTCACTATCGGTCAAAAAAGGTAAGGGCTACTGTCTTGAGCGAGGACTCATTGCGTTCTTAACGCGAACCCAGTTTATGTCATATACAAGATTAAATAAAAAATACACGAACCCTTTTAACACTGAATTTCTATCAAATCAATTCTTTATTGCATTATAAAAACTAAGAACTTTTATGCTACGACTGTTTTCTGAATTTGGTATTTTCCCTAAAAAGTTATTTTTTACAAACTTTGTTACCCTGTATTACTCACCATATGCTACTACGAATGGCAATGCTGCATTTCCAAAGAACTGCTAATCGAACCTCTACTGATAGTAGGTACCTATTTGGTACCTATAGGTCTTTTGTATGAAAAAATATTTAGTACTGTGATTTTAAATATATATATATATATATAAAACCGTTAATAAATATAAAGTAGAAATTAAAAAAGTTTCAACATGTTAAGTTTATCTAAAACGTTCGTAGCGCTTGTTAATCAATTAAGTGTAGTGACTGAGCACATAGACAGCGCGACTCGGTGCGCTCGATAGCTGCGATAAGTACATTTGTTTTGCATTACTGCGCATAGAATAAAAGATACACTAGAAATGAACAATAAGTTAAGAGAATAACAAACCTTTTGTAAAAACTTTCGATATTGAACGATATTATCAACTTTTGCGTTATTTCACGTTGCGTTATTTTTCAAATATGCATTAATCGCCACAAAGGCGAATATTTTCTTAAACATTCAGGAAGCGTTTCGAATAAAAACCAAGCGACTAATTCCAATAGAGATTTTATCAGGGACCGCTACAAATTTACCGCGGTGTTTCCCTTAATGGACTCATAATGCCTTGGTTAATCAGATTACGGTTGGCGAGCTTTATATGAAGTGACGTCGCTCTTAGAGCTTTTTATTAATGTCAAGATGTTTTAGTAACTACGATACTAAGGGCCTTTCTCACCATCTCCTTAAAAAGTAATCTGATAGATGAATTGTCTGCCAATTGAGGGCCTTTACACACATCTTCTGTATCTGATACTGACTTACTGGTAAAGTATAACAGACTTTCTGATACCTTCAGCTGAAGTATCAGGAGATGGTGAGAAATGCCCCAAATCTAGCTGATACTGACTTTTTGATAAAGTATAACTGACTTTCTGTTTTAAACGATTGTGAAGAGATTATGTCTTTTAAAAGGACAGTTCCTTGAAAAAGGTCTCTTTAGAAATCCAACACCATACACGTAGGTATTTACGCTCATTGCATCCAATTGATTTCCAAATTTCATTTTAACTACTACCCACAATATTGTTTAACATTTGAGATTTTCGCGTTTTTTACACATATTTATCAGTTTTTCACAGTCTGCTTGTGACCATGGTTGGTGCAACCCAATTAAAATGTCGAGCAAAATAAATAAGATACACATACGCGTTGAGACCCGTTTAGGGTATGTGTATATGTGTATCATCCCTCAAGATAAAAATAGATAAAAATACATTCCTCAGACAAATAATCCCTGTATGAGGTATCCCTCTGTCCACTTGGCTCCCGTGGTAGTATCTATTCTTTAAGGGGTCCTAGTGAACTTGAATCCCTTCGCAAGTGATTCTACTAAAATGCATTTAAACTTAGAATCTTTGATAAGAACATTTAACAGTAAAAACTGTGTTTCAACCTTAGTGTTTCCGAGGGGTCCAAGTGAACTCAAGCGTGTGTTTTAATCCATTTTCGTCGAATCGCTTGCGAAGGGATTCACTACAAAGTTAACTAGGATCCCTTGAGGGATCCTGCCATGACAGCCAAGTTCACAGGAGGAGCTCATCAGGGTCATCAGAGAACTGACACAGCCTTATTATCGCCTTATCAGATCATCATCTTAAGATAAGTGAGATGTATTACCACCCTTTATACGAGTAAAAAATGATGCAGGATTAATTTACTATCCTCTTTATTATGTTATTATAACATTTTGTATCATAATTTTGTAAATGTAATAATGTAGCCTTATTGATTCCTCGTCGCCCTACCCATTTCCACTAAAGGCAGTACGCACCGTGCATCAATCAATCAAATGTCGGCAGAATACACAATGCTGTAGCGAATAGCAAATATTTTCCAGGTATTTTATACGCTTCTTTGTCCATTTTATTTAAATTTGAGCTAGTTTCTAGAGGATTCTGTTGGAATACTTTAGTTTTGAACAAGAATTATTTCAATTATGTATAATAGGTAGGTCTAGTTTAATTCATACTTCATATTTGAGTGATAAATAAATTTCCTACAAAATACCTATATAGATCAACCCGATGGAGGATTTTTTGAGTCAGAATTTTCGTCGCATATTTCTAAAATTGTATTCAATAATTGTCGATTCTAACTTCTATTTCTATTTTTTATTTTTATAAATCAACTACAAACCGATTTTAATAGATTGGTTCGGGTTAACTATAAAGCATCAAAATAATTAATAATTTAATAAAATCAATAACTACCAACCATTTTTTTTTTTTATATATTAGTGGGCGGACGAGCAAGCGGTCCCACGTGATGGTAAGTGTTACCGCCGCCCATGGACACCTGCAACACCAGGGGGTATGCGGGCGCGCCGCCGACCTTGCAAAATCCTATTCACAGCTCTCTTGAAGAACCCCATATCGTAGCTTAATGGAAAGACCTCTTGAGGCAGTTCGTTCCACAGCCTACGGGTTCGCGGTATAAAGTAATTTTTGGACCGAACAGTGCGCGACACCTCTGTATCGAGGAAATGCGGATGGACCGCACTTCTGTGACGAGAGGTGCGGTTATAGAAACCAGAGCTGGGAATTATATTGAAAAATTCTTCAGAGCATTCCCCATTGTACAGGCGGTAGAACACACAGAGAGACGCAACGTCTCTCCGACTGCTGAGGGATTCTAAACCGCCCGTGAGAGTGGGATCGTCGACAATACGAACAGCACGTCGTTGGATGGAGTCAAATGGGTCCAGTTGGTATTTTTCTCTGCCATCTTATATGTTTGTCTTTAATTATATATGATGTCTTACAAAATTACGATAATATATATGTACACCTATACCTATATAATTTATGCATACATGCATATATAATGTATATACATAGGTATGATTACTAAAAAGGGATCTGTTAAATGATGTCGTACATAAAGCTTAAATAAATGTCGTGAGTTCTTTTGTACATGTCGCATACTACATAAGTATTAAATAAATAAAAATTAAATATTTACTGTGTCAGAAATGTCAAATAATTTCCAGAACCCTTTCAATAATTACTTTCAAATATGATTGTGCTCTGCGAACTATTTTAGTTATTATTGCTCAAAGGATCAGTAAGCTGAAGTGGAAGTGGGCAGACCATATATGGCGTAGGATTGATAAGTTTTAGGGGAGACCAGTACCCACTGGAATGGAGATCACGTATCGGGAAACTTAGCTTGGAACTCTGGCAAGGTGGAATGACGACTTGAAGAAAGTCGCCGGTAGTGGATGGATGAGGAGAGCTGCAAACCGTGTCTGATGGCGGTCTTTGGGAGAGGCCTGTATCCAGCAGTCGACAGATACGAGATAGAGGCTGCTGGTATGGTATTAATTTTGTTGTCGTGTTTATATGACTATGTGTTCCACCGTCGACTATTTACGTGTGTTTTCTTGATATAAAAATCTCCTTATTGCAACATTTCCCTCGATAAATCTTCCTTTGGCTCGCTGTCATTTGTCAATCTTTATTTACAGTTAAAAGCCTTTTAGGCCGGATGTTTACTCGATCCCCAGAGCTGCTAACGAATTATGAATAGACTGTTTTCATAAACAAAACTGGAGACGGCTATGTTATTTATGTAACTAAAACAAATTTTCTCTTGAAATTCGAAAGGTAATTGGGATCTGATTTATTAAAGTATCGTATATCGCAAAAGAAATAAAAAATACAATAAAATGCTGATGGATGACACACGAAACCTTTATTTGTGTATGTTTTATAAAACAATATGCTTAACCTGAATATGTATTCTACAAATTCATGAGCTTTATCCAGCTACATATAATACAATTGTACATATTTATACGTATATTGGCTTTGAACCACCTACCACAAGCCCTGAGGTATTGCACACAGACTCGCCGACTCGCTTGGCCAGCGTGGCGTTTTACACGTCGCTCATGGATGAAACATACTGCCTGTCGAGGCCCAAGTTCGGCAGTGGAAGGGCTGGTTGCATAGCATTGCATTGCACCGTCGTAATTCTGAAAATAGTTGTAGTAGTGTCATCCACAAATTTAACAGAGATATGGAATCAAACTTTTAATGTAAGTACCCTGAATAAATGTAACATATAATTTTCCAGTTTGTCCACAAATTTCGTATTTCGGTGGAATAAAATATTATTGAACGAAATTTCAAATCACTTTGTAACGGACCAATTTCCTACGATATTCGCCAAAATAATTAAAATTAGATTGAAAGGAATCTGCATTTGGCAGGTTAAGTCACGAGTGACCGTGACGGGCGGGCGAGGGGTCATGAATACTGTTGTAGAAAACAGCGCTGAGCACTCGACGCTTAAATTAAGTTTCGAGCGTTACACGCTCGTATAAAGTTCATAATATAAAAGATCTGGATGTAATCATTGATAGCAAAGTCTCTTTATTCATATAAAAGTATATAAACTTTTAGGTTTCGTTTGTCGTAACTGTGGAACATTTAATAATTGTTCTAATATATGGAATCCCTACTACCAAAGCCATATTTAGAGATTAGACGCAGTCCAAAAGCACTTTTTAGCACTTCCTACTACTCACCAAAAGTTGAGACATTCATATAAAGACCGATTAAAACATTTCAAAAGGGAGTCTTCATGGCAGGTTCCCTTGAAGACCGTCTTCGGGTTGCAAATCTAATTTTATTTTACAAGTTATTAAGAGACATAGTACTGGTAGATTGTCCTCAACTTCTAGCTGATCTAAGGTTACTGTTCTTCGCCAAAACTCTAAATAATATATTTTAAACCATTCGATAGATACACAGAACAAATTTGGACACTTTTAATATCAGGACCAGGTTATATCAAGAACATAATAAACTTTTTAATTCTGATAGCCATTATACGGATATTTGCCTAAACATCTTCAAAAAATATCGTTATGAGTATAGTCTCTTATATGTTGTAATAGCACATTGTTATGATTAGTCTATTTAAAGTTTAAAATTTTAGTTAGTACCTATATTGTTTTTAAGTTAATATCTATAAAATTAAAATTTCAAAATACTCCGTTTGTTTTTAATTTTTCTAACAATCCTTGTACTTATTTTATTTGTTATATATATGTGCAAGCTGTGTTTGTCTATTAGTTTTCTATTAGTTTCATCATTTAAGTTTAAGCCTAGTTTAATCACTTACATTCATTGTAGCTGGCATATGTACTAATGTAAGAATGCTAACAAACCTATTAAATAAATAAATTCTCGTATTGTAAGTAAGTACTTAACAAAGCATTTTAAAGAAAGTTCTATACAACATGATAGTCGAAAAGCATCAGATTTTATGTGGGTACCTAATGAGATGACTACACTCGGGCGTGTCTCTGCTACTGGTCATTCAATTTCATTTCCTTAGGTAAAAATAAATGACTTTCTATTATCGCTGGTTTTATTACGGAAAAAATAGGGCACAGGACATCAAAGGGCTGGAGTTTCTGAAGGCAATCCAATAACAATAAAATCGGCAATAAAACGTGTATTATTTATTGTCGTCCGAAGAGTTTCCTACTTTACTTCGAAGAATAACGTCACCACAAATGTTACGCCTGCACACTACACAGTGGTATCAGTAGATTCAAAACTATATAAAGTATAATAATTATTTCATCTTCGCCCTTGTTTACGTCAGCGACACATTCGGTACTTGTTAGTTCAGACCGCGTGAACTTGAGATATGAGTAAAGGCCTGTTCAGATATAAGCGACTCGGCGATATCCCACCGCCAGAATTCGCCAGAGGGAACGAATATTGCCTAGGCACGGCACGCATTTTACCGCTATACCTATACCGCTAGTGAACGGAGGAGTTATCGCGTACCCACGCGAATATCGTTACCGCAGGCGGCAGCGAATATCGCTTATATCTGAGCAGATCTTAATACGTCAAAGCGATAATTTGTACACTTCGTGTAAGTTTTCAATCATTTGCAAGCGTTATTAATGCGTTCTTAAGGGCGCTGTTTAAAGGTACAATTCCCAACTTGACCGCAGATTGCAGACTGCAAACAACAACATTGTAAGCTACACTCGGGCGATACTACTGGTTTCTATAGTTTTCTATGAATCGTATTCGTAACGCAGCGTCACTGTCGACTGCCGCGGTGGCAGAGACGGTGTCGCCTGCGGTTTGCTACTCCTGTTTTCAGTCAGCGGTCTGCAGTTTGCAGTCAGCAGTCCGTGGTCTATGGTCAAATTCGAAATCGTACATTTAAAGTGGAAGCGAGAAAATTACATTATAATTGGTACAATTAATTCTTCTGTAGAGATTTCCTGTCAATATTCCGAATTCGAAGACCAGATAAAGAAGGTGACAGCAGCTACGATAGCCATACTGAATTACGATTGGAATCACTGGTCAGTTATTTTAAGTCCGATCGGCGTCGATGAGCGGATTACTTAGAGGATTCTAGACAATGAAAGAGCAAAGACGATCACTAGATGGACTTCGCAGCAAAAAAGCAAGACTGAGACCTAGGAAAATAAGGATAGGACCTAGGAAAAACCTAAGGCAGATGGAAAAGTACACAGCCTTGACGAAGTAAGCAAAGAACAGAGGTAGTTGGAGTATAATAGTAGAGAAAGCTATGACTCACCAAGGATTGTAACGCTAAAGGAAGAAGAAGTAGATTTCAAAGGGTTTATTCATATATAAACAATTTTGCATCACACATGCAACAGTGTCGCTTGTGTTGTTTATATAAATTCGGTGACTTTTATGTAGTTACCTCTCTTCATGAAACAAGTTGTAACTGTCACAAAAAGTTCTTGACAGTATTGAGGGGTTATTATCATAATGTCACAAAAGATAACAAAAGACAGTTTTGAAACATCTCCAATTGCCGTGTACCCAGGCACAGTGATGCCAATGAGGCACATTTTTCAACATTAATACAAAGATGAATCACTGTTACTCTCTTTACTGAGGTATCTCTCAAACTTTCAATCTCGCCTGATTTATGGAAAAAATAATGATATACGGGAATGGTCGCCGACACGGAACTATCCTTAAAGTTATCCCAATTTTAGTCCTGAAAGTTTGATCGGCTGAAACAAATTTCAGTGAAATTTTGTATCCATCTTTACACATTCTGAGTTATGATATTGACTAAGGTTTTCTGTTTAGAAACGTTCCTGGAAATAGTTTTACATATACCCTTTTTATAAGAGAAAGGTGGCAGACGAGCAAACAGTCCACCTGGAATATAACATCAGACATACATGCCAACATCAGACAGATATGTTATGCCTACCTTTGGAGATTTAAAAACCAGAAATTCGTTATGGTTATAAAAATAAGGAACAGAATGAGAAGTTCTACTCATTCCATTATGCTTCCTAGTCGGTGAGATGAAATGTTATCTGAAGGAATATTTGAATACATTGAGAGGAGTATAGAGAGTATCATTATTCTATACTCCTTATGCGAGGAGTTGAGATTACTTGAGATGGCATTGGATGGGATCTTACGCCGACAACTAGTGAGTAGCTGTACAAGCGACTTCAGTAGATTCACCAATCAGAGTCACGCAAAGTAAATAGACAAATATATGTGAATGACGCGACATTAAAGAAGGAACGTTTAAGGAGTTCGTTTAAGGAAAAGTAAAGTTACATAAAGAGTTTAAACACCACGAGAAATAATTTAAGCGAAAAACTTTGAAATCTTGGCTTCTCATACCAATAATATGTAGTTCATTGATTATGTAATATTTTTTGCGTATCTTATTTCTAATGATCAAGAAGTAAGATTTCTATCTTTGTGGTTGATTTCACTTAATATTTCATGAACATTGAGATAAGTACTGTATCACATTTTACAAGTATTGTTTTCCTATATTTATGTTGATTCCATTATTTGCTGAAATAAATATTTCCTTGTCTGAAATACAATGAAAGTTAAATTATTATATCGTCGTCATTGCCGAGAAATTATTTATAGATTTAAGACAGAAATTTGGTTAATAATTATTAATAATAACTACATTTGGTTCGTAAATATGTAAACCTTGTTGTACCTATTATTTCATACTAACGAATAATGATTTTTTTTGAGGTTTAATTATTATACTGTAAATATGATTGCTAAATAGTTGAATTTTGATTTAAGACTCGTTTCTTTAGTCAATTTGAGATTTTTTTACAAAAGATTTAATCTTTACCGTTATGTTAAATTTTCTTTCAGGGTCCAAGTTGTGTTGTGCACTTAAATTAAATTTTAATTTACGTCTTTAAGAGATGCCATAATATATGATTAATTATTAATGTAGAAATCATATTTTTGTTACTATTGAGAAAATTTAAATTAATACTTTCAGAAAATGTTTAGTAGTAATTAAACAAGTAGGTAAATATTTTAAATTTTGCGTCTAAATGTGGTTATTTCTATTGATTGATTTGAACCTAGTAAAGTATTGCAAGTAAAGTATTAGTTCACAAATGTAAATTTCAAAAGTGACTACAAGTTAAGAAGTGTAAACGACACTTTTTAAAAACTATAAATAATCATAAATTATTACATACGCCACTACTTTCCTCTTTACTCAAAATACAATTGAGTAAAATTTAAGTTACATTGATTGAGACTGAGACATATTTATATAATATTGAGACATATAATATTGAGACATATAGTATTGAGACATATAGTATTGAGACATATATCTTAAGTTACGCAAAAGTTACTCACCGTAGAATATTCAAACCGCTCTCTTGTAAAGTACGGATTTTGCACTTGTACAAGTATACGTAGGACCTGACAATAAGTTATTTACCATCAAATAGAGAGCCTGTATCATCAACACTTTTCATAAATAACAAGATAAAATTTAATGCTTGTATGAAAATTCGACCGCTCAGCAACGCTGATCCAAGGTCAACGTTGAAAAAGCCTAGTTAAGCGCTTGGCCTAATCCCCTAACTACATTACTGTATTATATCTAGTACCGGATATCGACGGTAATAGAATTTGGTGGTAACGATATACCCCCTGCTGGATTTACGAGCCGAATCGTAATCGTAAATCCCGGCTGTGGTATTAGTAATCCCCTGGTTTGTGACCTGTCTTATAGCACAATGTGTAGTAAGGGATAAGTATAATAATACTTATATACTCGCTTTCATTGAAACGCCGAATATAGGCCTGTAAAAGCTATTGGAATTTTTGTGAGGATGGATGCGTTAAAGTTACCTTAGGGTGACTGCACGTGGCCGACTAATCGCGTAACAAGTAGTGCCTACTTTTCGGTTGCTGAAGTGATAACTTTAATCGCACACGGCAGATGTCAACAAATAATCAATTTGGCCACGCTGTTGTCGAACGACCGCCTAGGCGGAGTCGCTCGTACCACAATACTACACTGAATTATGTTTGAAAAGTCAGCTGCCGAAACGACAAACTATCGCTGACGCATCCAGATCAGTCACCAGTACCTATTGACGCTAGTAACTGAATGCGAGTGAATGCGGTTGTTGATCTATTTTGCCATTGAAACTGTCGCTAAACTAAGGTGAAGCTGAGCAACTTTTTAGACGCGAATGCTTAGTCGCGTGTCGCGTTCGTGTGCGGAACTAATACATAATCGGATAAAGTAACTAGTCGCTCGCGACTAGGCAAGTCGCCCTTGGATGGTCAGCCTAAACTCGTGACGCTGCTGTATATGTGTGAGTACGAACGTAGTTGGCAACGGTACCTATCGTGGTCATGTAAATTCTTGGGCGGTTTCAATAACCTATCGAAAAGGGTACGTAGAAGAGAACACGTAAAATAAAACAGAGATCTAAATTTTATTTTTATTGTCTGTAAAATATTTATTTGCAGATCTATTAAGCAGAACATATTTAAATTATTACACCATATTTTGTTACCATGATCGTAGAATTAGCATTCTGAAGTACATAACGACGAGTATTCCAATGTTACTGGAGTATTTACTGGAAAGTGCAGTGCAGGACCACAGGTGGACCTTGAAGAAATTTGTCATTTTTGGTTGGATAAGAAGAACGGATGATTGTATTTGTTGGCGAGCCTATGTGTATCCAGCAGTGGAGGTACACAAGTTTATTGTATGGTATTTTGTTACCCGTTATCTTGAAAATGTTTTTTGTTTTGATTTCGTTCGATTTAATTCGATTTTGTTTCGAAAATAAGAGATTTGGAGCAGCCAATCAGTGTGTAACACTCACACCGACCATTTCACGGTGAGCCTTCCGCGTGGTTTATGTATACAGAGTGCTGAGCACACAAGCGTACACTTCTCTTCTTTTTATATTCGCTAAAGATACGAACATTATTATTTAGATAAAATCAATTTATTTCTCTATATTATATTTATTGTAAGATCGGTTGTATTTTATAGAAACAACTTATAGTGCCTCGTTCTCGGCAAAAATAGATGTGGAAATATCGCAAGCACTTGGCCAACTTTTTCTTCTACATAATAAGTTACTTATCAACAGAATCAAGATCATCTTGATGCACTATCGTTCTCTTTCGAGCGATAAACTCAACCTGATAAGGCAAGGCAAAACCCTGAGGTGTACTTGTAGAATTTATCACATCAATTTTAGTATAATATAATTCATGTTAAATGTGCCGTGTGCACGTAACCAGCCCATTTAATATCCACTGATGGGCGTGGGCCTTCTCAAGGACATTGTCCCATGCTGAGGGATGAATGGCCTTAAAACGCCACACGGGTTGGCCAGTCCACTCTTTTAGAGGTGGTGTAGTTCGTCAGGGCTTTGTTATCTTTCAGTTGCTTTTTACGACACTTACAAGAGGAGGTAGGGTGGATCTATTCTAAAGCCGACCAACATCGCACCGCCATTAAATTACATAAATATACATATATATTACGTATACGTATAGATACCTACATATATTATACTACTTATACTTATACTCGAAGTCAATCTATCTATATAAATAAAAAATTAAATGCTGTTCGTTCGTAAGCGCATCATTTGAGGCTGGACCGATTTGGCTAATTTTTTTTTAAATGTTCGTAATAGCCCGAATAATTAGGGAAAGAAAAATTGGAAAAGTTACTCGGAAAATGTGAAAAATTTGGGAAAAACTGAGTGTTTTTTTCTCTATGGGATTTTTTTATGAAATTATTGGGACGGGACAATGTCTCTCGGGTCAACTAGTATAAAATATATATTTATAATCAAAACACTTATTAGGCGAAGCGATGAAATATGAAAAAAATATGTTCAATGCTTCAATCCATCACGATTGAAGTAAAACAATAAAGCCCCAGGATTATTAACTCAATAACCATTCATATTTACGTCTAAAACGGAAATGAACGTTCGACTACTCCATTACCTCTGCCCCAACATTCCATCGATAAATTGAATTCCATTCAATTTGAAAGCTATGACTCCACCTCATTCCCCGCAGACAAATCACCTCATTAATTCCGAGGCACGAGCTCCCACAGTTTTGTCCCTACTTGCTCTAAATTCCGTAAAAAAATGACATGGCGGCGCGAGGAATAATAATTCGACTCACCTCCATCACAATGGAGATATTAACAGTAGTAATATTGTCGCCATTTTGATATTGTCATCTGTGATGCTATATTGAAATATAACCTTATGAAATTTACATAAGTGTCAATAACATTTTCATCCAGTTTAAAGAACAATGACAGTCGAAAACGCACGGATTATAATTACGAGTATGTATCAGTATTAAATCAACAGCGTAGGAATTTAGTAACCATAACCAGCTCTTTAGAGTGCTGATAGCCTAAGAGTATCTATACTCAACTCACATCCGTATGGTCGTGAGTTTAAATCCTCGGCCCGTACCAACGAATATCTTTTTTTTTATAGACAGGTGGGCGGACGAGCAAGCGGTACCACGTGATGGTAAGTGTTACCGCCGCCCATGGACACCTGCAACACCAGGGGGTATGCGGGTGCGCCGCCGACCTTGCAAAATCCTATTTACAGCTTTCTTGAAGAACCCCATATCGTAGCTCAATGAAAAGACCTCTTGAGGCAGTTCGTTCCACAGCCTACGGGTTCGTCTTCTACTTAGGTACGGATGTTTAAAAATTGATACTTGTTCGACGATGAGGGAAAACATTGTGAGATGGAGTATGTGATCCACCAATCCGCACCAAACCCGTGTGGTAGATTATGGCCCGAAAGCTCCCAGTGATTTACTAGGGGATACCTGTAGCCTGCAGTGAGTTGTTATAGGCTGATATAACTAGCCCTTTTACTTGACATGGGCCTAGGCCATGAAACGCCACAATGGCTAAGCGAGTTGGAGAGTCCACTTTTTAAAAAGTGGTGTAAATTCTCAGGGTTTGTGGTAGCGGTTTTGTTATCCCTGAATCGCCTTTTACGACGCCCATGGGAAGAATTTCTATTCTAAAGCCGGCCGACACGTGGCTGTAGTAACGTCAGGAAACGGTCAGAAATTTATTAAATAATTGAATATTCTAATTACTTTACTCACATTTAAATTTAACGATTGGTCCAAATCTTTAGTCCTTTCCTAAAAAAAATAATTTTAAATTGGTTACCAAAGATACAAACTATTTTAAGCAATGACTTTTGACCGACCAACCGCTCACCTAATAGCGGCTGGATGAGAAGAGCAAAGAAAGTTTGGAAGCGGGCTTTAGCACGGTCAATTCAGCAATGGCGAAATATAATCTGATTATTGTGATATGAATATGAGTATTGTGATGTGACGTGAGTCTTCAAGATAAAATTTTAATTAGTACAAGTAGTACTTTGTTCAGTATCGCACATCTCGCATAGTGATGTGCACAAGAGGCATGGTGATATGCCTCTTGCAAGCCCTCAAACCATTTCAACTACTAATCAGCGTTATTATTTAGAAGGCCCTTCATCGATCTAAGTTCTTGTCGCCACCACTACGAGTCCAGTGGTTGCGAATCAGCGCCGAAACAGCACAACACCCTTCTCAGCGACCACCCTCTCTCGTAAAACAGGAGTAAACTGACCACAGCGGTGCGGTTGAGACTGCCGGGGTAATTGGGAGATTGAAGGTATAAGGGTAGTCCCGTAACAAAGGGCTATTCGTATATCTTCAACATTGCATGGTTCAGTATTTATATATTTCATTCATTCAACATTTATATTATTCGTCACATCAGAACAATTACATAAGATTTTTTGGTGTTTGACCAGTCAGGCAGCAAAACCTCAATAGTGCTGTCCTATCGCTGTGATATATACACTCGTTTTCATACCCTCAGTATTTCTGCTGGTTCCTATAATTTTTGTGTTAGTATGCGTGAGTCGTTTGCATAAAGTTGGCTTACCGCTCTACCGTGTCCATGACCTCAAATTGAGAAGAAATTGTTTTCGCGATTTCATCCCCTCCTTGGAATCTTGGACGACAAGGCGTTTGACTACAACATAATTTTAAATAAACGTTTTTGCATGTCTATAATTCAAGCTTTGAATGTAGTATTATTTGCGACTTTCGTGTTATTTACGTTAAAACTTTCAGTTACCATTCATTCATTCATATAATATTGTAGTACTCGCAGTTAGTAGGTCAACTAAGCGGCTTGGTTTAAGTTTTGTTTCCAACAACAAAAATTTTATGAAATAATGAAACTGAAACTAATAATTACCTACTTGTAATGTAAAACAACCTCGATGGTATACAACATTCGGGATGGTAGATTTTGCTAATTAAATTATTATTAGTATCATTATAATGCTATTGCTATTTAAGCACTTTTAGATAAAGACAATAGAAAACAAAAGTTGTGGGGCTCCGTGAGCCTTATTGATCCATATTATATTTCATTTGAGTATGTTAGGCCTTTTTTTGAGATTTATTGAAAAGTTAAACCGGTAGGTACAAAATTTGTTCCATCTAAAACCGAGATACGAACTCAAATTTTATTTTTGTGTTTTCTTTGATGCGTAGTGTATTGCAATGTTCCGAAAAATCGAATGTCTTATAGTAAGCAATAGCTCGTAGAATCAGTAGGTGGAAGTGGCAATGGGCAGGGGCAGGAGTCGAGTGGAGGCCACGTACAGGCACAGTGTGGGACGCCCTTTGGCCAGGTGGATCGACGACTTAATGAAATTCGCCGATGGTGGATGGATGTGTGGTGGCGAGCCTCGGGAGAGGCCTATATCCAGCAGTGGAGAAACATAGTATGGTGGTATGGCATGGTATTGTAAACAATGTTTTTTAAGGAATTTATGTTTCGATTTAAACAATATTTTTAGCATTTAAAATCATAGTCGTTAGTTTGATGAATAAACAGACGAACCATGTTTTTTTAATATCTGTTTTGTAAGGCAACTCATACAAGGTTATACAAATATACATATCTTTATATCAGTCATTTATTTCAAGACTTATACTTATCCTCCGACACCGCCCGAGGCGTTAAACAAAGATCTGCAACTCTATCATTTGTAGAATTTCATTTTTTACTACCGACACGGATTTTTATTTCATTCTTTGCTGAACTCGAGGTTCTCAAAGATAGTTGATTGAAATTCCTTGTCCATTCCGGAAACTTTATTGGACATTGTTTTTGAAATTTGAGTTTTATTACACTCAGTTTCCAAACAACTATATTCCATATAATTGTGTCAAATATTATGGTCAAATATAGGTCTTAAAGTTCATAGACTTATATTTGGGCTATATAATTAGAACAGTAATTGTTCATACTTTAAAAAACTTACAGCATTTTTTTATATTTGTAATAGATAATTAAAAATTAATGCTATTTTTTGGAATTAAATCCTCGTCTAAAACGTACAAGTTGTTTACGAGTAGAATTAGATTTGAAAATATATCCACAAAAACTTAATTCTCTAAATTGGAACGTTGAAATAATTCCAGATTTGAAACTAATAAATTATTGTTTTAATTTCAAACGAAATTCAAATAAACGTCAAAAATAGCTGTTCTGAATTCTGAGTGTTGGGAAATTTGATCGTCTGGGCTTTTTGACGGGAATTAGAGAAGTGAAAGTTGAGTGTTTGCTTGATTATTATAAAAATTGTATATTGTGGGTTTTGTGATTAATTAATAGTAGTTGGCCTTCAAAGTGTTTTTTTTTGCGTAATGTTTATGATAATCAAAATCATAGAAATGCGTTTTCCGTCGGCTTCCAAGAAGTACAACTCTTCTGTTCTTAGTAAAACTACTACTTATCACTTTTTTGAGTGAATCTTAGCGCCGCTTACACGAGCGAGTCTCTCGCGGCGATATTCTCGCCCAAGTCATTAATTTCATTAGAACTATATGAGCTATCGCCGAGCCAATCTACACATGGCGATTTCAACGCGGCGATACGACGAGTGGCAGTCAACGAGTAAAACGCTGCGGACGCGCGGCGAAACACGGCGCGCCCGCCGCTGGTCCGTGGCCACTCTCGACTGTCTCAAATAAAAATCTGTCAAGTGTTCAAAAAATCTCATTTTACAGGAAGAGAAAAAATCATACGTACCTACTTTTTGTAGCAAAAACATACTTTCTTGTAGGTTGTGGAATGAACTGCCTCAGGAGATCTTTCCATTACGATACTATATGGAGTTCTTCAAGAAAGCTGTGAATAGGATTTTGCAAGGTCGGCGGCGTACTCGCATACCTCCTGGTAGCGGCGGCAGCACTTATTATCACGTGGGACCGCATGTTCGACCGCCTACTTCCCGATAAAAAGAACATTATTGTAGTTAATTTCACAACCAATAATACGTGTTATTTGATTTTTGACGAACAATGTACTACTCTGTTCAAAGGAAGATCAATACTTCTTTACACTCGCCGGCGTATCGCGGCGAGTAGTTGCAAGTCGTAGCGATACGCTGACGGAATAATCGCTGTAGTTCATTCGATTGTTTTGACTTTAAGATTAATAAAAAAAACCTTAACACTGGCATAATGTGCTAATTGCGCTATTGTCATATAAGAAAAGAAAAGAAAAACAACGTTATAAATGGCTGTTCTGAATTTAAATTTTCACAAAAATGAGTGTTGCGAAATTAGAACGTCATTTGAGTACCCACTGAAACGTAGCAGGATCACAATCCCTATTATATTCGGACCCTTACCGCTTACCGTCCGTAATTGTGAGAGGTCGGCGTCAAAAATGCCTACCAAAGTGTACTCGTACACTTACAAACAATGAAACCGCTACATAGCAAATTCTGTGCTCAAAAAATAATGAGGGCTGAACCGTACTCTAGAACCCACGTTATATAAAATAAACGGTAGGTAAGTACTTCTTTATACAAAGGACATGCCCACGGGCAAATTATCAGAATATAATTTTACCTCGAAATATTGCTGCTTCACTTTCACATATAAAATATGATAATAATATATTTATCTATTTAAAAGGGCCTTAAAGCGAATATTTATCTTATTTATTATACTCGTTTCGGTTGGGTTGCACCAATCATGGTCACGAGCTGAACTGGAGAGGCGGGTAGTCCACGTGGAGTTGCGAGCAGTTTAATTAACTACCCGCATTTGGTCTTCATAGTCCGGAAAGTTGCGGCACACGACACTTACAATATCAAATGTAACGTTAGACAATAAATATGTTAAATAGATAGTTAAATGTGTGAATAACACGAAAATCTCAAATGTTATGATGGTAATATATCAAATAGGTACGATTAGAGAGAGACAGAGTTTTGCCTACGCGCCAATCTATACTGGTGCGAGACATGTCTCTAGATTTATTATATGTATATTTTGTAGTTACTATAGTTTAGCACTTTTGAAGAGAAGCCAGTTTTGTTTTAATAAAAAAATGTAGCAGATGACCGCTCAGTTCACCTGATGGTAAGTGGATACTGTCGCCTTTTGACATCTGCGATACATAAGCATGTGAAACTGCGGGTAACAACAGCCTGTCGTCACAAAGGCGGGTTCTATTTTAAGAATTATAAGAAACATATTAAGAGAATCTCGTCATTATATTCTTAGATTAATTATAACAATTACGCTTTATGTCGTGGAGATTTTCAAAGAATTATACTATAGATTTTTCAATATCATCACGATTCTCGAGTATAACGGGATAATATTGATATCTCTCATACCTCTTTTATATACATGAACTTCAAACGTATAAGAGAGACTTTATCGAAATTCGATAACACTTTTAATGCTAAGAAAGGCATGAAAATTTAGCAAGAGATCATTTATATTGCTGAGAATGGAAGTCATGAACGAATTTAGCTCTCGAAATGTGAAACTTATATTTGCAATAATAAGGTTTAAAACAAAAGAACGATAAGTTTGCAATACTAAGAATGAGAATTTAATTAAAGAATTGTAAAATTGATTGTAAAATTGACCTTAAAGTAATGAAATCGCTTGGAAACTGTATACTACCGTGACCTACTGCTGAATATGAGCGTTCTCATGCACATTGTCTTGTGTATGAGGGCTATATGGCCTTAATTCGCCACGTTGGCCAAGCGGGTTGCCAAATTCACTCTTTTAGAGGTAGTGTTGATCCTCAGAACTTGTGGTAGCGGCTTTTTTATCCCTTACAACGTCCACGGCAAGAGGTCAAGTGGTGGATGGATTCTAATGCCGGCTGACATCACACAGCTTGATGGACTACAGCTTGAAATCCTTAGTGGTTACAAGGCGAGAACTTTGAGACAATGATTGAACGTTAAATGCTGTTACAGTACTGTGACATACCCGTACCTTCGCTTCAGGACAAAATAATAATCTTAAATTCGTAAACACCACATAAGCGTCTAATAAATTGTATCAATAATTCAAGGCTTTTTACTATCACGTTACCGTCGTGGGCAGAGAATACAGCATAGATTTTTTTATTTAGAGGTGTCATTAAAAATATTAAACCAAGGTAGTACAAGAAAATAAGTCAGCTTCTGACAGTTCTCACACATTTTGAAAGCTACAAAGACAATACTATTTAACGACGTAGAGCCGGAGAGTATTATGCATAATGCTACTAGTACGAGTAGATATATATTTATTAGGTACATCAACAAATTACACATATACAAGGAATAAATAACGGTGAAGTGATTGTTAATTACAAAGAAACTTGAGACTGGCAGAATGTGCTAATGTCTTTTAACTTTGATACCAACTTCAATGTTTTATCATATCAATATATATTCCGCTCCTTTTAATATAATATGTTACATTCAGGTAGTTTGTCACAATTTGGTGTTAATGCCGCGAGTTGACGGATTAATTCTGTCCCTGTTTACGCCACAATTATTCAAGGGGTCGTGCGGAGGGAATGTCAACATAAAATAATTTATTGTATGTATATTGGGGTGTTCTGTAATATTTTAGTTTACCTCGACAAACATCTGCTTACGGTATCGTTCTGTTTATAACGAAATCTTATAACTTATAACTTAATTTTTTTTAATTGGCAAATTGTTTTTTTTTTCACGTGGTCATTTTTTTATGGACGAAGGCGGCAGACGACCATACAGTCCACCTGATGGTAAGTGAATGACAAACATTGGGGCGTCCCTATCTTTAGAGATATAGGAATGGATTTGGGAAAGGGTTGGGAAAATGAGTATCTACTTACCACCAGGTTCTATAAAAAAAACATATAACTATAACTTTGTTCATTTGTTTTTAGAGCATATAGCATTATGAGAATTATAAAATACCTTAATGTCTATAATAAATAAATAGAAATAATAATAATAAGAAGAAATTGGGAGAGCCGAGCCTTCTCTCCCTTGTTCTCCTCGGGGCGGAAGGAACGGAAAATACCGAACCAATAGGTCGAGAAACGAAACATATAATAATAATAATAATGTATTTATTTCTTTAAGTCGTCAGTTCACTTCCCCGTAGGGCTTTCCTCACTACATTCCTAGGTAGATGGTCTATCGTTGGTAGAATGTGTGCTGGCGAGTCTTGGTAGAGCTCTATATCCAACAGTGGAGAGACATAGCTAATGGTATGGTATATACATAACAATAGTTACTGTAGTGGTTGCCGTCTAGGGTCATTTCCCCTTGACAACCCATGCATATACTACAGTAAATGATGCTTACAGGCATATAATCGTGTAGCCATTAGTATTCAGGTCATTCCATTCAATTTGACGCATGTGTCCAGTTAGGTCACTAACTTATTAGGCTATGCACAATATTGAGCCCGTAAACTATTAACCTACTGCACGAAATTACGGAGAATTCACACCATCGAAGCAAGTTTATTTTTAAGTTATATTTTTTCTCTTTTTTTATGACTGTATTATATCACAAATTCTTCTAGCACTATCTTGATTTGCTCTACGTATTTATTGGCCCTTTGCATCATATACTCTACATCCGCGAATAGCTTGCGTATGAATATCTCGTATGTATCTTATCGTTGAAGGATAGAAGACCTGCATGAAGCTGTCAAATACAAGGAGGCTGTACCCATCGTTACTGTTTTCCCACTATTCTCGGACCTGTGGAAGGTGTGGCGTGACTAGGAGTATGTGTGTTTCTTGATACGCGCGGATTTATTCATTGTGTTTTCTTTCACCACTGAGCCGGTGATTGATTATTTTTTATATGAATAGGTTAATTTGAGTTCGAATTCGAATTAAACTGAAATATCTATTTAATTATTTTTATTTTTAATTTGTTTGTTTTGATCTAATCAATTTTATTCTAAATTTAAGTCCTCCTCTCTCGTAATTACCGCCCTACAGGGTGCACAATGTTCTCATAGTTTAAGTTCACCAAATTATAAACACATTGTGGAATCCAATAAAGTATTGACTTAATGCCTTGTGTCATTCTCTGCCAGTCAACCTTTGGTTAAACCGAAACTCATGAGGGTGGTGCAAAACAAAATCCTTTAAGGCAAGCAACATTTTTTATATAATTAAAGCCGATACAACCACCGCATTAACGGGGTTACGCAAACTTAGACACTCGCGTTAAAAACTTCATCACAAATTGATTTACGCGCAAACCATTTTGGTAAAGTGGAAACTTTGTAGAAAATTAATTTGTTACTGTAGAACCTCATAAAGTCGTAACACTGTTATGAATTGAGATGAGATTCATTTTACTAAATATACCTACGCAGTTGTACATTGAACATTATGTGTATTTATTCAAAAATAAATTGAATATTATGTATAAATGTTATATGTATTGCATGCATTTAAAATAATTTATTTCAGTTATATTGATATTATGTAAAATTGCACCATCTATATTTGTATTTATTTTCTCGTTACCATCCAAAGGTTACCTGAAAAAGGTCCCCTGTTGTACATTTCGTGTTATTGAAGTTATCATTTATGCAAACAAATGTTTTTTTTCTTCATATATAGCAATGGTGCGATCAGCACATTCAGCCAATGTCAAGTTTTCTTCGTAATAAACAATTTCAAAGTCTAAAATGTATCCTGTCAATGTACCGTCCCGTCGAACTCAGGAGTCGCTTAGTAAAGCGATAGAATGTTTACGGAGGACAAGACATGCGATAAACGCAGTCCCACGCTTTTATTTGATTATCACAAACACCAGGCACGAAAAACACTTTGCAGTTTAAGAAACTATCATTATTAAACCACAAAACGCTTAATACACAATTCTTACAATAATCAAACGCAAACTCAATTTCACTTCTCAAGTTCCCGACAAAAAGTCCCAATCATATGTTATTGTGTTGGTGCACAATAAAGAGTTTATCTATATATCTATCTAAATGACCTGAATCTGATAACTGCCGTAAAATGTATTATTTACTAGTTTTGGGAGTGAGTCAGATATGCTAGAGCCCTTTTCCCATTCCATCCTAACCCATAGATTAGACTCTAATCGATCTTATTATCTAATCTATCTAATCTATGGACTACTTTATTATATTATACTCTCTAATCATTAGAGAGTATAATAGAATAAAGGAATCTATATATCACTATAATCCCACCAAGGAGGAATGTGAGGTGTGATGGGGTGAGAAAAATTCCTCGTTCCGTTGTACTTCCTGTTTCCCATCCTTCCCAACCTTTTTTAAAATCTACGCGTATGTTCCTAAGGGTAGGCAGGCTCTGGGGGTGCGCCAGCGTATCTTGTTCTTGATTAAGGTATTGCGGATATCCATTAGCGACAGTATCTTGGCGCAGTCAATTAACGCGAGCATCAAATCAACACCTGTGCGACGTTGTTTTGATGCTCGCTTTAATTGACTGCCCCGATATATATACATACCTCCAGGTGACTGCAATGATTGAAATAGCAATTGTTCTATAAACGTATTTACTCACGATTTATTATTTACTTATTATAGCGGATATTTCGGTGTAGTTACATGAGCTGTGGTCGCGGCGAGACTGCGGAGGCGGGTCTGTCCACCTTCCGTCCTGTTCGTTTCTGATTTACCTGCCCACACTGAACTTGTTTTTGTGAACTTGAACTAAACACTGAACTGAACACATACGCGAGTTTGAAGTGAGTAAGTCAGTAAAACGCACTTTTTAAGTAAACTGATAAACAGATTTGTCTGTCAATAGCAACAAGAGCTTCAGCCGCGTGTGCTGTCTCGCCGCGACCACGGCTCATGTAACTACACCGAAATATCGGCTATAATAGTTAAATAACAAATCTTGAGTAACCCTTTTAGATAACAATTATTATTATGTTCAACCACGATATCAAAGGTTTAAAATCTAATTAATAATTGAAATGATTTGATTTGTGTTAGTCGGTCCGCGAACTACACACTCTCTCTCTGTGTTCTGGCCTTAGGTCTTCCGGGCTTGGCCTTCCTAGTTTTCATGCGCTATTCTCTATATTTTTAGGTCATTTCAGGTTTACTACTATAGTCTTCATGTCCTTTTATACGGTTCCAATCCAGGCCCCGAGGGACAGCCTGGGCCCTTTTATGTTGTATAATCTCCATGTCTTTTATAGCCATGAGGCTGTTTTTTCGGCGCATGATATAACTATGAACGAAGACACGTATACGAATTATATATATATGTACTAAATTTGGTAGCGATTCATGGATTTGTTGAAGAGTTATTATTGGAGAACAAACAAACAGAGTTTCGCATTTAAAATAATTATTTTAGTCAATATTCAATATGTCACCAAAATTATGTAAAACCTGAATCATGTCAACCAATTTAAAATACATATAACCATTAAAACATATTACCGAATAATTCAAAAGTTGGAAACATGTAAGTTTTTGCTGTCCTGTCTAAAACATTCGTAGCGCTCATCACTCAGACCGGACACCTAGGGGACGCGCGCTCATGGCTCGGGCGACGCGCGTAGAATGAACGATATACTAGAATTATAGAGGTATGTACTATAAATCACGAAAAAAAACTTATTGTAAAAACTGGTAGAATCGATTCAACTCGTACTATCAATGCATTGTATTTAGCATTTAACATCACTCATCGGGTAAAAATAAACAAACAAGAAACGCTTGGATAGCTATAAAACTACGCACTGTATACTTTTCCTCTATCATACATTAAACTATGTACTATTAATTTGTTTATAAACACAACACTTATCTATTAAACCCAAGCAGTCATAACAATCCACAAACCAATGTGTTAATTTTAACCGCAGACAGAAGTAATGCCCTAACAAATGATTTCGCCCCACTTGACCTGAATATTCCGAGTTATGAGTTAATTTATATGCGGGAAATATGGTGAGAACATAGAGGCGCGTGAGCGGGTGACATATTTGTCTTGTCCGATTGTGTCGGGTGAAGGAAGCGTATGAAGTTCGGTGAGCGTTTTTTTTTTTTTGTATATTTTATTATTACGTTTTAGGGATCGTTTATTTTGAGAGTTTCGAATGCAGACCTTTCTTTTTAATTATTTAATATAAACACTTTATTTAACTATGAGGCATAACAAAAACCTTTAAGATTTGACTGTTATATGGAATCGCTATCTGTTTATTACATATTTTTTTAATTTATGTATGTACTTTACTATTATGGAATATCTACTATTTATAACTATGTATGTATGTTTATAAATGCGTATGTATGTCTGTAGCTATGTAGTTATTAGTTTTTTCTTTATAAGTAAATTATAACGTGTATTATTTCAAATTAATATTTTTTATTTCTGTATGCACTATGCAGACCTATTCTGTTCCGACTACAGATATAATCTTGCCTATTGCACATTTTGTTTTATTTAAATCATTGTTTTGTCTGTGCAATAAAATATACAATAAGTAAATAAATAGTCTGCTCCGTTAGGTAAGGATTTTAATTGCAGGCCAAGTAATAAAAATAAATAAATACGACATAAATAAATTAAATTACGTATCTATGTAGACGATTCCTTTCTTCACCATTAGGAATTGTTAAGGCTTGCATGATAGCAAATATGGCGCAGCTAAATGTACCAATCCGCACTGGGCCTGCATGATGGATTACGACCCAAACCCCCTAGTCACTTTTAGGGCAGGCCAGGACCCTCCAGCGGACCGTTTAAACAGCTTATGTCAGGAGTAAAGAATGCCCTCATTCTTCATCCTATAACTGTTCTTTATTTGGTTCAAATTCACCAACTTTCAGAGGATGGCTGGTTATTTCACTAATATCCAAAAGTTTGAGTGTTTGGAAGTTACACATAATTACGTCAATAAAGTATGTCACATAATTACGTCAAAACGGCTGAACCGATTTCGCTGAAATTTGGCAAATAGTTAGAGCACAATCCGGATTATCTATACCGTAATCTATTAGGTACGTATATTCTATATTCTATCAGCTGATGATTTTACAAAAGAAAACTACCAAAACTGTGTTTTCCGCTACACATATCAACATATCCTCAACCCAACCTCAGTAGTACAATACAAGTCATGTGTACCTAAGCACAAGAGGGTTAGATTTGCATTTCAACTCAAGTCTGCTCCCACCCTAACAATGTTTCACATAATTGATTCCTTGTCACACTACATCCGATCGCTTTGATCGTTTGATAATAGATCTGATTGTTTGGATATTCAATGGAGCAAGGATTGAACAGTGAGAAGGATAACGATAGAGAAATGGATAGGTATTATTTACACACTCTTTATTGCACACCAAAACAAAACAAGACAGCAACAGACATTGTAACGTATGGAATACACAAAAGGCGATTTTATTGATATTAGCGATCTCTGCCAGACATCGTTTGGGCGGAGAGGAAATAAATATTTTAATCACAAAAAGATTGTGTACATTATATTTAATTACACGAAATACATACATATCAATACCCGTATACATACATACATATAAAGGGTAGTTATGCTAACAATGGTAAAATTATTGTTTTAAAAAAATCACTAAATTAAATAATTGTTATTACTTATGAGAGACTAGAAGTGCCCGCCTTCGTGCGTGTAGACCCTAGAGTATATTTCCCGTGAGAATTTTATAATTGATCTGGATAAAAAGTAGAGCCACACCGCACTAGCGGTTAACCGTCAGCGGCTGGCCGTTGCGGCAGGCCGCAAATCTATTTTTATAAGAAATCTAAAGATTCCTACGCACTTTGCGACGGTTAGCCGTCAACCGCTCCGGTTGGACAGAGGACGCGGCTGACCGTCCGGTTGCCGCCACCGCATGCCTCTACGCACTGTTGCGGTCAGCCGTCCGTCAGTCGACGGCTAGCGGTGCCTGTTTGCACACGTATTTTCTACGTACACAGAGTGATCACAATGGATTTAGATTCGATACGGAAAAAAATATTTTAGAAAAGAATGTCACAAATTGTCCATTATTTCGTCTAGTTTCTAATAAGGGATGTATCCAAAATTGTTTTTTTTTTCTCAGACGTTTTCCCCGATAATACAAGTAAATAATAGCAGCAACTTGTTTCACCTCCATCTTCTTCAAAGTAAAGAATATACTGAGGTGCGGTGGGCCGCAATGGCAAAAATAGCAGCGGCCTGCCGCAACGGCCAGCCGTTGACGGTTAACCGGTAGTACGGTGTGGCCCTAAAGTGATAACCCGGTACATAAGTTACAGCTATGGAAAGTTTCATTAAAATCCCTCCAGTGTTTTCCGCGTGGTGCTCATTTAGACCGACAGACAAAAATTGTTGTTTCGGTCTCTGTATTTATTACACTGCAATGATTTTTTTTAAAGATATTTGATATTGATATTTAAATACTGCTTTCTTATGATTTTATTACAGTATGTATAGATTTTTGCAAACCGCTGTTATACGTGGGCAACCGGAGCGAATGCTATTCTAAATGTAATTGAAAATTCTAATTCCAATAATACGAGTGGTAATATACTTTTTTAATTAGAAGTTAATTTTAATAAAGCCTTCATTGGAGACGTTTTCAATTTGTCATCGGGTGAGCTGCTGGTATTAACTGGGGTTGCACTTTTAGGCTCCTTTGAAGTGCACCGGTTGCATCTGAGCTTGAAAAAAATCGTATTAAAGTTATTAGATAGGAGAAATACCTTTTTAAATAATTGCTGAAAATTTCCAGGTGAGAGAGATGACCAGTCGAGTGCGCCCACCGTCTGTGGGAATGTAGCGAGTACTCTTCCCCTATAATATGGCCATATAACGCTGACCAAGCGGGTTGGCGAGTCCACTCTCTTAAGATATGGTTAGTTCCTCAGAGCTTGTGGTAGCCGCTTTGTTATCTCTTAGTCGCCTATTACGACGCCTACGGGAAGATATACCACCGTGACATATGGTGTCGGCCGGCTTTAGATATGTATTACTGATATTAAAACATACAAAAACCACTTTAATCACAATTTGGAAATATAAATGTTAGCTTTGAACTTCATCTAAAGAAAATTGACACACAATTCTCAACCTTATCTCGGATTGCACTCCAGAAAGGGGCTGCACAAATTTGCTTGCTCACTGAGCTGTGAACAGAGTTATACTCGAGTTTCTTTGATGAGAATTGGCGAATCGATAGAGTAGAAACGAAGAAAGAAAAAAACAAAGAAACGAACGAAGGAGCGGTGCTGTAGATTAGAGAAAAGTAATCTCGTATTGTTTGTATTTCCAGTGTAATATTTTGGGTGAATGTGTCAATCTATACATTTATCGATTTTTATACGAAATATTTAGTGCACATTCATGTATGTTTAGGGACACACAGTATTTATGTTACCTAGTAAACCATAACCAGCCTTTTATTCTGCTAGACACATCGAGCAGAAATAAAAGGCTGATTATGGTTTATGCTTATGGGCTTCCCCATGCATATTGTCTTGTACATGAGGGATGTATGGCCTTTAAAGGGTGATGTAGTTCTTCAGAGCTTGTGGTGACGACTATCTTATCTCTTAGTCACCTTTTACAACACCCACGGGAAGAGATGGATTGGTGGTGCTCTAAAACCAGGCGTCACCACTCCGCACATGTGGTGTCGGTGTTACCCAGTACATTTGGAGAACTGGTCAAATTCTCAAACCAGTTTCACCCTAAGTACATTCTTATATTGAGTTGCGTTTTGATTTCGATTTCTTTAGTATACGCCTGACATTAATCTTGGTCCACGAACAGTCAACAGTCCGTCGTCAGACAGTTCTTAATTTCGACATGAATTTATTAGTTATAAAAACCGGTTTAGTACCAGCCGAACTTAACCTTTAGTAGAAACAGATATTAACTTCTATTAATTGGTGTTTGCAAACCGGTTGCAAACTTTGAAATTAAATATTTCCATCTAATCTTATGTCATTTAATATTCCATTTATTTTCGCTTCAATTTTCCAGATAAATCAAATTATGTTATCCTCAAGGCTGAGCTGCTGAAATGTGCACGGAAAACAGGGTGGAGCTGTAGTTAAAAATATCCTGTTGCGAGCTTTGCGACACGCTAGACGCATAAATAAAGTCAATTTGTCATTCCTCGTGACAACAAGCTACTACAGCATACAGAAGATTCAGAGTGGAATCTACACTGGATCGCAAAAATTCCGGGTCGCTAATAAAAACCGTGATATCTCCATAAATTATATACCTAGATCGCTCGAATAAATAATATGTAGTAAGGAGGTTACTAATGCTTGTTCTAAATCTCTAAAGAGGTTTCATTTGTACAAGTTACAGATTAAAAAAAAAATATTCTGCACTTAGAAAAATTTCAAAATTAAAATTAGCTAAAAAGAATATTTTTTCTGCTTTTGTTTCAAACGGAGCTGTCATTATAAATGGTTCCTTGGATTGATCAGAGTATTCAATGCAATATCATGTCGTTATCACCTGAATAATGTACACGGATTATTACCATGGTACAAGAAGGAAGAAGTCAGCGTAGCACTGCTAGAACAGTAGGAATATCTTTATCAACGGTCCAAAGAGTACTCCAGCGATTTCAAGAGACCGGCATGAACATCAGGAGACCAGGAAATGGCAGGCCAAGGTGCACAACTACACGAGAAGACCGATTCATCGTGAGCTATGTTAACTATGTTAAGAAATCGACATCTCACGGCTGTTCAGGTCCGAAACAGTCTTCAAGAAATTCACCACAACAATGTGAGCTGTAATACGATTCTGCGACGTCTTCGTGAAGCTGATATAAAGCCTTATAGACCAGCAAACGGCCCCAAACTGCTCAGAGAACATCGAGTTGCCAGGTTACGGTTTGCTCGAGAACACATCCGATGGACAGATGAAGATTGGTCCAAGGTTATGTTTTCCGATGAGTCCAGATTTTGTTTATTCACGCACGACGGGAGACGAAGAGTATTTAGACGGCCAGGAGAACGGTATCATCAAGCGTGTATTGAAGAAAAGGTGCCATTCGGTGGAGGATCAATAATGGTTTGGGCTGGGATATCTTCAGAGGATCGCACGGAGTTAGTGATCATAGAAAACGGTTCTCTGACTGCTGTCAGATACGTAGGAGAGATCTTAAATAAGCATGCTGGTCCATTCTTAGTGAATATGGGTGCAATTTCCATTCATATGCACGATAATGCGCGACCACATACTGCTCATTTGGTCAATATGTATATTCAAGACGTCGGTATTACCTGCATGGAGTGGCCAGCTCACAGCCCAGACTTAAATCCCATAGAACATGCATGGGACGAGCTCGGGAGATGCGTGAGACAACGCTCTCCTGCTCCCGTTACCTTAAAGTAAAGAAGAGAAAGAAAGTAAGTTAATTCTTTAACACTAGTTAAAGAATGCGCTAGTGGAAGAATGGGCAAACATAGACCAAAATCGTATTAAAAATTTGGTTTACAGCATGCCACATCGTCTTATTGAAATGATACGGGCTCGTGGAGGAAATACAAAATATTAAATTGACAAAAAAACTTTTATTTTTTAAGATTTACTGCGAAGTGTATTTTTGTTGTCATAAGTTAGAAGCGAAATTTTCTTATTTTTTAGTATTTAATTAAAGTTATATAGTGTACAGAACGTGTTACACATTTTTTATATATATTAATCAGTCATCTACAATATACTATAGTTTCGCAAATTAGTCTTATGTATTTAAGAAACTATCACGCCATTTATTAGCGACCCGGAATTTTTGCGATCCAGTGTATATAGACATACTCAAAACATATCATGAACACAAAAAACGTAGTAATACCGTTCACAATATGACGCCGTTCATAATATGGCGTTCACGTACGTTCACTTATTCGTGTAGAACAGCATTAAACACAACCTCTTTGTGCAAGTAGTTATCGGTTGCCCTGGACAAGACGGTCTAAAATTAAGATAAGTCAAACTAATGAATCAATCATGACAGCTCCGACGCCCGTGTTAACAATTTATCTTCATGTGTGCGTTATTTTACTATTTTAGTTATTTTGGGTAAACAACAAATTATTACAGTTGATAGTGTTCAAGCCCGGTCCCGACATACATTTGTTTAAAAACAAATGTTTACTCTCGCCTTTTCGTAACAAGGAATACTAGTGTAGGTCAAAATATGCGGTATTATTTATTTCATTTTTAGTAAAATGGGTTCTATCATTTGTTTAATAAATAACATTCTCATGTTGCAATCATTTTATTGATTTCAATTTAATTGAAAATTATGGATTGAATGTTGTTTTAAATGTTTTTTAAACTAAAACATAGGTCAAACTAAAAGTTCTTAGAACTAGCTACTGTACAATACAATAGAAAAAAACAAATTAGAATTTTAAAAGCTCTTTTGATGTCAAACGCCATTAAATGTTCAAAGCTATCATTCGTTTTTCATTTCTGGCATCAATTTTAAAATTGTTTGCGGAAATATGGATTTAACAAGAGAACAATTTCGTTCAATGTTTTTTTATGACTTTCGTTGCGGTCTAAACCAGAAACAAATAATTAGTGATGAAGGCCCATCCAGTGCCACTGTTTATATCTGGTTCAGTGATATAAACACTCTCTAGATATAATAGTGATATAAGATAGTAGAGAAGGGAGCTCTGCGGCGGCGGTGATGGAGGAAAATATCAAAACTGTGCTTCTTATGATTGAAGCAGACAAACGAACGACATATCAACAGATACAGCCATCATTACGTTATGGCATCATTACGAATCAAGTTAAAACTATTTTACACGATTACCTACGGATACGGAAGCTTTGTGCTAGATGGATTCCTCACAATTTGAGCGAAGCTCAAAAACGCTGCCGCGTGGAATGGTGGCTCCAAATACTTGAAAAATTTGACTGTTTTTGATACAGTAACAGGTGAATAAATCTGGATCTACTGCTATGAGCCTGAAACTAAGAAGCAATCTGCACAGTGGGTCTTTCCTTTGCAGACGAAAGTGAACCATAGTGCTGAAAGAATATGATTGCCGCCCTCTTTGTCAGCTCAAGCCAATGTGGCTTGATCTGCTTGTGTGCTACTATAACTTCAGAAAATGAAAGAACAGTAACTGCAGATTGGTATTTGAACAGCAGCCTACCTATGTTTTGGAAAAAGTCATAAAACGACGCCCACGAAGCAGAGTGGTCCTCTATCACGACAATGTCCCAGCTCACTCCGTCAAACAAACAAAGCAGTAAGTATTGTAAATGTAGAGTTAATGGGTCATCCGCCATACAGTCCTGACCGCAAGGTCAGGCTATACCCTGTGATTTTTATTTATTCACTAAAATTAGGGATAAACTCAGAGGAATACGTTTTAGGGATAGGCCTTTCAAACGGCTCTTGAAGAGGTGCCTATAGAAAGGTGGGCTGAATTCTTCACACAATGGTGTTGTCGCATGTAAAAGTACATCGATTGTCGCGGAGAATACTTCGAAAAGTAATAAAACAATTTTCATCTTTATATGTATCTGATTTTATTTTTGAGATTCTAAAAAGATACAGTGTCACCCACATACATACCAAAAAATACTATATTGTGCTGTGATTCTTATAAAAACACCAAACATGATTTTGGCTACAAATGTAGGTACCCAGGCGAAGATAAATTTAGCCAGTGTATCTGAGGGTTAATGTCGCAAGATACGACATTTTGACACACGTATTGTTAAGCCAGCAATTAAGATAATTTACAATGTAAGTCGCCTGTCTAAGCAGATTCTGAAAATTAGCGTTTACAATCGGAAATATGATAATGAACCTAAAACCATTCAATTATCGTCCTTGTTACTACCTCATTAAGGTATCCATTGTTATAATTTGACTATACAGATAACAAACCTGTGTTTCTCTGCTATTGAATATAGGTCTTTTCTAAAGTGTGTGCAAAAGGAAAGCTTGAATTTAATTTAATTTGTTTAATTAGTTTTACATATATTTATATACTATACCATCAGCCTATGTCTTTCCACTGCTGAATATAGGCAACTGCCAAGGCTCGTCACCACACACAATCCTCGGCTCTTCTCATCCGACAACCGGCGTCTCACATTGCGCTTCACGGTACGTGGGCTCAATTCGAGGACTCGTCAACCCCATTGGTTATCGGTTCTGCGGCAAATATGACCTGCCCATTGCCACTTTAACCTACTGATTCTACGAGCTATTGCCCTAATATATATACGAGCCCTAATATAAGGGACATATATTTTAATTATATTTTATTAAATGGTCAGTGTATATGAGTGGATATATGAGTATATATATATGAGTGGGGGTTGGAGACACCCCCGAGTCATAAATGAAAAGTCCTGGCGTTACGACCCTATAATATTTGGTTTATTGTTCCTTCACACGGTATCCGGTAATTACCACATAAGAGTACACGGCACAGGTTGATTATCCCTACTAGTTAGCTTGTGTGCAGGAAGTGCATTTTTCCAATGTTGTTAAGGGCCTCCATCTTTTTTTCACTCACGGCTTAGTGATGTGGCACGCAACTAGTGATGTCCAAATAGTGTCCGTTAGAATGCGTGATCGATTGAATCGCCACACCACCCCCCCACGGAAAAAGATACTCCAATCTTAACTTTTTACACACGTAATATAGCAGGAGAGAATACAAGATTGGTAAAACAAAGAACACGAAAATAAAAATATTAAACGTAAAAATTCGAAGAAGCATTACACACCTTAATGTCTAAATAAACGTAGTAAAGATAATCAGTCTAAATTCTTAAATCTAACGCGTCTGCCCGAGCGTGTGATATACGGCTGTTTTACTGTATCATCCTGAACTCGTAGCGGAACCGAAGGTTTAGGTGGCAACTTTTCCTGAATGACAGGTCGTGAAGTTTGGGCTGGTGGAGTAAGTAAAAGTCCAGCTTGGCTTGATTGATCATCATTATTATGATCTATAAAGGCCGGTTTGAGTCTGTCTACGCTTACTACAACTCTGTTATTCCTTACGGCCAAAGTAAATGTCTTTCCGTCGGGTGATCGCTCTAATACTTTGAATGGGCCTGTATACGGTGGTTGTAGTGCCCGGCGGACTGTATCGTCCCTTAGAAAAACATGGGACGCAGTCGCTAACTCCTTAAATATGAAAGGGGAGACTTCGCAGTGGCGAGTAGCGGGTACTGGACGGATGGATGACATCTTGTGGCGCAGTTGTACGACAAAATCAGCAGGATCTTCAATTTTTTTTGCTACGGAAGAAGGGATCAATAGTTCCCCAGGAAGTCTCAGAGGCTCACCGTAAACGATTTCTGCGACTGTGGCTTCCAGATCTTCTTTGAAGGCTGACCGCATTCCCAGTAAGACGATGGGAAGAGATCTTACCCATGAATCGTTATGGCACATAAGGGCCGCTTTAAGCTGTCTATGGACCCGCTCAATCATCCCGTTTGCGCCGGGGTGGTATGAGGTAGTCCTAATACGTTTCGTGGCGAACCGTAGGAGCAGTCTGTGAAACAGGTCAGATTCAAATTGGGAACCTTGATCCGTGGTGATAACTGACGGTACCCCAAAACGGGGAATCCACTCTCTGGTAAAAGTTTCCGCCACTTCCTCCGCTGTGATAGAGCGCATAGGCCAGACTTCAGGCCACCTGGATACTCTATCTATTGCCGTCAAACAATACCGGTACTCGTTGCAGACAGGTAGCGGCCCGACGATATCGATGTGTACGTGCATGAAGCGACCAGATGGTACATCAAATTTACCTGGAGGAGCCGAGTTGTGTCTCGAAATTTTGCTCCGCTGGCACGCGTCACAAGTTCGAGACCAGGCACGGCAGTCCTTTCTCACCGATGGCCAAACGAAACGATCTGCCACGAGACGCGTGGTAGTGCGGGCTCCGGGATGGCTTAAATTGTGCCAAAGGTTTGAATGCAGCTTCCATTGGCAGCGCTTAGTTCGTAGTTGGTAGCCTGTCGGCGTGATGGAAACCAACGGTGCGGAAAACAACATAGGTCCGATCCGGTATCAATCAGGAAACGTCGCTTGGTCACTTGGTCCGTGACAAACAGGCGGCGGTCAATACTCGGGCAATCAGTTGCCGCCGCTACTGATTGCTGTTCTGGTTTTCCTGTTTCCAGGTGCAAGGGTTTACGCACCTAGTAGCTTTCTGACCCCATCTCCTATGGTACCAACATATTTTGGGACCACGAGAAGAGGAAGTAGATCTGTCACGTGAGGGGCGGCGCTGTTGCCTGGCCAGAGCAGCTACTTGGTTACTTACCTCTTCTAACTGCTGAGCTAATGTGGCCAGGGTTAAGGTGGATACTGGTGTTGCCATTGAACAAACCGCAACAGGAGCCGGAGCCAATTCAACAATTTTGTCAGCTAGTTCTGACACTTTATCTAGGTCGAGGTCAGATTGTGCTGCCAAAATAGCCTGAACCTGTTGAGGCAGACGGCGCACCCAAAGCTGGCGTATAATATTGTCATCAGTGAGTGTACATCCAGCGAGTGAGCGCAGGTGCCGGAGAAACTGTGACGGTTTCTTGTCACCTAGTTCCTCATCACTTAAAAGTTGGCGTACCCTTTTTTCCTGTGACACTGAGAGACGCTTAATAAGGGTTTCTTTTAATTTTTCATATTTTCCTTCAGCTGGGGGATTTGTTATTAAATCCTCAACCTCACCGGCTAGCCTTTGGTCGAGGTGTCCTACAACATAATTGTATTTAGTAATATCTCTTACAATGTCAGCAATTTGGAACTGGGCTTCTACTTGAGCAAACCAAACTGCTGGTTTATCAGCCCAAAATGTAGGCAATTTTACTGCCACCCTACAAACCTTTGATTCCTTCTCCCTTTGATCAAGTTGTTTTTGTAATGCTGCATTTGCAGCTAAAAGTTGTTGCAGTTGTTTTTGAATTTCTTGATTATCCATTCTAAAAACTTAAATAAATAATAATATGAACTAACATGAAACTTCACCACACGCTCTGGCAGAGGAATAACAACACAACAAACACACTAGAGAAACAATACAATACATAAAATAATATTTGTTAATGTATGTAAAACCCTCAGGCCATGAGTATATACAGTCAGTAAACCACAGTTATGAACATCTACTGAGGAAAAATAAAAATCAAGTATTCAATGTATGCTGCAGAGCAGTGTATGGTGAATTATGCACAAGTGTGGTGAGGAAAAGATCACAAGGCAATTAGTTCCTATCTTTAAATACCCATAACTAAACAATACCCACATGTTAGTCAGTTGATACACCGATACTGATCCTATATACTTTGCTTATCCAGTGGTCTAAAATTAGGTAAGACTGATATAAGCTCTTTAGATTTAGGTTAAGACAATTTTAGATTTAAAGTAATATACAATGTTTACAGAGTTGGGAAAGTGTACAACAAACATGTAAAATGGCCTTGTAAGTAAAATAATTAAGATGTATTGAGAGAGTGAGAACTTGTGTGATACGAAATGACTGGTCTGTCGCTGTTGTAGGTTGACATACAACCCGGAGACTGCAGTTTCTTGCAGGTTGTCGTAGTCACGGATAACACCATGTGTAGTACCGATGATTGTCATTCACAGCTCAGTGTTCAAGGGGCACACTTTAACGGGACAGTGTTCAGGGCAAGGGGTTCAAGTGTACTTTGCCGAAGATTGTAAGTTTTGTACAGCACTAAAGTGATCACTTTGATTTTATTTATGTTGTAACCCCTGATATACAAAAGTCACTCGCACTAAAACACTATGCATCCAGCGGAATGTACGAACAGCAGAGAATCCGATGTATTTATGTTAGAGGTCGCAGGTACTTGTAGAATCGGCGAATGTAGTTGCACCTCGACGAGTTGCGGTACCAATGTCGTCGTAGCCCCGAAGAAATAATCAGCGATCGCTGGCCAGGTTGGCAGTCATTGCTGCGGCTAGTTCTTGCGTCGAAAGTCACCATTTGTGGGGGTTGGAGACACCCCCGAGTCATAAATGAAAAGTCCTGGCGTTACGACCCTATAATATTTGGTTTATTGTTCCTTCACACGGTATCCGGTAATTACCACATAAGAGTACACGGCACAGGTTGATTATCCCTACTAGTTAGCTTGTGTGCAGGAAGTGCATTTTTCCAATGTTGTTAAGGGCCTCCATCTTTTTTTCACTCACGGCTTAGTGATGTGGCACGCAACTAGTGATGTCCAAATAGTGTCCGTTAGAATGCGTGATCGATTGAATCGCCACAAGTGTACATGTACCATATCATCAGTCCGTGTCCTGTCCACTGCTGGATATAGACCTCTCCTAATTACCGCCACCACACACGGCCTTCTGCTTTTTCATCCGGTCACTACAGGCGACTTTCTTCAAGTAGTAAAACTACCTGGCCGGATGCCGTCCCACACTACGTTTCCCGGTACTTGGTCTCGAGGACTCGTCGCCCTCATCGGTTATCGGTCCTGCGGCATATGGCCTGTCCACTGTCACTTCAGCTTGCTGATACTTTGAGCCATTTTGACTTTTTTAGTTTTCTTTCTTTAGTTTTAAGTATAGTTCTTCGTCGCATATGCATATTACATGTACAATTATATGCGAGAGTACATATACAGAGGGTAAACCTATCCTTTTTGGAGAGGAGTGTACAAGAAATAAGAAATTATACCGGCGACAGCAACAGATGCAATAACGAAAAGGCAGACAGGTATATGAGTACAAATATAATAATATACTTGTTATGTTAATAATAATCTCTTCATTGTATAGACTAACAAATTAATTTGCACACATAGCAATAGCACATAGCATAGCATGAAAGCAGAAAACAGAATTGCGAGAGGAATTGCTCGAAGGTTCAATTTCTATTTGCCCACCTCAAAGTAGCAAGTGGCATGCACCGCAATACAACAAACTTGTACAACAAATGTTGTCCATTGGGTTCACTACACGTGGTCCCATCACTTTGATCCACCGGTGGAACCACGGGTAATTTTATTTCCCCGTGGACCCCGTGCTAATGATAAATGTTATTTACATTAAGGTCATGTTTTTTGAGTGTAAAAATTAATTGTTTGAACAATTTTATTATTCCTAGTACAAAAGAATATATCGTTATCTTCCGTCCTTTTATTCATGCTCTCGTGCAGTGGATCTATGAGGACATAAAATTGTCTGTGATTGTACCGGTGGATCAAAGTGGCGAGACCACGAGTCGGTAACCTTCCATTGAGTTAGTACAACGAATATGTCACTTTATTAACTCATTTACGAGAACAAAATTTTTGTATTAGTAGGAACGCTTGGTGAGTCAAGGCTTTATATGGCAGCAAGTCGTTCAGTTACATGTAACTTTGCGTATTAATGAAAACTTGTACGTGTTAAAATGTTTAAAAGCCACAAAACAGGTCATTCGATTAATTTAACTTTAATATAATGAAACGTTTCGCGTGCCTTGTAACAACGAATGTAATTATCGTACCGGTTGCTGCCTCACTATCGGCGATAAGCGATAAATTACTTGCAAAAGTGAAATTGAATAGGAGGAACATCACATGCCGCACAGCTTCTATATTTTTTTTGTTATAATAATTATAAAAAGCTTTTTAATGTGAACAAAAAAAGCACATGCCTTTTCTATAGAATAGATGGCTGACAAGCGGGCGGGCCAAATGACGGTAAGTGGTCACTGCCGCCCATGGACACCTGCAACACCAGGGGACTTGCGGGTGCACTGCTGACCTTGCAGAATCCTGTTCACACTTTTTATTTATGCATTATTTGAGTAAATACATTAATAACAGAAGGGACAATGGTAATTCATCTCACTTCCCAATGTATATTTCTGTTAAACCCAAGGTTAGCTGGTTAGAATTATATTGTGTAATCAAGTTTTTTTAAATAAATAAAGTATTAACCGGTAGCATCGTGTCTCTCTCTGTCTCTCTTTGGTTATTTTCTGTGACTATTTGGGAATCGAACGCTATTCCATTTCCGTATCTATCTATCTCTTATCTCCTTTGTATACGGTTCGTGTTCGTCGACTCGCTTGCTTACTCGCTTCTCGCTGACAATGGGGCATGGGTATAAGGAATCGTCGACTTGATTAATTGCAGGAAGGAATTTCTTTGAACGATGAAAAATGTTGGACGCGTGGTGCTATGTCGGTTAGAATGTTAGCTGGTTAATGTGTAGCCGTTTTATTTGAACTCAGGTGGTAGACAGCTCAAATGATAGTAAGTGACTTGCTTTTGCCAATGTTATTAGAGACTAATCTAATGTGGTTTTGACTTTTAGTCGAGTTTAGCCATTTTTCCGTATAAAATTTTATGTACTATAACAGATGTCTTATTTATTAGTGTTATTTATTATTATTAGGTGTCTGCACATCTATCACTATAACATAATACTAATACTTCACATGCATTGCTCGTTCGTTAATGAAATTACTGGCGTTAATGAAATTATTCGAAACAAGTAATGTATAGGAAATATGATTATAAAAAATTTGTTAGAGTAAGACCGCAAATTCGTAACAGTGTGGAGCGTGCAGCGCAGCAGCGGGGTGTTCAAGCGTTGTATTGAGCGTGCATTGTCGCGTACAGCGTGTACGAAACTAGTTTTGGCTGGAGCGGGGCGTATTGATAAAAAACAACCACTCAAGGACAAGCGTCATCGCTAATATATGTCAACATCTTCCCATTCCATAATTTATATATAACCCATACACAACCTCTTTCACTGGAGAATCTTGACACACTGAACACTTGTATATGCTCGTCGAAATAAAAACACAGAAACGCTTCACGCATATCAATCACAGAACGCTTTATCAAATACGCCTTCGCGCATATCAATATGTTAAGCGAACCAGCGTGCACGATGTTACGAAGACACCTTAAGAGTAGTCTATATGTTAAGTAGCGCAGCGTGCACGCTCAAAGCGACGCCTCGCTGCACGCCCTACCGCTCCGAATAGGGCTAGTATACTTATAGATTAGTAATCTGTAAAATAAAGTAAAGTAAAGTGCTGTAAAGTAGACAGAAAAATAGTTTGGACACATATCTCAGTCAAGTTAAGATTACGAGCCAAATCGGTTCAGTAGTTCCAAAATTTCTGATGATGTGAACCTTCAAAAAATCTCAAATAAAAAGTTTTCAACGTGTTAAACATATAAACGTCATTAGATAGGACTCGTAAAGCTCGACAACTTGTGTCTAAACACTTCTATAACATATTCTGTAACATTTCTACAACGTACGGAAAATACTAATGTGTAGGTCCGGCTTTAGATTATCACCACGCCATCTCTTCCCGCGGGTGTCGTTAAAGGCGACTGAGGGATAACAAAGCGGCTACACCAAGCCCTGGGGAACTATACTTCCTCTAAAAGGAGGGGGGGGGGTGCACGCTGCATTCCGACAGCCGCTGGGTGTACTCGACTGGCCACGTGAGCCCTTGAAAGGACTACCTTGAAATGTACTGCATTTACTACTTTATCGTATTTCCCCAATGTACGTACGTGTTTCGGTAGTGAGTGAGATACGCCAGAGACCATTCCCATCCCAACCTATCCCTCCCCATTTCTCAATCCATTCCATAATCTGCAAAAGTAAGTAGCGCATCCGGGGGCGTGGCGACGTTTTTACTGTGGACTGAAGACGGCATGTATGGCGGATAATCCGACAGTATGAGTTCATAGACATGAACGACAGTATCCACTAACCATCAGGTGGACTGTACGCTCGTCTGCCGACATGCATATGCGCATGAAGGACAATTACCAAGGGCTGTTAAAGTTATACGTACATGTATTTACTCTATACCACATTTAAATCATATAAATAAACTTGTACACGTAAACACATATAATCCGTTGTGTGGAACTGCACTTAAATTAAAATATGAACCAAGTTGGCCCATTTTCAGAACCTGCAAGCGTCATTTTCAACTGAAAACTTACTTTATTGCTAAACTTTCAAAATTCAATTTCGCCTGCCAAAATCGCCTGCATTTCTTCACATATAATGCTGAAATTGAAAATAATATGAGCCCCATTCATCTTTATTATTTCCCTGGTTATACTAAAAATGTGATGCAGGCATAATGTTATTGTTGAAAATCATGAGGACCTGCAAGTGTGCATGCGCTATGTGGTATATAATAGGCAGGAAATGCATGCTAGCGAATTTGAAAGAAAATATTTGTATGAAAATTACAACAAATCGTGTTGAAATGGTATTTAGGGAATTTCCATGTGCGATATTTCCACTAATTTATAATCCATATGTTGTTTGTTTTTACCTCTTGATGACTCAACTACTGAAGCGATTTCAATGAAATTTTACAGAGAAGTTGCTTGAAATGCTTGAAAATTGAAAGTGGCTAAGGACATAGGACACTTTTTATCCTGAAAAATTTATTTGTTTTTCCAGGGGCAGCCAACTACTTTTAAAACAAAATCACGTCTAAGCAGCCGGCAAAAGTTTGTTATACATAGGGGTATCTACTCGTATTCTCAATTCACATTTGTGTGGTCGTGAGTTCTAATCCTCGGTCCATACCACTGGGGTTCAATTTTATTCTTATAAATTTCGATATTATTATTGCAGCGCTGTATGGGGGCTATTATAATTAATTATTAGTTTTTAGATTAAAGTATTTTCTTTTCATTACGAATTAAAATATGTACATCCTTTCCCCTCCTTCTTATGTAGTAAGTTATAATTAGTTATTACACGTCACCCAAGCGAATCTGTCCCTAGCTTCGTTCAGGTGACAAAATGGTTTCAACTAAATCTTAACATAGCCTATGTCTATCTGTTTTAGTTTAGCGCCATAAAAGAGTATGAATTTTCAAAGTAGGTCCAATACTTTTTAAGTTTATTTCTTACATAAGAATTAACTAAGAAAACAGATAAAATTCTATAAAAATCTGAGTGCTATAAGCATCTATAACTCAAACAGTTTCAAACCATAATCATTTCCCAAAACGGGGTTACTCAATACGAGGATAAGCCCTTAAGTCTCTTCAGACCAACTATGTGCTCAAGTTAGCTAAGTAGCGCAGATTGTTCACAAGATAGTAGAATTAAATTTAAGATAACTTCCACTGTAGTTGCTTTCCTTAATTAAAGTTTGCAACACCTGCTTCAGAACAACCCGACCGTTTTGGTGTGAAGATGCCTTATCATTTAGGTAATGTGGAGGTAACCGTGTGTAATTATTGTAACAAAAATTGAGCTCTAAAATGTTTGCTGTAAATGTGAAATTGAAAAGCAAACATGTACTTCTGTCAACAAATAGGTACTTCGTGTCTATTGGTGAAACTAAAATGATTTGCAGCAACATACAATTGTTTAAAAAACAGAAATGTTGAAATTATGTTTAAATGAGTGGTGACGGTCGTTTCCACCACCCAGCACCATAGCACCACCCCGTCTCTTCCCATGGGGGACGTAAAAACCGACTAAGGGACAGCAAAGAGACTAACCACAAGCCTTGAGGAACTATACAGCCTCGGTAGCCCGCTTGGCCAGCGGCGTGACGTTTTAAGTCCAATCATTCGTCCAGCGAATCCTCCATGTCCGGCAGTGTATACTGAAAGGGTTTGTTGTATTATATTGCATAATATGCATATATTGCATATATTATATTGCATATTTATGTTTAAATCTATACTACTATAATAAAGAGGTAAAATTGTGTGTTTGTATGTTGGGGGTAAACTCTGGAACTACTCAACCGATTTCAAAAATTATTCCACAAATAGGAAGCTACACTATCCGTGTCTAACATATGCTATATTTTTTTTTGAAATTTTGAAAAAAAAAACTTATCATCCGATGCGAAGCGAGGGCGGGTCGCTAGTCATAAATAATTTGATTTTATTACAAAAATAGCGAAGGCATTGAAGGTAGCAGACATAAAATCTGTTTATTTAAATATGCGTGCTATGTTATCAATAATGACTTTTTACTTTTACCATTATACTTTACTTTTAATTACTATGAAAACTGGCTGGCTCTGTTCTCTACTAGATACCCACAGCCAATACTTGTACCCGGTATCGGCACGTGCCTGGGCGCATCTCATCCACTCGCGATCCCGCGGTACCCTCCCAAAGCAACGTCCTAAGTCCGTTCCTTCCGCTGGTCTACCGGCGGGGAAGATTCGTTGTTGCCTTGCTCGTTAGCCCTCAAAAATGACACATGAAGTCCGCCCCTAAGATACGCTAGGCATGCCTCCACCGGGCGGAAAACCATGCCGTTAATAAGCATAAATACGGTTTCTGTACGGCACGGTTAACTCGCCGTACCGTAGGAAAACCGTGTCGTTAACAAGGAGACTTACACATACCAATATTTCTACAAATAACAAATAAAGTAACAAACAAAACTATTTCTTAACAAGCACTAATTTAGCAGGTCTCGTGAGATGCCAAATTAAATATGAGAGAAGTTTCTGAAGTGCTCGTGGCCGGAGAATTGGCTCCGGCCAAGTCGTGCAATTTAGAACGAATACCACTTGTATGCACACTCTTGGAATAATAATTCATTCATCTAACTATGTTTATAACAAAGTCAACAAAAGTGTCTATCTGACTAGATTACTTTGAAATTTGTGATTTAGTATTGTCATATCACGGTCCTATCAGACAACGTAGAAACATAAAAACGCTCTGAATTTCAATTAATCAAAACTAATCAACATCTTTACACTTTTTTAAATTTTAACATTTTCCCTAAACGAGAAAGTTTTTATTAAAAGGTCTCTGTCTTTGTTGCTCTTTTGTTTTCTTTATCTAATACACCAAAGCAATGCAATGCTACCAACCCCTATAGTATGCTGGACATGGGTCTCCTCGTGCACATTGTCTTGTGTGTGAGAGATGAATGGCCACGCTGTCCAAGCGGGTTGGCGAGTCCACTCTTTTAGAGTTTAACAATACTACAAAGAAGATTACATTTTTAGGTAACATAAAAATGATTTAACTTTTTCTTTGAAAAATAAGTGAGTGTGATATACCAGAGCCCATTTCCATTCCATCCTATCCTATTTCTTCCCATATTCTCCACAGTAGAGAGCGCATCCGGTTGCATGCCAATGTGTGTCATTCTGGATTGGCATGTATCGCGGATGTCCACAGGAGAGAGTATCCACTCACTATCAGGTAGTCTGTTCACTCGTCTGTCACCTTCTTCCTATAAAACAAGAAATATATATATTATATACCAGTAGGTGCCTAATTAAAGGAATAAAAAGACGAAATAAAAATTTTGATAAAACCCCCGACGGTTGAAAAATTACAATTTTATGTGACATAATATGATTACACAATTCTATATAATATCATTATTACAGTAGAAATATTTTATTAATTCATCTCTAGTAAATAAGAGCTTCTTTGTATTCTTTGTATATTTACATTTTACCTATATTAATACAAAGAAGCCCTTATATATCATTCGTTACGACGCGCGACGGTGACAAGTCGTATTAAACTATTGCAGATTTTCAACGAGACTGGTTTGTTTTTATTCGAACTTTTTCAAAGGTAATGATAGTTTTTTTTCAACCTTCAGGTGGTTTTATCAAAAAAGTTTATTTAATTATTTTTTTCACTTTTTAGTTACGAATATGTAACAATAATAATTTCCTTAACTGAGGCTAAATACAATCATTACCACAATAAATTCTCCAAGAGCTCTGACATTACTGTAATACGTCATCCCTTTCTTGTGTACACTCGTAGAATCAATAACAAATTAGTTGTGATTCGATTTGATTAATCATTAATTTATTGTCTGTGCCGATGATCCCCCTCGCAAGGACTTTAGAATGGGTATATGTAAATACTTATTAATCATGCTAATTGCGCTTTGTATAATTGACATTATAGACGAACACGAGTTAGTCGGGCATGGCACGTCCAACAGGCTAGTTGGACGTACCTTAACAGATTACTCAATCCCTTCTTGTCTAATTCCGTCCCACCATTTAACCCATTAGGGGGTATAATGGCAGAAGGCAACCCCATATCTCATTATGTTGAATATTTTCCATGCGCTGTGCACGTGATCTTTATCAATACTTTACTTGCCAACATCAGTCAAAAATGAAAAAGTTAACACATCCGCAAATGCAGTATAAAGAGGATTGGGAAGAACGGGGGAACTCATATTACCCCATCCAACTCACTTTCTTCAACCCACCAGATGAGGGAAACGAGACGGAATGATATGAGATGGGATGGGGTCACCGACTTTGGCAGCCTTCAATTATAATTATATTATAGTGATCAAAACTCGCCCAATTAACTGTAGATTATAAAATCGCCTTCCTTTATATATTAGTCTGTCCATCGAACCAAACATCGCCAAAAAATTTAAAAAATCACTTTAGGATCCAACAGCATCAGGAGCTGACGGTTATGTGCAAAGTATACCTCTTTTACTATTAATTTCAGAAATTCGAATTCAAATAAATGCATTGATTTAGAAATTATAATCATGTTAGTACACGCCAGTCTTCTGTGAGAATGAGATAACACGACTAGTCGGACGCAACCAGTCGATTGAGGGATACAGCATCATTCTCCTCAATGTATTAGAACTGGTTCATTAAATCAAACAACACCATAAAATGAATCCAAACTCCAACTATACCTACTGTCAAAATTTAAGGAGTTCCCTGATGCACCTTCTTCTTTGCTGACGGTTCGTGTCAAATATATACCTCCTTAAAGCTATGCATTTCAGAAAGACTCATTTAAATAAATACAATCGTTTAGAAATTATACAGCATTACAACTTTTAACTTCGTACAGAAGCGCCCTGGTGAGTTAAGACTATGACACCCATTCTCAAACACGCACCTAGGTACGATTTTACGTTTACATAAAACCGGTTCAAAATTGGTTCAGCCGTTACAGAGAAAAGTAGTAACAACCAAAAATGGTTGAGATGGAAGGAGGTGGAGTAAAGTACCTTCGATAGTTCCCGCGCTGGTCCAAGGGCGACCATTGTTGTCACGCCCTTCGTTTTTTTTTCCTTTCTGATTTTCTCCCAAACCAGGTTGATTTTCTTAACGCTCACGTAGACTGAAAATCGTGTCTTGACGGTACGTAGCAGATATGATGCTCAATAATTCCAAGAACGCATGTGGACCGAAGATAATACGTCTTGACTGCACGGTGATTCACGGCGGAGAGAGCGATGACGAATATACCACTTCAAAGGAGGTGATTGGGTGAAGGATGCAAATGCCCAAACGCATATACCATCTCCGTTAAAAACCGCTATCTGCAATATTAATGTCGCTGCAACTCTATTACGAAACTTCCGTGAATTAACTCCTGGAGTAATGTGACGCTCTTTCAAGCATCTAAATCATGTCGCAACTAAAACTTAGTAACCGAGTTATGTTTCTAATTCCCGCAAAGCTTGCAATTACTTAGAAAGCAAGGCAATTCATTTAAATTTGTTTTGTCATCTCAACACGGAATCCTATGTAGACATTTAATACCTACTAAGCCTAAGAGGCGGCCATAAATTATACAACATAATTGGAAACAAGACTGTTATATTGAGAAACGGTACGCTAACTACGTAGAAACGTAAACGAAGTAACTCAAGTACGTAAAAAAGTCATGTAGTTATGTTATGAACAAAACATGATCAATATACATGATTTTAATTTATGTTACAAACAAAAGAAAGCAGATTCTATATTTAAAAGGTAGACAAAAATTGGATTACCTTGCACTCTGATTTAGAATATTTATATATTTACAATCAATTCTCAACTTATCCCGTATGATAAGGTTATCCCGTATGATTCTTAATTATTATTTGCACTGTAAAATACAAGTGACGACCATCAATCTGTATCTACATGTACAATGAAATTGTAATAAAGCCGTGTCCATTCTTTTTTTTAAATGTCGTTGTATTTATTCTCTTTTCATTTTATTTAGGGGTTTTTACACTTTTGTGTATGTCAGCCCCATCGTTCCCTAAAGGTTACAATGTTTCTTAAATCCCTACTTAACTTTAACTTATCTGGAACTCTGATAGCGACTCGCAAATTCGCACAGAATTGCAGCTTTCGATGTCGTTGCATTGTATAGTAGACACGAATGACGCAGAACCCAAAACAACATTTCTGGATTTTTTGTCTGTCCGTCTGTCCGTCCGTCTGTCTGTCTGCCTGAACGCTTATCACTCAAAAAACACTGGACGGATTTTAATGGAACTTGGCATAGTTAAGATTAAGGGTATTTTTTATTCATATCAATTATAAAGTTCCCGCGGGAACCAAGCTAACCACACATATTCTACACGAAGTCGTGGGCACTGCTAGTAATTAATATAATTTGGTGTAGTCTTATTTCTAGTTAGTATACTGTTCACATCTTAATTGTGAGGACATGGCAGGATGCAAGACTCGATAGCGTGTACATAAGGTGTACATAAGGTATAGTCACCATGATTGTGGGTAGATTAAGATATTAATTTTAAGGCTTCGTTCACACAGGCTGAAAACTACAGCCAAGATTGCCACAGATGACGATAAGCGCCTTACGATCACGTCATGGCATATCTTAATATATTTGTACTAATTACCTGTATTTCCTACTGTACTACGGCATTTCTGTGTATATTTCTATCTTGTTTCTATCTCTCTATTTTTGGTGTTACAAATTATTTTGTGTCGTATTATCCGGAATAAAGTGTTGTCTATTGTCTATTGTATGTAAACATATAATTACTTATTTATACGTCCTCGCCTGCGCGGTTGCTGGGGTGCGGGGGCAGAGCAACGCGAGGATTGCTTGAAAAGCGGGCTGGTTATCACTTATCTGGTTTGACTATAGTATACTACGGTGCTCTCAAAATAAGCTATAGAAACAAAGGCGTAGATGTCACGAATGCATTTGCACATTCCCGTATCTCTTTGTATCTACTATTAGTTCTATCTATAGTTTCCGCACTGGAAATTATTTGTATCGTAACTCTAGAAGTGATCAAACAATTTATTATAGCATCGCATAGAATCCTCACGCGAAGTGGCTCAGGAAGACCACAAGCTAAGACCAATAAACTCTACTTGTATTACGCTCTGACAAACATAACTTTGCATGTGGTGAAATTTGGAACTAACCACCGCTATTTAGCTTGGTTGTTGAACGCATGATAATAATGTACATATTTATATCTGTGTCCTCCTATATGTAAACATACTAATCATAAAATACAAGTATTTACGCTTTAGTTATTTCAAAAATATATTGTAATACCTACGTATTGTACGACGTGTAACTACGCTTAAAACTTTTATTAAAAAAATAGTATTTTTGTTTACGCCATATCAAAGAGGAATTCGTTTGAAATTTGAGCAAGTTGTTTGAAATTTGTTTTTTTTTAAATTTTAAAATAGTCACCTTAATCATTGACGATACAAAATTACTTTTACTGCATATACGAGAAAACCTAATCGAAAGTGAGATTATTTTATTTCACTGTACAGTTGAGCCTCATAATAACCCACGTGTGAAATTATTTTATGCATTGTAACCAATACCTTATTAGTGTCACCAATTACCCGCAAATATAAATTTGTGGAACTACGAAGTTTAAGTTCGGATCAAAATATAGCCTAACTCCGAACACGGTTAGAGAGTTCATTAACCTCTTTGGACGTTATGGAAATTTGGGAGAATAATATTAGTTGTACTACAAATGTTTGGACATAAATATATAATGCGTTATATAAAACAATGTTTTTAGATGGTATTTTTAAAAGGAGTACGTCTGGGCGGTCCATCTGTGGGATATAATGGCTTACTGACCCTTGTCACCCACTTCTTTGGCCCACTTATTAGTTGTAAATGGATACAATGGATATCCTTGGACAGATATTTATTAACATTAGTTAAGAATGACAAATGTTGGTGCACTCTCAGATGAGCTGTCTACCTTTGAAGACCTCGCACCGAAAGACCTTAGTAAATTTCAGAGCAGTCTTCTATGAGACAAAGGTAGCTCGACAAATCGGGCATGCCCCTGAAGCAATGCATATATATCCTTTATTACACAATACACGAAACTAAATATTTACACACTTTATGAATATATGAACACTTTTGAAACCCGTCATAATACGAATTCCCATAGGGACCACCAGCAGCTGTAATAAACCCTCAAAAGCCACTTACCCTACGTTTCTCACACAATACTAACGATGTCAGCACATAAGTGGGGTATCAACCCGTTATGATACAGCCATGTTACCAAGTTAAACAAATTTGGACCGACTTGGCGCGCTGTCGAACCCACAATTATAGTTTGGTGGTCCAAGGTATCAGAGTAAGCGAAGAAATGTTGTGACAATGAAATCTAGGTTAATACAGAATTTTGATTGAATAGTCTTCACCGGAAGGCACACAGTACCTATAGGACATTCTCCAGTTGACTGATACAATAATTTGGAGGTTGCCAGTAGTAACCGTAACCTGCCGTTTAATCGTCCACTGTTGGACCTCGACCTGCTCGTGTATATTATCTGGTGTATGAGGGCTTTAAAACGGTACGCTATCAAAGCAGGACTGCCAGTCCACTCTTTAAGAGTGGGTATAGTACCTCAAGGCTTGCGGTAGCAGAAGAGATGACACGTCTAAACGTTTTTCTAAAACCCTGAAAATGTAAAAATTTTCATAAATTTTCCATTGTTATATCTAAAAGTCAGGACATGTTCCTATTTTAAACATAAACTTGAAACAACGAAAGTTTAAGTTTAAGAAAATTTTAACACACGTCAATAAGTATATCTCGGACAATACCTTTGCTCAGTTAACGTTACATATTCTCTCGTCTCTTGTAACTTGAGTATCATAATCAAATTATGTAAGAGGCGAACACTCGCACAATGCCTTTAGGTACCATCTTGTTTCGGAATGCCATGAATAATAATTACGTTAAATATAGATGTTTTTTGTGCAACGTTGAGACTCTTATGTTACAACGTTGAGCATACATACTATAATGCAAGGCGCCGTCTAAATTAAGGATATTTTGTTTCAAATTCTGTTTGACGTTTGGTTAGGATCAAAATTGGACGAGTTACCCCAACCATGGTCACGGGCTATATCAACTGTCAGACTTTTTGACAGGAACTTGAGAAGCGGTTGAGTTTTTATTTGATTATTGTAAAAAATGTTTATAATGCGTTTTGTTTTTTTAATAGTAATAGTTTATTAAACTTCATTTTTTTTTTGTGCGTAATGTTTCTGATCTATATATCTATACATATAATAAAATAGTAAGTTGACGTGTCTGTACATAAAATATTTAAAAAAAAATCGTTGCAGCTTGTCTACGAATGACACATAATCCAAAACAACCATTTTTTAGAATTTTTATCTGACTCTGAACGCGCATCACGCAAAAACTACTGAACGTATTTTAATAAAACTTGGCATAGTTATAGCTTATATGCTTGGTTAACATCTAGGGTACTTTTAATTCAGATTAATTATGAAGTTCCCACCGGAGTCAGGAGTTCACGCGAACGAAGTGCACGTCGCAATCCCACAGCCGCTGGGGATCGTAGGACAATTTGATATCCGTCATTTCTATTTTTTTATTACCCCAGGAGAACTAAGTCTACCGCTTTTTTTTACACATTTACAGCGGTCGTTTTCGTGCCCGCAATCCCTCTGTACACGGTTTGGGGCAGCATATTTTATGACTATTAGAAAATTAACTATTAGAGATATCGATTTACGGTTTTTTTCTTTATGTTGAAGTAGTATTCTATTTTTATTTTAGAAATAAAATAATGAAATATTGTAATAAACGTATTATTTATTTAAAAGCAAACAAGGCACTTTCAATGAAGAAAAAAAACTCTTACACACTTCTAACTCCTTATAAATGTCTGTTTCGAAGTGTAATATTTTTTAGTATGATATTTTGAAACAAGGATGATGAAAAATGATAACAGAGTGGTATATTACAATCGGGACAGTAAAAAAACGTGTGTTTTTAGTTGGGTAACACAGATTGGGTATGTGGTTTTAGTATAAATAACACGGGAACACACCACGTATTAAGTACCTAATCAGGTGTAAAAGTGTTAAGATACATTTATTTTTATTAAGATGCAGAATATTCACTGATTTACAATACGTGGATTTTAGCATCAATAGATAGCTCTTAATTACTTCTACAACATATAAAAAAAAACAACTTATAGTTGCGCGGAAATCCTTGTGAGGAGAACTTACGGGACATTTGTGTGAATAGGCATTTATAAAGCTCCTTCGATAGCTTTAAACTTGAGATGTTTTTCCACGCGTAACAGAATCTCTTAAACATTTCTTGGAAATCATTTTGCTTCCGACACTAACACTTAAATACAAATTAATCAAGTCTTCAAGTACTCAATAATAATACATACAAACACAGAAACGTAAATTTAGAATTTAATTTTCAACGTAAGTTGTTCAAACTGCCGGTTGTCATGGCAACGAAGGCTTAGCACGTCTTACACGACGCTGCTTGTAATTCTAGATAGAGGCAACCGGAGGCAAGTACTCCGGTTCACTTTTGCTGGGTGCTCTTTAAAAATGGAAGAGTCGGAGTCCCAAAGTAGTAAAATTAGAAAAGGTTTTTTTATCAAAAGTTTTTTCACATAATATTTGAGAGCACTGTAGATAATGAAAACTAAAAAGCAGCTAAAAGGAGTAGTTAAATTAATTTATTTGCGACACGTACAAATAATTATTTTATTTTTAATAGCATTGGCGGTGTCGTCTCGCGCGTAGACTGAACTGATTTTTTAATAAAATCATTTATAACCGTTAATCTGACTTCAGACGCACGTGCTTGCCATTTCTAAATATGCATTTTCAACCCAGTGCATCCATAGCACGTGTCAAATTATCTTTTTTCATATTAAAATTTAGTGAATGCTAACAAGTACTTTTTTCAAGCGCTGCGATTTTCGAAACTTCTGACTATTTTTATACTGGGATATAAATGCCAATTAAACGACCCGAGAAGTGTGTTCAAATAGGCGAAGACTATATTGTAAATAAAAATATTTTCATCAACTTGAGTGTCGTTTTTCTTTGTCAGGGCGGAAACTTTCGGACCTCCCCTTGTATATAATTTCATAACATCACCATTTATAATTACTTCTACAACAGTCAACAATCTATTTGACTATTAACAATCTATTTGAATTCTATTAATCTATTTTCTTAATTAATCTAATATTCTATTAACAATGTAATATATTAATCTACATTTTTTCATGAAAGAAGCTCAGATTAAGAGGATGAAGATTTTTTATTTAACCCTATATAATATACATATACGTAGATACGATCATTTGCTTATAGCTCTTGGTACTAGAGATCAGACAACTGACAACGGCCATCCTCTATCTTTCTTCACATCCTTTCAGTCTCCGATCTTCAGATTATCCTCTCCTTAAAATTACTGAACATTCTTCTACTTTCTATACACCTTCATTTACTGTCAAAGCGGTTCGCTTACGGAATGCACTATATTTAACTAAATAACGCGCTCAATTTCCGGTAAGTTTTAAGAGACTCTTGAAAGAACACTACCTCGCAGATTAGGAGTTCTCTTACGCCCAAATTATTTTCCTTCATTTTTTCTTTATCAATTTTAGTTCCTTAGATATTTTTGTATATATGTAATTCTATAATTATTTACACTTTGTATTTCTCTGTATGTTTTTGGTGTAGAATATAGTGTATCTATATATCTATAACAGCCAGACAGAGACCTATAAGAGAACAAAATAACTGATAAACCCATCGGTTGGCTGGGTAGAGAATGCCTTAAGGTATTAAGCTCGCCTTTTGTACGACAATGTGGAATAAAGTGTACAATGAAAATAGAAAACAAAATGTTTAAAATGATCCTCTAAACGTTGGCTGCCGCACGCAGTAAAAACTCACTCTTTTACTCGTATTTACCATTTTCAGGCAAGTACCAGTTGAAAAACATATTGCGGCCTCGGCTATTTTTATTCCGCGCCAACAATATGAAACTCAACTGTGTGATACACGTAATCCCACTTATTCCGCCAATTCACAAGACGAATCACGTAAAAGCAGTGCCTGGCGACTCTCTCGTGGGCAATTCGTACATACATTTGCCCACTAAAGGCTTATGGTCCAAGTTACAAGCTAGAATGTTGTTTTATTTTCATTATTACTGTTTATTCAGATTTGGCGGTTAAAATTATCAACGGATCCTACGTATAAAGGCCTAACTTGAAATTACCAATTTTTCATTACCTATGGTTGAAGCTGTAAAATTTTATGAAAATCTGTACAAAAAGAATACTATAGGTACTTATATAGAACGAAACTCGAAAATAAAAAAAAACCATACCTATGACTCATCGATATTCTGGTAGAAATATTTTGACATTTCATCATATGAATACGTGTCGTGTCATGTTATTGATAAGAAAATGCAAAATTAAGCTGGAAAGACGAAACTCAAATCACAATATTGAATTTGTAAGTTTTAATTATTGAATCTGTCTCTGACCCAGCTTAGCGTGGCTTGACTCAGTAGGGCCACTAATAATAAAAAACCGAAGGTCAAAGGTCAATACAGCTTGATAGATTAAATTGTTATTTGTTAAACATTGTTCTTAAATATTATGCATTGGAGACTGGTCTCCCTGTTGCAAACATGTATTTATTATATTACAATTCATTTTTACAAAGTAAAATATAATTCAGAATAAAAGAAAGGCAAGAAAACAAACATTTTACTATTAAGCTGGTTTTTAGTGTAAAACGTCGTACATCTTGGTGTAGGAATGTTAATTTGACCTTTATGTTCTTTTGTTTGTTTTTTTTTATTTTTTTTCTCAAGATAATATGTGTTTTTTTCATAGACAAAAGGTGGCATACGAACAAACAGTCCACCTTGTGGTAAGCGAATCCTGTCGTCCATAGACATCGTGTGTTACTGTTTTTAATATATTTTTGTTATATATATTTACTACTAGCTTATCGTACGCTAGTATGCTTCGCTCGCGTAGACTAAGCAGCTGTAAAATATTTTTAACACATGTAACAGCTCCGACAAGATGTATTTCTTGGATGAAAATCCATCCCATAGTTTTTGAGTAATTGTATTGTCATTTTTTTATTTTCCTCTGTAACTCAACCTCCTTGTAAATATAATATGAATATGACAGTTTTCCTTCGGAATACTTAGCTATACATTAGTGAAAGCCCGATCAAAATCCGTTCAGTTGTTTTTACGTGATATGCTCAAATAAAGAGTAACAATTTAAAAAAAATACTGGTTTTGGTTCTGTAGCTTCAAAAGAGCCTCCCATTTTTTTAAATAAAGTCGTCATCTATTTTATGTATTTATTTCTTATCACTTGCACCACCGACTAACCTTTGACATATACTACAGTAGCGCACACATCCTGACACCAAGCGAGCCAGCGATTTACAAATTGCTTGCGTTTATCACATATCTAGCGACGTGGCACTTTAGACTATATGTTATTTTTACTTCGACGCCATTTCTAGTCTCGACAGTAGGTTTGTAATACTTTTTTTATTTTGATATTATCAAAGAAAGTTTTTTTGCTCTTTTACTACTAGATATTTAAATAAATTCTATTTTACTTTACTTCAATATTGTTCTTTCTAGTTTATAGCACTTAGATTGAAAGTTACATATATTATTTTTTGGATAATATGTGGTTTTTATGCAATTGCCCCTTTATAGCTTATTTAATGGGTATGTATTTTTTAAATACAACAATAAAAGATTTTTGGAAAAATATCGTCAATGAAAATTTCAATTGACGCAAGGACAAATCACAACTTTTCAGGAGATGAAAACAAACTTTCTTTTATAAAAGGAGCCCCTGTAACTTTATCAGCGTTACGATAATTGTTTTCATCTTAAGAGCTTTAAAATTAAAACTATGGGTGTAACATTAATAACGTCTTCAAGAGAGCTGTGAATAGGATTTTTTAAAGGTCGGCGGCGCGCCCGCATGCCTCTGGTGTTGCAGGTGTCCATGGGCGGCGGTAACACTTACCATCACGTGGGATCGCTTGCTCGTCCGCCCACAAGTATATAAAAAAAAAAAAACGTGACAGGTCATTTACGAGAATTGAAATTTCGAGGGTCGATAACCGTAACAATAACAATTAGAACAAACGTAAACAATCCACTATTAGATAAATATTTTTATAATAACTCTGTATCCCAATAAAGAAAGTATATCGCTGATGTTTGTTTTAAGTTATCTACCCACAATCACCTCATCAATAATAAACATTGGCGATGATTAGAAAAAGCGTCGGCTCTTCTTGTCGCCTATAACGTAATACTTGAAAACGAAAATCAGTGCGTTTTGCCAGTTATGACGTAAGGTGTCGAATCGTGGTCTCTGATGGTAGGCTTGATCCATAAATTCCAAATCGCTTAACGAGCTATGGAGAGAGCTATAGTCGGAGTCGGATAAGATCCGAAACAAAGAGAATCACCAAACAACTAAAGTCTAAGACATAAATTATAGCATTCTGAAGAGACAATGGGCAGGTCATATTTGTCGTAGAACTGATAATCTTTGAAGTGCAGTGTGGGACGCCCTCCGAGTAGACCAACGACTTGAAGAAGTTCACCAGTGGCTGCTCGATGAGAAGAGCCGAAGCTCGTGTGTGGTGGCGAACCTTAGTATATGCCTATTCCAACTGTGGAGACACACGGGCTGAAGGTATGGTATGACGATACGTATTCTTCATTGGGGATTTCTGGAATAATTCCAGCAAAATACGGCTTTTCAAAAATTGCAAAAACAAAACGTGGAAGTTTTTGGACGTGGAAGTGCCCGCAGCTGTCTGCCGCGGTCGAAAACTTGGATTTTAAATAGAGCCCCTGTACAAATAACATACACAAAGATCAAAAATACCTTTTGCATGAAGTCGCCTGCTATATCGCTACACTATATCGTCGTTTGTCACGTTAATATGAAATTACAGTTTACTCGTTATATGTATATAGCTGGTATCGCGGTATTGAGCCACCTTAATGCAACTTGCTTTTAACCTAGATCGGGTGAACGCCGCGATAAAACTACTCTTAAAGTCTGTAAACACCGATGTGTTACACCGATGTGTATACTGCTCTTTTCAGTCTGGTGGAATTGATTTAAAAAATATTGCTGAGAGAAATAGTGCCCTAAATATGTATAAAAAACACCGATAAAGAGAGAAGATAATATAACCTACCTAAAGAGAGCTTTCGTTATATCTCGGAAGTTTTGGAAAAAAGGTGGTCGCATAAAATTTGTAGAGCTTTACGAGCCCTATCCAATGATATATAGTTTGTATGTATTGTTAAATACCTACGGGACCACAAAGAGACAGAAAAACATGCGCTTATAAAATGAGCGTTTAAAACTTTGCCTGCTTGAGAATTGATTGCTGATGTGCGCGAAAAGTATTTAAAGGAAAACAATATTTAACGAAACTGAAGAGATGTTTTTACAAAATCACTAGCAAATTAAAAACATGTTAAGTTGTTTGTGTTTAAGTTTTTTAAAACTTAATTATTTTTTTTATTATGTACTTCATATTAATTATGTTAAGTACGATTATATAATTGGATTCTTATCTTTTAATATTTTTGATTTTGAAGCCTAGTTGCCTATAGCTGTTTAGAGGTTAAAGAAATTGTCTTGCGTTTAAGGTCTAGAATTGAGATAATATTTGTAAACGCAAGTCGAATGTGTTAAAACGTTACTTGTCACAAGCAAAATGTAAACTCTCCATCTCTCAAAATCTGTCCGACGAACTATGTGATTGTCATGTGTTTGCAATTGAAGATTAAATTCATCCAAATCAGCATATTACCTTTTATTGTGCCCATCATATTTGTGTATTTAGTAGTATATTTAGTATATTTGTGTTTTTTTTAACCATCATATTCTTATATTTATGTTACCATACCATCTCATTTGAGTTTTTCTCGCACCGGCCAATTGCACATCTCAGATCAACCCAAAAGTTGGCTTTTTGAGAATGCCATACGACTTTAATCTCGCCCCTTGTACCATAATAATCAAAGAATTGTATATAGCATTTCTACAAAATGTATGAAATAATGCGACTGACAAAACGATTTTACAAGACCACACCGCCAATACATATGGTGCGGGTGGAAATGTGGACGTTGAAACATGTAATGCAAAATCGGATAGTCCGAAATTCAGCTTGAAATTCAATGTAACTTCCAATATCTGAGTACAGGTAAGTGAAACGATGTTGAAAATTGTTAATGTGTTCGAACTGTGCCCGCAGTTCAGTAATGCGATCCACTAGCTTTTGCTTTAACAACGATAGGACTGTGAAACTTTATCGATGTTTCCGTTTAGTTAAATGAAGTTTATAATACGTAGAATTCTTAGATGTTTTTATATTTTTAAATTTAATGTGTAAATAAGTAAGTGCCGAAGTATTCTTTATTGTACACAACAGATAAAGATACAATGTAACACGAAAGATATAAAATAATATAAAAGTATACAAGAGGCGGTCTTATCGCTAACAGTGATTTCTTCCAGACAACCTCTTCATTGGTGAGTTAGATATGTATTTATAGAGAAGTGGTATCCTCGAGGTGTCTAATCTCCACACTCATTCATCAGGTCTTAAGTTCAAATCCCGACCTATGCCACTGACTTTCTATACTTTTTTTTTTCAATTATCAATACCTTGGAAATTTTCAATTATAACTAAAGAGAACATCGTGAGAAAACTCGCACGCTTGAGTACAGCCCGAACCATTTCGTCAATCGGATTGAAAAATTCGGCACCCACTCACACAGATGCAAAGAGCAGTCGTGTCTTGTTAAAGGCATAAGTCCTGTAATTAAATGTTATAGATCGATATTTAATGTATTTTTATGTATATATTTAAATTAAGTGAATTTATGTCGTAAGACACATTAACTAAAATTAATTTTTAGACAGGAACATGTTAAAATTATTTATTTAATTTACATGTTTTGTACTTTTTATTTAGGCCATTTCCAGCTATTATCACGTCATCGTAAACACAATAGAATAGTTTTGCATATATTTGTTAATTTATTTAAGCTGGTATTAATTTTAATATTAGTCGTCTTTACAGATATATGATAGAATATATGTATAACTGATAGATAAAATCTGATTTATCTATAATCATAAATGAATAAATGTATAAATGTATAAATGATAGAATATATTATTCTGATAGATAAAATCAGAACAATTTATAGACAAAACGTTGCCCATCTCTTTTACGTTGGGCTCAATAATTGCTGGCATAGGTATCCGACCGAGCTGTCCACTAAATACAGACGTGCCGTCAGCGTTTCCAAGCTTATTCAGACCCTTTGCACCCTCTTCCACTTTAACTGTCTTGAAAAAAATACCTTTCATATTACAAAAAAATGTATTCTTTGCTGCTCGGAGTGATTGTGTTAAAATTTATCGGTTTGATTGTGACGTAGCTGAAAAAGAAAAATATTTTTCGCTACGTTAAAAAAAAGATAAAAATTATCACTTTACAGATTGCGACTTTTTGAAAATAAAAAGTTGCAGTGGTTGTGGTCAAACGGCGTCCGCCAAAGGCTAGATTTATTTAAAGTTTTTTATTTTTTGAAGAATTCTCTTAAACAAAGATGGAAGACCGAGAATGTTTTGTTTTTACTGAGTTGTTTATTCTTTTAATATTCATATTTTTGTTTAAACTATTATAATTTCTGTGTTGGTTATTGTTACCTGTTACCTGTGTTACATAGTAATAAGAGCTATTATGTAGTGGAAAGATTGATTTTAATGTTGTAAAGATCCTGACATTTAGTACCTAGTGGTACAATTTCGGATCAGTGCATTTTATATATATTCTCACTCACGTCTTCGTAACCATACCATCAGCGTCTTTCCACTGCCGAAAATAGACGTCTCCTAAGGCTCGCCACCAAACACAATCGGCTCTTTTCATCGAGCCACTAACAGCTTACCAATTTCAATATTCTTGTCAATTAGATTTCTTATGAAACTTATATCTATAAATTTAAAACTTTGTGTATATTTTGTTTACACAGCCACTGTATTTCGCTTCATAGACACTGTTCGTTTCGGCCTGTACTTCCAGTTGTGAAGAACAAAAACATTTAAAATCAAATCAGAACTCCAGGCAAGCCCAACAATTAATTAAAACTTTTAAACGTCTAGTCGTTAGGTCTTTGGAAACTAATATTTTCATAAGACGTGACAACAAAAACTCTTTAAGGTTTAAAAATTGTAAATCGCGACTCAAAACTTCTCATTTCCGCTTTTCTGAGAGAGAGAGAATAACATTTTCTGCTTGTTTTCAACATTAATCATGACATCACGGGGCTCCTAGAATACACTTAAAGAATGGCGTCTTTAAAAATAAAAGCTATGAATATTGCAAATAATAATATTGTATGTAACTATTATAACTACTATGAGAGGAAAACATCGCGAGGAAACCCGCATGCTCCAGAAATAGAGAGATTTTTTTGAGGAGGAGAGTGCACGCTGCAATCCAACAGCCACTGGGCGTACTCAGCTGCCCACTTTACCCCTCACTCACAGAAGACTACATTGAAATGTACTGCATTTCCCACTTTATCTTATTTGCTTAATGTACGTACGTGTTTCGGTAGTGAGTGAGATGTGCTAGAGCCCATTCCCATCCTATCCCTCCCCATTTTCCCAACTCTTTCGCCAAATCCATTTCTATATCTCCAAAGGTAGGCAGCGCATCCTACCTTTGTCAGGCGTGTCAACGTGTCAAAGGTAGGCGTGTCAACGTTTGTCATTTTGGACTAATTTTGGCATGTATCGCGGATGTCTATGAACGACAGTATCCACTTACAGTATCAGGTGGACTGTATGCCTGGGCAAAATAAATATTTATAAAAATATTTATTTTTATAAAATAAATAAAAAATCTGCAGTATTTATATTCTACAATCCGTACTGGATCGCGCCCGCGTGGTGGATTATGGCCCGGAACCTCCTAGTGATTTAGTAGGGGAGGCCTGTGCCCTGCAGTGGGATATTAAAGGCTGATAAAAGTACTAGAACTAAAGCGCGCGCCACGACCAGGAAGAACTTCGGTCATTGACATGAGGTCAGCCAAGATTGGTCGCAAAGAGATTTGTATGAAATCGACACAGAACGACCACTTTACTAGATCCGTCATATGGTGATATGAGTCTTGGCTGTTATATGGTCCAATTATTACATCTAGTCTTGGCTGACCTCTTGTTACGACCGAAATTCTTCCTGCTCGTGGCGCGCGCTTTACTACATATATTTTTTAAAAACGCTGAATTTTTCGGTATTTCCGGATTTTTCTCCTTTGCTAATTATCCGATCGAGTCGTTCGACCTCTCATTTTGTTCATATTTTTATTCTCTATAAATCGCCTATTTACATCATTAAAATTGCTTCATTAGTGTCCTTTTTATAAGCAAAACACTAAAAAAAAAACCTTTTGTTTAAAAAGGTTAATAACAAATTAATAGACAACATTTCCGAGTGGAAAACATAACGGAATTCATCTACGGACCGTCCTTCATATGATGGCACAGTCGGTTTCCTACTAGGATTTAACTGTTAACTGTATTACTACTATAATGGTATAGCCAAGTAATTATTATATAACAGTGTTAACTAGGTCACTGTGTAAATATAAAATGTGTAACTGTAAAATTATGAATCGCGAAGAAAATGTGTGTGGATATAGGTTCAAGAGATGAGTGCTTGGAGCAGGTAGTGGGCGAAGGGGGGTTTTTTCACGCTTGTCCCGCATTTGAATTGCGGATTTGGCAATTCTAATCCAGATCTAATAGTATAACTACGTACATCAAGAAACATTGATGATTGCAACATTGCAATGTCTGTACAATCAAATGTCTTGATTGTGTATAGTTAGATAGTATCACTAGTTCCCAAAATAAAGTTTAAATAAACCTCAAACAGTTAAGAACAAAAGGGGAAAACGCCATTCAGACGTTAATACATTGACAATGAAGTCTTAAGTGTCGCAATAAAGGAAACAAAAGGGGGAGGAACAATACCTCTCAATGTCCCGCTGCTGACAATGTGTTCGTTAATTTTAGCGCGGTGTGTAAGCACCCTTAACGGCGCTACTGTTGAAGTTGTGGTTTATTTGCGGTCTCGTTGGTAGGTTTCGGCCGTTCCGCGCCGTGTATTATTGATAAATTGGGTTCGTGACATGAAATATTAGGTAGTCTGATAAGTTCGCGGCCATTTTAAAGTGAAAACAATAAAGACTTTTTTTTGTATTACACAAATATTTATTGAACGCAATATTGCTCATTTAATTCGGCGATCTTTCGCCATTTTTCTGGCAGAATCATTATCCCATCGTTATAATTTTTTCGGGTTTCTGAGCGAAAAACTGATTTCAATGGTTTATGCAGACTTATTTTAAATGTAATTTTACTCCAATTAGAGAATTTTGTAAGAGCGGAATAAATGATAATCCGAAGGTGCGATGGAGTATGGACGATTGTATGGAGGATGCATTAAAACAAGCTCCATCAATTTTTGTTAAATCATCAAAGATGTACGAGTATGCGGTCGAGCAGTCTCGTGATGGAAAACTACAACTTTTCTATTCATTGATTCTGGGCGTTTTTCTTCAAGTACTTGCTTCAATTTTACTAATTGCCGATAGTAGACATCAGAATTAATCGTTTTTTCATGGTGGCAAAAGCTCGTAATTCACAATGCTTTCCAGTCCCACCATACACATAACATGATTTTGTTCGGACTAAGGCCTGGCTTTGGGACTATTTCATCTCGTTTTAGCAACATCTAGCATATGAAATTCTATTCACCAAGTTTCTGTGATTTAAATCATGCGGCACCCCAACAACAGTTTTTTTACTTTTTTACAAAATTCAGTTTATGCAGCTGATCCAAAACTGTTGAGTGGTGAATGCTAAGCTCTTCTGCAATTTGATTACTGCTTATATGTCTATCTTCTTCATTTTTTTTAAATGATAACAATAACATTTACCTTGATAAGATGACCACAGCGAGGAACATCTTTCCCATCAAAATTACCAGACCTGAATCGACTGAACCATTTTTTGCAGTAGTTTTAGATAAAGCATCTCCTTCGTTAACACCACAAACAACTTTTCGAGCACTAGAAGCATTCATACCCTTGTCGGAAAAAAATTGTAAAGCATCTAATTTTCTCCTTGTTAACTTCCATTTCACTTTTAACTTGTAATTTCAATTTACCGCCATTACATGAAAATCCGCTCTTAGGTTTTCAATACTAGTTATACTTGTTTCTCTATACTAGTAGCTATGCGAACTTTATAATTCATCTGGATAAAAAGTACCCCAAAAAGTACTCGGCACATAAGTTATAACTTTTATTAAAATACGACCAGTGATTTTTGCGTAATGCGCATAGAGACGATTTTTTCGTATGTATAGATTTTATTATTTATAATATTATTACCTCTTCGCAGTCGGCTAAATCGAGTTTATGAAACAACTCCGTAAACGTTATTACCATTCGTTTAAGCTTCGAGTAAAAATTTTGAAGTTCGCGACATTCATCAAGACGTCATGGGCAAAGCTTTCTGAATAATAAAATTGTTCGCCCGAGGCTGTGCGGGGATTTTGTGGTCTGTACACACTGGCTGTGAGAACATTTCACAAGTGAAATAAAATATATAAAATTCGTTCCTACATTATCTTGCATAATGTGATGACTTTTATTTTTATAAATATATATATTATATTCTTTATAATATGATAAATATATAAATGATGATAATAATTATAATAATTATTTTCTTAGAACCATGACAAATAAAATAAAATAGGATTGGAATAGGAAATACTTATAACGAAACTGAGTTGAAACGGAATGAAAGTTTATTGTAAAACTTAGTTATAACTGAGAATATTAATTGCTCGGAATGCCTACTTAGATATTATTGGACAGGCACAATACACTAAAACCATTTTGAATATGCAATTTACTCCTAACTACATTATTAAAACATTGACTAAGTAAGCAAATGTATTAAACTTATCTAAAAAAAGTATTAAATTACTATATATCAGAACTTTAGAAGTTTTTACTCTGTTTATTGTAAATGCGCCTTTATATTTCCACAATATGCTTCCATTGGCTCTTCGTAACTTTATGAAAATGGGATGTAATTTCTTACATTTATTAACATTACCTAAACTCATTTATCTTCACAAAAAGTAATAAATATTACTCAATGAACGGTAGCCCTGCTGTTATCCCATCTTTTATCTACCGGTTCAGATATATACTTTTTTTTTGGAAATCTGTCCATTGATCTTTATGGATGGAGTTAGATAATGTTGTTCGGAATAGGATTATTTTATTCTCGTTTTTTTTAATTATATAAAGTGTGCGCGGTTGACCATGACATACGAAAGATGCCACAATCTTAGGTTATTAATATCTCCATAGGATTAAAACGGAATAATAAAGTGTAAAGTGTAAAAATAAATAAATAAATGTATTTTTTTTTATTTTCCGCTATAACTTAACTTCATAGAAATACCAGTTTTCTTTCTAGACACAGCTTTATATTAGTGAAAACCCCATTAAAATCCGTTCAGTAGTTTTTACGTGATGCGGTAACAAACAGACGTACAGACAAGAATTCCAATATATACTGTTTTGTGTTCTGTAGCTTCTAAAGGTACCCCACTTTTTTTTAAAATTAATTTCATGTACAGACTTAGTACTGTTGTTACTGTTCAATATATTTATAGATAGTATGTATGATATGTAATTATATATATACTGTACACCTGTGATTTATATTTATTTCCTATCTACCGGGTATATTTGTGGAGGCCGGAGTTCTAGATTATGTCCCGATAGTTGGTCGCGGCATTCTGGTCTCGTTTCCCCGAATCCCATAATGCGATTCTCCGTGCTCTTTCCGAGTGCCCAGATAGTCCTATTCTCGGGTACTCGTGATCTGTGCACCGCGACCAATATAGAAAGCATTAATCGCACATAATTTGAAAATTCATTTTATTGAAATATTTTGTTTTTAAAATTTTGTTTTGTTATTTGTAATATGGGTACCTTTTATTTTTTATTACTTTTTATTATTATTATTTTTTAGTTTGGCCGCGTTTTCTAACGCGGGTTATCTTTAGTCCGTGACCGACGACGGACTGACCGATGTCACCGGGACAAAAACTACGCAATTAACCTCTCTTCGTCGCGAAAAATCGCTCGGTTGCCATCGACGGTACCACAAAACCGCAAATATAAATTGTAAATCTCAAACAACGCTGTTTAGGTCGCAACCCTAGTGATAAAGTGAAGTTCGCCGGCAGTCCTGGATGAGCTACACCTGGAACCTCCCGGATAAGTTTTAACGTTCACTGTAATCATTTTCATTTCGTTTACTTTTCACAAATTCTTATATTCTCTTATTGCAGACACAATTAGTGTCCATCCCACCGCATACACAATGGTCTATTATTATCTACCTGAAGCAGTAGATACCAGCAGTACAAGTAGCCGACACAACATAGCTCTGGAGAGGTTTTTGTACACAAGACATTTTTATGTGTGAGCGTATACGTTGACACAGGCACGTGCGACGCAGGATCGTGCTTGCATCGACCTGTGCCACAACACGACCGGTCATGTATTTTTTTTCAAAAACTATTATTAAACCTTAGGTAATGTTAAATTTTCGATTTTGAAATCAGAATCGAATGAATTCATGTTGCTTCCACTATTTGCGCCTATTATACAGATGGCGCCACACGTGCATGTTTCTCAAATGTGAACACGCAGCATTAAGAATTAACTGTCTCACAGGCAAACGCAGTACTCCGTTTAAACTGCGTCGACTGTGCTTGAGCCTAGGCTCAGCGATAAGATCGCCCTTTGTGCATTTCATGTGTTACAATGTCTGTTACTGTCTTGTTGGTTTTGGTGTGCAATAAGGAGTTTTATCTATGTATCTATCAAAACACTTCATGACAAAATACCAGCTGTATAGAAAAACATCGAAAACTTGAATTAACTGTTGTTCATAGTTGCGAGTTTCATCGCGACGAGCACACAATAGGGACGGAAGTTGTGCGATCCGCATATTTATAGGGCATAGGGCTAATGTGTTTTGCAGACGCCCTTATACTTGTACAAATATTAATTAAGTAAAAGGTCGTCGGATTATGAGGTATTCATACGTTACTTACTTTTTCTATTAAGTCTGTACTTAACCTTATAAATGTGGGTTACCCGTTATGGACACATTAATTATATACTATTAGTGTATGCGCCTATCTATATGTTACAGTATATGCGGATAACTTAATTCCCGTGGGAAATTTATAATAGATCTGGATATAAGAAAATATCGCAAATGTTAACACATAAATTCTAATTATGCCACGTTTCAATAATATCCGTCCAAGTGGTGGGTATTTGCGTGATGCGCATTCAAGAGAGACACACACACCATTAACGATAACCAGGCTTTTCTTTTTTGTGTCCACTGGACATGCACGTTGCATTGCGCATGCGCATGTATGGTCTGAAAACGCTACGTTAGACAAGCGAATCTACTCTTTTAGATATTGTGTAGTTCCTCAAGGGTTGTGTTAACGGGTTTGTTATTCCATAGTCTGTAAACTGGGTAAACTGGGTTTGCAATCTTTGCAGGAGAGAAGAGTAATTTTTGATCTCACTTTTTTATTCAAAATTATTAACAACTTTTTAGATTGCTCTTTCCTAACATCGCACATAAATTATAGAATAAGTGCTGCTGGCACGAGGAACTCTGATGTGTTTTATGTCCCCTATAGAAGAACTGACGTTAGCAAGAATGAAACTTTGATACGACTGATGCGCAAGGCTAACGCTCTTGGTGATACTGTTAATTTTTATGGTAACGATATTGTTGAATTTTCGCGCCAACTGAGAAGTTCTGATCTTATGTTGCTTTGAGTTGTACTTTCTATTTTCCTTTCTTTAATCTGTTATGTAAAAAGGGTATATCCCGTATAAATAAATAAATAAATAAATAAATAAATAAATAAATAGTCGCCCTCCCTTTACGACACCCACGGGACGAGATGGGGATGTGCTGTTCTAAGGCCAGTCGATATATTTGTAGTTTCAATTGGATTTTTTAAGTAAATGCTATAAAATGTTTTGTTGTGTTATTGTAGAAAGTTGAAAAATGATTATTATTTCCAGAATGGAAACGATTATGATATTTAACAAGTTGACACATTTATTCATAAAAGTTACGGTATATTCTTTCACATCTGTCTATTCTCTTCAATTATTACTATATTTATATGTTTATATATTGTGTTACGTTTATAGGTATATTTTCTAATTATTAAGAGTAATAATACTACCCCTCAGTAATAATATTGCACCCCTCTCAATTATCTGGTTGCCCGAAGGTTGATTAGTAAAGTGGCCTATAGGGGCGTACTTAAATTATAAATCTTCCACAAGCACAAGTCTAATCCACTATTAATTTTCTAAGATCAATGAATTTTCAACAAAATTAACACGTCAATATCAATATTCAAATCGGCAAATAAACCATTCAAATGTAAGACAGGAAGGTAATGGCGTGGATCATTTCAGTGAGCTTAAATAATCGGAGTGGAAGGGAGATAAAATAGAGCCCCTTCGTTAGGGTAAGGTACCAGTGTAAGCGGGCAGCAAGTTGATAAGTTTTTGAGGCTAATTACATTTTCAATTGAGTATTAACAAAATTACTTTTAAGTATAGTTATAACGTTAATAATGTTAAACTTTAATATGACTATGTAGAATAACAGATGATTAAGGTATACTTATTAAAATAGGTATATTAAGTATTTGTGGGGCGAGAGTGCAAGCTGCAATCCAACAGCCGCTGGGCGCATTCGACTGGCCTCGTTACCCCTCTCTCACAGAATACTACCTTGAAATGTACTGCATTTCCCACTTTATCATATTCCTCAATGTACGTACGTGTTTCGGCAGTGAGATATGCCAGTGCCCATTCCCACCCTATCCTTTTCCATCTTCCCAACCCTTTCTCCAAATCCAGTCTCTCATCAACAAAGGTATGCAGTGTATCCGGGAGAGAGCTAAAGTTGTCATTTGGGACTAATGTTGGCATGTATCGTGGATGTCCATGGGCTACAGTATCTACTTACCACCAGGTGGACTGTATGCTCGTCTGCCACTTTTATTCTATAAATTAAAAAAAATAAAAATAAGATCAGGTACTGGTATACTTTTTAAAGTTGACTTTAAATATAAAATGAAAGACTAAGTTTTTAAATCAATTGGGTAGTTGTATTTGTTTGCGCGATGAGAAAACAAATGACAATATATGTTGGTTAAGTAGTAATCATGGTTAGACTATGCTTGCCTGTGTACAAACCCTTGGATCCGCGTAGCACTGCTACGCTTAGTGACGTCAACAACGACCGCGACGAGTGCTACAACAATTGCTACGAAAGAATGAAGTGACGATAGCTGTGCTTCTCTCTCGCTACACCGCGCCCGGTCGGACGCGTCTTTGTTTTCAAAATACATACAAAATACGAATATATTAAATTTGTAATTTACACTTATCACTCTGATTCTACTTTAACAGTTTTTTAATAATATTTTTTGTAATAAAATAGGTAATAATTTTCTTTAAAATTTCCGTTGCGTCCACCAGTGGTGATTGTCTGTGGGAACATCGGTACCGAGCCCTTTAGAATGTGCAAGGGTACGATTTTCGACAGCTCGTTGCAGAACGAATCCAAATGGGTCGTGAAAACATTTATCAAAACAGTAATATCATAATATTAAATTAGTATTAAAACGGACTTTAAATTACGTATTATCGATTGACTGATTCAATTAAAATATATAACGAACTTTATCAATTAATATTTCATTAAATGCCCTAAAGGAGACCCTTAGTTAAACGAAATAACTAAACTTTATGAAAATATCAGTTTATTGAAATTAATAGGAAATGAATGAATCGACAACTTCCGCGAAAGATTGGTTGAAATTAAAGAATTGGTTGTAGAAGTCTTTGCTCATTACGTATTATACATATTTCCTTTTGATATTTTAACTGCATAATCTTCAAAATATTTTAAAGAAAATAAGTTCCGTTCGAACTTTTTAAACGCTTTTTTCCAAAGGGGTGAATTTTGAAAATTGCCCGTACGCGGTACGATATCATGAGTTTTTACATAATCCATCGCAAAAGTTGAGTGACAAAGTTTCGAATTGCAAATTATAACCTATAGAGTATTAAAATCTATACTAATATAATAAAGAGGTACCAAGTATGTTTGTAAGTATGTTGGAGGTACTCTCTGGAACTACTGAACTGATTTCAAAAATTCTTTCACAAATAGGAAGCTACATTATCTATGTCTAATATAGGCAGGCTATATTTTATTTTGAAATTTTGAAAAAAAAATTGAAAAGTATACTCTTATAAACCGAAGCTAACCGAGGGCGGGTCGCTAGTATAATATACAAAGATGTTTTCTAAAAAGTTTCATATCTCAATGTGCAATAGAAAATATTTCAAAAGGAAGTATATATACTTGCCAGCGATATAGTGAGTCGAACATAAAAAAGTTTTTATATTCAACTGGATGATATTAGTATTATTATTAGTAACAAAAATATTAGTATTATTCACTTGGATGATATTTTCTTTATTTTTTATTAAAAAATAACGTTAGATTCATATTCAGCGACCTCTAATACATAAGAAAGACCCGAAACTAAAGGTTACAACGACGTGGTCACATTTTGTTATTTCTAAGCCACTTTTTGGGGGGCTCCCGCCCGACTAATAGTTTGCCTGTCAAAATAGATCACCAGCTATAAGCAGAAAATGAGCCCAAACACCTAGGTGCCCCTTCTTGCAAAAACCTTTTACACGTTTACCCCGCCGTTTAGGTTCACTCGTCAAGTGAAAACACACATGGCAAAGGGCAAAAAAGGCGCGCAAAAAGTAAAGAACAAATTATGCCGCGCAAACAATGTTCCAGAAAATTCTTTTCTGTACTAATCAGTAAAGGAAGTTTCCGCGCTGAGGCAGTTAATCACAACTTTTCCCGCGTTTTCTCTTGTCACATTGTTTCTGTGGGGTGACAACGCTGACGACGCTGAGAGAAATAATTAATTAATGTCTCTTATACATAATTTACTTGTGTTGGACTTTTGTTAACCGCAGAGGAAATTCCTCTGGCAAGAACTACAATTTCCTTAATTAAATAAAAACTTTTCTTCAAATTAATAATACAGGGTTATTGGAAAATTCCCGTTAATTTCTGATTTCTCCTGACGTTAGACGTTAAAAAGTTATATTTATAAAATGCGCTTTATATAAAAAAATATTGAGTTTTATTAAGTTTTTGATAATATTAATTACTTTGTATAATATTAATAAAAATAATACTCTGAAGTTATCCTTAAAGGTTAAAGTCTTTGTGTTAAAGGGATTTTTTTACACAGGTTAAGTAAGACACGATTGTATTATTATTAAAATATACAATATTATCAAATTAACTAAAATTCTATGAAAACTACAGAACCGTATAGTGATTATATGGTGAATTGTATACATACCCTTAATTGTATACAGATCGTGGTATATAGTAGTCGCCGTAATCTCGACTTGCATTGGTTCGATAATAATACTACAAAAAGTAATTTCATAAAAACGACCAATAAACCGGTTTTCGTCAACTAGTAACAGCTATCCCGCGAACGCACAGCGACATCTGCTGGTAAGATTTGAGTTTGCCAGTATCATTTACTTAATTTTAAATTGTAATTGGTTGTGATAAGCATCTAATTTAGTGTTTACAACTACGAAAGGGAGATGTGCACGGTTCGTACAAACCAATGCTGACGTCAGAAATTCAGCGACGTCGGTTAGTTCTTGACATTTCTACTAATTCTGTATATGAACTGGTTATATGCATTTTTCAGTTGAATAAACTACAATATATTGCTCATTTGCAATTACCTTAAGAGCTTACTTACTTACTTACCTACTTACCATTACCATACTTACCATTACTTACTTTAGTACATAATAATTAATGCCGTTAATTAATGCTAAAATGCTAAACACTAAAATGCCGTTGAAAAAGCCACTGAATATTAAATTCTGTAGTTTTGATAAAATTGTTCTGATTTGTTTAACACTGTTAAATTTTAGTTTACTTTACATTTCATTAAAATAACTTATCCATACTACGCACACATTAATTAACATTGATGCAGATGCAGATATGTATGTATGTATTTATTTATTAATATATTATTGAGTTATTTATTATTATAAGTATCTATTATATTATTCTTTTGCATTATATTACTGATATATTCGGTATAATATATTGAACATAATTATATCTGTAAATCTCATTCAATTGCTTTACCTATATCCCTTTTATTTTTCTCTATCCCAAGGTTGCCTGGAGGAGATAGCGACAGCGATAAGGTCGCTTATTGTATTCTGTAATTTAAAAATATGTGCACATGTGATAACTATTTTTATGCAATAAATAATATTTGTATTGTTTGAAATGTGATTCTAAACCATCTCGTCTCTCCTTTGGTGAGCCGAAATGAGGGAGAGATGGTATAACCGCCGGCAGAAGCACAGTCGGCCAGGATTCAGGACCCTATAGGGACAGAAACCGGCGGACGATACGCGCGATATTCGAACAGCACCACGTTCTGTATCTTCGCTGAGAGCCAATAGCCACGGAAATCCAACTGCCTCAGGTTGGTCTAGAGGCTGAAATAATAATTATTATTATACATTATTAGGAATTTTGGCTAATTGTTACTTGATTTATGTTTGATTGCTTTTCTTACATGCATTGCCTAAATTCTGCTACGTGTGCTTTATAAATAATTTGTCTAGCTCCCCTAACAAATAACCTTTAAAAAGGAGTTTTCAAAGCGCCCAATTGATGCTCACCCTAGCAATGACCCGACTCCATATGAAACAAACAAATTACACAAAAACGACACTTCCTGCGGGCCTCATAATTAACGTCACATATAAAAATATCTCACTGAAGAAAATGTCGCGAGGCTGTATACCGCAACTAGATGTACTTGTCACGTGATGGGACATTGTCGATATCGATGAAGGCTATGAAAGTCATAAGTTGATAATGCTTTTAATCAAAATATAAAAAGTCGATAAGACCGCTAATAGTGACCCTATCCATATATTTAGTGTAGTTTAACAAAGTTCTCCAGATTTTGTTACCCGTGCTTTAGAAAAAAATTCAGTTATAGTTTTCAATGCAAATACTTTTAAAATTAACTATAAAATACGGAATTGAATTGTGTCATACTTTAGGAGCATACTATAAGTATACTCTATGTTAAAGTATACAACCATTAAAATTTATAATTACTTATATATTTGAGTATAATATAATTATCAATTTATTACAGCTGATAGTTATCAATTTCTGGAACGAAATCGGATTATAAGCATTCAAAACCGAGGAATAAGGAGTCATAAATACAAGCGAGTCAATCGTACTAAGATCATAAAATATTAAAAACATATGCTCTTCCCTTTCTGACGGGTTACATCGCCTTTGAAAGACACTTAACATACAAAAATGTTTAGCAAAATATATTTATGACAAGAACAAGGAAAAACCGGTGTATCAACAGACATGCCCCAGTGAATGTTTACTGTAAAAAACATTTGTGTTATATGAACATTAGTCGATATTTTCTCAGCGAGGCTCCCCAACGTTTACTTTACTTGCAGAATAAGCCACAAAATAGGGTAGTCTATTTATTTTGTTAAAAATGATGTTTTCTTTAATGAGTTAAAATGAGAATTATTATATGTATTTCGGTTTAAAGAAATTTATTTCTCAAAAATAAAAATTTAAGTTAAATAAAAAAATAAATTTTAAGTTCTCTTAAAAACTATGAGAAATTAACAAAACATAAACTTAAGAGAAGTACCAATACATTTGACATTCAACCCATTCAGAGATACAATATTATTTAACAAATATTCTTTGAACTTATAGATAAATATATTATTTGTTCCGTGACGATATCCGGAATCCATCTTGAGTCAAGCTCCTGTCTTTTTCACGTTTTTCGTCCTAGCAACTTCCCCTCTTCGACTTCCGGCGCCACTGTCGCCTCGTTTTATCGTTTAAGATGGCGGCGACCCGCATGGCGCTCGGCTTTTACCTCATTATACTTACTCACGATGTACCAGGTAGGTATTACCTGGATTCCGGATATCGTTGGAAAAATAATAGGTAAGTTTTATTGTTAGTTAAAACTCTCTATTTTGTTTATATTTTCAGGTACCTAATCTATTATACAACTGAGCTAAAACTGTATATTTTTCTTTCCATTTAGGGTTCTAAACATTTGGTAATTCGAAATTTTTTTTTATTCCTTGTAAGGTATTTGCTTTTTATGTAAATGTGATTTGCATATTTGACTAGTAATGCATATTATTAGTTATTATTTTTCTGATTATGTTGAATAAATATATAATTGTCCTAAGTTAAGTAATTTTGTTTTATCGTATTTTTTTAGTAGATGTTAAATGGTTATAATTGAATAGAACTTTAATTACTTCGTTTTGTGTTATTTTGTTTAAAAAAGATGAGAATATGATTTTCTTATTGGATTTAAAATGATGTAGTCTGAAGGGAGATTTCGATATTTTCCGTAGGTTTCATTAGGAAGGTAATAATTAATTGAAAAACAATTAATAATTCATTCATAAATGTATCGTTAATAATGTAATATTATAATTTAACGAACAGTAATTTAATTAAATGCAATTTATAATTTAATATATTTATATATTTAATTTATATATATGTAAAAAAAATGTAATTGTTGTGCCCTTGTAGGGTGTTATATGTCATTAGATGTAAGTTTAATGTTTCCTGCAACTAACAATAAAATAAAAAAATATTTAGACCAAAAACCTAATAAGTATAATAAAAAATTGCAAATTCCACATTTTTTATAATTTTACCTCTCTACAAGTTTTTATTTGTACTTTATTGTACTCATGTTTTTATAAAGATCAGCAGTAGATTCTGAAAGGACTGATTGCATTGCCATTGCCCTACGTGTAGATAAATGTCAAAAGGTGGATTTAATGTTTTGAATTTAACCTTTGGTCTACGCATAGATGGCGCGGTAGGTTGTATTATTTTAAATAATTTTCAAATACTTAAGTGATTTATTTAATATACAGTGTGTAAGGATCACTTATTTAATCACGCTTTTCCAAACGCTGGTTTGAATTCTAGCTACATAGGTCATATTTGATTATTGAAAGACATTTTGACGCTCTATACTCGTGTGCAATGAAATCGACCCACCCAATATTCGTGTGGTAATTGAATATTTTGTGTAGTTGTTATTTTTCAAAAGAAAATTTAAACGATTGTTGTTTTCGTACACCAATTTCTTTCTACGCGAGTGTATTAATTGCAATATCTTTATCACTATCTTTTTCAGAGCGACCATTATACTTTTTTGCGTCTGGAGAGACTTTACAATGAGCAAAAAAAGGTTTATATACACAAGCCCTTTGTAAATCGAGTTTGCTCTTGACGTTTCAAATTAACTTTGTTGAACGTTTAACTTAAAACCTAATAAAACGAGTTTTTGTTGTTTTAATAAAAAGTTTTTTAATTTACTTCTATGTTATATGGAGCTTTGCTTTATTTGTTTTAGACCTAAACGGGATAGAATATCCAGTCAATGAATGTGTCAATGTTGGTCGGTTACTTTGAATAAAGAAATGCTAGATTATACCGATTATACATTTTACCGGTACAATGACGTTACGTCGAGGTCTGATAGAGCCCAATCGGTCTATACGGGCCGGAGATTTGAACTCACGTTCACACGAATTAATAGTAATAATTTATTTAACATTTATTTCAACAATTTCAGTTTTATCTCACATGAATATCTAAATGTAAAATTATTTTTCCAAAATATGTGTAAGTATTGTTTATTGCATTATAACCGAACTTATAAGTTATATTGTTTATGTAGCAGCCGGTGTGTAACTGTTGTCGTGAGTACCTAACCTTATAGTTATTTATACCTTATACCATGCGATGTCACAGTTATAAAATTTGCATAAACTTGTATTGACTTCCAATTATTAATTACAATGTTAACTTGTCCTAATATTTTATTTCGCTGTTGGGTTATGAATAAATTTAAAAAGGAACAGCGCTGACTTTCTCTACTAAAATCTACTTTTACTCTACTTTCCTGTCACTTACAGATAAAATCTCGTTTGTGACAGAGGTTTTAAAAACTAACAGTTGTTAGATTGAATGCTTTTCCAATCACTTTGTTTCTACCATTGTTTAAACCGTATCAATTTACTGGTGACCTATTTTATGTCGACATCAATTTTGTTAGTTCACTTTTTCAATGACGAGTGTAAAAGCATCTGGTTGAATAACGGTAAGGTTATTGAACCATTCGGCTATCGAAATTCTAGTAAATTAACATATTTTAATTTAACATTGTCAATATGAAAGTCACTGATATGTGTTCATATCAGTGAAGACATATATATTTTTTATTTATTTACAAATAAGTAGTTCACAGCTTATAATGTAAGTTAACATATGTATATGAGTATAATATTTGACAATTAATACGCCAATTACGAACTAACTACTATTATATTATCCAATAATACGAGTATGGGTAGTGCCAAGTTGAAATACCTACTTTAAATGAATAATAATTTTACTAATACATAGTTTGTTACCTGAGTGCTGAGTTTACCCGATGCATGCTTAGATCAAAGCAAAGGGGGAAGATGCGGTACGCTCTCACATTGCGTGAACTAAAAATGAGCTCAGTCAGATGCACAACAACATGCAAACAAACTCGTACAGCTATAACTAAAGTCACGCTGTATGATACTGAACGACAGAGATAGAGCGATGAGTTTCGACAATAGTACGAGCGATACAAGCACTACTTTGCGGTCATGTTTCATATACTTTTATCTCGCTCATTCATTAACGGCCGAATCTAAACTAAGGATTTAAAAAAACTTCTACTAATGATTACTTTTTGGTGTACTTACGATATGAATCATGACCTTAACAAATTAGATAGTCCTCTTAACAACTTAATGACCATATATCTTCTTAAGGTTCTCAGCTTAAATGGCTTCTGAACCAGCAATGAATGCTCTGCACTCTCTTCTCCATCCTGTACGATACAAGTCGCCCAGATTGTTTGAAATGTAAGTTTCATTTTCTGGGTGATACTCATGAACTCTCTCAGCGCTCTGCCGTTAACTCCAAACTCCAAGTCATTTCTGGCTATTCTGGTTTTATGTCCAACTCTTTCACCTCGCAAGCAATTAAACCCTGGAACGCAATTCCTCCTGACATTAGGAAAACTCAGAATAAGAATATGTTCAAACGGATGCTTCGTGCGCATTACTTGTCATCATTACCCACCTTAGTGGTTTTGTTTTTTCCCTTGCTATTACCATTCTCTTCTACTTTTACTCATGACATGGGTGTACCTTTTACCCTCAATTTGTCTGTTAATTGGCTATTCTACTCGTATGTGTATTATATGTATCATGTATTTATTAATTATTTATTATTAATATTAATTTATTTTTGTATCTATGTATGTATGTCTTTATGTATTAAATTGTAATATAGTACTATTTATAAGTAGGTTTATAGTTATTATTACAAGTATTTGTGTAAAATATATATATACTAATTATCTTTTAACTTGTATTTATTTTATACATTTCATCGCACCTCCTAACGTGTTTCTCTGTTCATCCCGAAGGTTGGCTGGTATAGAATGCCTCCAGGCATTAAGTTCGCCTTTTGTGAGATTGAGTGCAATAGTTTTTTTAATAAATAAATATGTATATATATGTATAATATGTGTATATATATATATGTATATATATATATATATATATACAAGCGAAATCTTCATAAAACCTAAATAAACTGGATCAAAAGTAACTGATATCGTCAATACTCTGTTAGTATAGAAGTCTGTTTTGTGGCAACCCACCAGTTTGAAGTGCAAGATAAACTCTATACAGACCGTCGAATGCGTCTCTAAACGCTAGCGTATCGAACCAAACATTTACATTCACTCAGAAATACAGTACCTGGCGATGTATATGGCACATCGAAAATGACACATAATTTCGGTTTTTGAAGATTTTATTTTTACCGAAGTGTAGTCTGTCAATGTTTATTTAGATCTTACCGCACAGCTTGAACATCTTTTTGATAAATGGATACTGTCTGTCGCCCTGCGATCGGTACGTTAGGTATCGGTATGTTACCGATACCGATCATGCTAGCATGACAAATGTTGGCATGCCCCCGGATGCGCTACCTGCCTTTGAAGATATAGGAATGTATTTTCCTCATACCTTTACACTTTCAATCCTTCCTTGGGAAATGTGAAGTAAAGCGTTTAATGGAATATAGGCTTCCTTATTCGGTGACTTTATTCAGGTAACAATGATCCATCTCAAGTCCCCTGTGAAGTTCTTTAGAATTAATAAATTCGATTACAATGTTTCCTCGACAAAATGTCAATCATAGCCGATAGCAATTCAATCAGCGAAATTTTAATCACCGTGAACGTCAACGCAATGCATCGAGAAGATTCGAAACGAAGCTATTGTTCTCTCGCGCACTATCGGGTGTTTCCGGGTCACTACTTCTGGTACTTTCCCGAAGATAAACTGATTTATTTATTCTGTCCGCAAAGACTTGGGATGGCTGTTTATTTTTAACTTTATATCGTGGAACTAAGTGGAGTGAATAAATTCATTTTTGTTTTTATTGTATACTAGCGACCCGCCCTCGCTTCGCTTCGGTTTATATTTTCCTGCGGTAAAGTGGAGCCTATATTTTAAGTTAGACCTCTAGCAATACATCGGTGAAAACTGCATTCAATTCCATGTAGTAGTTTTTGCGTGATGCGTGTACGAACATACAGACAGACAGACAGACAAAATTTCTAAAAACTGTTGTTTTGGCTTCTGTTGCTCTAATACATATTAGTTTTTTTTCAATATCTATAATGTACAGACATCGGCCTGTTACAATTTTATTATATGTATAGATAGATAGAAAAATAAATATTGAAAATCTTGTATTTTTAATCAAGGTAGTGAACAAGGTTATAGAAGGTTATATGGCCACATTTTTATGAGATACATAAAAAGATAATAGAATTGGTAGAGAAACGTCAAAGATATGGAAAAAAGTGCATACTACATAATTATTGTTCCTTCAAGGCTTAATCATTAAAAAGTGTTGTCACTTCAATGTCGTAGGAGAATAAGTGATCTATTGGTATTATAGAACACTATCATCAATTAAACGTACATGTAGGAAACGCGCAGGTAGATCTGCTAGAAACTTCTTTGCTCCATATGCTCGTACAAACATTGTATTTAATTCGCCTATTCGTCGTATGTGTAGAGAGTATAATGATCTAGCTGCAACCAATAAAAACCCAGATATATTCTATGGATCAATATCCCGATTCCAAGCATATAAACGTTACAACGAAGACTTCATATGCACCTATATTCATACATATTTGTTTATTGTAAAACTCGTTGTTAGTACCATATTATATAATCGTTATAATAAAATCTCTATTGTTAACAGATTTTTGTTGACATAACATTATATGGAACCCCTAACTCCTGAAGTAGGTAAACCTGTATCATAGGAGCTAGTGTCCTTATCAATAATATGGTAATAGGAGTAATCCAATAATAACAGCCTATTTATTAAAAGTACAAAGAAAGCAAGCTTATAAACAAAGATTAAACTAAAAAAAGAAAATATATATATGTATAATAATTTGTATGTATATAAGAATGGGTATGGGTATGGGTACCATATATGTAATGGGTATGTGTATAAGAAATTGCATGTATGTGTGAATGTCTGTTTATGTGTGTTTGGTTTTTGTATTTGAATATGTAATTGTTAGTATGTGATTATGTTATGTTATGTTGTCTGTTTTGGTATTCTACTCAATCCACGTTTTTGTACAAATATTAAGTAAGTGTTATGACATGTAAAAATCTGTTTGTGCGACTTAGTAAATAAATAAAATGACCGGATATTAGACCGGATAAGACTTATCGGACTGTGGTAAGCGGTAAACGCCACTCATGGACCATCTGCAACACGAAAGAATTCCCAACTTTCTTAAAGCTTATACATGTGACTTAAAATTTCATTGTCGCCACTTTCAATGCGTATATCGACAATTCTTAGAAAAAGAATACAAATGATTCTTTAAAGATTCTTCCCGCAGCATTAGGATGGATATTAAGACGCGTTAGTTACAGACAACACTTACTGTTTTCTTATATGTATAGGATATAATCCAAAATTATTACTTTTAAAATTAAATTTTCTTTATTTCCTCACCGAGAATATATTGTTTGTTTTATTAATAACATTTAATCATTTAATTTCAATACAATAAAATCAACATATAAATTTATTGTGTTTTTGTGGTATTTTCTTTATTTTGAGGTACTTCTGTTTTTCACAAAACGCACAACAGAAGAGGTTGTCGGACAGTCGAGCGTGTTCTCCTATGTTTTGTTCAAGACATTTCTTATGGTGGTACTCCAGTAATTGACTACGTGTTGATGTCTCCTCAGCGGAGTTCCGATCGATCCCGCGTTAATCGAGAGTCCTCATTAAATAACGCACCGAAACAAACCATTGCTCTTTCGTTATTTGTCTTATAACAAAGATATTGTATCTTCTTCTAGATCTCTCTTATTATACCGTATCGAAAACATCTGTCCATTTACTGTGGGCCGCGCGGACGAAGTCGCGGGCAACAGCTAGTTAATAATATACGAGTGGGAACCATCATATTCATATTATTATTCAAATTGGGCGTACATTAGTAACAGTTTCGAAACAGCGCTATGTTAGCTTGTTCGTATTATCTCTTATTATATTTACTGGATTGTGTCGAATCGGTTCCATTTATTTTATTAACTCAAGTGTAAATTGTAGATTAATTAACGAGTGATTATTCCGAAAACCCTTGCATTTGTTTGTGTTGATTTTCATTTTACATTGTCATAGGTTTATTGATACTCAGTTTCAAATAAGTACAGTTGAGTGGAGATGGTTTGAATATTTATTCCTTAAATACACATTTTATTTTCTTAACTAGCTGTTGCCCGCAATTTCGTTCACGCTGAGGAGCCATCAACCCGTAGTTACTGAGTGGATTATCACCACTCGAAGTGACCAGTGACCACGTCTTGAACGGAACATAGACAGTAATTTATAACACGCTCGGTCATTTGATCAACCTCTTCACCTGCTCTGCGCCTTGGGAAAAACGGAAGTAGGTACACATAATACACAAATTCATATGTTGATTTAATTGTATCGAAGTTAAATGTATGTCTTCGTTATCGACAAAACATAGAAAATATATTCTCGGGGAAAAAAAAAGAAAATTTAATTTTAATAGTAACATGATCTCGGATTCTTCTAAATAAATGATAGATGATTATTATTATTGCGGATGTTCGCCAAACCTGTAAACCCTTGAAGTACTGCAAAGTTTTGACGAAATTCGCCCAGTGATTTTACATGTTGCATGAACAAACAAACAGACAAAAATTCTATAAACCATTATTTGATTTTATTGTATTCATAAATTCGGTAAGACAGATAGTAATTAAATGTAATAACATTATAGGCTACTTAATCATTATTCAGTTGTTGTTTCAGAAGAAACGTACCCTTTATTGATGCCAGGTGTGAATAAATCCACATCAACAATTCAATGAGCATCTTATTAAACGAATTTATAGCTCATGTCAATAATAATGTTTTCTATAATTAATATATATATGCATTACAGATAACTTCCGAAACTAAAGTAGGCGAAAAAGTCACAATAAAAAAAATGCCACGTGTTTTTATAACACATATCCAAGCAAACAGGGTTCAGATAAACGGTATTGGTATTGTGGTGGAGTAACATATATAATAATTTACCTTACAAGGTAGAATCGCTCGGCGCTTATGATTAAACCGCTGCGCGTGCGCCGGCCTTCTCGATGCGCAGGAGTTCTGCGCATGCGCCGCGCCGACGCAGTAGTCGAGAGTCTTCCAGCTAACGGTTGCATATACTTACGCTCTGTACAAGTTTCCCTCGTTAGTAAATATTGAATAGATTCCTCATTACAGATTGAAAAGAATCCGTGGACAATATAATGTGGTATGTAATAATACGTTATAATTAAATACATAACTTTAAAACTCTGTGAAGTGATTTCCGTCAAAACACCTCACCATACCCCCCATAGTATTATGGGCAAATTTGGAAACTAGAATCGATGTACGACAAAATAACGTAAAGAATTGCACTTTCTATAATAGATATAAAATCGGAATGATCTGTGAATGATTTATATATAACAGTTCGTTCCAATGTGCCGAAAACAAAACGTTATCAATAAAATCTCTCAACATTTAGCTTTAAATCTTGGGCAAACTTGCAGTCTAGATGAATCAAATTATGGAATATAAAAACAAATTATTACCTCTCTATTTAACTTAAGGCCGAGTGAGGTACCTCAGGCCATTATTTTTCGATAAATTTACTTGGAATAGAGTATATATAAGTATGTTACTGCAATATGTAATTAACTTTATTAAAAAAGAAACACAATTAACAAAACAACCGTATCCGAGAAATAAAACTCATAAAATATTTCCCTTTCTGCATTCACAATAATATCGGTCCGCGTGTGTGGAGTCTCCCCAAGTGTCGTTCGTTGTGCGCAAACAACCAATAAATTGTGAGATTTTAAAAGCATTTTATCTCTTTGTTTGTTTGGTGCAATACTGGTTGAATGGAAAATGCTCGGTGCATGCCTGGCCATAGATTAGTAAAGACCGGGCTACACTTTTGTCGAATGAACTGAATGCTCCCGAAGACCGCATTCGAGGACTGAGTCATCTAAGCGATCACGTGACTTCAAAGCTTAGTTTAAAACAAATAGTTACTGTAATTTTAGGCAAAACACATCAATAACAAAGTATAACGCAGTAAAAATATCACCCACAAGATTTTGAAAAGTTCATTTAGACTAAAATTTGGGATAATGAGATATGTACTTATATATGGTTGTATATATGTACCGGGAAGCATACTGTGGTTGGAATGTGGTTGTGTATACACATTTCGGCCATGTGAACCGACCACTTAAAGAAGTTTACCGGTGGTGGCTGAAAGAAATGAGCCGAAGATCATGTATGATGGCGATTTTTGAGAGACCTTTATCTATAAATAGAGAGACATAGGCTGATGGTAATTGAGGCGTTATTTATTTACGATATCTATAAACGGTTATGAGATCGAACCACGTCTGGTACCATTTATGCGCTTTAACACTAGTACACTAGTCCAATTTATCACTAACTCGATGGTAAAAAAAGACAAAGTGATAAAACGTACGTGTACAAATGTTAAAAGGATATGTATTTTTATAACAGATTATGGAGTTATTGCTCAAAATACCCTCGTTCCAGAGGAGGCCTTTTTTGTGGACGAAGACCGCAGACGAGCATACAGTCCACCTGATGGTAAGTGGATACTGTCGCCCATAGATATCCGCGATACATGCCAACATTAGTCCAAAATGACAAACGTTAGCTCGACCCCGGACGCGCTGCCTACCTTTGGAGATATAGGAATGGATTTGGAGAAAGAGTTGGAAAAATGACGGGGCATAGGATGGGCCATTCCCATCCTATCCCTGCCCATTTTCCCAACCCTTGGCTCTGGTACATCTCACTCACTACCAAAACACGTACGTACATTAGGGAAATAAGATAAAAGTGGGAAATGCAGTACATTTCAAGGTAATCTTCTGTGAGAGAGGGGAAACATGGCCGTGCAGTCTCCCCCTCTTTGCCGTGTGGTGGAACATGTTAAGTTGATATTGATTATACTGAAGAGAAAAAAATCAAAAACAGAGTAAATAAAACATTACGTTACGTAACAACAACAGCTTCGTTACGTAATTTAAGACCGTGTTTAAAAGGTTTGCAAAAATTACCTGCCCAACCAATATTTTCATAAGAAAAATTAATTTGCCCAAAAATGGGGTTAGCGCCTATCAATTTTCACGAAAATAATTGATGGATCGTTTTCATCCAATTATGAGGGTATTAAAACTCTTTAATCCCGTCACAGACTGACTTTTTCAGGTGTCTAAAACTGGCCGACAATAATACGCTGCGAAGGTATTAGGCTCCAGATTTGAAGAGCAAAAAGCGGCGATAACAGGCCGGGACGTCGTTTAACGTTATGGCCCAACTTCTAACGAGCTGTCATAAACTGGATATTTACTTGCCACCTTCCAGGGAGTGGCTCGAGGTAAAAATGTACAGCGGGCGTCATAAAATCTTATGTCGCAACTCCTGGAGATCCAAACTCTCTGGTGCTTAGCTCGATTGGTATTTTTGTTTTTCTACATTTTTTTTATTTCCCCAGTAAAGGTCGACGTTAACTTTTACAGGGGTGTCGCAAAAATGACGATGAAAATAAATTGTTTATTATGGAGTGAGCCCTTGGAAACAAAAGAAGGTCGTAAACCCCTTATCCGTGAAATTGCGTTTTTATAGAGGTGGATCATCGTGCGTTTATTTTAACATTTTAATGGGACAAAGATTACTTTGTGGATTTTATATTTGAATTGACTAAAATGGAACTGTTTCATAAAAGTGTCTACATTGACTAAGCATTTTTAATATATGACGCATGTGAACAATCATTACAACTGATATAAAGAAACAAAAAAACTATTCTTCTGACACAAGAAAGTACTGACAGGTTATTTAGCGAATGTTCAAACTCCTCGTCCTCTTATAGACCATGTTCTCCTGCATTTCCAATCATTTTTTCCAAATCTATTCCTAAATCTCCAAAGGTAGATGGCACAGTGAATGTGCGAACGCTAGTCATCGTTGACTAGAAATGTAATCAGGGTAATGATTAATGTAATCAGAACTAGAAAACTTATTCCCAAGTTTCTGATAAATAAAAGCCAATTTCAAGCAGATTTTTCCCTTTACGACACTACCAAGACGCAATACCGGTAGTATCATGGGGAATTTCTTTTCCCTTCTTCAAAATCATAAAAAATAGTGTCGTGGATCACGAAGGTATTTTCTAGAGACAGTGTTGAAAATGTATTCAAGTCTTGTTACCAAATATAAGGTCCATACATATGAAATTGGCGTTTTTTCGAACTGGCCACATTGATCACAAATATCTGGCGTTTGGTTAGGAATTCCATATTCAAATTAATTTCAAATTTAGGCTTGTATATTTGTGTTTCGAATTTAGTGATTCATTTGTTTTCGCGCCATTTGATTTTTCTTTGACATCGTTCTGTTCACAATATAGAAAACTTAAAATATCGCGTTATTTACGAATACGAGTCCCACCATGGCACCAGCGCTACAGAAACAGCTCGAAGGATTAATGATGTGTATGAGGAAGCTACTGTAAAAGAAAACACGGTACGTTTTTGGTTCCAACGTTTTCGTTCTGGAAATTTTGACAATGAAAAATTAAAAGTGATCGTGGAAGCGGATCCATCGCAAACCACGTCAGAGTTTGCTTCGGTGTGAGTGACAAAACAATTTTAATTCACTTGAAACAAATTGGAAAAGTGAAAAAGCTCGAAAAATGGATACCGCATGAATTGAGTGAAGCAAACCAACCAACACGCGTCGAGTGCTGCGTTACATTACTCAACCGTCACAATAACGAGGGGATTTTGATCGTATCGTTACTTGTGATGAAAAATAAATCCTGTACGATAATCGGAAACTCTCATTACAATGGTCGAACCCAGGAGAACCGGGCAAATCCTGCCCCAAGCGAAAGTTGACTCAGAAAAAGGTACTGGTGAGTGTCTGGTGGACCAGTGCTGATGTCATTCACTACAGCTTCCTAAGATATGGCCAGATGATTACGGCAGATCTGTATTATCAACAATTGCAACCCATGATGGAAAAGCTAGTCGTTAAACAACCGAGACTGGTCAGTTGCTCTAACCCACTGCTGCTTCAGGACAACGCTAGACCACACACTGCACAACAGCGGTCGCTAAATTAAAGGAGCTGGGATTGGAATGTCTCCGACACCCACTATACTCCCCGGACCTTGCTCCAATAGATTACCACTTTTTCTGGAATTTGGACAATTTCTTGCAAGGAAAAAAATTCAATTCCGAAGAGGCAGTCCAAACCGCTTTCAAAGATTTTATTGATTCTTGCTCCCACAATTTTTTCAGCAAAGGAATCAATAAACTACCTATAAAATGGCGAAAATGCATAGATAACAATGGTACATACTTTGATTGATTAAATATATAATTTCATTTTTTTTTTCGTTTTGCCTTTTCCATATAAAACGCCAATTTCATATGTAAGGACCTAATATTACTGTGCATAGCTCCAGCTGACGTCTAAAGCACTACTGATATTTTGTACAATATTATAATAAGAGTATAATATATTAGTATATATATTTGCAAACGGGTGGTTGCTCATTTAGCAAATACAAATTCACAAAAATACAATTTTAAAAGGCAATATTCTATTGTCCACAGGTACAGTGAATTCCCTGAAGTCGTTACAAATCCACGTCCCGAAGGCGGTACTCTCGGGTCGCGATGCCAAGCTGTCCTGTTCATATGAGCTTGAGGGAGCACAGCTTTACTCCATAAGATGGTACCGAAACATGATAGAGTTCTACCGGTACGTGCCCAAAGAATCTCCAGCGACGAAGGTCTTTCCGGTTGCTGAAATCAAAGTTGATGTAAGTATAGGAAATAGGAAATATAACGGAACCAGGGGTTTTCCTCATCCCATTAAAACTCGCAAATCTCCTTGAGAAGGAGATTGGGGTAAGGAATGGAATAAGGAGTCAATTTTATTTCTACCTAGTAAAATTATGTTCAGGGACTCGAAGGATGAATGTCAATGGAAATTTTAACTCCTAATATATGCAAGTTTGTCCGATAAAACCATTTCCACCCATGAATACAACCAATATCGCTGATTATGAACGAAAATTGCAAATTTCAGTGATCCACAAAACACACGTAGGTAATTGTAATAGTATCAGCCTATCACGTCCCACTGCAGGTTTCGGACCGTAATCCACCACGCGTATTGTGGATTTGTGCGGAATGCCGATTTATGGATCACATACTCCAGTTTTTTTTAATTATTTCTGGAGCATGCGGGTTTTCCGTCACGATGTTTTCCTTCACCGCCGACCTAGTGACAATTTCCAAAAATCCGCACTTCAGTAGAAACTCAGTAATACGGGCCGAGGATTTGAATTCATGATCACACGAATGCGTGTCGAGTATAGATACCCCTAGGCTATAACTGCTCAGTGAGATTCATAAAACACATATACAAATAATGTTCCACAATACAAATGACGTAATTTACATTTCACACAATTTTTTGTGCAGATTTTTCATTTAATTTTCATTAATTCAGGACATGTTGGCGTATGACACGTGCGGTTTGCCTTTTTGTTTATCACGAGCGAGTTGCGGGGAGCCGTCAGAGGAAATTACAAAAAATAATTTATGTTAAAAGCAATTAAGAGTACGTTTGTGGGCTTCACTCCGAAAATTTGCAAAATTACGAAACAACGTTGACAATTTACGGATGAATTAGGGGCAAATTGATTGTGATTTTATCAAGCAACATGAGATTGCGTGTGATTTTATGAAGTTGTTAGTAAAGAATCCCACCTACCTCATGTAAAGTGGTTTATTGTCATAACTGTGGTATCGGCAACGTTGAACACTGTAGACATTAGTTAAGGTTCCAAATAGAATCGTGTGAAACATTAATTGACTGAATTTAAGAACTGAGTCCACTTTAATCCAGCACTCAGAAGGTTATATATTTATCTACCTGAATTTAGCGAAATTAGTCGGCAGCGTTACCCGCACGACCTTTGGTGTTGTTGGCGGTGACCACTTACTATCTATTTTATCAAAAAAAAAATTAGGTCTAAATGTAAAATAATAGAAACTCCAGATTTGAATTCTGGAGAGAGATTTGAGTCTTTTTGTTTCCATCCAGGTAGCAGCGTCAGACCAAAATCGGGTGGTTCTCACAGAAGTGGACCGGACTTTGACGGGGGAGTACCAGTGTGAGGTATCTGCAGACGCGCCTCTTTTCCATACCGACATCAAGGCCGCAGAGATGGTTGTAGTAGGTAAGTTTAATTTAGAATTTAAATAAATAACAGTAACTCTAAGCAACACTAAGATTCCCTAAATATATATAAATAACAGTAACACTAGCCAACACCAGGATTACCTTATAGGCGTATAATAAAGGTATTTTTTTACCTTTTATTCTTACTGGACGTTTCGGCGCGAGTTACACCAGCCGCGGTCACGAGTTGACTGAAGATATGGGAACTGCGAGCAGTTTTATCAAGTACCCACATTTGATCTTCACAATCGGAAAGGCTACGACACACTTCGCTAACAATGTCCGCGGACGTATTCGACCGTAAAACGCAAGGTTTAAATTTGTTAATCACTGGATTCCACGTCGACGACAGTTTATATCCATCTTCCCGATTGAAATTGTACGCTTCACATACAATCCTGGGATAATAGTGACGTTCAGTGGAGAGGATTTTTGGAGTGCAGAGTTCAATCCAGTGATTAGTTTCAGCGTTGAGAATACCTTTATTATACGCTTTCAGAGCCGATTTAGAATATAAAATGTGTATATAACGCGAAGGTTTAAAAAATTATATAACGATATTCTCCTTATGTATTTAGTGAAATACAGTTATTTATTAAACTTCATTGCACAATTATATATAGGTACAAAAGGTGGACTTGTGTCCTAAGGCATCTAAGGCAGTCAACCACTAGATTATACACAAAAAGAATCGCAAGTGCAGTTTTGAATTTATGTGATTATGTCATCCGTAGATATTATTGTATACATATAGCAGCAGAGATCGGTAAAGTAACACCGCGTTGCGCCACCGGTTTCATTTAATTTATTCATTATTGTACTGTACACACAAAGCAATATATTTAATACGAGATTTAAATAGGAGAAGTTATACAAAATACTATCTCCCGAAAAAATCTTTTAAAACTTTAATCCAATATCTTATCAAGGTTCCACTGTTTGCGCTTTAAAAACACAATTCTGTCTGCAAGTGATTCATGCCTTTTCCAACGGTTTAAAAACTCCCATTTTATAATCTGTTCCTGCAATGAAAAATGCAGGAGTACAGCCTCGGCTCCGACCATCTAAATAATTACTGGTGTTACCTTCTCGCGAGATATGGAGTTAATGACTTTTACGAAGTGTGCTCTCGAATGTTCCTTTAATTTGGCGCCATTTCTGTAGTTTTCGCTGTTGCGCGAGCTATTTTCTTTTGTATTGGATTCTTTTGTAGTCCGCTTCTAGGAATATAATAAATGAAATAAAATATGAAACATTGAAAATTAAACAATTGTTAAGTTGTAATTTGTAAATCTCGTTATTACACTACAGAGTCAGCAGATGAAACCAAATACAAAGGGATAAAGTGCTTATTGTGTCTGGTCTGCAGGTCCCATAAAAAGAGTTTCGTTTCACTTACAAAAATAAAATATAAAAAGTTCGCAGCCTATCCCCGATATTTATCAGAGGGCCGCGGTCACCGTCTGCCAGTCGGCCCACTACATGATATTTCCTCCCCTTTTCACAAAATCTTTTATTGGGATCCGTGAAATATTGCATATTCACAATACAGCTGGTGTTTTGTCGAGGCGTTGGGATAAACAACGGTCCGGTTCGATTTCAATCTGGAAACATGGCCGCTGCTCGTTTTGCCTTTGTTCTAATTTGGAAATAAAATTCGACAACTTGTTTTCCTATTTTGCGTGTATCCAAACGCGGCAGTTCGAATTTTAAATAGTTCGTGTTTATCATATTTTACCTTCGTATATAGAAATGGTGCAGTACTTTCAAGTAATTTCAAGGTTTAAAACGTGTCCTGTCAATGTCCAACCCCGTCGAAGTAAGTCAGGAGTCGCTCAGTAAAGCGATAGTAGGTTTACTGAGTATAGAAGAGGACTCCTTAGAAGCACACCAAAAACGCAATCCTACGCTTTTATTTGATTATCATAAACACCACGTACGAAAAACACTTTGAAGTTTAATTAACTGTTAATGAATCACTATTAAACCACTAAACGCCTAATACACAATTTTTGGAATAATCAACCAAAAACTTCACTTCTCGAGTTCCCCCCAAAAAGTCTTTTATCATTCTTGTCTACTTTTTTTAAGCAATATTTTTAATTTTAAAATACTTGTTCCCTCCTTAGAATTCGCATTTGTTACTAACGACACCATTCAACTATAACGCTGCACACTACTGGTGGTGTCGTTGGGAATTGTTTTATACCAATGATGCAACGACAATCCCAACTAGTCGTTAGTAGTTAGTAGTGTCGTTTGTTTTTTTATATTGTAGGTGGCACGGTAGTCTTCTCTGAGAGAGGGGTAAAATGGTCAGTGAAGTGCGCCTAGCAACTATGGGATTGCAGCGTGCACTCTCCGTCTCCAGCAAAACGACACTACAAGTGTGCTGTGCTGCTATCAAACACGACCACCAAATACAAAATATTTCAAATAAATCCAGCAACGGGTCTAAAGCAAAAAGATCATTAGCGATCTCTTCTAATTAAGTTACAGTTAAAACTTGTTTTGAAATTCGTTAATTTTGCCAGTTTCCCGACTTAATTAATTAAGTCAGAAAAAGGTAATAATTGAACGCGAAATTTTAGCTTTCACTTTTTCACTTTAGTGCTGGTGAATGTGAATTACATTTTAATTAGGAATTTAAATACTTAATGACGTAATTAAAAGCTTTGGTTTTTGTCTTACTAGACTGTGCTCAGAGTTTCTTTGCGGGATAAGTTCTGAAGCGAAGAGAATCGCCAAAAAAATAAAACTCACAGAGATAGTAGAATCAGTATAACATTTGAGATTTTCGCGTTTTTAACAAATATTTATCTATTTATATAGCCTTTAGCCAATATTAGCGATATTAGCCGAGGGGTCTTCAAGTATTTTCGATTCCTATTTATGTAGTGAGTTCAGACTCCAGCTCAGACTAAATAATACGAATCATGTAAAATACACAACATTTTTAGCAGCAGAAAATTAAAAATCACTCTCTCGGGAGTCACTGATTTCATATATTTTTTGCAGAGCCTCCCCTATTAAGTCCGAACGTGACAGCCAATAGGATGACGTACGTCGGTGGGGATCACATCCGGGTGAACTGCTCGTCACCCCCCTCCCTGCCTGCTGCCAACATTACGTGGTTTGTCAACGAGCAGATGGTGAGTCGTGATGTCATGTTGATGTTTCATTAATTAATCATCTTATTACCCGCGTATGACAGACAGAAGTATAATAAATGTGAGGTTAAAATTGTTAATGCAAAAAATGAATTTATACGAGTCAAGAATGAAAACAGTTTGACACGCCTGTGGATACGCCGCTTCATATATATACTATGCTGGAGATCGTGCGTAGCTAGAGCCACTGCCCTAGCTACTGCTTCGTCCTCTTCGGACTGTTTTTTTTAAATACACCTTTTATTTTTTTAAATTTGTTTTGCCCTTTACAATACACGTATCTAATTTTGTTCTCTTTTGTTTTTGTTCTTTTCTTCGGTTACCCGAGAAGATCGGTTAGTGGATTTGGAAAAAAGGATCAGAAATAAAAATTATCTTAGATTATGTAATACATTGCTTTATTTTTGGAACCAACTTATTTCTGTAGAAATGTCAGTCTAAAATATACTGAAAAAAATATATTCGTACCTATAAATAGTTTTCATTATGTGACCTAATAATTTATAACATTCTGGTCCTCAGGTGCCTGGCTTTACGGCTAATCATGTGCTGAACTTCAGCAATGGTTACGCGTCCAGTCTGGCTACGTTGGAGCTGGAAGCCGCTGCTTTATCGCCTGTGCCTACTCTAATGATAAGGTAAGGTTTCGTGATGAATATTATCATGTTACAGGCTGATATCGATTATAACAAATCGATGCACAGTAGTGGTTACATTTCCTTATCTAAAGGTATTTGAGCCTTTTCCGTTTATTTTGCTGATCCACTATAAGTCCTAACAATTTAGTTTGTGTCACTTCTTTAAATACTACGTGTTTACAATGTACGAATATATTTATTTTATTGTTATCAATTCTATATTTAATAAAATTTATGTATTTACTCGTAGTTTTATTTATGTTAATATTTCAATGATTCTCGTTAACCTATTTTAAATTGTATGATTTATTTTATTAGTTGAAACAACAAGGAAAATATCGTCAGCGACATTTGTACTTAGTTATCTCAGTAAACTTTTATTTTAATTTTTATTATTTGTCAACATGAATCTACAGAAAAACAGAGAAATAAGTAATTGAAATACATATACCAAACTTATTGCCAACAAAACACATTCTGCTATATTAATTTTAAAATTTAGAGTACCTGGGTGTACGCGGGCTCGGACGCAAGACTCAGTGTTGCAATGTGTGTGTCGATAGTGTACTCTTTGGTTTTGTATTCATCTCACTTTCTTATAAAACTTTTATAACACCCGCTATTTCTCCCGAGACTGGTCTCTTTCCGTCGTGTCCCTCAGGACGTCTCCTATACGGTCTCTAAAATTAGAGCGTGCATTTTCACTTCGATCGATTTCGTTCCAACCTCTCCAGTGAGATGTTTTCGCAAGGTCAGAAGGAAATGGAATCAAATTCGAACTTTGGTCTCTGTTTGTTATGCTAGGAAAAAAATTAATTCTAATCAATTTAATAGAATCTTTCAAGTCGAGCGTGAGTAAATAAAGCAAGTTTAAATAATAACCATTAAAAATTAATAAGAAACCTAAATTATATTGTAAATTAATTTTTGCGATATACACGTATTTGACATCTACGAATAATGAAATAATGAAATCTGTATAATGAGAAACGAATAATGAAATCTGTATTTAAGTTTCAGAAAATAAATTATTATCAAAATATTAGATGATAAAAACAATTTTATATCTAATTTTTTTGATGAGTCATCTGATGAAACTAAGTCAATTTTCTATAGAAACTGCATTATCAAGAGGATTTGGAGTATGTGTGGGTGTGTAAATGTATGTATATATATAAATAATATTGAAAGGAAAAGAAGCACAGATACATAATATGGCATATAGATAGATGAACTTTTCTGCGTAGTATACGCATTACACAAAATTCAATCAGTATTAAGAATTTACCAGGCGGTCTAGTTTTACAGCTTAGATTGGAATTTATGGATTTTTTACCCGTATTCTAATTTTGTGATAGCGAGTTATGGATAGCTCAGCGGTATCTATGTATGTGTATTTGGAGTATCTGGAGTATGAGTACCAATCCGCACTGGGCCCGCGTGGTGGAGTATGGCTCGAAACCCCCCAGTGATCAATTAGGGGACGCCTGTGTCCTTCAGTGGGACGTTATAGGCTGATACATATTTTTTTATTTTTTTTTAATATCAATGAGTATATCAATATCTTCTCATTGATATTATACTATATAAATCTATAATAAATTTGAATTGTTTCAGAATTAAAAATAATAATTTAATACTGAAACAATTTAAATTAATTCAAACATATCTTTGTTATAGATGTGAAGCATCCATATTCGACGTGTGGAAGGCGACAAGCCACACGCTCGTATTGCGCGAGCGGAGCGCGAACCCTGCCTCCGCCTTAGGAAGGAGTTTTACAGGTAATACCAAGTTTGATTTTTATACAACATAGAACTTGTAAATAATTACTTGTCAGTAATTAATACACGTAATTATTGTACACCTTCCTAGAAAATTTCAATATTTCAAATAATCTCAATTTTTCCAAAACCGGTATTGACGCAAGAGCCTAATTTAGCACTTGAGCGAAGCTAAGACGTGTCGCTAGTAATAATAATAATTATAAATAATAATAAACTAAGATGTGGTGTGCAGTTGGTAAGTACTAACGCTACAGGTCCCAATTACTTTTAAGGGTTCTACACTGGCTCTCGTCTCCGACACGAATACCTTTCACAATACGTATAAATACATTTATACATCATTGTGAAAACCAAAATAAAATAGGAGCTGTAATCTCCGAAATAAGCACATATGAACGAAGAGTTGACAGAGTTGGTGTACTCGTTCAATTATTTTGTGGCGTCCAAGCAAGAAAGGTCCAGATCTCAGCTTCTAGTTTCAGTCATTCACATTTCTGTATGATATTTCTTTCTTTGAATTCTACGGTCCCGTGCCTACAATTTCTAACTCACATATTTTGAATAGAAGTTTAAAGTGATAATATATTATGTGATTTGTAATAAAGACAGAAATTTGAACCGATTTTACTAAACTTAGATCGTTTATAAGAAATAAGACACATATTAATAATAAATTCCATTGGCATAATAAAAATAATAATAAAGTTCCATTTGGCAGTTACATAAATACAGTTAGTGCAGGCAACAACCGCGCTGCGTACAGTGTGGTCAAAAAAACACTTTATACCGCGAAACTGTTAAGCTACGACATGGGGTTCTTCAAGAGAGCTGTGAACAGTACTCTGTAAGGTCAGCAAGCCCTCGTAAGCCTGCAAGCCCCATGGTGTTGCAGGTGGCCATGGGCGGCGATGACCACTTACCATCACGTGCCCCACCCGCTCGTCTGCCATCTATTTTATAAAAAAAACTTTGTTTTTAGATCAAACTATAATGTTTATTTTCTTGAATTGCTTTTTCTCCTAAAACTTTGCTTTTATCTAACCTCGTCGTTTTTTCATACGTTATGTGGTTAGAAATCTATTCTACTTTCCAAATGTGCCCATAACTTCAATGTCGCCTACCTAGACCCTTTGTGCTTGAACGCCCACATTCATTTTATTTTTCCCTTTTTATAGGAGCAGCGACAGAAACGCGACTTCCTACAGTAATGGTACTTCTCCTTCACTTCGTCCTACAACTTCTATTAGAGAATTATACAGAGACCTCGATCAGATAGCTGAATTAGTAATTACTTATTACTTAGTTAATTACTAATTATATAACCTGTGTTATACGCGTAGTACGTGTCAGGGTTTCTCTTTTGAAGTGTAAAAATAAGTACCAATTAAAACGAAATTAATCATTACTGTTAATATGTGACGTTAGCTGTGTAAAGGGATCTTATTGTCGATATTGATTTGAGTTAAGATTTTCTTACTTAAAATTCGTATTTTCAAGATTCTCTTTAAATACAGGGTGTAAAAAATACTAACAACTTTCTGACAACAATTAACTAACAACTGTCTTGACCTATATTTTACATTACCGGGTCTATTGGAAGAAATCTCCGCAGGAGATAAGCTTGCCTTTTGTACATCTTATCTTTCTTTTTATTCGTTTCATGTTTTAAGTGTACAATAAATTATTGAGTGTAATAAACTTTTATTCGATGACTTTTTAATATAATATAGATCACTTATTTTTTCACAGAAAACTAAAAACGTTTTTATGTTACCTAAAATGTAATCTACTAAAAAAACAAAATAATATAAAGGAGTAACAAAGTCAGAGACTTCATTGAATAGAAAAATGTTTTAGGGAAATATCAAGTGCCGAAAAAAGTCGAAGAAAAAAGATTTAATTATGCACTTTGTAGAAAAATGTTCTAGCATCTGATTTTTAATATAAAGGAATAAACCATATTATATTATTTACTATTACATAATATGTTATTTATTGAAGTCTCTTTATCTGGAGAACCACATTCAACAATAAGGTCAATTTTGTCACATATTGCCACAAATATTTTTTATTTATTTGACGTACGTTGAAAATGATGTAAGCAGTTTTTTTTTGGAATTGCATATAGTTAAGATAGACTGATAGAAAATGAGTTAATTTGTATATAGTTACTTAATATGTTAATAAATTGTTTGTATATTATACGATTAAGAAATCTAGTATGTTATAATTAACATTACATTAATATGTTATTTTTCATGTTATTACGTAATAATAAGAATAAATAAATCGAATGCAAGCGGATATTCACCTATTAAATAAATGATCAAAATTTATTTTATTGTATTAATTTCTCTTGTTACTTTATTTATGTATATAAATACATGTATTTATGTATTATTTATGTAATTATGTAGTTACATTATTATTTCTAATTTTTATTTGAAATAATAACTGTATTTCGGACCATTGAATGTGAGTTTTTTTTTCAAGCAAACCTTAAATTCAGTGGTTCGCTTTGTTCAGAGGGTAGTATCACATACCTAAGTAAATATCCGTACAGAGCAAGGGCTCTTCCGATACGCCGAACATGTATACCTACTGTGGAAAGGGCTTGCGCGCAAAGGTAAAAATAATTTTTTTGAATTCTGAATTTTATTAATCAGTCCAATATAACATTTACAATTGAAATACTAATTATGTTCTAAAACTTTTTGTCTTAAAACGTTTGTTTTTCAAATGTTTATTATTCTTTATGATGGTGTAAGAAATTCTTAAATTTAATATAAAGATTTTTTTAAATATCTGATCGGGAAACACTCGCATAACATCTCAAAAGAACAAACCTGTATTCTTTTTTAAAAATCATTACCAATATTAACAATTCGCGTTCAAAATAATAATTAACTTTTGTTACATAAAAATTACAAACTTTTCCGGGGGAATTATAAAATCTCCAAACCGTACATGGCTTCATCACAATAATGTCATTAGACTAAATAATGAACTTTTACTCATATTTATTGCTTGTACAGATCTTTTCAAGTATAACTTTTCAAGTTTTTCAAACCGGCCAATTTCCTGCCTATGATTACGTTGAAGCAAGCCAATCATATAAAATGAAATGAAACAATATTTAATTGTCAAGAAAATGAATAACTCAATTTTTCCAATGGTTGTGTTGTTCGAAACTTTTTTTAATAATAATAAAATAATTCAATATAAACTAAAAATTTAAAAGTACGCATAGCACGTGTGACAAACTTGATGGAACCATTTTGACATGCGTCCTATCATAGCGCGTACATCAATCGGTGAGCGGTCACGCACACATAGCCGCGCTTCGGGTTTGTATGAAGTTTGCGCTCTATATGGATATTTACTCATGTGGTAATACAACAGAGAAATATGACCCCCTATGTATTAAAACTTTAATTAATTAGAGTCATATTTCTCTACGGCTTAATATACATCAAGCGTAACACATTTGCAATAAGATTTACAAACGTTACATTGGCTGTCTTTTGTACATAATAAGGGTCACTCCTCTTGTACTCTTCATCCTATTAGGACAAAATTAATCCTATCTGTAATATATAAGCTAATAATTTATACAAATAGCATCAAAATATACATTAAAAAAAATACAATATTAAAAAGTGTTTAGAGCAATACGAGTATGTTTTATTATAAAATATGTGCCGTTTTCTGAGAAAAAGACCTTTTTCTTGAGCATCTTTTTAGGTATTGGCTCAAAATTTCTTTCCTTTAAATTTATTTATGTTTGAATAATAGAAACATGAATAATAGAAATTATAACATATTATTTTTAAGATAAAACAGGAAAATATATACAAAGTGTCACTGAAATAACGCAAAAGCTGAAACTCTAGTATATCCTTTATTTTACGCGCGTCGCCTGAGTTGTGTTGCTCTCATCGCCTAGACAGCCGGTCTGAGGGCTACGAACATTGTAGACAGGACCACAAAACCTTACATGTTTAAACTTTTGATTTATTCCTTAAAATAATTTTATTTTTCGCTAGAACGTTTTTATATATTTTAAACTGGTTGACATGTTTGAGGTTTTTCGTTATTTCGGTGCCACGTATATTTTTTCATTCATTAAGTATTCGTTTGGGGAACTACAACCATAAGGTCCATTTTCTCAGATAATGCCACATATGCATTGCCCAACTTTGCGTTCGATTACAAACTTCTTGCGTTCATAGACGCGTTATTATTATTGCTCCAGCTGTATAAATAACTTTGTTCTACAACATTGTATTTGCGGTTATCGCCACCAAGCCGTGTATTGAAAAAATCGGCAACGAGCTGCTAAGGAGTTTGTATTTGTTCAAACGCTGGATTGGCTATACACGAGGCTGTGTCTATATTAAATACTCTTTACGTATACTGTTTCCTTATTCAGTTGTTGGTATCCCAAAAGGATTGTTTAGTGCGAATAATTTAGTCTGTTCGAAGTTTATAAATCGGCACAGAGAGAGAAAATAATTCAATGTTTGCAGTCAAGTGCACAAGTCAATAACTGTTTCTTGTATAATTGTTAATTTACAAGGCTAAACTATTCGCACAATGTATATAAAACGGTTCATAGAACAATGTGATGGTGCATTTATACTATAATAACGTTGTGTTAAATTAATTTCAGGTTAGTGACGTAACGGTTCAGTAGTGATGAGTGTAATGACGTAACATATTATTGAGTTTAAAAACAAAATAGCAAATGGAGATTCTCCATTTGCTTTGCTCCATTTGCTCCATAACGTTTGAGATTCAAACATTAGCCCTCTCATTCACAGCAACGGTAAATACGTTATATGGAAAACTAAGCATTGATAAGACAAGATTTAAACGAAGAGTTGAGAAGGATAAGATAACAAGTTTTCAGATACCATATCCTCCCATATTCAAACTGTATTGTCTGTGGCCCGCACACAAGTGCACCACAGTCCGGCGATTTTTTAACTCATTTTTTTTCTATTACTATTTATAACTTATTACTCAATTTTTATTTATTATATTATTGTTTTTTTTTTTATTAAATCTAGCTTGATTAGAATGACAGCTGTCAAAGTGCCTCGGATAGTACTAGGACAACACTACTAACGAAACATACGGTACGTATGGCAAAAACCTTGTGTGATTTTTAGATTTTTATAGAGTAATTATTTTTATAGAGCACTATTCGAGGCACTTTGATAGCTGTCATTCTAGTCAAGCTAGATTTAAAAGGCTGTAGGTTCGCCAACGACACACCATACATTTTTATTGTATAAAAACATAATAAACATTATAATACACACACATATGGCGGCTTGTTACAGGAGAACACAGAATTCACATTGTAACATGTTAAGTGATCGAAATACAATCCGACAAGCCGAAGTGTATTCAGGATTACTCTTTACGTATTACTCTAAATATTTAAAGTTAAAAATTTAATGTGTTACATGTTAACTTATTTAGAAAGTTAGGATAATAAAAAGCAACTACAAATATAAAATAACAGAAAAAAAGAGAAATGTTTTCAGAATTACTAGGAAAAGGATTTATCAATTATTTCTTTAATTGACTATTACCGTTTAACTATTACCTACTAATAAGCAGACGGAAAATGTGTTTTCTAAAGAATAATAAGCTAACGAGGTGGAAAACTTGATTTGAATTAAATTTTTCACTATATTGGGTATTGTGCAAAACAAATCAAGATCTAAAGATATATTATCTTATCTAGCGTATTGAATTCTGAAGTTGCTCCGTAAATGATTGGATTTTCTCGATAGTTAGTATTACAAGGTGGCACGTGACTAACAAAGAAAAAACAAAAGTAATTTTTTTCAAAAAGCTCCCGACAGTAAAAACCACATATCACCTTTTGAAAAAATTAAAATACCAAAATAAACCAGTCTAATTGACAATCCTACCACTCGCAGCGGAGATCCGACGACGCGAGCTACGGGCGCGTTACTATGAGTTCTCATCAATTTTCTCGCATACTTTTTGATTCCGGTAGATTTTTTGTGTATTCATATTATTAATTATGAATATAGACACTACTAATGCTACACACTACTTTCATAATGACCAGGTTGTCGTTCTAAAACCATTAAAATTTCAGCTTGTATTATATATTTTCATGTGTCTGAAATTTATTGTCATTGAAAAGTGTATGCCGTATATACGAAGAATTACATTACCACTGAATCGTTATTTACCACGGAAATTATTTACATTTTGTATATAGATAGTTGACTAAATCTCAAGTTGACTACGTCATCAAAAAGTCTATGTCGACTGACTAAAATAAATTAAATCAGAATGACTAAACCGGTAGACTACTTCATCATAAAAAGACTACGTGTCAAAAGGTCTAAAATATGTATTATTTTTTGCAAGTACAATTGCCTACAGTGTCGTATAAAAAGAGAAAACAGGCAAATTGTTCCAATAGCACGTATATTAAACACGAAAGGCAAAACAACCGTGCAATCTAGTTCTTTTGGGACATAATCTTTTTATGATTAAGTAAGTCATCTTGCGATCTAGTCACTCTGATACCTAGTATTCTTGATATCTAGTCAATTTGTTAGCTAGACTTTTTGATAGTCAACTTGAGATATAGTCTTTATGGTCCCGATCCCTATAGATTAATTGAAAATGTCTCCTGTATAGTCCAAATACGAGGAAAATAGATTTTCATAACGCATGCTTCGTACATTTTTTTATTATGTTCGAAGGCGGCAGACGAGCATACAGTCCACCTGATGGTAAGTGGATACTGTCGCCCATAAACATCCGCGATACATGCCAACATTAGTTCAAAATGACAAACGTTGGCGTGCCCCCGGATGCGCTGCTTATGCGCCGGATGCTTTGGAGATATAGGAATGGATTTGGAGAAAGGGTTGGGAAAATGGGGAGTGATAGGATGGGAATGGGCTCTGGCACATCTCACTCACTACCGGCATACGTACGTATATTGGGGAAATAAGATAAAGTGGGAAATGTAGTACATTTCAAAGTAGTCTTTTGTGAGAGGGGGGTATCGTGGGCAGTCGTGCACTCGCCCCCTACAATAGTGTTAGGTCTTTCTCTTCTGTTAGATATCTCAATCGGTTGCTCCTCAGAGACAAGTATGTTATTCTTTTTTTACTAAACCACGGCAGTTAACTAGATTGGACCCGGAATTGCCTATGGAATCCGCTATACGAGTAAGCAACCACATCTTATTAATATTTCTATACCGTTACTTCCTAATATAAATCCACTGTAATTATTCCTACGATAATTATCTAACTATGCCTAATAACTAAAATATATTTGTGAATTACATAAAAAGTGATTTTAGTTATTAAAGTTAATAATAAGTAAACGGAAACGTTAATAAAAGAAATATTAATTGTATCTAGTTATTTTATTTTCCCATTAATATAATAATTTATTTGTTATTATTTATTTGCCTATTAAAAAAATATAATGTTTGAGCTAAGAGACTTCGTTTAATCAAAACGAATAAGTTCGAAAAAAATAATCAAAAACAATGAGTTCATATTGACAACTTATTGAATTTGATTAATTTGATTCTAAACATCTCATTTTTAAATAAAACACTATACTTATCTCTTATTTTTAAAAATTCGTAGAGTTTCTTTACTCAGATAATAAAATGTTGTTATTGAAAAGTGCCATTACAGATTGTTGCAAAGAATAGGACATCGATTTGACCCGCGTGACCAGGATTGTTACTTATTTACAACTAGTGATCTCTGAGACTTCGATCGCGTGAACTATAGAGTGATTCCCGTGGGAACTCTATAATGGACTGGGATAAAACGTACCCTAAATGTTAATCCGGTACATAAGGTATAATTGTACCAAATTTCACACATTGACATATTTTTTTTTAAATATGCCATGTACAGACACGGTTCTGTTATGACTTTGTTATATGTATAAATTATCTCCTGTATATGGTCGTAGCTATCCAGTCGCTTAATTCAAGCCCTCCCGTTATTGTATTTGAATTCTAATGATACAAAAATAAATCATCCACGACGCCTGTTATATTTATAATTGATCTTTGTTCCAACATATTGCTATTAAATTTTATCAGGCGACTCATCATGATAATGATTCTCGAGGGCACTTATAATAGTTCGGGATATAAAGTATCCTATGAGTTGAACCAGGCCATAAACTGTCATTGTAGTCCAATAAAATCCATTAAGTGGTTTTTACGTAACGGCTTATAATGTACATGTGTATTTAATGATGATTCCGTCAGAAATTTTATAACGAATCAAGATAAATTGTACCCTTAACGTTAACCCAGAGCATAAGCTATAATTATGCCAAGTTTCAATAAGTTCTGTATGGTGGCTTTTGCGTAATGCGCGTTCAAACAGACAGACAAACAAAAAATCTAAAGATGTTTATTTTGGGTCCTATGTCGTTTGTAGAGTACACAGCAACAATTTTATTCATAAAATATTTCATGTACAGACACGGCTTTGTTGCGGTTTTATTATGTACAGAGAGCCCTTTCGAATGATGTTTACAATGCCAACTTAGAATGATGAAGGTTAATTTTGTTACACCATAAATAATAAAGGAAACTATAAAATGAATTCGTTTAATAAACAGACGTAAAAGTTATTTAAAAGTTCTCAAAAAGGCAAATGCTTGGAACTTAAACAGAATAATTTACGGTGAAAAGTATTCTTTAAAAGACAAGGCAATAACAATAAAGGAGAATGATTGTTTCTGAAAAACAATTTCAAACTTTAATTGAGCTATTATTGTGCTTTTAAACCAACTCATAAATTCTGGGAAAAATTCTTTATGACCCACAATTCCAATGCTAAGTACTTTCGAATTTTTTTTAAATTTTTGGATAGCTTAATGTCACCCACTAAGTACTTAAAAAAGTTTAAAAGTTTTGGAGGTGATCTTGAGATCTAATGAACTGATTCAGAGATTCATTTATCATGGCAATGTTTTATTTATAGTTTTATTTATCCAATCTAATCAATATGACCTAATCTAATTTGTCTATTCTAATCTAATATCTAATCAATGAAATACTCGTATATCAACATTTAGCGCAAACTTGAAATCTTGATGAATCAAATTATGGATATATAGGATGACTAGGCAAATTTTGCGATACTCAAATTTCAGGAAGAGAACTCATTAGAGCTGTACCGTTTTTAAAACATCATTTATATGAAAGTTTTGATTAAATGTGTATCGGACACATTTAATCAAAACGAAAAAAATAAAAATATTGTATTCTCTTTTTTATTGCATTTCGGGCACGTTTCTTTGCAACAATGGAATTCGAACGAGAACATTCTCGTGCAATACGATTTTAAAGTTGGTTTAAATGAAAGTGAGTGTAAAGATAGAATAGTATCAGCTGTTGGGGACTTCGCACCGTCCCGTGCAATAATTTTTAGATGATTTTTTCTATTTAAACAAGAAAAATTTTCCTTGAAAAATGATGAGAAAAGTGGTCGTCCTGCGACCTCTGTCTAATGCGAACATGCGACTTCTTTCTCTGTCCAAAAGTGAAGCTTGGACTCCGTGGCATTCTTTTCGACAGCCCCGTTTTTTTTTTAGGATTGACTAAACTCTTGTGGCCCTAGTGGCCTTTCACAAGTCACCGGACTTGTTTAGTTTAGGGCGAGCGCAGAAGGCGCTCAGCCAGGAACAAAAAGTGTGTTGCAACGAGCCTAAGTTCGACTGTTCGACAGCCCCGAAGACGCTCGGGATGCTTTTATGCCAGCTGTTGAGGACCTCATTAAAGAAGAGAATCTCCAGTACTTTAAATCTTGATTTAGACAAATGAATCGCGGTATAGAGACTAATGGAGAGTAGAGTATTAATTCTAAGACTATTTAATTCAAGGCAGTGTCAGCCATGTTTATTTACATTTTGGCCAAAGTGGATTGGAATGCTGTATATCTTCTTTATAGTGACACTATGCTCATGCTTAGTCAACTCAAGCTTAACTCCAGCAAAGCCGAAGTAGTTGAATGATGGTGAGTTTCTAAAGAAATATTTTACGGATTTTTAAGGAAAATTAACTTGAAGAAACAGAAAGATTCAGACGGATGTTGTATTTTAAGAATTATTTGGTGGTTCTTGATGTTTATATGAATGGATAATAATGCGGTTTTCAACATCGTATAAGTTATTTCGTAGGGACGATTTTAGTATACAAGACAATATGTGTATGTATCGAGAGAGCATAGCCACTACTTTGTTAATTGCGATGGGATGTCTAGTTGTTTCTTGCTCAATCACTTCTAAACTACTAAACCAATTTCATTGAAACTTGGCAAATAGGATTGTTATCCAGATTAATACATAGGCTATTTACTTTTCATGTGGCCCACGTAAACGAAGTCGCGGGCAAAAGTAAAAAATTAACTTTAAAACTTCTCAACAGCAAATAACGGATAACGGATACGCTATACTGTCGCATTGTACTATCCGTTCTGTGCCAAGTATTAATATCATTGAATTTTTATAAGCAATCTACAAAAGTAGCCACTTCCACCCTGTTTTGTGGGAGGCATTAAAGTGTTGTATAAACTGATGGGACTGCGGTTAGGTATGTGGATTATTTTTGACATATGCCTAAGCATGAAATTCCATAAAACAAGAAAAACAACGTGTGCGGTCGGGGGACCCCCGTCAGGAACGAAGATACTCACGCATTATTATAAACACCGAATGTAATTCGAAATAAAATCTGTATAGTTATGAGAGAGAGAACTAGCGATCGGCCCGCTACCTAAATTTACCTAATACCGACGAACTGACACGATCGCGAGAATCGCGACCATACCGTGTCCGAGCGAGAAAATGGCGAGAAAGAGAAAGGCGTATGGCGGGGGTAAAAATCTTACGTGACGTTATATTTTCTCTCGGATCACACCTACCGCAAGCCGCGTAAAGGAACTTCATTCCAAAAATGCTTTAGTTTGCGTGATTTTAGAAATATAAGGAATGGTGTCCTTTTGTTGAGATTTAAGTGCTATTTTCTGTACGGCTTAACACTTCCGTACCGGTTGGTACGGAAATGGCTCTATGAAAGTACTAAAATATACAAAAAAGTATAAATCGTAAAAAGTTCATATCGAAATTGACCAAAGCCGCGGAATACCCAAATAGCGAGATGATTAAAAAACTAAACATCTAATTAGAATATATCTAAATTATAAAATGGACAATTATAAAACCTCCTTGAGATAAAAACCTCTTTGCAATAAAATCTTCTGTCTCATCACTTGAAAATGAAGTAGGTAATATTATAATTTAGTCTCTTTAGCCATTGGTCTCTTTAGCTAAATGTTCAATAAATCAAAACTTCTATAACGTAAAAAGTTTCAAATAAATATTAAAATAACAAGATGTTCAAAAAGTAAAACATTCAAATTTTTAAACATTCAATTCAAAATGTCCATATGTTGAAGTGAAAATTATGAAACCTCCTTGCGATAAAATTATCTATCTGACCACTTGCAAATGAAGTATGTAATAATATAATTTAATTTTAGAAAGGTTTATTGTCGTAAATATTAACCTAATATTAATAAATATTGACTAAATATTAACCAAAGCAATGTCAAACAAGGTCCAAAACTCTATAACTATGGCTGTGACAGAGACTGATACATACGTATATATGTTTGACTACGGAACACTAAAAATAGATAATTCGTTTTATTGACGTTCTACTTTTTAGACAGCCTTCTCGTACACTTTGGACATTCTCATACAGTTTTCTATTTAGGGTTTTGACACCGTGCTCTTTGGATATTTTGTCGTCTTGGACATTTTGTTACATAAACCACCCAATACAGAAGCGGCTTAATTATTCTTGCACATTTTTGTGTCTCCCAGCACAATGCTTAACGGTACACTGACGTTTTTATCTCTAGAAGCTCACTGAACATAACATGTATTAGGTAGTTTGTTCTATAGAACTGTGAACTGAATAGACTGTTTAGATTTTTTCGTCCCAATTGTTACAAATTTATAAATGAACAGTACTGAAATTTATAAATCTCCAAAACTTTATCGCGACCTATTTTGGTAATTCGAATTTATAGTCCAAATAGTCCAAATTAGCGTATAATCTGTATTCATTGTTAAATAGAATCATGTCGTGTGCTTGGTGCAAAAATAGGATACAATATGGTGGCATTGAAATTAAATATAATGTCAATGTAATTGAACACAAACTGAAAATTCCTTCTTTAGTCTCTAAAAGGTCTAAATGTTTTTATTTATTTTTTATGGATGAAGGCGGCAGACGAGCATACGGTCTATCTCAGAGTTCCCCAAACTTTTTTGTGTCGTAGACCCCTTGCCATGTTTTCCGTGTTGGGTAGACCCCCTACTTACCTGATATTGATTTCCTGTAAATTTCTAATTGTAGTGAAGTTTAGTGTTAAAAACTTAAAGTAAAAACACATGTTAATTTGTACATTTATTAATTGAATTTAAATTAAAACTACTCAAAATAAAATTTTGTATCTGTTATGTAAAATATACGTAACATAAAATAAACTATAAATAAAATAACATAAGCAATAAGTCAATATTGTTAGTGAGAAGGATGAACCTGATGCTTTAATGTATATGTATATGTCTTGATATTATAAGATAGTATGATGTAAGTAAATAGGTACTATCAGTGTATGTGTTGAGATCCACTATCGTGGACCCCAATTTTCATTTCATGGACCCCCAAATTTTTTTTCGCTGACGTAGACCCCTTGCAGGTTGTCATAGACCCCTAGGGGTCGATATAGACCACTTTGGGAATCACTGGTCTATCTGATGGTAAGTGGATACTGTCGTCCATAGACATCCGCGATACATGTCAACATTAGTCCAAAATGACAAACGTTGGTACGCCCCCGGATGCGCTTGCCTACCTTTCGAGATATAGGAATAGATTTAGAGAAGGGCTGGGGAAATGGGGAGGGATAGGATGGGATTGGAATGGGCTCTGGCATATCTTACTCACAACCGAAACACGTACGTACATTAGGGAAATAAGATAAGTGGGAAATGCAGTACATTTCAAGGTAGTCTTCTGTGAGAGAGGGGAAACGTGGCCAGTCGAGAGCGCCCAGCAGCTGTTGGATTGCAGCATGCACTCTCCCCCTCAACAACTTATAGAACAATTAGGATACATCTTAAAAGTTCTATCACGCAGTTCTACAAAACTAGTGGAATAATTATTAATTCATTTGTTCTATCATGACGTCACAGTTTTATAGAACAAATGGAAACCTCTCCATGGATTGACCAAAACACAATCCGTGTTATCGTAGATCGAAATTGTTAAATGTTAACGTTTCCACTTGATGTCAGTGAACAAACAACTATAAATTTTGGAGGCACAGTCCGGAAATGCTATCTCCGTAGCTCTCGGTATAAATGTCCTGATGCTGTGTCATAGCAAATGGAAACAAAGCGAGGAATATACTGCGGTTTCTATTGATCCTTCAATAGAAAACGCAATACATTAGGATTAGGTAAGGAACGTTCAAGTATTACGTAAGCTTTTGCTTTGCTCATGTTTGATGACATGGGGGACGGGGGGTCTGAATGGCGATTACGTCAGCAATATTTATTTATTTACTTTCGTTTTTTTTTGGCAAAATTTAATAGATTCTGATTAAATAAGAAACTTAAACAGATTTTGTAAAAATTATATCAATGCTTACGTTAGCATGGGGGGGGGGGGGGTAAGAGCTTTGCTTACTTACGTAATACTTAAACGGCCCCTAATTTATTTTATATGAAAGGAAGACTCCAAAAGAATACATTTCTCTCTTCCTACGAGAGGAGTTTAGCAATAATTATACATACATATGTAGGGGAATTGTGCTTAAGATGACATACATTTTGTTTTGAGGCAAATATTTGAAAATTCAAAGGTTATAAAAAATAAATGTAAGGCTACACATTTAAAACGTTTATTTACGACGCACAAAAATTAATCTTGACGCTACAGAAAACTTAATAATTGAAATAAAATAAAAAAACACCAATCATGTCCATGTGGGTAAGATGACACACGTCAGTCTAAGTTGACATACCTAATTATCGGTGCACATTTCACATTTGAAAACCTTAGTTCTTGGTGCAACGCCAGCACATGGAGTGTGGCACCATCGCTTACATAATTGGCAACATATCCAATGCTTTCCTGACTTCGATTTGCTATGTAATTCGTTACAATAAAGGCATGCAGCATCGGAGTCATCAACATCATCAGCGTCCTGATTAAAATCTTCCATAGATCCGGCCATCTGAGTCATCCTGAAGGATAGTACGCTTCACCTGCTTTCGAGCTCTAACGCTCTTGCGATTTTCCTTCTCTTTTTTATTTTGGACTTGGGCTTTAACTTCGTCCATAAAAGGAGTGCCTGTCAGAACCTGAGAGCCAGTGATTTTCCTCTTCGTGCTTCTTGCTTGCCCCGTAGACACTGATTTCGGAAATGGAGAAATTTCATTTAGTATCTCCTGGGTGGTAGACTATCCAGCAATGGCTTGGCAATCACGCTGAACTGGACCGACTGATGTAGGATCTTTAGTGCTCTTTGAGAAAGAAGGTCCACCAACGACTTGGCTAGCACGATGAACTAGATCGACTGTTGCAGGATCTATCGTATCAATCAAACAATAACAATGTTAACTATCAAATAAATACTATAAGAAAACTTAAATAATAAAATCTACTCAAACAAAGACTTAAAATTATTGTCGCATCGGTCGTCCCGAACAAAAATAAAACAGGATTTTAAAGTATTCATAAACGCAAGAACTTCAGGGTAAGATGACATACTATGTCATCTTAAGCCGACCGTTGCTATGTCATCTTACCCTACGAGGTAAAAAATATTTGCCACCTTTTGTGACTTAAAAACTTTAAAGTTACTTTAATTATTCTTCAATATTCATAACCCACATTAACCACAGTTCATATCAAAGTAGTCAAACACAACTAAAAACTTACCTGAACATATTTATTGGCACAAACACTTTCAAGAAAATAATATTTTCGAGTGACGAAATCAAAACAATCCACACCACATCCAAATAACGCAAGCGGTCGCTCACAAAAGTTTTGAGTGGTGACGCCATCTGTGAGCCGATGTGTGATCGTCGTTTAGGCGTTTGTGGCGCGTATATTTGAACGGATATAGGCACTATGTCATCTTACCTGAGTATGTCATCTTAAGCACAATTCCCCTATATGAAAACTTATTGCAAGTTCCTTTATGGTTGATAGGTTTTATGAAATCAATTATGAAGTTTCAGTCATCGAACATGAGCATTACTGCATAATAATGACCTTATAAAAATATGTATTATTAAAGAGTTAAATGATATTTTTATACAAAAAAGAGGCAGAAGACGACCATCACCTGATGGTAATTGGCCTTGAAACTACCTTGAAATGTACTTCATTTCCCATTTTAATTGCCTTTTGAACTCCTCAAATACTTTAACCCTTTCGTCAATCTGACACGTGTAATTTATGTCTAACATTATTAAGATGTAAATGCACTGTTCCGAGGTCTTGATAGACACGATAATTAATAACGACTACCATCTGTAATTCCCAATTATGTCTATTCTATGGGATATGAGAAAATACGGGGGAAAATCCTGTCGATTTATTCGGTCGCCCGGTTAGCCGGTAAACAATCAATGAGTTATTATCTCTCAGTGCCAGCACTGTTCTATTCAATGAATATAAAAAGAAAAATAATATTCACCTGCTATTACGGCACGTGAATTATGAATAATTCAGAGGCCTCGAGCGGTGATTTGTGCCTTGTTTTGTTTCTATAGTCGGGTACGGTCGATTTTTAAATTTACAATGTGCGTCCATTGTTTTCCTTGCTGTATAACGTGGCCCCTTCAGTATGAAATGTTAATGGAGGAAAAAAGATGTTTAAGCGCGGGAGTGTTTTTTAAAATCTAAATTTGTAATGCAGTTAAGCTAAACTGTTAAACACATGCTAAAGCCAGGTCTTCTACAACCGCCGCGGACAGTCATCAGTCTCGTCCTCGCTATGGCCACAGTGCGTCAAAAGTGAGGAAACCGCTTTGCCAACAGAAGTCACCTCATTCCTATAGCTAACATTATGAAGAAAGCACAAATAAAGTAGCTAGTCAAGTATATTAATTTGTATTTTGTTTTAATGCCTTTCTGATGTTACACATTATTTTAGTTTGCATCAAAATAAGTTTGGGATTCTGTTTTTCTTCAACGAATGTATTGGAAAATCAATATTGAACAAGGGAAAAAATTAAATTCCGTTCAGCGCGACCAAAATTTATTCCTACGTGCATTGGAGAAAGTCAATATTACATTGAACCGCTGAAGGTCACGCACACAATGACAATCCGTGCGTGAATTTCGAAGTTTGTCACCCATAATATTAATATAACTAATTATAGTAGTTTTATTCGTTTTAAATACAATTTTAAATTTGTTATAAAATCAACTTAAATAAAAGGTATCATACCTACTTACACAATATTATGGCAGTTTTTAAACGCTTTTATTTGCGCGTGCATTACAAAGAGCTCGAGGCAACCGACTGAAATAAACCTTTGCGCAGGGGCCGCTGCTGTAGGCATATTTTCCTATTTAGTGTGCGGAGTGAGCCATGAGTGCTTAAGTTATGGTTTTGCAGGACCGATAACCCATGGAGTAGATGAGATGAGACCTCGAATGGAGGCCACTTACAGGAAAGCGCAAAGTGGGATGCCCTCCTGCCAGGTAGACCGTCATCGACTGAAGAAGTTTGCCGGTGATGGTGATGATCTTCGGAAAGGCTAAATCTAGCAGTAGAGAGACATAGGCTGATGGTATGGTATGGGGACTACCACGAATAATTCTATTCGGTTTGTAGATAATATTAAAGCATTATCTGGCTCTAAAGAAATATCTAGCAGTGTGGATATTCGGGCGGGTGGAATGTTATTTCTCATCTGACAAATAGACCAAATATACACCATCATTTACTTATTTATTTATTTTATATTTGGACAAGAAACACCAGTCGTCCAAAAAAATCATTGCCCTCGGTGTTGTGTTAGTAGTAACCCAACTAGATCAAGGTCTAGTTGGGAAATGTAGATCTCAGCTGCGAATAATTCGACGATTATCAATATCACTTGCCATTCTCGGATTCGCCCGCCTCTACCGCCTAATAAAAATCTAATAAAAACGTCAAAACCCCTTCCTTACAAGTCCGTAAAAATAAAACCGATAATAGGCTTAGAAAGGGAAACGTCCTTCAGAAGCCCGGGCAAATTAAATGAATGAGTAGATATTTAATCCCTTCTTAGGACGGCTCAAAATGAGAATTGTTTTTATTTTTGATTGGTTTTCCAGACTGCTCTATCGTGCGCTTTCACTAGACGACAAACATTGTCGTAGACGTGGAATCCAGTGATTAACAAATTTATAACTTGCGATTTACCGTCGAGTAGAGAGTTGCAGCCTTTGCGAATGTGAAGATCAAATGTGGGTAGTTGATTAAACTGCTCGCAGCTCCCATCCTGGACTACCCGCCTTTTCAGTCAACTCGTGAGCACGGCGGTGTAACCCGTGTTGAAACGTCGACTAGAAATAAAAGGTAAAGAAAAGCCTTTAATTTAACGCGTTCAGATCAGATTTACCATATAAAAACTATGAATCTAATTTTGACATCGTTATCTGTTTTATCCTTACCACCCAAAGGTTGCCTGGAAGAGATCGCTTCCACGATAAGGACACCTATTATAGTTTTCGTATTAGGAGTACTTACTTAATTTTTTATTGCAACATGTATTGGTGTACAATAAAGAGTTTATCTATCAATCTATTTATCTTTGATTCGGCATGCAGCAGACGTGACCAGCCCAGTCCAACCTCAGCTTTAAGGTCTTCTGCACCACATCTGTAACTTGTGGTCTGAACCTAGACGGAAAATATTAAAACTTACCATAAGACAAGCTTATGTCTCTTCACTGCTGGATATGGGCCTCTTCCAAGACTCACCACCACACACGATCTTCGGCTTATCCAACCACCACCGGCGAACTTCTACAACTTGTCCGTCGACCTGGCCCCGCAGTGTTGCGTCCCACACTGCGCATTATAACTTACTCTGAGTGCCTAATTGACGCCTAATTTACACTAATATCAAAAAACCAAGCCTCGGTACTTATGCTATTATAGCTGTCATTAGAAGCTGTGTAAGATCGGAAGTTAGAAAGCAAACCCGCTGACAGGCGCCTAGTCCGCAATATTTGCTGTTCACTGAGTTGTTTAGTTAAACTGTTTCACAGACTAATCGCAAGTTTAAAGCGACAGGCGAGTTCCTGCAATTGAATATTTGACTTCATTTACTTCCAAAAATGTATTTTTTTGAGTGTTTGTTTGTTACGTTGAGATGAGCGCTGAACGCTCGAGCGCTAAATCACCACTATTGAACTATAAAAAACCTCAGTCTTAACACTTTTAGACTCTAGAGACTTTAAAAGCATCAAATGTTAAAAAGTTGTACGCTCCTTAGCGTTTGCTTGAATTTTAAAGGTTCATTAGCGCTCATTCAGTGCTCGAACGTCAACCGCTCAACGCTTATGTTTACAAGACTAGTGATATCGTACATACATCAAAAGTAATTAAATAAATAATGAAATATATTGCGACCCGTCGTAGACGTAGTGGATATACGAACCACGAAGCAATTTCTATATGGCTCTTCTGTACACACTTAATTCAGGATAAACTACCCAGTTATTGGCACTTTAAACAATGTTTTATAAAATATGTTGTAATGAATAACCATTGATATTTATTAATAATTAATAATTAACGTCATGTCATATATTAATAACTTAATTTAAAAAACGGATTTAATCTGGCAAGCAGTTTTCTTTTATTTTCGGTTGACCTCATGTATTATCAGCTCATCGACCAGTTTTTATAAACGTAATACTAGTCTAATTCAAAACGTATCGTTATATTAAAACGATTTTATAAAGGTACCGCAACCGTTTATGCCTCGCGGCGGATCATTACAAGCGAGTCGGTAACTGATGGAACCCAATTAGTTTTTGTTACTAAAGCTATCAAGAAGTTTGGGTTTGCCCAGTGGGTGGAGATGCCGCGGTGGGGGTAATTAAATATACATCGACGACAGGTCTCTTTTGGAGGGACAGTATTTTTTGGATGATTCACGATAGTGGGACGACATTGACGCTTATTGCAGGAACTGGCCGTCGAGAGCACAAAACTGACAGGAGTGGAGGAAATGGAGGGAGGTCACAGATATAGTTAGATGACGCAAGTTTGTGAGTCAGCTCAGACTAAGTTATGCGTTTATCTATCCCTCTCTATATGTAGGAGAGTAGTCCGCTCAGAAGTGAGACAATATTAAGCGTAACCAGCTCTTTCAGTATCCACTGCTGGATATGGGCCACCTCATGCGCATTGTCTTGTGTATGGGGGAAGTATGGCGTTAAAACCACACGGTGACCAAGTTGGCGAGTACACTCTTTTAGAGCTGGTGTAGATCGTTAGCGCTTGTGGTAGCGGCTCTGTTATCCCTCAGTCGTCTTTTATGACACCAGCGGGAAGAAATGGGGTGGTGCTTTTCTAAATTGTATGGAACATCCCTACATCACATCTGCTTAAATTCAGAGTCTTTCTCTCAGGTTCGTCTCGGAAACACTTCATCAATACGTGTTAGACATCCTCAACTGTACCATAAATAATTCTTTAGATATTTAAAAATAAATTCAATTCCTTTTCCTCTAATGAATGCAACTGCATGTTAACAATTTAAAAGTGTGACGACACTAAGCTAGACCACACGTATATACCCACTTGACGTATAAGCGTTTCACTCCTTAGTGCTACACGGCTTAGTGTACACTGATAAATTTTGCCTTTCTAGATGATTAAGTCTCACTGTATACTAAGTACAGGATACAAAGTAATCCTATTAGAATTCGAATCACTAAAAAATATAGTTATACATCTACAAAAGTTATTTAATTGTATATAACGAAAAGTCACAACAAAGAAAACATCAAAAAATATAATAATTCATATAGGATTTTTTTATTCACTAATCCTCACTGGGTCCGATGCTATTGAATTAAATTTATTAAAGTAAGTTTGTTTGAGTCAATGTAAAAGAAAAGAAAAGGCCGCTTATAAGCACACAGCATTTTATGTCCCGTTTAGATGTTATTTTTCTGTAATTTATGGAATCCGATATGTAAATACGACATATTATTAACGCATAACAGCTAGTAAAATTAATTATTTAATGTTTTGTAGTCATATTATGTGACTTTTATTTTATTAACTTATTTTTTTCGGAATTGCCAATTTCTTGTGGCCCTAATGGCCTTTCAATAATCACCCGACATGTATAGTTTAAGACGCTCAGAGAGGAGCAAAAAGTGTGTAGAGCAACGAGCCTAAGGTAAACGAGCGAAGGAACGGACTTAGACTTAGGGCGTTGTTTTGGGAGGGTACCGCGGGATCGCGAGTCGGTGAGAATTGAGAAGCGCCCAGGCGCGTGCCGATACCTGGTAAAAGTGTTGGCTGAAGGCCGGTGTGTGTTCACGGTGTAGCGAGGGGGACGTCCTCGTCAAGTACGAAGCATTTTACAAGCATATTCAGTGAAACTCGCATTTCGATTTTAGAGAAAATGTTTGAAATAATAAAAAAAGCCGTGTGCTCACTTGTTCCGAAGTCTTTTAAATATTTTTTTTATTTATTACTGACTGAAATATTATATGTTATACCAAATAATGATTTGTATCCATTATTGTATTAATTTCTTCAAATACACATGGCCAATAAGAAAAAATATATAGTATTTATTTTGTTAATCAGCACTCACTAAATCGTTTCAGCTGATCAAATGAGCGTGACTCTAAAGGAAAGGTTTGTTGTGTGTAGTGTACTACGCCTTACAAACCTCTAAGTAATAATTCAGGGTCGGTAGCCGCACACCGCTGACCTCCGGCTCCAAATAGAATACTATAGTACCCTTCTCTTGAAAATACTATAGTAACCTAACTTTAACTCTGCATAAAGGACAACTTTGTCTGTCTATTTATTTGTTTTGTCTTGCCTAGAAGTAGTCCAATCTTGACTACTACTACTTGGACGTGTGGTGTCGGCCGGCTTTAGATTAGCACCGTCTCATCTCATTTTACCCCGTGGGAGTCGTAAAAGGTGACTAAGAGATAACAGAGCCACTACCGCAAGCGCTGAGGAACTACACAACCTCTAAAAAAGTGGACTCGTCAACCCGCTTGGCCGGCGTGGCGACGATAAAATAGCTGGTTACCGTTTACGGTTACTTTTACTACAGCTGTTATATGGAGTGCATTTATTTCGGAAGATACTATTTACCGAAATTGGTCTAGTAGTTTTGAAAATAAAAACAGTTTCGTAAAACAAGGCGTTCAATGATTTTCTTCACGGAGTGATGTTCAAAGCGAAGAAACGGGCAAATGCTGGTAAATGACTACAGTAACATTTCTCTGTAATGCGACGGCTACACTAGAAGAGTTTTGTCACGTCAGGATCGTGATCCTGTGTCTGAATTATTTAGTAGCCTCCAGTTGCTTTTACTGCTTAGAGTTAAGTTAACCGTGAGTATTCTTTATGTGATATCGTTGTTTCTTAGTTACAAAGATAGGCGAATAACAATAAGGTTTCTTCTACAGACTTCTCTTTACCACTAAAAAAGTTGTTTGGAAGAAAACGCTTAGCGATAAGGCCGCCGGATGTACTTGTATTTTGTGTTTCTGTTTGGTATATGTAACGTCCATTAAAACCACGCTGGAATGTGAGAAGACGGTCAAAACCTATATTTAGAATTCGTAACAAAATACGTAAAAATAACAGTCGTGTTTGAATTTTTTACTCATTGCAGTTTCAACTATTAATAAATAAAATAAAAAAAAGCTTTAATTCCGGCAATAATGGACGCCTAATAGAAGCAATAATAATAAGCGTTAATACAGACTTACAGCTATGTAGGTAGGAAGTACCGATTGACGCGCTACAATAGCGCTGGCCGGTACAACTGTTGACCTAGATGTCCCCGGGACGTTATTTAGCTACACATGACTTTTTTAAAGGTACTCTTTTCTGTAGAATTTTTCAAACTGTTATTGAATAATATTAGGCTAATCCCATTGCTTCGACTTTTCTCATCCAGCTATTACTGGCAACTGGCAAAGTTCTCATGTCATCAGTCCACCTGACTTGAAGATGTCCTACATCACCCTTCCCGGTACGTTTGGAAGTGGATTAGTAAGAATGTTGAATAGAAGATTACTAATACTACGTATATAACGATGTGAGGAGTTTTCCTCGTTCCATTAGGTACACTTCTTTCGTGGATGAGATGGATGGTGTGGAAAATGTATAATGGGACATGGATTTTTTTTCACTTTTTAGAAACTTCATTAGAGACTGTAGACTCCAGTAGAGATAATGGAAGTAAGGAACATAATGAAGTTTCTGGAACTTTTGATGAGTAAGAAGTATAATTGAATGAGAGACTTCTTTTATCCCATCACACTTTCCTCTCAACGGGGTGAGATGGAACGGGAAATGGGCTCTGGCACATCTCACCACCAGAACACGTACGTACTACAACAATCATTCGGTGAATCAAAGACTGTCGTAGTACTAGATCAGTTGGTGCGCTCAGCGGCAGTTGAATAGCAGCATGCGCCCTACCCTCATACTACGTAATGGAGTGTGGTGTGTGTATATAAAATACTTACCTGACAGGTAGAATCGCTCGGCGCTCATGGTTAAGCCGCTGCGCATGCGCCGGCCGGCTCGATGCGCAGGAGTTCTGCGCATGCGTCGCGCCGCCGCAGTAGTCGAGTGTCCCAGCTAACGGTTGCTTATACTTACGCTCTGTACAAGTTTCCCTCGTCGTTACATATTGACATATTGAATCGAATCCGTGGATTGTATAATGTGCAATGTAATAATACGTGATAATTAAACACATAACTATAAACTCTGTGAAGTGATTTCCTTCAAAACACCTCGGCATACCCCCATAGAGTAAACAATTTTTTTTTAGATTAAAGGTGGCAGACGAGCATACAGTCCACCTAATGCCAAATAGATACTGTCGTCTATTCGCGATACATGCCAACACCAGTCCAGAATGAGAAACGTTAGCAAGCCATCAGATGCGCTGCAGATTAGGGAATGGATTGGGAGAAAGGGTTGGGAAAATGGGGAGAGATAGGATTAGGATGGGATGGGAATGGGTATATCTCACTCACTACTGAAACACGTACGTACATTGGGGAAGCACGATAAAGTGGGAAATGCAGTACATTTCAAGGTAGTCTTCTGTGAGTCTTCTGTAACAAGGCCAGTCGAGTGCGCCCAGTGGCTGTGGGAATACAGCATGCACTCTCCCCCTACACTATGTGCTTCATAAATAAAGGAAGAAATATGTGTGCAGCGGTGTTCAATCGTATGTTCACTGTAGCCAATAACAACAAAAGTTTTTCACTTAGTGAATGCATTTCAAATGAGCCATAAAATAAAACATCAAAAGTCAAAAGGGGTATTGAGGTCAAAAGGGGTCAGTAGGGTATTGAGACATTTAGCCCTTAATGGGTATCGAGTTTTTACATAGTTTTATGCCGAGACGGATCGTAAAATTCCCTATGTGAACTGAGATTTGAAATCGCGTAATAAAATCACAGTTGCTCTGTTAAATAGCTCTTTTATTGGCGATTTCACTCATTTCTGCTCGGGTCATATTGTATCCGTTGTCTTTAGTCCTATCACTATATATTATAAATTAAAGTCCCCCGCCGCGTTGAGTTTGTGTTTGTTCGGGCTAATCTCAGAAACTACTACGGTTTTCACCAATAAAAAGAGGGATTATCTAGGAAGGTTATATGATATAATTTATAAACAATAAGCTACCGGTATGATGATATTTGTGAATTAAGTCTAAAAAAATCGTCCCTTCTGAGAGCTTCCGTGGCGTGCGCTGCTTAAATAGTTAAAAGATACACGAAAATAATGTATTGTGGAATAGTTCCTCTTAAAAAGTTCTAAAAAAAGTTAAGGTTGACCCACAATAACCATTTTTATGATTTTCAAATCATATTTGGTCTTATAAAATGCTTTATTTGCAAAGGTGTCCTTATTATCTAAATACACTGGATCGCAAAAATTCCGGGTCGCTAATAAAAACCGTGAGATCTCCACAAATTATATACCTAGATCGCTCGAATAAATAATATGTAGTAAGGAGGTTACTAATGCTTGTTCTAAATCTCTAAAGAGGTTTCATTTGTACAAGTTACAGATTTAAAAAAAAATATTCTGCATTTTGAAAAATTTCAAAATTTAAAATTAGCTAAAAATAATATTTTTTCTGCTTTTGTTTCAAACGGAGCTGTCATTATAAATGGTTTCTTGGATTGATCAGAGTATTCAATGCAATATCATGTCGTTATCACCTGAAGAATGTACACGGATTATTACCATGGTACAAGAAGGAAGAAGTCAGCGTAGCACTGCTAGAACAGTAGGAATATCTTTATCAACGGTCCAAAGAGTACTCCAGCGATTTCAAGAAACCGACATGAACATCAGGAGACCAGGAAATGGCAGGCCAAGGTGCACAACTACACGAGAAGACCGATTCATCGTGAGCTATGTTAACTATGTTAAGAAATCGACATCTCACGGCTGTTCAGGTCCGAAACAGTCTTCAATAAATTCACCACAACAATGTGAGCTCTAATACGATTCTACGACGTCTTCGTGAAGCTGATATAAAGCCTTATAGACCAGCAAACGGCCCCAAACTGCTCAGAGAACATCGAGTTGCCAGGTTACGGTTTGCTCGAGAACACATCCGATGGACAGATGAAGATTGGTCCAAGGTTATGTTTTCCAATGAGTCCAGATTTTGTTTATTTACGCACGACGGGAGACGAAGAGTATTTAGACGGCCAGGAGAACGGTATTATCAAGCGTGTTTTGAAGAAAAGGTGCCATTCGGTGGAGGATCAATAATGGTTTGGGCTGGGATATCTTCAGAGGATCGCACGGAGTTAGTGATCATAGAAAACGGTTTTCTGACTGCTGTCAGATACGTAGGAGAGATTTTAAATGAGCATGCTGGTCCATTCTTAGTGAATATGGGTGCAATTTCCATTCTTATGCACGATAATGCGCGACCACATACTGCTCATTTGGTCAATATATATATTCAAGACGTCTTATTGTTAAAATGTCTTATAGTCATTTTTTTCACTACATGAGTAGAGTAGCGCGCTACACCGAAACGTTTCAATGAATCTTTTGTTATCTGGCCAAGTACCTACCCTTTTATTACCTAGGACACATTTCTTTACCGGTGATATGTTTGTGCTTGACTCAAATAACACTCAGCTGTTAATAGTTAAGTTAAAATTTACTTCTAATTGGGTTCAAAACATTTTGCAATACCGGTGAGTTAATTAAAATGAAAAAGTATATTTTTTGAATTCGGCTCCTTCTCCGTTGAAATGGCAATAACTTTTTTTTCATTACGAAATCGGTTATTATTAATACCATTTTAGAATCTGCATTTATTGGACAAGTTTTTAAAATAATGGGCACAGATAGTGTAGTACATTTTTTTTACACCATTCGCCTCCGAATTCACATGATTTGCGACAGATTAGAGTTAAAATTTGAAATAAACACATTTTTTCTTTAATATCTTTTAAGTTTCCATTAAAAAAATGATTGCATGTGATTGCACATGTATTTATCAATAATAAACAAGAAACAAAATAAAAAAATAATGTTATTTGTTGAAATAACAGCCAAATTAGTAACGCAAGGTATCGATTTTTCAAAATAATAATAATAATGAATAAAACAGAGACGCGTGGAAAAAAAAAAATTCAAATTCTGGTATGTGATAGCTGAATATATGGTGTATCGACCCTTTAACGTTGGACCACTATTTACGACACACCCTGTATATAATTAAAAGTATGTGTACTTTGACGTAGCTCGTAGAATAGGCATGTTGAAGTAGCAATAGGCAGCTCATATTTGCCACAGGACCGATGGCTGATGGGGTAGACGTGTCCTCGAATAGAGGCCACGTACCGGGAAACCCAGTCGTCGGTCCACCCAGCCGAAGAGCGTCCCGACTTGAAAAACTTCGCCGGTGGTACGTGAATGAGAAGATCGGAAGATCGCGTGCGATGGCGAGTCTTGAGAGAGGCCTGTATCCAGCAGTGGAGAGACATAGGCTGATGATATGGTATTATAATTGGGTATAATAATTTATCAGAGAATTATGATACTATTCAAGACTACAAGTTTGATAGTTCTATCTCAAACAGCGATACTACTAGACTGTGGAATGTCAAACTATGATAAATTATAGTTTGTGTTACTCTCGAGGCTCAAGGAAACTTTAGCAATATTAGGTTTCCTTCGAATTAGTTAAGAATACTTCAAGGTTTAATGCTCACACATGTTAGAACAATGAAAGTATCTTCGGTTTAAAGAAATTTATTTCTCGAAAAGAACAATCTTACATTAATTACATTGCTCTCTTAAACAATGAGCAAGTTTACAAAATAGCAGGTACTACTTAGAGTAATAACACAATGGCATTCACTTCATTTGTAGATATACATTTAATTTCATGTATACTGGATACTGGATATTATAATAGGAAAAAATATATAAATTTAATTTTTCATCATAAACCCCTTAATTGATTCCTATTTTTTTTACTTTTATAGATAAAAGGCGGCAGTCGAGCATACGGTCCACCTGATGGTAAGTGGATACTGTCGTCCATAGACATCCGCGATACATGTCAACATCGGTCCAGAATGACAAACGTTGGCACGCCCCCGGATGCGCTGCCTACCTGCAGATTAAGGAATGGATTGGGAAAATGGGGAGGGATAGGATAGGATAGGAATGGGCTCTGGCATATCTCACTCACTACCGAAATACGTACGTACATTGGGGAAATACGATAAAGTAGGGAATGCAGTACATTTCAAGGTAGTCATCTGAAAGAGAGGGGGGAACATGGCCAGTCGAGTGCACCCAGCGGCTGTGGGAATTCAGAATGCACTCTCCCCCTACCAAATTATTAACCATTAAACAAATTAACCAAATAAAGATATTAAAGAAAACACAGTGTTAATTGTTTAACAATAAAATTCAGGCAATTGTTAAAAGTATTTTTATAGAAAAATAGCAGCAATTTAAGATATTTTAAAAGTTATATTATTATTAGGTTATTTTTAAAACTTTAAAAAATTTTGCCAAAAATACATGATCTTCCGCTTTTCTAGCAGTTGTTCACAAAGATGGCTGCGGGAGAGTACTGGCTCACGTACTGGCTCACGTACTGGCTCACGTAAATCATCTATACATAGAACTCATTCAGTACTTCGTCATATTAAAGTAATGTTATTTCCATGCGATCTCTTTTATGTACAAATGGCAAAATAGATAAATTCACTTGCAATAGACTTAGTTTAGAGACTAGACGCTCTACCAACTGAGCTACGGAAGCTACGAGAGCTGTCAGTAAAAAATTGTAATACATTGAGTGAGTTGAACATGTGAGTTATACAATTAAACATTCAAAATTATGCCCACTGTAAAATTTGACGGCCGCTGTTGATAAACAGTATCGACATTTCGAACACACGCTTTTAACTTTTGACGTATTGACATAACCAATCCAATCCATAACCATATTTACAAAAAACTGTTTGGTTTGTAAAATTGTATATCATTTTATTAACGTATTACATTATTTTATTATTGTGATGTTTGTTACTGAATAGGAAAATAAAATATTTATTTCGTTCTATAGTTTGAATAATTTAAAATTTTGAAATTAAGTCATCACAACATTTTTTTGTGAAATAGAATCTGTGTTTTGACTGTCCTTTTTCGTCAGGAAATCAAATAATAAGTTGTCTTAAACAATTAATCTTAATAACTAATTGTACCAAAGAATGTTCAACACTGGTGGCTTCGAAGAATTGTGTAGTTTTTTGTTTTTAAAAAAATAATAGGTAAGTATATTGGTTAGATTGTCCACCAAAATAAATATCCATAAATCAAATAAGATGGTATAATAACAAAGATTGTATAAGAATAAGAAAAATAAGAAAAATCTAAAGAAGAATTTTGGGACCGCAAAGGAGAGAAGATTGTATGTGAATGGCAAGGAGCAACAAGGAGTCGGAAGAGCTGGTGTCCGAACTGAATATCATCGGCGAGATTAATGCGGCCAGATTCCGTTGGCTCGGTCATGTGGAGAGACTCAATTACCTATTTTTTTTTACAAAGCTCATTAACCCAAAAATAGAGTTCAATTACAAAAATGATAAAAATTGTACCATCTAAACTTTTTAAACTTTGTTACTTTTCGACTTCAAAACTCGGATGTTAAAAGTCCCTCAGGAGGTCCCCAGACGTCTTTAAAGCTAGGAAAATTGTGCGCCTTATCAGCGGCCCCATCCAGTTCTTTAAAAAATGCGTAATAATTTTATCTCCAGAGTATTTTTACCTCATCTAATATACTCCAACGTGGTGTTGATTAAAATGCAAAGGCACCGGTGGTAACTCATTTACATCAGATGGATCGTTTGAGTGAGTGCCAAGTGGTACAGTCGGCAATTTGTGAACGATCCTATATTAAAAATAAAAAAATATATAGGAGCCCCTTTTGCCGGACGCAACGGTAATGGATTACTGAAGGAATGAATGATGTTTACAGCTGTAACACTGAATACATGATTATCGTTCACTAATCTACCTTATTACGCTGCCTTATAGGTTATAGCCACCATCTACCTTATTACTCTGCCTTATAGGTTATAACCACCATCTATCTTATCACGCTGCCTTATAGGTTATAGCAACCATCTACCTTATTACGCTGCCTTATAGGTTATAGCGACCATCTACCTTATCACGCTGCCTTATAGGTTATAGCCACCATCTACCTTATTACGCTGCCTTATAGGTTATAGCCACCATCTACCTTATCACGCTGCCTTATAGGTTATAGCCACCATCTACCTTATCACGCTGCCTTATAGGTTATACCCACCATCTACCTTATAAGTTATATAAACCATAAATTACCTTTGTCATTATTTTACTTAGACTTTTGTGAAACGAAAAGTAGAGGCTATGCGTAGTGGTAGGCCTGATTTATTCCACATTTCTGGTGACTATATAAATTAATCCAGGTGTCGTGACTTTTTTCACTGCAATGAGTGAGTTTGTGAAATTATTCTATTTATACCGTGTGTGATGGCGATCTTTCACGTTTCTATTTGGTACTTAAATATTATGTTAGTAGTGACGTACATTGTGACATTAGTGACGGACTGTGAGCGGGTTTTAAGCAGGCTGTGGAATTCTTAGCGAAATATGGGTAAATAATGTGGGTTTTTATAAGCTGTAATGTACATTCAGTTATGTTTAAATAAATTAGTTATTTTTAACTATTCATTTAACGTAACATTTTTAACGTAATTTTTTTTAATTCGACGTGCGTCCAATCTCTGTCCAGATGCGGAATCCACTGATATAGGTAAAGAATTATAACTAAATATAAAGAGGAATTATAACTTAAATCTGAAGTACTAGTGATTTTAAATCCCTGAGCACTTTCTTTCCAAGTAAAATCTCTTTAACGTTTTAAATCCGCTCTGATAATCCCAATACTAATACTTGGAGCGGGCTGCTGCATACATACTCAGAAATGTCCGCTCGTTTTGTTGAAATGAAATATCGTATTCAGGAACTGTGGTAGGGCAATTTTATGAGAGGAAACGGGCAAATCACGGGTTATATTACTCACATTTTTACATAATCGTTACATAAGTACAATGATATGGACTGCTGAAAGAGACTGCAGCATACAAGTATTTACTGAATCAAACAGTCAATATGGTTCATTAACATTACCACAAAAGTAGTGGGGATCGATCTGCATACAGTAAGTAACAAAATTATTTGAATTTATTCACTGAAAACAAAATACATACAAATCTCAGTTTACATTATAAAAAAAACTATTATAGAATATAAAAAAAAAAATTATTATACTCGTACAACATGCTCAAAATTTGGTCCCCGTGACAAGGTATCCAGCATACTGATGGCATTACCTCGTCGAATTGCTAGGTGTTGTACGAGATAATGAGCTCAATTAATTATTTAGGCACTAACTGACTGCCATAGATATCATCAATATTATAGAGTACTTGCAGAATACATTGACTTGAAATTGAATCGGTACACGGTGAATCGGTAAATCGGTAAAGAGACTTGAATTTGGTACACTAAAAATCCAAAAATTATTTATTCCTTTCTGGACTCCCAAGATACTCGTGCTTAAGTGGAACCACTTTTTTTATAACTTAGTACAGTCAAGTAATATAATATCGTTTGAAAGGTGGTGTTTGAAAAAATATCTAAAAATAATAGAAACAAGGTTTTTATTTTGTTGATTTTATTATGCAACGATATTACAATATTAGAAATTGGCACTCTCTGGATCTCAATCTTTTTCGTGGACTTCACGTTTCAAGTTTTTGTTAGTACGAAGGAACATGGCCATGTTTTCACATTTATGTTTTTGATTGGATCAAGCTTATCAACTCCGACTGCGGAACCCTAAACCCGAACCCAGATAACAAACTCTTAAAAATTACCGAAGAATTTTATGACCCGGCATAGAATGGATACATAAACGAGGGATCCTTCCACAAAGTTCGGGACAAGTAATAAAGTTAACGTACATCGCAGTTTCATATCTTGAGGCGTTATTATCTTTTCAAAATATGGATTCGGTGTATAGTCGTAAAATAGATGTGAGTTTAACGACTCTGACTTTTATTATTGGAATTCTTAGAGAATTACTGAATTTAGATTGACAGTTATGTAAGTAGGTGACAGAACATCCTACTTCACACGGGCAACACCACATTTTATTAACACATTTAACAGGCCACCAAACCTGTAAAAGTTTATTTCTCGACTCTAAAAATTGTCCCTTCTTATTATTTTTTGAGCTCATTTAGCACTAAAAAGGAATACCTTATTATTTTTTGAGCTCGTTTAGCACTAAACAGGAATACCTTATTATTTTTTAAGCTCGTTTAGCGCTAAAAAGGAATATCTTATTATTTTTTAAGCTCGTTTAGCACTAAAAAGGAATACCGCATTCTGTTATTTTTATTATCATTGTAAAATACTTACGAGATAATTACTGATTCATTTGATAATCATAATACACGGAACGGTCACTGACTGTCGTACATCAAGTAGGAGTCTGATACTGAATTTTTGAAATAGTAGAGTTATTTGTGAAACAGAACAATCAAACCAGTATTTGCAGTAAATATGCAAACAAAGCGCGTTTATGAAATAGAAGCATTTTTATTTTAGTCAATCAATAATTCATATAACATGCCCCACCCCAAATAATAGAAACATTTAGTTATAAAAAAGTATACCTATGTATTCGTATAAGAGTTGGGTAATTTGTCTTTTAAATAATTAATTTATAGTGCACACAAAATGGAAAACAAATGTAGCTGCAGGAATAAGAATAAAAATATGTACAAAAAGCAAGCTTATCTTCTGTAGAGATCTCTTCTCACAGACATGTACAAATCATGTCTAGACAGAAAAAGGCAGGCGATCGCTTTTACAAATATATATGATAATAGGTTTAATAATAATAATAGTCATACGGTCTATTGTGGGGCAACTCTGTTGAAATCAACATGGCCTTTAAGGTACAGGAAAAGTGCATCAGGGCTGTATGCGGAACAATATATTTAGAGAGTTATCGACCATTATTGAAAATGATAAAAATTCTTCCAGTTCCTTGCCTATACATATATTAAACAAGTTTTTGTGAGGGAACATCCAGAGTACTTTGGGCGGTGTTTGGATGTGCTACCACCACGAGCGAGGTCTCATGACCCAATTTATTTATCGAGATGTCCATTAAACTTATTCAAAAGGAACGCTCTTTTATATCTATAAATATATATAATAAATTAGCTAATACTAGGAAAGATTTACCAAAACACATATTTCGAAAAAGGTTTTCCAGGTTGGAACTATGCTTTTAAAATATTATTGATTATTTGCATAACGCACCTAGATTGTAATTGTATCTAATTTGATTATGATAATGACGTGATAATTAACTTGATAGTGGTACTGACGATAGTATATAATTATGCTAATATAGTGATTAATGATGGACGTAATAATAAATACTTAATCTGGCCATAAATACCGTTACAATAAAGAATATATATATATTTGAATTTGGAATCTGTAATTCTCACGTAAAAAATACACGTTTTCTCTCATTTTGGCGCCAATCATGATTAAATATTGTACGAATATTAAAATGCAGTGGAGTGATAACGATAACCGTATTGCTGTAGTTGCATTACACAAAGTAGGCATGCAGCCAAATGCAATTTTCAACACTCTCCATCCGCTTGATACTAGCCGAATGTTTGTGTATCGGACTATTCGTGGGTACCCGTACATTGAAACGTCCTCTGTTGGCAATAGAAAAAGGTCTATTCGTACTAAACAAACGATTAAAGCCGTGAAGGAGAGAATCCGAACAAAATCTCGTCCGGAAGGAAAAGATTTTATCCAGAGATGACGTAATGTTTGTAAAAGTCAATAAAAGTGTGAGACTGCATTTTTTGTGTTCTTCCAAGTAGTCCAACTCTGTCCTCAGAAACTGTGGAATATAGAACGGAATCTACACCTATAATAAAATTGTAACAGGCCGATGTCTGTACATTATAGATATTAAAAAAAAAAACTAATTTATTAGAGCAACAGAAGCCAAAACAACAGTTTTTAGAAATTTTGTCTGTCTGTCTGCCTGTCTGTCTGTATGTTTGTACACGCAACACGCAAAAACTACTGCATGGAATTGAATGCAGTTTTCACCGATGTATTGCTAGAGGTCTAACTTAAAATATAGGCTCCATTTTACCGCAGGAAAATATGTTATTCCGATTATAAACCGAAGCGAAGTGAGGGCGGGTCGCTAGTATAGAATATAGTAGATATATAGAACCCAGAATCATGTGACGTATTTTAAAAGATGATTTAGGAGTATAACAACACAATATATATAGCTTAGATATATGCCGATGGGTAATAACAACACGAACCATCAACAAACCTTTTACGAAAACCTTAATTATGTATATTGTTTAATTATGTTAATTATGTCATTAATATTGTTTCTGAAACCAAAACCACTCACCAAAAACCTAATAATACAATGAATTAAAAATATAGATTTGAATCGTTTAAAAGTAAACATGTAATCGTGGAGATCATCCATTAGCTTCCATCGCTGGCTTTATTACTTCATTTTACGGTTGGTGGGACTCGGTAATGACCTTCCCAGTTTTCAAAGACTCTGGCTAGGTATTTATTCGTTAAAGATACGGTTATAGTTGGCAGTGTTTTGAGAGTATTTATTTTTATGTTTGCATTTCAGTGCGGGAGTTAGTATAGTAATTGCATTTAAAGGGTCAGTGAATTTAGGTATGCAGTAATGTGTTGTTTTAAAAACGCGCTAAAGGGCTTTTTGGAGGGCACCCTCAGTGCACGTTGCCAATTTATCTAGAAATTTCGTTATATCCCATACATACTCGTATAAGATATATAAATTTCAAAGCTGATAAGAATTGTTTTGAATTTATCCAATCACCCTTAGTCGGGAGGTAGTAGATTTTTTCAAAATACGAAAGTCACCTCGGGAATAGATTCTTCAAAATATTACAATATTAAAATCACTTTTTAAACTTTCGCGTTTTGTACACGTTTTATATTTATAGTCTGAACGCGTAAAATTAAAGGTTTTTGTTCACCTTTAACACACAACCCGTGACGAAACGTAGTGTAGAAATAAAATGAAAACAAAAACTTTTAATTTAACGCGCTCAGACTCGATTTACAAAACAACTTTATAAACTTATGCGTTTTTAAAACTTTTTAAATTCTAAATTCGGGTACAATAAAGGTATTTGTTTACTTTATTCGACGTTTCACCATGGGTTACACCAGCCGTGGTCACAAGCTGACTGAAGAGTAAACAAATACAGATACTGAACAAATACTGAAGAGTAAATGTAAACAAATTATAAAACAGACTTACAATATAAAATTCCTAAAATCGTCTAAAAGCAACGAATCATTTATACAGCTGAGAATTTTGTAACTTTTACAAAAATACAAAGCGTTTAAAGAACCGATACTCGACCGCAGCGCCATTAGTTAGAACGGTACACTCAGCCGACAATTAAACGAGAAACAAGAGAGGGGTCGTTTAAATGCGTGAGAAATAACTGTAGGAGACTTCTACGAGAGTTACGACTTTCCAAGCAGTTGTTTTTTTACAGAAAATAAAAATGAGTCCCATTTTTTTCTGTAACTGTTTTAAAGTATCGTAGAATTATAGGTTGAGGCACTATCCATTATTCTTAATTCTTTTTTCAGATACTGTTTTATTATATATATGGATGTTGTCAATGTTTGTTTAATACTGGCAAATTAAGAATGTATTTATCTATTTAAACGGGTCTCAACGCGTATGTTTACCCTTCTTATTTTACTCGATGTTCCGGTTGGATTGCACCAACCATGGTCACGGGCTGACTGAAGAGGCGGGTAGTTGACGTCGAGAATTGCGAGCAGTTCCATCAACTACCCACAATCCTATCCATTACATGTCTTGGACAATTTCTATCCATCTTCTAGATTGAAGTTAATGATTTCAATTGCTTCACGTACAATCCTGGAGAGGTAGTGGATTGCAGTGGAGAGGATTTTTGGAATAAATAAATAATAATAGTAAAATAAATAAGGTAAACATACGCGTTGAGACCCGTTTAAATAGATAAATACATTCTTAATTTGCCAGTATTAAACAAACATCGACAACATCCATATATATATAACAAAACAGTAAAAGGGTTGTTTGTAATTAATTTAAAAATAAAGTAATATGAGGAAACATTTTAGAAGCTACAGAACCCCAAAGTAGTTTTGTTTTTTAAATTTTTGTCTGTATGTTTATTTAAACATCACGTAAAAACTACTGAACGGATTTTGATCGGGTTTTCACTAATGTATAGTTATATATCTAGAAGGAAAACTGGTGTGTGTCATCTTATGAGTATGACACACGGAAGTTGAGTTATAAAGGAAAATAATGAAAAATCCTTTTAATAAAGGTAAATAATAAAGCACAGTGGCTCCACAATTATTTCTTGCGAGCGTACTGTAAAGAAATATTATATTTGTTTAAATTGTTTATTCAATTCATTGGACAACTAATTTATATGTTTACTTCGCACAGTTTGTCACAATAACTTCGAATTCTATTTGATCAAAGATATTTTTCTTCGATCAGCACACTACTTGCCCAACATAATAAATTATCTTATTGCTTGGACAAATTCATTGACTACAGAATATTCATCAAGGTTCCTAAATGTTTTTTTTTCTACATTCCACATCAACATTAATATTATAAATACGAAAATATGTCCATCCGTTTGTTTATTACGTTTTCAAATCTAAACTACTGAACTAAATTAATAGAAGTTTGGCAGAGGTAGTAATCCGGAGTAGAACATAGGATACTTTTAATCCCGGGAAATTGCTTAGCTTTTCCGGGAGGAGCCAATTAACAAAATACATGCTGACGAAAGCTAGTTTCTCATCTTAAGTGCATTCCCATAAAATATGTTTAAAGGACAAATTTACTTCAAATAGGACTCCTATCAACGAAAAACGTAGCAACAAACCCTGTATTGTCGACCCTTTTTTAATCTATTTAATGTCTAAAAACCCGTGCATTTGAAGCCCGGCCCACAATCCGTGAACTCCGTAGTCAAACAATACGGACGTGACATGAAAACGCGCGTGAATTCTTTTGACGCATCCAACTGAGGTCCTGTGTTTACACGAGTGTGAGGGGCTTTTACAAAATATACAGATGAAGCAGTAGTCCAACCTTTATATGAAAGTTGAAAATTCGCGCCATGCACACAGACGAATTGCACACGGCACACACGTTAACAGAAATAGTAGAGGAAATCTTCCAGTAAAATGTACTATACCATGACAAGTAAATTATTTCTGCTATAGTTTTTGCAACTCCGAGAGTGCGCCGACCTTGCTTATGGATAAATGTACCGTAAGCAAGGTGTTGTATACCCATCGGTATACTATATCGGTACCCATTTTATATATATAGTAAATATATTATATATAATTTATATATATAGGCAAAAATAGTGTGAATAGGATTTTGCAAGGTCGGCGGCGCACCCGCATATCCTCAGGTGTTGCAGGTGTCCATGGGCGGCGGTAGCACTTACCATCACATGGGACCGCTTGCTCGTCCGCCCATTAGTATATAAAAAAAATATATAGGAAAATATTTCGAGCATATCGTTAAGTCGTGATACTGTTTCTGCTTTATGCCATGAATTCGTTCCCTGATATTGAATATACTCGAATTGAGGTTTGCTTTAAAAATTGATTTTATACTTGAAACGGCGTAGGGTTTTCCTGACTTTTTGCTCATCTTACTAATGGAACTGATGTTTATCTATTCTCGCTTTACGGTTATTGGATCGTAAGGATCTCTTTACTTATTGTATTAGGTATTTTGTAAGTCATTGTGAGGCTGCGGCCTTTAACATTATGTTTGAAAGGATTAAACAAAATGTTTAATCAAACAATTTTGTCAAAAAAATCTATAGAATAAGACATAAAGTTTTCGTCTTAAGTTCATATGATTCAATTTATATTCAAAATAGATTTTATTACCATACCGAACAAATATCACACCATCGGCCTATATCTCTCCACTACTGAATATAAGTAACACTGTAATGTACAATAATACTATGTAAATTAATTTTCAACAAAAAATCCCTTGCTATCGATGTTAAATTTTAAACACTTAAGTTAAATGTTAAGTTTGGCCGGCTAGTGAAAACCAATAATAGGCAATAATTATTGTTAAATTAAGTTTTAATTTGTTAAAGTTAAAGTTTTTCTTAAAGTGGTGTGGATTAATTGTTGTTGTACATAAAAATGAGCCTCTCTTAGGTGTCGCCACAACACATGATATCCAGCAATCACCGGCGTACTTCTTCTAGTCGTCAGTCCACCTAGTCGGAGGGCGTTCCACTCTGCAGTTCCCGGTACGTGGCCTCTATTCGAGTACTGGTTTAATCCATCGGTTATCGGTCCTAAAGCAATTTTTCTTATAAATTCATAGTTTGCTTCTTTTTCTCAAAATTACTATATATATATATATATATATATTTTAAAGAATCTTGTTCAAACAGATTTGTATAAGAAAAATCCACCATTAATCCAAAATCGACCAGTCAACAGCTATGGGATGCAGCATCGACCACTCTCTTAACTGAAACCCATTCCCGTGGATATCGATTAAAATACAAAGATAAAATATATGTGCTATAAGAAGGAATTTTACGGTCATTTCGTAAATTACGGGCAAGTAAATTATCGGAGTAGCGGTGCAACCGATATCAATAGAAGTCTATACATCTCCATTCAATCCTACAAACAGACGTACGGCTCCGCAAACTCTTTCACTTCGGCAAATTGAAACAGTGTAGGTTCTGACGCATTCCCGTAAGCTTCCTCGTAAGGCGTAGTGCATGACAGCGATTGACACATAGGATTTAGTTTGTAAACCTTACATATATAAGACGGTATATATGTATAAGACCTGTATAAGACGGTACAAAAATAGTGTACAATATTTTAATACGTCAATGAGTGCACTAAAAATATGATGTTTAACCAAAATTAACATGTATTTATTGACTGTTTATTAAATTGAAAATAAATAATTGGTAATTAATTTACTCGTATGTACATAACACTATCCACACTCGCATAATTCAGATGTTTGATCTTTGAATGCGCCCGTTTCCGGTAGTAAGTAGGTACGTGTAACGGCCCGTTCCCACGGCACGTACAGTATTTTTTTACTGCAGGGACGGTTTTTTACTGGTTCCACTGTCGGTTTCCACTACAAGACTGTCGGGTGTATTCAGTTTGCGTGTCCAGTTTTAAGCCGGATCTAGCGAGTTCTAGCAGAGCGCGCAGTTTAGTGCACCACATCCAGAAAAACATTCCAGCATACAATCTAATACAAAAAACATATATTGAAACAGATTACAGAAAGCCAGATTTCAGAATACAATTCAGTAACATCAACTCGAACATCACTAATTTACTTGCAAAAAAGGAACACTAATCATAAAATTAAAAATTGAGTAAAACATTACAAAATAGATTTTTGTGGGTTATGAAATACATAATATTATTTATATACCCATTTGTACCAGAATAAATCATTTTATTAAGGGGATCCGCGACAATTATTATGCTTGATCTCCTGCGAGTGTGACGTTTGCTCACTTGCTAGAGGGGTTCTTTACGGAATTAATACAATCAGTCCTCATTCCAGCGATTTGTTTTTAAGTAAAAATTAATACACACCAGTAATAAAACACACTAAGGCAAATAAACGGTAATTAAGAAACTGATTATATAATGCATATGAAAAACGGACTATTAAAAACTAGGTACTTACCCTAATTAGGTGCTCTTTTTGTTCATTTATGAATACAGCGGCACTTCAGTAACCAAACGTTATATGAGATATTTAAAAATATAAGCAACGCTGATTTAATAATGGTTTAGGCACGTGGTTTAGGATCGAAAATTAGACAGCAGACTGAATGAAGAGTTCGGAGCTAATTTGAATATAGGTTTTTCATTAGCGGCCAGTTGTGAGGATTTAGTAGCAAGATAGTCGCTAAAGGACAATACTTATAAGAGACAATCAACACTCCAAAGAGTATTGTTACAGGGGTCTGTACCTAGTTAAAAAAGGCTAGGAAACGCTGACTTATGACGTTAACGCCATTGACTAAAAAATATATTTCAAATCCCAAGAACCCTTATGCTCAATAGAGTAATAGTTACCCAATCTTGTAGAAACGTTGATTTAGACCCGACAAACGTCTTAAGTCCTTAAGGACTTAAGTCCGCCATTGTACTTTTACGTTGTACTCGAGGAGTGAAGTTAAGTTTTTGTTTGATTGACAATATAAAAAAATGTGTATCGTGCGTTTTATGGCTTCATAGTGGTAAATTTCAATGTGTCTTTTGTGGGACTTTCGTGTGCTTCCAAGTAGTCTGTCTGTCTTCTCTTCTGTCCTCAATAAACGTATAACCACTTTACTGAGCAACTCCTGACTTATGACACTAGAAAAATATATATAATTTGGGGGGGGGGGGGTGCACGCTGCAATCCAACAGCCGCTGGGCGCGCTCGACTGGCCACGTTACCCCTCTCTCACAAAAGACTACCTTGAAATGTACTGCATTTCCCATTTTATCGTATTTTATGGCAAAATGTGGTAATTACACCATTGCCACATACGAAAAGAAAAAAGTGCGCCATTTGTACATATCCATTATACAATGAAATTTAAATGAATAAAATAAGGTACCCGTTTCTTATGTAACGTCTCTACACTTCTAAAATATAGATGTAAGTTTTATATTTACACATCCCCGTATGTACACTGGGGTTAAAAGTTTGTAATAAGAGTAATGGAATTTGAGGCGTAGTAAGCGAAAAATCCACGTTTACTTTGATACCAAATCGCTTAGCTCGGTTCCATATTAGTTTTACCGACATGCTAGAGCGGGAATATGTAGAACATCTACTGTGATGCGAATGTTAATATCGTTTGCGTTGACTTTGAAATATATATGAATATAAGGTCATACAAAAATGATGTAAAATATATTATTTACATCATGTTCAGTATTTAGAAAGAGACTAATAAATTACATTTAAATTAACTTTAATTTTCCTTTAATTTAATGGATTTAATTTAATTTAACTTTAATGGATTTTAATTTTCCACCACAGTTTCGAAGGCTTTGGACTGCCTGCGAAACTGTGGTGGAAAGTTTAAATCCGAATCAAACTATTAACTGATTAAAAGTACAATTTACTAAGTACTCCTCTCAATTCATACTCTGTCATGCCTGTGCCGTTTCGGCTAGGTGCTTAATCATACATATTAGCTAAAAGATTAAAAATTCTGAGAGGGTTGGTGCACACGCAATCCCACAGCCATTGGGCGCACTCGACCGACCAAGTTATATCCCTCTCTCTCACAGAAGACTACCGTAAAATGTACTGCAAATCCCGCTCTATCCTATTCCCCACTGTATATATGTCGATAGTAGAAGAGATGTTAAAGGCATTCCCATCTCATCACATTCTATTTCTCCTTATTTTCCCAACCAGTTCTGCAAATTTATTCCTAAATTTCCAGACATAGATAGCGCACGCATCTGTGGGCGTGTCAGCATTTGTAATTCTGGACTGATGTTGGTACGTATCGCTGATGTCCACGGGTCCATGGGTGAAAATATCCATTTACCACCAAGTGGACTGTCTGCTCGGCTGCTACCTTGTTTATGAATATAAAAATCCACCTTAAAAGATAGAAATGACACCAACAGAAATTTCAAACATTTTCAGCATTCTTCACTCATTCCATTTTGTACTTCGATACAACTAAAAAATATATTTCAAATCCCAAGATCCCTTATGCTCAATAGAGTAATAGTTACCCAATCTTGTAGAAACGTTGATTTAGACCCGACAAACGTCTTACAACCCGTTACAGACATTGATTCAGTCCTAAACCCTTTCCTTATATTCGGAGAGGCGGAGAACGCATAAAAGGTCATCATTATAGATTCACAAAGTTGTATTTGCGGTTCTCGTGGCCTTTGTTGTGAACGCTGAAGGTAGGTTCCTCTTAGGAAGGGCGTGAACCTGATTTTGGTTGTAGAGTTTGAACAATTCTCTGGACACACGGTTTGGCGAACAAAATGTAGGTACTTTATAAATAACAAGTAGTACTCTCTTATAAAGCCTGACCAAGAAAATAAAAAACCTCGCCATGATGCGTCAAACTAATGGAATTAATGTCTTCTACTGACAACACTAACTAGCTATGAAAAATGTAAATGTGGCGCCCCCACAGTAAGTTTTTTATTTTTATGGTCAGGCTATACTTGACCGTATAGTGTCATCCGGTTTTAGAATAGCACCATCTTTCTTCCCACGGGTGTCGAAGGAGGCGACTAAGGGATAACAAAGCCGTCCAGGAAGAGGAACTACAACACCTCTGAAAGAGTGCACTCGCGAACCCGTTTGGCCAGTGTGGCGTTTTAAGGCCATACATCCCTCATGCACAAGGCAATGTGCACGAGGAGATCCATATCCAGCAGTGGATGTGAAAAGGCTGGTTAAGGTTAAGTTTCCTCTCATACTCGTATCAACAGCTTATATTTGTCAGACTGACAACCATGCGAGATTTCGCTCATCTCAATGGGTAATTTAGACGAGTCAAATAGGACTTCACCCAACAGAGTCACTAATACGGGGGAGTAATTTCAAGGTGAAATGTATATATCTTGATAAAATCATCTTTCTTTCAATCTAGTAGTTTCCGTTACGGCCTTATGATATTGCATTGTATCTACCATACTTTTCTCGACTTATCATTTAGTGCAGCAATAACGGTGCCAACAGTGCAATATTGTTGCTACATAGTGCCAGCAAAATTCGGGCCATATTAGCGGACAGCCTGGACTGCCCCAATATAAGACATTGGGTTGGTGATAATACTCGAAATTATATTGTTACACTGTGTTACATTGTTTTCGTTTCGTTATGACTTTCTATTGAAGTTTCTATTTCTATTGAAATTGGTTCTTGGCAAGAAAACAATATTTTTAGACAATACTTCTTTAATATTCTTCTTATTTACACGTACAACCCCCATATAATTTTCGCAACTTTGCAAAAATGGTATTAGGAATAGACAACATTCAAAGACAAAAACTATGAATACCTTGTCTATTCATCCGACAGCCACAGACGTCAAAATATAATTGTTTGTTTAATTGTATTCCAACACTTACTCAACAAATTTTTGCAACTTTTATTATATTTAGTTTGTCGTTTGTTCGTCTGTCAGTCCGTGTGTCCAAAGTTATTGAATTGCCTAGTTTGGACAAACATCTGCTAGGCAGTACAAAGAGCCGTTTGCGGCTGCCTTGAGAATTCCAAATATCACTCATAGAGTTAATATTTCATGACTGGGACGATTCGTCGCTCATTATTAATAATTTATGTGTGTATGTCAACCATTGCAAACTGAGGAGTGGAGGAGAATTTAATGATGAGGTATGGAAGTGTCTTTACATGTTTCTTTCACCTCAGATAATTTTTTGCTCTCTCAGCATTGTTTAGATCTAGGTATGCCTAAATATTTTCTAAAATTACTTCACTATTGACCGCAGGATGTCGGCATATCATAAATTGGTTTATGGCAAAGATTAATTTACAGCCGCGCGCAAACTCAGTCAACGCAAAAATATTATTTTGCAGTAAATAATTTAGTAAAATAATGATATAGACAAATAATTATATAGACAAAAACCAAGCTACTGGTAATGGGAAAAATAGACCAAATTATTATTTTTTGTATTACCTAGTAAATTAAAAAGAAATTAAAAAAATACCTAGGTACATTACGAATTCTTATCCTAGCGTAAATTATCCTAGATTGAGTATCTTAAAGGAATTCAATGTCTAGATTCTTCTTAAAAGTCTGGAGCGTCTACAAAGAGACAAGTACAGAGAAAATCCAGAAAATAAAATAAAAGTACATTTCGGAACTGTAAAAGTAATAAACAGTATCCTAACTTCAACTCAAGTATCCCAATAAATTGTATCTCACGCATACAGACACAATGTTTACACAAGACGCATTATAAAAACAGTCATTTGTATGCAATAAGGAGGTTGTCATACCGTAAACAAATGTCAGTTTTCCTGAGATGACAATCATTTCAGAAGTTTACTCAAGTTTAGGGAGTTTACTAGCAGGGAGAGGGTGCACGCAGTATTCCACAGCCACTGGACGCTCGATTGACCAACTTCACCCTCTCTCAAAGAGGACTGCCGTAAAATGTACATTTCCCACTTTTGTGGGATTTTTGTTTGTTTCTAGTAAGAAGGTTTCTAGTACGAGTTTTATGCGTTTTAGTCCCGATTTACAATATAAAATGATACAAAACGCGAAATTTAAAAAGTTATAAAATACTCTGCTGGTTGTTCTGAATACTGTGATCTCGGTATCTGGGCTGCGGCCAACGTTCGGAAGTAACATTTTCATTTAGATTGATAAACTCAGAAACAATAAGACGACTTCCAAACGGGCACTGGAAAAAGTGGCGGGAAAACCTTTCGAAATTTGCCTTGGTATAATTGCTATCGAACATTCCAGCAATTCTTTGTCTGCAGGGTACAGGCGGTTCTCTATTTTCTTTCAATTAGTTTCGTCGTAGTTTGTTGAAAGCTGAAAGTGTTCCAAGCTTTGTATGAAGATTGTTCTTTAAGTATACATTTCATTATTACAGTTTTATTTAACGAACCACATGCACCAGACAATGTGTATGAGATGGTCCATGTCCTAGTTACGGTTAAGACGAACCCCTTTGAACTCTGAGACAAAATATAACCAAAAATAATTGCTTAGTAAGATGGTGCGTCTATTCATTTATAAAACGAAATCCATTCTCGAGTATTTTCTTGTTAACTCTTGCTTCGACGCGTCATAGTCAATTCTACAGAGTATAATGAAGTAACTCCTCTCTTAAAAGAGTAACCTTACGTAGCAGTAATTTGTCAGTATATTAAGCAGACAGTCTGTCCGATTTTTTTCACAAAATGATCTTTAATATGAAAAAGCGCGATCTCAATAACAATGTAATAAATCCTTTTATTGAATCAGTCCTTTGTTCGTACAAATAATATATGGATAGGCAAATAAAAAAATAAGTTCTATATATTTTCGGCAGCTCTCAAATTAGGACTGCGCTGCTCCTGCCTCAGCTCAAGTGATAAGCGTCAAGCGGGTATCGATATAGTTGCAATTTACAAAATAGATAACGATCTTTGTCTTTTAGTTTGTGACTAATATTTAGTACGCATAGTGATTATTTCTTTACTATAGCTTGTCTCGATGTATCTGACTACTACACGACGTTAAAAACTAAAAGAGATTGATAATTTGTCTACTGTAACAATTAATGAAACAGTCACAGAACAACACAACACCGTGCGGTAGTCAGGTATTTAAAGAATAGCTATACATAGACCCGATATCGGTGTCATAATGAGGTCCTGACGGGTGATGAGAACTATATTAGCGTCACTAGCACTAACCCGTGTAACGTCCACTGCTGGATGTACCTTCTTACTCACATTTTTCTGTGCATGAGAGTTGCATGGCCATAAAATGCCACGCTGTCCAAGCGGGTTAACGAATCCACTCTTTTAGAGGGGATGTACAGTCAGCAACACTCTTATGTTCCAAAAATCTTTCGGTTCTAATCCCTATAACTAGCATATTAATGTACCGATGGGTATATTCGTATGTTAACCGGTTGCTGACTGTAGTAGAACAGTATACAATAATGTTATTAAATGCTGCCTTACAGTGCAGGGTTAATGCAAATTAAACAGCTTTCCGTCTTCCAAAATAACAATGGTAACAAAATTCTCCAGTTATAATTATTATTAGTTGAGTCAACATAGATTTGTCAAATTATCGGATAGAAGTAGATTTTTGTAACCTTCTATTTCGGTTAATTTCGAGTCCGGAACAATCTTATTATTTTTAGTCGTAGAAATAAACAATGCAAGCAAGCCATCTAATAATAAATACATAAATAATTAATTGATTTGAAAACGATTTATTAACTAGAGTTACCTCTCAAATTCGACACCGAAAGAATGATAATTGTACTTGTCAAGCCTTTTTTTCAAAATAAGTATTAACAAGTATTCTAGTAACAAGTATTAACAATAAGTATTCAAATTAAGAATTAGATATTATGTGTGTAATTTAGCTCTGTATAAAATATGTCGTATACTGTATACTTTGTAAGTGTCGTATAGACACTTCGTACACTGTAAACCCATATTTATCGCTCTCCACTTGAATTTTGAATCGGATATTAGGCGGTTCTACTGTCTGATACAAGGCTCTGATCCTGGACCGGTGCCAATCCACATAAACTGTTATTTTGTTACGGTACCGACAGAATGATAAATACTTTTAAATACTTGAAACTTAGTCGAAATATTATTTACACACTTCGCCAACTCACGGGCAGTTGATTGATGCCACTCCTGTAAAATTCTCGTGGACGGGTATCAATGAATTCTTCAAAGCCCTAATCCTAAACACTTCAAAAGCGTCTTGTAGGCGGAGAGTGCATGCTGCGTTCCCACAGCTGCTGGGCTCACTCGAATGGCCACGTTACCTCTCTCTCACAGAAATGTACTGTACTTCCTACTTTATCGTATTTTCTCAACTACTTTACCGTACGTGTTTCGATAGTGAGTGAGATATGCTAAAGCCCATTCCTGTCCCATCCTATCTCTCCCCATTTTCCCAATCCATTCCTTAATCTGCAAAGCTAGGTGGCGCATCCAGGGGCGTGGCAACGTTTGTCATTCTGGACTGGCATTGGCATGTATCGCGGATGTCTACGTTACTGTTACGGTAGAGAACGTGGTGGCAGTGAAAAACTTTATTTGTAAAGATAACAGGCGAATTACATACGGGGAGATTCAACAGAGATTGCAGATTGAATCGGGGACTGTGTATGAAATATTAAGTGCTTACCAACGAAATGACCGATTTTGTTACTATCCACCTTATTAAGGCCACTTACCTGGTCATTTTATTAAGGGCCACCGCTTCTTTAATCGACCACGCTTAAATTCATTGTACCACCTAGCTATCTAGAATATTAGATAACTTCTAGTAAAATCCGGTAAAAGAATATTACGAAAATTCATAATATATTTTTGCTGACCCTACAGAATAACAGATTTAGGCTACTCGCACTATGATTTAATGGGTGTTATGTGGATTTTTGGTTTAATTAACGCCTATCAGTTGAATTTTGGCAAGATTTTGACATTAATTTTAACGTTTATTGCGTGTTTGTGTTGTGTGGAGCAATGCCTATGTGTTTATGCAATGAGTAAGTTTTATGAAAGGGTAGGTAACCGGGTGTTTAACCTATGTGACTGATGATAAATCGGTTTACTCGATAATAATGCCTGATTAGCAAAATGGCTACCGAATCTCGAAATACTCGAATTCCTTTAATAGTCGACTTGATAAAAGACAAATTCGTAAAACAGTTAATTAGTATGATGATTAATTTAGCTATACTTATACCTAATCTATCCTATATACCTGTGGGATGCACAGTAGGCGATAGAATCCAAATAAAAACTGGAATTATACATTTCATTTTTCACTTCAATTTTATAAAACGTATTTCGCCTTGCACTCTCCGCCATTCGCCTTCCTCCCCTCTCTTGCATTCATCCTTTCTCACTCTCTCCCCTTACGTTTCGTTACACCTTTGTTTTAGTTTTCTTATATTGTACTTAATTAATAAATAATTTATTATAAAACAAAACGCTTTTAATTTTGTTTTGTTTTTAATGTAATACCTACCTCAATATATTAAATACATTTTTCTTAAATTTGCCTATTACCGTAAGTCAGCAAACTACGAGTACTTTAAAAATGGCCCTGCATAAACCGTATTCGAAATAATGGAGAAAGCAAAGGAAACTTACGGTTAGTACTAGTTTTTTTGTTATTTTCCAACGGAAACTTAACTAAATGATGTCGGTAAAGTTCACGTCATCATCAGGAGTTCCTGCTACAGTGAGTTTCAAAATTAGTACATTCATTTCTCATTTCAGACAAACAATATGACGCTTCAAAATGTGAAACTTTAATGAAGTTAGCAAAGTGTACGACGTACAACGACACACAATAATGTGTACTGCGAATTTCAGAGAGATTACAGAGAAATCTGCGTAAGTGTTGCAGAGATAATGACTATATAATTTAGAAAAGTCGCTACATTGTGTCACTCATTATGTGAGTCACACATCGTGAAATAACTCAAATAAGTTGTACAGTATCGGAAGTTGTACATGGGAGTAGGTTCTCGTACATATAACATTTAATCAACGCGCGTCGCTCCAGCCCCGAGCGCGCGCCGCTTAGCTTCCCGGTCTAAGTAATGAGCGCTACGAACGTTTTAGACAGGATAGCATAAACTTACATATTTGAAACTTTTAATTAATTCCTTAAAATAATTTTAATTTTTCCTTGGTACGGTTGTATTATTTTAAATTGGTGGACGTATCTCAGGTTTTGCGTTATTTCGGTGACACGTTGTATACGTCGACTAAGGTGCAAAACGTGTACCTACCTACTTCATAATGTGCACTTTTAGCAAAGTTTATTGAAAATTCTTTTGGTTATTGTGATATTTATATTGTATGTCGGAATAAAGTATTGTCTATTGTCTATATGTGTATTCGTATAATAATATGTATATTATTAGTGTGTAATATACGTGTTAAAAAAGTAATGTTTATTGTAGTTTTTTTCAGGTACGCACTGTTTGTCATTGCTGATCTGTCGCCCGCGCAGGTTTGCTGGTAGAAATCTCCTAATAAGCACGCCTTTTGTACGTATTTTCGATTCTAACTATTTTTATCATTTGTGTGTACAATAAAGTATATATATAAAAATAAAATAAATAAATAAGAATCTTTTTAGAATTTGACTTTCTTTCATTCCATTATACTCTCCATTCGTTGTTCGTTAGGAGGCGATAGAATTGAATGGGATGGAATGGGAAATGGACTCTGGCATATCTCATTCATTACCGAAACCCGTAATTACTTACATAATTGGAGGGAGTAGGATAGGGATCAGTAAATAATTAACGCCACACTCAATGGCCCACACTAGGATTCCCTGTGTCGTTGGTCCAGATACACACACAAAGCCAAAGAAAAATATACACCCAGACCCGACCAAAATGTTGTCTTTAAATAAATGAATTTCCGACCGGGAATTGAACTCGGGACCTTTTCCATAGCAAACCGGGTTACTACCAACTGCGCCAATCGGTCGTCAAATAAAAGGTAATAAATTTTATGACATTGAAAGAGGGGTTACTCGGCTAGTTGGGCATGGCCGGAGATATTACAAGCCCAGGTCAGGCCTGGTGCAATCCGCACTTCAGGTACGAAAATATGCCTACAGCAGCGGACCCCTGCGCAAGGGTTTATTTCAACTCTTTGTATTGCACGCGCCAATAAAATCGGTTAAAAACTACCATTATATTTTGTAAATAGGAATAGTACCTTGTATTTAATTTAATTTTAGAACAATTTCAAAATTGTTATTTAAAAGAAATATAACTATTATACTATACCTACAATAATAATTTCGAAGCATGTCACGTATCGAAGCAATTTACGCACGGTTGTGTGCGTGACCTTTAACGGTTCAGTGTAATATCGCCTTTCTCTGATGCGCGTAGGATTCAATTCGGCTCGAAATGAATGAAATTTTAATTTGTAGGTATGTTTTTGAACGTTTTCTGCAGCGTTCTTGGAGAATGAGTCTTCTGCACTTGTATTATTAGTTATTTTGTGCCCAGGTATTGTATGATTAAAATACAAACATTTTCATTTCTGTCGTTTCCGTTATACAAATGCACATACGAGTATGGTATGTATACTATGGATATACCATCACACCATACCATCAGCCTATGTTTCTCCACTGCTGTATATAGACCTCTCCCTAGGCTCACCACAACACACTCTTCTCGTCCAGTCACTACCGGCGAACATCTTCAAGTCGTCGGTTCACCAGGCCGGAAAACATACCGCATTATACTTCCCGGTATGTGGCCTTCATTTGAGGACTCTACACCATGCTTCGTTACCATGCTATGAGCTACTAATTATCTCTTTGTTTTGCTTTTATATAAATGCGAAATTCAGGTTTAACCTTATCATAACGTTCGATAGCATACAATATAGTAGATTACCCTGTTTCATATGTAAAATGCATTACGTATGCAGTTTCACGTGAATAGATTAGGTTATTGTTTACAAACCGTCCGTATGTGGTTCAAAATGGATGTTTGGGTAATTTAACACGTTTTATCAAGCTTGTTATATCCGGTTTGTGCAAGTATAAAATTGGAGTAAGTAATCAAAAACTGTATTACAAACATGGACGTGGCCACGGCGGGGCGGTGTGAGGCAGGGTGGGGCGGGGTGGCATTGGGATGAATAAGTAACAGACTATCTGTTACACTATCTCTATATAAAATTATAAGAAAATTGTTTGCTTTGCCCCACCCCGGATAAAATCTTGACTAGGTACGCCCTTGATTACCAACTAAAGTATTGCTTTATAGACAATTACTTTGTAAAAATATCTGTTTTGGGCTTTGTATGTAGAAGAAATTGTCTTTGTTGTTGTATTCGGACTCTTCTCCACAATTGGTCGATTGAATTGAGGCATGACGAATTGAATGTCAACAGCTAACTGACTTAAATTACGAGTACTGAGCATTACCTGTGTTTTATGTGTCGTGTTGTGATAAATAAATAGTTTTTTCTTCTTTCCTTCTTCGTCTCAAAGCGTCCATTTTCTGTGGTTATTAATTTAAACTTCAAAGTGCCTAGTGTTTGTCATAACTAAATAAAGGCACGCGCATATTACTGCGGCCGCAGCGCATAACATTTCAAAAATGCTCCCGAATGATTTTCATATATTTTGTAAAACCATCGTACACTTCATAACGAGAGTCGTTCGCTGTGCGACGGCATGACGAATTGAATGTCAACAGCTAACTGACTTAAATTATTGCATTGTCGCAGTTTTGCTGTGCGATACGCTGCGGTGCGACGCGGGTGTAATTTGCGCGAGCCTTAAGACGACATTTTTCATGTGCTTCCAAGGAGTCCAAAACTGTCCCCCGTGAACGTGAACCTATCTATCACTTATCAAGCGACTCCTAACTATCTTTAAAGTGACGTGCAATTGACAAGATGTGTTTTGAATTGTTTTAACTTTAAAATTGTTAATTACAAAGAAAACTCGACACTAGTGGAATGTGTGAATAGCGCTTTTCTTTTTAACCATATATAAAAATGTATGTATTTAATTGTTAAAATATTGTTTCAGATTTTCCGGTACTCTATATGCAAGTGCAAACCGTAGAAGATTTTATCTATACTAATATAATAATAACAATGTTTTATAATGTGCTCTAACAATCACCAGAGATAAGGTGTAGGAATCAATACTAATTCCGTTGCTCTGAAAAGAGATTGTTTTTATTAAACACCATATGGCAATACATCGGATATTAATTTAAAAGGTACGAATCATACCTGAAAAGAGAAACAACATTTAAAGCTATTGATTCTCAAATTCTTTACACATCAAGTATTCTTATTTATTTAGTATTCTTATATATTCACTTGCACCTGCCTGACATAAGTGACAACACAGCCCTTCTGTCAAACCTCCATTGCCTCAACCATAGAGTAACCACAGACTGGCACAAACTCCATAGAGCCACCATCATAGTGAATATGGTTAATGACCATTTACACTAATATAATAAAGAGGTAAAATTGTGTGTTTGTATGTTGGGGGTAATCTCTGGTACTACTGAACCGTTTTCAAAAATTAAGTATTTCACAAATAGGAAGCTACATTATCCGTGTCTAATATAGGCTATATTTTATTTTGAAAATAAAATTGAAAAAAAAAAAAAAACTTATAAACCGAAGCGAAGCGAGGGCGGGTCGCTATTTAGTTAAAAATCCATATTTAGTTATAATATCCACTCGAGAGCCCTCTTAAAATTACGCGCTATAAGAAATTTAATCCTACCGACAATACGGCACTTATATTAGTTTACCGCGAGCGTATAAACGCGTAAGTGGCACATAAGCTATTATTCAGGTAACCGAATAGCTTGGTATCACGTGAGAGACACATTAGGGACAAAACGTATGTTTTATTAAACCGAATTCTATGGTGTTGTAAAACTGCCTAATATAATGTTACGTTCAAGTTGTAAAAAGAGTTATATGTTAGTTGAGTTGAAATGGGCTTTATTTTATTCACTGTAATATATTTGAATCGTTTGTTTTATGAGGCGATACCATTACCGATCTAATTCTACCCACTAGTAAGATACCATACAATACTATATGTAGGTCTGTCTCTCCATTGGTATCCATCCACCACACACAATCTTCGGCTCTTATCATCCAGCCACCACCGGCGGTCTTCTTCAAGTCATCAGTCCACGTGACCGGATGGTGTCCCATACTGTGCTTCCAGATTAGTAACTGGTGGAAATATAACACGATTTTTTCATTTTTAAAACAATGCTGTGTGGAATTGCTTCAAAATTTAACGATCTGTTGAATTACACTATATTAATACACCGACTTAGGTACCTTAGTTAATATACTAACTCTACTGAGCCTTCAAATACTTTACTCCACAAAATAAAAAAAAATCATCACCTAGTTAAAAGCTGATTTTGAGGTCAACTGAGTCTCTTTCTAGAAGAAGCTAACTAGAAGTAGCTAACTGCTAGGCGTCGTATGGTGTCTTCCGGCTATAGAATAGCACCACCCGCTCTCTTGCCACTAGTGTCGTGAAAGGTAACAAAGATAACAAATGATAAACAAAGCGGCTATCACAAGCCTTGAGGAATTATCCACCTCTAAAAGATTGGACTTTTAAGGTGGTCGGTCCATTCTGAAAAAAGTGGACCGACACGCTTGGCCAGCGGTGCGTTTTAAGGCCATACATCCCTCATGCACTAGACGGTGTAAATGAAGAAGCCCATGTCCAGCAGTGGGTACTTTACTACTTTAGTTAATACACTATCTCCTTCGAGCTTTACTGAGCTTTAAAAAAATACTGTATTCAATTATTGTACCGAGTTTAAATCAGATTTAAAAGTTGACCTAATATAAAGCTGGTTTTGAGGTCTCTTATTTCTACGTTGAATCTCACAAACAGCTTTGCAACTTAGGTACGAAAACAATAGCCATTCAGTTAGGCCAGATGTTACGCTCCGTTACTTAACAACAGTAAGTTTAAAGACTTTTGCAATTTCAGGGAACTTCGGTGCTGTAGCTATCAAAATTGAGCTCCCACGAAAATTGTCGAAAGAATCAACAATCATTTCTTCATAATGGGAGCCTGTAACATCGGCAATTACCTCCCGAACTTACTTTCTGTTAATCGTCAAGGGTTAACTCTTCGGTTGGTTCCCAAGTTTTCACATTTATAGAAATAATTGCAGCTCCCCCCTCCGGGGAGGAACTTGTTTGAATGCCAACCTTTCTGAACTATTTACCTTTTGGTCGGGTCTTATTGAAAAACTTTTTAGACACATTGCTTTGTTGGGGGTCTATTCATTGGACTGGAACGTTTTTGTTAAACTCTGCTGGTATACCGCGCATATTCCTTGGAGCACAATTCTATATTTCTGGATATCGAGGAACCTTCAACTAAAACACAGCAAACTCTTTCACAAAGTAACTAAGTTAATTCTCAATACTTTATTGCATACACATGTCTCACTCAATATTAAAGTTATCTTTGCCGGAACACGCAAAGTATTCTTAAATTTATATTTTAAACAAAGAAACATATAAAATAGGAAATGCGTTTAATACCTGTTTAATAGATAGGTAGATAAAATACAAATATAAAATACTTTATTTACCGAAAATAATAACTAAGTAGGTACACAAGATTGCTATTAGGATCCGCACTAGAATATACCTGTATCGCGGGCGCCCAGGATTAGATTATCCTATTAATATTATAAACGAGAAAGTTTGCGAGGATACATCCATATGTATGGATGTTTGTTACTCTTTCACGCAAAAACTACTGAATGGATTTTAATGAAACTACAATAATATAGCTCATACATCAGAATAACACATAGGCTATAATTTATAAAGATATTGTGTAAATTGGCCAAAATATAACGATAAGTATCAAGTAAGTCGGAAAAAACTCTGCCATCTGCGAGCTATTTTGGCGTGCGCTGCAAAAACCGTAAGTGTTACACGAATATAATGTTTCTAATGGTATAATGGTGGAATATAATCGAATATAATATAATAAAATAATATCGAAGTTGAATATAATGGTGGAAATGATTATGAAATTTTGCAAAAAAAAATGTAAAAAAAAAGAACAAACCGAAGCGAAGCGAGGGCGGGTCGCTAGTGTCCTATACTAAAATAAAAATATTGATTACAGGTTGGTTGTTACAATTTGGAGTAACTTCTAATTAATAATCGTATAACAACAAGACAACTACTTTAAATAAGAATAAAAATGAATATTAAATAATAAGAAAATAAATTTCTTCAACTTTTTCCTTCAAGGATATTTAATTGTAACTATACTTAACAATAAATTAATTTTAGCTATGAAATAAAATAGAATTAAGTAAATAATTGGTAGTCGGAAAAGATTGCGGCCTTTTTGCACGTATGACTTTAACGTGCTATATTTCTGGCAACACTGATTGATGACTGACGGGAAAGTTTGGGTGCCACATGATTAAAATGACAGAAACTTGGTAAATAGAATTTCCATATGCTACATGTTGCTGAAACGAAATGAAAGCGATCCATTTATGAAGATATTGGTAACAGACGATGAGAAGTGGATCACCTGTCCTACGATAACTGTACGATGTAGCTGCGCACAACCATACATAGCCGAGTCAGCGATAACGCAGACATAAATTAGTCTGCAGCAACGATACCAATCAGTACGAAAACAGCGCTACTCGCGCGTGCTCCCCGCGCCTTTAAAATAGATTACTTTATAATTATGTAGTGCAATTAAATCCGTAGCTCCAAAAAGCAGCTTATTATTTGCTCTCGACAAGCAACTTCTACATCAACAACTAGCATCCTCTACATGGTCCTTCGAGCCAAAACGGTCGCAACCTCTACATGGTCCTTCGAGCAAAACAGTCGACACCTCTACTAGTGAGTGCGATCGTACTGAATCAGCATTGTGGACGTCAGTTCACCGACTTCACCAACTCGAGAGCGTCAAGACAATAATAGCAGCATAGCAGCTCAACAGTCGGCGTCAGCAAAGTGGTCGACACCAGCAACAGCGGGTCATAGACACCCAGAGCATCAGCAACAGCTAGAACGATTAGTAAAAGTAAGATCTTCCTTTTTATAACTAATAGATAAACTAATAGATAACAGCAACATGGAAGATCTTTACAACCAACAATGCGAGATAAATGAAGGTATACATAAGATAGTGACGAATATTAAAAAGGACAGCGCCGATAGAAAATCGGAAGATTACTTCAAAAGGAGGTTAGATTTACTGGAGCGATATTGGTCCGATTATCACAGCAATCATAAGCGAATCTGTGAGTATGGGGTCACACAACATATTTATTTTCAAGACAATGAGTATGAGGAAACAAAAAGGGTCTATACATCCACTAAAATATTTATTAGCGAACAGCGTTTAGAGCTATCAAGCAAGCAAAATATTCCAGCATCAAAACAGCGTACTCAAACAAGGCAGGGAGAGCAGGAAGAGCAGGAACAGCAAGAGCAAGCAGTACCCGCGAGTTACAAGTACCAAAAAGAAGGAGACGCGAGAGCGGTAACTGTCATGGAATCCCGAGGTTCCACAAGCAAACTAGATGACATGTTACGTAAGCAAGCGGTTAATTTCAAAGCTTTCAAGCGAACAGTGAGCAATATTGAACTAGAGTCAATCTTTGATAAATGGGAGTTAGATGATACACTAAAAACCTTGCAAACTAGATGGTCTCAAATTGATTCTCTCCATTGGGAAATACAGAGCGAGATCAGTGAAGAAGATGACGACTACGAATTTAGTTTCACCCAGCATGAACAGACGTTCAATAAATTAAAAAAGGCCATTAACATGAAGCTATACAGTGTATCGCATAGAGAGCAGTCAACGCCCCGAATGGATGTACCTAGTTTCTCAGGTGATTGTCAACAGTGGCTATCTTTTAAAGATCTTTTTAATGAAGCTATACATAGCAACTCTTCCTTGTCCAACGCACAAAAAATGCAGTTTTTAAAAGGCAAGATGAGAGGTGAAGCCCAGAGACTGATTCAGCATCTATCGATATCTTCCGACAACTACAACACATGTTGGGAAATACTAAACAATAGATACAATAACAAGAAGCTTATATTTACTTCCATAATTGATGCTTTACTAGGATTACCGACTGCACAGCATCAATCTCTAGCGCATATTAAAAAACTACATGACGTTTCATTAGAAAGCCTTCATGCTATTCGCAACTTAGGGATCAACACCAGTACTTGGGATCCACTTCTTGTGCACCTACTGGCGCAGAAACTTGACAGCGAAACATATAGTGATTACATTGATTCACTTAAAAATCCGAAAGAACTACCGATATTACAAGAATTTTTAGGCTACTTAGAGAGCAAATTTACAAGTCTGGAGTCATCACGCAGGAAGCAAGATCATTCAGCATCAAAATTCAACAGTCAGTGGGGTCAGAAGTGGGAAGCAAAATTCAACAGTCAGCCAAATCAAAAGGTATCTCATAACGAAATAGCAAGAAAATATAACCATGAATTTGTGGATAGTTATAATAAATCCAAAACAATAAATAGGGCATTTAACGTGACTACAATCAAATGCCAAGTTTGCAATCTATCGCATGCCGTGTATGATTGCAAAACATTTTTAGAATTACCAAATCATAACAAATTAAATACAATAACAAAATTAAAACTATGTATGAATTGCTTGTTCAATCATAATGGTCAGCATTGCACGTCGACGAAACGATGTCGCAAGTGCGGTGGAAGTCACCACTCCGTCATACATGACGTCTGCGTAAAAACGAGGCCGCAGCCGAATAACACAGCAACAACAAGTTTGGACTTAAATCAAACAAATAAACATGTGGCGGTGACTACCAACCCCACGCAGAATAAGCGAGAGATAAACGAAGCTTTGCTGGCGACAGCGTTGATTAAAGTAGCAGCCGTGGATGGATCTTTCCAAACTCTAAGGGCTCTCATAGATCCAGGATCTCAAGTCTCATTAATCAAGGAAAGTGCAGTTAAGAAGTTAGGCTTACAGAGATCACGATGCAAGGGTTTAATATACGGTATCGGAGAAAAAGAAAACAAATGCAAAGGCATGTTAACAATTAACTGCGCTTCCTATAACAATAATTTTACATTCAGTACAAACGTACTTATTATGAATGATTTATTAAAAGATTTACCGAGCAAATCATTTAGCGCGCCACAATGGTCACATATTGAAAACATAAAATTAGCTGATCCGAACTTTTACGTTAGCCGCCCGATAGAATTATTACTAAACACGAGTGTACACGGGATGATTTTATTAAATGGTCTTATAAAAGGAGAGTGTGTAACAGAGCCTGTAGCACAGCAAACACAGCTGGGGTGGATAGTATACGGCGGCGGTAGTGAAATTACATCTTATCAATGCAATGTTGCACTAAATAATATTAGCGATATACAGCAATTCTGGGAGATTGAAGACATCACCGAAGGAACAAATTTCTCGTCTGAAGATCAAGACTGTATTAATTACTACTTAGCAACTACAAAACGCCGAGAAGATGGAAGATACGAAGTAAAGTTACCACTGCATCCAGATGCAAATAAAAAATTAGGGTCATCAAAGGAGATGGCCATAGCGCAGTTTCATAACTTGGAACGAAAATTTAATATACAGCCTTCGTTAGCAGAGCAATATAAAATATTTATCAATGAGTACATAGCCTTAGGTCATATGACGCCGAGCCGCGGCAGGGGCTATGAAGTACTATCATGTTACCTGCCGCACCATGCCGTGCAACGAAAGGAATCATCAACAACTAAACTTCGCGTAGTATTCAACGCATCGGCAAAAACATCTAGCGGAGACAGCATAAATGATTTGATGTTAAAAGGGCCTAATCTGCAGCAGGACCTACAAAATCTTATCTTAAAATGGCGTCAGTATAAATATGCGTATACTGCCGACATAGAAAAAATGTACAGGCAGATTGTGATAAGTAAAACTGACCAACCATTGCAGCAAATAGTGTGGAGAGCCGAACAAAATCAACCCTTACGCACGTATACATTGACTACAGTCACATACGGTACTAAAGCAGCACCATTTTTAGCAATGATGACCTTGAGGCAGTTAGCGACTGACGAACGCCTTAATTATCCCAAAGCTGCCAAGGTCCTAGAGGAAGCTTTTTACGTTGATGATCTAGTACATGGGTCCCATTCTATCGAAGAGGGTAACCAGCTGATCGACGAATTAAATAAATTACTAAAATCAGGCGGATTTACGTTGCGAAAATGGGCTGCAAATAAACCAGAGCTTCTTAGAAATATACAAAACAGGAAATGTGATGGCGAGATCATATTTAATTTCAAATCAGAAAACACATCTAAAACGCTAGGTCTACGTTGGAACTCAGTAGATGACAAGTTTACGTTCAAATACAACTCAACTAATCAAGTATCAAAATGGACCAAACGAATACTTTTATCAGAAATAACCAAATTATTCGACCCCTTAGGTGGTTAGCGCCGATAACAACCAAATTGAAATTAATATTTCAAAAGCTTTGGATAGACAAAATGCATTGGGATGACGAAGTCCCTGAAAGCATCAGAAAGGAATGGACAGCATTAAAAACAGATATTGAGCAAATACATCAATTTGAAATACCTCGATGGATCGGGTACCAACCCGGTGACGTCATTGAATTGCACGGCTATTGTGACGCGTCGACAAAGGCATACGCCGCGGTAATATATGCACGTATCAAGAAACGTGATAAATCAGCTGTAGTGCTACTCGTCGCCAAAACGCGATTGGTACCTACTTCTAAAAAAGTATCATTGCCAAGGTTGGAATTATGCGGCGCCGATTTATTAGCAAAACTAATGAAGAAAGTAGTAAATTGTTTAAGCGAGCCACCCATCAGCATATATGGGTGGAGTGATTCAATGGTTGTCCTGGGATGGCTCCAGGGTGACCCGGGACGCTGGAAAACATTCGTAGCAAACAGAACAAAAAGTATAACTGAGGTCATTAAGCGAAACTGCTGGCGATACGTGAAGTCAGAAGACAACCCGGCCGATGCCGCCAGTCGAGGCCTGTCGGCATCTCAGTTAAAGAATCATTTATTATGGTGGCAAGGGCCACACTCATTAAAGTCATTTGATGACAAAACATCAGCAATTAATATTAAATACACTACCAATCAAGAAGAAAAAAGTATATTAACGCCAATGCAAGCAAATATGACACAAACAAGTAGTGAACAAAATATTATACAGCAACTATTGGAAAGATACAGTTGTTTCTCTAAAATAACAAAAATATTAGCATGGATTTTACGAGCAATCAAAATATTACGAGCGAGCAAAACTATAGCGCCAAGCAAACATAACAACACACCTGGATATCTAACGCTATATGAGTTAAAAAATGCTAAACAATTAATAATAAAAGATGTACAAAGAGCGGGATTTTCATGTGATATTAATCATTTGAAAAAATACAACAAATTAAGCAATAGAAGTAATTTATTAAAATTAAATGCGTTTTTGGATAGCAATGCCATCTTACGAGTGGGAGGTCGTTTAAGCAAAGCAAACATATGTCAAGAAATGAAATACCCTGCAATAATTCCCCATAGCGGTCGTTTGACAACATTACTCATCAATCAAGCTCATCAACTAACATTCCACGGCGGGCCACGATTGACTTTGTCCGCTATTAGACAAAGGTATTGGATAATAGGAGGAAATAATGCTGTAAATAAAGAAGTAAGAAACTGCGTCATATGTAAAAAACACAGCCCAATAAAACAGGAACAACTAATGGGAGATTTGCCAGAAGCTAGGAGCAATCAAGCATACCCGTTCTATCATACAGGAGTTGATTACACAGGCTATGTCGATATTAAAGCGAATAAGGGTCGAGGGATTAAAACTACAAAAGGATATATCGCATTATTTATTTTTATGGCGACCAAGGCCATACATTTGGAGCTTGTATCGGATTTAAGCAGTTCAGCATTTTTAGCAGCCTTGCGGCGGATGGCCGCCAGAAGAGGAGCCCCGCGTCATCTTTACAGTGATAACGGGACAAATTTCGTCGGCGCAAATAGATTAATACAAGAGCAAAGAGGAATCAATGGATGGTGTTATATTATCATCTCACGATGTCCATCAGTTACACAGTGAGCTACTGCCTTGTGGGGGCAGCGTTGGTAGCAACAGCCGTGTTCCTATGGAGGCGAAGGAACCAAAGGACTGTCACGTTAGATACAGCCCCGCCTACTGAAGTGAACAGTGTAGTGGTTGTGGCTGACCGTCAGCCTAGTGAAGTGAGTGGGGTTACGTTTTCGCGAAAGCAGAGCACGGCTGATCGTCAGCCTAGTGAAGTGAAGTTTACAAACAAACGAACTATAGCCACCTGCCCGTTACCACGAAAAGTAACTTTTAAGGAAGACTTGTAACTTTTTTCTTCTCTTTTTTCTTCTCATTTGTGTATATTTCGCGCGCGGGAGCATGTACGATGTAGCTGCGCACAACCATACATAGCCGAGTCAGCGATAACGCAGACATAAATTAGTCTGCAGCAACGATACCAATCAGTACGAAAACAGCGCTACTCGCGCGTGCTCCCCGCGCCTTTAAAATAGATTACTTTATAATTATGTAGTGCAATTAAATCCGTAGCTCCAAAAAGCAGCTTATTATTTGCTCTCGACAAGCAACTTCTACATCAACAACTAGCATCCTCTACAATAACAATGTTCGAAAACGATCTTGATGTAAACCAGGAGAGCCATCACAAATAGTTCCAAAGCCAGGCCTCACTGCGAATAAAGTCTTGTTATGTGTATGGTGGGACTAGAAAGGCATTGTGTATTACAAGCTTTTGCCATAAGGCCAAACGATTAATTCTGATGTCTACAATTAGTAAAATTGAAACAAGCACTTGAAAAAATAACGCTCAGATGTAATGAATAGAAAAGGTGTAGTTTTCCATCACGACAATGCTCAACCGCATACATCTTTGATGACTAAAAAAACATTGATGGACCTTGGTTGGGAAGTTTTAATGCATCCTCCATACAGTTCCAAACATAGCAACTACGGATTATTTATCATTTACTCCGCTCTTTATAAAATTTTCTATGCCTGTATAAACCATTAAAATCAGTTTTTCGCTCAGAAACACCAAACATTTTATAGCGATGGGTTCTGCAAGAAAAATGGCGAATATTATACTTATATTAGGATATAAGTATAATTTAAATAAATGTGGGTGTGATACGTTACCGTTACTTATTGTGTATAAATAAATATGTGTGAAACATGCATTAATATAAAAAGTTACAATGAAAAGATTCTTCAACATCATTCTCACCGATACCGCCTTGTATTCGGTATTATCGCTAGTGTATTCAGATGGAAAGTACAAACTGCCACAAGTTTGCACAGTAAATCCATTTTAAAGGAAGGATTATCGCTATAATTGAATCAGAACTCAGTTTTATTTGTTTTGTTCGTAGACAACTGTACCGTCTTCATTTGGCACGCAATCAAGTGTATTAAAAGTTCTCTGGGTCCGTATTTCAGCTAACTAGACCAGTGGTGGTAATATAAAGTTCCACCATACTGACGCGACCAGTGTGTTTGCGAAGCGGGAGCGTCTACTTCGTGAAACCAAGCGTAGGTACACTACCGGTTGCGCTAGTTGCAATACCACGGGAATGATAACTTTTAATTTTTCTATAATATAATTAATATACGACAACTTATTGCTTCTTTTATATACTCCTCTGTATTATCCTCCTTAAGGTACACTTCCGAGCAGTCCGAAAATCTGACGTTCTAAGCTGATATCGACACTGAAAAATCTTTACGCGCCAATTTTCAACAACAGTTATTTCTCTTGTAGTTCCAAATATATCGACATATCGACACTTTGCGATCTAATTGGCGTAAGAGCTATTTTAGCGAGAATAAGTTATTTATACAGTTTTGATCAGTTTATTACGGTCTATCATACCGATCTTCACATATATTTAAAATGTCGATATTCGCAAAATGTTCTTCACTAGGCATTTTTTGTAGGGTCAAGGCAAGATTTTTAGAGAAATTATGACGTTAAGGACAAAAATAAGCTTTTACGACTATGTAATAATAGATGTTTTTTTACAAAAAGTGTTTGAAAAACTTTTAATGGTGACTTTTAAATTAGTGACAGTCTTGTTAAAATCAGCATTCGTACAAATGAATTTAAATGAAATAATTTAAATACAAATAATAATCTAAAAGCTAAGTAAATTGTACCAAATAATATGACTCGATCTTAGTTTAAAGGGATGGGTCCCTATAAATTGTTACTAATAATTTTCTTGTAAATATATAATTATTTATTTGAATATTTCTTGTTAAAAAAACCTTTAATTTGTATATAAAGAAAGGCTTTAACGTCAATAGGCTAAGTAAATTCAGAATGTTATTGCTGTATACAACAGACATTTGTAGAGAATTCAAGAAAAAAAATCGACTTAAGTTTATAAATGCTTCGTTAATAAATACAGGCTATTTGGAGGGACGTAAACGCCAAAAATTAATAATTTTGAGGCGTAAAACACAATCATTTTTTATAATAGTGGTATAAATAGTGGTATAAATATAGTGGTATTAAAAAAGTTACATTATAAATTTTTTCTTCGTTTTTGATTCTCCTGAAAGTGGCCTTTTGGCTTATGCGTCAATTGTATCGCAAGGTAATATTGACACATGTGATGTAACTTACCTAATGATTGAACGAAAAGAGCGGAATATTTGTTTGGTGGTGACTATTCGTCCACATCCATCGACAGAAATATATGGTATATAGTATGATGATACAGTAAGTATAATACAGTATCCGCTCAAAAGGCACCATCTGTGTTGCCAGGTTTCCTTGTACTTGCCTCGAAGTTTCTTAAACCTTCAAACTTAATTCAGTATAAATCTGCAGGAATTGATTTCCCGCTCTGTTGACCCCCGACGAAGCAAGGCAAGTATTTCCTAACTCGGTACTGCCAAGTTTATGAACAGTTTCCTTGCACGAGCGAATGCGCTAGGAACTGAGCAGAGAAATTTATTTCTTTCCTTGTATTGTGCTCCATGAAAAGCATGTAGGAAAGATTGTATGAAGTCTAATATCTTATGAAAAGAGAAGTATTGTATTGGCCAATGAAACGTTTGAACAATTTAATAAAAGTTGCTTTGCAGCTCATTATCAACTTATTCACAAGATTCACAAGTTCACAAGAGTGCACGCTGTAATCCAACAGCCGCTGGGCGCGCTCAACTGGCCAAGTTACCCTTCTCTCAGAGAAGACTACCTTGAAATGTACTGCATTTCTCACTTTATCTTATTTCCCTAATGTACGTACGTGTTTCGGTATTGAGTGAGATGTGCCAGAGCCCATTCCCATTCAGTCCCTCTCCATTTACCCAACCCTTTCTCCATATCCATTCCTATATCTCCAAACGTAGGCAGCGCATCCGGGGGCATGCCAACGTTTGTCATTTTGGACTAATGTTGGCATGTATCGCGGATATCTATGGTCGACAGTTACCATCTACTTACCATCAGGTGGACTGTATGCTCGTCTGACGCCTTCGTACACAAAAAAAACTTGTCTAGTTTTATGTAAGTGTTGTGAAAATAAAATAAAAACATAAAAACTTTTTATGGCCGAAAATAAGGTCCCTTTTAAGAAATGTACGGAAAGATATGTCAACAATTTACTAAACTTTAAAAGTAATTTTACGAAAAGTAAGAATATTAATATCATATTACTAGGTTCGTCCGATCTCAGTTGTATTTACTCATTAGGACAATATGTTGATTTTTAATAGTAACAATTTGTCTATGTTGTTATCAAGAAAAATCAAGGTTATCATGAAAAATGGCAAAGTATCTTATGTCTGATAACGTTTAATAAAAACGTTTTATTAATTGTTCCTTTATATATACACCTCTCTATGGTTGTCTAACCGTCCGCCTAGTCCGTTGTCCGCTTACCCATCTAGTCCGTTGTCCGCTTACCCATCTAGTCCGTTTGTAAATAAAATTCATCACATCACATCGCGATTTTTGGTTCTATGCTTGATTGTCGGTAGATTTTGGACAAAACCTTTAAACAAAATGAAAATGCACATAACTGAGTGCGCGGGCGATTTCGGAAAGCCACATTTCCGCCGCGTCGCATGGCACCACGGTGCTACGTGCGCGTTACTACGAGATCTCGCAGTTATTCTGGTATTGCATTTTTTAATTTTGGTAGATTTTTTTTATACTCATTTTTAATTTGACTAATACTAAAGCGCGCCACGAGCAGTAAGAATTTCCATCATTAACATGAGGTCAGCCAAGAGTGGATGGTAAAGAGATTTATATGAAATCGTCGATGATCTATGACTTTACTAGACCCCTCATATTAATATAGGCTTATTAATATAAGCCTATTAATATCATATTAATATAATAGTATTAAAGGGCTTTAAAAACGTTAATATTTCACCGTGTAAATTTCTATGTTCGTCATTTGTACGCTAGAAATAATATATCATTACCACATATTATCTATTTGCTATGATCTTTAGTTGTATACCTACAATCAGCAAATATATCTTATTTAATTTCAAATATAAATTAAATTTGCAATGTGCACATATATTGAGATATTAGAAACTATTTATTAGAACAAATCAGACAAAAATTACATCTGAATACATTCTGCTCATACGTTTGAGAATAATTGTTCATCCAAATAACTACATCATTCCAACTTTATATTCCAACCAAGGAATTCGTGTCCGACAAAGAGCAATCGTTCTCTATCAGAAATATTTATTTGTTAGTGAAATTTTTCCAAACAAAAATTCCATGATTGAACCGAACGTTTCTCCGTCTTTGTCTCCCCCAATTTGTTAAAACGGGACAGTGGACAGAATTCGGATGCTCGTTCAGGCACTAAAAACTCCGCGTGTGTAGTCGGGTGATTTACGAGGACATACAAGTCACAGTACAACGACCACGGTATCAAATCTTTATATAAACATTAAAAATGAGTTTCACGCACACAAATACTCCGCTACTATGCAAATACACGCATCGTGAAATGGGCATGATATCATGATATCATATTCGCGAGACCTTATAATTAGCGGTTATACATAACGATGTGGGATGACGAATGTGTGAAACGGAAGGAAAAGATTGAATTGAAATATGTAAGAGGAGGTAGGTGCTAGCCAGAGGCAAGGGGAAATATAAGATGACGTAAAAATAACAAGATGAGTGAGGGCGGGACGATGTAAGAAGGACTCTGTAATCTTAAGGTGGAAAATAAAGTCACAATTTGTCTGAAACCGTTAAAATTTCTTCCCAAAACGATATAGTTATAAAACTTGCACGATAGCCCTCCTATAAGTGCGTGCGCTTACAGAGTACGTCAAGTGAGTTACAATTCTTTCTAAATTATCAGTAGTTTAGAAAGAACTAATTAAGCACATTTCACTAACTAATACTTTCACACAAAGCAGCGCAAAATAACCAGCATGCATCATTTAGCTATCGCGATTTCTCGCATGTATTGCTACTTGACATTACGTTCGTACTACCTACTTTTAATAACAGAGTAGTTAACATTTTCTAAAATTGATAAGAAAATAAATTTAAAGTGGAGATCTCTCAAGAAATCACTATATCTGACATTTAATGCAAGATTGTAATGACACTACTATGATAATGACATCATTAATACAGTGCACTTTCTAACTTGTAACTTCTAAGCAATAAAACAGTAATCCTGCAAAATATTTTGACTTTGATTTTATAGAGATAATTATCTAACAAAAGTCAAATATTCAGTCCGATACGTAAAAGTAGGTACAGTGAAATCAACGAGACATGGGCTTTGCATTTGTGTGAGTGCACACCGATAGCGTAATATGAGAACCATATTGACAATCGGATTGGACAATTCGGCACCCAATCAAACAGATGCAAAGCTCATATCTCGTTGATTTCACTGTAACTATTTCGCGAATAACGCTCAGTTGCACCACTGTCTTCTCTCTATCGTTTGCGAGGGTGTACCATGTCTCGGAAGTAACGTTGCTTTAAAGTTTTACACGTTACGAATATTTATGTCACGCGCAATGTCTTGTTTTGCCAAAAACTTCTGACTCATGGCTGGAGGGTATCATGTGAATTGTCAGAGAATGACACATAATATGTAACAGACATGTGATTGCAATCATTACAATCGTACTGTGTTGGTTTCCCAACGGTGGTTACGCACTTTGATGTAATTTCTTGCCTTTGATGGAAATACAAAGGAAAAAGAAAGATTATTTATTTATTGCCTGCGACTTCGTTATCTGGATCTGTGATCGTGATCTGGATAAAAAGTATTCTGAATGATAATCCAGCACATAAACTATAACTATACCAACTTATTAAAATCCGTTCAGTAGTTTCAGCGTGATGCGCGTTAAGACAAACAGACAGACAGAAATGTCCAAGAAATATTGTTTTGGGTTCATTCGTACTTCTTTATTACAATCACTTTTTAAAAAAAGTATTTTACGTACAAAAACACGGCTCCTTTACGATTGTATTATATCTATAGATAGATATCTAATCAAATATTGTTTACTAGCTTCTACCCGCGGCCTCGCTCGCGTAGGCTACGCATTAAAAGATTTTTGAACATCTGTAAATCACCGTTATGATGGACCTCACGGATGCGCTTGCTTTCAGCCTGGACATTATCTTTTCGTTTCTCTCTTATATATCCCTTATTTCTTCGCTTCTCTCTTCTCTCTATATCTCAAATGTCTTCTCAAGATAAGTCCATGTCTCAAGTGGAAATTGTGGAAATTCAAGATTTTAGAAAGACTTGAAAATATTCAACTTGTTCTTTCCACAACCTTTAGTTATGTGCTATAAATCGATTTGGACGCGGCATTATACGCGACGACTTCTTGTTAAAGAAGTGGAAGCACATCGCACGTTGATGACCGAAAGGAACGGTTATTGTAACCCGAAGTCGGCGTTGTAACGAATAGTTTTGCACAGCAATTGCCTTGTATATCTAAGTAGACGATGCGGAAAGACGCAATGTCTCTCCGGGTGCTAACGGGTTCTAAATGGTTTGTGAGAGTATCATACCATACCATCAGCGGCCTATGTCTCTACACTGCTGGATATAGGATTCTCCCATGGCCCACCACCACACGCGGTGTTCAGCTCTCCTCATCTAGCCACCAGCGACGAACTCTTTCGTCATTGGTCCATCTGATCAAAGGGCGTCCTACACTGGTAAAGTAGTCGAATACTCGAACTGCTCATCAATAGTGAGTGTCTAATGTGTTAATAAATATTCTGGTATACAACCGATTTTATATTTTTTTCAATCCACTCTTGATTAAACGCATTTAAGGTTAATATATTGACGCTGTTATTAGCTGCATATTGAGCTACACGACAGTGAAAACCTCGTTAAAATCGATCCAGTAGTTTTTGAGTAATTTTATTGTCTTTTTTTATTTTACTCTATATCTCAACTTATTTGTATCATATTAAGATGACACATACACCAGTTTTCCTTTCAGACTCTTAGTTATAGATTAGTGAAAACCCGATTAAAATCCGTCCAATAACTTTTACGTGATGCGATAACAAATATACATACAGACAATCAAAAATCCTAATAGCTACTGTTTTGGGTTCTGTAGCTTCTAAGAAGACCCCTAATTTTTTTTAAATTAACTCAATATACCGAAAATCCTTTTACTGTATTATTATATTTATTACTAGCTGTGCCGACAGATGTTGTCCTGTCCAAATTTCAATAATACAATAATTTCATACAAAAATCCCACCGAAAAAAGCACTTTCAGTTTTTGACGAAAACCTTACTCGGACTATTACGAACATTTTTAAAGAAAAATTAGCCAAATCGGTCCAGCCATTCTCAAGTGATGCGCTTACCAACGAACACCATTTAATTTTTATTTATATAGATAGCTATTTCAGTCGCGACACACAAACACAAAGGGGACAACAAAGAGGAGCTGGCTGAGAAAACGCTGCAGATAATTCACAACACTATATTCCCTCATCACATCACCTATACGTCCAAGGACGGTCAGAGAAGCGGCCTGGTGATTAAAAGTCAAAAAGGCATAAACTAGAACTTACCTGTGATCATATGGCCTTTGTGTTTAAATAATCATTAAATTTACTAACAACATTACGAATACAATTTTTGCCCAAATATATTCAACCATTAGAAATAATTAAACTAAGAGTAAAGGCAAGTAACAATTTGAAATAATGCGATTAAACGGTACTCTCCAATCGTCCTAAATAAGCACGGGAACTTGCTCTACCACCTAAAGGTGTATTTTCATTGACATTACAAAATATTAGAGATGAACGATTCACGATAAGGGAAAATATCGCAAAATAAAATTTTCGTATTTGGTTTCGCTCCCGCCAATTTCATTGAGACAGTTCAACCAATAATTTATGCAAAACTTAATTTTTCAACAAATTGTGATTCTTTAAGTCCATTCTTTAGGTTTTTAAAACATCGATTCTCAGTTTTTCTTAATTATTAATAACTAATATAATAAAGAGGTAAAATTGTGTGTTTGTATGTTGGGGATAATCTCTGGAACTACTGAACCGATTTCAAAATTTTTTTCACAAATAGCAAGCTACATGTCTAGTATAACTACATATTATTTTGAAAAAAAAATAGATAAAAGAGAAACTTATAAACCGAAGCGAAGCGAGGGCGGGTCGCTAGTTATTAATAACTTAAAAAATCCTTATTTACATAAATAGAAACTCGTTAGATAATAATAAATAAACATAAATAGAAGTGTTTTTTTCTAGTAAAAATACAATAACATATTTTGATTACGCGTAAACCTATTTGCCTTCTCATTGGTAAAAATCGATATCGATAACAAAAACATATGTCATCTGATATTGACGTATATTTTTTTTGTTCAATAACTATATATTTATTGTACGTTATTAAAACATAAAAAAGCAAACAGTTGGAGTATAAACATAGTGTAATATTGTTATTATTCAATTTTAGACATGGCCGATGGTCATCCACAACAACATTCATTAAATTGGCTGCAGGAGACCTGAAAGGCTGCCAAATCCTACGTAACACACTATGAATAATATGGCACAGCTGTCTACCGTGCGTCGCCCAGTCAGACAACTGCAATAATATTGACATATTGAATCTGTGCCTTGCCGATCTCTGTTGTCTAAAGTATAGCTGTATGTTCTTGTTTTTACATGTCTCAACTGCATAACCATACTTTTTGTAGAGTATAAAGATGTAAATCGGCGAGTGCGTTATCTTGATATACTACGATCAAGTATAAACCGTCATGTATAATAATATGTTCTCCTTAGTATGACTTTGCGAGTTTTAAATTGAACCTAATACAAGCATTGCGATATCATTCTCTGTAAAGTGAGAAAAATCCTGTAATTGAGCACTTACCCTCGCCATAACTTTATTCTCACAGCGATTTGAAATGAGATGAAATGATTTTGTAGGGTCATTATTGGTCATGAGGAAAATTTTGTCCGGTACCCCATTAATTGTCTAATCACTCACAAAATTTATTTAAAAATTCCTTTCGAGAAACGTGAGTAGACCCTTGATTTCTGCCTAAAAACATTGCTTCAAAGGACGGACCTGTTTCGTTATAATTAAATTTTCTTTGGTTAGTGTTTTTGCGTTTAAAAAGAATGAAACAAACGCGGTTTTCAGCTTTGTCTTCAACGAAGCCTTTTGTTTCATTAATTAAAGATTTTGTATAACATGTTTTTAACAGCGTGATGTTTAAACTGTTTAAACACTAGAGAAACTGCATAATGTAACGATACATCGTATATCTACAACTGATGTTAGCATGTATCGCGGATGTCTATAGATGACAGTATTCACTTACCATCACTTGGACAGTAAGTAACGCATAACATGATGCTAGCGATACATTCTGATTTCGTCCGTAGAAATAAGAAACAAAATGAATTTAATATGTTACAGGAGCGAACTAGATCTTACGACATATACACATATATTTATATAGTTTTGTGTATTATAAGTATCTTAAGTATTATACTTCAACGTCTTACGTACGAGTATCTCTATACTAATATAATAAAGAGGTGAAATTGTGTGTTTTTAGGTATGTTGGGGGTAATCTCTGGAACTACTAAACCGATTTCAAAAATTCTTTCACTAATAGGAAACTACATTATTTGTGTCTAATAGGCTATATTTTATTTTGAAATTTTGAAAAAAAAATTGAAGAAAAGAAACTAATAAACCGAAGCGAAGCGTGGGCGGGTCGCTAGTTTATAATATTATATATACGTTTATAATATTATGTTTATAATATAATATATATATACGTACGTAAGTTAAGTAAACTTACCCTGGAAACATAAGGTAAGATACTACTGGTACTTATCAATTCGTAATCTGTAGGATCCAATTGAATCTTTTATGTTGGTACTCCTAAACCTTTTTAATATTTTACTTTTGATCTCCAAGGACGTAGAAGCCTAAATAGTCTTTCAATATAGGTGATGTGCCCATTTTCTAGATTCTTTTTTCGGTATGGCTAAATTCTTGTGTGGCCCCCGGTGGCCTTTCAAGAGTCACCGGACATTGGTTTCCTACTAAGTCCATAACTCTGCACCTCGCCAAACCATCACAATCGCTCAATTATCGCAGCATGGACTCCTCCTCCTCATTACAAACTGTACAGTTTACATTCGCCAATCTGTGCGTCTGAGAAATAAATAATCTTGTTTGTACGCGCCTTTATAATGAAAGTGACAACGAATAATTGAGTATAAAAAAGGTGAAATAAGGTCTCAAAATCTTAATTTTACGTTTTAATTTGACTTTATGACTGTAAAATTTATATATATATATATATTATACTGTAAGATATAGTTGATATACTACGATATCTTACAGTGTTGAGTAGGAGAGTGCACCTTGAGGGGAAGACTGTGCGCTGCAATCCAACAGCCGCTGGGCGCGCTCGACTGACCACGTTCCCCCTCCCTCACAGAAGACTACCTTGAAATTACTTTATGCTATTTCCCCAATGTACGTACGTGTTTCGGTAGTGAGTGAGATATGACAGAGCCCATTCCCATCCCATTTTTAAAATCCTTCCACCAAATCCATTCCTCATCTCCAAAGGTAAGCAGCGCATCCGGGGGAGTGCGAATGTTTGTCATTTTGGACTGATGTTGTCATGTGTTGCGGATATCCATGGGCTACAGTATCCACTTATCATCACGTGGACTGTGAAATGTAAATAAATAAATACTTAAACAAAATAGGAATAGATTTTTTTATAGATCTTGCAATTCTCTCTTTTGTAGCGTTCAATGTACACCGGTCTGATGGATCCGGTGATTTAAAGAATGTACTGTACTTATCGGTTGAGAGGAGGGGATGCTGTGTTTAGTGTATGGCATCGAGCCTTAAAAGAGATCTACATATTTTCAACGGTGGAGATAAAAACCGGTGGTATGATTAGTGAGAAATTATTCCACGATATATATACCATAGGCCGTGCGGTGTCGATGGGTTTAGAATAGGACCACTCCATTTTTTCCCTTGAGTGTCGTATAAGGGTTAACAAAACCGCTACCCTTTGAAATAACACCACTTCTAAAAGAGTGGACTCGCCAACTCGCTTGCCCAGCGTGGTGTATAAAGGCCATGGCCTTAAAATCTCATGGCCTTATGACCTTAAACCTGAGGCCATGGCTTCAGGAATGCATGCATCCCTGAGGAGTCCCATGTCCAGCAGTGGACGATAAAAGGACTGGTTACGGTAGGGTAAATGAAGATAACTTAATGAATTATGAATAATTAATCTGATAATTTGTATTAATTATTTATTTGAATATATATAATATTTTATTGTATTTATTATGTGTTTTTTATGTATATATATGTATGTTTGTATGTTTTATTCGTTCCAAATGTTATTCGATACATGATTATTCACGTGTACCTACAATACTATCACTATATAGCCCCAAGGTTGACTAAAAGAAAATTAAATGCTTTTTAACATTAAATCCGCTTTTTGTTAAAACAATAAAGTGTAAATAAATAAATAGGGAAGCGCAAGGAACACATTGGATTGCAATTCTACCCTGCTAAGAGTAAATGTATTTTTTTAAATGAAAGCGTAAATAATATTATATTCGGAAATTAATAACACTGACGGGGAAAATATCGGTTATTATGTTTGTTTTACCAAAAACTCGAAGTTTTCAGTTTGATTTTAAATTAATATAAATTTAACCAAAATTTTCTTGCAGTTTTCTTGAATGACCTCAAAATGTTTTTGTGAATTTTCCTCTTAGAAGGATAGAGGAGTCATCCATATGAAAGAATACACTGGATGTATATCCAGCAGTTAAGAGATATAAATTATTATTAAGTATAAGAATATAAATAAGCTTTTGGTATAAACTATCGCTACACAAAGTCCGGTACAAACTAGTGTCGCTAGAGAAAGTCACGTCTTGAAAGCAAAAATTTATTTAAATTTAAAACAGAAATTTTTACTTACTGTTTGCTAGAATTTTATGTAAACGCGCATTTAAATGGAAAGAGTGGTGTGTAAGTGATTTTTTTACGAGCGCCGTCTGTCATTTATTTTACTCTGCAAATTGAAGTTATTTTCAGTGTAAACAGTTTTTAACAGTGGTAAGCATTAATTCAAATATTTATCCATCGAAAATAAACGGTATTGTTGCTAAAGTTATTTTTTATTGTATCGTTTAACGATACGGTTTGTGTGATATCAGTCGGCTTCCGAATAGCACCAACCCCTATCTCTTCCCGTGGGTGTCGTGAAAGGCGACTAAGGAATAACAAGTCGCTACAACAAGCCCAGGGGAATTAAACCACATATAAAAGGGTGGACTCGCCAAGCTGCTCGACTATTTTGAGGTCATAACTATGTAGCTATGTATCCATCTAGCATAAGTCAATGTGGATGAGGAGGCCCATATCCAGTAGCGGATAAAGAAAGGACAGGTTAAGGTTATACGATACGATGAAGAAAATAAATAACATAGGGCGCAATGCTTAGAAGGACAATTTAATTAGCCGCGATATTGCGAAAACATTAACCAACCTATCATTCGCGTGATCGTAAACTTTATTTGCATTTGTAAAATAGTTATTTGTAAGAAATTAAAGCTAACTGAATTAACAGGTTTGTTTTACAACCTTGGTCCAAAAATATATATTCGGTGCAAAAGTTATAGAATGTATAAGAGGGCTGGTTCAATTGAATGAACTATCTGAAGGATCGTAATATATTGATATCTTGCCTCCCAAGGGAAGAAGCCTCCACTAACCGACCGCTAACGTCGGCGACTGGCGACCGAGACTGCACCTCAAAGACAACCAGGACAACTGCGACTACGACGACAACTGCGCGGGCGCGAATTAACCAACCACTGTTATCATTGGAGCAGGGGTGAGGCAGGAAAGGGTACCGCTAATGTAAACGGCTAAACCAAATGAAATACCAAATTATTTTTTTAATAATTATTTAAAGAATTATTTTAAAACGCAAACAAAACTAAATATGGACATGCTTTTAATGTAATTAATTTCACACCATCAAAAACCAATTGCGTAGTAAATCGATCTTTTGTAATGAGGCTGTATGCCTTCTATTGTGTTTGCCAAAAATCCCATTATACGGACACAATGGCCTCCAAAATAGTGTCGTTAATATAACTAAACACGATGTTAATTTTGGTCACAAATTACTGCTTTTAGTTATAGGCAACATTGTCGCGATAAGTCGGTGCAAATGTATACGTGTACGGCTATACTACAGTTACTCATCTGCGTCGTGTGGTATTAGCGCCAACCAATCTCTTCTCATGGGTTTCGTAAAAAGCGACTAAGAAATAACAAACCCGCCACAAGCCCCGAGGGACTACACCACCTGTAAAAGACTGAACTCGCTAGCCGCTTGACCAGCGTGGCGTTTCAAGACCATACAACTCTCATGTACAAGACAATATGGATGAGGACGACCACTATAAAAAAGATATAGTAGTTATGATATACTATGTACACAATGCTTGAAGACGAAAGTCTTTTCAAGCAGTGCGTCCTGATAGTTATGAAGTATAATGCAGAAACGTGGCCTCTGACGGTAGACCTGATCCATAAGTTCAAAATGGCTCAATGAACTAGGACAGAGTTTCTTTGCAGGAAACTCTGTCGTTAAAGAAACGAAGAGATTCGTTAAAGAACTAAAGTCGGCGACGTAACTCATACAATCAGCGTGTTGAAATGGTAACGGGTAGATAGATCATGTTCGCCGCAGGACCGATAAACCGTTGGGGACGACAAGAGATCTCGAATGGAGACCACGTACCGCGAAGGAGAGTGTGGATCATCACATAGACCGACCACTTGAAGAAGTCTGCCGGCGGTGGTTGGATGAGAAGATCCGAAGATCGTGTATGATGTATGAAGCCTTGAGGAGACATATATCCAGCAGTGGAGAGATGGCATGATATTTAAGGCGTTCGATTTAAAGAAACCTACCAGTTTCAAAAGCAGCATTGCAAAAACACAGACTTTCTACGAACACAGACCATTCGGGTAAATATAAAACAACTGCCGCATCCCAAGCCATTACTTTGGCCACAGCACTGGCAACTTGAAACGTTGGGACTGTAATACCTCTGTTTTTATTTACTACTTCCTTACTGGTAGACACTGTATCGAAAATGGACGGTGAAGTATCTGTGTAGATGTTTAAAATACTCCTCACCCATGCTGATGCGTTACACGTACGAATATAGCTCTTATTTTAGATTGAATTTTTTTTTTTATAGATTAGAGGGCGGACGAGCAAGCGGTCCCACGTGATGGTAAGTGTTACTGCAGCCCATGGACACCTGCAACACCAGGGGGCATGCGGGCGCGCCGCCGACCTTGCAAAGTCCTATTCACAGCTCTCTTGAAGAACCCCATATCGTAGCCTAATGGAAAGACCTCTTGAGGCAGTTCGTTCCACAGTCTACGGGTTCGCGGTATAAAGTAATTTTTGGAGCGAACAGTGCGCGACACCTCCGTATCGAGGAAATGCGGATGGACCGCACTTCTGTGACGGGAGGTGCGGTTGTAGAAACCCGAGGTGGGAATTATATTAAACAGTTCCTCAGAGCATTCCCCATTGTACAGGCGGTAGAACACACAGAGAGACGTAACGTCTCTCCGAATGCTGAGGGGTTCTAAACCGCCCGTGAGAGTGGGATCGTCGACAATACGAACAGCACGTCGTTGGAAGGATTCAAATGGGTCCAGTTGGTATTTCGGTGCGCCGGCCCAGAGGTGAGAGCAGTACTCCATATGGGGCCTCAATTGAGCTTTGTAAAGCATAAGGAGTTGCCCAGGGATGAAGTACCGCTTCGCTCTGTTCAGCACACCGAGCTTTTTGGAGGCCATTTTGGCCTTATTTTCCAGATGACCCCTAAATTCCACTTTGTTGGAGATGTCGACACCAAGGATCCCGATACTCTCCGAGATCTTAAGAGGAAGCGAGGTGCTACGACAAAGGGTTTTTTTTTAGCGGTGAATGCACAGACTTGCGTCTTACTGTGGTTGAAATCCACTAGGTTCAGAGAACCCCAAATCGAGACTAGATCTAAAGAGTCTTCGATTTCAGACACAAGCCGGGCGCGACTCTCTTCCACTTCGAATTTCGTGTAATAAGAGCTACATTGGAATGTATTCGGTAAAATGACAACCAAAATTTTCTTTCTCAATGTTTTTTAAACCAGTTTGAAAATGACAGATATCAATGAGTTACGTTATGCTTCTCTACACGAATATTCTATCTATACATAGAATATAGATATGTATCTATAGATAGAATCTTGATAATTGTATCATGGGAGATTATATGTTTAGGAGATTCATAAGATCAAAGCAGAGGTGAACAGGATTATGTAAGGTAGGCGGCACACCCGCACGCCCCCTAGTGTTGCAGGTGTGCATGGGTGGCGGTAATCACATACCATCATGTGGCCCGCCCGCTCGTCTGCCATCTATTCTATATTTAAAAAAGTATCATATTCACTAGTTGAGAGATGTTGCGTGCGGTTTGCCCCTGCTGTATCACACTGGCCTTATTGTTAAAATAATGGTTACGTGTAAGTCAATATTAAAGATTTTCGACGATTCCATACTGATCGTTATATTGTATTGTGGTAGTTGTTGAGAACTAGTTTAGTATCCTCTCTTTGTATTCAACGAGTTAAAAGTACGCTTTTTCATATCATTTTATAAAGTAAAGTATGCTTGAGCTGACGAAGTTGTGGAAATATTGAAAGTAATATTTTTGTTTTTCATTTTGTGGAGATTTTGAGAAAAGAACGTTTACAGAGGGTAACATTTTTATTTTACATAATGAAAAGCTTTATTTTAATATAGAACGTTAGTTTCTCAAGCGGATAAGCCATTTTCTTCGCAATATTTTTGTTCATCAAAAATGTATACAACTTATCAATGTATACAACTTATCAAAAATAAAAAATGTATACAACTTATATATGACTTTTTATATAAACGTGTAATGAGCCCATCACTATACAGTCAACAAACTCGTTTCAGTTCTTGACATGTTCATTAAATGGCGCTGTACAGGATCCTACATCGCGCTATTAATTGCGCCAGCAATCGCGCTATCACGATTTGCTGGCGAGTAATGACCTACGACATCTTTGATTTTCGTTTTTCTTCGAATCTTATGTATTCATTTAATTATGTAAGGTACAAAAACAGTATCTATATATTGTAATATACATACAGTATACACATATAACGATATTGTAATATAAGACTAATCCTATAAGAGCTTCTATGAATACCTATTACAGGTGTACACAATTAATAATAATCTATTAAAATTATTTATCGTTTTCTATCACCTTATTGGATCATTATAAAGCGTCAGTATAGGTCCCAAAGGACAAGACATCGCACGGACCGGTGCTAGTGAATGGAGATATTATTGATATACAATATAATATTTGTTATTATTAATCTTATTATTTGACACTTGCATTTTTTTCAAACCGATTATACTCTGTTCCATATTATATTACTATGGAAGATAGACGGTCAAGCAGAATTACAGAATAGTATCCGAGAGATGGTAAACGGTTAAAAGGCAGAAATGGGAAAAGATGGAGCGATGAAATCAAAGAAATAGCTGGTGGTACCTGGAGTAGGTCTGCTAAGAATTGGAAAAAATGAAACAAAATGGAGGAGGCCTTCATCCAAAGGGCGAACTGACAAATAGAACTTAATATAAGTTTGAAAATATATGTTAAATAAATAATAAAATAAAATATACATATATGAATCTAATAATATAATAATAAGAAAAAATATTATTAAAATATACACTAAACTTATAAATTAATATTATGATCAATTTACAATTTATTATTATTATAAATTTGTAACGTTTATAATGTTGTACATACAATATATGAGTAATGAAATGGTCAGTAATAAAGAGTTCTGGAATTGTATTAATTATGAGTCTAAATACAATCGCAAATGGTTTATTCCTCACGATTAAATGACTCATGACTCATATTTATTTGATACCTGTGACGATCGCCTACTTTACATAACAACAACTGTCAGTTTGTAATGAAACTTTTGAACAATGCCAGTGTTCAGATATATTTAGATAAGAAGATGCTTACAACAGTTCGAACACGTTTGATAGCTATGTTAATTGTAACTTTAAATGCATTCAATTATTTGGACACCTGAATTGATCATCCGCTTTTGATGCTGACTGTACACAGTGGAAAATAAAATCAGAATATCTGGACACGGTAACAAAAATATTTTATATTTTTAAATACAAAAGACTTTATGCTCTGAATAAAGCAAAAACATAAAGTAAGTTGTTCAGTGTCGTAAGAAGAATCGATTATACTAGTTTTGGATTCCTGCAACACCAGGGGACTTGCGGTTGCGCTGCCTACCTTGCAGAATCCTGTTTACAGACAGCTCTTTTGAAGAGCCCCATGTCATAGTGTAATGGAAATACCTCAGCTGGCAGTTCATTTCATAACTTTCGGGTTCGCGGTATAAAGGATCTTTCTAGCCGCACTGTGTATTAAGGAACCAGTTTTTACAATAGGTGTTTTTTTCATAATTGTTTGTTCGTCTCTAGTATATCTTTTATTCTATGAGCAATTGCATTGACCACTACTGATCATTCCCTGTACTGAGTAATAATGAGCGCTGCTAACGTTTATAGAACAACAAAACTTTACATGTTCGTTACTTTTAATTTATTTATAGAAACATATTATATACTAGCTGTACCCGCGACTTCGTATGCGTGGAATTTTAGTTATTAAACTCTAAATTGGGATATCTTTTATTCCCGTCAGCCGTTTCAACAAAGCCTATTCGAAGCGCCAAGCTAAGCTTAATTAATCTGTGGAAACCCTATGAAAATCCGTTCAGTGGTTTTGGAGATTATGTTCGAACAGACAAACAGACAGACAAAAAATTGTTTTGTATTCTGATACTCTTCCTTCATCACCCCCAATTAGTTTTTTGGTAAATATATTCAATGTACAGACACGCTGGTTTCATTATATGTATAGATTTTAAATTAGTTGTCGTGTTTCTATTTTTACTTTACTTCACTGACATGTCATATAATAAAGGTAAGCAAGGAATCCCTAACACCTATTTACAAATATAAATTCAACAGTTTAGGGAACGTACGACGATACAGTGGGTAAACTGTAAGGTCATGTGTTTAAGTCGAAAACAATAGTAAAATTACTTCTAAAAAGTAATTTTCAAATTTACGTAAATACAAAAATCAAAATCAATAGAAAACTATTATATAATAGAGTCCACTTTCCAGGAATGTTCCTCTCAATCTCTTGAAAACTAATTTTAACGAAACATTTTCATTAATAAATTCAGTTTTTGAACAAAATTTCTTAAGGCAAAAGACATTGAAATTCAGAGCGTGTTCTTTCAATGAATTTTCTTAGTTAATGGTGTGAATTTAAATGGGTTTTCAACTGGTACTTAAATTTAATATTCATTGTCAATTTATTTCTCAGATTTGATTTAGAGCCAAAGGTTATATTTTAAAAATAAAATAGAGAATTCATACCGGGAGAAAGGCGTACCGGGAAACGTAGGGTAAAACATAAGGTAGGGTAGGGGAAAACTAGGTAGACGTAGTGGCTGGATGAAGAGACCAAGAGTGTTGAATCTGAGTGAGTTGAGAATCTTGGGAGAGAACTAGTGTTGCCAGGTCCAGTGTGTTATCGGGACAGAAGGTTAAAATAACCGGGAATTTGGTTTTCAAATCGGGACAGTTACAAAAAAAATCTGGTTTTTGCGAATCATCATTTACTTTTATCGGTCGGTCAATTTTTTTTATAATGGTATGTTCCCATTGGTTAGTACAACAAACAAAACAAATAAAACTTAAACAAACTAGATAAACTTCTTTAAAATATAACAAAATTTAAACGTAACCGTTTTGACTAATTATATCGAATCGAATAGTCCGAGTTTGGTGAGAAAATATGAAAATGTGAAAGCAAAAATATTTTTATGGAGTAAACAGCTTACAGATATATTCGTTTTTCCTGTCAAAATTCTCGATCAAAATACAGACTAAGGAGGTCAGTGAAAAATCGGGATATTCGGCGTGCCGATCAAGGGTGAATCGGGACGTGTCACCAGACCCCTGAAAATCGGGACGTCCCTCGCAAATCGGGATACCTGGCAACACTAGAGAGAACTGTAGTTGGAAGAGGCCACAGTATGGTGTGGTGTGGCGTAGCGTTGCGTAGCATGGCGTGATCTAGTACGGCAGGCGTGGCATGGAATGTCATGGTATTTGTTTTTTTATTTTATTTTATTTACTTACACTTTATTGTTTTAACTAAAAGCGGACATTTAATATAATGCTATAAATAATTTTCTCACAGTCCACCTTGGGGCTATTTAGTGATGGTATGGTACATGCAAGTGAAACGGTATTAATCAAGCATCATTTGATTTGTTAGTCTCATATTTATCGGAAAATTTATCCTGACAATACTCATTATCAGTATGATAAGTAATGGTCCATGGACGACAGTATCCACTTACCATCTGGTGCACCTTTTGCTCGACTGCCGCCTTTTTTCTATAAAAAAAACCTGACAACTAACTTTGATTGTTGCTTTTACCTGTCAGATTAATGACGCAATATCATTGATGGATTGTCATATGATCACCTCAATAGCATTTCAACAACGGACGATCATAATTTATTATGCAAATATAGAGAGACAAACAGTGTGTAGGTACTTGTGTAATCGCCCTATGTCGGTGATGACGTACAGGGAAAGATATAGCACGTTCTTACAAAACACGCGGCTCGAAAGTCGGCACGGGCCCGTCCAGTATAAAAAGTAATTATTGACAATTAAAACTCTCCATTTTTAACTTCTGTTAAAAGGAGGATCAGAGCGAAAACAAACAACATGCATGAGTATAAATTCCCATTCTTCATCGGCCAGAGACAGTTATACACCATTTCAATCCAATTTGTCAAAAATGCAAACAGACATGTCGGCCTAAGGTAAACTGACACGGCTTTAAATTAAATAGTGCGGTGATAATTGTTTACATATCCATAATTTGATACTGCAAGGTTAAAATATGAGATAATGAGGTTAAAATATGAGATATCTCAAAAAAAATGTCGCTTAAATGACATTACAAAGTATTTTATCATAACGTCCATTAGTAAATTTAAAACTATAGGCCCCATATACAACAACGGGTACAGAGTTAGCACAAATGCTTATGCAATTGGAATTTATATGTTAAAATCGCTAAGAACGCATTTAGCACGGGTGTGGCATTTAAGTACATTTGATACAAGCCCTTCCGTGCTTGTTTGGTAACTAAAGGTATAATTCCAAAAGCAGCGACTGCGACAGGCGATAGGGTTACCAGTCGTCTAGACCAGCCTTTTTTTCACTTGCGGCGCACTTACACGTACCTATATTCTTTATAAAACTTGATGGTACACCTGAACTAAAAATAAAATTAAAGTATGGTGATTAAAAATAATAAATAAAATATATACATTCTACTAATTTACTAATTAAAAAGTAAAAAAATCACTAAATAAGTGAAAAAGTGTGTAAAATTGCTAGAAATTTGTCAAGCTCGTGTCCTTAATTACACCTCTGCTGTCTGATTCAGGTTACACTGCGGCACACTTAGCATCGTCTCAGGACACACCAGTGTGCCGCAGCACACCGGTTGCAAAGCCCTGGCCTAGACGACACGTATTTTTATGGAGCGTCGCTGCGTTCGTACATTCTCCTCTCTATGGTCGTTCCCTCAACGTTGAGGATTGTGAGTCTGCCAAAGAAGCTTATCGACGATCGTCCTCCAAGTGTTGCGGGAATTTTTGGCGTCGTGGAGCGCCTTGTTCACCGGAACATTGAGAGTACTGGCTACTTGGTTAGTCCAACGCATAGGGCTCCGCCCTCTCGGTCTTATGCCTTCTACTTTGCCCATTATCAACAACTTTTCTTTTTTGTACACTAGCACATACAGAGCAATAGTGTCGCCTGACATCGTCGATCGGTGTCGCCGGTTGCTGTCGTCGCCTTCGGAATACCTTGAGGCAGTTTTATGAGCGGTCGGAACGCTGTGTTTTCTTGCGAATTTGCACCCTTATTTCTAATCTAGATATTCGTAATCTGTGTGGCCATCAATGTGACTAATTGGCCATATAATTTAGGCGGCCACTCTGACTAATGATGCTGTGGACTAATGACTAATGATTGCGGCGCTTTGCTTGAGAGCTTTGTATGTCTTGCATACGAAGTCATAACATGAAGCATCTTATGAACGATTAGTCATTCACAGCTCATTGTTAAATTATTTAAGGACCTTATTCTAGACTAGCAGTGGCCGCAACTTTGTACTCGTAGATGTTAGAGTATGTGTGGCTAGCTTGATTCCCGTGGGAACTTTATAATTGATTCATTTAAAAATTATCCTAAACGTTAATCCGGCACGTGAATTAAAACTATGCCAAGGTTCATTAAAATCCGTCCAACGTTTTTTGGGTGATGCGCGTTCAGACAGATAGACAAACAGACAAAAATTCCAAAAAATGTTGTTTATGATACTATATCACCGCAACGACATTTCTCAAAAAATATAAATATGTAGAAAAGGGTTTCTTACGGTTTTATTATGTGTTGTAAATTTAGCTTGATTAGAGTGACAGCTGTCAAAGTACCTTAAATAGTGCTTATATAAAAATTATGAACCTATAAAAAATAAAAATAACAGAAGCTTTTTGCCATAGTACGTACCTATATTACGTGTATAACACTCAGTCGATAAATAAATATATTACCTCGATTTGATCATTATTGTCCCAGAACTATTCGACTCTCTTTGACAGCTGTCATTCTAATCAAGCTAGATTCAAAAGTATTTAAACATTAATAGATAATATTCATTTATTGACGAAAGAATAACAAATGTTCCAGTTTACATTAAAAATTTAAACCTGCAATATAAAACAGACTCTATTATACATCATGCTCAATATTTGGAAGGGTCCCCCTTGCTCCCCCTTGCTCCCCCTTCCAAATATTGAGTATGGGATTGATCCCACGCTGATAGGAGCACTCGCCTGGCCACGTTACCTCTCTCTCGCAGAAGACTACCGTGAAATGTACTTTATTTACCACTTTATTCTCTATTCCCAATGTACGTACGTATTTCAGTAGTAAATGAGAAGATATGCCAGAGCCCATTCCCGTCCCACCCTATCTTCTGCCTCTCTATTTTCCCAAACCCTTTCTCCAAATCCATTCTTATATATTCAAAGGTAAGTAGCGCATCCACGAGCGTGTCATCGTTTGGCATTCTGGACTGATGTTGGCATATGTACCGCGGATGTCCATGGGAGACAGCATCCACTTACCACCAGGTGGATTGTATATTCGTCTGCCACATTATTTCCATTAAAAAATCTCAAGCATGCTAGTCAAAATTACACCCGCTAGGTGGCTGGTTCTTTGATAATACGGAAGTACAACTATAATTACTCCGAAACTGCATCGAAACGAGCAAACAATCTTGTGAACGACTGTATAGAGAATTGAAAACTACCCGACTGGTAAGTAAAACAAAACTGCGCGAGCGGTTCGCAAGTCTTAAGTTAATTTTAACTTCTAATATTTAATAAGGTTGCATCGATTTGAGTTTGAAACTGTTCTATTTGATACTTGACAACTAATATTTGACCTTTGATGTTTTATTCTATTACACTTAATTGTTATTTATTATGATTTATTTAGTTGTATAGACTTAGTGTCGGTCGGATTAGGACCACCCCTTTCCTCCTATCTTTCGGTGGGTGCCGTAAAAGGCAACTAAGAGATAACAAAGGCGCTACCAAAAGCGCTGAGGACCTTGTACCACGCCAACTCGCTTGGCCAGCATAGCGTTTTAAGGCCATACATCCCTCATGCACAAGACATGCGGTACAATTACGTGGTACGACTGATTACAATTTACGATTATACTTTAAAGTTAGCAGATATAATAGATAATAACTTACCATAGTGAAATGTTTTAGGGTGTAATTAACGAATCGAGTCCAAAACGGATTCATGGGTAACATGCTCCAGATTTTTTTATTAATTCTCAAACAAATGGCATGCTTATGACATGCTTATGATTCCGTCACTCTTGATTAAAGATGAAAGTAGAAATTCAGTGATTCGGATTCAGCGACTCTGGGCCTCTCGAACTATTTTTAAAACGTGTGCCATTTATCAGTTGATTCCGACTCTTTCTTTTTCTTTTCGCGAATGTGCATTGGTTGAATTTTCTTTCGTTCGTTTTGTTGATCTTACGATTAATAAAAATTCCTAAATTTACGTTAATTAGTCCCAGGAGAAGATGGTCTAACAAAATAGCTGTTACAAATATAACGTTAAACTATATCAAACCCGATTCGCAACGCAGTTACAGTTTGTGGAGTCCCATCACGTCAACGGCTAAATCACAGTATACAAATATAACAAACAGTATGGAGATATCGCAGTTCTTGAAATAAACTGACAGACCCGAATTAACTAGCTTAGTTCGACATAGCTCAGTTAGTTCACGTAGCATAGCTTAGATAGTCTGCGGTCGGCACACCTATATGTAAAGTGACCTCAGCTATGCGATCTAAGCTTAGCTTAGCTTGGAATATCAATATTTTAATATTTAATATAAACTTCAATATTTTATTTGAAACTAGATTGGAAAGACGTGTCTTTAGCGTGTATCTGTAGATAATTACAATTTAATATTATATATCTATATATATATATATATATATATATATATATATAGATGTGATATATAAGCCTATACGATAATACGAAATACATACAGACATTTAAAAAGAAAAATAGAGAATTTCTTATCGTGTGGAAGCATTTGCGAATGCCCTTGTAACAACGTGTAAACAATGTCAGTGCGTGTATACAACCCAATATTGGCAGTTTACAACAAGGATTGATACTGTTTGGTAACTGTATTGTGTTTAATATAGTTATAGTGGAACTGAACTAAGTTTGACGTTGAGGTCACTTCTGCACTCCAACTTGGCCACAAGTCGCCATTTATGAACAAACAATAATTTTCAGTATAAACAACAGTGTTACCAGAAGCTTTAACTAACACCTTAGTTTGGTTTTTGTATACCATCTTGACCTTTTAATTGTCTTGATTTTTACTACTAGCTCTATAAATATGATTTATTTTAAAAACTTTTAAAAACGACCATGAATAAGTAATTCTTCACAAATCTCGCGACAAGCTTTTAAATCACATAGAAACATTAATATAATAATGGGGCTTAATTACATTAAATAATAGTAATGACTTATAGAAATTAAACATAGGTTCATTTTCTTCATTTTAGTTTCTTTTTTATTGAAAAAAAGGCAGCTGCTGATGGCAACCTTTGCAGATTAAGGAATGGATTATGAGAAAGGGATGGTAAAATGGAGAGGGATAGGATAGAATGGGAAGGAAATGGGCTCTGGCATATCTCACTCACTACTGAAATACATACGTACATTGGGGAATAAGTAGGAAATGCAGTAAATTTAAAAGAAGGCTTCTGTGAGAGACGGGTAACGTGATTTTTTTGATCATCACAAACATTATGCACAAAAACACTTTGAAGTTTAATAAACTTATCGCTATTAAACCACAAAACCCTCAATACATATTTTTTTATAATCAATAAACACTTGTCTTCACTTATCGAGCTCCCGTCAAACAGTTCTATACTTTTATTGATTCGTTACCTACAAGTAGACACGCGAAATAAATATTCGATAAGTTGTGGAAATGTCGAGGAAATAAATAAAACACTAATACCGAACTCCGAAGCAGTTCGAAGCGTCCCGTATCTGGGCCGGGAAAACTTTAAAGTCACTAAACAAGACACATCGCTGTTTGCCAAGTATCGAGTATTCTTGTTACTGACATTGGTTATGATACTTCATATTTTATTAGTCAAGAAAGTGCGTGCAGGAAAGAGCCCACGCAAATACGGAGCGCATCCCTTACTATTTATATTTACTTACTTTTATTTAAGGTAGATATTTTTATAGGGTTCAAAATTAGTCTGTAGATAAAACCAGACAATGAGTTTTTTTTTATAGAAAGAAGACGGCAGACCATACATGCCCATACAGTCCACCTGTTAATAGTGGATACTGACGCCCATGGATATCCGCAACAAATGCCATATCAGTCGAGAATGTCAACGTTATAATGCTGGCTACCTTTGGAGATTTAGGCAAAAGCTAGTCAGTCAGTAAAATAATACGACCGTAATTGACAATGTTGAGTCCATTTTTTTATTTTGAATTAAATACAGTATCACTTCCCCTAGCAATAACGAGAATTACGTAACCTCAAATTCTTAAGAATTCTAAAGAAAATTTAAAAAAATAGCTGTTTCGAAATTTATGCGTGTAGTAAATAGGCTGGCTATATCTATACTACTTTCAAGGTAAAATCGTATAAAAAAACCGGGAGTCTTTTACGAGTATAACATTTAACAATTCGCGTTGGGCGCATGTGAACTGTGACTTGTAACCTCGTTATAACAAACTTAAAACAAACCTATAATAAACCTAAAGCAAATCGCATAACAAGGAATTAAGTCCGCCATTTGTACATGCCAAATACTTGTGCAATGTAATCTAAATTAATAAAGATACTCGTAAGTCCTACATGGTGTTTTCTTTTCTTTTCATATAATGGCAATGGTGCAAGTAACACAATCTTCCAGTGTGAAGTTTTCTTCATATTAAATAATTTCAAAGTCTAATACGCATCATATCAATGTCCAGTCCCGTCGAAGTAAGTCAGGAGTCGTGATAGTAAAGTGATAGTAGATTTACTGAGAATAGAAGAGGACTCTTTGGAAGCACACGAAAAACTCATGCTTTTATTTGTGCTCAAAAACTATCAAATTATCAAAAACATTACGCACAAAATACACTTTGAAGTATAATAAACTATCGCCATTAAACCACAAAACGCCCAATAGACAATTTTACCAATTCCCGTTAAAAACTACCTAATGAATCTTTAAGACACGAGCGTTAAACACTAGTGAAAGTTATATGCCAAATATGTAACGTTTGATGGTCTTAACACTTTTGGTTTGATGGTTAAAAGGTCGAATCTAAAACGGTTAATATTCACTAGCGCTGGTTTAGAGCTTATTTTTACAACACTATGTAAACGTTATTCGCGGGAATAAGAGGAGTGAAGTTTAGTGTTTGTTTCATTATTATAAACATACATAGGATGACTAGGTAAATTTTGAGATACTCAAATTTTAGAAAGAGAACTCATTTGAGCTGTACCATTTATAAAACAATATTTAACTGAAATTTCTTGGTCCTTGGTTCTATTGATCCTTCGAGCCGGATGTTGATATTAGACTCATTAAAGAGCCATTGATTATAAATTTACTCTGTTGCCGACCGTACAAAGTTTAAAGTTGTCGATACATAATAGGTATTAATCTTAATATAGGGTTGAGTCCGTCCACTCTACCCCAATTAAATATTAAGTAAAATCGAGTCCCTCAATCAAATTACTCATTCATGAGTCAAAGTCGTCTTGAGCGTGAGTTAATTTATTTTAAATCGAGGGTACAAATGGTGAAATTCCCAAAGGATGGAGGACTTAAAGTACTTAAACTTTTTGGACGTCTGGCCTCAAATTATGAACTTCCAGGGTTGTTAATTACTATTATCTACTGAAGTGAGTAAATATAAATTAAAGGCTTCTCCATACGTAAGGCTTACTGTTCCAGTTCTTACTTCTGCTGACAATTGTAAGTTCATAGCTACAGTAATAACGCAACACTATTCAGACCACCTCTTTACTGGACCCCGCATATTATTGAACTTTAATATGAGGGGTCTAATAAAGTGGTCGGTGATCGACGATTTCATACAAATCTCTTCGACGTCCAGTCTTGGCTGACCTCGTGTTAATGATCGAAACCCTTCCTGCGCGTGGCGCGCGGTTTAGATGGTAAATATAATGACTGAATACTCAAAATGCCGATGTCGCAAAATGACTAGGTAAGAGACTACATTATCTTGATTACTACATTACTACAGTCTACAATACTTAGGTACTACATTACTAGGAAGACTACATTATCTCGGGTGTATTTCAAGACACCTAAACCAGTATGAGCACTCCGCCTTACCCACAACCTCTTGCTAAGATTTTTTGAAAGATTTAAAAATAATTCACGGCCTTTTTATAAGGCATTATGTCTGTACCTGTCTGCATCTGATTATTTGACAAAACTAACTGTTGCAGCATATTATGTACTATTTTAATAATCATCATACTAAATATTACGGAATTTCGAAATGTAGCTATGTAGAATCTGAATGTTAGGAAAGAAAGCGTAGATTAAAATTTTGGCTACTTGATTGGAAGTCCTTGATTGGAAATTAAAGACGACGAAAGGTTTAGTTTTCAGAGATGAAACGAGACAAACATTTTTTCTCTTCATATATGGCAATAGCGCAATGAGCATATTCTGCCAGTGTCAAGTTTTCTTCGTAATTGAAGTGGAAATAACTCAAAGCACTTTCTGTTAATGACCAGACCCATCGAAGCCAGTTAAGAGTCACTCAGTAAAGTGATAGTAGGTTTACTTAGGGCAGAGTTGGACATGATAAATGCAGCCTTAAGCTTTTATTTGATTATCATAAACATTATGCACTAACACTAGGCAGTTAATAAACTATCGCTATTAAACTGCAAATCGCACAATACAAATTTTCTGTAATTTTCAAACAAAACCACACCTTCGTTTCACTACTTTCCGCTAAAAAGTTCCAAATAAATACAATGGTTTATACGAGTAATAAGAGCTAATAAAACCTGTAACTCTAAAAAGTCATTCACAAAATGGATTTTTTTTTGAAAATCCCCCCTAGCAAACTAGACACATGTCAGTTTTATGGACCGCCGAGTTTATCTATGAAAAGTTGAATGCAGAATTTTGCAGCGCAAAAATATATGAACATTCGTTGTTATCAGAAATGTCGAGTAGTGTACAGGGGTGGGGGGGGGGGGGAGGGAAGCTTTATACAGTTTATAAATTGTTTATTTTGCATTTCGAAATATCTTTTTGTAGGGGGAGAGTGCACGCTGCATTCCCATAACCGCTGGGCGTACTTGACGTTACCCCTCTCCCACAGAACACTACAATGAAATACAGTGTGTTAGTGACATGCTATCGAAAATTATAATCAGGAGTTCAGTAGATGATATTGAGTACCCTGGCATTGGAATTTTTCGTCGGTCTCATGATTTTCACGATTTTTTTTTTGTGTTTTTTATCACTAATTACAGCATGGTATCACTTATGTAGTCGTCACAATTCGAATTAAAAGAAAAAAAAAAACAACAAATGACGATATTTAACATAAATCTACAATGCCATTCAAGCCTCAATATACACGCGATTTGACGCGATAATCTTAACGCTGTTATCTTAACGATAACGCTGTTTTGCGGCCGAGTTCAAAAACAGAGGTCAAAAAACTCGGTCTAGTAAGGCGCGATTTTTAAACGAGTTAGTTGTACGGACTCGTATGAAATTGTTCACTTCAAATGGCGCGGGCGGTGTCACCAAGTTGCCATATTTAATCGCCGCGATTAGTGACAGTATTCGTGTCCGACAGCTTATATAATCACTTACCACATAAGTTTTTATTATTTAAAATGTAATATAATTAAAGATCGCAATATTTCAACAGTAGTCGAAATGTTTACTTTGAATATGCAGTGTAAACAATGAATATGCATGAAAAATACCACTTCATTCCCAAACTTAATGCGCAGATTTCATAAAAATTCACTTACAAAGGAAAAACTTTAAAAATAAACTTATTTTATTTGAAATAGCGAATCCCCGCTGTCGCTTTCTGGCGAATATGCAAAATACGAGCACTAAGTCAGTTTTAACCACGAAAAAAGTTTTAGAATGTAGTCAAATGTAGCCTATATTGCGCTAGAGATTTCTCAAAAATACGTAGTGCAACCCAATGTTGAGACTTATTATAGTGAAGAGGGAATATAGAATTAGTAACTGATAGACACGAACATATTATTTTCTGGATAAATCTCTTTTTGTCGGCATGTATGTATACTCACTAGTTATATATTACAAGGCATTAATATTTTTGTGCTCAATCAAACAAGGCGTTCACTATGCAGCGCCCTCTCCTGCGTTTCTGTTTAAGAAAAAGTTGACTGGCAGAGACTACCACTATCCATTAAGTACGTTTCTTATACAGCTTTAGTGCAAATAAATAAAGCAAATATTGTAAAAGGTTTTTTTAATGAAACAAGTATTGGAGGGGTATCAAGTGTTAAAAAATCGTTTCATATTTTTTTATGTCAGGTTATAATTGTCATGCACTTCATATATGTTAAATACGATAGTTTCCCCACAGTAAATGTTGACACCATAACGCAAGCTCATTACTCAAGCAAACAAACGTGGCAAGCAACAACGTAAGTGCTGCTACTGAAATAATTACAGTAGACCGGTCCTATGCTTGCTATCTCAGCCACCGGCCGCCATGTCAGTATATTTGACACGTTTTAAATAATTTTAGAACTAAATTATTTATTAGAACTAATTACCAGAAAACAATCCGTGATATCAAAATGAAAATATGTGTAAAAATAACTGAGTAAGAAAGTAAAAAGTATGCGATCCATTTCTAACTTGTTACTTCTTAGTATTATAACTAAGAAGTAACAAGTTAGAAAAGGATCACATTATTTGATTAGTGAATAGTGAAATAGTGAGAGCTTCCAATCTCAATTTTTTTCATGCCTATCTTATTTTCTAATGCAGTATTAAAACTACATTTAATTTTTTTCCTTCTCTAGTTATCAATTAACCTAAAAAATGCACCAATTTAAAGTATACTCAACTACTCTATTACGACCCAGTTTACTTCGTTCATTTATCTATTTTTAGACAAAAAATACAGTCATGATTAACACCTTTCTAAAGCATGGAGCTTCACAGTCGTCCAAATTGCCATTGGTGTTGTGTTAACAGTAATCCAACTAGACCAAAGTATGTGCATGGGTTCACTATTAAAAGTCGTCCAAATTGAAAAGTTTTACTTTTGATAATTATGTGCCTCTTTATTGAATTTAGAATAATAATGTTATAAAATTAATGTAAGTAAGGTAATTAAACAACGTGATTAAACAACTATAGTATATATTACATTGTATTTTTTTGCCATTTCACTTCTACTACATCTCTATGTCTATAACGAGCCATCCTTCACTAGCAGGAAGCGTCGCGCGTTCGTCGTTGAATTAAATAAAATAATAAAGCTGAAAACATTTCTACGTTATCATATTCATAAGAGGACTCTGGTAATGCGTTTACAGCTTGTGCTTTTAATTCACTTTGGTTTTATGAATTTTCTCTTTTTACTTCGTTATGTCAGTCCTTAATGAAAGACCAGCCTCATTATATAAGATTGTCGATATTCTGCCCATCCCACCCATCGGGAAGACATTCAGACCTGTCTCAGAGTCAGTCACAATAGTAAGCGCTTTAAAACTCCGACTGATACTTTACTTATTACTGCCTTTAAAGGTACTGGTTGAAGACGATAGTTTTCAATCAGTGCATCCTGTCAGTAATGACGTACGGTGCAGAAACGTGGGTTTTAACGGTGAGATTAACTATTGTGATTAATAAGATTAACCCTAGGATGGTAACAGGGGTGTCTCAACACCCCAGACCAACATCACGCGCCGATATTGCGAAAGAGGTTTGTTGTCTCGCTCTAATATTTCACGTATTCTCTAGTCTTTTCGAGTGTAATCAGTAGCCGTTGCGCATTGGCAGTGGAAGAACACCGTTACAGAGTTACAGGTACGTGTGGGGTGTTGCGTCACCCCTGTTACTATTTACGTGTGTATTTTTGTTAGCTATGCCAAACGAGTTATTGCTTTTTTCAGCTTTCAATTGCTTTTCTTAACGATGAAGAGATTGAACGTTATTTGAATGATATTGCTGAAGATAATGAAGGTGAAATTAATGTGCTGGAAGATGAGGGGGCTTCAGAATGTGAGGATAACATTTCCATGTATGTATCAGAAGACGATATTATTTCCGGCTCTGATGAAGATGACGTACCACTGTATTGGGACTTTACGTAAAAATAAATGTGAGATACCAAACAAGAACAAATCAGCTTTTTCTTCTCAATTTGCATTTGACTGTGAGAAAACGTTGGTCTCGTTTACTCCAAAGATTAACAAGTCAGTTATATTGTTGTCAACAATGCACAATAAAGAAGAAATAAATCCATCAACAAGCAAACCTGTCATAATTTACGACTATAGTGCGACAAAGGGAGGCGTCGACACTTTTGATAAAATGATACACAACTACTCGATTGCTAGAGGCACACGACGATGGCCTCTCAGGTTCTTCTTTGGAATGCTAGATCAAGCAGGTATCAATGCAATGATACTGTACCTAGAGACCAAGCACCCTAACACACCAGCCAATAAATTCAGAGGTTACTTCCTGAAAAAATTGGCGCTGCAGTTGGCTGAACCACATATGAATCGCCGTTTACTGTCAAATTTACCTCGTGAAATATCAAGTAATATACGTGCGATTCTAAATATAACCGAAGAGGTTATTGTAGGCGAACCACCAGCCAAATTGCAGAAGCAAGCTAGGTGTGGCTCATGCCCAAGAAAAAATGATAAAAAAGTCAATTTTTTTTTGCACAAAATGTAAAAGGCCCGCTTGCCCTGAACATTACAAGGAAATTTGTTTAGATTGTGTCTAAGACACTAAATTTTTATTTTGTTATGCTAACTGTGTTTAAATACTGATTGATCTCAAGAAGAAAGTCCCTTTTGTTTGTTTAATTAATAGTAAAAATATTTTTCATATAAATTGTGGTTTATTTTATAAATCATCTGGAATCAGGGGTGACCTGTCACCCCTGTTACCATGTACGCTGCACTAAAATGTGTTACCATCCTAGGGTTAAAGTCGCTCCGCGAGCTATGTAGGAGCTATTGGTTGGTATTTTTTGTATTCATATATAATATTGGTATTTTTTGCTGTTTCATGACGTATTCTAGCCGATAATAACATTACCAACGACTTTCTTCATTTCATCAATCCACCTGGCCTGGTCCCATACTACGTTCCCCAATACGTGGTCTCCATTCGAGGACTCGTCTCCCCCATCGGTAATATAGGTATATAGCCACTTCAGCTTGCTGTTCTAATTTCTTCGTTACGGATTTTGTCCAGCAAAGACACTCCGAGCATAGGTCCTTCATCGCTTGCGGAGCAACTTTGCATTTGTGAATCAGGCCTACCGACAGAGGCCAAGTTTCGGCACCATACGTCACAACGGGCAGGACGCACCGATTGAAGACTTTCTTAACACCTATACTAACAATGGCCATTCCAGACATCTGTTATTGGAAGCATACAACAATCACAGTGACTTCAATCGAGACTTCCGCATTTCCGTGCGCCCACTCCGGTATTTTCTGTTCGGCACACGGCATCTGGCAAATGTTTGTCATGTATCGTGTCAGTCATTTCCGCCGTTAACCGGAACATCCGTCGAGCCAATAGAGCGGAGCGTGGATACGTTCGCGGAAAATAGTTTATATGTTGGTTAAAAATATTTTGTTCTCGACTATTAGAGAATGTTAAGGCACAGAACCGTTATCATTGTTGTCGGAATACTGTATAATTATAATTTGATGGCGAAGGGATTGAAATAGCAATTAACTGAATTTCATTATTCACTTTCCAAATATAATGGCTTTGAATTTAAAAAATCAAAAGACGTTCGGCTGAAGACTTAATGCCTGGGCCATATATCAAAAACTACGAATCCAACATGACCGCTGCACCAGATTTGTACGTAATTTCAGGGCAGATGTGGAAAAAAACGACCGTCAAATTAATATTTGTCCAATATTAATTTGATAAAATAAAAGGAATTTTTAATAAAAGGAAACCATAAACATTCATCATATTTTGTTTGTTAATCAAATTAAGATAATAAAGATAGTTAAATAAGTAAGAAGGATTTTCGTTTAATGATAATTAGCATGATAATTATCATTAAGAATAAGAAAAATCTAGAAATTTTAATTATTGTTTTCAGCCATCATAGTGGCGAAAATAAGTTTGCAACATAAAAAAAAATTAAATTATGTTGATTTCGCTCCTTCCTATAAAGGCAAACGGTATTATAACATACATTTAACGCATTAACATACATTTAACGATCTAACACAGCCGCCACTGAAGATTTCAACCGCAGTTGTTGACGAAATGTTTGGTAGAAAGAGAAGAGATTCCAGAAGACCTCGCCCAAGTAGTCCGGAAGATTCAATTAATAATTTTAATTTTCACAAATATAACTTTGTTATTGTTCCGCGCAGGGCGAGTTCTTCATTTAGTGATGGATTTGAAGTACTCGTAGATGAAAACAATTTTGAAAAATTGATTTAGAATAATCACATATATCTTTTTATATAGACATTTCATAAGTGTATTTTAGTACAATGTATGTTATAATACCGTTTGCTATTATAGGAAGGAGCGAAATCAACATATTTTTTTTTTTTTTTATGTTGCAAAGTTATTTTTGCCACTATGATGGTACAAAACAATTCCAAAGTCCCGTGGAAATGAGTTACGAGCTAGCGTGTCATGTCTTATAATTATTTCAAGTCGGCCCATCTTTATTTCAAGTCGGCACACGGTAACAACTCACATTTTTTTAGCAAGATAATGTAATATGGAATATTTTAATTTCTATTACGAGCTTTTACCGCGACAGTACTTTAATAGACCAATCTCCGAGTTTCATTTGAAACGCTTCACTTCGAATACTACGTGATCTGTTTGTGGCAGAAAAAACTAAACCTCTAACAAGTTTGTTTTCGGTAGACATTTTGTGAATAAAATAATATTTGTAAGAATAGTCGTATAACAAACGTTATACGACTATCACTATAAATAGAAACGGACCCGTCGCCGGTGCCGGAGACGATTGGAAAAAAGTGACATCCCCCGGTGAAAACAATCAACAAGGACGAGGACATACTATAATTCTCACCATCCCAGGTAACGAACAAAAAGGTGCAATGTACAGTTCATTCAATTGTTTAAGTGCAGTAATATAGCTTATATAAATGATATATAATATAATATACACTTATATAATGGCTTACATAAATGACTATTATGTACTTACATATGGTTATTGTGCACTGTTTTTAATTAGCAGCTCCACTTTTGTTTGTCATAGAAACCGGCGATTTCAAATCAAATCCAAAACTTAGGTTTTGGATCTAAAGTTATAAACTTCGTATCGGAAAGACATTCAAATGATAGCATTGACTTCACAGTTAACATTAAAACAATAACTTCATGATGTGATTTCTCCGCAGTTCAAATGCTGAAACTGTTCAAACTCTAGACCAGAACAAACACGGAGATTGATCTTGGTTCTCCAACAAAATCATTTTGTATTCATTCGCACCGACTCAATTTTCCATAACGTTGTACACATAGAGACACACTTTGGGAAATAATAATAATCTTATAATTCTGTAAATATTAATTGATTCACTTTTTATTTTTTTTTGTGGACGAAGGCGGCATATGAGCATACAGTCCACCTGGTGGTAAGTGGATACTGTCGGCCATAGACATCCGCAATACATGCCAACATTAGTCCAAAATGGCAAACGTTGGCACGCCCCCGGATGTGCTGCCTACCTTTGGAGATATAGGAATGGATTTGGAGAAAGGGTTCGGAAAATGGGGAGGGATAATATGGGAAAAGGCTCTGGCACATCTCACTCACTACCGAAATACGTTACGTGACGTTATTAGGGAAATAAGATAAAGTGGGAAATACAGTGGGGAAAACAAAAAATGTGCACATAAGTGACAGAATACAGTAGGAAACCTTATCGCTAAGGCGTTCCCTTCCAGGCAACCTTGGGAATATTTTGAATTAGCTTTGGTTTATCTGTACCTATATTTCTGTATTCTTCTAGCAGCGTTATCTTCTGAGGAAGATTAGTTATCATCGTTGCTATTTAATTTAGAAACTGCAGCACGGGATAGTGACCTAGTCTCTTGACATACCACTGGCGTAAGTTTCTTAAGTAAAGTGTACTTCGCTTTTTGTCTCTTTCTGTCCTGTATCTTTTCTTGTAAAGCGCGCGCCACAAGCAGGAAGAATTTCGGTCATTGATATGAAGTCACCCAAGACTTAACGGAAAAGTGAAAAAAATAAATTATTGAACCTTAATATGAGGGGTCTAATAAAGTGGTCGGCGATCAACAATTTCATACAAATCTTTTTACCGTCCAGTCTTGGCTGACCTCGTGTCAATGACCGAAATGCTTCCTGCTCGTGGCGCGCGCTTTGTAAAGAATAAACGAGGACGCATGCTGCAAGTCCACAATGATGGGATGTATCAAACGGGCAGAGTTATTTCGTACCTCATATTCCGTACGGTAATATTCTGAGAACATTGCCGTACCTCGTATGTATTTAGAGAATGAGTGAGATGCTAAAGCCAATTTTTATTCTACCCCATACAATCCAAAACTAAAATTTTGTACTGAAGTCTGGCAAAAATGCAATTAATTACATTGCAAAATAATAATTGTCTGGTACACATATGTGTACGTACATCACAGAGCCATTAGTACGACTGTTTGTTCTAACGGAGGCATTTGTAAACGCGGACTTATTGTTTGGAAGATTTTCAATGTCGTCTTAGTAGACTGTTTTGAGAAGAAAAGAAATTTGTTTTGAAAACTTAAAAAAGAATTTAATTCAATTAATTTGTACAAAAAAAATAATTATTATAATACAATTTTTAATCCCAAAAAAGTTTGATTAACTTACTTATATTCGAAGTAAGTTAATCAGACAAATCACAAAGGATAATCTAAATGAAGAGATTTCTGAACTACTGAAGTAATACTAATAATAATAGTAGTATTAATAGTAGTATTAATAGTAGTGTTAATAGTAGTATTAATAGTAGTATTAATAGTAGTATTAATAGTAGTATTAATAGTAGTATTAATAGTAGTATTAATGGTAGTATTAATAGTAGTATTAATAGTAGTATTAATGGTAGTATTAATAATAGTATTAATAGTAGTACTATTAGAAGTAGTACAATGTTTTACAAAATAATTTATGAATTATGAACCTGAAAAAGAAAAGGCTTTAGTTAGTAACATTTTTAAAAGCAAAAGCATAAGTAGCATGATATTCGAAAATTAAAAACAAACATATTTTAAAAAGAATAAACAACGGTTATTATATTTATTTTCTTCAAAACTCCTAGTGTCTAGCTTGATTTTAACAATTTTAATTTTTTTTTTGCATTTTTCTTAAATTTCATAAAACTGCACTTGTGCCTTTTTTCCTACGGAGAGCAGTAAAAGTACTAAGAGTATTTACTTGAGCAAAGGGTTCTGAGGCGATCTCCGGTACTGTACCGTTACTGAATGATAGTCGATGACGCTTAGCATTAAATCAAGAATGGTATGACGTGAACAAAGAACCAATTATTATCATCGAAATCATGATTTTGATGATAATTGGTTCTTTGTGCAGGTCATACAGGTGGGATGTGCGTTAGCGGCTTATTCATGCTTATGAACGAAATAGAATAAATAAATACATGTTTAAATGCAATTGTAAGCAAGTATTCGACATCATCCGTGATTTCATGATATCTTTCATTTCGTCATTTTTCTGCAACGTATATAAAAAATATGTAAACTAGTTTACTTGTCATTTTTTTTTATTTTGTTAGGTTGACGTTTAGTTTCAGTTTGTGAATTAGGAAGAGCGACTCACATTCGTGTGACGGTGAGATCAAATACTCCAACCGCACCTAGATACGGATTTTTTTAAAATTCCACTATCTTGGCGGTGAGAGGAAAACATCGTAAGTTAACCCACATGCTCCAGAAATAAAAAAAATCTGGAATATGTGTATCCACCAATCCGCACCGGGCCCGCGTGTTGGATTACGGCCCAAAACCTCCCAGTGATCTACTAGGGGAGGCCTGTGCTCTGTAATGGGACATTTAAAACTGATACAAGTACAAGTAGGTTCAGTTAACTAATCAAATTATTTTTTCACTAAACAACGTGTTCAAAATGCTACTAAATTATTTCAATAAGGTTTCGAAAACAATGTTTCCAAAACCTTTTACTCAATTTTGTTTCCGTTGAAAATCTTCCGGGTCCCCAAGTTTAAGAAAACAACCCGTTAAAATTGTTTCAATTCACCCTTCATTTTCGAGAAACGAGGATTGTTATCATTACTTTTCGAAAAATATTATTGTTCTTCATTTAATAAAAAAAAACATTCCGCCAGTTGGGGGGGGGGATTCTTTACTAAAATAATAAGGGATTTACTGAATAATAATCAGGGATATTTACTAATAATAAATCGATGGGAAGGCGGTCGAAGTAAAGGGCGCATTTTTGAGTGATTCAAATAGAGTAGGTAGTATATTTTTGTAATGACTTTTTTAAGATTACCGTCTAACGAAAGAGCGCAGTGGCGTGTATCCCGTATAAACAAACAGGAAGAGATAACATTTAATTACCCTATGCCAAATCTAAACTAACGTATGATCCCTAGGGTTGTTATAGCTCCTGGCACTTTCCAGCCAGTCAAAAACAGTCTATGCAATTCCTTGAAAACTGTCACTAATGTTTAACTAGTTTTGAAACCAACTTTCATTCGTCGCCAACGTTGTATCTTGGCTTTGATAAATTTGGGTAGTATAAATCTTATTATAATTTCTAATGTCAATGTTGGAAAAACAAAAGAATATTCCTATCAAGGGTAAATTGAGAACAAAATACAATAAGTATTCAAACATTATATGGTTCATTGAGCCGGATTTGGATCAGCAACGTATAGCTTAATAGTCAAACTCCCAATATTGTTTTAATACAATCGATATCCCTTTTCGCCCCCAATTTTTTTATGAAGTTCAAAAAACTTTTATATATTGTCAACGTGGTATCTGTACTTTGACAAAGTTTTAATCGCGTTCAACTATACTCTCTCCCCTTGTTCAATTAGAGTTCCCTTTCGAAGTAAACTTTAGTCTGACACGTGTTAACCGCTGGGAACATTAGCGGAGGTGGAACTCGGCAAACTGGGGATCTTGGTAACTTGGCAACGTCGCACTAATTGCTGTGAGGGTTGTCCGTGGAAATATTGCTGGATTGTGACAATGAATTTTTCACTAAATTTTAAATAATTAATAGCACCACACTCAATAAGCCACATTAGGATTCCTCGTCTCGTGGATCCAAAGACACAAAGAAGAACACATTACCTAGATCGGAACAAACATCGGAACAACAACGGAACAAACGGAACAAACAAACAAACGAATATCCAACCAGGAAACGAAACCGGTGCCTTTTGCACAGCACGCAAGAGTACTACCAACTGTGCTAATCAGTCGTCGCAAGTCTTAGATGTTATTGTCGTCGCATTAGTTTTCGATGTCGCCTCCGTCCCTAAAACGTTTTAAAACTCAAATAGAAGAATATGTCAGATAAGCTGACTTTCAACTGACTTTTATCCGGCACTGTATCTTGTATACGTTTGTTTATACTCTTAAATAAAGAAGTCAGGTATGCCGTTGTGTCGACTCATTGCAATGTATACTGCGAATGAACGGCTAACTGAGCCGACTACGAGCTCATTATCGATTTTATTTTATAGTGGCAGATGAGCAGACAGTCCACCTGATGGTAATTGGACACTACCACTCATGGACATCTGCCATAGCTGACGGTCATGTCAACATCATTCAACAACGACAAACCCTTTTTGGAAGTTTAGGAGTAGAGTGAAAAAGAGGAAGTTTAAGAGTGATTAGGAAAAAAGATTGAACAGGATGGGATAAGTTCTCCCTGTCTCATTACTCTTCCCATACATTTTGGGGGGATAGAATAGGATGTAGAGATGAGTATAACGGGATGGTTTCCTTTATCTAATCATACACCTTGCACGATGGAACGAAATGGAAAGACTGGATAAGCAGGCGTGTAAAATCTTAATTCCCAGTTATTAAAAATAAATGGTATTACTTAATTTCTTGGGTTGTAGTAAGTGAATAGTAAGTGAATTTGTTCGTAAACTGAAAGGAAACTTTCACACACAGATAAAAATTACAAATTCAAATTTCAGTCAAGTGTACTATCCTGCGATTTCCCCGCGGACACAAGATATACTTGACAAGTGGCGAACGTAGATCGAGGACTTTAAAGCGTAACACATGGCTGCCAATTCACTGGCTACTTAGGAGTGACCTGCGATTTTTTTTTAACTTTATTTTTCATATAATTTTACATTTTACATCTTACCAATTCCTTAGTTTATGTGTTTAACATATATTATTATTATATAAAATACAATAACTAGTGCAAGGAAATAGTTTTGAGGGTATTGTAAGTTAACAAGTTCAAAACTAAATATTTCTATCCTCAATATTTTCCGAGTAAGGTACCTTACATAGTCAGGATTTTTAAAAGAAATATGGGCTCCGACTCTTTGTCAGGTGAATCTTCCATCTCATGCATCGATAATAGCCAGAGAAATTTATAGGATTCAGTGAACGAGTTGAATGGATAAATTATTTTATCCGATAATGAATTTTCCAACTGCTATGAATCATTTTGTAATGAATCTGTTATGTTATAGAGCGGTGATAGATTTACATTCGTGTGATCGTGAGTTTAAATCCTTGGCCCGTACCACTGAGTTTATATTTAAGTATGGATTTTAAAAATTTTCACTAGCTCAACAGTGATGGAGAACATCATGAGAATATGGAATATGGAAATTGGAGTATGAGATCCACCAATCCGCACTGGGCTTGCGTGGTGGATTACGGCCCGAAATCCCCAAGATTTACTAGGGGAGGCCTCTGCCCTGCAGTGGGACGATAGAGTCTGATACACGTACAAGTATAATTATGAATCTAGACGTCTAAATTATAATCATGATTAACTCATAAAATAAATTAATTAAATATATGTACAAAGCTTTTTAAATGAATTGAATATAAAACAACGTGACTCGAGTATTTATTACTCATTACCTGCTTACCTGCTTAAGCATAATAAAGCGCGAGCTACAAAGAAATAATAAAGTCTCGGCAATATTAATATTATTATGCAGTAAAACTAAGTATTCAAATGTAAATCAGGGCTGCGAGCGGTCCCTTTGTCTTCAGTTGAAAATGAATTACGGCCCTTGACTTCTGCATAATGTAAAATGAGATTAAGATTGCCTTTCGCGTGTGACTTTTGCTTGAGTCACAAAATTTTGGAGACGAGCTTAGTTCAGAACTGGTAATCTAGAAGTAATGTAACCTGAACTCACATTTTTGAGGTCAACTTGAAATTTTTCTTTCGGGCATTCAGCATTATGTTGAGCCCTTTGTGATTATTTTGTGTCTTTCTTTGTGTCATCATTTTCTTTTAATTTATGTAATTATGTGTCTTATCGAATACATGTTTCCTTCTTCTTTCCAGTAACTAACAGTCAGTATTAAATACCAGCTCCTAATCATGGTCGGTACCGATTACAACCAACTGAAAAATAATACTGAAGAATAAGGAGTTACAAAAACTTTATACGTCCAAGTCCTTAGCTCTAGGTACGTAGTATAATATACGTAGTATAAATATACGTAGTAATGCTAAGCAATCTTGTCCAGGAAGTCATTGGTGCTAACGCCGGCACTGGATGTAACGGAAATAACCAAACCTTTTCCGAAACCTGAAGCCATAAGTTCCTTTCCTTCACGATTCATGGCACGATTCATCTATTTTTCAAAAATACCTTTTTTTAGTTTTTACCTAATTTTTCATATAACGAACACAAAATTCATATTTAAAAAAGTACGTTGCATGTCAATTAAATCATAATCGTGAGCATGATATTTTTATCCCTACACGCGGGACTCATTATGAAATTTAAGCAGCCGACATCGTGGACAATAATGTGTACATATTCGATGAAATCAGAACGGACACGATGATATATTGTAATGGTATAAAATGATATTGAGTAAGATAGAATGAAATAGTACGAGATGAGATAGAGTATGATAAGATGCCAGCGAAAGTGAACTTTTACAATACTCGCTCACTCTCAAACATATTGATACGTTTCAAAGTAGTTTTCTTTAAGAGTGGGGAAACTCAGTTAGTCAGACGCAAGCACGCCGACTAGCCTACGCAAGTATATTGATCTAACTAATAAACTAATCGGTAATCACACATTAATATTCAAAATACACGCGAACGACGTCGCGGGCACAGCTAGTATATAATTATTATTATGTATTTTTTCGATACACTTAGTGTTATTTCTTTATGATATTATACTATGTAAGCACTAGTGTAATTAAACACTTTCTGTTCATATATAAATAGGAAAGTCTGTATTACAGGTTTAACGCCCATATAAAAGTGTTATAAAAACATTTGTTCAAAACGCAAAATTAAAAAAAGTTCTAACAAGTTCCAAAAAGTTGAACGTTTCACAAGTCGACTCTACGGTTTCAAAACAATAAAATACACCAAATAAAATTTCAAATTACTAAATTATACTAATCTTAAATCGAGTCGCAGAAAATAAAATTTAAAAAATGTGTCCCTTCCAACGTCGTTATGAATATTTTAATGTTATTATATTTATCTGTCTGCGAGTATAATTTAGGGAGATAAGGAGCTACTTGGCTTAAAAATTTAAATTTCAACCATGTTAATATTTTTTTCGAAATTATCGCGTATTTCAAAAACAGATACAATAGGCGTAGTACATATAAAAACCTGTTCTAAACTGCAGAGGCTGAAAGGTAGGTACATAAATATTTTTCAGTACAGCTTTCGCCTTCAGGGCACGGGTTAGGGCACTCTAGCACTCTTTGATCTATTGCTTCTCAGCTGTTTTCGATTCCTGAAAAAAAGAAACAATGATTTCCGAATCAGACATGGGTGTAAAATAATGTATTCGTTTAGATAGAAGATAGTTATAGTTATACACACTAATTGTGTAAACCTTGGAATCGGGGTTCACAAGACAAACCTACAGATTTTTTTAGACCCAATAACCATTTGTAAGCCAATAACCAGAGCGGTGATAGCTTAAGAGTATCTATACTCAACACACATTCGTGCGATCGCGAGTTCAAATTCTCAAAAAAGGCCCATGCTCCAGAAATTGAAAAAAAAATTGAGTATGTGTTCTCCAAATCCGAACTGGGCCCGCGTGGTGGATTACGGCCTGAAACACCCTAGTTATTTACTAAGGGAAGCCTGTGCTCCTGCAGTGGGCCGTTATAGGCTGATACAAGTATAAGTATAATATAAGGACCTTCCTTACATATGAAATTACCGTTTGTTCATAGTGGTCACTTTGAACTTAGTTATCTTGCGATTGGCTTCGAATTCCAAATTCAAATCAATTTCAATTTAAGCTATTACATTATTTTTCAAAATCAGTTATTCGTTTGTTTTTCCGTCAAACGACTTTTTGCTTAGATATCGCTGTATTTACGACCATGGAAAAGTAAAAACTGCGCGTTACTTTCGAATATGAGTTCCATCATGGCGGCAACGCAGCACAGATGGCATGCAATATCAACGATGTGTCCAGACCAAACACCACAAACGAACATATGGTGCGTTTTTTGTTTGATCGTTTCCTCCGTTCTGGAAATTTTGACCTCAAGAACAAGCCCCGTGGACGACCGGATACATAAGGAGAGTTAGCAGCAGCCTTGCGTAAGTGACAAAACGATATTGATTCATTTGCTACAAATCGGGAAAGTGAAGAAGCTCGGTAAGTGGGCACTGTATAAGTGGTTCAATTATACCGTTCAAACCAAGCTCATGATAACTGTATATGGTCCTGTGCCGGTATTATCCACTACAGCTTATTAAAATCTGGCACAACAATTAATGCAGATGTATACTGAGAAGCTCGCTATTAAACAACCTAGTCTGGTCAATCGCTCTTGTCCACTGCTTCTCTATGATAACGGTCACCTACACACTGTACGACAGACAGTCTCAAAGTTACAGGAGCTTCCTCTGGAAACTCTCCGCCACCCACCGTACTCGCCAGACCTCGTCCCTACTGATTTCCATTTTGTTCAGAATTGGTGTAACTTTTTACAGGGGACAAAATTCAACTCCGATGAAGCAGGGAAAAACTCCTTCAGAGAATTAATCGATTCCCATCCCCAGAAGTTCTATAGCAGAGGCATCAATCAACTTCCATTAAAATGGCAAAAGTGCATTGATAATATGGGATAATAATTCGATTAATTAAAAATACCTATAATTTTCATACAAAAAAAATATTTAAATCTTTCCATATAAAACGGCAATATGAACCTAATACAACCATTTGTAAAATGCATTTCTTTTGTATGTTAATTAAATTAAAATATAATCTTATATATCAAAAAAATATTCTGAATTTTTTTTCCCCCATTTCACGAATACCCATCGCTTTATCCGCAATTTTCATACAAAGGTTCGAAAAGCGGCACCTCAAAAGCCTATATTTTTAAACCGCAACAATCAAGCCTCGGTGTAATTTCAGCACCGCTCATGACACCGCCAACAAAGCCCTTGGGCCCTTTCAGCTTTGACGAATTGCTTTTTGCCAAAAAAAAAACAACCTATATGCTAACAAAGCATTTTTGGGTATACGGTGATTGACATTTTCACCTGAATTTCAGTTTATTGTTAGTGCCGCGTTTTCATGAGTCAAGTGGTGTCTTTGTGCTGATGATGAATGGTTCGCTAGTGACTTGTAGAGGGTTTTGTTGTCCTTTATAAGGTTCGTCGCTTTATGTTCTTTTTACTTGAGTTCAAAAGGTCGATGACTACGTGACCTTGGCGTTAGTTCGCAGAATTAGAATAACGATAGGACCCACATTATTAGAATATAGCGTTGAACAACGAAGAAAGTGAGAAAGTAGGAAAATGATTTTATTGACTACAACAATATTAGAAGATATAATAAATTGAGCGGAATGTAAAAAAGAAAGAAATATTAATTGTTGTGCCAATCGGCATGAATTCAGAACTGTTACAGCGTAAACTGCGACGCTGATTTTAAAGTGGAGCCGCACCGATGACCACAGACTGCCCACAGCAGAGGTCGTGCCATATATATATTTATATGAAGCCATTTTCACTTGAGAGAATGGGATGACTTTCTTTATACAAATAAAAATAAATGTTTACCCAAAAGTTTGGAAATAAATTCGGTCCCTTCGACTTCAACCTATAACGTCCCAGTCCAGGGTTTCGGGTCATAATACACCGCAGTGCGGATTTTCGGATACATAATATTAAAATGCTGTAAATATTTTTGTCCGCTTTTTTTTAAATCCATACTTAAGTAGAGACTCAATGGCTGAGGATTTGAACTCACGATCTCTCGAATGAAAGTCGATAGATTGTGAGACCCTATATAAATATATACCCCCTATATAGATAATGTTCGAACAAAATAATTATTTCCTTATAAATCTTATTCCTTAAAACTGCCTCCATATTTCCTTAAAAACCATTACCTCACCTAAATCTGTGTCAAAAACAGGTACAAAATAACCCTCCCTTCAATCGCGACCCGAAAATTATAAACAGCTTTTGACTCCTCAAAAAGGTCCCAAAGGGCGCTCCTTCACAAATAAATCACAAAGAAATCTCCTTCCAATATAAGAGAGTATATATCAAAGAAAGGGTAAAACAATCCACCCTACGATGGGGCAATAACTCAAACCCGGAGCTCTTATCGCCCTGTCGATGTAGACACGCCTTTACAATGTCCCAAACGTTTACTGACGTGTTGTTTTTCTACTTTTTGAGACGTTTTTTGAGTTATAGTGCGACGATTTGTTAAATAACTTTCGAGTTCGATAAAAATATCTAGAAATCCTTCACACTTCACGTAGGTGACGTATAATTCTATAATCGCAACAAATTCTATTGCACCATCAGAAATCCGAGCACGATTCAGACTCCGTCAAAACTCGCGACAACTTAATTAAAATAACTCATTCATTACTTATCTCAAACACCAACTTATCTTATTTAAACTCCAAGTTACCCAAACTTACCCGTTTCAATGCACTATATCCCGGTGCAATAAAATTTGCATACAAAACGCAGTCAGTGCATCCACCGGAAATCTACGTCAGGACAGTAATATTTTGGGTTATTTATCGCTACACTCAAAATTTGATTTATTTTTATAAATAGTGTGACTGCCTGAAAATATTTATTCAAAATGAATTGCAAACAGGGCTCCCGTAGAATAATCGGGATTGAGCCTTTTTTATTTTAATGTCAAAAGTAAATCGAGAAATTAGTGGTGATACTCTAGGGTAGGTATGCTCAAATTTATTCGAGACTAGCGACCCGCCCTCACTTCGCTTCGGTTTATTAAATTTAAAACAATCGGAATAACATATTTTCCTGCGGTAAAATGCGAGCCTATATTTTAAGTTAGACCTCTAGCAATAATCGGTGAAAACTGCATTCAATTCCATGCAGTAGTTTTTGCGTGATGCGTGTACAAACATACAGACAGACGGACAGACAGAAAAAAATTCTAAAAACTGTTGTTTTGGCTTCTGTTGCTCTAATAAAGACCCCCCCCCCCATATTAGTTTTTTTTCAATATCTATAATGTACAGACATCGGCCTGTTACAATTTTATTATATGTAATAGATGTTGTGAAATTTGATGTCCTACTTCATGGCGGTAACATGGCAATGTACGGACCACAGACTAGTAAAAAAAATTACTGGAAATGTCATAAATATTACTATCAGCCAATAAATGTAGGTACTAAAAAAACAATACTATAAATCGGTATTCGAAATGTCACCGCCAGCAAGCATACTTCTTAGCGGGCGCTATGCTATGTATTCCAGTAACAAGCAGTCTAGTTTGTGAGTATTTTAAAAGGTTAGAAAAATATACGAAAAATGTACTTTCAGATTTTAAATAGTTATTTTGTATAATATAATAATTACACATTTTTGGAAAACGTAAACGTTTTTTTGGGGGAAAAAAACGTTTTTTAGTACATTTATTTTGGTTGACGTTAGTATTTGATTTATTTTAGTACATTTAGTACATTTATTTTGGATGATAGTACAATTTAGTACATTTTCATCATACCAGTCTGGAGTCCGTACGTTGCCATGTCACCGCCATGATAGAACATGTTTTTTTTTCTGAAATTCGGAAATTGTGATCTCTGGCTTCCGAGTGGTGTTGTGTGGCCATAGAATAGCATCACCCCATCTCGTCTTGTGAGTGTACTAGATGCCGACTAAAAGAGTAGACTCACCTACCCGCTTGGCCAGCGTGCCATTTTAAAGAAATACATCCCTCATGCAGGAGACAATGTGCACGAGGAGGACCGTGTCCAACAGCAAGAACTAGTTAGGATCTTTCTTTGACTGCGACAGGCATCAAAATCTACCTAATTGTTAGTTATAATTTCTCTAATTTAGATTGTTAAAATAAATATAACACTTTTCTTTTTACCCCTGACCGACACTCTCCACTAAAGTTGCTAAGTCAGCACCCTCAAATCAATATCAATCCACTATCTCTATCCCGGTCACACCAATATTGACGGCGAACGTCCAAACAAAAGTTCCTTTTTGACACAGAGATAAATTTAATAGAATGTTCATAACGATCCTTTTATAGTTCTAGCATATTAGATGCGCGCGTCAGCGTTGCCCGTAAATACAAACGTTTATACGTTTATACGTGATAAGTCACTTTCATCTCAACGTATTTAAAAGTATTTCCCTCTTCTTCATCATTTAGTTCTTTTGCACAATTAGTCGATCGAAGCGGCCGTTTTGTATGGAAAACGAGTATGAGCTCTACTCACTCTAGCTCCTTCTAGAAATCAAGTATTGTGTATTAAAGGAGGTACCGGGGCAAAAAAAATGTCGGATGCCTTACAAGTTCAACGGTTTTATCGTTTAGCCTGCTGGTGTGGGATTCTCCAACAGCCGGATAACGATAAAGGTATCGGTTCGACACAGTGGGAATCCGCTCTTGTGCCTCCCTCACGTTATTTTTTTTATAATAAGAAGACGGCAGATGAACATACAATCCTCCTGGTGGTAAGTGGATACTGTCGCCCGTGGACATCCGTGTTACATGCCAACATCAGTTCAGTATGACAAACACTGGCAAGCCTCCGCATGCGCTGCGTATCTTTTTGAGACGTAGGAATTTATTTGGAGAAAGGGTTTGGAAACCAGGGAGGGACAGGATAGGGTGGGATGTAAATGGGCTATGGCATATCGCACTCACTACCAAAACACGTACGTATATTGGGGAATTAGATATAGTGGGAAATGCAGTATATGTAGACCCTACATATAGCAGGGAAATTTAGACCCTTGTCGGTCTGTAATATTCTGGGTATAAGACATTCTATTCGTGTCTCTATATCTATGAAAGTTTCTGTCTATATCTATAAAGTTATGAAAATATTAAAGGCACATTTGTCATCTGTAATGCGATCTCGGAGTTGCAGCATCCGTCTTGATAAAAGGAAATGGCGCCGCGCTGTTGAAGTTAAATACTTTGTAAATAGTAGACTGTTTTTATGAAAATGTGACGGCTCAGCCCAGTAGCAAAATGGAGAATGAATCTCAATTTTGCTATTGTACTATCATCTATACCTGGGAAACTAGCGCTGTGCCTCTGATAACCATATGATATATTATTATGGCAGTCACACCTCCTCTCATGGCATATACATATAGCTAACTGACAGGGGGGAAAAAATCATTATCCTTTGTCTGAGGGAGAATACTAAATCGAAAACACCAATCAGTTTAGAAATATAGCATATAATGAAATTTGTGACTAATTGCATGCGCTTAGTCACATATAGCTGATTACAACGAAAATCAGCATAAAAATAAATTGGCCAACATGGCGTTTTAAGGCCAATTATTCATGCACGAAACCATGATGACGCGCGTGTCTAGCGGTGGACGTTACAAGGGCTAGTTACGGCTATCCCTATATATAAACGAATGTCTAGGATTCTTGGATATGACTAGTAAAGTTCTGCAACTTTTGTCTGTACATATTTTTATTCTATGTAAAATAACGACACCTCTCTTATCATACGTGCCATACGGTTTGTTTTTGATCAAGCTCATTCTCGAACAGTGGAAAACCCCCTTAAATGAAATTACTTAATTAAATAGTTGTACTCAATAGTTTTATCTATACTAATATAATAAAGAGGTAAAATTGTGTGTTTGTAGGTATGTTGGGGGGTAATCTCTGGAACTACTGAACCGATTTCAAAAATTAATTAACAAATAGGAAGCTACATTATCCGTGTCTAATATAGGCTACATATTATTTTGAAATTTTGAAAACAAAATTAAAAAAAAAAAACTTATAGACCGAAGCGAAGCGAGGGCGGGTCGCTAGTTATTTATACAAACGAAATGCAAGCACATTGATGCCCGATTATCGGGGCATACATCATTGAAGGCACCCTATTTATTATAATACCAAAGACTAGGAGAGGCACAGTACAGTATCTTTATAATTTACATCATGTCGTTTACATCAAGTGTCACTAGAAATTATAGAAAACCTAAATTATTATCGAATTATATAGATAGATGGATATACTGTATTGTACACCAAAAACATACAGAGAAGTACAAAGTACAAGTAATTAGAAGCACAACCGGCGGCCTTATCGCAAATGCGATTTCTTCCAGACAAGCTTTGGGCGGTAAGAAAAAGTGTGCAGACGAAATAGAGATAATGGTGCAATATTATTTCTACACAGATAGACACATTCATACAGTAATATATAAATACATACGGGCATAATTTTTATACATACATATACATATATACAGAAAGATCTAAACTAAAAAAAGATAAAGAAAAAATAAAGGAAAAGAATTTAGGCGAAAGAGAACTTGCGAGGTTAAGAGCCAGAGATTGAGCACGCTTTATAGTTAAAGGTAATGCATTTCATAAGTGAGCCGTTTTGACAGTAAATGAACGTGAATAGAAAGTATTGCCTGCTTTTAAAAATCGAACGTCCCTTTTGAAAGACCCGTTACAATATTTAGTTGTACATTAATGTTTAAATAAATAAATAAAACTACATTATTAAATGCCACAGATTATGATATTTTAGTAACCATCTCCGTGCCATGTTTCTCATCTCACAACATTTGCTTTTCTAAAACTTTAGTCTATAACTTAAACCGTAGTTTTTCTTATGTCTTATTAGTAAAAATCTTAGGAAACAACTTTCTTTTTTATTATAGAAAAATAACTATTATTCTACATGCTCTCTAAACTCGGTTCCCGCTGTTTTTCCTTAAATACATACATCGTAGCGAGAGTTCGCTGTATGACATAATTTTGTATACCATGCAATTTACATTGCGTGGATCAGCCTCTTCTTTTCAACAAAGCGTTTTGAATTTCAATATGGCGGTTCAGAGATTTCGCGAACCGAGGCGTATTTATTCAACAAACTTTCAATCAGGCTTATTCAAAAATATTCCTATTTTTAGAATAGCTTTAAGATTCGCTACTTTTCGTATGTATACCAGAATAATACCGGGAAATACAAGATGATGATAAAATACCTTGAGAATAAAATTAAAAAATATGATATTAAATGATTGATTACCGAGCTTAGCGCTGTCCGGTAGGACGGGGGGATTTTGATCAAGAAAGGTTTCCCTTTCCTTTTCCGGTATCATCTATAAATTATTTTTTAAGGAGTAGATGGTAATTTTAAAGTAATGAATACTGCTATAAATCTTGGTACCAACCATATATCGTCTTTTTATATATCATTTTTTTTCCCTCATTTAAGCGATCTCTTCAAGGCAACCATAGGACAGAGAGATGATAAAAGAAATAATGGTTAGTGCAAGCAGTTTGAATATATATAGCATAAAAATAAGTAAGTATATATGTACATAAACATTAATATACAATATACTACACATTAATCATACACAGATACTATAACATAACACAATAACAAGTACAAAGAACAAACATATCATTACTAAATTTACATATACAAGTAGTTACCATAGCACTGACGGCAAAGACGAGTGAGAAGTAGTATGAAGTGAAATACGATCCAAAGTAAAACATGAATAATTGAAAAATGGAAGAGAAGGAAAACGAAAAATAAGTAAAAAGAATTCACATCAAGGAAACTAAGTAATAACTTGCTTTTTAAAGATAGCCAGGGTCTGAGCTCGTTTTATAGTTACAGGTAAAGAATTCCACAATCTGACAGCCTGCATAGTAAAGGAATAGGAACAGAAACTATAAGTGTGAGATGGAGTTTTGAGTACCAGTTTTTCAGAAGAACGTAGATTAAAACAAAGAAGAGTGAAACTTTAAATACGGCGGAGTCAAGGGATTGAAAATAATAGGTAGATAAGAGTAAATAGATGAGTATTCTGCAAAGTCGGATAATTAATGAGCGATTTCATAATTAATTGAACTTAACAGTGACTCTCTTGACAATTTAATTTACCCTTGCCTTGACATGTGTATAACTGAAGAATCTGACAATAAATTTAAATTAATAAATAATACAAAATGAATTAAGAAGCCGATTAATTATTCATTTAATAATGTATTTAATGTATGCATTTTTATTTTTTAACTCCAGGGTGTTGTATGTCATTAGATATTGCAACTTTAATGCACAATATGCAATAAGTAGAAGAATGGACTTGCCAACCCGCTTGACCAACGTTACTTTTTAAGGCTATACCTAATCCCTCATGCACAAGAAAATATGTACGAGGAAGCTCAAGTCCAGCCGTGGATACTAAAAGGACCGGTTACGGTTACGGTATGTATAAGATTATACCATTTAGAACAGCCTATATGGTGTTCGATATATGGTAAGCTTTGATTTGATGCGAAGTTAACACTGAGATAATGCAACGCATATATCTAGTCGACGTAGTGTCGCGTCTTCATCAATATTGCTCTGTGCTTACGCGAAAAGACATTAAACTAATCTCCTTTGTGCTTAAATGAGATGTGTATATTTGTTACAATATATATACTGTTAATTAGTGGGATCTAACGGAATACAACGAAATTTATAAACAAATTGGAAAGCGTATTTCTTAACTAGCTGAAATGAAATTAGTTTCATTTCTCTTAGATTTTTGTTCAGGAACAATTAATAAATTGTATTTGAAATTAATTATATAAAACCTAAATAAAAAAATAATAACATTTGGGTCTACACAATTAAATGTCGTTTAATTTCATACATGAACCAAAACGATTCAGTGATTACAAAATTGCACGACCGTCCTAAGTTTTAAAGAAAAATTGCAGATAATAAAAATACACCACCACTAAATATTAACGATTTATCGTTGGATAGGACTTATAAAGCCTACATTTATATGCGTTTTTTTTAAACACTTTGACTGCTCTCTGGCATAAGGTTTTTATAAGAGATCTCAATATTCTATAGTTGAAACGGAGTATGAACAACATTTAAGTCAGTTTTTGGTATTTGACAAGCTGTAGACTATATATCTATATAGACTGTACAATAAGTTACTGATATTGGTTAAATTTTTAGGACATATATAAAGGGTTTTCCAATAGGGACTTGACAACTTTGAATTCAATTTGTGAACGCACCCTTTCACTAATCATCGAACTGTCACTGTCAATTTATTCAGTAAACTTAACATTTTCATCATGGTAAAGTACACGAACGAACAACGTCTGCAAATTATAAAAAATTACTACAGAAATTCGGAGTCGGTGACCGCTACTTTAAGAGCGTTAACTCCGATTTTCGGTCGTAATTCTCGCCCTAGTAGACAGGCAGTAACAAGTTTAGTGCAAAAATTTGAGTCATATTCGTTGTGTGATGTTGCCGTGCCAGTGAGACAACGGGTTGGTCGAAGTGTCGAAAATATCGCTGCCGTTGAATCGTCCGTAGCAAATGATCCCAAGCAGTCAATTCCACGGCGTTCTCAAGAGTTGGACATCGCCCAGACCAGTTTATGGCGAATTTTGCGTAAGGATCTTGGTTTACACCCATACAAGAACAAGATCAAGACTCAGGAATTGAAGCCGATGGACCATTTGAAGCGACGTACGTTCTCCGATTGGGCTCTGGAAAAGATGCGCCAAGATGATCAATTTCATCGCAAAATCATCTTCAGTGACGAAGCTCATTTTTGGCTCAATGGGTTCGTCAATAAGCAAAATATGCGTTATTGGTCGGGTGAAAATCCACATGTGCTTCATGAAACACCACTTCATCCACAAAAAATAACTGTTTGGTGCGGTTTGCATGCCGGCGGCGTCATAGGGCCATATTTTTTCGTCGACGATAATGATCGTCACGTTACTGTGAATGGTAATCGTTATCGCGCCATGATTACCGATTATTTTTGGCCCGAATTGAAAGATATGGACTTGGACAACATGTGGTTTCAACAGGACGGTGCCACAAGAGAGTTTCCGACATGCTGATTACTTTCTTTTAAAAATCTGACAGGTACAATAAACTTATTAGATACACTATACCTCTGAACATTCAGTATCCGGAAATGCTTGTTAACGTTTTAAAATATATGATACACTAATTTATATGTTGAAACGAACATTATGCTCCAAATAAATTGTAACGCCACATTCATTCCCTAATGAATTTAGCTCAAAGCTGTGTTCACAAAAACTAGTTTAACTGGCTTCGTCCAGTGTTTGCAAACCAGTAATTGTGGTTGCAATTTACGCCATATTTTATGCAAACTATGTAATGTGACCGGCTGTCCAGGCATATTTAAGTCTCGTAAACAGTAGAAAGTACTTATTCTTTTGGAACAAAAGAACACATAGTCAAAGGAAAGCATCATAAAAGGCGACTAAGGGATAACAAAGTAGTTATCACAAGCCCTGAGGAACTACACCACCTCCGAAAGAGTGGACTCGCCAACCTGGTTGGCCAGCGTGCCGTTGTAAAGCCATAGGCCCCTCATGCACGCCACAACGTGCATGTGAAGGCCCATATCCAGTAACGGACGATAATAGGGCTGGTTACCATTACATATTGAAGTTATTTTCCAAACTGACCGTATAAAGAATGGAAGCAATGAGGGAGTGCACGCTGCAATCCAACAGCCGCTGGGCGCACTCGACTGAATACGTTACCCCTCTCTCACAGAAGAATACCTTGAAATGTACTGCATTTCCCACTTTATCTTATTTCCCTAATGTGCGTACGTGTTTCGGTAGTGAGTGAGAAGTGCCAGAGTCCATTCCCATCCTATCCCTCCCCATTTTCCCAACCCTTTCTCCAAATCAATTCCTAAATCTACAATGGTAAGCAGCGCATCCGGGGGCGTGCCAACGTTTGTCATTTTGGACTAATGTTGGCATGTATCACGGTTGTCTATGGGCTACAGTATCCACTTACCATCAGGTGGACTGTATGCTCGTCTGCCGCCTTCGTCTATAAAAAAAAAGCTAATACAGATAATTCTCTATCACAAATTCTAACATCAGCAAAGACTTTACTATGCAAATTGATCGTCACTCGTCAGAGAGTCAGCGATACGTACCGCATTAATTTCCATATCCTACGAGTTTCCTCTTCCATATTACGTGTGTATTTAGCCTATAAATTCTAAGTAAACACTCGTCGCATCGTTAACAACCAGTGAAAACTAAATACAAAGTTGAGAGCACATTTCTGAGTATCAATGAAAGGCCTTTCAGCTAAATATTAATTTCCCTCCAGGTAAAGTACATGGAATCGTCAGCAGATGATCTTCATAGTCGTCGATTAACCCACACAGACGTCCCGCTTAGACTTTAATGTGCAAATGTAATTTTAAGGCGTACACACATTACACCCGCGTCCCGCTCCATAATTTAATTGGACCTTTAATTGTTCTATTTTTATTAGTTTTAGTAGTACCGATAAAAGAACAACTTGTCACTCTGCAAGTTATAACTTTATTTTCTGAAAATTGAAGAAACGCAAAGTTTTGGTACTGTTTTCTATCTATACTGTGCCTCCAGGCGACGAAGTTACGTTTGTTCACGCAAAGTTCTTTCCAAGTACCTTCTTCACAAACTTGGATGTAGGTGCGTGTATTCAATGATCCAACTGGATTTGTACTGAAAACCAGAGAGGAATAATGTGCGAAGTCGAGTTGTTCGAATAAGTTCGACTTGTTCAGTTGTTTTAAAATTTTACACTGTAATTTTAATTAACAAATGTACAAAATGTGGCTTTTATGGGGAGCGGGGTGGGGGGGGGGGTTGCATGCTGCTATCTTACAGCCGCTGTCGTAAAATGTACCACGTATATAGGGTGCTTAGATGGCAACTAGGCTACTGAAAATTTGAAATAGGCGATGAAAATTAAAATTTGAATCTGGTCTATAGGCGAGTTTGTCACTTTTTGAAAGTGCTCTTAAGGAACGAGGAGTATAATTGGATGCCGAAAACTTATCCCGTTGTACCTACTCCTCCTTCCTAATCCTATCCTTCCTAATCCTTTTATTAACCCACTCCTAAATCCGCAAAGACAGGCAGCGTATCCGGAGGCATACCAACGTTTATCATACTGGACTGATGTTGGCATGTATCGCGGATCTCCATAGGTGATCACCACCACCATCACCATCTCCATCGCCAGGTGGACCGTCTTCCTCTCTGCCAGCTTCTTTACATTTTTACTTTTTATGGCGCCGAAAATTTATAACAATAAAACGCGCTAATATGTGGGCGTATTTAAAAAAAACTCCGTGACTTACTTGTAAATGTTATTACAATAAGGAATTCTTTTGTGTCAAAACCATTTGACCCACAATGTGGACTAAGAGAAACAATTAAGTGATTTTATTATTGATTATGGAATTTATTATGTGATTTATTATGTAATTTGCTTTTTGTATGCCCGAAGGGCGGGCTGTAGAGAACTCATTAATGTTAGTAATTATCATGACCATCTTTGTACCTACAATCCACAAAGAAACATTTTGATTTGATTTGACGTTTTGTACTACCTAGTTCTTAATATTGCTAAAAAGCCTACACAGGCCTCCTTGTTTTCTCGAAGAATTCGTATAAAACGAAGTCCGTAAGGTCACTCAAGGACATAACAAAGTCGAAGTTCGCAATTAAAACGACTAAATGAACGGTAGACAATTCACTTTTGAAAACCTGTCTTAGAAATGAAGTCGGTCTTAAACAAATGCGTTTATTGTTGTATTGTAAATCTGTTAATATTTAAAGACATTTTAATAATTGTGTATCAGAAATTAGAGCACATTAAGAGTAAATGATTTAACTTGTGTTTATTTTAGACTAAATTTCATTTCCAGACCGTAGGCATAACAGTCGTGAATATGGACTATGATATATTGGAAACCTCAGTTTAGTAAAGCCATAAGTCGTCTTATTGAGAAATTTAAATTTTTACCATTGTTTGAAAGACCACTTCAAACTACACGTATTTTTTTATAATTTTATTGCCAAATTTGAGAAAATTAGGCGCCCAAAAATTCGTTTTAGTTGATTTGTATTTTTTTAAAGAAAGTATTTAATAAAAAGTTGTCTAATATTTTACAGTTCAGTGCTGTACTGAAAAGTTATTCTTTTCGGGTTATATCATTATTCCACTGACGGTGCGATATCTCCTAAGATATGTGAAACTTAAAAGTTCTAGCCAAGCTTATATAACGAATAGCTCGTAGCAACCAACAATTAGATTCAACATATATGTCAGAATTAACCTTCAACTTTCTGTTACATACGAGTATATTCATTGAAAATATATATTACTTCAAATAATTTGTAACACACATAATCATTTGCGAATTCCTTATTTGTGAACAACCTCAAAGAACAAGGAACTTTTACGTGCAAAACTCAAGAACTTGGCTCAATACTTATTCAAAATTATTCAAATCGGGGGTAACGCGCCCCGTAATAGACCCCAATCATTTAGATTACAAAAGTGGGGTAACTCCGGGTACAAAAGTGGAGAAGAGGCTGTAACTGTCTAAGCGATCCGCATTAAACTACCCCCGAGTCGTCATGAACAAGATTTAAATATTTTAATGTTCTCAGATTTATCTTGCTTAAAATTTAATTTGAGGAGATCTGGCAATGGCTCAACACCCAGAGACATACGGACGGAATAGTTCATCAAATGCTGAAAAAAATTGTTAAACAATCTGCCGAATCTTCACTTCACTGTGGATAATCAGTCAATCTGTCAGTTTGTATATGTAATTGTATTACGAAATAAAACGGTCACAATCGAAAAACATAAAAAAATAATTTACTAAAGAGGTAAAAATTTACAATTGTGACTTGAGTCGTGTGGTCTCGGCCGGGTTTAGAATAACACTACTCCATCTCTTCTCGTGGTTATCGAAAAAGGCGACTAAGGGGTAACAAAGCCGCTAACACAAGCCCTAAGGAACTACACCACCTCTAAAAGAGTGAACTTGCGAACCCACTTGGCCGGTGTGATGTTTGAAGATCATAATTACATCCCTCGTGCCCAAGACAATGTGCATAAGCGATGACAGCTAGCAGTGGACGATAAGACGACTGGTTATCTATGATCGCATTACAAGATTGCAAGAGAAATGGTTGTTTATAAAATGTAACATGATTTGAATCTAATTATATTATATAGGTATTCTAGATCATAAAATTATGCTCAATTCATTGAAATTCAATTATTTTTATTGCTAGAACACAGGCAAAATCAAGTTGTAAAATCAAATACATTGTCCAATGCCCGGTATTTTGTCGCGGTCAAGTTGTTACTTGGGACACGTGGGCGCGATCACCACTTCATCGTCTATAGTTACTATTGTATTTAAAATTTTGACATTGCAAAACATTAATTTTGTCGGGTTTTTACTATTGAATACATTCATTTTTAAATATTTATACCTATTTAAAAAGACTTTTCGCAGTTCAATGTAAAATTACGCACAACGCGAAGCAGTGAAAGCAAAACAGACGCACGTCACACGTCGCAACGCTGGACGCACAGGTTACGTAGGACACACGCGTGCATAGCGAATGTTTCAAATTTTGGCAACGCAACGCGCGACATGACTCATCGTTTCGTGCCGCCCAAGAAGACATAGGTTTACAAAATTTGCCGTTCTCCAGTGTTGTATGACACAAAAATTATGATAACATTTACGCCTCTATTTTGACACGAAGCGTCATGATGAAAATAATATGCGGTTTTAATTCGAGAGGAATTTCGCCTGGTTCACTTTCATTTTCAAAAATTACTTTTCCTGTAATATTTGTGTCTAAATGCGCATTTGTTTTATAACAAAATGTTTAAACAGGAAATGAAAGAGCCAATTATTTCTCCCGTCAGGTAAAATTTTACTATGTATTCATCATACGTCAGCTTGCTGTGTAAAAGGTCCTGAGTTCGAATCCCGGTCGGACATTCGTTTGTTTAAAGATAAATGTTTATACGGGTCTGGGTGGTATGTTCGTCTTTGTACGTGTTTCTGAACTCGTGACACAGGTCATAATAATAACTACATTTTAACCAGACGAAAAATGAAGTATTAAATTTACTTCAAGTTAATAATAAAGATAATCCTTGCAAATTATGGCAAAGCCTTTAACACTTTAATAGAAAAAAATACTAAAGGTAAGATTACACGATTAAGAAACACTTTAACTCAATTGGTGGTAAATTGAATATAGCAAATAAATTTGCTGAAAAAATTCAAAAAATATGTTATTAATATTATAACAAAATGTAAAACACCTGTGTTAAAAGAAGCTACTTATTCGAACTAAATAATAATTTGTGACCGAGATGTCTCTCGGTCACAAATTATTATTTAGTGTGGAGAAGGGGACAGGAGAGCGCGTCGGGTGCAAAGAAATCAAAATAATAAGAGATTATTAATATTAATGTGATTAGTGTGATTATTATTTACATTTCTATGATCGGGTGCGAGCGCTGCTACGTTCATGAGAATTATTTTTTCGTTTGCTTGTATGAATGAATTCGGTTATGTGAATGTATTATTCAATTGTGACTTTCTTTTTACTTCCGATTGTTGTTACATTCGTCTTTATCTGTAATGTGTATACTAATTATCGATTAATGTATACTGTTGTTTCATACATCCGAATACTTCCGAATACTGCAACTTCCGAATAGGTTTTATTAGTTCTAATTAGGTTTTTAATGTTATTCGTAAGTATAATATGAAACGAGCTTATATGTTAATTTTAAATAAAAAATAATAATAAAAGGTATTATACTTTTTGTAATACTTTATGATGTTTGATAAATGTTGGTTTCTTACAAAACTTATTCATTTAAGCTTTAAATTCCAACAATGAGACAAAGAGAACTGAACAAAGGAGGTGTTGAACTAAAACCTGTATATGTGTGAAACAGTAGGTAGGTATTTTGTGCTCACATTAAGTCCCATTGAGTCGTGTAGGTCGAAGTAAACGTCTCACATAAATTGTATACCAGTCGGGATCAAACAGGAATATTCGCGTTAGTGACAGAAGATTTGATAGCGAATCAAAATGAGATTGATATACTTTATTGTACACCAAAAACATAGAAATACAAAGAATACAAAGAAATACAAAGTACAAGTAATGAGAAATACAACCGGAGACCTTATCGTTAAAGCGATTTCTTCTAGGCAACCTTTGGGTGGTAAAGAGAAGTCTATACGCGAAACAGAGGTAGATGGCGCATTAAATAAATAATGTTTAAATATACCTACAATAGATACATACATACATAAATATTATATGTAAAAATATAATTTATATACATAAATATATGAGACATTATTTAATCAAAGGAAAATTACTGTTGGTATGGCTTTATTAACTTTGGTTTAGATTTTCTAACTTAAAACCTATAATTACCTCAAGATATCGAGTAAATATTTGTAGAAGGAGAGTGCAAGCTGCATTCCCACAGCCGCTTAGCGCACTCGACTGGCCACGTTTCTCCTCTCTCATAGAAGACTACATTGAAATGACTACTTTATTGCATTTCCCCAATGCACGTACGTGTTTTGGGGCTTGCCAACGTTTGTCATTCTGGACTGATGTTGGCATGTACCGCGGATGTCTATGGACGACGGTATCCATTTACCATCAGGTGGACTGTATGTTTGTCTGACGAATTTTCTTATAAAAAAAATCTAGTAATTAGAAATACGACCGGTCGTTTTATCGCTTAAGCGACTTCTACTCGTAAGTAAAGGGATATGGTATAAGACTATACAGCCTACCCCTTTCTATTTTTTCCGGTTAGACGGACTTAATATGGGAAGACCTGACATTATTATGGCGCTGAGACTTGGTTCCGGACACGTTCCATTAAATAAATTGGCGCATAAGATAAATGACGCATAGAGTTAATTGCTCCTGTTTGTGTAGGATGCGGCATGATGGAGGATGCGTATCATATACTGATGAGTGAGTGTGTTCGAAATGAAGTCTGTAGAAGGCAACTTCTCTTGCTCTCTGATTGTAATGTTTGAAGATATACTTGTAATAATTATAGAAGATATACTTCCGATGTAGCACGAAGCTAGGGCGCTATATGCTTTGGTACAATTAGATATTAAGGAGAGAGTGTCTGAACACTATCTATGTTAGCTATATATATTTTATGTAGTAAACTTATCTTGGGATTGTAACAATGACGGTGGCATGATCTTCTTGATCGAACCCTCTTAAAAATAAATAAAAAAAGCGCTTTCTAACCTAAACAAATAAAAATAAATTGTATATAATATGTTAATTATTGTTTAAGTTATCACTGGTCTGAAAATCTGAGAAACTACAATCTACAATAAGACCCCTTTTCTCATATAATGTCATGATATGTCCATGCCATACCATACCATCGGCCTATGTCTCTCCACTACATGATATAAGCTAATCCCGAGACTCGCCATCACACACGATCTTCGGCTTTTCTCTTCCCAGCCAACCCGGCGAACTTCTTCAAATCCCACCTCCCACACTGCGCTTTCCGGTACGTGTTCTCCATTTGAGGACTCATCTACCCCATCGATCACTTTAACATGTTGATTCTACGATCTATATAGGTAACATTAATATTATCGTTTGAGTTTAAGGTCCTTACCGCGAGTACAAACTAACATCCGGTATCCGACTCCGCCATTTAGTATACTGGCACTACAACTAAAATGGACAACAATACAAGATTTGTCTGAGAGCAACTTTTGTCACAACACTATTAAGTACACCATGTTAAATAAAAAATACCTGCAGCTTCTTAACACCGATTTTTTTTTACAGAAGCTAACACAAAACCTTTGTTCTATGCTTATTAAATTTCAACATTTTTTTCACTCGCGTGCCGTGTAGTGTTAGCGGACTAGAGAATACCACCACCCCATTTGTTCTCATGAGTGTCGTCAGAGGCGACACCAGATAACAAAGTCGCTACCACAAACGCTGAGGAAACACATGAAAGAGGGGACGCGCCAATTCGTTAAGCCAGCGTGGCGTTTTAAGGCCATTCAACCCTCATGCGCAAGATAATTTGCATGAGGAGGCTCATGTTCCACAGTGGATACTGAAAGGGCTGATTGCATTTGCATTACTCACTTGCATATAGGTACATAGACGTAAGGATACTGAAAATCTATAGTAGCAGTTCGATAGCCGCTGTTTACCAGAATGAAGATAGAGTAGTATGGAATAACAAAGACAGAAACTTCATTTTAAAAAAAAAATAACTAAAAAAGTTTATTATTTCAAAAACGAAATATTTCGAAACTTAATTATAAGGGCTATGAAAAACAATAAATAACTTTAACAATGACTTCACCGGTTGTAGAAAAAAAATCACTATCTAAATTACTAACATTTTCTTGGCGCCGAACGTAACTTTAACACGAACGGAGATACGAACTTGTCCCGATTGGTCCCAAACTTGGACGTGGGACAATTTATGTCCCAACTTTCAGTGCATTCGACGCAGGTCAATACAATGGAGTTTACAGTTGGACGCACCGTAACTATGGCTGTCCAATTTCTCGTGGCATCCTTTTTAATAAAATTGTAACGGGAACTCATATATACTTTATATAATTTTAAAAGTTTGCACGTTCAATTGATTTTATTGAATTTTTCCTTTTGTTTTTAATCAACGACTGCAATTGTAACATCATACGATAACATCAGCCTGTCTCGCTCCAAAATTATTTACTTAAACAGAACAGAAGGTACATTTCAGTTTAAAAACTTACTATATCAATATATGTCGATCTGTGTCATAGCTTATGTTAATTTGCACCAGTTGAACTTGCTGAAATTGAAAGAAATTTTTCAATCGTTCCAGTATTTTTTGAGTTTGCCTACTACATATAGGCAAACAAATTCACAATTTTCTATAATATTTGTGTAGATATTATTGAAATGAAATGAAATTGTTTATTTGAAAACATAGGTGGTGCATGTTTTTAACATGCATGAGCATGTTAAAATATGCTTTGAATTTACCCTACGTTTTGTCGTAAAAGAAGTACCTACAAATATTCCTAAATGTCATGAGGCATACATTTACCCAGCTATGTATACCACTCCCCATGCACATAGTATTGGGTATACGGAATTGGCGAATCCACTCTTTTAGAGATGGTGTAATTCCTCAGGGCTTGTAGTAGCCGCTTCGTTATCCCCTAAGTCGTATTTTACGTCACTCAGGGGAAGAATTTGTTTTGAGTAGATTATATTATATAAAAAAAGGTTTTTTCTAAAATGATGGTAACGGAATTATAACCTCTTTTATGTAATGGTTGTACATAGTATATAGGAGGATTTATTCTGTACAAATTTATATCTATCAAATCTATCATTACGTTCGTCTATTATTAAAATCTCTTTGGGCATAAAATTTGGAACAGGCGTAAATTGATAGAAACGAATACAATTATCATTGCTTAAACCAGTTGAATTATTCAAAATAATTACGCAATAAACAGATTTACGGCAACATAAATAAAGTCGTTACAAACTTAAAACAATTCAATCAAAACGTCACTCTGCTGTCGACAGGAGAAGTACGGTTTATCGCAATTTTACTGCTTGTGCCATTCATTGCTCTCATACAAAATTAACCCCAAGAAATAAACCGCGTATTCAAAAGAAATTTTATAGACCATAAAAAGCGCACAATATATCAAGATAGGAACAGTAAGGTGCTTTCATGCTGTCACCGAACCAGAAGTCAACGAAAATCACCGAGTTCTCTTTGACCGATATACGACGCTCTACGTTGTGGCTCTATGTATAATAATCACGTGATGCCGTAAACATACATAAAGTTTGTTTACATGTAAGCATTTGAACTCTAATCTAATCTAAACTAAATGTTAATCTAGATAGGCAGCGCAATTGGGAGCGTGCCAACATTCGTCATTCTGCACTGACGTTGCCATGTTTCGCGAATGTCTATCGACTACATCATCCACTTACCGACGGCATGCTCGTCTGTCGCCTTTTTTCTATAAATAAATAAAAACATAAGTAAACGATGTAAACATACGATGAGAGTATCGATTATAAAAATAACGATAAAATTGCCCACTGTTTCTTTTCTACTTTGCTACTAATACCCCGACTGTGCAGGAAGTGACTAACGTCATGAAATTGGTTTGCTGGATTTATTCGTTGATAATACATTTTATACGATCACTCCAAGAGATGAATTCGACTCGCGTTTTATGAGTGTTTGTCACAAACACACGGCTGGCGCGAATGTCAAATCATTTTTTATTAATAATCCTTAAAACAAATAATTTAATTGCAATGTGAGTTAATACATAGTAATAACGGCACGTCACATTTGCCAAAATTGGCGCTCAAAATAAATATAAAAATATTATGAAACATTAGTCAATTCAATATAATATGTAATAATGTCAATTAAATCAAATAAAAACTGATTTATTCCTTTCTTCTTACTATATAAGACTTTATTTTATAGTATGAAGAAGACCAGTAAGTCTACCTGGTGGTAAGGAGATATTGTCGTCCAGGGACATCCACGATACATACCAAACTTAAGTCCAGAATAACAAATGCGCTGCTTACATTCGGAAATTTAGGAATGATTTTATAAGAAATAATTGAATGAGTAACAGAAATCACGCGTAAATTTAAAAGTGCGTTTGATTTAGGATCTCTGCTCACAATAAAAAATAGACTGAGTCACCTTGATGATGGGCTTATTAAAAAATAAGTTATTTTATTAACACTAGTATTTCAGTTATTTATTTAAACTTCATTGCACAAGTACATGACATTCTCAACCAGCTAACCGCCAGATTAAACAGAAAACAGAACAATATTTTCTGTTGCTTGTTTAATTATTTCTCCAAAAAATCGGCATCAATACACCGAGTATGAAGAAGTTATCATAGTCATAGCTGGCACGTCCTGGGAGAGGTCTGCGTGTAGACAAAGAAGAAGAATAACAGTTTCTAGTAGATGTTGAATAGTCTCTTCCTGGACTGGACTAGCTGTGTGTGTTATTGTAGAATTTTTTGTTTATGTCCACCTTTTACGGCTTACATTTTGTAAAAGGGACGTACTTACTTTGAGATGCGCATATCAAATTAGTTTTGGAATTAATCTTCCAACACTCTTGCCTTTGTTGCGAATTGAAATAAAAAGGAATGCCTACAATATTTTGTATCTTTAGTAGCTACAATGTTGTATTGAAACTACAAAAGGAACTCGTATTGTTTTATATAAAATTTTGCTTTTTAAAAATGCTAAAAATGTGTAGTAAAAATCCTTGAAATAAGCTACTTTTGAATTTTGAATTTATGATTTATACAAAAGAAAATACTTGTATACCGGAATGCGCCTGCCTGTTCCCCATTAAAGGATTTTGAATTTATAACAGCCTTTGCACAATATACTGAAAAGGATGAAAGTCATTCAACATCCATGTATTTGAAATGCTTCTAACACACACACACACAATCGTGTAAAACACAATGTGATTTTTTTTACAGAATAGATGGCAGGCGAGCGCGCGGCCACGTGATGTTAAGTGGTCACCGCTGCCCGTGGATACGTACAACACCAGGGGGCTTGCGAGTCCGCTGCCGACCTTGCCGAATCATGTTCACGGCTCTCTTGAAGATACCCATATCGTAGCGTAATGGGAAAACCTCTTCTGTCAGTTCATTTCACAACTTTCGGGTTCGCAGTATAAAGTGTATTACAGATACATTACGAAAACATTGGCCATCAGCGAATCCGGAGACACCTAAACGCGTTACCCACGTCTATGAATTACCGTACCTACCTCTAATTGTATAGTTTATTACGAGATAAAAACAAAACTTTATGAACATTTCACGAGTCAATGCAGAGAAATATATGAAGCAGTTATTTCCTCTTGAAAAATTAATGGCATCTTTACTAAACTAGTCACAATATTATTAGATATTATTATTATTGTTGACTGTAGTGGATAATAATGTGTCTTTTTTAAGGCGTCGGTGAAGAATTTCGACATCTATCACTAACTACATCGTTACATTGACATAATACCTTTTTGAAAATTAAATATATAAAGGTAATTATAATGATGTCGGTAACAGTTGACGAAAGCAAATGAAAGCAAATATACAGGAATAAAATTTATTGTCTATTGAAAAAATATTTTAGGGGTTTAAGTAGCTCTATATATTCGTTAATTCGATGTTTGCCGAAGATACCCGAGTATTCCCGATGGCCAATGTTTTCGTGCAAGATCTGTACACTTGTGCTTGGCGCGCGTAGTCAGATACTTAAAGACAAACTATAGGTACTTGTATCAGACTATAACGTCAAACTGTAGGGCACAGAACTCCCCTAGTAAATCAATGACCCTCTATCGATGACTAATGATCAATTAGTGCGGACTGCTGATTTTTTTATTTCTCTACATGATTTCCCTCACCGTCGCCGAGCTAGTGACATTTTTTAAAAATCCTTACTAAAATAGGTACTCAATTGTACCGCTAGGATTTGAACTCACAATCACATGACTGTGAGTCGAGTATGGATACCTTTATGATATCACCGATCTTACTTACTAGTACCAATTAGTACAGTCGGGCCATGTTTGCACAATTTAAATAAATACTAAATGTGGGCCAGGTTAGACGGATAGGATTGACATTGTTCGTCCACGCGAGCGAAGTCGCAGGTAATAAATAATCTGAGTTCTCATATTATAAACACAATCCGGCAGTAGCATCAGGCGGAAACTCTGTTCAGAAATCGGCGAAAGCAAAATTATTGGACCTCTAGACTAAAAAGTCTCAGTCCTCGTCTATAAAAAAGCAATCATCCCTAAAAGTCTCCAGCAGTGTTAAGTCACAATAGCTTAAATTAAGCCAAATACACCAAACCCACTTGGCACTGCTATAACAAAACAAAAGTAACGAGGAAATGCAAATATTATTGCGTCACCGACTGGCACTCGAGCGGATATTCTGCAGCTCAGTTCTTATGGGATTAAGGATATGAATTTTTACTCGATTTTAATTTCACTAACAGATATATCTTAGAGACATGTGTTAACTTTATATATTTGGTGTGTATTTATCTTAGATAGTCACTTTTTTGTTAATCGCAATGGGCTATGGCAAGTGACAAGTGACAATGAGCAGGTGATATTTTTTTATATAATAGAATGAAATAAGAGAGAGAGAGACGAGCAGAAATGTACAGCATTTCCTAAATTATCGTATTTACCCAATGTATGTACGTATTTCGGTAGTGAGTGAGATATGCCAGAGCCCATTCCCATCCCCTATCCCATCGCTCCCCATTTTTCCAACCCTTTGTCCCAATCCATTCCCTGCAAAGGTAGGCAGAGCATCCAGGGGCGTGCCAACGTTTGTCATTCTGGACTGATGTTGGCATGTATTGCGGGTTTCCATGAACGACAGTATCCACTTACCATCAGGTGGACTGTATACGTCTGCCGCCTTTTTTCTATAAAAAAACGGTCCACGGATGTAGATAGCGAAATCTACATTTCCAATCCGCGCATAACATTACATTACATTAATAATGTAATCTATACTAATATAATAAAGAGGTAAACTTGTGTGTTTGTAGATATGTTGGGAGTAATCTCTGGAACTACTGAACTGAATTCTTTCACAAATAGGAAGCTACATTATCCGTGTCTAATATAGGCTATATTTTATTTTGGAATTTAAAAAAAAAGAACTTATAAACCTAAGCGAAGCGAGGGCGGGTCGCTAGTGTTATATGATTTAGTAGAATCACAATTCCGTAGAATCACAAACGAGCAAAAAATACTCCGGTTAGAGTACGCGTAGACAGAGAGAAAGGACATACCAACATATTTGGTGTATGTCGTTTGGGTACCAGACATAACACTTGTTTGTCGATAATAATCCATTTCACTGAAATCTAGTTTTCTATCCGAAGCGTTACAGAATAGTCCGTCCCTAATGGAATAAATAAACATAGAATATGCATCTCGCGTTATTTGGCACTGGCAGTGAACTAGCGGCGATAGTGTCGCGATTTATTGCAACCCTGATTGCGACTGTTGTTACGCCTACGTAATTGTGTACTTCCAAATTAAAACGCAATTTTTAGTGTTATTCTCTTTTTTCCGAATGGCCAAATTCTTGTGGTCTTAATGGTTTTTCAAGGGTCACCGGACATGTATGGTTTAGGGCGAGCGCAGAAGACGCTCAGCCAGGAGCAAAGAGTGTGTGCAGCAATGAGCCTAATGGCTCCCCCGCCGGTAGACCGGTGGAAGGATCGGACCTCAGCTCAGGGCGTCGCTTTGGGAGTATACCACGGGATCCCGGGTCGGTGAGAAGCGCCCAGACACGTGCCGACACCTGGTAAAAGTATTGGCTGAGGGCCGGTATGTATTCACGGTATAGCGAGGGGGACGTCCTCGTCTCCGCCGGCGGGGACGGTGTATATGTGTAGCCTGTGAGTGCAGTGTAAGAACCAGCACCGATAACATAGGTAATAACAACCGACTACCCTATGTTAATTAATGTAATAGTTGAGATTTTACGCACAAGCAGAATAAAAATTACTGTGCTTCCTTTGCAGCACAGCACAGGAGTAATCTGGTTTGACGTTTACAGTAGTTTTTGAATAAATCCGTGTCAATGTTCTGTCACCCCTCACAAGACAGACAAACTATTTTATAAGTAAATGGTACGTACAGATGCACCTACCTTTATATACTACATTTACAATACAGATACACGTTCGGAGCTCAGATGTGAACAAAATGAATAGCCTAGGGACGTCTCGCGTCTTTGCACATCACAGATGCTCACGAACGATTTGAAATTCTTAGCTACGTTTCTAGCTCCTTTTAGACCAGGTATTTTTTTCTACTTGTTTCTGGTGAGTCCAAGTTTGGTCTCGCCAGTAACATCCGATTACACGCCAGGGTGTGAAGCGGTCGTCACTTTTTGTACTAATACATAATTTGTGATTGAAATTCATCTCAGTTACTGTATGATTCAACTACCATACCATACCCTCAGCACGAGTTTCTCCACTGTTGGACGCTATAGCCCCATTGCCAAGGCTCGCCTTCTGATTATGCTGAATATGTTTAAGTAACCGCAGACTTGCGATTGCAGCCAAATACAACATACAGTATATAAGACATTCTTAAGTGTCTAAGTAATCGACCGATGCACTATTATTAAAATGCACTCTCTCAAAAGAGCAAGACTGCCAACAACATTCAATATTGGATTTACTGCAATAAGATCAAGATCCAGTCAATATTACCCATCGACGAACAAATATATCACAAATAGAATAAAACACCGCATTTTTCCTTAAAACCGTGCGTTGTTCCGCACACCCATAATATAATATAAGAGACAGTATTAAATCTTCACGCGAGCTTCCAAAAACATGTAATATATATGTATTATATGTTTATGTATACCGTACACCATCTACTTACGACTCAATTAATATTTACCACCCCTCCACCCGAAGGTTGTTTAACAGAGATCGCTTTTAGCTATAAGACCGCCCTTTGAGCATTTTCATGTGTTCATAATCATTGTCTTTTTTTGTTTTGGTGTGCAATGAACAGTATGTATATATCTACATATATAGATATATGATATATATATATATATTATATATATATATCTATCTATTTACTACCTATCTAACTATGTAGGTAACGTATAGCTATCGAATTGTCATCACTCCTAATCAACATTTTATTCAAGAATAACAGAGGTTCCTTACCGTTGCTTTTATTTCCGATAGAACAAGCTTTCTTCTTATTTCCTACCGACTCATACACTGACAGTGACAATTATACCAATGAAGCTCGCAAGCAAAGTTACACAGCAAAATTCGCACTCAAATATATTGAATTAAGGCACTTTATTATATTAGTATAGACTAATATTATACATTAACTGTATGGCTATCCGACATTATAGCTAGAGACAGACTCCGGTTTCTATGACTGAATATCAACTATTTGACATGGTATATTAGCACAAACGCTACAATATATAACAATATCCAACAGTGAAAACACATAATGTGATGATGGATTGGTTTGGATAGATATATATTTACGTGAGCTGTGATAAAACTACAAAGAAACAGTACTTGTAGTTTTGTCATTACAAGCAGTACTTGTATCTTAGACAAATCTGTATGGTTTATTAGATACAATTATGTTAGCTATATACTTATTCTTTGTAAATTTGTTAATAAAAAAAAAAAAACAACAGCCTAAAATCATACTAACACGCAATGGAAGGGGCAAAGGAAGGGGGGGTATAGACATAAAAACTAATAGACATAAAAAAAAACAATATTTGATATGATTTTTTAAACAAAAATACAAAACGTATTATACAAAATATAGTCATTCAAAAATGATTTAGTAATAATTGCATAATTTTTAAAATAATGTAACGTAAGTTGAAATATAAATTTAGTTAATTTAACACTTGTTATGTGAATTAGTATTTTTTTTTCCATTTAATTAAAGTAAAAAGTTACATAAAAAGTTATTTTCTTTTATATACTTCTATTTTATTTATTGATGTGGTACTACCTACTTGAGTATCATTGTTACATACCTACATGATATAGGTAGATATAGGTTCCACCGGGAATGAGTTTCCCTATTTTTCTTTCGTACATGGTGTACCTTAGACTTACCTTCAAATGGTACAAGACGTAGTGTATTTACAAGTATTCTCTTGTATAATATATGGTAAGTTACACGATGTTTATGTATCGGGAACTGAAACTTGTTATAGCCCCTAACACACCAGAAACGAGCAGTGTATTTCGTGAGCTGTGACAAAACTACAAAGAAACAGCCTAAAATTATGCTAACCCGCAATAGAACGGCATATGATAGACATAAATAAAATGACATTATTTGATATGACAGACAATTACATAGCATCAATGAAAATATCATTTGCTATAGCAATTCATAATTCATTAATTTATATTTATTACGTAATAAGGTGGCGTAGTAACATTCATTGTTGCAGCCATCGCCTGCACTTGGTAAGTCTGTGTTAACTAACTCTATACCGAAATATTCAACCCTATCGCCGCGGGACTGAAAAAGGACTTTTCCCTATAATCAAATAAAACAAAAACACCTTCAGCTCGACAGCAGTATCTATCCCTACACTTGGCTATAGGGAAAACAGAAGGTTTACACACGTTGCCGGCGGCAACTCGATCAAATCGAATCGATACATCACATATATCGGTGTTACAATACAGTGACCTATCAGCAGCTTATCTTAGGGATATTCTGACGATAATATATATATATATATATATATATATATCCAATTGATCTGTAAACTCTCCCTCTAAGTAATCCGTCAAATTTCGTAAGGCAGTCGTAAATATATTTACTTATATGAGTAGCACACTTTTAGCGATACGGACGTAGGTTGTACTTTTAATTACTTTCACTTTCTCTATATTTTATTGGTGTACAATAACGTACATCTGTCTATCTAAAGTCGTCAAAATTAAAAAACTGGTTACCTTCGTTACCTGTTTATTTTTAGCTCTGAAAACAAAATGATATAAACTGTCCAAGTTAATAATTAATAATAAGTGCAATTCATTAAATTTTAGTTATTAATCTAATTTTATCGTATCTCGAACTGACTAATCAACACATCGACTTCCTCATTTCAATACTCCTTTCAATACGTCAATTTACGCAGCTGTTCCCATTCAAACATGTAAAGGATTAATTGAAAATCTACTATTAGATATATTACGGTTTGCCCTATTGCGTAGTACTAAATGACGTAAAACTTTGTAAATAGTAACCGACGTAAATAGTCGGAACCTCTGATGTGTGTCACCGGTGAAAATTCATCTTTTGTGGTCTGTCGTAACTACCTTGGGATTTCGCTAAAAACTTTCTTGGCAGTTGTTGTAACAACAAAAAGTCTGTTTTGATCATTATTTATTAATAATCGTCGTAGTAGGAAGTGTTATGTTGGGTCAACACATTGGGATGTAGCGTGTTGTTTCTTTCTTCCATAGCGATTGGAAAACATATATCCCCTGCGAGTAGAGAATATAATGTCATACAAAATCTAAACGCAGACAAAAAGGTAACTATGGTTATGTTGGTTACATTGAAAGAGCCGCCCGCAGCCGGTTGGGCTCCAATACAAAAGGAAACTATTTCTTAAATGTTGTACGACGCATAAGCAGTACGACTGATTTCTTTATAATTTTATTTATCGACTGCGGTAGTTCGCTCGTCTTACTGACCAGCAACCAGCGGCCCCATGTGCTAGATAGTGCGGTTTCAGAATTGTATTTGATTTCGTATAATTCTGAAACCACATTTAAGAGGCGTCATGGTTTTTGGTCCTATGCAGCATCGTACTTGGAACTATCGTAGGTCTTTTTCTTAATCCAGTACAGTAGGTCCTATCTCAGTCTTATCTCTCCTGTACGGTCAACTTACATTGAACCTTGTATGTAGGACAAGTACCAAAATAAAAAAATATCAAATAAGCGCGGCCCGCTTACGCGTGCAAGGAAAATCTAGAACAAATCAGTTGATATTTTATATCATTTCTCTGATAGACCTATAAAAATTGTATCTTATTAAAATTAACCTTTTTATAAGAATTAATAATTTATAATATAATAAACAATAACAAAACAACAAACATTTTATTTACAAAAGTGGACTCCTTACACTGCCACATTTTACAAATTATTGAGAGGTTTATTAATTTGACCGAAAGTGTAAAACATTCACCGTCGCGCTACAAGAAAACAGGTCGACAAACATAAAACCTCCATTCAGTTAAACTTATAAGTAAAATGAACTTTATAAGTGAATGAAAACATTTTCTCTTATATTTATTTTTTTAAATCAACTGTTCAAAAGGAGATTGGCTGGATAAGAAACAGCGGAAGATTGCGTTTAGTTCCAAGCTATCAGCCTCTCCTAAGAGAGACTTGAATAAAATTTGATTATATCAAACAGCGAAATGGTACATTCTATGTTATTATACTGTTGTTATATTTTATTTTGAGAGAAAAACTATTTTTGATAATTTAAAATTATTTACTACAGTTACTTATTCAGAACAGATATAGCGAAGCGCCTGGTGACCCCAGAGCCGGCAATTATCTCGCTCGGCGCCTAATGCGCCATCCATAGCCATCCAAGGGAATAATGCTGCCAGCATGCCAGGTAACTTGCCACAGGCTCCCTCTTTATACTATATAAAACCTTTATCTTATATATATAAGAATGGATGTTGGTATATCTGATGTTAATAGACTTCGACACCGTTTGACCGATCACCATGAATGTTGGTACATTATATGTATTTTTTCATGGAGAAGGTTTTTATGCTATCGAATGTGTTGTAACTCGCCACTAGATGGCGCTGCAGCACATCAACTTCTATACCGTTTAACCGATCGCCATGAAAATTGACATAGGTATTTGAGCACGGAGAATATTTTCGAGCTATCGACTTTGCTATAACTCGCCACTAGATGGCGCTGCAGCACATCAACTTCTATGGCAGGACGTGTGCCGGTGTGCTGAACAGAGCGAAGCGGTACTTCACCCCCGGGCAACTCCTAATGCTTTACAAAGCTCAAGTGAGGCCCCATATTTAGTATTGCTCTCATCTCTGGGCCGGTGCACCGAAATACCAACTGGACTCATTTGACTCCATCCAATGACGTGCTGTTCGTATTGTCGACGATCCCACTCTCACGGGCGGTTTAGAACCCCTCAGCATTCGGAGAGACGTTGCGTCTCTCTGTGTGTTCTACCGCCTGTACAATGGGGAATGCTCTGAAGAATTGTTCAATATAATTCCCACCTCAGGTTTCTACAACCACACCTCCCGTCACAGAAGTGCGGTCCATCCGCATTTCCTCGATACGGAGGTGTCGCGCACTGTTCGCTCCAAAAAATATTTTATACCGAGAACCCGTAGGCTGTGGAACGAACTGCCTCAAGAGGTCTTTCCATTAAGCTACGATATGGGGTTCTTCAAGAGAGCTGTGAATAGGATTTTGCAAGGTCGGCGGCGCGCCCGCATACCCCCTGGTGTTGCAGGTGTCCATGGGCGGCGGTAACACTTACCATCACGTGGGACCGCCTGCTCGTCCGCCCACTAGTCTGCAAAAAAAAAGGACGTCTGCGGGGTTTTGCTATAGTAGTATTCTATATATTTTCAAATAGTAATACATTTTCCAAGGGTAATAATCTAATTTACTACCAGTTCTTCATTAGTCAAATCAAAACTTCATCATCGCACATCAACTTGAACTTGACAAAATAACTGTGTACTATAACAGTGACGTGGGGTCACATCCGGCATACTCGTAAATATCATAGCGGGTGAGACGTCTCAATGGAGGGGCGTCTGCACCTAAATCAGGGTGATTAATGGCCTCTTATGTGTGAACGATGGGACTTGAGCGGCCCATGTGACCAGTTGCGGGTAGGAATATTATTATACAATACAATGTAAGCATTTGTCTCTCTATTGTACGTTTGTTATTACCGCCTCTTATCTCTTTCACAGTAATCTAAGGGTCGACATGAAATTGTATTGCACTCGTTTTTTTCGTGACTGTATGTTGCAACCAATACAATGTGTTAGAAAACCGACTATGTTCCTTTTTTCCCGCCTCGTCCTATTCCGCCAAATTTGGCAACACTGACGATTCTATGTCCGTCCGCGAGTGCAGTTGTGACGCTTAGATTCAAAATTTAACTAAAATCAAAATTAGTGGTGTCTGTGTGGAGAAAATATTACCGAACCAGCTCATAACCCACAACGAGGTGCCCCGGGGCTGGAGACACGCATTCATCGTCCTGTGAGTACTTACCTCTTCCCTTTAGCATAGTCGGGAATTTGTTGGGATAGTTTTAAAACCTAGTTTACGCAACACAATGCAACCAGTCCTTTCAATATCCACTGCTGGTTATGGGCCTTCTCATGTGCACGGTCTTGTGCATGAGGGATGTTTTGCATTAAAACTCCACGCTGCCCGGCCATGCGGGTTGGCGAGTCTATTGTTTGAGGTAGTGTAGTTTCTCAGCGCTTGTGGATCAGCCTTTTTATCCTTTAGTCGTTTGATAAGACACCCACAGGAAGAGATGGAGTGGTCGTATTCTATAGCCGGTGGACCTCATACGGCAGGACTGTGTGTTACGTACATTTAATTTGTTGACGAAATTAGATACGACTTTGAAACATGAATTTGAATCAGTTTCATTATTAATATTATTTCAACAGCAATAATGTAGATATGGACAGGTCATATTTAGTGCAGGACCGATAATTATAATCGATGAGATAGACAAGCCTATAATTATCATACTTAAGGGTTTTGAATTATTTTTTGTAATGTTTATACACGAACTACCTAAATTTGGCCTTTTTTATTATCTTTTAAAAGTTTATGGCACATTATAGTACAAATGGTGAGCTTCATGTTTATCTACCAGCTAACCTTTGGGTTAAACAAAAAACTACATCGGAATATGAGAAGTTTTATAAATATGAAAATTAAACGATGGCAGTATAATTTCGTTAAATATACCTAATGGATACATATAAGTATGAAACACAAATTTACATTATATAAATAATAAAATACATACATATAAACCCATACATAACAAAATATACATACATATACACAGATTCTATGCTGTGAATCGGGTCTAATCGCGTAAAATTAAAGGCTTTGTTACTTCGTGACCACGGCTGCTGTAACCCGTGCTACAACATCGAGTAGAAATAAAAAGTAAAAAACCATTAGTTTTACGCATTTAGACCCGATTTACAATATGTTGTGGTTGTGGGTTGTGGTTGTGGGTTATGTGTACCTAAAAAACGTCAAAAATTTAAAAACTTTTATACTTACACATATCTATATCTACATATAATAAAATTGTAACAGGCCGATGTCTGTACATTATAGATATTGAAAAAAAACTAATATGGGGGTCTTTATTAAATCAACAGAAGCCAAAACAGTTCTTAGTTTATCTGTCTGTCTGTTTGTATGTTTGTACACGTATCACTCAAAAACTACTGCATGGAATTGAATTCAGTTTTCACCGCTGTATTGCTAGAGGTCTAAAATATAGGCTCCATTTTACCGCAGGAAAATATCTCATTCCGATTGTTTTAAATTTTATAAACCGAAGCAAAGTGAGGGCGGGTCGCTAGTATCTTAATAAACATATAGAAACACTAAACCTGTGATGACGTTAGGTAATGTGTCTGGAGCTTCCGCTTAGGTATATTTTTCTTCAAATCTCCATAGTTACTCCCGTTTTCCCATGACCTTAATCCCTATAAAAATTGGGCCACAGCACCTACGACTACCCTATATTATAAAATATTCCCCAAACAAATCAGCTGTGTATTTTGAGCTCACTAATTGGTCATCACGGGAACGAATCCGCGGCGTTCTTCATCGCGGTCGCGGCGTCGACGGTGACGCAGTGTGTATGTAGGGTTAGCGCTTTTAAAAAATAAAAATTAACTACAAAGGACTTCAGAATTACTTCTTACATTTTACATTGTAAATCGCATATGCATATATACAAACAAACGCACGCACACATACTAAAGCCTAACACAAATCGCCAGTTTAGAAATGAAACTAGTTGTATCACAAACACCATTTTCTTGCTGTTTACTACTCAACAGTTCACAATGGAAAGCCGTCGCTAACGTTTCTACTACTTTCTACATTAAATCATAAACTCATAGGATTTTTAGTGGCTACAGAAATAATCTGGTTAGGAATCACGTGGGTGTAGAAAACGTAGGGTAAATTTAAAATAATTGACAATAATATTGTACTACGAATATCTGGACGATGGATTATTAAAACAACCGTATTACAGTATGAAGACAGTTTTAATTTTATTGCTTAAAACTACCATTCTTTATGTAAAATAAGAAAACACAACCATACCCTATGTTTTAACTTAGATAAAGCGCCATCTGTTTTCAAACTGCAGAACTACTTTTCAACCTTTATGTTTTGAGGCCTGAACAACGAACTTAGTCAATATAACTACTTAAATACTTGAATATTTTAAAATTATGTGTTGCAGCATTGATAAATATGTCATATACCTAACAATGCTGATAAAATTCACAAAGTAAATATGCAATGCAATCAGCAATTTCAGTATCCACTACATAGGATAAATGGACTTAAAACCTCACGCTGGCCAAGCAGGTTGGCGAGTACATTCTTTCAGATGTGGTGTAGTTCCTCAGCGGTTATAGCAGAAGTAAATATAGCCTAAAATAAATTATTAACAAAATTTTAAATATCTGAGAGCGATTCGACATCACAGATAAAGGATAATGGTTTTTATGACACCCATATATTTAAATAAACTGTATAATAATCAATAAATAAAAAAATATGTATCTGCCAATCCACACTGGGCCCACGTGCTTTGTTTATGGCCCCAAACCCCTTTGTGATTCAATAGGGGAAGCCTGTGCCCTGCAGAGGGACATTATAGACTGATTTCGATCGAAAGAAAATTCTATCTATCTATTCAATTATATCTATCGATCTTATTATTGCGAAACAAATTTAATTTTGGTGTCAGTAGCAACCCTACGGAGCCGCTTCATACATATTGAGCGGTGAAAAAGCCGTAGTTCGCTCATCAATTAACGGGAAAGTAATTGCTTATTTTCATCGAGCATTTCATAATAATATATGGACAAGCTTCTTTTTTATTAGTTTTAGTTATATTTCCCTTATTCATCCGTTTGATGATAACGTCGCGTTACCAAATATTATTCGTTTACAAAGCCACAACCTTTTTATAAATTGTTCTTTTAGAATAACGGCATTACTAAAAATGAACCACAACCATAACTAGACCGACACTCCGAAGGGTAAAATCGTAAAAATGTTGATTTCATTAGCCTGTTGCCAACTGGACATAGAGGTGAAGTTAGGGCGCTGGGCACATTGGCGTTGGTGCAGCGTAGGCATTTTTGAAACGTATGCACAGTATATACGCAACAGCATAGGCTATGACGATGCATTAGCGTCGTGTAAGACTCAATTGTATCACAGTAAGAAACTTTAAAAACGAGAATAATTAAATGAAGTTTATGCATAGATCCATTATGTAGTCGACGCTTATAGGAATATCACTATAGCATAACGTGCAGAAAGTATATAAAGAACAATTCGTCACATTATAAAGACAGAGTATGTACAACGTAGCTATTACATGGCGTTCGTGATGCGTATGCTTTGCGTCGCTACATTTGACAAACGCCTATGCTGTGCCTACGGTAGTGTGCCAGCGCCTTTAAGGAAAGTGTCATCTCCGTACAAATTTCCGTAAAAATGTAATTGCTGCTGTAAATTGATATATATATATATATATATATATATATATATATATATATAAAGACTAACAAAAAATAATAATACTAATAATCATCTATTCTCGAGAGTAATATAGTACTTACCTATTATTAAAACGAAAATTTTAACGTACATGCGTAAAATTGCTCCCCACGATATCATTGCTGTTGTTAGCTACTGACCATCAATCAGCGTTTCTATCCTCTCCCTATTTCCCAGAAATCCGAAAACCTTCGCCTTCAATACCAAACACAAGACAGGTAAACATAATATACATTTTACTCAAAGAACCTCCTTTATTAACTGTACCTACCGCTCGCACAGAATCCTTTCAGTAATAATTCAATGAAACTACATATCTGGTGGAGGCTGCCTGGGTAATAGAATACTTAAGTGGCCAGCCTCGTATATCTTGAATAGAAACAGACTACCTTTTCCAGTAAGGACTGGTATACGAAAGTGATTATGATTAAGCACGTATGACGAATGTCACCTACAGTATTAGCCGACTACAAAAACCGACTACGCATAAGTTGTCGTCGCAAAACTAGACATTGTTTAGAATGACTTTTACGTATTGTAAGTCAATCGTAAGTACTATTTCAGTTTGCAAAAGGCCCACTCCTAAAGAACCTAAAATTTATGCTCAACTTAGGCCTAGTCGCGTATTAGTTTTTTTTTATATATATTATACTAGTGGGCGGACGAGCAAGCGGTCCCACGTGATGGTAAGTGTTACCGCCGCCCATGGACACCTGCAACACCAGGGAATATGCGAGCGAGCCGCCGACCTTGCAGTTATGAAGCTTACTTATAATAAACATTTTTTTTCATCCGTTATTTTTTTTTTTCATTCAATAGATTAAACCATATTTTATATACATTTTTGAATTTTACTGTTTTTATTTGCCGTTTGTATGACAATGTATACAGTTTTATATCTATATTTTATAATCTAACTCATCTACGTACACACAGAATCTCTCAGAGGAACAGAAACAGTTATTGTTTCTGTTCCTCTGCGTAAGCTATCTCGAGGGAATACGTCGAATAGCTAGCTATTCCAAGGCTCTATAAATCTCATTTATCGGTTGAATATATGATTACCAATAGCAAGAAATGTTGGATTTTGTTATTTAATCGAGAAGAAACTCTTAAATGACTGATTTATCTTATAGTTGAGTTCAAAGTGAGATAGTAATAGTAGACATATTGCAGAAAAACTAGTATTTTATGACGTCATCTGTGCAAAAGAATTATTATGACGACCGATTAGCCTGATCCCCGTCGGATATTTATTTGTTTAAAAATAAATGTCTGGATGTTTATCCGTCTGTATGTGTCTCTGGAGTCATCAATGGAATGCCAGTGTGGATCATTGAGTATGAAATTATTTATTTTCGGTATGAACTTTTAGACTTCGGTTAATGTTTAATAACCTAATCGTTGTTTTAAGATTGTGTTCATTTTCTTTTAAGATTACACTACCTAGGAAACTAGAAACGGTAATAAAACATCTTTATTCTTAGATAACCTCACAAATTATTGATTTATTTAATAATTGAGTGGAATGTAATTAAAGATTGCGCAGACGAGTCCTCGAACTGAGACCACGTAGGGCAGTGTCGGACATTCTGCAACCACGTGGACCGATGACTGCGAAGTTCGCCGGTGATGGTTGGATGAGAAGAGCCGAGGATAGTGTGTGGTGGCGATTCTTGGGAGACACTTATTTCCAGCAGTGGAGAGACAAAGGCTGATATGATACTTATAGATTGCGTAAGCACATTGCACAAAAACAGCTAGTACATATAACATTTTATTCTTTACCAGTTCGGAGAGAGTGCCCCGGCTTAATTTGTTTTGTAATTTTTTATGTCTTTTCATACCAATATTATATCACACAGAGCTGTGAACAGGATTCTGCAAGGGCGCACCCGCAGGCCCCATGGTGCTGCAGGTGTCTATGGGCGGCGGTGACCACTTACCATCCTGTGGCCCGTCAGCCCGTCTGCCATCTTTTTTTATAGAAAAAAGGCGGCAGATGAGCCTACAGTCTACCTGACAGCCTACAGTTGTATGTACATTGTATAATTGTGTATTGTACTCGTACAATGTAGACACAAAAATGCACAAGGCGGTCCTATAGCTGGAAAGCGATCTCTGCCAGACAACCTTTGGGCAAAGAGGATATAAATATTCTGATCACAGGTAGATGGTGTACATAATTTACAACAAAGAAAATACAATACAATTATTTATAGTAACATTCGCAAACACTGACTCAGTAATCATACTCTAAATTTTTTATCCAAAACCTAGGTCGCAGCGAATGTCCCAATTTAGGCATTGTACATTATGTCCCCTTTGTGCCATACCCGTGAGAAGAATGGCTGCTTTGTTGCTAAGGGAATGTTTGCCAAAAAGAAAAGTTACTTGCATATGCGAATTTTAATGTTACTGTGGGTTTTTTTTTACTCTGCATTTGAGGTATTGACACACTGTGCTGTTTAGAAATGTCTGTAATGCATAGTGTTCACCAGGACACATGTCGCGATACATCGCACGATTAATGATAAACAGGCTTATTCAAAATTAGGGTGATATTAGTTTCCATCAAACAATGGTCTAATTATGTGTCCTCTGTGCGCTTTCTTTTTTACAACAGCCCAAATTAAGTGAAATACAAAGATAGCATAAATAATATTTTTAATTTTTTAATTTATTTTTTTAATTTTAACAATCATTAACAAGTTTTAACAATAATTTTAGTACTAAAATGGCCAATTTCAGTAATGCTTGCGACAGTGATAACTAATAAACTGTAGATTTAATAATAAAATGAAACATTTCCCGTTGGTTTCAACACAATTACACAATTTTGAATCATAATTTAATCTGCAATAAATTATGTAAGTACAACGTGTAGTTATCATATTAAAATATAAAAAGCATTTTTATGAGTTAAGGTCTCTACTAAATCAAAAAATGGTTTAATTATTGTATTTTTGTCATAAAGTGAACTATCTTCTCATCAAAGTTTTTAAATACTAACGTAGTCCAGCAGAACAAAATAAACAAATGCAGAACAAAAACTCTCCAGCACTCGTCATTCGATGTTTTAGCCATCTTAAAATTCCTTTAATCATTTTTCATTTATTCCGAAATACGATTAAATACAGAAATTATTAAATATAATAACTATAGCACAAAAATATTATTAATACTGTAACATATATAAATTTGTTTCTAAAACAGGTTATATTTATTCCAACAAAATATCAACAATTTCAGCATAATTACAAATTACAGGCTCCCGTATCATCCTTGTACAAGCAATTAATTGTAATCCAACACTATGTAATTACACACGGGGGCGAATTAATATGTATCGTGACTGCGGCACTAAAGGAGACTATCAAGGGTAACGAAATTATCCATGATACGCGATATGTCCAAGGGCATAGGTGAAAGCGGAGTACGCAGACTCACATTCACTACCTATATGCAAACGTTGACATGATTACAAATACAGGTATACAAACTCGATTCAACGGTTTTTAATTAATCTAAAATGCAAAAAAAAATCGTTTACAAACGTAAGACAATACTAAAAATTGGCCGATAGGTTAGGTAACCTAACCTAACCTAAATCTTGGCCAATTATTAGGATTACGGTATACAGTGAGGTGTTACTATTGTGTCCATGTAAATTCGTACCGCACGTTAAAAATTACGTTCAATTTCAATAATAAATCAAGTGATTGGATCCTAACAAAATAACGACAATCGTAAACGGCTACTAATTGTTTGTTGTTTAGATTAAGTGATTAAAAATCTTTATGGAAGTGAGATAACTGAATCGAACTCATCACGTAATCTTATGTAATCACGCTTGTCGCTACGCTCATCGCTCCCGACTTATGCCAAAGCATTACCAGTAATCAAGTTATTGTAATAAATGAATATATTACTCGTAATCACTTTATCTTATCTGTGTAATGGGATGTCAGATAATACTCGCGACTAGCACTGTGATAATATCAAGAAAATAGAGATATTTTTCATGAATTAGAAATATATAATACGTGAGGAATGCGATATTAGACTAAACGACCTATTACGCGATATTGGCCTCCCCTTTAAATAATACCTACTAGAAAGTTCAGGGCTATAGTCCAACTCGTGAACAAAGTAAGATTTGATGGCTTTGCGTACAACAGTCTCAGATTTTTGTTTTAATTCTGAAGCTCGCGGATTTTCTCATGGTGTTTTTCTTTGCCACTAAGCTAACAATAATTAATTGGTAAATCCATATTTAAGTGTTAACTCAATAGTAACGAGATGTTGTTTAATCTCTGTCATACCGTCACCAGCTCTTATATCATCCCTGAACATAGGGACATAGGACATAGGGTCCTGTATATGGAGGATGTATGACCTTAAAATGCCACGCTGGCCAAGAGGGTTGGCGAGTCCACATGACGCGAAGCAACGCGCCGCATTGCGTGCCTAGCAGGACAAAGCCTGAGTTTGGCACGTTTTAGAACACTGCTTTTATTTTTAATCAATTGATGTGTCACTATATATAACCGTTAATGTCATCATAGTGTCATAGGGTGTAATAAAATTTTTCGACTGAATCGAAACTGAATCGTTGTAATTAGTCGAATACGAAATATGACATTAGTAAGTTTTCAACTGCTGTTCAACTTACGTTCAGTTAGTATTATATTAGTAGAATTGCCCCTAGAATACATTTTTAATATTTCTATATCATTCTAACGCTGTACTCGACTGGTAAGAGAGCAAATCTCAAACATCTCCGTCGTTGAGTTCAAACCTAACCAGCCATGCTTACACAAAGGCATAACAAACGACGAGCTGATGCCTCTCCGTACATATTCTAATTTATAGCCGTGTGGCTACGAAATTGAGAGCAAAGAAATAGGAAACCCGTTTTAACATCGAAAACATCGTGTAATAAGTACGGTGAGGAATTACATAATGTTTATTTATTTATACTTACAGTTTACAAAAACCAATACGTAAAGCATATATACTTAGAACCCGAAAAGTAAACATATACGTTATTACGCCTCTCTAACATTTTGTTTACGTAACATATAATGCAATTTTTAAACCATAATGCAAATGACACGATGCATTATTCTTTAACAATTACATTAAAACATTAAACACGCACAATAATTACAATTAAAAAAATTAAGGCATCTTTGATAAGACAAACTCAAACGACAAACTAAACTAAAGCTTCAAAACTCGTTATCTCAATATTTTTTAAAAATATTTTAATTTGAATTTCTCAAATTGATTTCTAATGTCTAAAATTCTTTAATTGTAATTTTTTAAATATGTTTTTGCAGTCAAATACCCTACACAAAATACCCAATCTAACAGTCTAATAAAGTTTACCACATAAAGTTTACTAACTCAGGAAATCATAAAACCACACATTATATTTTACACTCAAAACGTATTTCACACAAATGCAGCAATAAACGTCCGTTTGAATACAAACCTGATGTGGTTTGTTTGTGACCGCCAAATCATTTAACACGGACAAACGGTAATATGTTTGTGTTGCATTACTAATTTGAAGACTATCATCATACAATACTCTTAGTTAACTATATATATGTGTATGTATGTATACATACACATATAGTATCTGTTTTTTTTTTTGTTATATGTTGTAGCCCGCTTTTTAATAACAGAACTCCTCTCAGTTATTCTAAGGTTGACTTAAATAGATTTCTTCTAGGAATAAGTAGACCCTTGTCTCTCGTTAACGTCGTGCAGTTTATCTGCACTTACTTAACAAGGAATCGTTGCGTAAAATGAGGTCATCAAGACATTTTATACCACCAACTCGAAAGCTGTGGAATGAAATGCCAGGTGAGGTTTTACCGCTACGACATGGGGCTCTTCACGACATGTGTGAACATAATTCTGCAAGGTCGGCAACGCATCCGCATGGTTCTAGGTGTTGCAGGTGTTCATGTGACCACTAACCATCATGTGACCCGCCCGCGCATTTGCCATTTCTACTATAAAAAATGGGCCTCCATACCATAGATACCTATGAATGGCCTTAAAACGCCACGTTGGCTAAGCAGGTTGGCGAGTCCACTGTTTTAAAAGTGCTGTAGTTCCTCAGATCTTGCGCTAGCGGCTTTGTTATCCTTTAGTCGCCTTTTATGACACCGAAGGAAAGAGATGGGATTATTCTAAAACCGACCAACATTATGTATGTAATTATCATTTGTACCGACCATTTGTATGTAATTATCAGATTTTCCCGTCTTCCTCGCACGTTTCGCAGCCCAACACTACGAAGCTACATTGAACAAGGCGCTTGAGGCAATCATAATCATAACTCGATGCGAGACTTTTGCTCCACTCCGACTTAACAGCGAAACTTTAGATTTGATAGCGTAATAACGTTATGCGTTATAATTTACGTAGTTTAAATATCGCAAGTAATAAGTAGTTTAAGCGCTCTGTAAACTAGTTATGTTGCGTGTGTGTGTGCAAAAATATATATCTAAACAGGACAATTTTGGTTTTGAAATGTATTAATATTAATCAGCTTTTAGCGTTACCCAAACGCTTACATTCGGTGCAAACATTTACTTCCGATAAACTCAAACAATTCAATTTACGTTCTACGTTCAGAAGTATCCGCAAGAAGCCGAAGCCGAAGACGAAAAGTTTCAGCTTGCGGATAGAGACTTCCCCGGAGCATATTCCAATACGGAACCCAAGCTGTCCTTGTTATTGTTTCAATCGAGTCCTATATTTACTTCTGTTTAACTTTGTATAAACCCTGATATGGGATTTGTGTCCTAAAATACAAGTAATGAGTTTCAAAAGCCAATAAACAGCAAAAATTAACCGCGTCGCCAAACAGCTGGCAACTCTTTAGAATGGAGAAGTTAAAACGCCACGCTTTACAATCGCAAGTCCATTCTTCTAGAGGTGATGTAGCTCGGGCTTGTGGTAGCCGCTTTGTTATCCCTTACCCGCGGGAGGAGGTGGGGTAGTGCTATTCTAAATCCGGCCAACACCACACAGCCAGTTATTTGTGTTGAAATAGGTGGAGGAACTAAACGCAACCGAGCAGAATCGAATTTATTATTCGATTTGAGTCCAAAATAATTAAATTAAACGCCACTAAATGCATCTGAAGTGGCAATGGGCAGATTATATTTGCCACAGGTGATTGGTTTGGGCAGATCAACCGCTGAGGTAGACGAATCCTCGAACCACGTACCGTAACGAACTACGGACTACGAACTATGAAGACCAGCAACCGAAGTATGGGACACGCTGCGGCCACGTAGACTGATCACTTGAAGAAAGTCGCCGGTAGGTGCTGGATAAAAATAACAGAAGAGTGTGTGGTGGCGGTCTTTGGGAGAAGCCTATAATCAGCATTGGAGACACATAAGCTAATGGAATAACATGGTATGATAAGTAAATGCATGAAATCAAATTAAAGGAAAGAATTCGTTGAACTGGTTCTGTTTATTAAACTTATTCTCTTAATATTTCTCGGCAAACATTGTTTTGTTTTGCGGAAATATGCACAGAGGAACTCCGTCACTCCCCCCTTTACAACAGTGACTGGATGAAACCTAAGATCAAACGTTTCGTGGCTGGTTTTACGCGTAACATTCCGCGTTTGTAAAGTTAAGAACTTTGTATTAGACCCGTGTGGGCGCAGTACAGATACGCGCAATACTTTAATAATCATTGACGTTCAATCTGAACATTTTAATCAATTATTAATCATTCCACGAATGAATCTAACATAAAGTCCGTTCCAAACCAATTTTCCGAAAACAAAATCTTTAATTGAAATATTTCAATAGTTTTAAATCTAGAGCAAACTTGCAATCTTGATGAATCAAATTGTGGATATGTAAACAATTGTCACCTCACTATTTAATTTACCCGCCGTGTCAGTTACCTCGGGCGGCCATATTTGTTTAAATTTTGAACAAATTGGACTGGAACGAGATATATGCATGTGTGCAATTAATTTTATAGTACTTACCGTAAGTGTATTTAACAAATAAGTTATACAATATACAAGGTATAATAAAGTCCGACAGTCAAATCATTAATGTATATGTTGAATATTCTTCATTATTAATAACTACGTATACCTATTACGTTTTTATCATATGCCTTTATGAGAACATTGTCACCAGTTCAGAGAGAAATGTTTATAACGCGATACTCTCATAACTTTTAACAATTCGTATTTCAAGCTCACGTTCATCTGTTACCTCGTAGCGTAGCTCCTAAACCACTCATCACATTTTGACAAATGAGGTGTCGTTCGATTCATCTTGACGTTTCGCGTAGGTATATGACGTCCACTTTTTGGCCGGAACCCGAGAAGTTTTTGTTTGGTTGTTGTAAAAACTGTGCATTGTGGAATTTGTGTTTTAACAGTGACAGTTTATTAAACTTTAAAATGTGTAGTGCATAATGTTTGTGATAATTAAATAAAAGCATGAGGCTGCATTTTTCCTGTTCTTCCAAGGAGTCCAACTTTGTCCTCGGAAAACCTACTATCACTTTAATGAGCGACTCGTACTTCGACGGAACTGGACAATGAACTGATAAAAACAATTCTATTTTATAATTTGTTATGTGTGTACACCAATGACTATGCCAATGTCCAAATAAGATATATGCAAAAAGTGTATGACATCATTTTAAATCCAATATGGTGAATTAAAAAGCAAGAAAATACGCGTAGCAAAAAATAAATGCAGACAAATTTATCGTGTTTGGTATTAATAGGTACCTATTATGAAAGGTTTTAATGTGCACTTTTTGGTGTCATATAATAAAAACAGTGAAATCTCGTTTACAACTATCGAAAGGGCATTTTATGCCGTAGTTGGGTTTTAGACTTTTAATTATATTTTTACTAAGGCGAAAGAGCTCTATATTATGCCAATTTGAAATGAATTGAGCAAAATTTATAGAACGTTTATCTCTCAAAATGTGCTCAAATATGTGTTCTGATTTGCTAAAACCAATATTTATAACCGCTGAACATAAACAAAACGGTGTAGAATGTATAATGTGAAGAGTCGGGTAATAATTGCGCAACAGTGATAAAATCGCAGTGATTTTTTTTTTATACAATGGAAAGCGGACGAACGCGCTGGCTACATGATGGTAAGTGGTCACCATTGCCTATTTTCGGGAGTATTTTTTACTCTGGCGAAACAAGATTACAACTTTCAGAAATCACACATTCTTATTCACTCTTACACACAGTCTTATTATAAAAAGAAATACACTGATTTTTTTAGAACTTTTAGGTGAATTTAGCTTAACTAATATTGCATCTGCGTATAATTTCTAGTTGATCTGGTGGTTGATCTGGTAGAAAATACCAGTACACGTCAATTACTTTTTTCTTGTACCTATAATAAACATTAAATACCAGGTCAACGAGTTATCAATAACGAAGGTATATATTTGGCAATAAATCGAGACATCGTCTCATTTTCAGAGGTTACGACTACAAGAATATGTTCTAATGATAGCTCTCGTGATGTTCAATGTTATAAACGACCTCTTGTGAAAAGTCACAGTGACTTTTTTTCTCACTATAGGAAATTAATGACGACGTCTACTTCTTGTCACTGATAAGACAAGATCACTGTGACTGTTTTTGTCAGTCACTGCTCCTAGCGTTATTTCTCATCTCCAATAATGGGAGGGGGGCCCCACTTTTGAATCAGACATTTGACATTTCGTTGTTTTGTTTGACTTCGCCTTTGTTTGAGGATTTGCCTTCGATTTGAATTCGCTGAGTTTGAATAAAGTTTAAATTTACATTCACCTTTGAAGTTGCAACCTCCACAACTTTGTAATTGACGTAGAATGAATAATTTGAGGTGTTGTTTAACTTTAAGTATGGGCAATATTTTTAATATGGTTCTATCTAAATTTACTTATACAAATTTAAAATCATTTGAAATTTAAACAAACTGCTTTTATATCCTAAGCGAACTTGTGGCAAAAATATCTTTAAAGTCACAATTTCTGTGAATATCTTATCTACACTCACAAAAAAAGTGAATAGTAAAAATCATTTTTTTTGCTAATTTCGACATTGTAAAGATACAAATTAAAAAAGCGTAAAAAACTGATCAAACTTTATTAATAACTAATTTTCGCCAAAATGGCTTTTACATTAATTGAATCGCAAAGTGTCGATACGATTCGAAGATATCGTATTCAAGTAAGTACGTATATCATGCCGTGAGATGTCGGCCGGGTTTGAAATAGCACCATCTCTTCCCGCGGGAGTCGTAAACGGCGGCTATGGGATAACCCGTTAACACAAGCCCTGAGAAACTACATTACCTCTAAAAGAGTGGACTCGCCAACCTGCACGGCCAACGTGGCGTTATAAGGCTATACATCCTTCATGCACAAGACAATATGCACAAGGAGGCCCATTTTCAACAGTGGACGATAAAAGTGTTGGTTACGGCACTATTTCATCGCGCCCAAATTACCAATTCATGACGTTCAAGTATACAAGGCATATCATAACCAAAATGTATGTATGTGCAAGTAATATAAAGCATCTAAGATCTTGGTACAAAACAATATAACACAGACTTAGGCATTAACAAAGCCCTGTTTCGCATATGAGGACAATTTGGCGTATGTCTGTCTTTAATATCCGCTAGAACACGACATTAGAGCCTTGATTGACCGCATTTCGTCTCCTTACATATTTCCTACGACACAATACTCTTTCATACAGATTTAGAGTGACTGGAAGTGGCTTGTAGGCAAGCGCATAGTCGTAGCCGTGACGATCTAAGAGAAGTTGGTCTTTTGTTGGCTACCATCGAGGACATGTCCCAATTCAATGAATATACGGGTTCATTTTTTCTCTGTCCACCTAATTAAATGTTTCTGTTCGGTTATGCATTATAATAGTATACATGTATTGCTATATAAAATATGTGTGTATGTATATATGTTTGTATTTACTATATTCTGGAAATTATTGTTTCTATATGTGTATGTAAGTATATTACTATGTATATTCAAAGTAAAACTGCATCAAACTGCATTATTTTCTGTATGATTTGGTGGTTAACTGATAGAGAATGTTGCAAGGCATTAAGTACCACTGTTTGTAAACGTCAAATACTTGTGCAATGAAGTTTAAATAATTCTATAAAAACTCAAAGAATATTAAGAATGGTAATAACTTTATCGTTAGATTTAAATAACGTCGTCATTTAAGAAACATTGTTCTGTCCAGTTCAATTCAAACTACATTTGATATTAGCTGTGATTATTAGAATATTCAGAAAACTCCTCTGACCATTATGCTATTTATTCCCATCCTTCCCAATCATTTTTCCAAATCTACTCATAAATCTCCAGAAGTAAGTGGCACATACCGTAGCATGCCAATGTTAACTAAAAATTAACTGAAAAATTAATGTTTGTTTAATGACGTTTATAGCAAATTCGAAATGGGGCAAAAAGTAAAAATGAACTACAAAAAGTGATTTTATGTCTGCCAAATCTAACACAAACTTACATTCTCTTACCATAAACGTATAAACCACCTCCATTTCGCCGTAAGTGAAAAATTACGTCCGTTAGCGCATGCGCAGTTGCGCAAATTGAGAATTAAGAAATCGAATTTCGATTTTTTTTAAAGTATCATATAAAGTAGAGAGTATAAATATCACTTCCATTTCACTCTGCATCAATGTCGATATGAGTCGCATTACACACATACCACGTCTCGCTCTTGTCTCTTATGAGACGAATATTAAGCTGCGGTATATTTACAGCGGTATAAAAATGTTTTGACGCCATTTTTATTGTGTGCCTCTACGTCGCGTGAATGTTAAACAGAAAGCCGTAAATGGCTTTGTGAATATCAACATAAGTGCCTGACATAGGGTTGTTAGGGAACATTTTTATAAGCGGTTTAATGAAGCTTCAAGTACCTGCAAAATCATTTACGTTTGTTTTGTGAAAGCGGTATTAAACTACCGAAGTAATATTTATACACGTTTTTTATAGACGTTCATTTTAGACAGTCTATAAATGCCTTAATTTGTAATCTTAATTAATAAAACAATATGGACTTAACACTGAAATGTTCGCTTAAGTGTTTGAAATAAGCTGGAATGCAGTATTCTCTATTTGCTGATATTTTTTCGTATCACGGAATTCGGTACTTTAGACAAGTAGATAGATTGTTTGTATTACGGTCCCCTTATGGGAAACAAGGCCGCCGTTTTAAAAAATACTGTATTCCCGTTCTACTTATTTGGGGTCAAGATTGCTTGTGCGATAATTTCGATTTAAACATAACAGTAAATATTAAATATAAAGAAAAATTATTACAAGACTTTTTTTTATCTGAAGTGTTTTTTACCACACACGGTGTGGTGGCGATTCTTGGAAGAGTAGTATAGAGGCAGAGGGTTATAGTATGCTATGGAAAGTATGATATGTACACAGAAGAAAAAAGACCGGATGGTAGCGCCAGTCGGAAACGAGATTTCGCTATTTTCTGTACGTGTTAGAAAAAAGTATTTACAAAAAATAATTGATCTTTACAAGCCCTATCCAATGACATATTATTTGTATGAATAGACGTCGTTTATTTTTGAGATTTTTTTGATAAGATTACAATGTCAATAATTTTGCAAATACTGAACCTATTTGGTTCATGTCGAAATGTAATGATGTTTTTTGATTCAAAATTCGAATGGCGTGATCTCCGCAATAAGTAGATTTCTTTGAAATCTTTTTTCTTTTCATACACGTATATGGTATGGCGCAAGTAATACATTCTGCCACTGTCGAGTTCTCTTTGTAATAAACAATTTTATCCCGTCAATGGTCAATCCCGTCGAAGTAAGTCAAGAGTCGCTCAGTAAAGCGATAATAGGTTTACTGAGGAAAGAAAGCACAACTCTATGAAAGCACAAGAAACACGCACTCCTATGCTTTTATTTGATTAACACAAACATTACTTACAATAAGCACTTTGAACAACAAGTTTGTTAAATCACACAACATACATTTTTTATATCAATCAAACAAAGACTCAGCATCATTTCTCGAGTTCATGCCAAAAAGTACCTTCTAAATCTTTCTAATTACCGGTGGAAACATATATCAAATTGAGCCCAGTTGGCACTAATAGTGAAACCAACTTGCAATACAGACACGCTTATCTTTTGGCTCTTAGAACATTGCTTCTCTTTGGATTAAACTAATTTTAGTACGAAGAGTACGCCGTATAAAAGTTATCAAAGTTTGACGTGGTACATTTTATATTTAGTTTATAGAATTAAGTAAAATAGTCTTAACAATTTTGCCCATTTTGCACTGAAATAATAAATCATGCATTAGGTACTTTTCTCGGTCTTTCGCTAGGAGCTAAACAAAAAATAAGCCTAATGGAAAGTTCTCGCACAAATTATGAACTTTTATACTTATTACAATACCAAACCTCTCTCCACTGTTGGATATAGGCCTCTCATAAGGACCATAACATAAGGTTTTCTGCTCTTCTCATGCAGCTACTACCAGCGACTTTCTTCAAGTCGTCTTTTCATCTGACCGGAAGGCGTCCCATGCTATGTTTCTCGGTACGTAGTCTCCATTCAAGGACTCGTGTCCCTCATCAGTTATCGGTCTTGCGGCATATATGGCCTGCTTGCCACTTCAGGTTACTGATCTTTTAAGCTGTGTCGGCAACTTTAGTTCTTCGTCAAATTTCCTCGTTACGGCTTTCATCCAGCAAAGAAACTCCAACGTTTGAAGACGAAAGTCTTCAATCAGTACGCCCTGTCCGTTATGACGTATGGTGACTAAACGTGGTCTCTGACGGTAGAGCTAATTCACAAATTCAAAGTCGCTAAGCGAGCATGGAAATACTTATACTCGGGGTTATTCTTTACTTATGCAATATTTATATTGCAATTCTGTTTTGACAAGTATATCTACCTGGCTTTAGAATTGCACCACTCCATCTCTTTCCTTGGGTGTTATAAAAGGCGACTAAGGGACAACAAAGCTTCAAACCCTGAGGAATTGCATCACCTCTAAAAGGCGTTTAAGGGCATCTCTCATGCATAAGACCATATTCATGAGGAGCTCCGTGTCCAGCAGTGCATTCCGTAAAAAGGGCTGGTTACGGTTACGATAGGTACCTTACCTAGGGGTGGCGTGGCCGGGAAACCTCCTCATGTACCTGGGCTGTCGTTGGTCCATTTGTCCCTCTGGATACGTCCGCAGGGAACGATGGCTCAACGACAGATCAGGGACGGTGCACCCTGGGCAACAGTCAGCAACTTTTCTTTGCTTCGGAGTTCTTGGTGGCTGTTGGCTAATATCCTAGTGAGAGGTGAGGAGGCGGAGCCCAATTGATTGGTCTCTCGCCTCCAAGAAGGTGGCGTTACTCTGTGTGCCCCGGGTGGGTTGTGGGGCGCATGGAGTGGCAGTGACGGTCTCCACGTGTCCCTCTGTATGAAGGGCACAGCGGAGAACAGGGTGGTGGACCCTGGGATGCCTTCCGGCATTCCAGCGGTGGAGGGTGGAGAGGCGGAAGCCAAATTGATAATACATTTGTTCTCACGCCTCCAGGAATAGGTAGCGTTTCGCTGTGTGCTCCTGTTGGGGGACGCATGAAGAGAAAGGGACGGTCTCCGCGTGTCCCTCGGGTTCATGTTCTGAGGGCACAGCGTAGAACAAGGAGGCGGTATTCCCCTGGTACAGGGGCTTTGCCTGGGTGGACGGTGTTCTCCCTTTAATTTCTCTGCGTGTCCCTTTGAAGCTGGGGACATTCGGAGAAACATGGATAGTCTCCGCGTGTCCCTCTGTTTAGACGGAGGGCACGGCGGAGAATCAGGGATCGTCTCTGCGTGACCCTCTGTATGAGCGGAGGGCAAGCAGAGAAAAAGTAGATAAATGGTCCTGGGATGTCACAGACATCCCAGTGAAAAAATGGGTTACCCAGGTACAGGGGTACTGCCTTGGTGGACGGTGTTTCTTTCCCCATGGGCCGGCGAACATCAGTCTGGGGCCCGCACTGGCGGGCCGCCACCGCCTGGGTCGCGGACGAGTGCTGAAGCGTTCCCGTAACCTCGGCATTAGGTGGAGAGATGGTAGTCTAGGTTTTAGTCGGTAAGAGTCCTGCATACTCTCCCGCCAAGGTGTCGGCGGGGGCGTATCTCATGATGGATTTCCCCACATTAAAAAAAAAGGTACCTTACCTATGTTCTCAAATAAATTAAACTGAATTCTATTTTATGCCAAAAACAACAGGTACAATATGTACTTTGCCACTCTACCTATAGATGTATATATCTATTTACTAGCGGAGAGTGCTGGAGATTTCGTCCGCGTAAACTTGTGATTCCCGTAGGAACTTCATAATTAATCTGGATAAAAAGTACTCTAAATATTAACCCAGTATATAAGTTACAACTGTGCCAACTGTCATTAAAATCCGTCCAGCGGTTTGTGTGTGACGCGCGTTCAGAAGGACAGACAAAAATTCAAAAAAAAAGTTGATTATGGGATCTTTAAGTACTTATTACGAGAGCAACTTTTATTTAAAAAATAGTTCTAGTACAGACACGGCTCTGTTGCGTTTTCATTATATATATGGATGTAGTTATATCAAGTTCAATAAACAAACTATAACGAAAACAATATATGTTGTTTACAGAAGTTAGAGATTCACCCCTCATCATTATTCTACGAGGGCAAAACAGTTGGCACAGATTGGCAGGGTCCGCAGAACGCTTCACGATGTTTTATTGAATATCAACGAGCATAGTCGCAGTCTTGGACAAAAGAAATATTTATTGTGTACTGATTGTATCGTGTAAACAACATAATATATTATAAATATACATATATTGCCGTTATACTCGTATTAGGTCCCGACATAGGTTCCCGCACACTACACGACAAACAGTCTCAAATTTACAGGAGCTGCGACTGGAAACTCTCCGTTACCCATTGTACTTGCCAGACCTTGCCCCTACTGATTTCCCTTTTCTTCAAAATTTGGATAACTTTTTACAGGGGATAAAAATCAACTCCGATGAGACAGTGAAAAACTCCTTCAGAGAATTCATCTATTCCCGTCCCCAGCAGTTCTATAGCAGAGGCATCAACCACTTCCATTAAAATGGCAAAAGTGCATTGATAATGGACAATACTTCGATTAATTAAATATTCCTATAATTTTAGTGCAAAAATAAAATACTTTTTTCCATATAAAAACTGAATTTCATAGGTAAAGACCTAATTAATACGTTTTTCCAATTTAGTTATCAGAGATAACACTAAATACCACACTTATTCAATGTTACGTGTTTGTCTTTACGTACGATATAGAGTGAGTGAGAAATATTATTGCATTAGTGCTGTTAGAACAACGCTTAAAATTACACCAAAATAATTGTTCCAACACCAATGCAATAATATTGTTGTCTATTCGCTACAATTACAATTGCAATCATAAGAGCAAGTACTACACCAAGAACAAATAAAATTTGCCACGTCTTAAAAAATATTTTATATAATAACTTTAAAAAAAAAATGTTCAAACGAATATTGGTTTTCGTTTTAAATTTCCCTCTTCCAGGCAACATCCGTCGACTCTTATAACTTTAGACGGTACTAGCTCGGAAGGTGCACAAATGAAATCAATCGCGTTCAGAGGCGAACATTTTCAATATTTTCACGGGGAAATATTCCGTTCGGTGGCAACGTGACGGTTGTTGTTGAATCTGAATTAGTTGAATAACAAATGATTCTGAGATGGAAATTACACGAATCTTTGCTAAATGGAAATACAAATCTAAATACAAAACCCAAAAAAAATTAAATATTATAAAATATGTGAATTGGCTCCACAAAGTTCACGAATTTGCGTTAAATACCTAGGTTCTGAAGTTAGAATACGCACAATTTTCTTAGGAACTTTAAAGTGTTTTTATCATTGAGATTGAACCTTTTCTATAACTAGTTACTTCATTGAAGGAGACAACCTATAAGGGCACCGTTGTACTACTCTATAAGGGTCGACAAGGTCGATATCGAATTTACCTGTAGTGACTCAACTAGTGGATATCCCGTATATAAAGAATTCTTGATATTTTAATAAAACCGCTACAGGTGCATCTTACAAAAATATTTTTTTTAAAAATTCGCGTTTTACATACATTTTATATTCTAAATCGGATCTGAACGCGTATAATAAAGGTATTTGTTTACCTTTTATTCTTACTCTACATTTCGGAACATTACACCAGCCATGGTCACGGGTTGGCTGAAGAGGCAGGTAGTCCAGGAGGGCAGCTGCGAGCCGTTTTATCAACTACTCACATTTGATCTTCACATTCAGAAAGGCTGCGACACACTACACTAACAATGTCAGCGGACGTATTCGACGGTAAATCGCAAGGTTTAAATTTGTTAATCACTGGATTCTAATGGATTTATATTTCAATGGAATTTCAATAAATTAAGAAATTTCAATAATAGTGACGTTGAGTGGAGAGGATTTTGGGAGTGCAGAGTTCTATCCAGTGATTAATTCCAGCGTTGGGAATGTGTTCAGCTATTGCTGTTTCGTATAGCTGCGATGTGTTCGTTGACACTTTCCGCAACTGTACGCCTAGTTTGGCCTATATAGGATCTACCACAGCTGCAATCTATCTTATAGACACCTGGCGTATGGTAAAGTCCTTGCGTGTGCGTAGATTTTCTGCTAATTTGGAGGACGGAGTCTTAATGGAGTATGTTCTCAATACTATTCCAACTGTATACGTCACTCCTATCACATATGGTATAAATGCGGGCTGTCTGTTAACCGCACTTCGTCTTTTATATGTTCAGGGTCACAGAGGTCATACGCTCTCGTTGTTTAATGTAGCAACGACGGATTGTAGGTATCTAAGATGATAATGTGAGGAGGCATGCAGGTATCTCTGTGTGTGTTCACTTTCTATAAACAGTGTGGGATAAGGAACCGTCTTCTCTAACCATTATTTTGACATATTTTGATAACTATTGTATTTGAAAACAAATATCTTTATTATACGCGTTCAGGCTCGATTTAGAATATAAAAAACAAATTGATTAAAACTATGACAAATGTTAATTTGCTGGCGTGTGGAAAAAAAAATATTATCGCTATTTATTAACACTGGTGCTACATATTTAATTTTATTATTGATTTAGTTTTTTATTGTTGCCAAATAATAGAATTTAATTTAGCAAAATTGCATTGTTCAAAACCTAGTTCGGTACTATGTTACTTTTATATTTCATTTCAATAAATAAAACTGAGTGAATCATTTTTTTTCATTTTTAAGTATATATTTACAATTATTATTAACACTATAACGCATAAAACAAAATAACAGTGCAGTATTTGCATTTTTATATATGTACATTTTAGTCAGTGTTCTAAGATTTCTAAGTATGATTGAACCTTCGGCCGAAGTTTATATAAGGCCGAATAGTCGACTTCGGCTTCGGCTAAAAACTGACTTTCGGTCGAACACTAGTTTTAGGCTTCGTGAAAGACTCAGACACATCCTGTATACATATTAATTATGAACATTGTAATCCCATCCTATTCCTAGAACATAAGAACATCCCCTTATGTAACTTCTTATCTGCGGTACATCGTTCAAAGTATCAAGGAATCCCAATGGAGATAAAATTTTAAAACCGGACTTCAAGAAGCGGCTGAGAACTTGAAAATATAATTGTGAGGCCTGCGATGGCTCACCTTCGTAATTATTCATATAAATGTGAAAACTTTAGGACTTTACAAAACTAAGGAAAGTAGGTAGGTACTTGAAAAACTTCAGAATTACCAGTTGACGAGATTGCTTAGAAAATAAGGTTTTCATTCTTAATGCAGTTTATAAAAATGTGGGTAAGTATAAAGCGCGATCTGTGAATGCGATTATGGGTCGAGTTAAATTAGTGGGTTAAATAAAATGCAATAGTACAGTTATTATAATTACAAAAATGTTTATTTTTTTATTTTTGATTAGCTTTTATTTATATAACAATAATAATATAATACTTACCTAAATATTAAAATTACAAATAATTATAATCAATCTTAAAAAATACTCTTTACTCTTAAAAAATATACGACATTTCAGTGTATGGGTGAGTGATTATTTATTACTCTATAGTTCTTTCATCTCAAGAAGGTGGGTTAGGTTAGGTTTGTGCTAGTACGTGTACATTGTTTTAGTGTGCGTAAATTAACAGCACACTACAGCAATGTACATGTACGAACACAACTACTACTAAGCGTAACAGGTATTTATGAGATAAGAGAACTATACAGTAATCACACACAGGTATTACTCCACTCCACATGCACATACGCGCATAGACATGCTCGTACTCACACACACACAGTAATATACATATTTGATATAAATGCATATTGAAACGATTTGTACTAAGCCTAAGTTGGAAACATTACTTTTAAAGATTATTCTAATCTCTAAAGTTGCACGGAAATTTAATAACCCCAGCTAAGTTATTGAAATGACCTGCGGAAATCATCAATTTTAATAATAATATCTCATGTGCCCCATTCGCCAGGCAGCTGTGAATTTATGAAGTACTTAGCACTCATAGCAGGAGGGCTTTGTGCGCTCCAGCCATTTTAGTGCTGCTAACACTGATATATTGTAAAGACTGCGTTTTATATTTCTTTTATGAAGTGGCAAACAACTGGACATAAAAATAAATCAAAGGAGAATGGATAAAAGAGCGTATATCGCGTGATAACAACAATGTCACATTCAATGGGCCTCACTATTTAGAGTCTCCACAGAAACGCACAAGGATGAACACGTACAAATGTACCTCTACCAGTTATATCTTCAACAAATATTAAATTAGTCGAAACGAATATTTACAAAATATACCGAGGAACCATTAGCTTTATGCCACTTGAACCTATAGTAGAGCACGCTATCCATTCTCAGTGTATCACATTATAAGTATTATGAACTCTGTATGAATTACGATAACCTAGAATCCAAAAAAAGTCGTGTCAGTACGTTAAATATTTTTTTGAAAATATTATTCCAGTGTACGCTATGAATGATCTGTATCATTGTTGGGGCTCTGTGCCCAAAACAACAAATTTTTGAATTTTTGTCTGTCTGAACAAAAACTATGGATGAATTTTAATTAAACTTAACATAGCTAATGAGATTACATAACAATAACTATCTTTTTTTTACAGAATAAAGGCGGCAGACAACCTGATGGTAAGTGGATATTGTCATCCATAGACATCCGCGATACATGTCAACATCAGTCCAGAATGACACACGTTATCACACCCCTGGATGCGCTGTCTACCTTTGCAGATAAGGAATAGATTGGGAAAATAGGGAGGGAGAGGATAGGATGGAATGGGAATAGGCTCTGGCATATCTCCCTCACTACCGAAACATGTACGTACATTGGGGAAATACGATAAAGTAGGGAATGCAGTACATTTCAAGGTAGTCTTCTACGAGAGAGGGGTAACGTGGCCAGTCGAGTGCGCCCAGCGGCTGTGAGAATGCAGCATGCACTCTCCCCTACCAACAAAATTATATATTCTAAAAATACAAAAACTAACAAAATCTTTCGATAATTCGCGCCGTTAAAACATTTCTAAGTAAAATTCATTTTAAAAAACTGCACAATTATAATTTAGAACGTAGGTACTTTCTAACAAGTCAGGACACTTAATTACACGGCAGTAACATATTCCATTTAATAAAACTTTTTAACAATTCCATCCGCGTTTTGTTCATTTTGTCGGTGCAATAAATTAGAGTTTATTTTTATAGCATTTTTGAACTAGGAGACGAATATATTTTGCCTAATGTATGAGCTAATACACCAAAATCAATTCTTCACCAACAAACCAGAATTTTCTCGTATTTTTATTAGCAAATAAAGCGAACGTGTGTATTCACGTCGCATGAATGTGGAACCCCAATCCGGCCCTCGAGGGCTCAGATTGTCCCTTCAACAGCGTGCCGAATAATAATCGGGACATTGACAAAAGTAGCCGCAAACAGGACAACTTATCTAAATCGTTCGGATATTGTATTTGTAGTTTTGTTTTTGGTTTCCTTACTTTTACAGCCTGAGATATAGCTGGTAGTAAGTGGAATTCGCCGGTGATCGTTAAATGAGAAGAGCCGAGGGTCATGTTTGGTGGTGAGCCTTGGGAGAGGCCTATATCCAGCAGTAGAGAGACATAACCTGAAGGTATGGTAAGTAATTTTGACAGTAAAGGATGATTCTCGTTACACCATGCCGGGGCCGGGCCGTGTCACGGACGTTGCACGGACGGGGCACGGTCAAAGATTTTCAAGGGTGATTCACGTTACACCGTGCCGGGGCCGGGCCGTGGCCGTGCCGTGACGTTACCACCTTGCGTGAAAATTCTGTGAAATTCTACTTACCGATGGTATGATATTCCACTATTAGTCACATTTTTTGTGCGGCTATAGTGACACTATATATAAACCGGGCCGGGGCGGGACAGGGAAAAGAATACCCACCGACATTTTGATGTCGGGCACGGGCGGGGCACGGGCCCGGCCCGGTCTAGCATGGCATGGTTCATACAAAAGTATACTATAGATCTTTGACCGTGCCCCGTCCGTGCCCCGTCCGTGACACGGCCCGGCCCCGGCACGGTGTAACGTGAATCATCCTTAGCAGCTGTATGCATCTGCAGAAGCGATGGTCTACTCGTCAACACGGTTGGTGTCAGCCGAGACATTGAATAAAATAAAATAGGTACCTAAACATACGTGTTTGACTTTCAGATGTGGAATGATGCACTATAGGTACTCTTGATTTCAACGAGTTTTTATTCAACATTAACAAAGATCGTTTATTGTAAATACAAAAACGAAATCATAATGTGATGTAATTCAATGGCTCGCGCCATCAGTTGATAATTTTAAGTACTAACAATACTTAGTCGACTTAAGAGGCTGACAGCGCCAAAACAACAATTTTGCATGCAATTGTAAGTCGAATAACTCGTTTCCTTAACCAAATATCCATAAAAATATATGTGAAAGTAGGTATAGAAATCTCCTGTACTCTATTTGCAATGTGTAACATTTTAAATATCTATAAAACATCAATAGAAAGTAGAAAGTAAGTCCTCCGTGGTTTACACATTGACATAAATTATCGGTAGGTGCGTTGAAAAATGCTATTATGGACAAGAGTTGAAAACTTGTTAGATGGATAAATAAAAGATCTTTTTAGTTTTACTGTGTTTTTTTTTTATTTAACCGCTAAATTATACTGTAAGTAAGTATATTGTCTGTGAAAACTGACATAAGGCCATTAGACTCCTAAATAATTTATATGGCTCGTAGACGCTGTGTCATCCTATGAAATGAAATTTCTCCCTGTCCTTGATACATGACAAAGCTCGTCTACTGGTATATCACATCTACACATATCAGTATAATCAAAACATAAGATAGTCCTTAAACCGACAAGGCATCTTTATGTATTTTTTTTATATATACTAATGTTCGGACGAGCAAGCGGTCCCCACGTGATGGTAAGTGTTACCGCCGCCCATGGACATCTGCAACACCAGGGGGTATGCGGGCGCGCCGCCGACCTTGCAAAATCCTATTCACAGCTCTCTTGAAGAACCCCATATCGGAGCTTAATGGAAAGACCTCTTGAGGCAGGCACGTATCTCTATGTATTACGAACAAGAAGATTTTTTTATGTTTTAATAGCTATATAACCTATCAAAATGTCTTTCTTTTTGTTTTATTCTATGGATTGATGGCAGTATCAATTGTTGACTTAATCGCGACTACTATTTTGCTAATATCACGTGAGGAAAGTGCATTCGTGCGGGCGGGGAGGGGGTACAAGACGAGGTGCTACTGTTTGATGTTATTGATATAAATAATTTTAATAATGGTTTGGGAATGGAAGGAGATTAACCGTAAAGAGAAAGGAGAGTGTTGAAGTTAATTGGTTTCAGAATTTAAGGGGGGAGAAGGTCGTAGAGAGCTATTAAAATGTTGTTATTTTTTTTATAGAATAGATGATGATGGTAAGTGGTCACTTGAATTTTAAAATGAATTGTATTAATTTCGTATGCCCACGACTCTCCGATGACTGTCCATAACATGATTAGAAAATATACGTCACGTACACCTTACATAGTGAAAATTATAATAATTTCACACCTCAGAATATCGCGTAATAAATTCGACTTTTCCCTGAGAAATTGGTTGCCGGCGAGCGCTGTGCCGCTTACGGAGAAATTGAAATGTCTGGTGAAAGATATCGGTTGTTGTATTTCTAATGATTGATGGTGTGTGTTTGTGTGGGTGTGTTCGTAATGGATTTGGCTAGGAATGTTTTGGGTTAATGCCGATTGGTTGAAATGTTCTATTGTTATCCATCAAGAACACTACAGTTCCTATAAGAGATTAAGGAAATTGACTCGCTACTAAATGCCTACGATAGACAACAGATACCGCAAGTGAGTGAAATTGTATGAAAACCGAGAGTTTACGTGATGAGAGTGCTTACTCATATGAAAGGAACATCTCCCTTGACTCGATTCACCATTTTTGACGAACATTTACGTTTGAATATTTTTTTGTGTTTTGTAACAACTTGCTAGTGACACGGGATGGAACAGACTGAACGAGAAGCGGGAGAAGTAGGAGCCTAGCGTCAACTTCGGACATGCAGTGATCCATCCCTCTATATCTGTGATACCTACTATCTGGCAAATTAGAATTGTTCCTCACTCACCCGCAACTCATACTCTTCAAATTACTCCTCACAGTTACTCGCACCGTCAAATAACAACGTGTTTTATTAAATGCATTATTATCATTTTCAGTAATACAATAGTAGATATACTAACGTGTTAATCGGAGTAGCATGATATTAACATTAACACGTTGACTGCCACGGTAATTTTCAGAAATCTGGCCAAATTCAAATTCAAGAAATAAAATATTATTTTATTTCTTGAATTTCAGTTATTTTTTATAATTATATTTTTTGTTCGTTTTTAATAAATTTTCTGTTCATGCAAGCCAGCTTTGATTTTTTGTTCTTTTCCCAGAAGCCATCTATCGATATTAGCACTGATATATTCCGAGTTTAATCGTAGCTGCACAAAAATGGCATGTAAACAAGGACGAGATATCTCGTAGTTGGCGTCCTAGAAAAGAACGCAATCTTCGAGTTATATCGTAGTCGGCAGTCAACGTGTTAAGTTTATATCTTATCTATACAGGGTGTGTCGTAAATAGTGGTCCAACGTTAAGGGGTCGATACACCATATATTCAGCTATCACATACCAGAATTTGAAATTTTTTTTTCCACGGGTCTCTGTTTTATTCATTATTATTATTATTTTGAAAAATCGATACCTTGAGTTACTAATTTGGCTGTTATTTCAACAAATAACATTATTTTTTTATTTTGTTTCTTGTTTATTATTGATAATAAGATGTGCTATCACATACAATACTTTTTTTAAATGGAAACTTAAAGATATTAAAGAAAAAATGTCTTTATTTCAAAATTCAACTCTAATCTCTAGCAAATCATGTGAATTCGGGGGCGAATGGTGTAAAAAAATGTACTACACAATCTGTGCCCATTATTTTAAAAACTTGTCCAATAAATCTAGATTCTAAAATGATATTAATAATAACCGATTCCATAATGAAAAAGAAGTTATTGCCATTTAAATTGAGAAGGAGCCGAATTTAAAAAATACACTTTTTCATTTTAATTAACTTACCGGTATTGCAAAATGTTTTGGACCCATTTAGAAGTAAATTTTAAGTTAGCTATTAACAGCTGAGTGGTATTTGAGTCATGCACAAACATATCACATGTAAACAAACGTGTCTCATGTAAAAAAAAGGGTACTTGGCCAGATAACACAAGACTCATTGAAACACCTCAGTATAGCGCGCATGAGTAGTGAAAAAAATCACAAGGTTTTTTTTTATTGCTATTCTCTTAAGTATGAACGAGACAGACTATGTCAAGAAGATATTCGTAATAATCTAATCAGTTAAAATGCTTCAGTGTGGTCCCGTACGTCGCATGCGCTTCTAGTCTCTGTGTTTATCCCGCCGTTAATTAAACAAAAGAAGATCTGGATGACTTCGATCTGGATATCTGTCCCAATAAAGTCAGGCTGCCGATGCCTATGCATTCGCCATGAATAAAATGCATGTCAGCATATTCACGCGGTGTGTACTGAGACATCGCCCTAATCTTCACTGCACTGCACGTTTGTCAAAATCGTTGAGCAAATCAAAGTCCAAATAACGTAGCCGACGTCGTAGGGATCACAAAAACCAACAAGTCCGAACAGAAGCAAATCCGAGTCCAGGAAGTAAAAGAAGCAATTCAATGGCGGAGATAAACACAGAGACTAGAAGCGCATGCGACGTACGGGACCACACTGAAGCATTTTAACTGATTAGATTATTACGAATATCTTCTTGACATAGTCTGTCTCGTTCATACTTAAGAGAATAGCAATAAAAAAAAACCTTGTGATTTTTTTCACTACTCATGCGCGCTATACTGAGGTGTTTCAATGAGTCTTGTGTTATCTGGCCAAGTACCCTTTTTTTTACATGAGACACGTTTGTTTACCTGTGGTATGTTTGTGCATGACTCAAATACCACTCAGCTGTTAATAGCTAACTTAAAATTTACTTCTAAATGGGTCCAAAACATTTTGCAATACCGGTAAGTTAATTAAAATGAAAAAGTGTATTTTTTAAATTCGGCTCCTTCTCAATTGAAATGGCAATAACTTCTTTTTCATTATGGAATCGGTTATTATTAATATCATTTTAGAATCTAGATTTATTGGACAAGTTTTTAAAATAATGGGCACAGATTGTGTAGTACATTTTTTTTACACCATTCGCCCCCGAATTCACATGATTTGCTAGAGATTAGAGTTGAATTTTGAAATAAAGACATTTTTTCTTTAATATCTTTAAGTTTCCATTTAAAAAAAGTATTGTATGTGATAGCACATCTTATTATCAATAATAAACAAGAAACAAAATAAAAAAATAATGTTATTTGTTGAAATAACAGCCAAATTAGTAACTCAAGGTATCGATTTTTCAAAATAATAATAATAATGAATAAAACAGAGACCCATGGAAAAAAAAATTTCAAATTCTGGTATGTGATAGCTGAATATATGGTGTATCGACCCCTTAACGTTGGACCACTATTTACGACACACCCTGTATATATATATATATATATATACATATAATAAAATTGTAACAGGACGATGTCTGTACATTATAGATATTGAAAAAAAAACCTAATATGCGGGGGGGTCTTTATTAGAGCAACAGAAGCCAAAACAACAGTTTTTAGAAATTTTGTCTGTCTGTCTGTCTATATATGTTTGTACACGCATCACGCAAAAACTACTGCATGGAATTGATTGCAGTTTCCACCGATGTATTGCTAGAGGTATAACTTAAAATATAGGCTCCATTTTACCGCAGGAAAATATCTTATTCCGATTGTTTTAAATTTCATAAACCGAAGCGAAGTGGGGGCGGGTCGCTAGTATAAAACATAAAAGATTTTTGGCGAGGGCGATGCGAGGCAACTTATTAACCGGTCAGAACCGCAGATGAGACTCTAGTTTAATAGGGCTAACAACCTGATGACTCAAAAGCATCTACGACAGCAGTAAAAATACTGACGAATAACTGGAAGCCGTTAAAGACAACATCATAATAAAATACACAAAAACTGTGTCACTAGAAAGTGTAAGAATTCGCCAGGTGAGTCGGCGCCTAGAAAGCTAAAAGAAAAGCAATGCATTAAGCAAAGTGACTACGGTATTGTTTCCGGCTGCTCCTACAATTTCCGGATGACCTGCTTAGACGGTCACACGATCATAATAAAGATGAAGAATAGTAGGGTAACTACATGTAATCTTCAAAAATAGTTTTTTAATAGTTTCTGACCACTCATGCGTGGCTCGTCTACTTATGGACGGTATTATACAAAAGACAATAATTCGGGATCAAAGGATATGCCACTTGATGGAAATAGTTCTCCAACTACCTTTAATATCTACTTGGGTTACCTTAACAGCATCAAAATTTTTAATTTACTTACTTCTTTATTTTAGGAAAGTGGCAGATGAACAGATAGTCCTCTTGGTGATAAGTGGAGTCTATCACCCGTGAACAACATCCATGATACATGCCAACGTCAGTTCAAAATGACAAACGTTGGCACGCACCCCAATGCGCTGTATAGGTTACCTTTAGAGGGTAGAATGGGATAGGATAGGGTAGGATGGGATGGGCATGGGCTGTGGTATATCCCACTCACGATCGAAACAAGTACGTAAGTAGATACATTGGAGAATTACTCCTTGGTTAAAAATATTTATTTTTTCTTAATTTTGTGTAACTTTAGGTATTTTATTCAAATCTCTATTAAATTTTATATTTTCTCCAAAATAATTTCTCCATAAAATAAGGACATGTCATGGCGGATGTCCATGAGCGACAGCAGTTATTTACCATCGTGTTGACTGTCTGTTCGTCTGCAACCTTTGTGTTAAAATCATCATCCTTCCGACAAGTAACAATGTATAACCAAATTAAGTAACAATTGAATGAAAAACATTATCGAATAAATATATTCCTTGCTGCAATCCTCTACTGTTCATACATCTACCCCGTTATAGGTCAAAGGTACTCTTATACAAATCACATGACACTCGGAAAATGATTTGCTTTTAGAACGTGCGGGGAAAATTAGTAAGCAGTTTTTGCACTAAATTAAAATGAAGGGATTGACAATTGTTTTGATTATTTCAGGTCTTTCGGCTACATAATTCGTAAATTATGTAGTCTTGGCATATTTGTGTATCCAACTCCAAAAACAAGAAGTTTTCTGTTTGAGCCATATTATTATGGACATATATTATGATAGTCATTTATTATTGAAACGGACAAGAACATTCGAGGAATTGACCGGGAAATGAGGCGTTCGGGGAATTAGACCTTATGGGACTGAAGGGTTCTCAAATACCGACAAGCGATATGGAAGAGTAATGTTTGTTGGAGACCATGTACAGCTAAGCGTAGTGTTGGATGCTCTTCTGTCATATGGACCAGCAACTTGAAGAAGATTGCCGGTTGCAGCCAGATTAGGAAGAGCATAAGATCGTTTGTGGTTACGAGCCTTAGTAAAAACTTGTTTCCAATACTGGTAAGATATGGGCTATTAGTAAACGGACCTTTTGCAAAGCATATGTATTAAGAACTAAGCTAATAATTTATTGTCCTGTTCAAACTATTACGCAGGTGAGATGGCAGTCAATATTTCTGAACACATAATGAAACTGATCTGATGTCGTGTGACGAGCCATAGGAGAGGCCCATATTCTGCAGTTATTCTCTAATCTATATAGGCTTATGGGATGGTATGTCTGACTGTGTGGTACATATATTAATATATATACATACAGACATACATTAGTCATACATTTAATATTTTTTGTTTTTTAACAAATATGTGTGATTAATTTATCAAAAACTCAAATATAAAATTAATATATACAAAAGGAATATAACTGTACATCATAATATGTACGACTATAAATATCCTCATGTCTGTAAAGTTGTATTTAATTCTGAATTTACTTTCTATACTTTCAAACAAGTTTATAGAAAACATTTCCTTCTTACAAAGTACTTGTATTGTGAGGATTCTTACCAATATAAGTCGAGAAAATTCCATAAACCCCCATAAGTAGGCCAATGAGAACATCGCATTGACAAATGGGGGGAAACCCACCGGTCGGCATTCTTCCTCTAACAATGTAACGGACAGACGGGCGTTTCCTAATTATTGTTATATTGACGTTTTTTGTACGAAGGCGAATTAGAAAGAAATTGTGGTAAATGAAAATTTTGAATTTGAAAATGAAAATGAAATGTACGCAAAAATAAACTGGATCGCAAAAATTCCGGGTCGCTAATAAATGGCGTGATAGTTTCTTAAATACATAAGACTAATTTGCGAAACTATAGTATATTGTAGATGACTGATTAATATATATAAAAAAATGTGTAACACGTTCTGTACACTATATAACTTTAATTAAATACTAAAAAATAAGAAAATTTCGCTTCTAACTTATGACAACAAAAATATACATCGCAGTAAATCTTAAAAAATAAAACTGTTTCTATGGGATTTAAGTCTGGGCTGCGAGCTGGCCACTCCATGCAGGTAATACCGACGTCTTGAATATACATATTGACCAAATGAGCAGTATGTGGTCGCGCATTATCGTGCATAAGAATGGAAATTGCACCCATATTCACTAAGAACGGACCAGCATGCTCATTTAAAATCTCTCCTACGTATCTGACAGCAGTCAGAGAACCGTTTTTTATGATCACTAACTCCGTGCGATCCTCTGAAGATATCCCAGCCCAAACCATTATTGATCCTCCACCGAATGGCACCTTTTCTTCAAAACACGCTTGATGATACCGTTCTCCTGGCCGTCTAAATACTCTTCGTCTCCCGTCGTGCGTAAATAAACAAAATCTGGACTCATCTGAAAACATAACCTTGGACCAATCTTCATCTGTCCATCGGATGTGTTCTCGAGCAAACCGTAACCTGGCAACTCGATGTTCTCTGAGCAGTTTGGGGCCGTTTGCTGGTCTATAAGGCTTTATATCAGCTTCACGAAGACGTCGCAGAATCGTATTAGAGCTCACATTGTTGTGGTGAATTTCTTGAAGACTGTTTCGGACCTGAACAGCCGTGAGATGTTGATTCCTTAACATAGTGCTCACGATGAATCGGTCTTCTCGTGTAGTTGTGCACCTTGGCCTGCCATTTCCTGGTCTCCTGATGTTCATGCCGGTCAGGGCCGTCTTTACCAGGGGGTGCAAGGGGTGCGGTGCACCCGGGCGCGGAGCGCCCGGGGGCGCCTGTCGAGCGCTGAATTTTTGGATATTTCATTGAACTTAACGCCATTGCACAGTTTTATATACTTGTTACTTACGACAAATATGTATGCGCAAGCAAAAAAAAAATAGTCATTAACAATAATATTTTTTTTACTTTTATTACGCTTTCGGCGCTTGTAATACCGCATTACTACACTACACAAATAACAATTTTATTTAATACAACACGCGCGCGGCAAAATCTCTAATCCAAAGACAGTGTATGTATGTACGTTTGACACGTTGCCGCCCGGTAGCAAAATGATCTCTAAGTCAATAGAGTGTAAGTTCATTTGAAATGGGCGCGCGGGCACTTATGGTATTTACTTATGGTGCAGGGTGTGCGGCGCACAGGGGCGCAGGGTGTTAGGGGGCGCCGAGCGCCGCTCGCGACGCCTCCAAAGAGTCTACTAGAGGGCGCCAGGGTATTGATTGCACCCGGGCGCTACATGGGCTAGAGCCGGCGCTGATGCCGGTCTCTTGAAATCGCTGGAGTACTCTTTGGACCGTTGATAAAGATACTCCTACTGTTCTAGCAGTGCTACGCTGACTTCTTCCTTCTTGTACCATGGTAATAATCCGTGTACATTCTTAAATTTAAATTATTTTAGAATTGGTTGTTTTGTTCTATTTACTATTTTTTGCAGCCAAAAATAAACAAGTACATAAATTACAGTTACGGCCCTCTTCCCTTTATGCCATCAACATAACTCCTTTGTGCGGTTTTCTTTCGATTTCGCTTCGATTGTGCTTTGTTTGTTGGCCGGTTTATTGGCAAGGACACCCGGGTATCTGTGTGATGTAGTTGCAAGTAGTTCGTTGTAGTATTTGTAGTCTGAAATAGTTTTAGTTCAATACTTCGCACCTTTGTATTGTAAGATGAAAGGTTGTATTAGAAAATAACTCTTAGCGCTCTTAACCTACTTACGAGTATAGTTACCTTACTCTGATCTTTATATTTTCTTTCTTTGATTTCAGATTTTTAGCCTCTATTTTTGTGTAGGCCGCAACCTCAAATTACAACATAGATAATATTTTTATATAAGGCGTGATGACGATCTTTTTATTCGATAGGCGTGCTGTGTCAGCCGGCTTTAAAATAGCACTATACAATATCTTCACGTAGATGTGAATCCAGCTTGAATTTTCATCCAACCACTACCGACGACTTTCTTTAAGTTGTCGCTCTACTATAATACAAATACCCTAAGGTCCCATGTACACTGTCCGGCGGGCAGATAAAACTACCGGAGCGAATAATGCCACATTACAATGCATTGGGTGTCACGGACGGATTACACGATTGTGTGTAATGGGCCGAAGACGCGACTAGAATAGTATGGAGGTGCCTTTTAGTTAAGTTTCTTATTCAAATTCACCGGTAATTTGAATTTTGAATAAGAACTACTTTTCTTATGTTATATAATAATAGCAGAACTCGGCAGACGTTGTCCTGCCTGTGTATATTTATTTACCTCTGCATATAAAACCACAAATTATTCCGTTTTGCCGTCGATATGATTTTTGCGATCGGTTGAACGGTATAGAAGTTGATGTGCTGCAGCGCCATCTAGTGGCGAGTTATAACAAAGTCGATAGCTCAAAAGTATTCTCCGTGCTCAAATACCTATGTATAACAATTTTCATGGCGATCGGTTGAACGGTATAGAAGTTGATGTGCTGCAGTACCATCTAGTGGCGAGTTACAACAAAGTCGATAGCATACGAACCTTCTCCATAAAAAAATACATATACGTGCCAACTTTCATGGTGATCGGTCAAACGGTGTCGAAGTCTATTAACATCAGATATACCAACATCCATTTTTATATATATAGAATCAGCACTATACATACTAAAGGATTAAATAATTAAACTTTCGGACGATTAATATTATTTGAGAATAATTTGATTTATTTATGTACAGACGAATAATAGTTACAAAAGAAAACACGTTACAAAAGGCGTGCTTATCCCCTTTGGGAGATTTCTACCAGCAATAAGTGAGCTGGAAGAGCGATAAGTGAGCAATGAAATGGGCAGATATAGTGCATACCTCCATGAACTACTATATACATACTAATAATATAATAATACAGGAATACACACATACAAATTGTAGAGACAACAGAAATAGCGTGTGCTCATTCAGATGCGAGTGACAGTGCATAGATGGTGGCATAGAGCATACAGTCCACCTGGTGCTAAGTGGAAACTGTCGTCCGTGGACATCCGTGACACTTGCCAAAATCATTTCAGAATAACAAACGTTGGCACGTCGAATGCGCTGCCTACCGTTTGGAGATTTAGGAATAGATTTGGAGAAATGGTTGGGAAAGTGGGGAAGGGTAGAATAAGATGGGAAATATCTCAATCACTACCGGAACACGCTCATTAAGGGAATAGAAAAGATTGGGAAATGCAGTACATTTTACGGTAGTTTTTTGTGAGAGCGGGGTAACGTGGTTAATCGAGCGCGCCCAGCGGCTGTGGGATTGTAACTTGCACTTTCCCTGTCACAAAATGTTATATAATAATAAAAAAATCTAAATAACCTACTGAAAGTTTAATCACCCAATTAGGTACATACCAAAAAAAAAATCTTTTGAATATTTTCTACCACACTATACAATTGGCAGAAAAAATACAATAAATATTTAATTTAGTGTAGTGTAGATGAACAAATTATAATAATATTTTGATGCCAGATATTAATAATCGCCAACAATCCTGTCTAAGAGCATGTTTTTATCATTTAAATTTCAATAGACTATTGTTCAATAAATTATTGTATACATTTTTGGTTGTTACAATCTAATAAGGTTTTACCAACTGCAGAATAATTGGTCGTAAAACCACAACCTATTCCATATGAACCCAACGCCGTTCCACCACATTGACCAATCACAAACCGCCACACTAATTGAACAAATAATGTATGCGGTCCATAAGTGTACCTATACGATTCTGTTATATAAATGCATCGATTGAAGACTTGCCAATTCCAGTAATGAAGTAATAGGGGCTTTGACAATTTTGCTCTAGTTAATTGAGAGATATATGCCGCAAGACGGATAACCGATAGCCCGTGACGTGCAACATGGACTTGCAGAAAGTCGCCGGTAGTGGTCATCCAGCCATCGTGTGAAGAGAAGAAGACCGTGCGTGGTGGCGGTCCTTGGAACAGACCCATATCCAGCAGTGGAGAGACACAACCTAATAATATGATATAATATGTAAAAATAGATGGTTTAATGAAATAAATTGAAATAATGAGAACATATAGACTAATAGACTCTTCCACTGATGTCATACCTTTCTATCAGTCTGTACTACTCTATCGATAAAGGCCTCGCCTGCCCACTCTTCTTATTCTCAACTGGTACAAAGGTGTCTCACACTTTGCTTCCCGGCACATGGTTATCAGTTCTGCGGCAGGTATGACGTGCCCATAGTCACTTAACCACGCTCATTCTATAAGCTTCATCTATGTCAATGACTCGTCTTTTGGCAAAATTTCGAATATTATCCGAGTTACTTTGAACTTATGAATCAGGGCGACATTGAACTAAGGATTCAGAACAACTTAGGAAAGAGCGCACGAACCGGATTATACGATGATAAAAACCCGAAGTTGACATTAGACTGAACTGCTATTCAGGATACTTTATCTCTTGTCCTTTTTAATGGAGTTAAAGAAAGATTAAATTTAAACAGTCTATGAGTAAAAAGTTCTAGGCCGAAGTCAAAGCGAGCGCTGGGTGAGAAGGGGGAGCTGGTGCTCCGACCGGCATCGTAGTTAACTTTTTTTAAACTTGTCCCCAGTAAACTTGTCCGATTCTTACTGTGGGAGTCTCTATTTTACACGCAATGTCTCACTAGAAATTGGATTTGAGAGATTTTTTTTTTATTATTAACAATTTTACAAGATTAAGTATATAGCTAACATAATTGTATCTAATAAACCATACAGATTTGTCTAAGATACAAGTACTGCTGGAATCAGTAGTCGAGATATTAAAAACCTACCTGTGAGCAGTGAACAAATTATAATTTGGACAAGAAATATGTTCTTAATTTATATTTTAAATTATTTTCGCTGATATCTTTTTTAAATTTAGGATCTAATTCATTTATTAACCTGGGAACAGAGTAAGCGCTGGTCCGCTGACCGTATATATTGTTCGCGGCGTTGGTTACCAAATGCTTATGTGTTATACTACGAGTAACTGAGGATGTGATATTAACGTTTGAATTTCGGTATTGAAATATTGTTCTTTTAATATATTATATGTGCTTTTAATATGAACGGGTAAAGTATTGCAATGCTTAAATAGTTTAAGGTCATTGTTGGCATATTTTAGTTTAATGTTGGTGGGAACAATTGTTTTTAATATTTTTAGTTGTAGTCGAAAGATGTTATTTAGGTAAGATTTATACGTTCTACCATAACTACTAGTACCATAAGCTACTATTGACTCAGCTAGTGCATTATATAACATTAGTCGTGTTTTAAAGGATAATCGGTTCTTAGCGAGATTTATAGTAGACAGGAAAGACCTCAGTTTATTACAGATTTTATTGATTTGGGGCTTCTAATTAAACTTACTATCAATTATAAGGCCAAGGTACGTGTGCGAGTTAACTATTTCAATAGAGGGACATGTACAGGTGTGTTGGGGTGCAGGGCCGTCTTTACCAGGGGGTGCAAGGGGTGCGGTGCACCCCGGGCGCCCCGCGCCCGGGGGCGCCTGTCGAGCGCTGAATTCAGTGCCGGCTTTACCTATGGTGCAGGGGGTGCGGTGCACACGGGCGCAGGGTCTTAGGGGGCGCCGAGCGCCGCTCGCGACACCTCCAAAGAGTTCAAAACGCCTACTAGAGGGCGCCCTGCACCCGGGCGCTACATGAGCTAGAGCCGGCGCTGTTGGGGTGAACTGTGTAGGCAGTAATGGTCGTGACCAAGAAGTTGTAAATTCATCGTTTGTTTCAAATGAGGTGATCTTATATGAATTAATTTTGTCTTTTGGGCATTTAGAATAAGATTAGCATCATGGCACCATCTATTTAGATTGTCAAAATCAGATTGTAGTTTAAGCAGTTGCAGTTGTACTTGGAATATTATGACATACACGAAAAACGTCAAAACTATGGAGAAACTACAAACATCCGAGATAGTACTAGCATCGGAAATCACTAACTGACTTGAACAATTCGCTACCGCTCAAAAGCCTCGCAAGGTGTCGGCGCAGAATCCGCTTACAGTCATACAGATCAAACCTCTGCCGCTCCACGTCAACTCCGGCTGCAACCGTGCAACTGTACTTAAAATTTTGAACATGCCACTTACCAGTGTGCAGCGGCGAACTCGTCAAAAAGTCGTAATCTGTGTTTTAACTTTATTGGTGTTCATACAGTTTAATCAGTAATTCGGAAACTTATGCTCACAAAATTGCATCGACTTAATGGTCACGGTGTTCTAATATGTTATTATTACCTAAAATTTATAACAGTGACATAACAGTATTATTAATTGTCTGTTGTATTTTATTTATTCATATTCTATGGCACTCACGTTACATACAAAAAGGAATAACAAAGTGATTAACAGGCGAACTTATTTCCTTATGAGGTTTCTTCAATCAACACACACATTGTAACCAAATACTGTATTTACAAATATAAAACCTACATAAATACTTATAATACATACACATATCTTCTTAATTGTTTTAATTTCATTCTATGTCTGAGATCATTAAGTTAACTTATTTTTAAGTCATACTAAGTTAATTTATAATGTTTCAATGACTCGGAAACGTCAAATGACAACACAAACGCTCTATTTTTTTAAGCTGAAGAAAGAAAATATATAATTGTAAATATTTTTCATTACTATTGGACTCTTGAATGAGCTGTGAACAGGATTCTGCAAGATCAACAGCGCATCTAGTGTTGCAGGTGTCCAAGGGCGGCGGTGACCACTTACCATAACGTGCCTCCTCCATTATAAATATAGTGTATCCACTTTAATAGTACAACAGCTGGTCTAGTTAAAGTCGTCATTATCTCATATAAAAGAATCAGCTTGTTATACGAAACTTTCAACTGAAGGAAACGCTTTGTTTGGAAAACTAAAATTTTCAAAAGTTTCCGATAGTTGAAAAGAGTTGTTTGTTCTTATGTAAGCTATTCATTCACGTATTCCACAATGTTTTTTTGGTATCTCTAAAAGTGGGACGCCCTCCAGCCAGGTGGACTATTTAAGGAAACGAAGTCGTCAGTTGGCAGTCTACCTTGTGGTTCGCGATAATGATGCCAACATCAGTCCATAATGACAAACGTTGATACGCCCCCAGATGCGCTGCCTATCTTTGGAGATCTAGGAATGTATTAGGAAAAAAGTCCGGAAAATGGGAAGGAATAGGACGGGATGGGAATGGGCTCTATCATATCTCACTCACTACTGAAACACGTATGTAGAAGATATTATTTTATGTGTACGGACACTCACAAGATACGCGGACGCGCACTCGTGACTTGGAAGAATTTACCTGTAATTACGTACGCAATACATATAATATATGTATGCTAAAACTAACATGAACGAAGCCGATTGACTGAGTGTGAACCGACGTTACATACAAATTGAACATAATACGAACTAACTTGTAAGTGTCGTAACTGATCTTGGCGTGTTGATTGGGTGACCACACATTTTGTAATGAAATCGAATCGATACTTTCGTATTTTTCATCTCAATGGCATCTTATACCATAAAAGTCTCAATTTTTGTTGAATTAGAAGTAAACAGGCTGATAGTCCACTTTATAACATATGGGAGGGGAAGGATGCACGCTGCAATCACAGCCGCTGGGTACTCCTCTGTCACAGAACACTACCATAAGATGTATATTTATCACCCATTTCCCCATTTGTCCCATTTCCCTAAAGTATCTGTGTTTCGGTAGTGATTGAGATATGCTTTAGCCCTTTCCCATCCCATTCTTTCCTATCCCTCCCCATTTACTAAACCCTTTCTCAAAATCCATTCCTAAATATTCAAAGGATAGCTCATATGGGGCCAACTCATGACCAAGTACAACAGTGTCCACTTACCAACAGGTGGACTGTGTGCTCGTCTGACGCCATCTTTCGATAAAAAAAAATTAAGTAGCTTTTTGATCACTTATAGGTCCATGAATATTCGGCTAACGGACTCTTTCAATTTTTTTTTAATAATTTTTGTATATCCTACAAAATTAATGCAACCTGGTGTTCCTCCTGCCGGTGCTAGCTGAATATTGCCAAGAACCTCTCTCAGATAATTGAGTGGTCCTTCGATCGCATTAAGAGCTCCGTCAATATTCGCATTCGATGATCTACTTACCTAAGTACATAGTTGTGTACATACTTTGTTCTATCTCTTTCACCGACGAAATAAAAAAGTATTGTAATGACTAAACTAAACAGTACCTCAGAGCAAGTCATGAATCCGACTTATAAATACCATTTAGCAAAGCTAAAGCTTGTAAACCGGTTTATTGTAAGTTTTATACCAATGAAAATGTATGCTTTATAATGAAATACGGTAAGTATCTTACCGTATTTACGGTAAGTATCTACCACACTTGGCTTTAAAGATATATTTTTTATATAGACGTATATATAGATAGATATATAGAGAGTATAGAGTATTCTATAAAGAGGGTATAGACCCTCGAAAACATTATGAAAATAACTAAAACACAAGCTTTTTACAAGCAATACCTATACAATAGGTAAATAATATTTGGCGAGAAACTTCGCGAGATTACATAACAGCAATCGATCATCGGTAGAAGCTCAAAAGAAAAAACGAACAGTAGGCGATCTTCAAACACACGCTAGAAATTCACTTCGCGTACACTAACGTACTTTAAACTTGACTAAGGAGGAGTTGTAAAGGGCAGTAGTTACAAGGCAACGAGAAGTCTTCGTGTCATCAGAACAATCAGTACGTAACTGTTACCCAGTTAAATAGAAACAACCTCCCATGTCACACTTCACACGTGTCTGATGCAGTACAACACCGAAATGATTCCCAGAAAAAATTAACAGCCACATGAACAGGAATATATAAAATGAAAACAAACTGTCAGCTGAGATTTTTCCACTTAGTTACGACATGGGGTTTTACAAAAGGGCTGTGAATAGGATTCTGCAAGATCGGTAACGCACCCATATCTCCCCTGGTGTTGAAGGTGTCCACGGCCAGCGGTGACCACTTGCCTTCTTGTGGGCCGCCCGCCCGTCTGCCACCCTTTCTATAAAAGAAAATTAACTCACCAACTCGTAATGAGTTGGTGAACTCACTTTTTTCACCATTCGTCAGCGCAACGTTTTAAATCCTTTAAAGTCCCTCGTGATTGCAAGACAAGACGTACATCCTGCAGTGGGACTTTACCTATATCTATACTAATATAACAAAGAGGTAAAATGGTGTGTTTGTTTGTATGTTGGGGGTAATCTGTGGAACTTCTGAACCGATTTCAAAAATTCTTTCACAAATAGGAAGCTACATTATCCGTGTCTAATATAGGCTATATATTATTTGAAATTTAAAAAAATAAATAAAAAAAAAACGTCTTATAAACCGAAGCGAAGCGAGGGCGGGTAGCTAGTAGGCTAATATCGAGGCATATATATAACCATAAAAAACCTAAGCCCCCATCAGCAACAAGTAATACTGACACTTCACTCTTTAATTATTTTTTGAATTTTTTTTATGGTCAGACGAGCAAACATTCCACCTGGAGGTAAGTGAATATTATCGCCCTAAAACCGAACATTCACGATATACTCTAAAATCAGTCCAGAATGACAAACGTTGGCATGCCCCGGATGAGCAATCTACCTTTGGAGTACCTCTACCAAGAGTTGGGAAAATGGAGAGGGATAAGACAGGATTCGATGGGAATGGGCTCTGGCATATCTCATTCACTACCGAAACACGTGTACGCACATTGGAGAAATAGGATAAAGCGGTAAATGCATAAAGAAGTTTATCGGTACTGACCACACGAGAAGAATGGAAGTTCATGTGTGCCGGTGATCCTTGTGAGCCTTGTGATTTATATACAATATAACATTTATAACTTGTGATTTATATATGCCTTGTTATTTTTTTCAAAAAGAATAATACAGCATTTTCGATGAAAGCTCTCAGTCGGCTTGATTTTTTCCGACATCTTGAACTATTATCGTCATATTTCAACAAATTAACACAAAACAATATTAAACTATACGTATAAACCTTCCTCTTGAATCACTCTATCTATTGATGAAAACCTCATTAAAATCCGTTGCGTAGTTTAAAAGATCTAAGCGTACATACAGAGGGACAGAAGGCGGGAAGCGACTTTGTTTTATACTATGTAAAGATATAGAAGTGGAGACACGTAGACTGATAATAATAATCTGGTATGTATCAGTAGGCTATAACACAATTACTATTAATATGTCCTAAGGCTAAATATTAAAGAAATCCAAAATATGTCTTCCAGATTTTTCCAAACTCTATAATTAACCACTTACTGCTTCCTTCGTGTCTTCTGTGTCAGAGGTCGACAGTCTAAGCTTTCTGGCGAAAATGGAGTTGTTCGTCCGTAACTAGATGGCCATGTGCTGCTTTTTATTACTCAACTTCCCGATTTTATGGCCTGGGTGGTCCGTATCGACGTACATCGGCTACCCTTATGGGTATATGCATGACGTCTTATTGTAATAACCATTTCACATATGGGTCACAACTTGTGACAAACAAAGTCACAAGTCACAAAATGAAGTGACAAAAAAAAAGTTTTGATTTAATGATTTAAAATTGATTTTTTATTTAATTAACTTTATTACACATTATCATATAAAAGGAATTTATTATTTATAATCGATCGACTTAATTTAATCGATGATTTTAATCAACTAGTCCGCTTTGCGTACATTTTAAATATAAAATTTTAAATTCCAAATAAATCATAAAAGCACGTTATGAAAAAAGTTTCCACTGAAACAAATTTGGCAAATGAAATAGGCAATAAATAAAATCCCTATTACGATACTTGCCAGGTTTTAAATTACTTGGTCCGGTCTGTGTTGGGCAAATGTTTGTTTTAAAAAGGGTTGAGGAAGCCCGCTATTAATCTGCGTCCCGTTCATAGTTCATATAGACTGAAATTATCATGACGTATGTTTTATTTTTCTAGCAATTTTCGCAACTTCATTTGCGTGAACTTCAGAGTGATTCCCGTGGATGGATGGACTCTATAATGGATCTGGATAAAGAGTACCGTAAGTATTAATCTGGCACATGGGCTATAAAGTATGCCAACTCTCATTAAAATCCATCCAGTAATTTTTGCGTGATGCTCGTTCGTTCATACAGAACGAGAGATAAAAAATAAAAAAAAAATGTTTTATTATTCCAAATAAGTGATTGTAATATAAACTACGAAAACGTTTTTGAAAAAATATTTCATGTTCAGACATGGGTTTGTTACGATTTTATTGTACGTAAAATTTTATTGCAAATAAAACAATAACAGATAACAATTAACATTAACATAACGCATAACAAATGACGACTTTAATTTTTAAGGAATTCTCTATCAGCCACTTAACACTTAAATCATAAACAACAGGTATTATTATTTATTTTTAATAGACCTTATGAATACGTCACACATACATAGACTTCTAAACACATAATTTCACATACTTTTATATACAGAACCACTAAGACTGGGATAACGAAATGTAATTTACTCGCAGGCTTAATTAGATATCCGGTTAATGTATTATTAATTCCATCAAAAAGCGTAATTTTATTGCATCAATCAATAACAGCCTAGCAACGTGTATCCCCTAGCAATCATGAGAGGGTTTCAAGCCATAATCCACTACGCAGATCCAGTGTAAATTGATTGATACATTTGCCCGTGATTTTTAATTGACTCTTTTAAATAGTTATATAATTAAATGTTGCTTGAATGTATATAAGAAGTATTTTTGAAGGTGAAAATGACTGATAGTTCAGAAAACTGATAGTACAGACATACAGACAGCCCACCCGGTGGTAGTCAGTGGATACTGTTGCCCATGACCATCCGCGATACATGCCAAACATCCAGAATGACAAACTTTGGCACGTCCTGGTTGTACTGGTTAATAAAATGGGGAGGGATAACGTGGGATGCGCTGCCTGCCTACCTTTGGAGATTTATGATAGGAATGGTCTGTGGCATATCTCACTTACTACCGAAACACGTACGTACATTACTGGAGTAGTACAAAATGGGAATAGTAGTATATTTTACGGTAGCCTTCTGTGAGAGTGAAAATCCAAAAATATCTTAATAGCGCATTGTAGCTCTATCAATGACACTGTACTGTAATACTGTACGTACAGCGCCATCGATTGACAGTTTAAGGAACTAAAATGAACACGCTAAGATTCAAATCTTACAGAGGGGTTACACGAAATTAGCGTTTAAGACTTAAAGGCGACTACAACAAGCACTGAAGAACTGCACCACCTCTAAAAGAGTGGACTCGCCGATCCGCATACATCCCTATATCCCTCATGCACCAGACAATGTGCAAGAGGAAGTCCATGTCCAGCAAAGGACGAAACTATCACTCGCGAATTTAATTATAAACTGAAATAAGTTGTCGTCTTAGACATATTATTTTACTAAGGTAAATCAAAGGTTATATAGATTTGTTATAATTATAAAGTTTCCGTTAGAGAAATTCAGCGTATTTGCATACTATATACGAGTACACGATACTTTACTCGTATCTCGACAGCCGTATTACACGAAGCTGATGGAATGTTTCACTAAGGCGCCCCCACACATACATTCGTAACGATTCATCGGATGATTAATGTTTTAGAAATTGATATTTAATTGCTGTTTAGCGCGGTGTATCGCCGGCGCCGCGGCGTGTAGCGCTTTATGACATAATTTATGACACTCGTCACTTGGCAATGACAAGAATATAACGTGACTAGTTTGAGTTCATCACTCTTGGGAATAGCGGCCGATTTAACAAACTCTATATGATGGGTAACATAATAAGGAAAGGAAATAAGGAGACAATATATCCTTATGTAGAGTATTTTCTGCTGCTCTTGATGTTTTTTTTAAGATTTCACTATTCTCAATGTAAAGGACTACCGACTACATTAATAAATAAACACGATGGGTAACATTACTGTGTTACAGACCTGTGTAGAACGTAGATTCGATTCCTTGCAACAATGAGTTTCGTTTTGTTACTAATACAATACCATCAAAATTCAAGTGAGTAAAACAGTTAAAAATCACTCGAATTTTTACAGTGTATAGAAAAAAGTATAGAAAAAAGTATAGAATGTGTAGAAAATAGTGTATAGACTGCTGTATATAAAAAAAAAATATAGTAAGTACATAGTGTATTTGAGTACAACTTAGCAACTATTCCTTTAATACGTACTTAATATTGGTTATTTTTATTATTCTTTGATGATGATTACTGTAAAAGAGTCATCATCACAGCACAATGTTACCTTTTTATATTCTAAATCGAGTCTGAACGCGTATAATAAAAGTATTTGTTTTATTCCTAATCGACGTTTCGGCACGGGTTACACCAGCCATGGTCACGAATTGACTGAAAAGGCGGTTAGTTCAGAATGGGAGCTGCGAGCAGTTTCACCAACCCACATTTGATCTTCACATTCGGAAAGGCTGCGACACACTACACTAACAATGTCCGCGGACGTATTCGACGATAAATCGCAAGGTTTTTTGTTAATCACTGGATTCCACGTCGACGGCATTCCATAAGAAATACTTACGCTTGCTTAGTAACCAAAATCTTGCAGCTATCACATCACGATTCTCGATCTTCACGAACTTCACGCCAACAAGGCCCTTATAGCCCCCGTATAAAAAGATAAACATTTTGTTACAAAACCCTGAGCGCCGGAACCGAAGTAATTTACCTATAACCTCTTCACGTCTGTACTTCGGTTTTATGATTGACGCTAATTGCGCCACCCACTTAATGTCTTCTAAGGATTTAGTATACTGTACATTAACGTTATAACGATCCACTCTGCTGCTGTAGTGACGTTTCAGGAGTTTAGGTACGTAAACTAGCACACCGGCTATAGTAAATCTTAATGTGTAGACAGAAAAGCGGAAATGGAATGCAAATATGCTTGGTATGCTGTCTGTACGCCTTGATCAGAGTACTTAGCGAAATGCTCTAAATGACATATTACAAATGAAACATACATCGCATTACTAACGTGGTGAAATCTAGCACTTAAACTTACCTAATGATTTATTCAAGGATTTGTGCTAGAAATCGCTAGCACAAATACTGTGACTTTGTTTGCTAGTTAGTATAAGAGAATAGAATATTACAGTTTCTTTTCTGTTACTTAGAGGGTATTATTTAACTGATCAGTGTTTTATACGAGTTTTTATTGGCGACAATTACAGATTGATAAGCGAAAATGATAAATTGATCAGGGATGTTTAATCAGCGGACAAAGCGAAAACGATCGGCTTTATAAGGGGTCATTCATAAATTACGTCACACGCTAAGGGGGAGGGAGGGGTCAACAAAGTGTGACATCGTGTGACAAGGAGGGGGACGAGTCATAAGCTTCGTGACGTCACATGTATAAATCTAAAAAGTATTAAAACTAAACTTCAACTCTAACGAAAAACTTTAAAATGTTACCAACTCCATCAATATTATTATAAGGTTGTTTTAATTTAATAATTTCTAAACTTAAAATTGCAAAATATGTGACGTCACATATTTTGTGACAAGTGACAAGGATGGGTGGGGACTCCAAAAATCATGAAATTCGTGTGACGTAATTTATGGATGGCCCCTAAATTCACCTACTTAGATAAATACCATATCATCAAACTATCTCTCCACTGCTAGATATAGGCCTCTCTCAAAGCTCGTCACCACTCACGATCGTCGGCTCTTCTCATGCAGCCACCACCGGCGAAGTTCTTCAAGTCACTGCGTTTCCCGGTGCGTGGGCTCCACTCAAGGACTCTTCTACCCCATCCGTTACCGGTCCTGCGGCAAATATGGCCTGCCTATTGCCATTTAGATAAAAAAATAAAACAGATAAACAAAACACAACATACTTAGATATTTTATATTTTTATGTAATGCACGAGTATCACTGTTAATATTCGCACCTAGTTGTGGTAACGAATATTTTCTTTCTTCTTCCTTTCCTTCTTACTCTTATTTTTATTAAGAACAGCTCTAATATTAAATAAAATATAACCTTGCATCCTGCCCGTTATGTTATGACGTATGGTGCCGGAACGTGTTCTCTGGCGGTAGCCCAGATTCACGCCCTCCGGCTAGGTGGACTGACGACTTAAAGAAAGTCACCGGTAGTGGCCGGATGAGAAGATTAAAGAACCGTGTGTGGTGGTGGTCCTTCAGCAGTGGAGAAACAAAGGCCGATGGTATGATATGGTCATTAATTAAACATTATGAATGTTATAAGTATTGCCATGAAAAATACTTTTTTTCTTTTCATAATGGCAATGATGCAATTAGCACATTCTGCCAATGTCAAGTTTTCCTCGTAATAAACAATTTCAAAGTTAAAAACGGATATGCTTCAATCAATTCAAATCAAAAACGCAGTCCTATGCTTTTATTTGATTATCACAAATATTACGCACACACTTTGAAGTTTAATAAACTATCACTATTAAACCACAAAATGGACAATACTTAATTTTTACAATAATCAAACAATATCTCAACTTCTAGAGTTCCCGCCAACAAAGTCCCCCATGAAAATGTTCCTTAATTAAACTGTTTTTCAGCGTACCTTAAATACAATTCCAATAACTGCCTTTTACATTATTTCCGTGTATACAGTTGGAAATGAAACTTCAAAGCGTTGAAATAAAAGCGAAAGATCTTCTTCAACCGTTTTTGGGATTCCAATAACACGGTCACTGAATCAGCTCCTCCTAATTGTTGTGGGCATCTCCTCAGGGAACTCTACTAAGGTACAGTCCGTTCACTAAAATATGGTGCGTAAGTAGTAACAGTAATATAGAAACTTGGGCCAGTCTGTCCCGGTCAATATAACAAATGAAAAAGATTTTAAATATGTAGTTCTGATTTGACGAATACAGAAATTATATAGACACGCTTAAATAAGCACACAAACCACCAAGACTCAAATAAACAACTGTCTTTAACACACATGAGTGTCTGACCGGGAATCGAACTTGGGAGCTTTTGCTCAGCAGGCAATGGCACTACAACTAATACTGCCGTCCTTGGAAAAAAAAGACAAGTACATTGAAACATTGTATAAAACAAAAATAACAATCATTGTTTATTCTCTTTATTTTTAATTCTTGAATATATAGCGTTACTTAATTTTTTTAATCTTAGGACGGCAAAATAGTTAACGATTGCTATAAAAGTAAACGGCGCACTATATTTTAATGAGCAAATTATACGAACTTCTCTCAAACAGCGACTGAGTAAAAGGTTTTCTTTAATCAACCAATCGGGTGTAATGACCTTTCGCGATTGCAAACACACACATACACATAACGGTTTATTTTAAAGTAATATAATAGGATTTTATACTGCGACACAGAAGTCACCTACTTAACATTTCAAAAGATAAAGGATATTGGTTGCGCATACTTTTTTTTCAGATTTTAGTTATGTGAAGGGAGGTCCTTCGTTTTGCGTGGATGATGTATCTTCAGAATGTTACGTAAAGTAACTTCCTTTGTCCTCCACACTTTTTTATTAAATGATCACAGAATGAAATAATTAAATATACATATGGTGAGGCGTGCGGGAAACATATGGTCACGTCAAATTGCTGACAACGTAATTCACCGTGCGCGTTCCGCGTGCACCGTGTCAACACTGAGTCCCTATAGTTCCAATGCTATTTACTCTGTCCTCGCTATCTTATTGAGGCATGATCCAGCGTTAACTGCATGGAGAATGCGCTTACGTTACGTTTAATACAGTTTAATAAGCTAGCAACACAATAAATTATAGTATCACATAGCAACTAAATATTTTAAAAAATATACGTGTGTAAAACTGAAGTTTTTAAAATCTCCAAAATGTAATCAGATATAAAGATGGAAGTTGTTTTATTGCTTTTCGAAGTATTCTCCGCGACAATCTATACACTTTTTCATGCGATGAAACCATTGTGTGAAGCATTCAACCCAACCTTCTTTAGGCACCTCTTCAACAGCCATTTGGAACGCAGTAGCTCCTCTTCTGCATTCATAAAACGTATTCCTTCCAGTTTATCCTTAATTTTAGGGATCACAAAAATGACTGGTCAATTTGTCCGAAGGGCGTCCCACGCTATATTTCATGGCAAGTAGTCTCCAACCGAGGACACGTTTACTGCTTATGTTTCATCTTGTGCGGGATACGTATGCACTAACACGTAGTAGAGTGCTAGTGTCTGTACTTCGCACCAACTGGATCGCCTGGGGGGTGTGGACTGTATAATAGGATTTTCCGTGAATGAAACAACAAGGCTTGTTCTTCAATAGAGTCGGGGAGCGCAGAGGTACTTGTTCTTCTTCTTGTTGTTCTCGGAGTGGATGCCGCTGCGGAAGTGAAGTTGACCGGAAAATGGTCCGCTTTTTATTTGTTTATTGAATTCTTCAACTTCCGGCTAGTTGCGGGTTTCCCTCACCACTTGTCAAGGACGGGCTTCCCCCACTACTTGTCCATGTATGCACCCCTCCCGCTAACCGCGGGGAATCATTTATTTTCCTTATCGCTAACACGTACACATTTGATAAGATCCTAGTATGTCCTCACCTACACTATCCACCAACGATTTATCCTGATAAGTAAGCAAAGACATACCAGGGATCAACTCCATTATTATCAAAATATATACATAAAAACTTAACAACTAGTTGCGAAACTATATACATGTTTGCGTAAGTACCCTAGCCTTTTCGTCGTCAACATATCTCCCGCCGTCGCCGTCTCGCGATCTAACTGGTAGAACGACGATTTTCTTGGTCGGTCGCCGCAGGATGTGACCGTTGCTCGTCTGGACGTCGATGATGCGAACCTCGCCGTCTTGCCCGGGGTACGTAGCGGTGACTCTTCCTCTCGGCCACGTGTTCCTCGGTAGGTTCGGGTCGCATATGACGACCAAGTCTCCGACGCGTGGTGCCTCGCCGACTGTGCGGGGCTCCCGCCGGTACTGTAGCAGGGGGAGATATTCTCGGAGCCAGCGGCGCCAGAAGTTATCGGCTAGCCGCTGGGCGCGCCGCCAGTGTTTGCGCGCATTCACGTCGTCTGCAGTGAAGGCGCCCGGTGCTGGGACATGTGAGTTAGGCCCCAGCAGCAGGTGATTCGGTGTGAGCGCCTCCGACTCCTCCGGTGTTACCGCCACGTGTGTGAGTGGGCGGGAGTTGACGGTATTCTCCGCCTCGATGAGTAATGTGTGGAGTGTCTCGTCGCTCGGGTACTTCTCGCGTAGCGTCGCTCGTAGGGCTTCTTTCACTGTGCGCACCATGCGTTCCCAGGCCCCGGCCATGAAGGGGGCGGAAGGGGGAACGTGACGCCACGCGATGTGTTTCGCAGTTGCTTCTTCTTGGACCGCGGCGAGTGCGGCCTCGGTGAGTTGTTTTTCCGCGGCTTTAAAGTTAGTGGCGTTGTCACACCATAACTCTGTTGGGCAGCCGCGTCGCCCCATGAATCGTCGTAGCGCAGAGATGGCGGAATCTGCGCTGAGTGATGCTGCCACTTCCAAATGTACAGCCCTCCTCGTCATGCATGTGAATAAGGCGACATATCTTTTCTCTCGATGTCGGCCCACGGTTACTTCGATGGGACCGAAGTAGTCGAGCCCGGTGAAGGTGAACGGGCGCGCGTGATGTGCTACGCGCGCGTGCGGTAGATCGCCGGTGGCTGGACTCGTCGGTTTCGCCTTCTTCAGTCTACACATCATGCATGCCTTTATGATGCCCCGTACTGTAGGGCGAATCTTTCCTATGCACAGTCGCTGTCGCAGTTCGTTGACGATTAGCTCGACGCCTCCGTGGTGCATTTTCCTATGTACATGGTCTATGTACAATTTCGTATAGCTGTGTGAACCACCCAACACAGCCGGATTCGTCGTTTCCTCGCTAATCTCTCCTGCGGCAGCGATTCTTCCCTTTTGTCGTAGCAGTCCGTCGGTTCCCACAATCACACTCAGTGCGGCGAGTTTGTCGTCTCCCGCCGGTGTGGCGCTACGCTCGATGCGCTTACGTTCGCATGCGTAGCTGTCCTCTTGTGCTGCCTTCATCCATTGATGCTCCGCTCGTATGAGATAGTGCGCTTCCATCGGTACGAACTTGCACTTGCCGCGCGCTGGTTCTTTCTTTTGTGCAGTCTTAGCGTCGCCTTTCCTTGTTCCTGACCATGCCGGGTCCGACGTCGGGTTGGCAATGGTCCTTTTGCGACGCGCAGCTGCTACTATGTGCCTCCTTTTGCGGCACAAGTCGATGAATTGTAGAGCGCGTACGGTGGCCCGGATCAGGCGCTCCCACTTTGAAAAGCGCGTGATATCGGGCAAGTGTGCATGCCCCTTTGTCGTGTTCGTTATTGCGCAGCATTTCTCTTTTTCTTCCCCGGTGTGTTCGGCTATTGTGCTTGCTTCGACTGGCCATTGCTCCTCGGGCGATAGTAAGAAGGGCGGGCCGATGAACCATCGGTGGTCTCTGTTGAAGTCCGCAGGCGTTGCTCGTGTCGCGTCGTCGGCTACGTTGAGTTGCGACGGTAGCCATCTCCATTCCTTTTTCTTTGTGGTATCCTCTATTTCTGCGATACGATGTGCGACGAACGTTTTGAACGCCCGTGGTTCGGCTCTGATCCACGCGAGTGCGGTGCGTGAATCGCACCAGTAGACTCGCCTTGTTGCCTCGAAGTCTTGCTCCTTTGCGACGTTTTTGGCCAGTCGCGCGCCGAGTACTGCCGCCTGGAGCTCAAGCCGCGGAATTGAGACGGGCTTGAGCGGTGTGACGCGGCTCTTTGCAGCGGCCAGTGCGATCTTCACGCTGCCGTCTGCTCGTTCAAATCTCCAGTACACGGCGGCGGCGTAGGCTTCTTCGCTTGCGTCCACAAATGTGTGCAGCTCCCTTCTCGAGGCCGGTTCCATGTCGTAGCAGCGGGGAATGCGAAGCTCCTCTAGAGCGCGCAGCGTCTCCATCCACGCGTTCCATTTTGGTTGCAGCTCTTCCGGAAGCGGTTCGTCCCAGCTCGTTCCATACCTCCAGGTATCTTGCATGAGTCGTTTCGCCGGAGTGGTTATCGGCGATACGAGTCCGAGCGGGTCGAACAGTGACATAATTACGCTGAGTGCTTCCCTCTTGGTGGGTGGGCGTCTGCCTTCTATGACGTCAGATGGTGTCCTCGTAGTATTTACGCAGAAGCCGATGTAGTCTTCCTTTGTCTCCCACAGCAGGCCGAGTGTTTTCTCTGTCTCGCTTCCGCCGATGTCGACTGTCGTGGCTCCGGGATCCGTTGTAAATTGTTTCACAACGGACTTCTTGTTGGACACCCATCCGCGCAATTGAAAGCCGGCTCGACGGTGTATCTCGTCGACCGACTTTACGACTCTCGCAGCTTCCTTCTCGTCTGTGAAGCTGGTTATGAAGTCGTCCATATAGTGGTTCGTTTGTATCTCTCGGACGGCGCGTTCGTCTTCGTGTGCGAACTCGGCGGCGTTGCGATTTTTAATATACAACGCGGTGCACGGCGATGACGTCGCTCCGAATATAACCGACGTCATCTTGTACTCTTGTGGTAACGTATTGCCTCGCTCGTCGTCCCTCCACAGGAAGCGTAGTGCGTCTCGATCTTCCGGTCGAATCTTTACCTGCATAAACATCTCCTTGATGTCCGCTGACACGGCGATGGGATGTTGGCGGAATCTCATGACGACTCCGGGCAGTGATTGCAGCAAGTCAGGACCCGATAGCAGCATGTCGTTGAGGCTGCGTCCGAAGGATTTCGCAGCGGCGTCGTGGACGACTCGGATCTTCTCTTTTGCCGGGTTGATGACGGCGAAATGTGGCAAGTACCACGTTTTATTTGCAGGTGGCGCTGTAGTCGCAGGCTCGGCGTATCCCGATGTTAACAAGTTAGCGATACGCTCCTTGTACTTCTCCTTGAGCGCCGGGTCGCGGTCGAGTCTCTTCTCCAAATTGTGCAGCCGTTTAAGAGCGTCCCCGTAATTGTTAGGGATCTTCATGTCATCTTCTTTCCACAGGAGTCCGGTCTCGAACCGCCCGTCAGGTAGTCGTCGACTGCGCTTATCCAGAAGGTCGATGGCGCGCTGCTCCGGGTCATTCTTAGTTTTCCTCGGTTCGATGCCCAGTGACTCCAACTTGAAGAAGTTCTTCATTAACTTCTCCATTTCGTCGCACTTCTCGCTGATGTGGCCGCAGAAGGCGACTGGTTCGCACACTGAAGTGCGGCATCCGTGTAGCACCCAACCTAGTAGCGTGAGTGACGCTACCGGCTTGTTTCTTCGTCCCGCTCGGACCTGGCGTGAGACGATCAGCTCCCAGTTGTCCTGCCCGATGAGAATCTTCGGACAGACATCTTTGTAGGTGAGCTCGTCCCTGATGTCGTCCAGGTGTGTGCAGTCTTCCAGGTCCGTTTCACCGATGGTCTGCGATGTGAAGTTGAGACGCTCGATGGTGCGTGCGCCCTTTAATTTGTGCACGCCGTCCGAGTGTAGCCCTTGTATCTGTACGTCAACAGTGCGGCTCTTTTCATGCTTCATCTCGCCGCCGTTGATGCCTTGTATCCACATTGTGTCGACCGGCCCGTCGATGCCGAGTGAGTTGATTGTAGCCTCTTCTATAATGGTGACGGTGCTGCCTTCGTCGAACAGCGCGTAGGTGTGTATCTTCGCGTGTGGTCCGGCAAGCACTACTGGCGCAATCTTGAGGTAGGCTCGACGTCGACGCGGTGATGAGTTCGCGGCGGTGGCCTTGTTGGTCAGCTCTGTTGTTGACGTGACGATTTCTTCTTTGGGCTCTTCTGTCTTCACTGTTGGCGGCAAAGTTTGACGTGTACGATGTAGCAGCCGATGATGTGACATCTCACACCCGTTGTGTCCGCACGGCTTAGCTCGGCAACTGCCCCGGCTATGGTCGCTACACAGGCAGCGGAAGCACATGCGGTTCCTCTTCGTTACCTCCCATCGGGCGTCGAGATCGCTCTCGGCAAACCGTTTGCACGAAGGTAAGTAGTGATTCTCTTTACACAGCGGGCAAAGTTTTCTTTTTCCGTCGTTAATGGCGCTGTATGTTCGTTCCGTCCTTTTCTTTGTCGCCCTCTCTCTCACACTCGCAGGTACAGTGATGGGAACGGTGACTTCTGGACCACCAGAAGTCACCGGCGTAGGCACTGCATTTGTCGGCCTCTATGTTGAGGAACGTCGACAGCAGGCTCAGCGTGGGTACTTCGTGTTCCATGATGTCCGCGAAGTCGTACCACTTGCTCTTCAGTATGGGTGTGAACTTCTCCATTACAGCCCGTACTAGCTCGGGGCTATACAAGTAGTTCTCCCTCTTCATCGCCTGTATGGTAGCCACAGCGTTGGCCACCTTGCTGGCGAACACGCAGAGGTCGCGGGGCTCGTCGTTTAACTTGCGCAGGTCCTTTAATTTCTCTGTTTCGCAGGCGACGAGTGCGTCCGGCCTCCCGAATCTCCTTGCGAGAGCTTCCATTATGTCGTCCGGCTCTCGGTGGGCGGTGAACAAACTTGCTACCGCCTCCATAGCGGCACCCTTCAGGCTCTTCCTTAGCCGTGCCAGGTTGTCGCTCTTTGCGAAGGTGTGCTTCGAATCTTCGTAGGCACCCTTCAACCCCAGCCATGCGCTGCCTTGTCCATCGAACGTCGGCAGCTCCATTGTATAACGCGGTGTCTCCCTCGCCGAAATCTTCACTGCCTTGGAGATCGCGGCAGCCATTTGCTCCACGATGTCTGCAGTAGGGCGCGCGGGCCGAGACATGCTTCGTTCTCGGTGCCTATCCTCCCCATTGTTGGCGGTATAAGCTCCCCGTCCTCGTCCTTCCTTCCTTTTCGGCGAGATCTCGCGAGACTTTGGCTCCGCCCCCTGCGGGGGTATGGGGGGGGGAACCTCGTTCTGATTTAACCATTTTTCCAACCGGAACGATGCTTCTTTATCTTCTTTTCCCTTGTCGTCTTCCTCTTCAGAGCTTGATCCCAGCTCCGCGAGCCTTATCTCTTGCTCCTTGGCAGTCAGGCGCAGCTGTAGCAGGGTTCGTTCTATTTGTAGACGCTCCCTCTTCTTTGCGGACGCAGTAGAGCGGCGCGACCTTGCCGCGATGCTCGCGGCCCGTGGAACGATTGTGACGTCCGCCGTCCCATTATCATCGACGTGCGCTTTGTCTTCTTCGTCCCCACGTATCGATGCCTCTCTACGCGTAGAAGTCGTCTTCATAGTGGCCTCGGTGCTGGTGGCCGTGGTTCCCGTAGCTGTCGTGCCCGAACTCGTGGTAGCTGTGACCGTAGACTCTGTAGTGGCAGACGTTGACTCCGTAGCGGTCTGTGCTCCGCTCTGCGACCCCGTTCGGCTCTGTGACCTTGTTGTTGACGGCATTGTAATAGGTACGTCGTGAGAACAACGTAACTAAACAATCAAGTCTTTGGACGTCTGGAAATCAGGATTAGGAAATCAAGACGTGAAATCAGGACGTGAAACTGAAAGACTGGCCCTAGTACGGACGAGTACGATGCGTCGTGCCGCTCTCCGTAGAGCCGTAGTTCGTACGGGGATTCTTAATAATCCTACGACGCGACTGTACCGTCTCTTCCCGCTATTTCTTAATAAATAACGCCGTACGCCGTTCTTCTTATTCCACGAGGTCTTCAAACACGACTTGCTTGATTCCAATCCGGCTCGAAGGACCATAGATGTGCGGGATACGTATGCACTAACACGTAGTAGAGTGCTAGTGTCTGTACTTCGCACCAACTGGATCGCCTGGGGGGTGTGGACTGTATAATAGGATTTTCCGTGAATGAAACAACAAGGCTTGTTCTTCAATAGAGTCGGGGTAGCGCAGAGGTACTTGTTCTTCTTCTTGTTGTTCTCGGAGTGGATGCCGCTGCGGAAGTGAAGTTGACCGGAAAATGGTCCGCTTTTTATTTGTTTATTGAATTCTTCAACTTCCGGCTAGTTGCGGGTTTCCCCCACCACTTGTCAAGGACGGGCTTCCCCCACTACTTGTCCATGTATGCACCCCTCCCGCTACCCGCGGGGAATCATTTATTTTCCTTATCGCTAACACGTACACATTTGATAAGATCCTAGTATGTCCTCACCTACACTATCCACCAACGATTTATCCTGATAAGTAAGCAAAGACATACCAGGGATCAACTCCATTATTATCAAAATATATACATAAAAACTTAACAACTAGTTGCGAAACTATATACATGTTTGCGTAAGTACCCTAGCCTTTTCGTCGTCAACACATCTGTTCTATGATTCCTGACCACATAAATACTAAATTGACTTCAAAATCAAAACTGTTAAATACAAGAATACGAGTCGCTGTTTTTACAAAAAACCTCTCACATTTACACAGTTTTTGCCCCGACACAGACACAGCTGTGGCTTACTGAATTCCAAATTGCAGCTTCGGTGCCCCTTTGCAGCTTACGACAAAATTTTATGTAGGTAGTTTGTCGGTAAATGTTCATATCATAGAGGGTACTTGTTACGATTATATAAAGGATCTTTGAATAACTTCGACGCGACTTATTTGAATAATTTAATGACGAGGGTGATGTCAGCTTTTAAGGTATCAATTGTTTGCTTTGTATACACCTAGGATTTAACGTTACCCCATAAAATGAAATCAAAGGGCGTTAGATCACACGATATCGGAAGCCAGTTATTAACTGATAAAAATTAAAAAGTAACTGATATTTCTCTTTACTTTTTATAACTTTTTTTTATGGAAAGAAGGCGGCAGACGATCATACTGTCCACCTCGTGGTAAGTGGAATACATGGATACTGTTGTCCATGGAATACGTGACAACATCAGTCTGCAATGACAAACGCCCCCGGATGCGCTGCCTACCTGTAGAAATTTTGAAATGGAGTTAGGGAAAGTTTAGGAAAGTGGGAGCGGGATAGGACAGACTAAGATGGGATGGTTTATCTCACTCACTACCGAAACGCTTATATTCATTGAGGAAATAGGATAAAGTGGGAAATGCAGTACATTTCAAAGTAGTTTTCTGTGAGAGAGGTCGAATGCGCCTAGCGGCTGTGGGATTGTAGCGTGTACCCTCCCCTTCAAACATATTTTTCCTGGCTTATCAGCCCCGTTATCAAAGGGGATTCCATCCTACCTAGACTTTGTACAACGAGGAGATAATAAGTTGAATAAATTAAATATTTAAATATCTTTTCCAAGACGTAAGCCAGGGACTTATTGTTGCTTTAATTATTGTGATTGGGGTCTGGTCAAATGCTCCTTCATAAATTTTATCAGATGGTGGGTCAGAAGTGTGTGCAGTGCACACACTGCACACATCAGATGGTGGTTTGTAACACAAAGGAGGATTTCTTACACTTGAGATTGCGGAGTTCAGTCACGTAATGGATGTTTGATATAGGTAGGTACTTGTCAAAACAAGTACAGCAAAATGACGATGGCCAAGGGAGTCATTGACAGTCCAGAATTGTTTAGTAAGCTTGCTTTTAGGATATCTTCTCATTACTCTCACTCCAATTTGACATCTCCACTGTTCACACTATCGTAAAAATAGCTTTTTATTAAGGGACTGTTCTGCATTTAATGATATGTGTGGCGAAGGTGAACGCATCGACTATGAAGGCGACTATGAACGCATGAAGGCGACGCATTTTAATGGTATAAATGCAATTAAGCATACCCTTAGTGCTAAATATGCGACTAGCGTAGATACAAGTAATACTAAGTTGTGATCTCGCAGTGTTTGTGCAAATTGTTATATATTTTCGAATTGTGGCAACTTTGTTTAAGCTATTAACTTTATCGATTACTCATATGGAATATATGTATATGTAATTACAATAGTTTATACGCTTTCTGAAAAAATACCATTTATTGTATCGGGAAAGTTAATAGTGAGCCCTTGTTTGCGGAACTATATAGGTTTGTTAAACATTACCTTAAATTGCGGGTTGACTGAGGAAAGACAGGATTATAGTGACCGTCGCTATGGGGCTGGCATAGTCGGACATACCGGCTGAAGACTCAAAATTAAAAAGGTATATTAAAAAAACAAGTCGTACAATATAAAAAGCCCCTCGTCAGTAACAAGCAAGGTACGTTAGCGCCACGAAATTTGCATTCCGCTAAGATCATTTCGAACGCGACGGATCGGATCCGCTGGCCGCCTTCCAGGGTTTATTATTTCCATTTGATGGTAATTTGAACGACGTCTCCTCTATTTTATGTTAATAACTTTGAAACAGCAATTACTGTACAAACAGATTGGTCCGTAAATTGCTGATTTAAATCGAAGTTATTTCGAACTACTCTATTGTGAGCGGTTTAAGTATGTATAAAACGGTTATTATAGGAAACGCAACGATAGCTGACATAAATCTTGTAGTAACAATCAGTTTTACAACTTGATTGTCTTAGGAATATTTTTGTTTGGCTATTTTTTGTGTTATATTATTATGACTAAACGGTATTCATATAAAATTAATTATATACAGAACTGTCACCGTTCTTACTATGCTAAGTGATTGGACTATACTTGGAGAATACTGCTTATTATTGTCTGTTGACACATAAACCGCCGCTTTTCTCATTTTCTTTATGACAATAGTAGGTACAATTAGCACATTGTGTCAATATTTATGTGCCAGTAGGTACTGATGAGGCGGGCAATTGACGAGGACTTTTCAGTCAGTTCATGACCATAGTTGGTGTAACAGAGTCGAAAGGTCGAGTAAAATAAACATACGTGTGAAGATCTGTTTAATAGATAAATATGTGTGAAAAAGTGAAAAACGCGAAAATATCAAAAGTTATATTGTGCCAGTTTTGAGTTTCCTTCGTAAACTTAAAGTCAAAACAATTCAAAACGCATCTTGTCAATGTCCAGTCCACGTCGAAGTAAGTTAGATCTCTCTCAAGAAAGAGATAGTAGGTTTACTAAGGACAGAAGTGTTGACTCCTTGGAAGCACACGCAAAACGCATCCTTATGTTTTTATTTGATTATCACAAACACTACATTACACAGTAACATTACTTTTTGTGTCCGAAAAAAACTTATCCTGTACACAGAAAGATGTGTGATATGTGCCGCAGGCCCGTCTAATTTTATTTATTTAAACTTCATTTTACTATTATTTGACATGTAAAAAAAGCGGACTTAATGCCTAACGGCATTCTATCGGTCAACCACCTGATCAAACAGAAAACAGAACGTGGGTGCAGTTTTAGTTTAATACACAAATATACATACAGTAGGTAAACTGCCGAATGTAATAACTATCGACTATGATCGGCTAGCAAATACAAAACCGAAGCTAGCCGATCATAGTCGATGTGTATTACTTTCGGCCGCTTACTGTACATAATAATATATTTCATATATAGATATACATACACACCATTATGATAAATAATACATAATACGTAACTGAACAGAAATATTTAATTTTGAAGCTAAAACCGAACAGAGAATATAGATCAGGAACTCTGATTCTTTAAATAGTGATCACGAAGCACTCTTCTAATTTCATTATGGCCCAAACTATAACCTCATATGACTTCTAAAAAATGTCGTCTCGTTGACCTAATGACGTCACCAATGTCGGAATACATAACATATTCTGTTATCCCCAATTTTCACTTTTTTACTTATTTTTTTAAAGATATTTTACTTAGCAACGTCACTATGAGTAGCAACTACACACGTTCACCCATAACCACAGTTTCACCATGACCGTGGTGCATGTAACTGGGCCGAAAAGGTAGAAATTAAATAAACACGAGCTATCCATTTACATATAATTGATTTTCATTATTCTATCAACCTATCTAAGAAATTACAAATTCCTTTTGCTATAAGTTGGTGTGTCAAATATTTACTTTGAAATGAGTTTTACAATCAAGATTACTCTCAGATTTATTTCAATGACATACATACAAAGGGTTATCACACAACACACAACACAATACAACACTCAAATATGAAATAATTATTGTTTTCTCCGATGTGCCATTTAGTATCGGCCGGCTTCAGAATAGCACCACACCATCACCTCCCGTGTGTGTCTTTAACACACAACACACACAACTAAAAGCGACTAAGGGATTACAAAACCGCTACCATAAGCCCGGAGGAAATACACTACTTCTAAAAGAGTGGACTCGCCCACCAGCATGGCCAGCGTGGCCTTTTGAGGCCATACATACCTCATGGACAATACAATATGCATGATTAGCCCCATGTCCAGTAATGGGCGATGAAAAGGCAGGCTACGGTTACGATTATTCTACGTCATAGTTATTTAAAAAAATGGTCGCATTGTATAAAATTATTGCAATAAAAAGTTAGAAGAGGACAGTTTATCGCATCCGTTTAGATAGCAGTGCGAGCGTTTCCTTTTTGATGACCGTGTATGTGAACGCAGCGATACCAGTTTCGAAATATTCCTCTTTGTAATATTTTGTTAATAAAATACTATAATTAATTTCATATGGGATTGGATTACCAATGGTCAGAATGGACAGTGCCAATTTTCGAGAATTTTGATAGCCATATGGACTTAATCAAAATAACGGAATTGTTAATAGATAATAAAAAAACCCCGAGATTGCATAATTGACTTATGTGTATGAACCTCTCCATAACTCACTTTCTCTTCAATACAACACTGCTTAAAACGCTCTCCCTGTCTTCGGTACACCTTCCTCCTTCCATCATTACTTTGATTATCCATCATTAATGATTCTTTGGTAAATTTCAAACGCAAAATATTACGTAAATTGTAGTCGGGCACTTTTTGTTTTTATTTTTATTTTTGTATTTTTTTCATTTGTTTAATTAAATAGTATAGTAAATTGTAATTTAACCTTATTTAATTGGATTTATGTACATCCACATTTAAATTTATTTTTTTGGGTCATACTCGTATTGTATCATACTCGCATGCCTCTGTGTTGAACTTGTATGCACCTATTAAAGTATTGCACGCGGTATTTTGAATCTATGAGTTTTTAACATTTGTATTTTTTCGTGTAAATGCTGTTGGTGTATCTTGCAAATAAATAAATAAATAAATTACCATACAACATAATCTTGGTTTCATCAGTGAAGAGTGCCTGGCTCCATTGACTGGCTTATATGGTTTTATATCACGTTCTTCGAGTCTCCTTTTAACAGTCCGAGCGCTAACAGCCACTCCATGAAAGTCTTGAAGCTGTTCTTGGATCTGCATTGAGGTCAGGTGACGATTCGTAAGCTAATCGTGAAGATGAAACCGATCTTGTCTTTCCGTCGTCACTCGGAATCGTGGTCTTCCTGGGCGGCGAACGAAACCGCTAGTCTCTAGGTATCGATGGTACACTCTTTGAACAACAGAACGACTTAAATGAAATTGTACACTTACATTTCGCTGACTGAGTCCAGACTGCAGAAGTGTCACAGCTTGCGTGACTACTTCAGGCGCAGTATCAATCATTTTAACGTCCAAATCTGTTCAAATCTCAGAAAAAACAATTTAAGGAAACTTTCATTCAAAAACAATACTATTAAATCAAAAAATTGCTCCCATTCAAATCCTCCTCTTCCTTATTTTTTTCAAAACAATGAACTGTCTCGGCTTTTTTTCTGTGGTTCAAATTCGTGAATTCAAATTTGGAACAATACCACAACAAAATGATGGCGAATATGCTAGTTTCAAAACCGCATAAAACCTTTTCTTTGACATTATTTTTATGTTTCGGGCCTTTATACATAAAAATATAGGGTGGCTCGATTTAGATGTCCGGAAGTGTATGTCTTCCGTACCACCCAGAGATAGCCTGAGATCGCTTTGTGTTTTGAAGAAAAATTTTCAAGACACAAGCTTATGCAGACTTAGATATAATAATTAATAATCAACATCACTAATAATTAAGATCATTATTAATAATAGTTTTACTTAATCTTACCAACCTACCGGTAAGATTGAGTTAACCTACCGAACCAACTCTGCAAAGCCCAAAGGTTGACCGGGAGATAATGCTTCTAAACATTAAGTCCGCATTTTGTCACTTTGTGCAATAAAGGTCTAAATAAATAAATAAAATATTTCAACAAATAATAATATACACGATTTTACTCGTATCTTTAACAAAAGTTAGTTCATTTCTGGCTCTAGTTCCGCACTGGAACATTGAAACTTCAGTGAAATCTATATTAAAAATTAAAAAAATATATGTATTGCTTTATTTTAAAAATCACATGTTACAGCATGTTTTTATTTAAACATAATTCTAAAACAACGAAATTTTAAATTAGAAAATCTTAATCAAATTCAATAAGCAAGTCTCTTTCCTCGAATACCATCCAATTTAGTAATAAAATAACATTTAATATTAAAATAATACAATATTAAAGTGGTAGTGCTGAGCTAACGCACACATTGCATTCAATGTATAGCGTTGGTAATTGTAGTAGTTGACCTATCGGAGTTACTGTTGTTCCATTTGTGTTAACATAAACAGTATAATAATAGTAATTATCGATCAATTGTTGTATCAGTGTTTGTGAACAATGCAATGGACAATTTCTTACGTGATTTTAAATTTTTGGATCGGGTTATCCGTGGCTGGAAATTACACTTTTACTCATGAGAGTAAGTACTAATATTTAAGTAAGCTTTTACTGTTTTTTTATAAGAGGAGGCCGCAACTGAAAATCAGCGCTGCGACTCTTTTGTTGTGGGATATGCTGAGTTACGGTCATTTGGCATAGTAGCAACTACTTATAATTCATATTCATATTGATTCTATTATTCGTATAAGTGTAGCGAGTTGTTATTAATTCGATAAATTATTCATTCGTTCATTCAATAGGAGAACGTAGTAGAGTACGAGGTCATTAAATCTTTTCCAAGCGCTAAGCTCATCAAGAAGTCTGTAAACCAACTACCTTGAAATGTCAATTAAAATATAATTAATCCAAGTCCCCTTCAAACGTTAAACTTGGGTTTTAAACTTGGCAACAATTAGCTGAAGTTCCGTCAGGAGATGAGCGCAGTTTTAATAATTAAAATGGTCCAGCGTTGGTACGATCGCCTCAATTATTCAAGTTAACGGTAACGCAGAAAGTGGTACAGAAATTGTACTTGTAGTCCGTAAAAATTCAAATGAATTGTAAGATTTATTCTTTCAACAGAATACATAAAAAGTTTGCAAATATCTTCAAATAACAAAGCCGTTTCGCGGAGAAAACTAAATATATATATAGTTACAAATAAAGCAGGAAGTGATGTTGGTTCATTTTACGAGTATATCAAATTAAACTCCTGCTCAGTTTCTTAGTGGACTGTATATAAAATATTTACAAGGCGGTGGCTACGCACACCGTTCTAGTTGGCATGTATCTCGGATGTGCATGGGCTATAGTGTCCATTTACCATCAGGTGGACTGTATTCTCGTGAGCCGCCTTCGTCCATTAAAAAAAAAACCTTTCTGTTTGTAAGTATTCTGATTCTACCTTTTTCAGTGGCAATGCAATGCAAAGAACACATAAGCCGCCACGGCTATACTTACGACACCTACTACAATGTGATTTCCGACTCTAGAAGCAAGGTGAAAATGGACCCTAAAAACGACTTCGAGATGCATATTGCCATACTGGCGGCTAGTAACGGCCACATTTTATTATCTACGACACTTAGACCGAGTTCTAGTGACCCAGTTTATGAAATAGGTGAGTTCAGAATTACTTTAGGGCCCAAGTGTGGGCCTTTGATTGTGTTGTTGTAAATTGTCAATAGGATCTCACTTTTAAACAACCCTTGTGGGAGCGGATGAAGTTTCAGACTTATTGGTATAGAATTCCCTGTGTCGTGATTCTAGATGAAAACACGAAGACAGATAGTAACTAGCTAGGAGAATTGAGTCCGGAACCTTATCCACAGTAGGTAAGGGCACCAGTGGCTCGGTTAATTGGCATTCACGATAATCATAATTCTAATTATAATTCTTACCTCATTTAAAAGACTAAAAACTATGCTATGTATTAATTAGGCTGTCCGCTGAACTATTTCAAATTTCGCATTTATAATACTGATTTCCACATTTATTTTCCAAAAAGATCAAAGTGAGTCAAATGAAATGTTTGCTTTTTAGCTAATGAGTGCGCCATGAGCAGTAAGAATTTCGATCGTTGACATGAGATCAGCTAAGACTAGGCATTAAAGAGATTTGCATGAAATCGCCGATCGCTGACCACTTTACTAAACCCCTCATATTAAAGTTCAATATTATGAGGGGTCTAATAAAGTCCAGTCTTGGCTGATCTCAAGTCAATGACCGAAATTCTTCCTGCTCTTGACGCGCGCTTTACCAGTTTATAAACAAGTTGTTAAAACTATTCCCATAGCCTGAAAATGAGTGACTCTGTATATAATTCTTTTGACTTCTCCTTGCTAATAAAACACCAGAAATTGAAACTATTTTTCACTTTTCTGAAGCGTCAGCAGCAAAAGAGAAAATATCAGATCATTTCTCTTTTGTAAAGTTCAATAATCAAATGGTCAAATTTAAAATGTTTTATGAACTCAAGGTGTCCTAAAGGTTCTACGAAGGTGTAGGTGTCGAAATCCCTTTTTCACATCTTGTATACAAAACTGATTAATCATCTGAATGACGTCATATTTGAAGTAATTCTAAATAGACTCCTACTTCTAAAGATCAACAATACATTTTCAAATTAGAGTCATACGCAGTGCGCACAGTACATTAGTCAACATATTCAACTTTACTTTACATCAAGAAAAAGCTCTGTTTCGCAGTGATCGGAGGGGGCAACAATAAGTTCACCGAACTGAGACGTAATCTAAGACGAAATGCAAGATCTTCAGCGAAGACAGTCGGTATTTTGTCAGCCGTTGACTACAGACCGTTCTTCATCAGGATTTCTAAAGGTAAGACATTAAATATTGTCAGGGTATGTGAATGGTAGCTGGCCGTTCAACTACACTTAACTATTATGTTAAACGTATCCATAAATCCACTTATGTAGGCAATAAACGGGAAGGCGAAAAACAGTAGTTGTGCAGTCACATAAGGCTTTTAACTTACCATTAACCAAAAATTTAACTTTAACGACCAATTTGAAAAATTAAAAGATTAATAAAAAAATTGTGATATAATGTTTTATTTTGGCCCGCCATAAGTATTCATTTTTCAATTCGGCCCGCCACTGAAAAAGTTTGTCCATCCCTGAATTATACTAATACTTCAAAATAATAATAAAATTAAAAGTCACAATATTCAAATGTCTTAGACAAGGAGGTAGTGTTAATTATACAATGTTAACTTAAACAAACTACTGGGTGCGCTGCGCTGCGCTGCGCTGCGCTGCGCTGCGCTCGGTGGTTACAAAAAGTATATGTTACGTAACTGCGCGTAAATAAAACATATACTAGAAATATACTGATATAATTGTTTCTACTGTCGATACTAAACAACCTATTATCAGTTTTTACGTTAATGAATGGCATGTTATATAAAATACTGATTCTATCAACAGACGGCCTGATAGAATTCGGAAAGGAAGGAGAAGACCCTCTCCTGAGTTACTACGACTTAGATCCTCTGACCATCAGGTATTTCAGCTTCGCTTCATGGCAAGGAGTTGATGCCAAGTTCCTATACGACTGTCCGGTGGCAGATAAAGATGGAATCGAACGTGAGTTAGTGAATCTCATTATTAGCTTCTTGTATATTTTAATAATGCATATGGTTAGACCCTAAACGCATATAAGCACTTCTTTTTAACATTTTGACGTTATGCTCTCAGATTGTATGAACTTCGTGAAGAGAAGTGTACTCATTCAAAGTTCAAGACCTAAGCGACCCAGTATGGGATTATGCATTATTAAATTTATTATCCATATTAATTAATTACTAATTATTTATTTATAATGTAATAAAAATATCATGAAATACATGTTAATTTTTAGGTATAATACATAGTTTTGAGGCCTATTATACGACCTTCGAGTAAAGTTACGATTTATTACTTAACTATTATCACGAATCGGCAATTAAGACTTCCGAGTATCACTGATCATTTCACCGATTAGCGATACTCGGACTTAGTGAAATGTGATGCTACAATTACTGGTCGCTTTAATTGTCGGTTTACTTACACAGAACTTTAATCAGAGATCTTGATATAGGCCCTTCTTTTACTAACTGAAAATGTTTTCCACTATTTCTGTAGGACCTTTCTCACTGTTACGGAAAATAATTCTGTCCTGATCTGCGCCAGGTGTGTGCATTACACTTACACAAGAGCGAACTACTTAGTAAATCTTAACTTTAAATATCTTCGAAATAATATTAGAGATAAAACCACTCTAACGTCGATTTAGGCACTGCACCGGTGCTGCATTTCTCTTGCTTGTATGAAAAGTACACAAACATTCGAAACATATAAAGTACTTCTATTTCTTTTCATATAGCGTCTACAACAAATTCCAGAGAATTGGAACCCAGAATGTCAAACTCTGATCGCCTAAAGAGATCCCTCCTCTTGGACAGAATTCCGAGCCTTCCACCCGCTACGAGGGTCACAGTAGAGCTTGGCGTAAAAGTCACCAGCGTCAAATATGACGCCATGCAGAGTAAGCTATCAACTGCGTTGGCTGTTGTTGTTGTAAGTATATTTATTACAAGACAATTAATCTAGGTGGTAACTAGGTGTGTTACGAGAATGCCTTCTTTATACAGTACAACGTTTAAAGTTGAAAAAAAGTTTTTGCTGTGTCTTGTCGGCCGACTTTAGAATAAAACCCCCTTTCTTCCCGTTCCTTAATACGAGCCCTGAACTACACCAGCTTTAATAGAGTGGACTCGACAACCCGCTTGGCTAGGTTTTAAGGCCATACATCCCTCATGCACAAGACCATGTCACAGGTTACGGTTTACTGTTTTACAACGTTTTACTTCACATATTTCAGTCCTGGACAGACGACAGTATGGCGTGGAACCCGAGCAAATTCTACAACATGACTCGACTTAAATTTCGACAAGGGCAAATATGGCGGCCTATCTTCCACGTACTGAAGTAAATACCAATCCATTTTCTATTTTCTTCATAACATCCCTTCTATATTTTCAACTGTTCAGTATATGTCTTCATTTGGATTATTGGCGTATATATCCTAAGATTGGAAGAGGGTTGGGAAGAAGAAGAAACTGAAGAGATAGGGAGACGATGGAAGGAATAGGTTATAGGTTATAGGAGAAGGAGTTATAAGAAGGTTATAGGAAAGGAGAAGGTTATAGGTGTTATCCTTTACAAAACGACGACACTCATACAAATGCACAAATACCTACCGCACTTTCAAGTTTGATGAATGATAATTACACTTCTCATCTTATTAAACTGAGATATGAGATAATCAGCCTTTCTCTGCCGTAGTATTTGGTAGGGGTAGAGTGCATTCTGCATTCCCACAGCCGCTGGGCGCACTCGATTGGCCACGTTACCCCTCACAGAAGACTACCTTGAAATATACTGCATTTATCGTATTTCCCAATGTACATACGCGTTTCGGTAGTGAGTGAGATATGCCAGAGCCCATTCTCATTCCATCCTCTCCCTCCCCATTTTTCCAATCCATTTCTTAATCTGCAAAGAAAGGCAATGGCATCTGGGAGCGTGCCAACATTTGTCATTCTGGACTGATGTTGTCATGTATCGCGGATGTCTATGGACGACAGTATCCACTTACCATCAAGTGGACTGTATGCCCTTCTGCCAAAAACGTAATAAAATAAAGTAATAAAGTTATGTAAAACGTGAGTTATAAAGACCTCACTGTTACTCGTTATGTACGAGTAACAGTGAGTTTTTCAAAAATCACTAGGAACTGAGGATTAAACTAATAATTGGATTAACTTAACTGATTAGAATAGTATGCAGCTTAGTTATTCATTAGATAAAAGTTGTTCTTCTACCCACCACTTAACTATTTATAATAACACTTTTCAGTTCAGATAACAACGACATTCTGGAATCGAAGAATCCGGAACTGATATCGATGGTGAACAGCGGCGAGGCGATGTACCACTTCCAAACAATTATCCACACGTGGTGCTACATAAACACCGATGCGAGCAGGTAATTATAATTCCCATTTATAGTTCTGAGCAGAAGCCTTTTTTGATTCTTTTAGGGTTCTGCTTTACAAATAAACTTTTGTGAAAACATTTTAATGAACATCCGCGGTTTTATTTTCGCAACTTTAAGTGCGTATATAAAGAAAGCAAGTTACGGTAAAGTGGTGCCAGTTAACATCATAAGTGTTTGTATATTAAAACGTTATGAAAACAAACTGAGTAAAAAAAAATTTGACAATAAAGGCACTGGATGAAAACAACACAATCTTTTGCTTCTAATTATCCTGTGAAGACAACGTGAAAACCGAGAATCTCAATTCTTTACGTTAACACTCCTTACATGTTTTCTGGCTTATGATAAAGTATCCAATCGAGCGTAGTGTTGGATACCCTCCAGCCAGATTTATCAGCTACTTGCAGAAGTTCATCGGTAGTCGATGGATGAGAATAGCGGAAAATCGTATGTGGTCTTTAGAAAATGCCTATAACTAGCCGTATAGCGATAGGAGGATGGAATTGTATCCTACCTAAAATGTTCATTACTCCATTCAGTTACGATTCTTTCTACTATTTCTACTACTTGATCGCTATCGCTATCTTGAAATTTCTGTTAATTTTAACCTCAGATATAGGGGGATAGATAACGCACTTCTAACTCGCGCTATGTGTTGCGCCGCTCGTTCAGTCTATTCCGAGTCGACCCTATTTCCGACCCGTGACGCTAGCAAGTCGTGACAAAACGTGAATGGCTAATTGCGCTATAATCAATCATAAATCAATCATAAGTGTTGAAAAATCAAAGTAAAGCGAGATGTTTCCTTTCATCGGTGAGTGATTTCCCATCACTAAAATTTGCTCATGGCGCAACACTCTTGATTACCATACAATTTAACTAACTTGCGTTGACTATCCATATCTGCGATTCAGGTTGTTTCACGGACCCTACGTTTCACGGACTTATTCTCGATCCTCACTGTTAGATTCTCTTACCTGTTCAAGAGCGTCACCAAGAGGGGGGCAGGGGAGGGCAGTTGCCCCCTTCTAGAGATTAAAAAAAAAGTATTATAATTGCACCTACAATTCATATTTCTCTCATCCTCTGTCCCAACCTGCCCCCCCCCCCCCCCTCTGATCCATTGGCTGGCGACGTCCTTATACCTGTCCATTCTACATTTCATTCATACTTACAACTAAATTTATTTTTAGTTGGCCACGTGACGAATACTCTTGTTCTGTGGTGATCGTCCCATGGCAAGCCCACGAGAAAATCAACATCACGCAAATTCCACTAACTGATGAAAAGATGCAAATTGTAAGTACCATGTGTTGTGTCAATAAAGATTTAGAATTTGAATTTAGCGATAAGATCTATCTTTTATTTATTTTTATTTAGACCTATTTATTTAAACTTTATGTCACTTTCATTATATTCTTGGGTGTGCAATAAAGTGTACTTACTTACTTATTCAATAACAAAATATAGTGTTTGTCTTTTTTACATTCACATGTGCACCGGATTGACTCGCCTCTACGATTCCAGGTTCTTTATAGTACACAATTGTAATATAGGGACTGACACAATAGAAAACTTCAACTTCCAAATTCAAGAGCCTTTTCACTACCAGCACAACAGACGAACAACTACTAGTATACGTTGGGACGTATACATCATAAATATTAATGAAGAGATTATAAAGTTTAGTATAATACTGGTCTCTTTTGGGTGGGTGTCGTAGAAGGCTACTAAGGGATAAAAAAGCTTCCATAAGCCCTGTGGAACTACATTGCGTTATAAAGACATGCACAAAACATTGTGAATGAGTGGGCCCGTATCCAGCAGTGGATATAAAAGAAATGATTCCGGTTACAATTACGATCGAATTCATAATGTGACGTTAAAATGTTTGACTACTGGATCAGGTAAACCTCTGAATTGACATACCTGACGCGTTAAATAAATATCTCACAGGGAAAATACTGACTTTTTCTGATTACCACTGGTTTTTAATATTTTTTATAGTTTAAAGAGATAGACGAAGTAATGGAAAACGAGTGGGAGTTCTCAGTGAAGCAGATCGTAGTCGCCCCGGACCTGTGGAACCGATTATTGACGCCGTACAACCAGACGCATCAGAGCGACAGGCTCGTGATCAAAATGATATTGCGTAGACACGCCACTACCTACAACCTTGCGTTCTATACGCCGCTCTTTGGTAAGATCCTACACTTCTACTGTATTACCTTAAAATACTAAATTTGCAAGCCTTTGCTAAAATAACTGAGAGCTCCATCATAAAATATACATACGTAATTTAGACGGCAGTGTAGGATAATTGTTAACCTTTTACAAGCGTGAGAGACCTGATGATCGTTTTTATGTACCATTAAACCAATAAATGACAGTAAAATGCATAGAAAGATGAAGGCAGACGAACAAACAGTCCACCCAGTGGTAAGTGGATACTGTCGTCCTGACATATCCGTGATACATGCCGTCGTCAGTCCAGCAAGACAAAACGTTGGCACGCCACCGGGTCCGCCGCCTACCTTTAAAGATTTAGTAGTGAATTTAAGAAATGAATTACCAAGATGGGGAATAGGAAGTACGAGTATAACGTAGCGAGGAGTTTTTACGCCTTTCCTTGGAGGTATTTATGAAGGAGTTTCATTTATTCCATTAAATTCATCAATCGATGGGATATGATGGGATGGAATGGGAGATGGTGTCTGTAGCATATCTCACTCACTGAGTAAACATAAGACATTGACAAGAGTAACGTTAATTTTAGAATAGCATTGTGAACCTATCTAGAACTATAGTACGTCCTTTGATCTTTTTATAGAATAGTCGGCAGAGGAGCGAGCGGACCACATGATGGTAAATGGTCACCGTCGCCCATGGACACGTGCAACACCAGGGGGCTTGAGGGTGCGCTGCCGACCTTGCAGAATCCTGTTCACAGCTTTCTTAAAGAGCCTCATGTCGTAGCGTATCGGAAATACCACAGCTGGCAGTTTCTTCCACAACTTTCGGGTTCGCGGTATAGTGTCTTTTTGACCGCACTATCCACAGCGACTGTCAAGTCAAGTCAAGTCATGACATGTCGACATGTCAAGGAAGTGCGAATGAACCGCACGACGATGACGAGCAGTGCTATTGTAAAAACCCGTACTTGGCATCAAATTGAACAGCTCTTCAGAACGTTATTCATCTTAAAGGCTTATAATTATAATTATTATGACTATAACCAAATAACCTACTATACCATACTGTCAACATATATCTCTCCACTACCGTATACAGAACTTTCCTAAGGCTCGCCACTTCAGATCTAACGCTCTTCTCATTCGCCACCACCGCTAACGTCTACGTGGCCACGTGACCAAGGCGTATCCCACCCCTACGCTTGTTAATTATTTATTTATTTGGCAGATAAATAAAAATATTTTTCTTTCAGTATTAATCTCCTTTGTACTAATATCGTTCTGGAGCGAAGCCCTCAAAATGAAGCGTGTTTGGTTCTATGCGGGCTGCTCTATTGTTATCTGTATGGGAATGTGCTACGTGGACTCGTTCGTGCCTACTCACACAGTACCTTCTATAAGTAAGTATCAAATATTATCAGGTTATGTTTTAGAAACGCAATATTGTTTTTGTGTTCATCACAAAAGAAAAATACCTAAATATAAAGAAAAAATCAAATATTATTTATTAATATTTTCTTATCAGTGCACTTTCAACTCGCTTGTTTATGGGTTGTTGGCAGAAAATGCCATAAAGCATTAAATCCGCTTTAAACTATAAATTTTAATAAAATATCAGTAACATTAACGAATCTAATGTAAACAATTTATACGATGGTAACTAATTAATATTAATGGTAACAGTGACAGTGAGAAGTAATAATTACACTGTGCATGACGAAAATTTCATTACTTACTGGAAGAGGTTACATCTCGTACTAACCTCCAACGTAATCCACCGGTGTCACGTGATATACGTTTTCTTTTTTTCATATATAGCGACGGTGTAATTAGCACATTCTGCCAGTTTCAAGTTTTATTCGAAATTAACAATTTCAAATTCTAGAACGTATCCTGTCAATGTTCAGTGCCGCCGAAGTCAATGTTGGTCAGGAGTCACTCAGTAAAGCGATAGTAGGTTTACTGAGGATAGAAAAGGACTCCTTGGAAGCACAAGACAAACGCAGGCATAGGCTTTTATCTGATTATCACAAACATTACACAAAAAACAATTTGATGTTTAATAAAATATCACTATTAAACCACAATATGTACAAATGCACAATTTTTACAATAAATCAAACAAAAACTCAACTTCACATCTCGAGTTCCTGCCAAAAAGTTTGTCGTGCTATACGTTATCTTGATAAAAAGTTAGCGAAGCGTAGTGACATTAATGTTTTCTTCTCAAATGAACGGGTTAGCATGTATGCTGAGGAATTCTTAGAGAGATGGTTATAAAGAATGTATGCTGTTCTGTTTAAATAAATAAATTTTCCGAAGCCCAAAATCATGGTTTACTCATGATTCTAAATATATAGACATAATGGTATTTCTTATGTATGTATGTATTATTTCAAATTTTTTGGGTTTTGTATTTGGTAAGTTTATATGAAAAAATCAGTAAAAAGTAAAAAAAAAACATGTCTATGAACTGAGAATCACGAATGGAATTCTGACTTGGGAAAAGCTTCAGACACACCCTTATAATGATGTAATATTATTATTAACTCTGCAGTGGTTCTATACGCAACAGTGCTGGGCGGTGTGCTTCTGGCACTGATAATCCACGTGCTCCTGATGACGAAGGTAGCAGAGAGACTTTGCAAGACCTTGACGATACAGAATGTACTCACATCGTCCATATTTAGATCGGTTTTCTGTTTGCCACAAATGAAGGTAATCACACTATTTTTTTTTATAGGAATGAGACGGCAGACGAGCATACAGTTCTCCTGGTGAATACTACCGCCCATAGACATCCGCGGTACATGCCAACTTGCGTCCAGAATGACAAACGTTGGCAGGCCCACTGGTACCTGCCTACCTTTCGAAATTTAGGAATGAATTTAGAGACTTGCAAAATGTTGAGGGATAGGATAGGTTGGGGTGAGAATGGGCTCTGGCATATCTCATTTACTACCGGAACATGTACATAGTACGAACATTGAAGAATAGGATAAAGTGGGAAATGCTTTACATTACAAAGTAGTTTTCTGTGAGTCACACAATTGCCTTAGATATACTTAATAAAGATATTTTTAAAAGCTGCAAAAATTTTAATAGAGTGATGGCAATAGCAATAGCAATAGCAATAGCAATAGCAATAGGCTGTCTGCTATTATAGGCCTCTCCCAAAGCTCGCTCTTCCAGTCTTCGCATCAATTAATGCCGGTCGGCCATCTTTGTATTTACGATCTTAACCGAACGCTGAGAGACTGTATATATATACAGTCTCTCAGCGTATATATACTATAGCGTATAGCGTCGGATGTTGTAATTGTACTCTATATTATATATAATTATATATATTGTAATTGTACTCTATATTATATATAATTATATATATTGTAATTGTACTCTATATTATATATAATATAGAGTACAATTACAACATCCTAAAGGAACAAAACTGTCCCTGCGGTTGTTCTAAGTAATGTTTTTTTTTATAAGCTTTTGCATTTAATAGATTTAAATCACCTGTCACTATTAGTTATAGTAAACAATAATTCAAATCCTTAAGTTAAAGCACAACGAACTAATGGATGCGTGAATCTTCTGCGAGGACAAAATTGCTCCAGTGGCGGTTAAAGAGGTCTTTCCATTAAGCTACGATATGGGGTTCTTCAAGAGAGCTGTGAATAGGATTTTGCAAGGTCGACGGCGCGCCCGCATACCCCCTGGTCTTGCAGGTGTCCATGGGCGGCGGTAACACTTACCATCACGTGGGACCCGCTTGCTCGTACGCCCACTATTATATAAAAATAATAATAAAAAAAACGTAAAATTCATACATAAATATAAAACTTATATTTTGTACGTACTACGCCTGTGTTTTTCTGTATTGACCTACGTTTCACTTTCCTAGATCTGCGGAAATTAACCTCAACAGGAGATTAACTGACCTTTTATACATCTTTTTCTTTTCTTTTTTCTTCTTTTATGTAACAGTAAGATAATTATGATTGATGTTTATAATTAAACTCATTTTTCAGACATGTAAACGCTATGAATCCATAAACGAAGGCTACTTTGCACAAGAAGACGACACTGATGCAGTATTAGCTTCGACAAGCAACGGAGATATAGAAGAGATGCAGACTGATAACAAAGCGTCTACAGAAAGAGAAGAACTGACAGAAGCTGTTGACAAATTCCTGTTTATTGTCTACTCTGTGGTTTTTGCCATCATGTTGGGTTGTCATTTTTAAACATAATTTTATATAATGAAATCATTTTTACATAATTTTATCTGTACAAATGTGATTACACTTGAAATGCAACTCGTTTCAATAGCAGTGGAACTGATGTAGTTGCACGTTGCAATTGACAGGTAACAGAAATATTACATCTGTGGTTTCAATTGATGTCGGATCCTATTCTTAAGTTTGTCGTTGATTCAAATTTTAAAGTTAATGTAAACTATTTAATATAATTTTGAAACATTATTACGAATTATTCTTCTATACTAATATTATAAAGAGGTAAAGTTTGTAAGTTTGGATGTAGGAGGTAATCTCCGAAACTACTAATCCAATTTCAAAAATTCTTTCATCATTTGAAAGGTACATTATTTCAGATGGATATAAGCTATACGCTAATAAATAAAAATAAATAAGCCAATAATATATATATATATATATATATTATTAAACATACATATTGTAAAAATCACTTTTTTACACTTCTTAAAATTTACAATGAACAGCGCTCACATCTGTACAGATGCTATTTTTACTAAATAAACTATTTTTCAGGTAATTTCCTACTCATTGCGGTTACACATTAAAACGTTTGTAATGACATACACCTACATTAAACATTCAAGTGCTCTAGACAATTTTATATGACGCCATTATGGCGCACTTTATATGCTGTTTTCTATTAAATTAATTCATTTATTTCAGACCACAGTAATTGTTATTAGAAACTTAAACTCTATGTTAGTAAAATATAATAATCAAAGTGAAATAATCACATTAATAAATCAAATTAAATTACATTATACATAATTAATTATAAAATAACTAATTACTAAATATATAATTATAGAATAATTAATTATTAAATAATTATTTAAAAAATAATTAGTTAAATTAACAGTGCTATCCACTGTTCTGGATAGGGCAGTCAAATTTACTACTTATTGTACTCAGGATACTGTTGCCACTGTCACGGATCCTCTTCAGTAGGAAGGCGGCCTTTTTGCGAATTTATAATAATAATAATTCTTTATTTGATTATAAAATTAAGGATTTTAAGCCGCTTTAGAGGGGGCGCGCCTCCACGAGCCGTCCCATCGGTATCCTGAAAATATTATTATATTGTACACGCGAGACGTTAACGGCCCACATATAGCACATGTTTGGATTACTCCACAGAATTAATTTGTGCTCCTCAGAAGTTATATTTGTTCTTTTATCACAATTTATTAAACAAAATAAAGCATAGAAATAATTTCGACTTTCACTTGCCTACATGAAGCTCCTTTATTATTAATCTCAACACTTCTAAGATAAAATCATGTACAAAAATGTGTCAATTGCCAGAGAAAAACATGAAAGGCGTCCGCCGTTTCTTTCAAGGATAACAATAATTTACCTGATTCCTGCACTTGACGAGATGTCAGCACAAAAGAGAATATGAACAGTATGTTAATACGAATGGTAGGTACCAAAATATGGCTATAAATTGACAAATTAGGTCTTTATGGTTGAAATAATTAATCAGTTGTAATCGAGTGCTTGAAATTATATAGTCGGCTACTCTCCGCTACAATATAAACGTTCTCCACTATTGGACAGAGAATGAAATGGAGTGGAATGGAGTGAGTTGAAATAAGGAGGTATGGAGGAAAATGAAGTGGAAGGGAAGGAAATTAAATAATAGTAACGCGGAATGACATGTCGTGGTAAGCATACCTGATATCACAATTCCGAAAAATCAATAGCCCCAGAACTAAATTTACTTAGTTAACAATTAGTTTATACTTAGCTTTTAAGTATATATTGGTACATAATGTGTATGTACACCGTAGTGTATGTACACCGTATGAGTAGTGTTTTCCAAGTATTTAAGTTATTCGGATAACAACTTTAATAAAATGTATTAATTTAAAATGTGGTTCTGTCCTTGTTTTACCCATATAAACTAACGAAATTAAACTCGATATCTGTTGAAGAAAATAACCATGTTACCCATAAACAAGAAAATTTTAGGTTCAAGTGGTCAATAAAGTAAAATTTACTTGACACCTATCAAATACTACTAAATAGGATCGTCGTAACAATTGAGTAGGTTAATCCCTAGCTTTACATGTTAATAATATTTATAAATAATAGATGACGTAGTAAAAGTGTCCATGGTCCCATGGAAGACCATATTTTGCGTATGCGCCGCAAATGTCTCTGGAAGCATTTAAAGTTTACACACATATTGATGTGTTCATTGAAGATTTACACCAACATAGTTACTGCGAGATGGCACGCTCAGCATGCTTATTTCAACGGTGTGTAATGCAATTTGCATATCTGATTTGTTACTCATATTGATAAAATTATGCCGGTCCCAGACATGTGTACAAATATTATAATTTTTTCGGAAATATTAGTTTTTGAGATTCGAGTGAATTATCTTAGGTACACTCATTTGCGAAAGTGTATAATTTGCGTTGTGCATATTTGATGTGTTTTCTCCCTTATTTCTTTGTACCCTTGATTTATCTGCGTAGGTAGGTCACATCTTATTGAGTTTTTATGAAGGTTACCTTACTGTGCGTTTATATTACTGTAAGTACCTACGCATTCGTCAAAAACGAAACGAAAATTTTCGTTTGGATTAACAGGAATCTAATACGAACGATTTTCCACTCAAATATAACTGGTACATCGAAGCTTTCACTCAAATTAGAGGAAAGCGAGCGATTTGAAAGGCACTCTATGTTATATGCCCAAGCGCTGGAAGTGCTTTTTCATACGTGAAAAATGTTTTCCACTTCCTAAATTATATTTGGAAGTTCCATCGAAAATTGCAAGTAATATTCAGGTAATTTTGACGACCGATTAGCCGAGTTGGTAGTTACACCTGCCCTCTGTGTAAAGGGTTTGTACTTTACGAATAACATACAGCCCAAAACCACATATTTTATATATTTTGTCTCTCTGATCGACCATCACGAAAAAACCACCGGACAGAATTTAATTAAACTTGGTATAGTTATAGCTTATGTATATGCTTAACATTTAGGACACTTCTTATGCAGATCCACTATAGAATTCCCGTGGGAATTAAGCTAACCACACATATTCTAATATTTACACGCAAGAAGTCACAGACAACGCTAGTTATCTTTAATTTTTTTAAATATTTTTTTTTTTTAATGTCACAACATGAATCCCTTTTGATATTTCCAAGTGTCTCTTCTAGACAAACTCCTGCAGCTCTAGATCATTGTGAATACAGTTCCGAGCAGTTAACGAGCCAATCACGCCTCTTTGATGTGGGTGCGTGAACTCACAGCCTATAGCGAGCGTTTTTCACATTCAAATTCGATTTAGAATACGTGTGAAAGAATATTTTTAATATATACCCACCCATTTTATACACCGTCACGTTTTATAAATATATTGTCTTATTGATAAAGTTAAAATTGATAAAGTTATCTATACTCGACACACATTCGTGTGCTCGTGAGTTCATCGGCCCGTACCGCTGAGTATCTACTTAAGTACGGATTTTCAAAAATTATCACTTGCTCGACGGTGAGGGAAAACATCGTGAGGAAACCCGTATGATCCGGAAATTAAAAAAATCTGGAGAATGTGATTCGTTAATCCTCACCAGGACTAGAAGAGGCCTGTGCCCCGCAGTGGAACGTTATAGGCGGATACATAAATCTATAATATTCATTGGTACCCGCGCGATACGAACAGACCTTATCACCGTTGGAGAGTCGACTAATAAATTATAAAATAATATTTAATAATAATTACTTAATAATCTAATAATACACGTAGGTTTTAATAATAATTAGTAAATAATTTAATAGTACCTATAGCAGCACCGTAATTTAGTAATTAGTTTTTTTTATTGTGAAATAAAAGACTTATTCTTGCAATTAGCCCTTTCAGTATCCACTGCAGGACTTGGGCCTCCTCATACACATTGTCTTGTACATAAGGGATATATGGCTTATGTCTGTACACATACTTCACTCTGTCAGAGATGGTGTAGTTCCTCAATGCTTGTGGTAGTGACTTGGTATCCCACAGTCGCCTCTTCAGACACCCACGGGAAGAAATGGGGTGGTGCTATTATTATTAAAGGCTTATTATTATATCTTCGATGTCTCTGTTGTCAAGAAGTCAACTCTTCTTTGGACTGGGAAGTTTTCCCTCACGCGGCTTCTTCACCAGACCTAGCCCCTTCGGGTTAGCATTTATTCCGCTCACTTCAAAATCACTTGAATTATTCCCACTTCAAAACATATGAAGAGGCGAAAAATTTTATTGACCAAAAACCACATATTTTTCTGAGATGGGACGTAAATTACCGATTAAATTAAGCATCAGTGTAGAAATTAATAGACATTTTTTGGATCATTTTGTACTTTTTATAATAAAAATATTATACTTATAATAAAGGCCAAAAAAACCTTTATTATACAAAAATAAGACTTAACTTCTAAAACCTGAATATTTCTATAAAATAAGGGTTAGGTATAGCAGGGCTTGTATCATGGGACCTAATTAATGATTTAACAAAAAAAAAAAACGAAAATAATTTTTGTCAAGTATAGATTAGATTTTTCAATTACCTTTGAAACAAAATCAACGTGGTCAAAGCCGCCGGCAACGGTTAGTTACTAAATACCACAAAACTGGTATTTCTTACATATTTCGTGCTAATAACATTTATTCAAATTATTAAATATATCAAAATTGTCAAAAATATTTTATAGCATGCAATACAAGCTAAAATTTAAACAAATAGTAGCAAAATCCATTGGCATACCGCGCAAAGGAACAAAACGACACATCCACTACGTCAGCCGAAACGCGGCCGGCAGCGATATTTTTTGGCTTTTATTTGAAAATCCGCTCGTTCGGTCCCACTAAATTATTCCCGTTGTTTGTACTGCAACATGCATCTCCAATACAAAGACCTCTAAAAAATTCCAAAATCCTATTTTTACGAGCATTTTAAGAGTTCCTGGCAAATCGATATCAATCTATGATGAGGCTTTTAAGCTTCGGGTTTTTATTATCATACCTCTCGTTACCGAAGGTCGGTTCATCAGCACTTTCTTGACAGAGATCCAAAGTGTCATTATCTAAGCGCACACATCTTTATAATCGCTAATGATAATCCTTATAGAGATCGCCTTTTGTGCAATTCATATGTTTCAATGCTTATTCCTGTCTTGTTTTGTATTGGTGTGCAATAAAGAGTTATATCTATCCATCTATCCTTACAACCTTGAGTTTAACGTTCAAACATTAGCGAGCCGGTCGTTTCGTATTCAGTTAGGTTCATTTTCACGTTTTCAACACTAGCGACTCAATTATGATGACGGCGCGAGACGGAATTAATAGGTACTTGACATTTTTTGTATGAAATTTGTATTCCCTATACTGTAACATCCGCGAAACGACGTTGCGCGCAACGACGATCTCATGGATGTTACATCCGTGAGCTCGTCGATGCTAACAACGATGAAATGTTGCTTCAAGAATCGACTTACTGCTACGTAAAATGCGGTCTTCAAGACACTTTATACCGCGAACCCGAAAGTTGTGGAGCGAACTACCCGCTGAGGTTTTTCCACTGAGCTACAACATGGCTTTCATGGAGTCTGCGTTATTTTAGAAGGCTGTATATGATCATGCACACCCGCATCGCACCGATTGGTAGTGAGTTAGTCCACTAGAGTATATCAACGGAACCCCAAGAATGACGTCAACTGTCAAGAAATGTAGTGCTTTTTGTATTTATCAATGGAAGTGAAAAGCATCCTGTAATCAACAACTATCGAATACGTTATTCGAAGGTAAGTCAATGAGTACGTGGAAGAAAATATTAATGATATATTTGCTACTTGCTGTAACCGCGGCTTATTTAGCGTGAAATTTACATTATAAAAATAAAATAAAGTTATTATATTTATTAGACATGCGAGTATTTATTATTTTCCTTTAACATTTTCGTCAGTATTATTATTATTATTTTATCTTATATATTGGCGCAATGTTATTTTGATAAATTATATTATTATGTTATAATTCAATTTTTGTTGCTTTTTAAATTGTGTTTATAAATTATTCATTTAACTGTTTATTAAAAAGGATAATGAAATGCGCAGATGTCGCCAGAAATTTAGAGTGTTTGAATAAATAGATAGATTTTTTTCACAAATATCCAAAAACAAGGCAAACCCGTCACTAAAGATTCCTTGTGTTCCGCTAAGTTAATTCCGCTCTGAAGATGTGTAATTAAATCATTATACTCCTACACCATCTCATTCCACGCCACCATTCATTAACATTATCATTCCATTTACTAGTTACATCACCGTGATGAGACTCAGTTATTTTCAAAACTACTGAATCGATTTTGATAACAGGTATCCAATCCTATAAACCTGCGAAGTTATAAGAAACAACTTACAAAGCAATGAAAATTGGATCCTTAAATTAACAGAAAATTCATACAGACAGACAAAGAACTAAACAGACAGACCGACAGACGTGTTTTATATGAAAATGTAGTGACAGTACCTTTTTATCACCACTTACCGTTCTGCGAAGAACTACGTAAGGAAATCGATAGATAGTGAACGACTCATTTTTAGAAGGTATAAGTACTTCATAATATGTGTTACTTAACCCATTATCATTAGCAGTTAGAGATCCTACAACAGCTGCTGTGTTAAGTTGTAATAATGAAGTTTAATTGTTTTCTGTTCGTTATATTAGAATTTTATTTAAATTATGCAACGGCAGCAAAAAGTAAGTACTTTACCATACCATACCGTAGGCTTGTTCAAGTTGTCCTTATGCACTACAATAAAATATAGATAGCACAGGCGAAGCCACAGCTCAAAGTCCTACGCATACTTATTAATACGCTGCTCTAGGAGAAAGATCACAAAAAACTACAAATAATTTTGTGATTTTATTTGAATCGCTTGAATCTTTTGACTAAGGGTTTTCAGCAGACCCAATTCCAATTCCAAAATTCCTGCGCGAACAAAAAGGCCACTAGTAAGTATTGGAGCACATATTTTAACCAATGAAATATGAAAACAAATAGTTTTTGTCTAAATTTTGGTAAAATTTATTATCCGTTCAGTAGTTACAGAATTATGACGGTATAAGCAAAAAAAATACAAACAGAAATCAACGCCAATAGCCGCAATAGGTACCGTGAAGTCAACGAGACATGAGCTTCGCATCTGTGTGAGTGGGTGTCGAATTGTCCAATCTGATTGTAGAAATGGTTCGCACTGTACACTATCGGTGTGCACTCACACACGCAAAGCTCATCGTTGATTTCACTATATGTACATTGTTATATAGTGCTTGTGAAGCTCTAACTATTGTATAAATATTTTTTTGGAGAAATCTGTCCTCCGACTGGCGCGTGTCTTCGGGCTTATATTTTTTTTTTTTGCAGAAGTGGTAATGTGCTACTACGGTTCCTGGGCCACGTACAGGACAGGACGCGGCAAATTTGACGTTGGAAACATAAATATCGACCTTTGCAGCCACCTGGTGTACACCTTCGCCGGAATCAACTATGAGGGGAGAGTGGTGTCTTTAGATCCTTATTTGGACGTGCCAGACAATTATGGGAGAGGTATAAGTTAGTTAAATTAAATATAGTTAAGTTAGCAATAAATTAGCCTATAATTAGCCTTCACTCATTCTTACTAAATACTATAGGTACCGAGACAAATCATTCGTTTTTCGTTTCTTGTCACAATATCTCCTTTAGGCCACAAAGATTTCTTATGATAACCATTTTAAAACATCAATCCATTTACCGTGGGTCGCGTAGACGAAGTCGCGGGCAAGGGATATAGATTATAACCGACGTAATCCCGCTTTGCCTCGCTCCGCACCCCCGCAACCGCGCAGGTGAGGACTCACTTATCTTGTTTGTCGATGGTACTTGAATGTATGTTAGTAAAATAGCTGTTAGCCTGGGGTATTACTACCAATTTTTTATGGCTCTTACTAAATAGAACGAATTCAAAGGTCATCTCTAATTTTGTCTGACTTCTCATAAATTATTTCGAAATTACAATAATATACAGTTACACCCACAAAAACACTTGTGAACGTATAAGAAATATACGAATACATAGATTTGTATATTACAGATAATTTTAGAAAATTCAACAACCTGAAACTGAAGAAACCCACTTTGAAAACACTTCTAGCCGTGGGAGGATGGAACGAAGGATCTTCGAAGTATTCACAAGTATAATTTTTATGGTTTTAAACACATAAGTATTTTGCTAGAATTGTTTTCTTATATCCTCGGCTTCTCGTGCCTTTATACCAGGTCGTCTAATTCATATTATATTAAAAGCTAAATTATATTTAGAGCTGCAAACACAGCCTGGAATGCTAAAATTATATTACAGATCTTGGAGTTGTGATCTGACGTGACAAGGTACATAAGCTTATGGGGTATTTTATACATTTACATTTTTTTAAGATGGCAGCAATTCCAGCACTACGCAAGAACTTTTCTGACAGCACTGTCAACATGCTGTTGAAATATGGCTTCGATGGGTTAGACCTGGATTGGGAATATCCGAACCAACGCGACACAATTCATGGAGAAGATGATGTTATCAACTTTACCCAACTCTTAAAAGAGTTGAGGGATACATTCGACCAATATAGATTACTTCTGACAGCCGCAGTGCCCTCCGCGAAGTCTATAGCGTCACAGTCATATGATATTCCAGCTATTTCACAGTAAGTTGCTAAAATGCAGACAGGCAGTTATTTTCCCTCATCGATGATAATTCAAAATGTCTCCTTACTTTAAGATTATTGAAGATGACTACTAGAAGCATAATTTCCGCAAATAACCTACTATCAGATATACTTTACGCTTGACTGTCAGCTTTACAACGAGTAAAATATACATTTTCTTCTGGCATGTCATATTAATGATATGCTATACTTGATCAGAAAATATTTTTTCCTGATTTCCTCCCCGACAAAAGGCACGACTTCTACCTAAATAACCTCGGAGACTAGTGTGTAAAACTACCATGACTGTTATTCATGTAGTTGCTTCTAAACTGAAAATCTCTATAATGATGTCTGATAAAGTTCACGCTTAAAAGAAGAAGGAAAGTGTTAATAAAAGCTTTTCTGGCAGATACTTAGACATAATAGCCGTGATGACATATGACATGAATCTCCCGACCGACGGCGTCACTGGTCACAACTCCCCGCTTCACAAAGGAGAAGGTGATGAAGACATACTAAAAGAGGACGCTCAGACCGTAGACATAAGCTTGGACTACTGGCTTAACCACGGTAGGTGCCTTTTCTACTTTCTTTTTAACCACGGAAACGTATGCCCAACTTACACTTGGATCAGCCTTTAATGTCTCACTGGCAAGTCTCCCCTAGTAAATCTTTCAAAATGCCCAAAACTTTGAAATATCAAATTTTGAAGATCAACTATATTATAGTTCTTTTTTTTATTGTAGTGCTAAAATTTAATTATCACACAAAAGCACTTAACACGGCACTAACATTCCAGAACATCTTGGTTTTGTACTAACAAATTTAAAATTGACTTTTAAATTTACTATTGACTTTTATTTATATTTCTTTTTCCAGGTTGTCCACCAGAGAAGATGGTCATGGGCCTGCCATTCTATGCTCATACTTATACTCTATCTAATATCAACTCCAATGGTGTTCGAGCCCCAGCCTACGAACCTGGTATCGTGGGACCATACACACAAACTTCTGGAAATATAGGATATAATGAGGTAAGAACTGTTCAGTTGATACTAAGTTACATAGCCGCATATGCCACTCACAGCTCTTTATATACATATATGTAGTCCCAGAGAACTGGGAACAAACTTCCAGTAACAACACTTAATGAATGCCCCAAAGAGAAAGTTTTAATAACATAAGACATAAAATTAACGTATATCTTAAACTAACCAAAGTCCTTTGTGATTGCAGCTTTGCGAGTTATTCAAGACTCAAAACTGGGAGAAACGCTACGACGAACTGGCCAAGGTTCCTTACGCAGTGCAAGGAAGAAACTGGATCTCCTATGATGATGTAAACTCTATCGTCATTAAGATTCGCTATGCATTAGATTTAGGACTAGCTGGAGTCATGGTTTGGAGTATTGAAACAGATGACTTCCGCGGTTACTGCGGCGAAACGTACCCGTTATTGCAAGCTGTTAACACAACCCTGGAGGTGTCTACAACCACTTCGGTTTCGAATTCCACTAGTACTCCTGGTGATGTTTCTTCCACAACCCCTAATTCTACACATTTATCAAGTGAGTTTTTGTCTCTGAAGTTTTTACCACGATACTCACAGAAGACTGCTGTAAAATGTACATTTCATAACATGTACATGTAATGTAAATGTAAAGTGTTTACATTTCCTACTTTATCCTATTCCCCGAATTTACCTACGTGTTTCGGTAGTGGGTGCGTTATACCAGAGCCCATTCCTACCCCATCCTATCTTATCCGTTCTTATTTTCCCTTCATCAAACCTTTTCTCAAAATCAAATACTAAATTTTCTAAAGTAGGCAACGCGCCCGAAGGGGTGTCAACGATTGTCATTATGGACTGATGTTTTTATGTACCGGGGATATATAACAAGGCGACAGTATCCACTTACCACCAGGTGGACTGTTTGCTCGACTGACACCTTTTTTCTATAAAAAATAATAATCCTCTTAACCTTGGTGGTCTTAAAACGACGGGTGGACTACTACATTTTCATTAGAAAAGAAAAGATACTAAAAGAGTGAAGAATTTTATTACTATGATTTGTTAAAGCTCGAGATTGATAGATGATAGTATTAGAAATGCTTTTTTGTGAATATTTCTCTCTAAATGTACTCGAGAATATCGAAAGTCCATCGTGTAATGAGACGAGACATCAGTCTCTTCGTTGACTCACTAACGTATACTAAATGAATGAAAAATCCTATTTATATTATGATATAAATATTTTATGATAACAGCAATAAAGTTTAGAACTGTTGTCACGTGTTATCGTTGAATATAAATAAGTAAAGTTTATCAAAAGTTCATAGAACATTATTTGAATCGATATTTTAAATTCAAACTAAACATGAATTTCTATTGATTTATATAGAGCAGTTACTAGTGCGATTAAATCAACTAAGTGTGAGAATCAAATATAATAAGACTACATAATCGTAAGTCATTTGTAGCATGAATCTCCATTCTGTATGTGCTGGTGATGGATATATAGACGAATTTGGAATATATTACATGATGACATCAGGTTCATAAAAACCTTTTTGACACATGAATTTATTAAAAATGATATACTTACTTATACTTTTTAATTTGCAGAAAAGATTTTCTTTAGTTAAATAATTTGGTGAGCTTGTTAATGAATAATTTTCCCTGTTTTAAAATCAGGTGGTGCCATAATTACTTTGTATTTTTTTGTTAAAACTCATATACTGTCTCAAAGGCAACTCATTACAATTCGAGTAATTGCCAAAAATAGACGATGATGCACGATTGCTTTTACTGTACTCTTGTATGTTCTCGATTATTGTACCTACTATATTATACGTTCCTCCCATTTTAGGTACTGAGGCAAATCTAGACACAATCTGCGCCAGAGAAGGTCTGATCGGAAATCCAAATAATTGCTCCTCATATTACATGTGTATTAGAGATGTAAAGGGACAACTGGTACCTGTTGAGTTCCAATGCCCTGCTGGACTTTACTGGGATCAGGACCATCTTTATTGTAACTACCCTACGGCAGTAAAATGTAATATTTGAACTGTGAATCATTAATAACAATATAGCTTTTAATATTTCTTGATTTCTGAATAAAGCAATACTAAAATTTTATTTCATGTATTTATTTTTGTCCCATTATCATAATCTTAAATTGGCAATGTAACAATATCAATTGGTGATGAGGTAAGGAACCCATATTACAATGAGGATTTCTTAATTAATGGTATTTCGTTTTAAGTTTTTACGGTTTTTTGTATTCTCTATGCTAACTATAATTAAATGAAATTCGTCATCACGTCATATAAGCATATCTAGGTTTCCAAGATTGAAGGTATACGCAACGTATTCCAAGGGTATACGTTGCAATTTCACAAGGCTGGTCTCACTCGACTAGCCACGTTAACGTGGTTCACACTCACAGAACACTACCGTAAAAGATAACATTTCCCCTATCTTATTTACCCAATGTAAGTACGGTTCCAGTAGTGAGTGAGATGTTGGAGAGCCAATCTTATCCCATCCTACCCTATCCCCTACTATTGATGCTAGTTATTTGGTAAAACCTAAAAGGTCAGCTATCAGTATGGAGTAAGTATATAAATTCGTTTGCCACACGCACAAAGAATTAACGTAAATTTTAATAATGTCGGCGGAACAAATTCATGCGGTGTCGCTCCACTAATTTAATGATTTTTAATAAAATAGTTAATGACTGTTAGTGTGACTACACACGACAATACTTGCAATTTCTTAATATAAATTTTCAACTTAATACGTTCATACTACAGATACATTTCATATAAAAATAAATCTGCCTGTGTTAAGCATGTCGCTAACACCTACTATCCCATCGAATGAAGAGTATATGAAAATAAAATTTTCAGTTTCTGGGCAGCACTCATGATTTTCACTTTCAATCGGATTAAAATCCCTCTCTGCTTGTCTTCTCTTGCCGTACTCCCTTTGCCCCATTCTTTCGCCATTCAGGGTACAAAACTCTGCAATGCGCTTCCTACTGACATTATATAGAAAAGCTGCTAAAAAGCATTCGTTCAAAAGGTTGCCACGTGATCATTACACCTCTAATACTTTTCTTCTCTGTGGTATTTCTATTTCACATCTCTTCTCTAATCTCTGCAATTATATCCGTATTTTGACAAAGGCCACTAAGGGTAAATAATTACTGGCTTTTATTTGTTATTAATATTCATATATATTTATTGACTTGCTATTTTATTTAGTGTACTACGTAGGTATATATTTTTTATATATTAATAATTTTCCTTTATAATCCATGTATGTATATGTGCAATTGTGCATGTATTATTATTATCGTCCAATGAACCCCGTTTGTGACTCTCCGTTTACCCAAAGGTTGACTGGCAGAGAATGCTATAAGGAATTAAGTTCGCCTTTTGTACAAATAAATACAAATAAAATATAAATAAACTACTTATTACATTCACTGTATTTGTTTGAAAACGTTCTTTGTTTTCAATTGAGAGCCGGAAAAGGTGATTACGATCGACTGAAGATAACGTTATTTTATCAGCATACAACCATCTATATAAGATATAATAACAATCTAGATACAGAAATTATCAATAGATAATATACACTAAATTGATAAATGTTACATTTTATTGAATAAATATGTCCATTAGTAAATATATAGAAGCATTTTCGTCGCAATATTCAAGTTGTAACAATGATGTTCCAGTTATATTTTCTCTTTGCAATATTTGCGATTTTTATCAATTATGCAATGGCGTCAGAAAGTAAGTACATTTGTGTAGTTTGTTAATTAAGTCAAGTTAAATAGTCGGAATCTATCTATACATATAATAAAATCTAATCAAAGCAGTGAATATACCTACCTTATACATGAAATATTTTTTGATAAAAAAAGGGATTTTTAAATAAAATACGAATGTTGCAATATAAAGTACGAACGATACAGAGCCCAAAATAACAATTTTTGGATTTTTTTGTCTGTCTATCTGTCTGAACACGCACCACAAAAATGAATCGCTAGAAATGTTAACCCGACATGTAGCCAAATTTCACTAAAATCCATTAAGTAGTTTTAGCGTGATGACAGACAGACAGACAGACAAAAATTCCGTAAGTTGTTGTTTCAGGTTTTGTAACATTCGTTTAAACAAATAAGCTGACAGACGAACAGACAGACGAATGGCCTATAAAAAACGAATACTGTCGCGAAAAAAGAGAATAATAATTATAATGAAACATGAACATATTTTCATCATTTTTTCAGCGTCTATTTGTGACTTATGAGTTTAAATACCATTTATACTCATAAATCACTAAAATATACGCATAATATTATATAATTAAGTAAGTACACAATAAATATAGTATTTCAAACATGAAATGTTTTTTTAATTTATTCAGGAAGCTTATAAACCATTGTGATTACATGTTTATTCGTATGATATATGAGTGATCGATATATTTAATAGCTTAAACAGAGCTGCCACAATTAGAAAATAAATAACAATTTGCGCAACACTGCGAGATCACCATTTAGTATATTTAGTATTTTAGTGTATATAGTCGCATATTACTATCTACTATTACTAAAATTATAAATATTCCTTAGAGGTCATAGATATCCAAATGACATAACACCTCACCGTCACCTTATTATTGTGTATACTTCTTAGTGAGAAATGTTCTGGAAATGACTATACTTATTCAAATGTGCTGTTGTATTGTTATGTTTTTAATCTTGTTTGTATTTATGTGTATTTTTTCTATTTTAATAAACATAACCGCTTTCTATCATAAACCGTATAACCTTTACGTTGAAAAATTTACAATCTCAGTAGCCTTTTGCGTTGTTCAAAAGGTTTTATGATTTTATCAAAATCTAACAATATTTTCCGGACACACTGGTATTTTGCAGAGGTGGTAATGTGCTACTATAGTTCCTGGGCCGCGTATAGACCTGGGAGGGGCAAGTTCGAAGTAGAGAACATTGACGTAGACCTCTGTACCCACTTGGTTTACACGTTCGTCGGAATCAACAATGAGGGAAAATTGGAGTCTATCGACCCCTACATGGATTTTCCAGACAACTGGGGAAGAAGTAAGTAAATTGACTAAGTAAGTAAGTAAAGTACTCCATACCATACTTTACCATCAGCCTATATCTCTTCTCTGCTGGATGTAGGCTATTCCCAAGGCTATTACCACACAGATCACCGACGACTTGATGAAATCCACCTGGCCTGAGGACGTCCAACGTTGTGCTTCCCCGGTACGTTATCTTCATCACTCACTCATTACTCAGTACCTACCAATCTGCATTGGGCCTACATAAATAAAAATAGGTTGAAACTTGTAATTACCAAGAGAAATTCATGCCATGCCGTGGGACATATAGCCAGATTGTTTTTCAAAAGAACAATTATTGCAATTTTTAGGATTATTCTTATAAATACAATCTAGATACATATAATATATTGTTTAATGCATTGCCTACTTACACTCGAATGACGATGCACAAGTAATAAAAAATATTCATATTACAGATAATTTAAAGAAATTCACGGATCTTAAATTGAAAAATCGTTCGTTGAAAACACTTCTAGCCGTTGGAGGATGGAACGAGGGAAGTGCTAAATATTCACAGGTATAAATTGAAATGTATTTGATCAAAAATGAGCTATGATATATACCATACATTAAACCATCAGCACTTTTATCGTCCCCTGCTGGACTCGGGCCTCCTCACACACATTTTCTCATGCACGAGAGATGTGTGGCATTAAAACGACACGCTGGCTTAGAGGTGGTGTAGTTCCTCAGGCCTTGTGGTAGCGCCTTTGTCGCCTCTTACGACACCAACGGGAAGATGCTATTCTAAAGCCGACCGACATCACAGTGCCAAATTTTATTAATTTTATCATATTTTTAATCGTCCATGCTTTGGCATAAAATAAAGAGTATCACGTAAATAGTTTTTTATTTAAGATGGCAGCGATCCCAGCGTTGCGCAGAAACTTCGTTGACACCACTATTAACATGCTGCGCAAATACGGCTTCGATGGTCTAGACCTAGATTGGGAATACCCTAATCAACGCGACACAGTCTACGGTGAAGATGACTTAGTGAACTTTACCCAACTCTTGAAAGAGATGAGGGAGGCCTTCGACCGATATGGATACATCCTAACAGTTGCAGTGGCCTCTGATATGTCAATCGCATCGGAGGCCTATGACATTTCTGCTTTTTCACAGTAAGTTCGTTACACGCCATCGATCAACCAGAAACTGTCTTAAAAATGAGGCGTTTTGCAACGCTGTCAAATTTACTCCTATCTAGTAGTCAGTATTTTATTTGGAGGCAAAAAATTACCAAGAACGTACTATTTTTGGTAGTTTACCCTATCATCATTAGCATTAGATTCCATATGAGTTAATAAAGAAAATGGAGAATATGACTCACAATGAAAACTTTATGAAAATTAAGAAATATTATGAAACTTTTTATGAAATATTTGTTATATAATTATGTTGTCAATATTTAAAAAAAATCAACGAACAGAAATAAGTGAAAAATAAACCTTTATACCTGTATATAAACCGAAATTATATTAATATTGTAGTATTTTGCCAGAAATGTGTTGCGTAATTGATTTTAACTAAATAAATAAAGTTAAGTCTTTGTGTGTGTCTCTCGACCGACGACACGAGGAATCCTAGTGTTATTTATTGAAAAAAAAAAGCTTTTAAAAATGTAATTAATATATCTTCATAGGCTGACGGTATGGTATCTAAACCAAAACAACAGAAAAATTATAAATTAGCATTATATTTACAGCATGGTCTTTGAGGACAACTACAACAGTTGTCCTCAAAGACTGATTTCGAAACAACACCATGTCTTGGTTCAAAGTCAAAATCACATTGAAAATGTCCAGTATGATCCAATCCTTAAAAAAGGAGTAATTTTTATCGATAAATAAAAGAATTTTCCTTTTAGATACGTGGACTTAGTGGCCATAATGACATATGACATGAATCTCCCCACGAATAGTGCCACGGGTCACAATGCTCCTCTTTACAAGGGAGAAGGAGAAGAGAATATCCCAAAAAAGGACGCTCACACTGTAGACGCTGCCTTAGACTACTGGCTTAATCAAGGTAAGTATATTTTAAATGTCCATTACCATGGAAATCTATGTCATTAATCAGACCTCTGTTATTTGGAAAGACCCCCGAGGCTTTGAAACAATTACTTTGAAAATCATCCGTTCTATTAATCCTTGTTTCAACGATTGGTATTCTTGAAATCTGTAAAATAAAAACTTCTGAAAAAAGTGAATTTCTAAAACAAGATACTATCCACAGACGGTATTCCCTGTGGTAAAGTACCTATCTTGTATGTGATGGTTTTGGTGATGAAGGATGCACGCTCCCACAGCCGCTGCTATGTACCATAAATGTCCGTTCTCATGTATCCATCGGTAGGTCGTGTAGTACCTATAACTCCAAAACCGAATTATGTCCACGTGAGTATACCATCTGACACAGAGTGTTGTTGTCAAATTAAATGGACCACGTCACTCTTCTATCAACCTTCTTTCTTTTATCATTACGATCAAGTTTTTCTTTCATGTAATTGAAATATTAATAACGCTTCGTCCTCCAGGTTGTCCACCAGAAAAATTGGTCTTAGGCGTGCCATTTTACGCTCACGCATACACTTTAACTGATCCTAACACCAGCGGCGTCCGGGCTCCAACATACGGATCAGGCATCACTGGACCATACACGGAAACTATTAGATTTATAGGTTACAATGAGGTAAGAAAAACCTCAACCATAAATGAACGTTACCAGCTATTTTTCGTCCACTGCTGTACAAGGGCCTCCTCAAGCACATTGTCTTGTGCATGAGGGATGTATAGCCTTAATACGCCACGCTGGCCAAGTAAGCCCAGGCAAATCCCCTCTTTTAAAAGTGGTGTAGTTCCTAGCGGTTGTAGTAGCAGCTTCGTTATCTCTTAATCGCCTTTAACGAAACCCACGTGAATAAACGGGGTGGTACTAATAAAGCCACCTAGTAGCACACGGACATCTCCTTTGGATGCGAGCTACAATTGTCCCTTGTATAAGGCATAACTATATTATTATAAGTTGCAAATAAATATTAAAGATAAGTTAATACAATTTAAGCCCTGTTGAATTTGCAGCTATGCGAGATTTTCAAGAATGAAACTTGGGACAAACGCTATGACAAATTGGCCAAGGTTCCTTATGCAGTGCAGGGAAGAAACTGGATCTCCTATGACAATGCAGACTCTATCGCCACTAAGACTCGCTATGCGCTTGATTTAGGGCTTGCTGGAGTGATGGTGTGGAGTATTGAAACAGATGACTTTCTCGGTTACTGTGGCGAGAGGTACCCGTTGTTGCAAACCATTAACAGATCTCTGGGGAGGATTATAAGCTCTGTTCCCAGTAATAAAGGCAAGACTAGCGGTGATTTATGATTTCATGTGAATTAACTACAACAGATCTTATAAATAAATCTCGGATAATCTAAAAATGCAGCAGATGATAACTGAAGAAAAAATGGAAATGGATGGAGTTTATTAACATGTTCTATAGGAAATAATAATTGATGTTAATAAAATCTTTTTATGAATATTTTTTTTGCTCAAAACTATTATAATTAAAGCACATGATGTTATAATGTTTAATCCTGTAATAAATCTGCTCTAAGGATGGTATGATTGGAAACCTTAAGCAATGGCTTATAGAATAGGTTGCAGACGAGCGGGCGGGGGAGCCACATGATGGTAAGTGGTCAACACCGTCCATGGACACCTTCAACACTAAAAAGTTTGCGGGCTTGCACCGATCTTGCAGACTCCTCTCCACAGCTCTCTTAAAGAGCCCGATATCATATCTGAGATACGAATTGATAAACGAAAGCTATGATAAGCGTTTATATGTGGTTTATACTTAGTCGATGAGTTTCCAAAAATACTATTTTATATTTAAAGATGGAGAAGACACGTACTGAAATCAACAAGACATGACCCTTGCGTTTTTGTATGTGCACACCGATAGTGTACAGTGCGAACCATTTCGACAATCGGATCGTACAATCGGTACCCACTCACACAGATGCAAAACTCATGTCTTGTTGATTTCACTGTATCAAGTATTCAACGAAACCAATTTAATTCAACGGCTTTACCTCGATTTCAATTTTCCTAAAACATAATTAATTTATAATTCATAATTATATAGCAATAATAAGATGAAAAACAATAACAGAAGTTCTACATGTTTGTCATACATACTTGTTTGTTTGTCGTGTTCTACATACTTGAACAGATCGACGATGTAATACAGTTTTCAAAGAGATAATACACCTCTAGGTATATGTAGTACTCATGAAATTGTCATCTCCACTTTATAGCCTGAAGGGGTCTCAGAAAAAGGTGAGAGGCTGTATCCGAACGTCCCAAATCTATTGTCATGGTAAATACTTTGCAACTTGTTGTCAACGTACGAAGATGAAAATGAGGCTAATATATTCATCTTATACTCGTTATGGTTTGTAATGATAACTTAACCCACCAGCCTCTTAAAATACTTAACAAATGATAGCTCGGAAGATGAACGCAAAAACTGAAACGCGATATCTGACGACATGGAATTATACACAATTAAAAAGGAACGTAATTGAAAACGATTAAAAAGAACGGTCTGTTCTATGTTTTTCGTACGGCTCGCGACATCTCAAATAATCATCAACACATAAAACTACTCGTATCATCGATATCGATTTTGTTCCGAGCAGGAAGAATTACCAATGCACCTGTTTAGATTACAGTTCGTTTACTTTAAGTTATTATTATTATAATTAAGTTATTATTTAAGTTTAAGTTATGGGCACAGAACAAAAAAATAATGTTTTCATTTACATACATATATAGATAAATAGATAGATACATACATACCATAAAGATATACCTACAGATATTCATAGATATATTATTATGTCTATGAATGTTTGTATGTATGGTATTATATATACGATACATATATAAAGAAATGACTAAAGTACTTAAAAAATAAAGGAATATATATTGGGCGTAAGAGAACTGTTAATCTGCGGGATAGTGTTCTTTCAAGAGTCTTAAAACTTGCCAGATATTCAGCGCGCTTTATAGGTAAAGGTAAATAAATATGCATTCCTGCGAACCGCTTATGTATTACATATGAATATTACTTGAAAGGCTAATTTAAAATATACCTTGTACTTTATGTACTTGTACCAACACTTTATGTACTTGTACCCCCTGTACAAGTACATAAAGTGTACATTAAAGTGTCATATCCAAATTTTATTTCTCCACGTGTTTATATCCAAGTCCCGTCAAATGTTGACAGGATAACAGCACTAAACCCTTGCCGAGGCGAGTACTGAACCCTTCGGGTACATATCGGTTTTGATATACGTTCAACCCTGTTTCTATGTTGTACAGAAACTACAAAAAACACGAGTAAATATTTCTAACCCTTTGGGTAGGTATGGATGAATGAATGTGCCTGGAATATACCCAATGGTTACTATGCACTAGATTTGGTTACTATGTACAATGTAAGAACTCCTTCTGCCTTTTTTAAACTGTTCGTATTCAGGCAATACCCAGGGTCCGTTGCCGTCATTAATTCTATCACCAGCTTCTGAACGTGTTCCTTCTCAAGCACATTATCTTGTACATGAGAAATATATAGCCTTAATACGCCACGCTGGCCAAGCGAATAAGTAGTATGGTGTTCTTCAGGATTTGTGGTCTCTGCTTTGTTATTCCTTCGTCGCCTTTTACACGGGAAGTCTACGCTTACACTAATTAAAAATTATAGGTATTTAAAATTAAATTAAAGCTACACCTCAAAAGCTACACAAAAAATAAAATTTGGGTACTAAAAAAAAGAATAGTAGGTCATTTGAAAATTAGCGAGAAAAATTGTAGTTCATCACGATGAATACATCAGTGGAGGTGTTTTTCTATCCAATTTTTATTAAAGAATCAATTTAAGTAGGTATGAAAAGTTGTGATTTTATTTTTCAGATTAAACGAATAAAAACTCTATTTTCGAAACTCTCAAATTCAAAACAGGCTTTGAGAACTTTTACCAACAACCTAATATAACAAAGAAGAAATGATTTCAAATAACTATAATTATGAAAATCTTTAAATATTTTTTTAAGCAAAATCGTTTTGTTTTCGATTTTCTCACATTCGATAAAATAAGTGATACATCAGGATACAATTGTCAAAGGCAATTTGTTAAAACGCCCACGTTTTTTCACAAGACATCATGAGGGGCGACAGAGCCCCAAATATCTCTTATTACGACAACCTTAGAACGTAACCTGACAGGGTTAAGAAAGTTTTCCTTTTTTTTAGGCGTCGATCACATGTTGATATAAGACGTAAAACATTACGGTAGATTCATCAATAGTTTTATCACAGATTCTTTCTGTGCATAGAGGAATAAATTGATTAGGTACTCGAAATATATAAAATTTTAAATAGAAAGTACTAGCACGTTTTATTATTTTCTGTTGAAAACAGTTGATTTTGTCTTATGAACTTACTCCCGGCATGCAAAATGTTGTAATTAAGATTAATTTTTAATAATCTAATTAATGTGTTAACTCCATAACATAGAAAAAAATTGTTAGACGAAAAGTAATCATTAAGTCTTTAGTAATTATTCAACTAGTTTTCAGAAAAATATTTTTAATTATCGACTATTTTTTTTCAGTCCGATTTATTTAGTAGACTGATATTTAACAACTAAATATTACTGAAAGACGATTACGACTATTTTATTTAATCCGATTTTTTATGGCAAAAATAGGCAATCCACCTGACGGTAAGTGGATACTGGACATCCGCGATACGTGCCAACATCGGTCTAGAATTACATACGTTGCCACGTCCTCGTATGCACTGCCTATATTTGGAAACTTACGAATGGATTTAAAAAGAGTTGGGAAGTATCTGGAGTAGGAAGTATAACGGGACGAGGAATTTTCGTCATTCCGTTGGGTACACCTCCCATTCCCGAGGGTGGGGTGGGAGGCGAAGTAACGAATATTAGAATGGAATATATAATATAACATAATGCAAGAATAGATGGTAATATCTGCATAAAGATTTACTAGTGACTTCTATGTCGCCCTTGTGTAAGTTTCGTTTATGTTTACTGTATTGGCGCACGACTCCTTCGAATATAAGCATCAGTGTCATTTAGTGAAAAATATATTATGATTGAGTCCAACTGGACAGGCATAGGATGGGATAGGAAGTAGGAGATATGACGGAAAAACCTCATTTCTATCATTACACTCCTTACTCGATGGGACGAGATGAAACACTGACTTTGACATACCTCATTCACTCCCGAAACACGTAATTGTACATAGTTAGTACATTTTACAGCAGTATAATTTAGTATAGTATAATTATAAGTACTATAATTTAGTCTTTCAAATAATTTAAAAATTTAATCGAATTGCGCCAATCCTGAAAATATTCTACCTCGAAAAACCTCTGGGTAACTCATCTCTCCGTGGACTGCAACGATTAATCAGCCAAAAAAAATTGAGCGTCGTCCGTTTACGCGCTACCTCGATCGCTCCCATTGTTTCCAAGATAGCGAACACATTGGTTCGATAGATTGCCCTCGTTTGACAGATTGGGACTGAGATTTTTTTTGTACGTGACGTATAAAGTTCTGCGTCAAAGCTTGTGTGTGTTTGTATGGGAGAATATTAGTTTTGAGTGGCTTATGTTCATTAATTTGATGATGCTATTGTTTTAAGTATTCACACTATGTGTCCTTCCTCTTACATACCTAAAATACTACTATTTTACTTTCTACTTACTTACTATTTTACACAATTTAAATTACGGATCAAAGATAGATGATGATAGTGGTAGGTAGTAGGTAGTTAGTAGGTATTTCTTCTTACTTAGTATTACTTAGTAGGTAGTTAGTAATTATTGACCGAGACCCAGAATCTTTTCGACTACATTTCGTAACTGTTGATGAAACGTGGGTTCACCATTTTGACCCAGAGACGAAGGTCCAAAGTAAGGTGTGGAAAAGATCGTCTTACCCGCCGGCCAAGAGATTCAAGGTCTCTGCGTCCGCTGGCAAGATAATGGCCTCGATCTTATGCGATGAGGAAGGTATCATTATGATCGATTATTTAACTAAAGGACAGACAATAACTGGAGAGTATTACGCATTTAATGATCAAACAACTACGCGAGGAAATAATAAATAAACGACGTGGAAAATTGCGTGCCGGAGTGCTTTTTCATCATGACAATGCATCTGCGTATCGGTCTGATGTTGCAGGCGCTGCCATCCGAATGGCTGGGTTTCAGTTGATGCAGCATCCGCCATATTCTCCGGACCTAGCTCCTAGTGATTTTCACTTTTTTACCAATTTGAAAAAACACTTGCGTGGTATATAATTCGATACCCAGGATCAAGCCTTTTTTTCCCAAGGGATTTGAGCAACTTTCAAAACGTTATTCAAGGTGTATTAGATTAGAGGATGATTACGTTGAAAAATAAATATAATTTATATATATGTTTCCTAAAGTTTCAATACTTTTCCAAAAATATATTGATCAGCCTAGTACATGTGCTATTGTTACATCACTGTCTAATCCTGTCATAATTTCGCCCTACATCAAGCGCACAGACTTACATACCCTGCGACTCAGTGTACCATACAACAATACCATGTACTTTCAAAGTAGCACTTAATCACGCAAATGTCGGATCCAAGACAGCCGTTGCCTAACTCGTCGTTGCTGTGAACTCTTCAAAAGTCACTCAGTGACATACAAGTTGACACGACTCTTCTGTGGTGTTACTATCAGTCCTACTCGAAGGCATCTTTAGCTCGATCCCTTTGAAATTCTATGAGAAATTTATAATTTTTTTAATTGTCTAGTTTTCCAGTTCGTCTTTAACAGTTTCCTGAGCTACCTCCGGTGTGAGATAAGACGGTAACCACAAAAAACCGCAGACAAGGCTGTACCTATCGATATGGAATATACACTCTTATGTGTGGCTGCGCTTTATTTGTGACTTTTTTCGAATTGATACCAAAATTATAATTCCATATTTTATGGTTCACATTAAAAGACTCCCTTTCTCGTGGGTCTAGGGACATTTACAAACGAAAACAGATCATTCAGTCCCGAACAATATTTGTGTTTTAACAAATACCATACCATACCATCGGACTATAACTCGCTATGACTATGACTTTTCCAAGGCTCGCCACTACACACGATCTTCAGCTCTTTTCTCATCCAGCCACCACCGGCAAGCTTCTTCAAGTCGTCGTTTCACTTGGCCGGAGGGTGTCCCACACTGCGCTTCCCGGTACTTAGCCTCCATTCGAGTATTCGTCGTGGGTTGAATTGTCAACAACCGACCAAATGGTAATTTATATTTAATAGTAACAAATACTCAAAATTTTAAATATTTATTTATTAGATGACAATTCCTGGTGGGACATTTCACTCGTCCGGACGGATTTATACTCGTGACCTTTTATACAACAACCTGAAGCACTATCAATTATGTTAATCAACTGTCAAAATTTGGCAAAATTTTCTCAGCACTGAAGTTGTGTACTTCAGACAAGTGAGTAGCGTAGATTAACGGTGAACAACTTACTATCATGTGAGACGCCGCTTACTCAATTATTACATAAAACAATCATAGCTACGAGTATATAACACACTTCATAAAATGTATCAATCAGCGTATCGAAAACTTTAATAAAATCTTTATTATTTTCTTTCTAGAAATGTTTTACTGCGGAATTGTTTGAATCCTAAAAGTTTGGTAAATACTGCTGTGTGGAACGACGATAGCCTAACTGGATTCTATTTTTAACTTTCTTACGTCAATGCAGACCCTGGCCCGTACCACTGAGTTTCAACTTACATAGTTATGTTTAATTTATCACTAGCTCGGCGGTGAAGTTAAACATCGTGGGGAAAACCCGGCGATCCGAAACCCCATGTAGTTACTAAGGGTGGCATCTGGTTGTTATAAGCTGATATAGATTACAGCTGTAATCTAACGTACTGAAAAACTTAATTTTTGGACACATTAGGTATCCACAATAAAGTTGAACTAAAATGCAAAATGTAGTGAGTTCTCGAAAATCTACAACAGTACCACTCTGGTGTACGAAATCACGGATTCCGCAAACTTCACTCTCACAAGTCGCGAACTTACAAATGCTTGTTTTATTACATACACTTTTTACGGAAAAACACCGCGGAACTTGCCGAGAGACGAATTTGGTTTACGTGATGCGTTTCCTTTATTGACCTTTCGTACAGTCAACATCAGTCAAACATGTTTGTGACTAAGTATTTTTATTGTTTTTATTTTATGTTACATGAAGCAACAGAATAAACACAGTATAAAATTACATTATAAAAATCTCTAAACACATGCCTATTAATGTTTCAACAAATAATAAGTATTCTACTTTATTATACACCAAAAACATACAGAGAAATACAAAGTACAAATAATTAAAAGTACAGGCGGCGGCCTTATCACTAAATCAATTTCTTCCAAGTTCCAGGCAATCTTTGGGTGGTAAGGAGAAGTCTCTAGACGAAATAGAGGTAATCGTAGAAGTTACAATAAAGAAATAATGTCCTTAGAACTTTAGATATATCAGGCGAAGTTATTATGGGACCGCCCACGTACATAGGTTAGCTGGTAGAGAATGCCTTTAGGCATTAAGATCGCCTTTTGTACAACAATGTGCAATAAAATTTGTTAAATAAATAAATAGGTATGTACATACATTCATACAGAAATATACAGAAACATACAGACATATTGTACAATATTATTGTACATCTCCGCGCACAATATTATTGAATCTCGCTTTACACACACATACATAGTGATCTAAGAAACTAAAAATGAGTGTTCGGGTTTTAATGCCCAACTTTTGAAATATTTTCAAATTGCACAATTAACAGTCTTCATCGTGCTAATTTTTCACTACATCGTTATATTTAAAAGTCTGTTATTTTACAAATTCTTTAATAGTTTTTCTGAATTTCTGCTACCACAATATCACTTTTGTGGTTATCTGTACATACATGTGCAGACAAGAGGAAGGGACGAGAGGCTTTGTAATACATTCCCGAACTTCGCCATTATATTTTTGATTTTGAAACAAATGTTAAGTACTTTTTTTTTATTTCAGTTCTTTGTGGATTGGCAGTAACGGTCCATACATGTAAATAAATGGCATACTATGTCCTCCTATGTAATTCACAGTTAGTAAGCAGTGACACCCATGCACAATATTATTGAATCTCGCTTTACACCCAAACGAGTTTCAATACAATCAAAAACATTGTCTTGAGCGCCTCTTATGTACCGTACCTACTGTTATCCAAGATACGAAAATCATAAAAAATCTGTAACTGCCTGAAAACGGTGGAGTTCCATACGTTACGTTTCAGTCCCCGTGTGGTTAAATAATAACCTGCAAAAATAATATTCCTCGGATTTATCCTCCAGTTTCCCTACAAAAAAGGGCCCGCTTAATAAAAATTTAGATCCATTTAAACAACGCGATTCATATTCATGAATAGCAATTCCTCAGAAGAAGGAATAAATTACACGTTGCCTTAGAGATATTCCTTAAAAGAAATTTGTCGGAAAAAATTCACTCGCAAAGCACGTATTATAATAATCATTTAAAAAGACTTATCTTGCCGCAAATGTCAACTATATCATCTACATTTTGGAGAGGTTTCACGTCATTATATTTAAAATCTCATTGTTAAGGTTATTTTAAGAAATCTATCAATTGCAAAAACAACAATTATCTAATTTCGGCAAAATTGTATTATATAAATCTCGATTTAAGGATATCCAGAATACCTACTCCAAAATTACCTGTAGTCAATGGTGAAGTTTATATTATGGGGTAAAGGTGTAATAGTTCTTCCATCTTACGAAGGCGGATTACGCTTAGTAGTGGTTGTTCTTATACGTCGTGTACATTGTTTTAGTGTGCGTAAACTTGAGAACGCTCAGTTGGGTTCCCGACTGCGATGCCTGCGGCGCACACTGAAAAATTGTAGGTACATATACGAGCACAACCACCACCTACTAAGCGTAACCCGCCTTCGTAAGGTATAATAGCCTTGGAAGAACTATTATACCTTTACTACAGAGATTGAAATTAAATTCTGCATAAATAGAGTTAGGATCCAAAGCATAGATATGTGTCTCTCATATCGATGGTAACAGACATACATATTACATATATTTGGGTCTAAGGATTTCACGGTTAACTTAGTAGATGAGACAATCGGTTTATTATAGTACTTCCAAAATTACGGTTGATTAATCTAGTTAAAAGAAAGAACGAATTAAAGTCGTATCTACATTAAATACTAACGATAGGTAATATAAGTTGTTGGACAGAACTCGTGAAACTATTTTCGAACATTAAATATATTTTTCCAAATCTACGGAAAAATGCGAAATTCATTGAGTTAGATACCTATATTGAAGGAGGATCAGGGTTGTATACATAGGTACTTTTATTGTTTGGTCTTCTTGCCGTACCTATTCTTACTAGTGGCCTTAGTTATGTTTTAAAGAAATATAGAAGAATCACATTATCTACCTTTCGAAATATAGTGATATGCATTGGGAAAATTGACTAAAAAGAATAGACAGTACAGTTATTGAATCCCATATCATCAAAACACGGAATGAGATTGCTTGCATGGATCAAATACCATCCCATCTGTTTCCCAGTTGATAAAAACACAAAACGCGATGATACAGAATTGAAAGGGAGACGTAATGGGATGGGAATGGACGGGAAATGCATTAGTAAACACTTATCATAAATCATAATGATAGAAATCAGTTTAATTTGAAACTAATTCACGTTTCTTTACAGCGAACCCCTAAGGTTACGAGTAGCCATTTACCATTATATGGGTCGCCCGCGTATCTGCCACCTCAACCACAAAAAAGTTTGTATTAAAATAGTTTATTAAACAAGCCAAGTATTTTAAATAATCCTGGTCATGATCACGATTGATACAATAACGCTCCGCTATCTCTGCTTTCTCTCACTACCAGAACTTAAAGAAAGACGTCTTATTGAGTATAGTCCATAAACTATAAGATGAGAGTGGAACGTGAAGTTATCAGGGATTTCCACATCGTTGGTTCGCAGACGCATCGTCTCTTCGCCCTGTGTCCGGGCGACGGCAATTTGTTACAATATTTTAAGGCATATAATAGTCTTCAGTTTTATTCCATTATTCTTAAGGGTGGCTTTATTATACCACTAGCTATTTATAATCCTTTTTATCCTTACTTGTTATTCCTTGCCACTTTCTAATAAAATATGTTTAAAGTTTTAATTGTTAGAAATGGACGTTAATTTAAATTTAAACCTATTTAAATTTCTTTGGAATAGTATTTTTTTAATTCTATAAGTAATTCTATACGAACAAATATCAAGTAACCATTTTAACACCTAGTCTACGTTATCAAGAAATCATGTTGCTTCGTTATCAAGTAATCATGTTGATGGACCTTTTCTATATAAAAAATAATTATACTTAAGTCATATACTTAATATATGACTGTATGTATAATCTTACAGAAAAGCAGTATAAACCTCGTGGAAGAATTTTGAATAACGATGCCTACTTGCACACATCTGTATCACTTTATCACATGAATGATTGAATGTAGGTAGATAATATAAAGGTTGTTTTTTTAGAGGTATAGAACTTTAAGTTGGCAACACTGTTTTAACTGGCGGCCATTTTGTCAGCTGTCAAGTGATTTGTGTTTAGTTTGGTTTGGCATTTCAACATGAATAGACTGACGCCTGAACAACGCTTCCAAATTGTGCAAATTTATTTTGAAAATAATGGTTCTGTTCGAAATACGTATCGCGCACTACGTCCATTTTACGGTCAACATAATCGTCCATCAGAGCAATTAATTCGACTAACTATGGACCGTTTTCGCACCACGTTTACTCTAAATGATAATACGCATCTACAGAGACGTCGTACAGTGCCTACAGAAGAAGCCATTGCTGCTGTAGAGCGGAGCGTAGAGGAAGACCGGAATCAGTCTATCCGCCATCGTGCACAGGAATTGGATATGTGTCCATCCACTTTATGGAAGATTGTGCGGAAAGATCTTGGTTTGCGTGCTTACAAAATCCAACTCGTGCAAGAATTGAAGCCACGCGATCACCTAGCAAGGCGTAGATTCGGTGAATGGGCCCAAAACAAGATTGCCGTTGATCCCGATTTTCATAAGAGAATTTTGTTTAGCGATGAAGCTCACTTTTGGTTGAATGGCTACGTCAATAAACAAAACTGCCGTATTTGGAGTGAAGATAATCCTCAAGTGTATGTTGAGACACCGTTACATCCAGAAAAACTGACTGTTTGGTGTGCTTTATGGGCTGGTGGAATCATTGGTCCGTACTTCTTTAAAAACGATGCTGACCAGAACGTTACAGTCAATGGTGACCGCTATAGAGCCATGATTACTGACTTTTTCGTTCCTCAATTGAACAATCATGATGTGCAGGAGCTGTGGTTTCAACAAGACGGCGCAACATGTCACACAGCTCGTGCCACAATTGATTTACTGAAGGAAACGTTTGGTAACCGCATAATTTCACGTTCCGGACCCGTGAATTGGCCTCCAAGATCGTGCGATTTAACGCCGCTAGACTATTTTCTGTGGGGATATGTGAAGTCGCTAGTCTACGCCGATAAGCCCGAAACGATCGACCACTTGGAGGACAACATTTGCCGCGTTATTGCCGATATACGGCCACAAACGTTGGAAAAAGTTATTGAAAATTGGACCTCCACATTGGATTACGTCCGAGCCAGCCGTGGCGGTCATATGCCAGAAATCATATTTAAATTATAATGCCAAAAGATTATCTTTTGAATAAAGTTAATTTCATGTCAATTTTAAAAATTCGTCCTTGTTTTATTCCATTTCAAAGTTCTATACCTCTAAAAAAACATCCTTTATATACGACAAAAGACATATTTAATTCCATTCTTAAAGAATACAGTAGACTAGTTAAGTAGGTTACTGTGTTCTAGCACAGGTAACCTAATATAATGGAGTAAAAGGCCTCTCTATCTACTCACTTGTAAACCAATATTTCTATCTATGCAGAACGCAACGTAGGTAACGTTTGAGTTTCCTGTAAAAACTTTTACAAATTTCGATCACAAAAACTGTGACAGTAAAATCAATTCTGCCTAGATTGGAAAGACTCGCACAATACTCGTAAATTGCTGTAACTATCAACGTTTGAATGGCTGTCCATACACGATGGCTTTAAAAAATAAAACCCCAGCATTGGATGACTTAGCAAATACGAGTAAATCAATCTCCCATTCTCCTTTGCCAGTAGAGCGAACTGTGGAGATGTCAATAAATTACACATATCTGCGAAATTGAAATAATAGAAAGCTTTTTTAATAATATTTTAATAATCTTAATTGTACTACTAAGAATATTCAATTGTATCTAAAAAAATTGGCACATCACATTTTCCTATAAGGGATAATTATCACATTTCAATATACTAAAAGGTAGTAAAAGGTACTAAAATTGTACTTGAATTATTTATTATTAAATATAAAGAATTGCACATGATATCACTGTGTTTTTGTCGCAATTGTATAATAAAAATAAAATAAAATCAAACAACAAAAAAAAAGAATCACAATTATTTAAACAATCGTAAATATGTTTTTATGTCATAAATTTTTATGTCATAAATGTCGTAAATATGTTTTATTATTTATGACATTTATGTCAATGTCATAAATAATAAAGACAAAAAGTGTCTTACATCTTTTTGTCTCTTTTTGCTTTAAGATTTTTCTGTCATACCAGTGCAGCACCCAGCAGTATTCAGTCATAATGCTGATGTCCCAACTTCCCTAATATCTTCTTTCTACTCTTTTATGTCGCGGTGAAACCTTTTACTCTGTCCTTTACCACAGAGATTATACAGTCCTTTGTCACCGAGATTACTAGTGAAATTCTCAACGTGGGAATTCAAAAATGTACCCATGATATAACCAAGGTTTTTGTGACTATTTATTAAGCATTTACTGACAAATTTGAATCTTTGACGCCGCCTAAAAATTAACGAAGTCCATGTGAAAGATTCTCCCATAGGCAACACTTTTAGAAACTGTTTCAACAGCCCCAATTTAAAATGTAAACGTGGAAATAAAACTATTTGAATCTACTAAACTGAATTTTATAATATTTTTTTTCAATATGGAAATTTTACGAGCTGGCCGTCCGTTTGCCAAACTAAACTTTCAGCTCTGTTCTCATATTCTCACAGGAATATAGGAATTTAGTGTAACCACCTTGTTGCGGGCCAAGTACCAAGCATGAGATTTTAAGGTCTCCGCATATTAACCAGTTTACAAATAAACTTATTGCCACATTCACTACCAATTGAATTCATTTTAAGACTATGTTTTGTAATAAATACCTATAGACAGAATAAATTGATTACCTACTTCGAGAACATGAAAAAAATACTGAGATATTTGTAAATGCACGTTTTGCAAAGTAACGTGATGTGATAGGTAGGTACGCTAAATAATTGTGATAGATGAAACTCATATTATCATATTATTTGCTCATAAATATTATTGTTTTTACACTACCCATTTTTATTTTACACGATTGCTTAGTTAACTATGGGTTAAACTTTGCATTTTATGATTATGTAATGATCAGGATAATTATCTACATACGTAGGTATTGTCAATATCATTATGTTGATAAATTAATTCCCTGAATGATCGTTGCTAACGAGTTCCGGTATCAACCATGAATAATCGAAATGATTTACATATTGATAACTTTGTTATAAAAGTGATTTAGTCATAATAATAATTGATGGAAATCAATATCATATTTTCTACTATTATATAATACTTCATATCTTTATAATTAAATTACCATCTGTAACGTGTTTTTATCACAGTTCTCTAATACTCAGTGCTCACCGTTAATTTTAATTTAGCTTTTCCGTCAACCGATAGATGATGCTCATTTCTGCCTCTAACAGGTTACATCGACATTGATAGTGCCATTTGAACTAAAGTAGGCGCCACAAACAGTGTGACCGTTTTTAGTATATTCAGTACCAAATTGGTATAATTTGGGCTCCGTAAAACTAATTTAGTTTTTTTTTTGTATCCTTTCATATTCTGGTATTTTTTGGTACATTTTTAAACTCAACATTTTTAAACACATTATTGATATATTTTTTTTTGGGTTGGGCGGGCAACACTAATTTCCATTCGTTCGTATTTCGTTCACATAATTTTGTCTTTGTCTGATGTTTACCGCAACTGTATAATTTTGTCTCTTTCGAACGGTTAATGCTAACAAAACCGCGAATCGTGCTTTAGCTACATATCTACGTTACATGCTCTACGTCGCGGGGAATTACTGAAACTTAAAAAATGATTCCTAGCAATAAGTATAAAAGGGACCACGGATTTTTTTGTTCTTTATTTATGTCTCTCTGTGTTATCGTGCGTGTGTAGTGAAGATAATGAAGCGCAAATACGATCAGAAATATAGATCTGAGTGGGAACAAAATCCTGAATTTTCGTCATGGTTGACAAAAGATAAAAATAGTGAGAACGCCTTGTGTAAAACTTGTGGAGCAACATTTTTGAGCAGAATCGCAACAATTAAAAGTCGTGCAGATTCTGAAAAACATCGGCAGAAACTTATACATTATAGTGGACAATCCAAGGTAAGAAAGCTATGCCCTTACTATATACTATATAAGAAAGCTATGTTATATAAATATTAACATATTTATAAGATTATTGTGTCCCTTATTTTTTTTTGGCACAAATTAATTGTCCTACTTGTACAGGATGTCCGATGGATCTTGGCCAGTGTACATGTACAGTTGTACACACGTGTATAATCGATTCTCAAGCGATTTCAGAAAGCTGAATTTTGAAATTTTCATAAATGAAAGTGTAGGTATACATACATGCCGAACTGGTTCTGTGGGATGGAAAGATAGTTTTGCAGGGTTCAAACATATGTAATATTTTTATCAAGAATATTAATTTTCAACTGAATGAGACACTAGTTTCCCAAGATAAGAAATAGGTAGTTATTTTACTTATTTTTTACGATAGGAAAATTAATCAAATACTGTTTATTTTCAGATCGATAAATTATTTCAAAGGAAAGGACCCATATCTGAAGAAGTAAGAAAAGCAGAGCTTGATATTTTGTGCAGCGTTGGCAGAACATAACATACCATTTCGGGCCATGGATCATCTCAGCGATTTATTCAGCAAAATGTTTTATGATTCGGAAATTCCAAAGGGTTTTTCCTGCAAACGCACTAAATCTGCTCAGTTAGTTTACGACGTAATGGCGCCATCATTTGAAAAGCAGTTATTAACCGATATAAAAAATACGTCAAGTTTATCAGGTAAAAAATGCTGCTACTTTTTCATTAATTATAGATGAAAGCACAGACATTACAACAGAAAAATTACTTGCCATTGCAATAAAGTTTTATAGCGTTCAGGATAATACAGTAAAAACCAAATTTTTATGTTCTGTGAATCTATCAAGTGAAACTGCTGAAAATATTTTAACTCACTGTGTAAAAGTTTGCGAGAATTAAATTTAAACATTGAAAATATTTTAGGATTTGCAGCTGATACAACAAATGTAATGTTTGGCAGAAATAATAGTGTGGTTGCAAAGATTAAGTCGGTCAATTCTAATTGTATTTTTGTAAAATGTGCATGTCATTCATCAGAATTAGCTGTAAGTTATGCCTGTAAAAAGTTGCCTAAAGCATTGGATCAAATTGTGAAAGAAGTCTATAATTATTTTGGCCATAGTAGCAAACGCAAAAGAGAATTTGCAGAATTTCAGACCTTTGTAGAATCAGAGCATCACAATATCTTACGTCACTACGACATACGTTGGCTCTCCCTACACGGCTGTGTAAATCGCATAGTAGAACAGTGGAATGCACTTCAGCTGTATTTTCAGCAAGAACATCTCGTAGAACATAACCCTAGCCATTCGGCGATTTTTTTACATGAAAGTTTCGAAAATAAACAAATAAAGCTCTACTTTTTGTTTTTAGATTATATTTTGCATATAGTCAACAAGTTTAACATAATTTTTCAAGGTAATGCATGTGTTGTTCATACTTTTTATCGGGATTTGACTGACATGTTTAAAACAATATTAAGTTGCTACATGAAAAGCAGCTACATTCGTGCCACTGCTATTGAGGACATAGATCCTAATAGTAATATAAATTTTGTAGAATTACATGAGATATACTTAGGTATAAAAGTATCTAATGAAATAGCGCTGTTAAGAAATCAACCAAGTAACAGTAGTATCGTAATTAGAGACTTTTTAAAAAGGTGTCAAAGCTTTAGATAGAGTTATGTACTCAACTTAAATGTCGATTTCCCATTAATGAAAAAATATTTTCCGAGTTACGTTTCATAGACCCACAAGTAGCGGCTTATGAAAATTTTACATCTCTTATCAGCGTTATGAACAGGTTTCCGAACATTACTACAAATGATACAGTAAGACAATTAATTGACGAGGAATATCGTCAAATTAAGTATGATTCAGAGGTACAAAACCTGATGTGTGGTTCTAGTAGTAGTGCTAGTGCTGTAAATGTTGAACAGTTTTGGAGCAAATTAAGTTGTATTGTTAACAGTAAAAATGTTCCTAAGTACAAAAATTTGACTAATTTTGTAAAATGTCTAATGTGCATACCTATTTCAAACGCTGAATGCGAAAGAATTTTTTCAAAAGTTAATCATATAAAAACTAAATACAGAAACAGGTTTCCAGCTAAACATATTGCGTGCCTGTTGCATGTTAAGCAAGGTCTAAGTGAAGGGAGTGTAGGTTGTGTCTCATTTGACCCATCGAAAGATATGGTAAAAAATAATCCGTCGAATACTGACTATTTGTAATAAAACTTATTGTAAATATTTATTATTATTTTAATATGTCTGTATAATGAAGGTGTGTAATTGGTAAAATTAAAAAAGTAACTGATAATAAGTGTTTTAATTCAATTTTTCCTCTTCTACTTTTTATTTTTATTTTAGTATATTTTTAGTATAATTCAGCATGTGTTTTGGTATTATTTAGTACTGGCACCTTGTAGTTTTAGTAGATCACCATTTTTTAAAACGGTCACACTGGCCACAAAAGAAGTCTCGTAGGCGCGGCGCTGTGATCGGCCGACATAAGACTTCCACAGCTTATTGGTTTCAATTTACCCTATTAAATTATGTATTTTTATTTACACCTACCAATAAAGATGTGTCTAAATTAGGAAGTAAATTATAAACGGACATAATACTATTTATTTTGCAGAACGGACGATCTGTCATATTTAGTTCCCTGAAATTCCGCAGAACTTCATTAATGGCGAGCACTCTGACGAAAAGTTATCCGTTAATAACTTTTTAAATTTGTAACTAACTAAAATGTATATATTGCATTGTATACATTTACATGTTTTTAGTAATATATTTTTTATTTAAATCTATTATAACTTAATTGCTTTTCCATTTGCTTTTTTAATATAGTACTAATGGAATTTGAAAAACGAAACGTGCCTATAGTCACTTTACGACTATAGTAAAGTGTCATAATTTTAAAAATGGCTATTGGAGTTGATACGTCAAAATGGAAACCGAGAAAAATGAATGGTACACCAGCGGCGAAAGTTAGAAATAATATTGCTGCAGGCATTGTTAGTGTTGGGTTATTAATTGGTATATATTTTCAGTAAGTCGAATTACATTTGCGTTACTTGTTTAATTTGTTTGGCATTTACTTATAGGTTAAGATTAACACTATTTTCATTTCAGTTTCTCTAAATACACGGAAAACTTGAGGAAAGCAGTGGATGTGCTTTATGAGGATCCAATTGAGGAAGTGGAGAGGAAACAAATGATCGCAAAGGGATTACCGACTAGATCTGCTACTACTTTACGTAAATATTTAGACGAGAGCCAAAGACCCGATCTACCGCACAAGTAAAATCATTATGAACATAAATAGGTATGTTGTGTATTTAGAAAGACACAATATTGTATCATAATAAATGTTAAATTAATACATTAGTTTTATTTGTTGCCAGTGGCCCGAACACATGTGAAATTGTAAGCGAGTACTTTACAACAAAGACTGTTATGGATGATAGCTTATCAGAATTTCAGGAGAAGAAAAGGGTAACAGGAACTAAAATACAAAGATCACAAATACTGAAAACTTCTAAAAATACAAAGGTAAAATCAAAGAAGGGTGTAATACTTGTTAGAGGTCAGAAGGATATTAGGACTGCGTTCAAAAGAAAGAAAAATGAATTAGTATCTTACTCCAAGGATTTTGATGAGGTTTGCAAGAAATCTGGCATAGATATTGACTCTGAACAGTTGCAATTAGCTATAGCATTATCAAAATCTCTTCAACAAAGTAAAGCTGAGGATAGCGGTAAAGACTCGCAAAATTCAACTTTGTTATATTCTCAAGAAAGAACGGGCAGAATAAGAACAACCTTATTAGAGTATGGTTTCAAAGTTCCAGAAATAAAAATTACAGTAAGCAATAAGAAAGTAAAACGGCGAAGAAAAAATTATAAACTTCTTTCCACAACTGACAATGAAAGAAGTCAAATTATATCTGACCGATATTCACAAGTTTTGTTTCAAAATCTAATTAGTTTAAAAGATAATAACTTGGGACAAACTGATTTTTCTTCAATACCTTTGTATTATATAGCTACAAACATTTCTTACAACAGTATAAAAAATAATGAAATTTATTATGTAGGAAACTTGATAGAAAAATCTCCGTTTAGTAGTACAGGTTCTTTGTTAAGAGACTGGTCGGAAATACCAGGACGACCAGTTAGTCCAAGTCTCATTGTGCCTTCTATTTGTTTTAAAGATATAAAATTTACAGAGGACAATCTAGATATTTTTCTTAGTGGACCATTGAAAATTGTGAAGGAAATAATTAAAAGCTCATTATCAATTGAACATTGTGGAAGTATAGTTAGTGCAATCAATGTTCAAAGTAAATTAGATACTAATTTAGGTTCTATAGAAGAACATATCAACGAATATGAACAAACACATAGTTTAAGCACAGAAAGTGAATTGAATTTAGTCACAATGATGTCTCAACAATGTAGAAGCTTATCACCAGACATTTTTGAAGATGAAGTGTCATCAATAATGGAAAGCCCAAAAATAAAGTCCATTCCAGTATCTACATGTAATGTTGCTACAAAGAAAAATGATTTTATGGATCTGACTGAATGTGTTCTCCAATCTCATGTTTCTTCTGACAGCAAGCCAAACTCTCAACTATCTCAAGGAAGTAATAGAAGTAAAAGAAAATCATATGATTTCATGGAAATTACTGAATGTGTTGCAACAACATCTCAACCTATAATAGAAAGAATCTCAGATAAAATTGATATGGCACAAAATTGTAATCCAGATGTTTCGATTATATCTGTCAAGAAAACAGTACTTTTAGAAGAAAATGTACAAAATGAAAGAGAAAAGATGGACATTGAACACATAGATTTAACCCAATTTTCTTCAGATGAAGACACCTTGCCATTTGTGCAAATCAGTGGCAACAAAAATAAATCTTTAGACAATACAATTATTTTGGGGGATACGGAATATATTCAAAATATCCCCGAAGGAACAAACAAGATAATCCAAAAAACAGCTACTAAAGTAGAAACACTAGATTTAACACAAAGACATCTTCAAACAACACTTGAAGAAAGAGTTTCTTCAATATCAGCTAAAAGTCCAAAAAAAAGAAATAGTGAAAGTTTTTTTGAGGAGTATGTGTACCATCATTCAGACAACAGTAATGAATTGAATATAAATAAAGACACATCTAATAGCAAAAGTGAAAATAATATCAATGACAACATGAGTTATAAAATTGATATGGATCTTACACAGTCGTCAAAATCATCTGAAGACGCAGTTATCCTTAACATTGACCCTTTACAAATGGCAGACGACAATATTGAAAGGCAAGGTGATGTGTACCGTAATGAAACTATGAATTGTAATATAGAAATTGATTTGACACAGTCTTCAAAATCATCTGAAGAATCAACTATCCTCAACAATGAATTAATTGATGGAAATCTTGGAAGGCAAGATAATGTATTAATAGATTATGATCAAATTGATATTGTTGGAAACTATTCTTATTCTAATCATTATAAGTCTGATGAGCCAACAAATATTAAAGATATTGAAATCTTAAATAGGGAGTCAACTTCACATAATGTTAATGTTATATCTGTTATTACTAATGAAAGTAATGCACCTCTAGAAAAAGAGAAGTTCATTGAAGATTTACAATTAAATTCCAGTCAAGTTTCACAGGTTTTTAAGGTATCAGACAATGAATTAAACTATTCTTTGCACAAATCTAAACAAGAGGCTGGACATTTTGAGTTTGGAGGTGTATCTTCTGTCATGGGTGAACTTTCTAATATACAAAGTTTTAATATATTTACACGAAATAATGCAAACTGTACAAATGATAACAGTTTTTTACCAGCAGTTAATATTAATTCCCAAAAAGGTTTAGTCAGAAACAGTATTTTAGATGATGAATCATTTAAAAAAACATCAAATTCTGAAGCAGCCACTCCTTTGATAGAAACTGTAAATAGTGAATATATAATAAATACTGATCAAGTGACTCCAATGTTAGATTATGAATCAATGAATACTCCCAATAGGAATAAAGAATTGGGCAAATATGGACTGAAACCACTTAAACGGAAAAGAGGTATGTTTTTTATACTTTTGACATACACCCTGTTATACTGAGTATTAACTAGGTCTTATACTACTTTTTATAATGACCTTCGCTAGCGTTGTCTTTGCACACAGGCAGCCCCCTCCAAAATTAATATTCCAAACCCTCTAAAATAGAATTGTGCATAAGGCCGTAGCTGCCTCATGGTACTCTTTATTTATTTATTTATTTACTTATTTATTTGTACAGGCAATCGCCCAATTACAATTATAATAACAAAGGTATATATAAGAAGTTTTTACATATCAAATAAAGTTACATAATAAAGTTTATACAATAAGTATTACAATAGGAAAGCAAGACTATGAGAAATCAACTAAAGTGATTTTTTTTAATTCACGTGTAAATTCAGTTGGCGGGGAAAATATTATATCAATTTGTAGTTCGTTTGCTAATCTACTCATTCTCCATAATGGAGCGTGGTACCAGTGTTTAGTTCTGGCTAATGGTACATGAAATAATTGCCCGCGTTGACGCATTCCGCGAGACGGGACTCTCCAGTTTACATAAGACAGTAGCTCTGGACAGTCATTGATGCCATTTAACAGATTATAAAAATATAGCAAATCGTTAAAAATTCTGACAGAATGTAGCGAGCTTAGGTTTAAGAAACAGGCGATATGATAATATTCATGCGAAAAGCTGGGTAAAGGCCAATGAAGTTTCCAGGCAACCAAGTTAAAAAATTTATGTTGAACTGTCTCAATGCGTTTGTCAAGATTTTTATAATTTGGGGACCATACCAGAGACGCGTAGAGTAAGATTGACCTAATTAGAGTTAAATAGAGAGTGCGTAGAATGTAAGGATTGGAAAATTCAAAAGTCATCCGTCTTATAAAACCAAGCAATTGTAGCGACTTGTTTGTAACGCGATCAACATGTTTATCAAATTTTAGTTTTTTGTCGAATGTCACTCCTAGATCTTTGAATTCTGTCACTGTTTCGAGTAGTACATTGTCAATGAAATAGGGTTCCGATATTTCATTTCTGGCATTTGAGAATCTCATGATTTTACATTTAGATATGTTAAGCATTAAGCGATTCGTATGACACCAGTTTGACAAGGCTGGGAGGTCTCGTTGCACCTCGCAGTCTTGGACGCACTTGATCGGATAAAACATTTTTAGATCGTCGGCGAATAACAAGAATTTACATCCTGTCAGCGAGAGTTTTATATCATTGATAAAAATAAGGAACATTAATGGGCCGAGGTGCGAACCCTGCGGCACACCGGACGTTACAATAATGTCTCTGGATATGAAAGATTTAAATTTCACATTCTGAATTCTATCGGATAAGTAGCTTTGCAACCAACATAAAAGATTACCATGAATTCCAAAAGATTTCAACTTCTCTAACAAAATTTTGTGATTAACAGAGTCAAAGGCCCTTGAGAAATCAGTATATACAGTGTCAACTTGCAAACCTTGATTAAGCTTTTCCAAAGCAAAATGCTGAAAAAGTAATAAGTTAGACACAGTTGATCTGTGTTGCCGAAAACCGTATTGTTCTTCAATTAAGTTTGGATTTACAAAGTTGTAGATTATTTACACAATTGTAGTGTCACAATACTTTCGAGTAATTTTAGAATAGTACTCCGAATAGAAATAGGTCTATAATTTTTGACATCAGAACGAGAGCCTGATTTGTGAATCGGTGTAATGAAACTACTTTTCCAGGCTTTAGGAAAGATTCCTTCGCTCAACGACTTATTGAATAATATGTGAAGCATCGGTGATATATTAGCATTACAATTTATCAGGAAAGATGGCGGGATACCGTCGGGTCCAGCACCCCTTCTCGTATTTAATTTCGCAATTTTATGAAAAACTTCAATTTGAGATAGAGAAACTTGACTAAGATTGAAGTTAGCAAAAGGTTCGGTTGTAGGAGGCCGGTCCCGACTGTCATCCGCAGCATAAACTGATTCAAAATTTTGCGGCAAACAGATTTACAACGTCTTGTCCAGAGCTAGCAACACAGTCGTTTAGACCGACCTCATTTGGCAGACCAATAACTCCCCTTTTGTTATTGCAGAATTTCCAAAAAGATTTGATATCAACCGTGATAGATTTTTCAGTGTGGCGAATATATTCCGAATAGTTGTTTTTAGCCATGGATTTACAATGTCTACGTAGTTTCAGTTTTAGACATTTAAGATAATCAGACTCAAGCAAAGTTGATTTAAATTTAGTATGCGCGAGACGCTTTGAATGAAGAAGCTTTTTTAATTTAGGTGAATACCAGTGTGGATAATTAGAAACTTTTTTAGTATATTGAGGAACATATTTGAGGATAATATTGTGTATAAAACCATAAAAGTAGTTTAGAGAAAGTTCTAGGGAATTTTCCAAAAAGAAAGGAAGCTAACTGACGTTGCACAGTTCTTCATTAATCTTAACATAATCGGCTCGATTAAAATCAAAAGATATTTCATTATCACTTAGTTCAGCAAGTTTATCGTTACAGGTTATGTGGAAATTGAGTGCTGGGTGATGTTTGTCCATAGGAACTAGATCAATTGCAGATCGATTAACAATGGTATCCTTTTCTGATGAGAATATTAAGTCAAGTGTTCTGTTATTCACATTAGGTATAGAGTTGATTTGAAATAAATTTACATAGTTGACTGTACTAAGTATCAAGGAACTACAAAGAATGGAATTTTGACAGGGCTTGTTAACATAACAGTGAGAACTCTTGCAATGTCAACCTCCACAAGGGCCTGGAACTTCCCCCCAACGTCAAATATATGAAAGACCACCTGACACTACTACCATTGCAACACTACTAGAGTCCCTCACCATTGCAACCCCCTAGTAGTTGACAGCCTAACCTATGTCCCCGATAGAAATGACCCTTCCCATTACCGTCGTCGTTCTCGGCACGTCTTAGACGACTCCGACGACCCAATTACTGCTACCAATGCGGTTCTTACACTACACTCATAGGCTACACATATACACCGTCCCCGCCGGTGGAGACGTGGACGTCCCCCTCGCTACACCGTGAACACACACTGGCCTTCAGCCAACACTTTTACCGGTATCGGCACGTGCCTGGCCACTTCTCACCGACTCTCAATCCCGCGGTACCCTCCCAAAGCAACGCTCTAAACCGAGGTCCGTTCCTTCCTCTGGTCTACCGGCGGGGGGGAGCCTTTAGGCTCGTTGCTGCACACACTGCTCCTGGCTGAGCGCCTTCTGCGCTCGCCCTAGACCATACATTTCCGGTGACTCTTGAAAGGCCATTAGGGCCACAAGAATTTAGCCACTCCAAAAAAAAATGTGTCAGATCGCTGTGCTGGCTGGATCTATGGATAGTTGTAAACAACTTTTCCATGTATCTAAAGATTTTGCCACTTCCATCCCTTTATATTTTTAAAATGGGTTTATTTGTAGCCAAACATCTAGATCTTTTCCAGACTAATTCTGAAATAACAGGTAAATGACTTAGTTCCAATTAAAAAACTACACTTATATAAAAAGAATTTACACTTTATGGCAATTCGTATATATAATCATATGATTATATATGATAGGTATATAACTAACTAGCGACCCGCCCTAGCTTCGCTTCAGTTAATAAGATCTTTTTTTCAAAATTTCAAAATAAAATATAGCCATTTTATTTTGAGGGATCCCTAATTTTTTCTAGTAATAAATATAGCCTATATTACTCAGGGATAATGTAGCATTCTAATGGTGAAAGAATCTTTGAAATCGGTCCAGTAGTTTTTGAGTTTATTCGTTACAAACATACAAAAATACATACAAATCCTTCCTCTTTATAATATTAGTGTAGATAATATAAAGGAATTGCACAAGTAAATTCTTCCAATTATTTTTAGATACATTATATTATACTAATGACGAGACTATTAAAGTGACAAATTATAAATTGAGTATATTAGTTATTGACATTGAAAATGATTTAAATAACAGTGAAATATAAATATGGTTTTAATTAAAATGTAGTCTTTGACTTGTTTTAATGTAACTTTGTAATATAAACATTTGCACGCCAATTACCTCGCAGAATGTGTAAGGCTTGTATAGTTATAATAATAATATAAGAATAATAATAATAAGTTATAAATAAATCGATAATAATAGTTAATAGTTATAATAACTAAATAGACCGGTCGACGGTAAATGCCGACTATGCCTAACAAAAGATGAAAATACAACATATTACATCTGGGTGTGAGAAACTGGCTGGTACTTACTACGCTAAACGCCATAACAACATAGTACAATATATTTGGTGGACACTAAATAAAAAGCATAAATTTGAGGTCTTAAATTACTGGTGGAAGGAAATTTTAAACCAGCCGACAGTAAAGGAAAACGAAAGTGCTAAGTTACTGTGGGAGATACCGGTGCAAACTGATGTAACAGTAGCTCACAATAGACCGGATATCATATACATAAATAAAATAGAAAATAAAACTTACCTCAAAAATGTCACAATACCCTCAGATTATAACATAGGTCCAAAAGAAATAGAAAAGCTTAGTAAATATCACTTACTCAAAAAATAGAAATATCTAGATTATGGAATACACAGACAGTAATAATCCCCATAGTAATAGGAGCAACCGGTGTGATTGCTAAAAGTTTAACCAGGTATTGTGACATGCTGGAATCAAAAATAAATACCCATATCTTACAAAAACAAGCAGCCATACACACAATGGCAATAGTGTCAAAAGTTTCGGGTGAAGAAATTGGGACAGCCAAACCTTCTCTTCCTTGAGGGACTCAGGGCGAAAGGAACGGTAAATACCGCCCCAAGAGGTCGAGAAACGAAACATAATGCGGGTACATACAGGTCAAATGATAAGTTTATCATTAGACCTGTATGTACCCGCATTATTATTATTACAAACTATTCTATAAAAAGTGATAGTAATATTTTTTTTTATCATTTTCAGCTATTCAACTCCTAACACACATTTATAATCAAACACATCCAATTGTAGAAGTATGTTCCGACTTACCATCACCATCAAAGAAAAGCAAGCATGAAGAAAATTCTATAAAATCTAGTTCACCAAAAAATCCATTGAAATTTCCAGAAACTATAGAATGTGTTACTAATGTTGAACAGAGTGATAATGAGAACAGTTTGTATGAAATAACAAATGAACTTCCGGATATAAAGAATGTAGAATGTGATTCTGAAGATTGGGTTTTTAAGAAAAGAGAGAAACCTAAGGTATTTATATCTGTTTTTTTACTGACTTAATTTGTTATGTGAAATGTTTCAACCTCTGCGTAGAAATTTTAGTTGATGTATAAATCAACAGATTGAAATTAACATGGGCAGAAAAATAGTTTGGGTTTATATCGTTGAGTCAAATCATTCAGTACCGTCAACTGGGGTGACATTGATTAAGTTTCGAGGAAACACTGTTAAAAAACTGTAACGGTTGACTGAAAAAATCTGAAAAAAAATACATATTGATGGGAAGATGCTGCAGAGTAGGTATTAAAAATATAAAAAATATGCACTTTATAGATTCTGAGATAAAAAATGAAAAATTCGCTATCAACTTTGTGCGTGATGTGGGGTAGACTTTGATACATCTAGTTTTTAATTCGAAACAAGAAAGTCACCCCTATAAAGATCACAAATATGAAGTAAAAAACATATTCCGCCTCATAAAGGGTTTCGTTGATTTTGCATCTGGTATGTCTTTATATTATTATGGCAAAAAAGAAAAAACAATACCTGAAAATTGTCAAAAATCTTTATTTATGTACCTTTAATAATAATAGTAAACTAGATTAATATGAGTTTGTTTTCACTCTTCAATAACCTTGCACCATGCCATTTTCATCGGCCTAAAAAAGCCGACGTCTAAGGGCTGGCAAATATGCGTCGGGTTTGGGACGAGGCACACAAAAGAGATATTGTTTCTCTCACATAGATTTAGAACATCAGTGTCTAAGTGGGAACTTAAGTTGTCCCCTATAATAACGACACAGGGAATCCTAGTGTGGGCCATTGAGTGTGGCGTTATTTATTTATTAATTATAATTTATGAAATTTATGATGACTTATTTACCAATTAATTAATAAATTTAATTATTAGTGACTGCATAATACATTAAATATTATATTGCATTTCCTAAAGAGTCTTCAATATGTGTTTCTAAGAGTAGTAATTATTTATTTAAAAAAAAATGTATCTGAAAGAATATACGGATTTTGACTTTAAATCTTAGTCAAGCATATAGACATGATAGATAACGCTAGTTCGTGAAATTGTAATGTGACGTGTGAAAACGAAGCCTGTGACGTCACGAGTAACTTTTAGTGATAGAACACCACACCGATGACACGAAACATCTCCCTCGACTTTGGTACACCACTATTAACAATTTTTTTTAATTGATTATAATGCGATTAGGCATTTTGGTTGGAAGTGCAATATGGGTTGGAAGGAACGAGTAGCGCGAGAAGTAGAAGCATAGCGCCAATTTCGGGCATGCAGCGACGAACAGCTTGCGTTATCTATCCCATTACCCGTGGTACAACTGCTATGTCCAACTAGTTGTACCATGCGGTGGAACAACTGATCTAAAGAACAACCCAAAAATATTTAATGTGTTCCCCGTGGTACCACTGAGCGACTTTATACAAAGTCAGTATGTATTAATACGGATATCCTAAAAATTAAAAAAAAAATGTAATGAGTAATGGCATATTGTCATTACGAATGAAAATTTCCTTATGTGACGTTTTCGCATTTTCTTACCATAGTCCAGTGTAAAATTGCGACACCTATCTTAGCAAAATATGTTATCTTAAAAGACGAGAGAAAACCTCTCAAGTGCATGTCTGATTTTCTTGGACATAATGTGCAAACAATGCACATAGGATATTTTTATTTCCTTATTTATTTCACTATTTTACACAATTGCTAATTAAGTAAAAGTTCCTACATGTAGTGTAATATAAATAAGTAAATATAAGTAACATAAATATCGGTATTTCAGAAAAAACAAATACATAGATATCATTGTGTGATTTAATTTATTCTATTTGTTGCATTAGTATCCAAAATTTTATACGCATTTATTAATAGTGGCCGTTGTGATATCGTTCGGAGTTTTGTTACAATTATTCTTGTGTTATAATAATTGTTATAAATAACGAGTCGCATGAAGTTATTGGTGTTTTTCTCACTAAATTCAAAGCAAAACGTTGACGACCAACATGGTCATCAATGTGATAGTGTGCCGATTGTACAGAACACTGAGTCTCTATTCACTTTAGAAGATCTGGATGTTGTTCAAAGTTCAAGTACAGCAATAGATATTTTACCCTTTTTGCAAAGTAATGATTGTGGATTATGATACAAACTGGCCTCCGATAATGCTCGTAATGCGTAAAAAGTTTACGAGCTATATCATCCAGTGAAGAAAGTATCTACTTTCTTCACTGCAGAAATAGTGATTTCACCATCTTTTTAATGTCTTTTCTTCTACACAAAGCCATGGACCAGAAGGATCTACAATCCTGGGTAAGCGGACTGACATTTCAATACGAACAAAAATTGACAGAATTCAAGGAAAACCTTATCTTGGTTTTAATAAGATCAATGTTAAATTCAAACCATGTATTGAAAAACCCGAGAGAGTATTAAAACCGCGGTGTCAGCACACCAATAAAAAATCTAAACGGAAGAAAACTTTCCTTTGTACTCTTTTCACTGATGAGGGCAGAAGAGAAATTCATTCTTACTTTTTGGAACCTCAAATCTTGGAAAGAGAACATGTCATTTGTGCGAGCCTTAGTAGTTAGCAGACAAATACGACATCGTCGAAAAAATCATACGTCATCAAAAAAAAAGTGTGGTCATGACATTTTCTGTAACAAAAAATGATTAATATATACGTTTAAGAGTATGTAAAGTCTTCTTTCTAGATGTTGTTCTTGGGTAGAGTCATTAAGATTACCCACATGTACTTATAATTGTAAAAACACTCGGAATAAACGAGTCTTGTAATACATGTTACCAAGTTATTGTTATATCTTGACTTTGATGCCCCTGAACATTATCACTGAATACATTATCTATTGGGGAGGATTGCTTTTGGAGATGGACTAAAATCTCTCTTGCAAAGCCAGTTGAACCCGAACCAACAACTACATGTTCTGTGCTTTCCCATGTTTTACTGGTTCTACTGTTTTCTACTGATCAGACCAGAACATACACTACCTTGATAACAATAAGTAATTTCGTGCACAACTGTACCGATACGCGGACTCATCCCTTCCACAGACGTCCAACGCTCTTTTTACATGACGATACCTATACCAATGGGCATAGATATAATATGCACTTCCTCATAGTACAACTGGAAAGTTGTTCCACTGGGAAAAAAAAAACCCCAGGGTACAACTATGTAGTTGGACATAGCAATTGCACCACGGTCGTCAGACAAATCGTATAAACATTTTCTATCAATAAATATTTCAGGTTCATTCATGCAGTCTGCCTTTGCACATAGCCTTCCACAACTACATATCATGTCGTCAGAAGCTTCGAGAAGCAATACTTCGCTACGAACCTGTCAGCATAGACCGTATACACAAACAGTTGTCCGCGACTGGCCACAGATATGACCCCAAGGTATGTTGTTTCAGGTTTAACGGAATGTTAATATGTAATTGATACTCGATGAACACTAGTCTTATATTGAATGCAATTGTAATAATTAACATTCGATAAAACAAACTGGTCTTTGAATGTAATTCTTATAAATAACATTTGATAAAAAAAACAGTAGGTAGTCTTGTATTGAATAGGTTTCTGATTAATTGAATTAATTCCTTTCATAATAATTGACATTTGAAAAAATATTTTTATTACACGTTTATTTTCTTCTCCAGTTGTCGAATCAAAAAACATATCAGTTTCAAATACAGTCAGCTACCATTTTTATATATATTACAGTTTAATAAGTCATATTGCAATTTGTTAAAACTATGTAAATGTTGAACTAAAAAGCCAAAATGTCATTTTTTTTGTTTGTTTCAGGACCTCCTAAAATTCATGGACAAGAAATGCATAACAGTTAAAACCACAGACAGCGACTGAAGAAACTGTAAAAATCAGAACCAACTAAAGATGTAATATAGGTATTTACAACAAAGAAAATTTGTTTAAATTTGATAAGAATTAAGCGTAATTTTTTTGATTTATACAAAGCATTGTGACAGAAAAAATGGGACTTTATTGTTGGGTCAAGTTTAATAGACATTCAGATATTAATTAAAACTTACAAAATAACAGTTTTTTTATTGCTTTAAATTTAAAATCAGATTTTTAGAGCATGTTTCTATTTAAACAGAATCTTGAAACAACGAGATATTTAATTACAAAATCGTAACCAAAGTCGATAAATTTACTCCGACAATAAGGTTCCTCTTTTCAGATCGCGTCACAAATATAGTTACTAAACAAGCGTTCGGACAAATACAAACTCCTTTGCAGATGATGATCAAGTTATTCAATAAGCGATTGGGCAGCGCCAACCGCAAATATAAAGTTGTAGAACAAACATCCATTTAAAACAACAAATACCAATGCTAAAAGTCAGTACAATAACTCTTTTATGAACGCAAAATAAGTTTGCAATCGTGCGAACGCTTATACTTTAAGTAACGTTTATAATTATACAAATATTTTCATTGTACATTTCAAGGGAAAAAATGTTTTGATTTATTCAAATGTTGATTCAAAACTATCCTTTTCTTCGCTTTACTTAGGTATAACAATTTAATATGGAACCTGGTGTATAAATTTGTGATTTTAGAAGGTCATAATAACTAGTGATAGGGAATTCGGGTGTCTATCCTTTGAGTCTTGACGTGGACGTAACTGCGGCGCCGTGTTCACCCGGATAGAATTTCGAGATTGACAAAGTGACTACGATCAATCCAAGTCAATTGTCAATATTAAATTATTCGCTATCAATAGATATTTTAATACCAACGTAGAGTAAATAGGCTAACAATTGACTGTAGAATATATTTTTTTTATTTTACTCCACATAATAAACCTTGTTATAATATTAATTAGAACAAAAAAGGTACATTATGCGTATAATATTCATTATCGAGCAAAGAAAAAATCATTAAATAATTAAACCGACCTAATCAATTATATTTTTTCTTAAAAATAACATTTACAGCAAGTTTTAAAAAGGCCGCGAACTTATCCGACTACCATATAAATGAAATATAAATATAAATATAATCCACTTATATAAACAAATGAAATCTGAAAAATACCCATTACCTCTTTTAAAAAATACCTGTGTATAATGGCCCAATTATTCTTAAATTTTTAACACTTTTCTCGTGGTACATTTGAAACAAATTTGACAAATTCTCTGTGTGTGTTACTGCATACCCCCCCCCCCCACCCCACCCACCCCCTCCCTAAACCCAAATACAGTGTCAAACAGTGTCAATGTTTTTTTTATTATTTATTATAAGCATTTATTTTGCAATCTTTCAAAACGGATATTTGAACACATGGAAGTTTAAAGACAAAATTCCACGTTCTTATTTTATCGATATTAATAACTATATATTTACTGTATTTCAATATTTTTTATTTCATTTTTATACATATGCTTTATATTTGTGTATTGTACAAACAGGCAATATGATCTTATTGTAATAAGTTTACAACATGGAAATGATAAACAATAAAAACGTATTTTTTACATTCTGCTTGTGTATTCAATTATTCACACTTGATAGCGAAAGGTTTAGAGGTGTCTTTCTGCATGTAAATAAATTCTTAATTTATTTATTATTTTGTCACATATTTAGGAACCCTTGGCTTACGAGTCAAGGGTGAGATACTCGTAGTCCTTGTCACCCTAGATAGTCCTGTATCGCATGTCTTATTTTATCATGTGAGACCGCTTGCTCGTCCGCCTACTTCTATATAAAAAGCAAGCATTGAGGAGGAGAATGCACGCTGCAATCCAACAGCCGCTGGGCGCGCTCGACTAGCCAAGTTACCGCTCTCACAGTCTTCTGTGAGAGAGCGGTACTCACAGAAACCCGCATGCTCCATAAATAGAGATATTTTTTAAGGAGGAGAGTGCACGCTGCAATCCAACAGCCGCTGGGCGTACTCAACTGCCCACTTTACCTCTCTCTCACAGAAGACTACCTTGAAATGTACTGCATTTCCCACTTTATATTATTTCCCTAATGTACGTACATATTTCGGTAGTGAGTGAGATGTGCCAGAACCCATTCCCATCCTATCTCTCCCAACCCTTTCTCCAAATCCATTCCTATATCTCCAAAGGTAGACAGCGCATCCGGGGGCGTGCCAACGTTTATCATTCTGGACTAATGTTGGCATATATCGCGGATGTCTATGGGCGACAGTATCCACTTACCATCATGTGGTCTGTACGTTCGTCTGCCGCCTTCGTCCATAAAAAAGCACGTGTACTTTTATTTTTGCTTCACTCTGGTTGTCTACATCTGAGAGTTCTCTTTTTAAAACATCTATGACAATAATGGTCATATCATATTGGCTTTACATTTAATTAACTGTCAAATTATATATTTAGACATTACTATTTTAATTTCATTAGTTGACATGCCAGAAATCTTATTCTTATTTTGTTATTTTTGTTTATCTTTGACGTTTTATCATAATTTGCATGCTACTCTAGCAGAATACAATGATACAATGATAAAACACCTGTAAAACATGCATTCTTGCATATTTTTTTAAAATATGATTCTAACCCATCTCGTCTCTCCCTGTGTGAGCCCCAAAATGGGGGAGAAACGGAAGCACAGTCGGCCGAGGTTCAGGACCCATCGAGTATCGGGTAACAGCAGTATCGAGTAACATCGTCTTCTGCATTTTCGCTGAGTGGCAGCCGCCACGGAAGCCCAACCGCCTCAGATTGGTCTCCAGGCTTGTGGGAATTAACCCATTTAGACGACTGCGTTGATATCATTATGTTTTCTCACACTTTAGAAAGTGTCAATTTTTTTACCTGTATACAATACAGACGATCATTTTTGATAGTTGATATTATAAGAACAAGTGCGTTATAATAATCAAATAAAAAATATATTGTTAATATAATACTTTTTTTATTATAATACCTTATACAAACAAATGAAACATATTTACAACACTTACAAACTAAATCTAAACTGTCACCGAACGCTCAAGCCGGCTTGCAGGACGACTTGCTTGGCTGCGTTGTTGTAGTGACGAAATCTGTCTGGGCCCAACTGAACGGGGCCCCTCCTGTAAATACAATGTAACAATTAGTATCAATTTGACCAGTTTCAATCCTCCTTAGTTTACTGAATAGATCCAGGCATAAATTAGCTTCTAGATTACGTTCTGCACACTATCAATAATCATTTATTTCGCAAGAACACGGGCTACAAAAAATGATGTTAATAAGGTACATATCATTCCATCATGTTCTGCCTTTAATGGGCGTGCAAAAGCAAAAAAATTATACATTTATATATTAACTAGCGACCCGCCCTCGCTTCGCTTCGGTTTATAAGTTTTTTTTTTCAAAATTACAAAATAAAATAAAGAGCCTATATTGGACACGGATAATGTAGCTTCCTAATTGTGAAAGAACTTTTGAAATCGGTTCAATAGTTCCAGAGATTACCCCCCAACATACCTACAAACACACAATTTGACCACTTTATTATATTAGTATAGATTACGTTTCTCATTGGTACATTATCGTCATTACATTATATTCCTACGTAGGAAGTTCGGATATTTAATAGAAAAAGTGAACTCTACTAATTGTTAAGTTTGCGGGAGTGTCGAAGATGTCCAACACTTGCTATTACACCGGGATACATCATTGATGTTATAATATAGCCACAATATTTGTATAGGTGTATGTCTGTCTTGCCATATTATTTAATATGTTTATGCATGTGAAGTTTAAAAACTAAAAAATCTGAATATATATTGATACGTTAAGAATTTAATTTTAATTTAAACGCGCGCCACTAGCAGGAAGAATTTCGGTCATTGACATGAGATCAGCCAAGACTGGACGGAAGATCCTCTTATTCAATAATATGAGGGGTCCAGCAAAGTGATCAATGATCAACGATTCCATAGAAATCTCTTTCCCGTCCAGTCTTGGCTGATCTCAAGTCGATGACCGAAATTTTCAATGGCGCGCGCTTAGTAATTGTAGCAATTGTAAGATCAGAGGATGATGGGGCCGACATATCCTTTTAGACATAGCCTCTAAATAAAAAAGATAAAAAAAAAGTATTGATATAAGTAGTTTGAAAGTTTTTTTTATTAAGTATAACGTCTTTCTTACTTGGGAACAACTACTTCCAGCTATTACTTTCGGCCAGTTACCAATTGCGTATAATCAATATTCGCGAATACGAATAGTACCTAATCTGCTACGCGCGTACTTTTATAATTAGTAAATATGTAATTTGTAGTTCAATTTGAAGCTTTAGTTCAATCAGTAAGAAATTTGGTTTAATCTAAAGTTAAAGTAACGTTAAGTTAAAGTTATCTAAAGTTAAGTTAGTTTAAAGTACATACCTAACTTTAAATTAAACTATACACCACAATTAGTAAATTAAACTAAAAAGCCACAGAAGAACTGTCTCGGGGTTATTTATATGTTGAACAAGATATTTAGAGAGATGATAATTTTAAAATTTTAAAAATTCTTCCACTTCCTTGCCTATATATTAAAGAGGTCTGTGTTTTTGTGAGGGAGCATCCAGAGTACTTTGAACGGTGCTCGGATGTGCTACCACCAAGAGCAAGGCCTCATGACCCAATTTATTTACCGAAATGTCGATGACACTTATTCAAAAGTAAGCTTTTTGTACGGCTATAAATATAAAAAATAAATAATAATAATAATAACGGCTATAAATAAATAAATTACCAAATATTATTAAAGATTTGCCAAAACACATAGTTAAAAAAATTGTCCAGGTGGCCATTAGAACACTGTTTTTATTTGCATAACGTACCTAGATTGTAATTGCAACTAATTTGACCATGATAATGACATGATAATTGAATTGATAGTGATAATAACGATATCGTATAATGATGCTAATGTATTTTAAGGATTATAATGTAAGATGATAATGTAGCGACAATTATGAACTCAATAATTAGTATATAAATGAAACATTTTTTGCACGAACATTAAAGGCAGAACATAGTGGGATGATTATGATGACTTTAATATCATTTAACCTATGTTAAATGATATAAATGATTATTTATTAGTGATTATTGATACATAACCGATTTTCAAACGAATGTTTACTCTTAAAGGAATTTATTTTTGTAGAAAACCTATTTTACCTACTATTTACGTTGCCCTATTAGTAATCGAGTATTCGTTTAGAAAATGGCGAATACGAGTACGAATAGTTGAAGCTAGGAGAGTATTCGCCAAAACGAATACGAATATTCGTAAAATCCCTGATCGTTACAGTCTACGATGACGATGCATACATTTGCGACGGGACGTCTTGTTCCCACCATACATGTTTATAGGCCATTGTTTTCGTTAAATACGCTCAGTATGTTAGAAACTTGTAGAAAGGAATGTGACTCACCATCTAGTCACCACAACGAGCACGTTCCGCAGCTGCATGCGCTGCACCAAGTGCATCAGCCTGCCTCCGGCTTGAGACTCTCCGTCGTCGCTGCAATCCTGTAACAAAAGGATTTACATGTAATTGTGGTTTTGAATCTTATCTCAAGAACGTCTTTTTCACCCCTGATAAGCGTAAATTCATCGCATAAAAGTCTGGCACTGCAGGTGGTAGGGTTTGACTGAGGACCTATATTTTTATAACCTATAGTATATAGTTGTGTGTAATATATGCACTAAGTACTAGCTATTAAGAATTAATTCCCAGCACTTCTAGAACGAACTATTCCGCGGACGCTTTCGGTCTTCGTTCATTTAATACATCGGAACGAGTAACGTTCTATGATCATTCCATCGCGAAGGAACGAACTAGACACATAAGAATGAAACAAGCATGTGATTGCCGGAATCTTTACGATAGAGGGAACTAAGTTAACTTCAATTTCTACTCTATGAAAGACGCACGGGAGCGAACGAGACGTACATATCACGTCGTATTTATTCAACCGCTTAAGTCGTATACCGTGTAAGATTAAACTTGAACTTTATAAATAAAGCTACAACGGCCATTATTTCAAAGTAATTGCAAGAAATCTGTATACTACTGCACTAAAAGTACGAGAACACAGAATTAGTACATTTGAGAAATTGTCTGCTATGTCGGAGTAAGAACAAGACTGCTATAGTACTTTTCGATTTAGGTATAATAATGACAAGGTGACAAAGACTCGTACCTGCATAACGCCGCCATGCACTTTAGTGCGCTCAAAACGCCACGCTACGACGTTGTGCGTAGCGTTCGCCACCTTTTTGTTTTCCTTCAAGCGTTGGATCACCGCGCTGCAAATAGACAAAACTCTTTATTGCACACCAAAACAAAAGAAGACAGTAACACAATACATGAAATGCACAAAGCGCGGTCTTATTACACGTAAATCGATAAATGTTCTTTTAACATAGATCAAGAAAAATGTATTCTAAAAAAAGGCAAGTAACACAATAGAAAGAACTCAGTAAAGTGCTCAGAAATCGATTCGTGTTCTCTAAATCCTTAATAACTGAAAGAGAACTTACTTGATTTCCTCGACGCTGTGTACCTCAGCCGCGTGCGCTTGGAAGGAACTCTTCCGGTCCACGATCACCTCGCCGTGGGTGATCTCCGGACACTTCGTTACCTGTAATCACACAATTCGTTACATACCAGAAAAAAATAGTTTATTGACAGATATTCCTCATCAATTTGTTTTATGGAAAGTTTTTCCTCTGTACCATTCGATATTTATTATTTTATAAATTAATGTATAATGTAGACGAAAGTTTTATAATTCAGCCATTACTATTTTTTTTTTTTTTTATGTATACGAAGGCGGCAGACGAGCATACAGTCCACCTGATGGTAAGTGGATACTGTCGCCCATAGACATCCGCGATACATGCCAACATTAGTCCAAAATGAGAAACGTTGGCATGCCCCCGGATGCGCTGCCTATCTTTGGAGATATAGGAATGGATTTGGAGAAAGGGTTAAGAAAATGGGGAGGGATAGGGTGGGATTGGAATGGGCTCTGGCACATCTCACTCACTACCGAAACACGTACGTACATTGGGGAAATACGATAAAATGGGAAATGCAGTACATTTCAAGGTAGTATTCTGTGAGAGAGGGGTAACGTAACCAGTCGAGCGCGCCCAGCGGCTGTTGGATTGCAGCGTGCACTCTCCCCCTCGAGAATTTGTTTCAACTTTTCAATCAATATTTGTTTTGCAATAACCACTCAATTTCAATTTGTATATGAGAACTGATCTTTCAGTGAGCTACTTGTCTGCTATTGTATTATTTAATCTGCACTACAATCGTGTGGTATTTTTTTTAGATATAAGACTCACCGCGGCTTCTCCACCGCTCTTCGCGGCAGGGCTGCGTTTGTTCCGCCTCCCAATCTTGGGTGACTTTATGGAGTGCAGTGTCTCCCTTATCTTCTCTACCCACATGAAGATCACTGGCTCTCCCTTATTGTCCCTGCGAACGAGTCATAGTCCTTTATTTATAATTTGTGACTTACGCCTAAAGTAATGATGGACGTATAATGTTCGCGATTTGTTCCTGGGGCCTTTTTCACCACCTCCTGATACTTTACCAGAAGGTATCAGAAAGTCAGTGTCAGCTAGATTAATTGGCAGATAAATTATCAATGAGATTCTTATCAGTTACTTTAAAGGTAGTGAGAAAGGCCCTTGTGGAATAATTATTACTTATCACCCCTTTCCTTGTCGAACTAGAAGCCTATATCAAGATTTTTTTTATTATAAATTAGCGACCCGCCCTCGCTTCGCTTTTGAAGTTTTTTTTTAAAAATTTCAAAATAAAATGTAACCTATATTAGACACGGATAATGTGGCTTCCTATTTGTGAAAGAATTTTTGAAATCGGTTCAGTGGTTCTAGATATTACTCCCAACATACCCACAAACAAACACACAATTTTACCTCTTTATTATATTAGTATAGATTAATTAATGACTATAAAATTAGAGTTAAACAAAAAATATTAGGGAAAACAACACATTTTTGAAACAAAACCGATAAATCTCATGACGTCACGTAGGAATTACAGGAATTATTTTGTCTTTAATAACTTTGCGAAAGTCCATGCAATACAATAATAATATTATATACTACTAGCTGTGCCCGGCGTTTGTTGTATGCCCGTCAATTTTTTTGCACATAATATATAGCCCATATCCATCTGGAATAATGTACCTTTCAAATGGTGAAAGAATTTTTGAAATCGGATTGGTAGTTTCGGAGATTACCTCCTACATCCAAACTTACAAACTTTACCTCTTTATAATATTAGTATAGATGTATTTACATAATTTTATACCTATTTTTAAATCTTTCTAAAATAACCAATTAACACTAAAATAGGTAATGTACTTACAAGTAAATGCGATCCAGTGTCTCGAGTAGCTTCGCCTTGGTCTCCCTGCACATCCAAGGCGCCGATAGCTCGAAGTTCGGCGGAGCCTTGCTGGGATACAGCGACGGCACCGTCACATATAATATCGCTTCCAATTTCTTCTCGGCGATTCTTATGCGACACGCAGTGTCGCTGTCCTGCGTCCAGTCGTCCCCGTAGATGGCACACAGCGACGACATTTCCTCCGTCTAGAGACATTATACGAAACGTAAGCACATAATGAAATTAAAAAAATTAAATAAATTTAAATTTTGAAAAATAAACACCTGTTTTAAATTATTGTAGCACTCCATTTCGTAAATATGTAAATCGTAATAAGCAAAAATGTAAACACAAGGTAATCACGAGAGAGGTTCGACGCGTACGGCGGTTGTCGTGACACTGTCGACTTGACTGCCCAACAGGGTTAAAATAAGCTTAGACGAAAGCTAACGATGCAAAAACAATAGGGACTACGTTCGTAGCGGTTGGGGAATGAGGTACGCGCGAGGCGGGCGCCCAGCACCCCCGCGCTTCTCCACTTGCGGCGCCATCGCGCTAGTACTGGCCGTACAGTTCTCTCACTATCATGTCGATACTTGTTTTCATGTCGATACATTGAACTAGCATGGTGCAAATCAAGAGGATTGTACGAGAACATAACGTGCATGCAGATATATCGTTCAAAAATTTACTAGATTTAACTTTAGATTCAATTTCTCAGTTCTCAAGACAAATGATTGGAAAAGTTATTGAATGTCATATCTGTTGAAGAGAAATATTGTATGAATGACAGATTAAAGGAAAACACAATAGACTAATTTATCATACAATTGGGAAGTAATGAAAATTCTGATAGCTCCAGTTCTAATTCAGACTCCGATTAATAATAATATACCTATTACTATGTAACTTTAGATATTAATACTAACAAAAATATGTTTTAATTTATTTTGTTTCGATTTACTATCGATTATCGATATGTTAACCTGGACGAGTGTGCCCGCACTAGCCGCATTCCTTGCCCCCCCCCCCCCCCCCCCCCCTACGAACTTAGTCCCTCACGGTACCCGCTTAATCTGCTAGCGATTGTTCCACGTATTATTTTAAAAGAAAGGAATTTTCAGTGGTCTAATTATTTTTAAACAACGGATTTTTTTTAAATATATTTTGTCGTGGTATATTTGAAACCATCGATGTTTCTCGAACCCTGCTTATTCATTTTAATACTCGCTAGCGAAAAGTTTAAGAGCTTTCCTTTCTATGTGTAATCTTCTGCATGTAACTAAGATACATAATTTGTTTAATTAATTTTTTTTACAGTTTTAGGAACCCTTGACCCGTACACTAGATATAAGATAGTCCCGTATCGCATGTCTGATTTTATTTATTTATCAATTATATTTATGATTCATGCGTTTTGGTACCCCCACTGAATTATAACCGTGGGAAATACCACCGTAATAAAATTTCTACATTTAAATTTCCGCCCTTTATGTTTTGTACGTTCGATCGCTAAATTATTGATTTATTTTGAAACTTGAATATACAGTGCTTCAAATAGTGATTGTTAAACTTTCATGTCGATCGCCATCCCGTGAATATCTAATCTTGAATATCGAATATTTCTTTTCGAGATTATGTGAAATAGTCCCTCGTTATATTCTTAAATGGATGTTATATTAACTCAATATTTGAGGTAGAAACGGGTCCTGTAAAATAAGCCAAGATCTACATATTGAAACAATACGGCGATGGTATCGAAACAAAAAAAAGTCTATGTGTACTCGTGAATAGATAATTTACACGGTGAATACTGACAACTACTGTGAATACAAATACAAAATACGAATAAGAACAAATTCGTATTCATTTATTTTTTGTAAAAATAGATATTTTTACAGAAATACCTAGTTTTAAAATGCGCTTCGGCCATCTCAATAAATTGAATACCACAAAAATATTTCCAACATGATTTGAACACTAATTCATATTTACAACCTGTACGTTTAGTTTCGCAATTATATCTAGAGCAAGCTACAAATGCAACAGATGAAACTACGTATTACATTCTGGAGTAGTGCCTGCAATATGTTTTCTTGGATATGATTTTCGATTTTCATCACTAATCTAGGATGGTCTAATAATATAATAATGGATATCTATAATTATATAATAATAATAATGTCTAGGATGGATAATCTAGGCTTTGTTGTACGTGGCAAATAGTTCTTTATGATTTGCAATGCTCTCGTAGGTACATTACTTAGTTACTTTAAATTTTTATTCAGCGTTCGCAAATACTATAATTAGGTATCCGAAAAATAAGCTTTAACCAATGACAGCAATGTGTGACTCTCCAACCAAGGGTAATATCCGCATCAGAGTCCTTCAATTTTTTTATTATTTTTAGACACGTGTTTCGGAAACTATCTACGATGCCATTGTATAGGTACGTATACGGTTTGTACTGCGTACTATGTAATGTACATAGGTATCTATTTGATGGCGATATAAATTTAAAGTGATAGATATTTGATGCATTGCATCGTACAGTGGAAATGATGATATTTGTAAGTGAGGTCTGTAAAATCTCATCCCACCTATGCAACGCAAATATCTACGTACAAAAAAGTTCCACGTCGCAAAATTTTCAAGGAGAAAACAAAGGATTATTACAGTTACAGGAAATCTAACAATTGCGACATATGTGGAATTGTTGAAGATGTCCAACACTTGTTGGTGGAGTGTGTCCGGAATCAACAGAAACGGGAGGCCGTAGTGAGGGCTCTCGATCTCAACATGAATGATGTTCCATAAGATACTAGGAGAACCGAATTCACGAGCAGCATTTAGTTTGTACAGATTCGCGAGCCCTCACTAGGGCTGATACATCGGTACCTACATTAATGTTAAGAATGTAAGTTTAGGGTACGATGGAACTGACATGTGCCAAGGCATAAAAGTTCCTTAAAAAGAAGAAAAAAACGGAAATCTCTCATAAAAAATTGTATTTTCTGGGCGTTAGGTGCAGATCACCTGCCCAAAGAAATTCCGGTACCTACCTATTGTTACTTACTACATGGTATTTCGAAGATTATACTAGTATGTAAATGTTTTCTATATAATATGGTTCCATTATTTTGTACTGGCACTTGCCTGCGACCAAGCGGCATAAAACCTATGTATTAATCCGGATTATAATCTATTTGTAAAGTTTCAACGAAATCTGTTGAGCTGTTTCGACGTGATAGAGTCGGTATTTTCGCAAACTTTCGCATGCAGGTGCTTTAATATTAATATTAGTGGAATGTATGTAAACCTAATACCTAATGTTTTGAAGTAAGTACCTATTGGTCTGCATAAAGGCTCATTTACACAAGGAGAGTTTCTCGGACATCGGTCAACAGCTATTATAAACAAGTGTTATCATCATCTAATCACTGGCCATTAGCTAATGGCTAATGGGCGTGAGTCATTAGCCTCATAATTTAAATTAGGGGATTCATTGATAAATTCATTCAAATATCCAATAGAATTAAATAAAAGAAATTAGGGTCACGAAGGATACGTTTACAATAATTTCACACATCAGTAGATAATACCCTTAATATGGGAAAATTGATTATCGTCAATGACTTCTACTGGACAAGCAATTTAGTACTAAAAACTTGCTCCTTACGTCACGGTCAATTATCCACAGCTCCTTCAGTCGATCGCGCGCTAGCGGGAAGAAGTGCTTTGTGATGTAATATATCAAATTTACATCAAACGCTGCAATCGACAAAATACTACATGTTTAGTTTAATGTGGGAAATATGACGTTGTTATTATATACATGTGCACTATATTTAAGTGATTTGAACTTTTTTTTATGTAATGAACTCATTTATTTTGTATTTTCCTACAAAACCAAAATATTGTAAATTAAAGTCAGTCGTCAGCCATCTTAGTATCGCTTAAATACATCCTACACCTACCAGAACATTTTAAATCTTAAAGAACTCTTTACCACGTGCAATAAAGCCGGGCGAGTTATATTGTTACGATAAGCCAAACTAAAAGTTATTAGAACAGACTACTGCACATACAATACAATAGAACAAAACAATTCTAATTTCGTAAATAGAAGAACTTTTCTTGTAAAACTACGGTAAGTCAACTAAAAGTTATTAGAACTGGCTACTGCACATACAATACAATAGAACAAAACAATTCTAATTTCGTAAATAGAAGAACTTTTCTTGTAAAACTACGGTAAGTCAACTAAAAGTTATTAGAACTGGCTACTGCACATACAATACAATAGAACAAAACAATTCTAATTTCGAAAATAGAAGAACTTTTCTTGTAAAACTACGGTAAGTCAACTAAAAGTTATTAGAACTGGCTACTGCACATACAATACAATAGAACAAAACAATTCTAATTTCGAAAATAGAAGAACTTTTCTTGTAAAACTACGGTAAGTCAACTAAAAGTTATTAGAACTGGCTACTGCACATACAATACAATAGAACAAAACAATTCTAATTTCGAAAATAGAAGAACTTTTCTTGTAAAACTACGGTAAGTCAACTAAAAGTTATTAGAACTGGCTACTGCACATACAATACAATAGAACAAAACAATTCTAATTTCGAAAATAGAAGAACTTTTCTTGTAAAACTACGGTAAGTCAACTAAAAGTTATTAGAACTGGCTACTGCACATACAATACAATAGAACAAAACAATTCTAATTTCGAAAATAGAAGAACTTTTCTTGTAAAACTACGGTAAGTCAACTAAAAGTTATTAGAATTGGCTACTGCACATACAATACAATAGAACAAAATAATTCTAATTTCGAAAATAGAAGAACTCATTTCTTGTAAAACGCTATTCAATTTTCAATGCTGTCATTTGTTTATTATTTCTGTCGGCATTTTCAAAATGTCATATCCAGTTCCAAGTTTGATAACTGTTCAGTGAATTTAAAAGCGGTCGTACCCACCTCAGTGACGACGTTAAAGAAGGGCGTTCTGCGACGGCGGTGATGGAGGAAAACATCAAAACTGCAGACAAACGAACAACATATCAGCAGATACGGGCATCATATAGTTCAAACTATTTTACACGATCACCTACGGGTAAGGAAGCTTTGTGTTAGATGGCTTAAAATTTCTCTGTAATTCGAAAAACTGCCTTAATATGGGAAAATTGAGTATCGTCAATGACTCTACTAGACAATCAATTCAGTACTAAAGAAATTGCTCCTTACGTCACGGTCAATTATTTACAGCTCTTGTCGATCGCGCACAATCGAGAAGAAGTACTTTGTTTTGTAATATGTACATCAAATTTACATCAAACGCTGCAATCGACAAAATACTACATGTTTAGTTTAATGTAGGAGTTGTGATGTTGTTATTATTTACATGTGCACTGTATTTAAATGATTTGAAGTTCATTTTATCTAATGAACTCATTTATCATGTTTTCCTTTTTTTTGTCCTTGCTTTTTTTACGATATGGGGCTCTTCAAGAGAGCTGTGTACATGATTCTGCGAGGACGGCAGGCGCACCCGCAAACCCCTTGGTGTTACAGGTGTTCCTGGGCGGCGGTAACCACTTATCATCACGTAGTCCGGCTCGTCTGCCATCTATACCACTTTATATATAGTAATAAAGAAGTTACTAAAGCGAGCGAAATCGAGAACATGACAGTAACACACAAACGCATCTCCACTGCGCTTTTTCGTTGTTTTGAGTTTTATAATTCGGAAAATACTGATCGGAAAGTATGGAAAGTACGCTTCCGATTTATACTATGTAGGTAGAAAATAAATGTTTGCAGATATGTAGTTTATTATAATTTTTTGTTTAAACATGGTTTAATGGAAACAGTATTTGTGCCAAATTGCATACTTCGATATTGAAAAAAATATCCTAAAAGGATAAAGAAATCTTCCGAGCGCATAGCGTTTCATAAGTACGTATATAATTGACTTAATCTCATATATTAATTATATCATATATTACTTAATTATATCTCATATATGTATATAATATAAAAACAATTGTCATATGTATTTAAGTATGTACCTACGTGCGTATAATACCTATGTATTGCGAAAATATAAGCTGAAATTACTTATGTTACATTAGTATTTTACTTGAACCCACTCTATTATTATGTACCTATGTATAGGTTAAATTCACATTGTAATACTTGCATATAACATTTCACTACAAATGCGCAGACTTCCTAGATCCGAAAAAAATAAATAGTTTACTCTCAGAGACAAAATGGAAATAGGCAAATATCGTTTTGTGTCAGATCTGTGTGAGCGTTCGGTTAATCACTGCATTAAATTCTCTCCCGCTCCCCGCACCTCAGACGACACAACTCGCGCTGTGACAGTTTTTCTCTAGAGTTGCTTGTCTTGTAGACTACATAGAAAGTCATTGATTATCGCATGTGTATGTATAATACAAAATATTTGCGTATATTTTTATTTAAACTACATGTAGGTATATGATTGTAAAGTCTCTATAACGAACGTCTTTATAAAGCCAAACTTCCTATAACGTAGACTTCTGGTTGGTATAGCTTATTTTTGTAACCCATACATTGTTTATAAATGATAGAGCTATTCTCTGTAACGACACAATACGTCATTGTTTAGACTCATTTTATTCGTTTACAAAAGGCTTCGACATTATCTTTAAGATGCCGAAATTTCTAAGCAAGAAAGCTGCGTTCCTTTTGTTTATTGTAATCTACCGCATTTTTATTGCTGTCGTATGCTTTGTCCTTAGAAAAGTTTAGTCTAGGATACCAAACACATTATTTAAATTAAATGTGTATGATTTTAGGAGTTAAGGTAGGTACAATTGCTACAAATATTAAGTCTTTCTGAAATTTTGCGGTTTTTTCTTGCTATCCATATAAACTCTATAACGAAAGAAAATACTCGGTCCCATCAGATTCAGAGATAGAACACACAGAGAGACGCAACATCTCTCCAACTGCTGAAGGGTTCTAAACCGCCCGTGAGAGTGGGATCGTCGACAATACGAACAGCACGTCGTTGGATGGAGTCAAATGGGTCCAATTGGTATTTCGGTGCGTCGGCCCAGAGATGAGAGCAATACTCCATATGGGGCCTCACTTGAGCTTTGTAAAGCATAAGGAGTTGCCCAGGGGTGAAGTACCGCTTCGCTCTGTTCAGCACACCGAGCTTTTTGGAGGCCATTTTGCCCTTGTTTTCCAGATGACCCCTAAATTCGACTTTGCTGGAGATGTCGACACCAAGGATCCCGATACTCTTCGAGATCTTATGAGGTATGCTCTGAAAGCGAGGTGCTACGACAAATGGGGTTCCACACCATTGGCCATACTCAATCATAACTAGCCAGGTACAAACAGTTCAATCAAAGATAATGGATCCCAACTTCATACATACAAAATACGAAAAGACTTTCTCCCCGACCTATAATAATACAAAATATTTGCGTATATTTTTATTTAAACTATATCTAGGTATATGAGTGTAAAGCCTCTATAACGAACGTCTTAATAAAGCAAAACTCCCTATAACGGTGACATTACTTGAGTTTTACCTTATTATTATAACCCATACATTGTATAAAACATGATAGCTATTCTCTGTAACGAAACAATTCGCCATTGTTTAGACGGCAATAAACATTTATTCGTTTACAAAAGGCTCCGACATTATCTATAAGGTGCCGAAATTTTTTAGAAAGAAAGCAGCGTTCCTTTTGTTTATTGTAATCTACCACATGTTTCTTACTGTCGCACCTAAGCGTTGTCCTTAAAGAAGTTTAGTCTATGATACCTACCAAATACATTATTTAAATTAAATGTGTATTCTAGACAAAGACGTCGCCAGCCAACACCAGCCGACCTCATCTTATCCGGGGAGGGATAAGATGAGAGAGAGGATAGGAGAAATATGAATTGTAGGTAAAAGGGGGCAACAGCCCTCTCCTGCCCCTCCTTGGCGATACTCTTGATTCTAGAAGTTAAGGTATAATTCCTACAAACATTGAAAGTTATGTAAGTCTTTGTAAAATTTTGAGGTTTTTTCTTGCTATCCATTTCTGTATAACGAAAGAAATTACTCGTTTCCTTGAGTTTCGTTATAACGAGTAGAGCCTAGCATGGACTACTTACCGCCATTTGAAAATGTACGATTTTTAAGGCCGCCAGCCAAAGCTTAATAAATCGATAGAAGACATCAAATGAAACAAAAAATGTCCGTAAAATTTCAATATCTCGGAACTGAGATAATCAAGGCCAAAGTTATAACTTTTAATATTGTATGTTTCTAGACGTTTTACATTAAGTCAAGTTTAGTCAAGGAAAAGGTGTAAGTACATGGGGCAGGCGCAGTAAGGATGAGTACCTACGTAGGTACTAGGTGTTCCGAATATTCGTTTTATGGCTCCTCTTCACGTTGGCCACTATATATGCCAATGGTTGTGGCCAATACGTATGGCCATCATGTAGAAGGGGGGTTTGTGGTCACCTTGGTAGGTATTGGAGTGTTGTCCCACACGTTGGCGGGAGATACGAGTGTTGACGGTTTTTCAACACAGATCAAAGGGTTTTGGTGAAATGATGGCCGCCGCGTCCACACGTTAGCCAATATGTGTTCCATACTATTGGCACATATTATATTGACCAACGTGAAGAGGAGCCATTAGCTAATACTCCCGCCAATTTTCAAGTAGGTTCTTATTCGTACTCGTATTCATCATTTTCTAAACCAATATCTACTCGAATAGTAAGAGCCCAATGTAAATAGTAGATAAAATAGGTTTTCTACAAAAAGAAATACTTCTAAGAGTGGGTACCTAAACATTCATTTGAAAATCAGTTAGGTACGTACCTATCTGATTTTTTAGTTTATCTGGTAAGTGATGTGTAGTTTAATTTAAAGATAGGTAGGTATTTAACTTTAGATTAAACCAAAAAGCTAGATACTTACCTACTGATTGAACTAAAATGTTTATAGCACTACTTAGTTTTAATGCGTAGTAGGTGTCGTATTCGCGAATAGTGAGGCACATTATTCGTGTTTTTATTAGCGAATAGTGATTATTTGCTATTCGAAACATCCTTGGAACTGTACAGTCACGCTACAATTTATTGTTAGAATTCGAAATGAAAGCAATAAAGTGAGGTAAAAGATTGTTAAACTCAGGCCCGGCAACAAGGGGGGACTACGGGTACAGCTGTATCGAGTCCTGGACGATAGGGGTATGTTGCATGTAATTAAAAAATAGCGCTTGTTCTAAAACTACGTATACCTAATAATAAATTTTATTATGAAATGTCGTTATAAAAGTTAAAAATTACAATTATTCCATTTATTTTACAAGATGTGTAACTTAACCTATCATGTAAAATAAATGGAATAACCTATAATCAATCTAGAATATCTATGCTTAGTATCGCGGCATCGTTTTGAAAAAAAATCTACTTAGTTGGACTCAAGACGGTGGATATTGAGTGTTGGATACGAAGAGGGGAGAGTTGGCGAGCCCTTACGGAAATATGCTTATAATTTAATACATATTTGACAAAAACAAAATCAGTATTGAAAAGAGAATTTATTTGGTCACAATCTACATGTCGAAATTATGGAAATGTAAAAATAAAAAATATTAGGAACGAAAATGCATAACTTGGCAAAACACGAAATTATCAGACCTGATAATACCGTGCTTCATATGTGCGGAGGTAGGTACAGAGCAGATAAAATAGAACATAATTATTTCTATGAAGTTTATAATAAACAGAAAGAAAAACACTTTCTTCTATTTATAAACTTCCTTTTCTCTATAAAAAATATATATAATGTAAACATATGTCAATATCTAAATAACAAAACCTTAAGTTTTAATTGTTTTACAAAATCATGTTTAAAAAATTGTAAAATGCACAAATTTCTCATAAGCGCTATCTATTTAACGAGCGCTTTTTTTGATAACGCATCCATTTGACAGTGATTACTTGTCTCGTCTATTTCAATTACTATTTGTCATTTTCTCCCTAAAACTATAGAATCTGTAAATTAATGCAAAATTATAAATTTTCCTATAAAACTTTTATTTATTTACTCAAATTACATCAAAATGGCGTCTACATCAAAAGATAGCGTTCTCGCCTCTGCTGATGTACAGGAAAATGTGTCTACTGACTTGGAACCTGGTGCTTGTCCTGAAAGCATCTTGAATCCTACAGATTCATTTGACGAATTCGCTTCAGAAATGATTTCCAGCCTCCAAGACAGGACTACTGCGTTGACGACAAAGAGCAGTACTATAAGCGAGATACAGGGCGAAATTGGGGAGACTTCTAAAGAGGAATCTCAAATGAAAACAACGAAATCTGCTGATGATTTGCAGAACAAAGATGTAAGTTTTTTTAATTGATGTTAATGGCAACCGCATTTGTAATGACATATTTCTACAAAAAAATATATTATAAAATATCAGATAAAAAATGAATAAAATGGACACAACAAGAAGTGATTTTACAAGAAGCTTTGGTTTACAATTCATTTTCGTTCTGTATTGTGGATAAAAAAAAATATGTACCATATTATGTACAAATATGCAGCCTGTTCTTTAATAAAATAACTCCTCTTGGTTATTGTAAGGTTGACTGAAAGAGATTCCTTCTAGAAATAAGTCCCTTTGTACTTTTGGTAATATTGTAATGTGTTATTGTAACAATATATTTAAATACAATAAAATGCAACAACAATATATTTACATTGTTTGAGTGATCCCCACTTGTCCTGGAACTCAACCTCAGTTGTGAATTAAATGATTACTAGGTATGTAATGATACATTGATTTGCCAAAACAATACCAATTACTACAGCGAATAATCGGCGATGACAATACCAATATGAAGGTGAAGTTAAACTATCTTTCATGAAGCTTGGTGCGTTATCTAACTCACTTTGGTGATAGCAGTTTAGATGAGTCCACATGTTTGATGTCGTGTAATACTTAAACAATGAATGAAGCCTTACACTACCACAAGAAACATTTGTATTGCAGTATAAACGGGTCACTTTCGTGTACTCTTCTTCTTTTATTTGAAAGTGGTTCAATATGGAACTGGTATGTTTTGTAGGTGTCATCCATGTTCAGTGAAATTTAATGTTAATTAATTACACAACACCAAATATTTCTCTATAAATTAATAAAATGACGACTATGCCTGCATGTAGACTATGCATGTAGATCGGTATCAGTATTCATAGACCTTACACCCCTAATAATTACTGTGAAGATCAAAATAATTGAAGCTAATTATATAATTAAATAATGCTAATTGGCCATCTTTGTATCTTTGAACTTAATATCGGAGATACAAAACTGAGAGATGTATATAACATAGAGTGGTTACAATGTAACACAATGAACCCTGAAAGTGTGTTTGGATGTTTGTTTTGATTTTATTTTTGTATCTATTCAGTGAAGATAGCTGACTGGCATTATTTAATTAGTCTACTGTAGGAATTTATTTTCTCCAAATTAAGCACTTAATGTCCAAATATAAAAGTATTATTCTAGTATTTATTGTGTAATAGGTGAGCAGCATTACTGCTGCTATGCTATATCTTCTGTTAGCTGTTATTACCAGTTTTGATCTTCTGCGATCTTCAGATTATCTTCTTAAAATTCCTGACCATTCTCCTACTTTCTATTCACGTTCATTTACTGCCAAAGCGGTTCGCTTATGGGATGCATTACCTTTAACTATAAAGCGCGCTCCATCTCTGACGGGAAAGAACACTACTTTGCAGATTAAAAGTTCTCTTACCCCAAAATACTTTTCCTTTATCTTAATGTATGTACAGTAATATATGTATATTAATGCATATATATCTTAATGCCTGTAGGTATTTATATATTTCTATATGTATGTATCTATGAATGTATATACAGACATTATTTCCTTATTGTACCATCTACCTCTATTTCGTATACTGACTTCTCTTCACTACGCAAAGGTTGCCTGGAAGAAATCGCTTTAGCGATAAGGCCGCCGATTGTCCTTCCTTGACCGATGCTAGGTCTAAAACGAAATGTGTCAATATCCGACGCACTGGTGGCAACGACTTCATTGCAAGGCACGTTGCACGGTGTCAGCGCCACATGCACAGTGCCGTTGTTATGAGACTATTGAGGTTGATGCCTATGCAGCGAACTTTATATGTTAGGCATGCGTAACAAACTTATTCCAAAATCTTTGACTTTCAGGAATCTATGTCTGCTTCAGCGAGCAGCTCAAATCTGTGTGAAGAGAATGGTAATGATGCAAATGAAGACAAAGATGACTATTTGCAATCCCCAGAACTAGTGAATAAAGAGAAGCATGTTTTTATATTGAGTTCTGCCGGGAAGCCCATATATTCCAGGTATACTACTAAACTACTACAGGTATAAAATAAAATCCATTATACGAGCATATCATATTTTTAGCCGAGCATATCATATTTTTAGCCGGAGGCTAACATTTATTATTGTCATCTCGCTGTAGAAAAATTTAGAGATTTTCATTATATTCTTATTTTCTTATTTTCTAACAGTAATTTTCTTGAAATATTGCCCTTTGCCATACTCACCGTCGAAGAAGCACGTGCGCGGCGTCCGAGCGTCTCCTAATGACGTGACGTGGGCAAAGTTATATATAGCTTATATGCTGGGTCAACTTTTTATCTAGATCCATTACAATAATCAGTATTATATAAAATATGTAATAATCAGAGGTCGTGGTTTGGTAGTGTGATTTTGAGATTTGCGGTAAAAAAGTAATATGGACATTTCCTTTTTCCGGGAGTCGTATTCCCGCACCGAATCTAGGACATTAAACTAACAATAGGCCTAATTAGTTTCGAAACGGTTTTTCTTTTTAATCATCGTTTTCTTGGCACGGAAGAGTTAAAAAAAGTATTATAAGCTCTATCCAATTTTCTAAAATAATCTCCATTCCTATCTACCTAGTTACAAACGTACTTCTTTACAAAAGAGATATCATGAGGAAATGATATTAGTATTTTTTTTTTTTTACGCTCAGCGTAAAATTAGAATAGTCATAATAACATGTATTGAACCTCTCAGTTGCATTGTTCAAGTTACATTTCCTACCTCATCCATACTGTTGACGACGAAAAAGGCTAGGGTACTTAGGCAAACATGTATATAGTTTCGCAAATAGTTGTTAAGTTTTTATGTATATAATATGGAAATAATGGAGTAATCCCTAGTATGTCCCTACATAAATCGTTGGTGCATAGTATAGGTATCGTTGGTGCATAGTGTAATTGAGGACATACTAGGATCTTATCAATGTAAATACGTGTTAGCAATAAGGAAAATAAATGATTCCCCGCGGGTAGCGGGAGGGGTACATAAATGGACAAGTGGAGGGGAGGCCCGACGTTGACCGGCGGTGGAGGAATCCCGCAACTAGCCGCAAGTTGGAGAACCCAATACGCGAATAATAGGCGGACCATTTCCGGTCAAACTCACTTCCGCAGCGGCATCCACTCCGAGAACAACAAGAAAAAGAAGAAGAACAAGTACCTCTGCGCTACCCCGGCTCTATTGAAGAACAAGCCTTGTTGTTTTTATTCAAGACACGGAAAAACCTATTATACAGTCCACAACCCCCGGCGATCCAGTTGATGCGGAGTACAGACACTAGCATTCTACTGCGTGTTAGTGCATACGTATCCCGCACATCTATGGTCCTTCGAGCAGCCGGATATTGAAAGCAGGTCGTGTTTGAAGACCTCGTGGAATAAGAAGAACGGCGTACGGCGTTATTTATTAAGAAATAGCGGGAAGAGACGATACGGTCGCGTCGTAGGATTATTAAGAATCCCCGTACGATCTACGGCTCTACGGAGAGCGGCACGACGCATCGTACTCGTCCGTACTAGGGCCAATCTTTCAGTTTCACGTCCTGATTTCACGTCTTGGTTTCCTAATCCTGGTTTCTAATCTTGGTTTCCAATCTTGATTTCCGATCTTGATTTCCAAAGACGTTCAAAGACTTGAGTTACGTTGTTCTCACGACGTATCTATTACAATGCCAGCAACAACAAGGTCACAGAGCCGAACGGGGTCGCAGAGCGGAGCACAGACCGCTACGGAGTCAACGTCTGCCACTACAGAGTCTACGGTCACAGCAACCACGAGCACGGGCACGACAGCTACAGGAACCACGGCCACCAGCACCGAGGCCACTACGAAGACGACTTCTACGCGTAGAGAAGAATCGATACGTGGAGACGAGGAAGGCAAAGCGCACGTCGATGATAATGGGACGGCGGACGTCACAATCGTTCCACGGGCCGCAAGCATCGCGGCAAGGTCGCACCGATCTACTGCGTCCGCGAAGAAGAAGGAGCGTCTACAAATAGAACGAACCCTGCTACAGCTGCGCCTGACTGCTAAGGAGCAAGAGATAAGGCTCGCGGAGCTGGGATCAAGCTCTGAAGAAGAAGAAGACGACAAACGAAAAGAAGAATCGTTCCGGTTGGAAAAATGGTTAAATCGGAACGAGGTCCCCCCCCCATACCCCCGCAGGGGGCGGGGCCAAAGTCTCGCAAGATCTCGCCGGAAAGGAAGGAAGGACGAGGACGGGGAGCTTATACCTCCAACAATGGGGAGGATAGGCACCGAGAACGAAGCACGTCTCGGCCCGCGCGCCCTACTGCAGACATCGTGGAGCAAATGGCTACCGCGATCTCCAAGGCAGTGAAGATTTCGGCGAGGGAGACACCGCGTTATACGATGGAGCTGCCGACGTTCGACGGACAAGGCAGCGCATGGCTGGGGTTAAAGGGTGCCTACGAAGACTCGAAGCACACCTTCACGAAGAGCGACAACCTGGCACGGCTAAGGAAGAGCCTGAAGGGTGTCGCTATAGAGGCGGTGGCAAGTTTGTTTACTGCCCACCGAGAGCCGGACGACATAATGGAAGCTCTCGCAAGGAGATTCGGGAGGCCGGACGCACTCGTCGCATGCGAAACAGAAAAACTGAAGTGCCTGCGCAAGCTAAACGACGAGCCCCGCGACCTCTGCGTGTTCGCCAGTAAGGTGGCCAACGCTGTGGCTACCATACAAGCAATGAAAAGGGACAACTACCTGTATAGCCCCGAGCTAGTACGGGCTATAATGGAGAAGTTCACACCCATACTGAAGAGCAAGTGGTACGACTTTGCAAGTATCTGGGAGCACGAAGTACCCACGCTGAGCCTGCTGTCAACGTTCCTCAACATAGAGGCCGACAAATGCAGTGCCTACGCACCGCCAGAAGTCACCGTTCCCATCATTGAACCTGCGAGTGTGAGAGAGAGGGCGACAAAGAAAAGGACGGAACGAACATACAGCGCCATTAACGACGGAAAAAGAAAACTATGCCCGCTGTGTAAAGAAGATCATTACTTACCTTCGTGCAAACGGTTTGCCGAGAGCGATCTCGACGCCCGATGGGAGGTAACGAAGAGGAACCGCATCTGCTTCCGCTGCCTGTGTAGTGACCATCACCGGGGCAGTTGCCGAGCTAAGCCATGCGGACACAACGGGTGTGGGATGTCACATCATCGGCTGCTACATCGTACACGTCAAACTTTGCCGCCAACAGTGAAGACAGAAGAGCCCAAAGAAGAAATCGTCACGTCAACAACAGAGCTGACCAACAAGGCCACCGCCGCGAACTCATCACCGCATCGACGTCGAGCCTACCTGAAGATTGCGCCAGTAGTGCTTGCCGGACCACACGCGAAGATACACACCTACGCGCTGTTCGACGAAGGCAGCACCGTCACCATCATAGAAGAGGCTACAATCAACTCGCTCGGCATCGACGGGCCGGTTGACACAATGTGGATTCAAGGCATCAACGGTGGCGAAATGAAGCATGAAAAGAGCCGCACTGTTGACGTACAGATACAAGGGCTACACTCGGACGGCGTGCACAAATTAAAGGGCGCACGCACCATCGAGCGTCTCAACTTCACATCGCAGACAATCGGGGAAACGGACCTGGAAGACTGCACACACCTAGACGACATCAGGGACGAGCTCACCTACAAGGATGTCTGTCCGAAGATTGTCATCGGGCAGGACAATTGGGAGCTGATCGTCTCACGCCAGGTCCGAGCGGGACTAAGGAACAAGCCGGTAGCATCACTGACGCTACTAGGTTGGGTACTACACGGATGCCGCACTTCAGTGTGCGAACCAGTCGCCTTCTGCGGCTACATCAGCGAGAAGTGCGACAAAAAGGAGGAGTTAATGAAGAACTTCTTCAAGTTGGAGTCACTGGGCATCGAACCGAGGAAAACCAAGAATGACCCGGAGCAGCGCGCCATCGACCTTCTGGATAAGCGCAGTCGACGGCTACCTGACGGGCGGTTCGAGACCGGACTCCTGTGGAAAAAGGAAAAAGAGAAATGCGCAATTACGAACACGACAAAGGGGCATGCACACTTGCCCGATATCACGCGCTTTTCAAAGTGGGAGCGCCTGATCAGGGCCACCGCACGCGCTCTACAATTCATCGACTTGTGCCGCAAAAGGAGGCACATAGTAGCAGCTGCGCGTCGCAAAAGGACCATTGCCAACCCGACGTCGGACCCGGCATGGTCAGGAACAAGGAAAGGCGACGCTAAGACTGCACAAAAGAAGGAACCAGCGCGCGGCAAGTGCAAGTTCGTACCGATGGAAGCGCACTATCTCATACGAGCGGAGCATCAATGGATGAAGGCAGCACAAGAGGACAGCTACGCATGCGAACGTAAGCGCATCGAGCGTAGCGCCACACCGGCGGGAGACGACAAACTCGCCGCACTAAGTGTGATTGTGGGAACCGACGGACTGCTACGACAAAAGGGAAGAATCGCTGCCGCAGGAGAGATTAGCGAGGAAACGACGAATCCGGCTGTGTTGGATGGTTCACACAGCTATACGAGGTTGTACATAGACCATGTACATAGGAAAATGCACCACGGAGGCGTCGAGCTAATCGTCAACGAACTGCGACAGCGACTGTGCATAGGAAAGATTCGCCCTACAGTAAGGGGCGTCATAAAGGCATGCATGACATGTAGACTAAGGAAGGCGAAACCGACGACTCCAGCCACCGGCGATCTACCGCACGCGCGCGTAGCACATCACGCGCGCCCGTTCACCTTCACCGGGCTCGACTACTTCGGTCCCATCGAAGTAACCGTGGGCCGACATCGAGAGAAGAGATATGTCGCCTTATTTACATGCATGACCACGAGGGCTGTACACTTGGAAGTGGCAGCATCACTCAGCGCAGATTCCGCCATCTCTGCGCTACGACGATTCATGGGGCGACGCGGCTGCCCAACGGAGTTATGGTGTGACAACGCCACTAACTTTAAAGCCGCGGAAAAACAACTCACCGAGGCCGCACTAGCCGCGGTGCAAGAGGAAGCAACTGCGAAACACATCGCGTGGCGTCACGTTCCCCCTTCCGCCCCCTTCATGGCCGGGGCCTGGGAACGCATGGTGCGCACGGTCAAAGAAGCCCTACGAGCGACGCTACGCGAGAAGTACCCTAGCGACGAGACACTCCACACATTACTCATCGAGGCGGAGAACACCGTCAACTCCCGCCCACTCACACACGTGGCGGTAACACCGGAGGAGCCGGAGGCGCTCACACCCAATCATCTGCTGCTGGGGCCTAACTCACATGTCCCAGCGCCGGGCGCCTTCACTGCAGACGACGTGAATGCGCGCAAACACTGGCGGCGCGCCCAGCGGCTAGCCGATAACTTCTGGCGCCGCTGGCTCCGAGAATATCTCCCCCTGCTACAGTACCGGCGGGAGCCCCGCACAGTCGGCGAGGCACCACGCGTCGGAGACTTGGTCGTCATATGCGACCCGAACCTACCGAGGAACACATGGCCCAGAGGAAGAGTCATCGCTACGTACCCCGGGCAAGACGGCGAGGTTCGCATCATCGACGTCCAGACGAGCAACGGCCACATCCTGCGGCGACCGACCAAGAAAATCGTCGTTCTACCAATTAGATCGCGAGACGGCGACGGCGGGAGATATGTTGACGACGAAAAAGGCTAGGGTACTTAGGCAAACATGTATATAGTTTCGCAAATAGTTGTTAAGTTTTTATGTATATAATATGGAAATAATGGAGTAATCCCTAGTATGTCCCTACATAAATCGTTGGTGCATAGTATAGGTATCGTTGGTGCATAGTGTAATTGAGGACATACTAGGATCTTATCAATGTAAATACGTGTTAGCAATAAGGAAAATAAATGATTCCCCGCGGGTAGCGGGAGGGGTACATAAATGGACAAGTGGAGGGGAGGCCCGACGTTGACCGGCGGTGGAGGAATCCCGCAACTAGCCGCAAGTTGGAGAACCCAATACGCGAATAATAGGCGGACCATTTCCGGTCAAACTCACTTCCGCAGCGGCATCCACTCCGACAAGAACAAGAACAAAGAAGAAAAACAAGTACCTCTGCGCTACCCCGGCTCTATTGAAGAACAAGCCTTGTTGTTTTAATCAAGACACGGAAACACCTATTATACAGTCCACACCCCCCGGCGATCCAGTTGGTGCGGAGTACAGACACTAGCATTCATTCTACTGCGTGTTAGTGCATACGTATCCCGCACACATACAAAGTTCCATTCATGCGCAAGCGTCGCGGTAAGTGTTCTCTGTAGGAACATACATCTGCGTGTCACTTTTACAAGCTATTGTTTAGCGCTCGGACAAGTTGGCAATGTCGTGGCTGGTTGAAAAAGTGCACAAATAAAATAATTAGAAAATATTACGAACAGAAATCCCGACTTGGATACCATTAGACACATCTGAAAATATAGGCCATTTTTTTTAACCTATTACAGTTTTCTTGATATCCCCCGTACGAACTATAAGCCTCGTAATAAATGTGGGTGTATAAAATTTATCTATTTTCGATAATCCGACACACACACACACGCACACGGACACACAATAGTATAGATATAGTTGCAAGTATAACATCATTAACAACCACATTTAGAGTTCATACCTATACATTTTGTCACAAATACCAAAATCACAGTACCAAAAGCCCCGACCACTGGTAATAATAATAAAACACACAAATAAAGTACATACTTCTAATACATTTACATATCATGTATCTTACAGGTATGGCAATGAAGACAAACTAGCTGGTCTTTGCGGCGTCATCCAAGCTTTAGTCAGTGTAGTCGAGGACCAGAATCAAGATATACTAAGGTGTATCAGCACAAAAGACTGTAAGACAGTGTTTCTTGTGAAAGGGCCTTTAATACTCGTCGCTGTTTCCAAGTCTAATGAAAGCGAGACACAGCTAGTGCTACAGTTGACGTAAGTCTTAGTAATTATATATATAACGACCCGCCCTCGCTTCGCTTCCGTTAATAAGATTTTTTTTTCAAAATTTCAAAATAAAATATAGCCATTTTATTTTGAGGGAACCCTAATTTTTTCTAGTAATAAATATAGCCTATGTTACTCAGGGATAATGTAGCATTCTAATGGTGAAAGAATCTTTGAAATCGGTCCAGTAGTTTTTGAGTTTATTCGTTACAAACATACAAAAATACAAATCTTTCCTCTTTATAATATTAGTGTAGATTACAGTCCGATGAATCCTTTTCACTACTTAACAGTATTTATGACGATGATGACGATAACACTATTGCACAAAGTACAATAGGTGGGCTAAATGCTACATGCCATCTTCAAGCCAGACGAGGAGAGGCCATCTTCAGGAGAGGAATGATAATAATGACAGTGATGTAATCAATGAAGGAGAAAAGCAAATAGAAAATGAAAAATGTAACAGAAGTATTATTAAAACAATGTACTTGATTAGTTTTGCAGTTGCCCCCAGTATCATACTCGTACATAAGTTCTTCTTGACTAAATTTCTAAACTCTATTTGATAAACATTAACTTATTTGTCATGTTCAATTAACTATACTTACGGTATAAGTTGTGTCTCAAGTGTTTTTACTACTTAGCAATATATATGTGGCTATTTACTTTTACCTTTAAGAAAATCAATATTTTGTATAAGTTATTGAGCTTTTAGCTACAAGTTCTCCTAAAAAATAATAAATAATTAAATATGGATGTAAGAAAGCCGCGTGGCGGGAAGCGTAGTGTGGCATGCCCTTCGCCTAAGTGGACTGGTGACTTGAAGAAACTCGCCGGTAGTGGGTGGACGAGAAAAAATAGGGAAAATAGGATAGCATGAGAAATGAACACAGGCACTGGCATATCACTCACGAGAGGGGTAACTTAGCCAGTCAAGTCCGCCTAGCGGCTGTGGGATTGCAGCGTGCATCCACCCCCTCCCAATGATTGTGGAGGTACCCACTGTAGCCATCTTTAAAATGATCAGCATAACAGAAAAGTCGGCACATTTTGAGCCCAAGGCATTTTTAACTTAGAAACCCGACAAGGGCACTTACAATTGCTGAAAATTTCTTGCCCCTTTGTAACAATAGAACTTCAGACAGATTAGAAAGTAACAAAAGAAGATCAAAAAGTTTAATCAACAAATAAAGACTTGTATTCATACGAACGGCAAAAAATACTCAATGAACCGCAAATCATAATCAACAAACCAATCTATTTATTTTAAATTACTAAGAATGTAATCACCAAGAGTTGACTTTATTGGCATTTTACTTATTTTATTTATTATTACTTTATTGGCACCAGAGAACCTAAACCCGCCTTTAAATTTGCTACCATCGATTTGCCGTTTATTCAGTATTTTCTGTTGCTCGCTTATTTCTCAGAATTAAATTGCAATATAGTTTATAACAAAGGAGAAAACGATTATAAACAATTTTCAGATATGCCTTCAATCAAATAGTCTCCGTACTAACACTGACACAGTTAAACAGAATATTCGAACAGAGACGTAACTACGACCTGCGTAGATTGCTCTCTGGAGCAGAAAGATTAATCGACCACCTTCTTATATTCATGGAAAAAGACCCAGCCTTTTTACTTGGCGCCGTCCGATGTCTGCCTTTACCGGAAAAAATTAGAGAAAATATCACAAGTGCTATAACCTCAGCTTGTAACAAGATTAGAGATTTGGTTTTCGCGATACTCATAGCTGGAAATCAATTGATAACTTTAGTGCGGATGAAGAAATATACGCTACATCCATCAGATATACATCTGCTGTTCAATTTGGTGCGGAGTTCAGAGTCATTCAAAACTGCTGAGAGTTGGACGCCGATTTGTTTGCCGAAGTTTGATGCCACGTAAGTTACTACAATTACCAATCATTTTTGCAAAATTTTAGGACTTAGTTTATTTTTATTTACTAATTTTCATCTGTATTACATTGTAGTTTTTCAATATAATGAATTCACTTAATTCTTTTTTTTATAGGGAAAAGGTGTAAGTCGAGCATAAAGTCCTGGTGGTAAGTGGATGCTGTCTCCCTGCGACATGCGCGATATAACATGATCTCAGTCCAGAATGAGACGTTGGACCCCGGAGGCGCTGCCTCCACTGGAGATTTAGGAATGGATTTGGTGAAAGGGTTTGAACAATGGGGAAGGATACGAAAGGTTGGGATGGGAATTAGCTCTGGCATATCGCACTCACTACGGAAACACATAAGACACTATCTATACATATAAAGAGACGTCCTGACCTGCTGACTGACTCATAAACGCCGAGCCGAAACCGCTAAAACTAGAAACTGTACAGTAGCTTCCATTTATGATGGTAAGAAGGGATTTCTCGAAATTCAACCCCTAAAGCCATGAAAGTTTGTATGGAAAAAAACATTTTGTGATCCGATTAACTTGAAACTTGGTACAAATATTCTATAATACAAATAGTTAAAGACGTGTTTTACCGTTTTTAGAAATTGTCTTAGTGCTAAAATACAGACTAAAATTTTGTATAAAATCATAATTAAAAGCGATTATTAAGCTGTGGGCAATAGCTAGTTCTAAGTATCTCGATGTCAATTTTCAGAGGTTTTCTCCACGGACACGTCTCCTATATCTCGGAAGACTGTCAAGCCTGCTTACTTCTTCTAACCGTCCAACGTGACGCTTTCTTCCCACTTTCCCAAGCCAAACACACGATAGCTGAAAAACTTAGACGATCCAACTGTCTAGTCGCTATCAATGAGGCTTTGAACAGAAACGAAGAGTTACCCACTACGAACCCTCTCAAACACATCGACATGCCCGAAATAAGACATTTTATGTACAAATGTAAATCAACAGCTCAGTTGTTCACATCGGACCCTGTAAGTCTGGATAGGTTACAGGATTACAGGATAAGGCATAAGGAAGGCGGTGATGTTAATACAAAGACAACGGGGAAGTTATCGGATATAGATTATGTGAGGAATTATAGGAAGTTTTGTAGTCAAATTCATTGCACGAGTACACCAGCAAAGTTGATTTTTAGATCGAATTCGCAGGACACTGTCTTAGCTTGGGTGAGTTTGAATTTCATTTATTTATTATTAATTTATATTATTTTAATAAAGCTCAAAGCTATTTAGTATAAATAACATGGTTGGATTTAAATATATGTAATTCTTAATCTATTCTTAATATAGTTATTCTTCTTATTTGTGACTTTCTTTACGTGACAAATGGACCATATTGTCCGTTATAATTTCTCAAATATTGACACTAGTGGAATCTTAAAAAATAACATAACTTTATCTTAAAAATCAGATGTTAAAACATGATCCTGAAGTAACAAAATTTTAAATTATAAAGTCTATGAGGTCTTTTTGTTCAGATACCGTCACGTTTTTCTGTTTAAAAACATATCACACGTACGAACATTTCGCCCGATGGTAACTGGTTATTATCATCTGTGAATGTCCGAGATACATATTGTCAACAATATCAGTCAAGAATGACGATCGTTGGCACAACCCTGGGTCCGCCGTCTACCTTTTGAGATTTAGGAGTCGATTTGGAGAAAGGGTTGGGAAAGGTGAGGAATAGAGAGAAAGATGGAACAGGCAGCCATTTCTCTAACTGTTCTTATTTATGGGAAAGGAGGATGGAATAGGATGGCGAGTGGGGAGTGTAATGAATGAGAGACTTTTCTTATATCAATATACTTCCAAATCAATGGTATTCGAAGGAAAATGAGTTTATATCGAATAATGGAGTCAAGCCAACATTAAGAATCGGAACCGAGTGTTTCACAACACAATTCATGTTCTAAAAAATCTTTAAAATATTTCAGGTGACAAACGGATTCGAACTGTATGTAACATTCGATCCTTTAATGGAAAAAGACCAAGCAATCAAAGCAGTAGACCGTCTTTTAAGATGGATTAAGAAGGAAGAACAAAGGATATTCATAATGAACGCACCAACCTTCTAGCCCTCGAAATTCACTGTGCAAGCGCTCAGTGACATAATAAAAAACTCTGTCAGCAGACATTCTAGTACGGAAGAGTGAACCCTGGTGGAAGGGTTGTGTGAAAACGGCCGGTCCGATTTGTGTGAAAATGTATTCGAAAAGTGAATCATGTGAAAATCATTTGATTGTGAAAATTGTGAAATTATACAGATATAATAATATGGCTATTTAAAAGTCTAAATAAAAAATAACACCTATCATTAAAACTAGTAACTTGTGTTCTGTGATTTTTTTCTCTCATTTTTCTTTGTTGCACAATTACCTGGAAGAGATCGCATATTGTATTGTCATTCAAGGATATGTGCACATGTAATAACTATTTGTATGCAATAAAGAGTATTTATTATTATTATTTATGTATTAAGCTAGCAGCTCTCACTGATGCGCCTATATCAATACAATTGTGCTACCTTCTTTCTGTCTAAACAGTTTTTGAATTTCTTCACTCCTGTCTAGTGCGGTAGATTATTCCAGGAGTTGACCACTATTTGATAGGAAGTGCTTGTACGGAGGTAGCGCTAGTTCGCATTATCCTTAAATCAGGTACTCTTAGATTTTCGTTTGCTTTAATATTGTAAATAGAAATCGGGTACTGTTATTATTTCCCCCAAAAAAGTACTTTTTCTGACGCTGCTAGGAACAGCAGCGCCGCGCACTGCAATCATAAACAGCTGCTAATGGAACGCTACTATCAAACACCTACATGTATGTAAAGCGGTGCAAGTGTACGTACACGACCCAAAAGAGTGAGTGTACCGTGTGAAATGTTGTTTTTAAAAAGTGGTCGAACGTTTAATTCGCATATCTACTCACTGTTTTTAAATAGAAAAAACAATAAATATGATTTTTAATATTTCTCACACATTTTTTGAATAATATGACGTTTTTCTAATTAGACCTTTAAGCTTTTGAGCCATTCTGCATACTTGGACTTTCCGTGACTTGGGCGTTATGCGAATTAGATGATTTGCTGCATAATACAAAGTTTTTTTGCGGTTGGCAACACGTAGCCGCCTTTTGAATATGATAATAATGAGCTACATATAAAATGAGCTTAATAAAGGAGTTTGTATTTAGTCGAATCCTCAATTACCCAAAATAAAAATAAAGTTTTTATTGTCGAAAAATATGATAGCAATCTAAGAATTAAGATGTCATGTAGATAGAATGAACTTTCAATCTACTCGTAGTACATTAATTAACTCACGTACAAATCCTATTTTGTTATTTTTTTATAAATAAATAGTTATAAGATTGAAGAGCCTTGCCGTATTTATGGCGTTTGAAATGTAGTTGAGTTTATATTTAAATTATATTTTTTGTTAATATAATGGAACTTATTATTAATCAAAAAAATATATAAATTTATATTATCAATAAGATTGAAAATCCTGTCTGGAAATCTATCAGTAAAATATCCAGTTAAGGGCAGATAATATATTGAAAAAGAGGATGAAATTTAACAGAAAAATATTAGTTGAAAAACAAGTTATGGGAAAATCGAATTTAATAATTTGGTTTAAAAACGTATTTTCGGTTCAAGAGAATTTCCCTTTTAGTGTTGCCGTAGGATATAATTGATACAAGTGTTGCCAAATAAAAATAAAATAGAATTCAACAACTATATTGACATCACATTATTATAGATAATTAATTGTCCTGAGATGCATAATTTTTTATTAATAATTTACCATCAGTCCATCTTTCTCCACTGCTGGATATATATTTCTTCCACGAAAGGATTTTCGCGTTTTTTTTTAAAAATAACTACCAAGACTTGTAACATAAACGAGCTGAATGAATCGTTTCTGGGTTGGAAAAAAATCTGCTTAGGAAGATTTTCTGTTAAATTTCGAATTTTATACGAAGCTCGTATTTGAAATGCTAGCTTTGTTCACACATCTAACATTAACTGTAACATATACAAATGACAAGTCTTGTTTGTTTGTGCCAATCCTAGGAACTACTCTAGTCCGATGTTCTATGGTAGTTCCAGAAGACTCCAATGTAAAAATTATCAAAATAAATTAGCTCGACAATTATGAATAATTGCTTTTTAACTATCATTCTGTGATGACAATTTTATGTAACCTCAGTATTCCTGTATAAAGTTTTATTCAATATAAATTAAGTAGGTAATTATGTTGAAATTGTTATATGTAAATAAAATTGTAATTGTAATTATAAATTGAATATATTGTTTTATTGTTACTATTTATAATGTCATGACCTTATCCGAGCAAAGGGACCTTATTTAGGTATAGTATAGACCTACGTATTGCCTTCAGTTATGTTTAAATAGAAACATTCTCTATGATTTTTAAGACATAGCAATAGAAAATATTTTTTTATCATATGCAAACTTCTCAAACTAATGTTAGCTCAAAATTTCCTAAACATACGCATCCATAATGTAGGGGGCATTTTCTTTGAGACATCTGTTCATAGTGAAAACATAATGGTATGCTTTGAGATAATTATATGTACACCGGCCATCAATTTCGGAACTTTCTGCATAGTAGTGTTACTACCGAAGTATTCTTATTCATCATTCGACATTACACCCCCTCGAATATTGGTCGCAGGACTGATAATCGATGGGGTAGAAGTCCCCGAATGGAGGGTACATACCGGGAAGTGCACCGTGGGACGCCCTCCGGCCAGGTGAACCGACGACTTGAACGAGATTCGCCGGTGGTGGTTGGATGAGAAAAGCCGAGGATCGTGTGGTGGTGAGCTTTCGAGGCCTATATCCAGCAGTGGAGGACATCAATGTCATCAGACATCCCCTCGCCGTCTATAAATATCGGTTTACGTGAAGAATAGTCTTTACGAGTACGGATTCTTACCACTGCAAGAAATGCAGATGCATACTCGTGAGTTGCAAGATCTTTCAAGGGCACATGGACTTTATTTTGTAGTTATTGGATTTTATATTTTTCACAATACACCTGAACTACATTTACAACATTGACATTGAAACAATACAACATTTAACATTGACAAGAATTAATTCAACACAGATTGCAAGAACCTTTCTAACTGCCCTCAGATATTTTCTGAGTAAATTGATTAGTTTTAAAATAAAATAAACAGTTCATTTTAAAAGCATTTATTTTCTTAATGTATTAGTATCGTCCACCTCTATCCCGCCGTCTGTCAATTTCATGTCTGTCCCGCTCCCTCCTAGGCTCTCTTTCACGTTCTCTAACTCTATCCCTTTCCTTCTCTCGTTCCTTCTCCCGTTCTTTCTCCCGTTCCCTTTCTCTATCCCTTCGACGATCACGTTCTCTGCTTCTGGAACGTTCTCTTTTGCGATCCTTGTCGCGCCTGTCGCGTTCTCTTGATCTGTAAAAACAAATATGTATTTTTATAGACATTTTAACTTAAACTTGTTAACTAATGGAACTGAGTCCTAAGAATAATAAATAATACCATAAGAATAGTAAACAATACAAGTATATACAATGTATGCAAAAGGCGCGAAATAAACACCCACTCAGTCTACATCAATAAATATCCTCAGCCAGTGACATTCCTCTGTCGTCGATGGAAGCCTGGAAGCCGTGAGGGCTGTCACTTATACTTATTTAATAATTTATTATATCCGCATACCTATTAGGTTAGTTAAATTATATAGTTATTAAAACGGTTAGTTAATACCGCGCGCGGAACACAGCGAGTGTGGCCAACAAAGCAATCCAAATTTGAATCGGTGTGAAACAAAGCGTCGCGTCGTACAGATTGTTCGTCATGTGAGTGTTACGTAATATTTTTCAAAATGTCATCTTGTGTTGTTAAACACTGTTAAAACTATTCGCAAAAACAGAAGAAGGAAGGCAGTTTATTTCATAAGTATTGATATTTTATTATTTTTAATATATTATATTTCGTTTTTAATATTTACTGATGAATTGGGGCACAAAGCCTCATGCAAAATCGGTTAGTGTTACCAGGATACATTGAGATGCACTATTGCATAATTTGGAACGCAGCCACTAGAGTGACTGATGTATCTGTCAAACCTACTGTGCGTCTGTGTTAGAGGTTCGCATACGTGAAGGATCACGAATAAACTACACATACATATAGTGACTACAGTTGATTTATCAATAATTTCCACTCCTAAAATACAACAGAACTACAGAGACAAGTAGTACAGGATTGAGCCCAGCAGAAATGATGCTTAAAAGATACAGAACAAAGATAGATTTAGTAAAAAGAGATATAAATACAGAGAGAAATAGTAAGGAAACTACAGACAGATTGGTAAACAAAGAATTTCAAGCCAATATTATAGATTTCTTAGGAAGACACAATATTCCACACTCAAGTACTGCAACAAAAGAAAATTTACTAAAATTCATCAAAGAAAACATTCCCAAAAAGTTGCATATACACCATTGCACAAAGTCAAGAGCACAATGTACTACAGCTTCCACCTTACTACTGCATTTTCAATCCAATTGAATTGATTTAGGCAAACATAAAACTGAGTGTTAGACGGAATAATGTACAACCAAAATTGTCAGTGTCAGAAGTCACAAAAGGAGTGCTGTCAATGCGATAGAGCCAACCACATGGGAGAATTCACTATCTTTTACTCAATTGTGTTATTATTTATTTATCTTTATTATCTAACTTTTATTTGCTAAATAGTTTTTTTTTTATTAACAAATTTACAAAGAATAAGTATATAGCTAACATAATTGTTAGCACTCCTATTCTGGATGGACTATACTTACCTATATTGCTAATTTATATTTTAATAAATAAATAATAAAGTATAATAAATTTAGTATCAACTATTATAATATCCACAATGGGTTACATGGGTGGGTTACATTACATAGCACTGACATAGTGTACAATATTGTTAGTGTAGAATCAACAAAAAATATGAGTGTAGGTAGGTAGACCCCATCTTATTTTCTTAACATGTACAAGCACCTTAATACAAGCCATCATCAGTCAAGAAATGAGGATAGCTGGCACATCCTAGGATGCACTGCTAATCTTTCGACATGCAAAGCCCATATTTATAAAGATTGGGGAAATGAGATTTACTGTATTATGACTCATTTACACTAGTTGATATACAGCATGGAGGAAGTAATAAACATAATGCAAGGACATTGAACATCAATAATTCTCATTCAATATTAAATGACAGAAATATAAAATGTCGAACCTGTCTCTCCTTCTATCTCGTTCCCTTTTATCCTTATCTCTTCTATTTTCTTTGGCTTCTGGTTCAGGGTTATCCTCGTCAGAAGGCATGTCTTCGTCTAAATCGTCATCAAGGGCGGAAACCTTCGGTTCAAGTTCATTATTCTCTTCTAGTACATGCCGTTTCTGTACTCGGGGCAAAATTACATCGCAAAGACGTTCCTCACGAAGTAATTCATCAATAAATTCATCCATGTGAACTATTTCATACTGACCGTCACGATTTTGCCGCCTCAGCTTCCTATTATCATTGTATAAAGGCTCGAGATATTTGTAACAATCCACTGACGTCCCAGTAATCCTCATGTAAAAAGCACCTAGTGCACGCACGTACTTGAACTCCTCGTTCTTAATAAATTCGACTACAATGTCCTTTTCAGGTTGTATTTGGAGCATTTTCAAAATTAAACACAGGAATGGTGTTGGATAAATGAAGCCGCCGTGCACGCCACCGATGTAACGCAATTCCATCGCCTTGTCTACAAGTAACTCTGCGGTTAGGGCGAAACATTCTTCCTTCCAATATTTGGAGTCGTATATGCGTGATCTAATGATCTTTTCAATTATATATTGAGGATTTGTACCTCGAATAGATTTGGCGTCTTTTACAGTACGATTTGCCATTTTTATATTGACAAATGATAATTTTATAATTTTGTACTTGACTTGAGAGCAGTGTTGCCAATGCTTTCCAACCAAAGCGCGTTGAGTTGGCGTTAAAAAGCGCTAGATTGGCATGTTTTTCGGAAAATCGCTCTAGAATCAAAGAAAACATTAAAAAATTAAAGTAATTTTTCATATTATCAATTTTTAATCAAATATTATCAATACTAATATGAAAAAAGATAATAAATACTTTTTATTGCATAAAAATATTTATTACAGGCGCACAAATAATAAATGACAAAATACAGTAAACAACCTTAGCGCTAAGGTGATAAAAACATGATAGTCAAATATTTATAAGCTAGCATCACTGTTTGACAGTACAATGTTTTTTCAATAGACAGAGAATCCTCTAGACATCCCTATAGATGATATTTACCCTCAAGTTGCACAGAAAAGAAAAGCGTGTATCAAATTATCAATGACGTAAAAAAGAGACACAGTATTGCTATCGCGCATCCCACTTTGCGTGCCGGTTTTATTGTGCCCAAAGTGTACGGGCACTTTATTATTATAAAAGTATATAGCTCATTTACCATCGATTGGCATCGATGTGGGTGGCACCGCCGGAATTGGCTCTTTATTATATGGCTTCTTCCGAGGTTCTCGAGCTCTCGAGAAGTGGAGGTTTTCTTCGGTTATTGTAAAAATTGTGTATTAGGCGTTTTGTGGTTTAAAAGTGATAGTTCATTAAACATCAAAGTGTTTTTCATGCGTGGTGTTTGTGATAATCAAATGAATGCCTGCGACTGCGTTTTTCGTGTCCAAGGAGTCCTCTTCTGTCAGTAAAATCGATCTATCGCATTATTAAGCGTTTTCTAACTTTCTTCGACGGGACTGGGCTAATGACGTGATTCATAGAACAATAATTACGTTTTATTATTTGCTATGCTAGTGTCTTAATAAATAAGACAAAGAAAATAATTAAATAATAATTGTGAGATCCGTTATTTGGAAAGTATGTAAATAAATCGTTCTGCACAAATATAATTTAGGTAAGTTGAGCGCTATAAAATTACCCCGCGCGTTTTACTATTGAACGAAGTCTGACGTCTGACCTATGTCATTTTTTACAATCACTTGTCAAGGAATGTCAAAAATCGCGCTTCTTGATTTTGTTTGAATCGAAAACCGTCCCTACTGTTACTTATAACAACAATATAGCAAAAACATTTGATATTCTTTTATTATTCGTTAAATTAATTCCATACCCACATATTAAATAATGCAGAAAACAAAAAAGAAAAGAACTGGAGAAGAACCAATGGATGTGGATGAAAATCCTGGAGCGTCGCAAAACGGTAGAACATCGGATGGCGAAGCGCAGAACAGTGACATAGACCACATGTCTGATGACGAAGGTGGTGTTCGTGTAGGAGATATTTACATTCCCCCCGGTCCAAAACCGGCGCTTACTTTTGATGCTACAGGACCGAGGTTGATCATAACTCATATTGTCAACAAAAACTTTAAAAGCTACGCTGGCGTGCAGACTTTAGGTCCTTTTCATAAGGTAAGAACGAAAGCAGTAGCTATGTATACAAGGCCACACATTATTAACAGTAATAAGGGTGCATTATCACTAAAGTAAAAATCTGAATGGAGAAGAGAATACAGCAATAGAATATTGTCTAAAAATTGTGTCACTAATTACATCTAAATTATCTGCTCAAGTTTATCTAAATTATCTGCAGATGGTAATGTTCTTCTGCTGTACGGATTCCCAAATATAAAATTGTTGTTAACTATAAATGACCCCCTCAAGCCTCTATATTTACTGGGGAGTTATTTTGGAATCTGTATTGTTTATAGAATCACATAAGTTAAATAAGTTCATTATATTTTCTGCCTCATTGAGTTATCTGCAGGATATTAACAGGTTTCCTTTCCATGCTAGAGACAACTTTTATATCACTTCAAAGATAAAATATGTGCTATATAAATGCCACTTAAGTCATATCAGCGTGGATCCGTAGTCATTTTAATTTTGGTATCAAAAATGAGATGTTCAAGCATGTTTTCATTTTGAATGTTCCTTTACTCATATAATATCATATATAATATAAAAAAACATATTTCAGAGTTTCACAGCTATAGTTGGCCCAAATGGCAGTGGCAAGAGCAATGTCATTGACTCCATGCTATTTGTGTTTGGCTACCGAGCCTCTAAGATCCGTTCCAAGAAGATCTCTGTGCTAATCCACTCATCCAGCAAGTTTCCAAATGTTAATAGTGCTTGTGTTGACGTCCACTTCTGTCAGATTATTGATGGAGTAAGTAAATGTAGTGAAATCGTAAATTTATTATTAATTGGCTTGTGTTTAAAGGAGTAGCAAAAAAAAGCTAAATGAGCGAATCATTTTGAACAAAACATCATATTAAACAGTCAACACCTATTTAAAAATTTTACCTTTAAATTTTGCTGCCTATTTAGTATTTTCTGCTGTTCATTTGATTATTTTTCTTATTACTTTTAGCAATATAATTGTATGTAATGTATATACATATATATAATGTATGTCAATATAATGTATATACATATACATGCGTACATGAATATGTATGCATACATACATATGTATGTATGCATGTATATATGCCTGTAGGTATTTATATTTTAGACATATTTACTTTATTGCACCATCCTTCTCTCCTTACCTTACCACCCACAGGTTGCCCGGAAGAAATCACTTTAGCAATAAGTCTACCGGTTGTACTTCTAATTACTTTTACTTTGTATGTTTTTGGTGAACAATAAAGTGTATCTATCTATCTACTGTTTGGAATTGGAGGTCATCAATTTTAAGTAAATCATCCCAATAGTATACAATTTTGTAAAAAGTTCACTAATATAATATAAAGTAGTTAATATATATATTATAATCAAAAAAATATAATAAAAACACTTTGTAGAAAAAGTGTATGCAATAGTTATTTGATTAAGGGGGTATTCTGGTCTAGAGCCCTACTTTTTGGGTATTTTTCAAACTAGGATAAAAAAATAATTAAAAACATTTTTACTATCCATTTTTTTTATACAATATTTATTGATTTTTAAAGTATATAAAAAAAATTAAAAAGAAAAAAAAAGTCAAAAATTCATCCAGTGACAGGCCGGTGAAGTGGGGGTTGCCAGTCAAACGGTGCTTCCTGGTTGACATGATTCCAACCCTTGTAGTGATCTAAATCGAACAAACAAAAAAAATTCTTAATTAATAAAGATGTCGCTATATCTTGGACCTCGGCCAAAAAAAAAAAAATTCACAAAATGGCGTCCACTTGAATAAAAAAAATTTTTTTACCCCTGTTTTTCGACCTTTACGAATTTTTTAAAAATACTTCAAATTAAAATTTTTCAAAATCCAAGGTCCAAGTGATAAAGAGATGTATAAAGAAGATTCTCACAAAATTTCAAAGGAATCGGTCAGATAGAACTTGAGGTATCGTGTCAACCACCTCAACAAAAGGAGTTTTGAGAAAAACGCGTTTGAAGTTTGAGAAAGATTTCCAGTAGAATAACTCAGATAATAATATTTAATACTCACTTTGGATTAATCGGCGATCCCATATCCATAGATTGGACCTTCTTCTTTCTCAAAATCGAGATTTTGTGAAGTTCTTTCTTCTAAACGAGCTGTTCTGCCTGCTTTTGAAGCAGCAGAAGCTCGTAGTTCAGAGCGATTAATCCTCAGCTCGTTACGTCTAACAGCAAATGTGTGAGCTTCAGTACCAACGATGATGCCCATGAGTGCCATTATATTTAAAATCTTTAAAAAGCCTTCATTAAAAATAGCAACGGCTAAATAATATGCAATTTCTATAGTTTGGGTTCCAGCGTGAATATGCTTTGGAGCAAAAGTCCATATTAATGAATTGAGGGATTCATTATTATTTTGTGTTATACTTCCAGGTATATTTTGTGTGGACAGTTCCAGGTATATTGGGTACGTACTGTTATTCAGGTATATATAAAAATTTAAAAGGGTACATAACGAGCTCAAGTCGGATACAAAAGAATTTCTGGAAAACATCTGCCGTTCATTGTGTGATCACTCCGCTCGGCCGGTTTAGGTGCTGCGTCACAAAATCCGCTGTATCTCCCAAAATAATTCGAATTTTGAAAAATCCTTTTAAGAGCATATTTTTGAAAGTCTAAGCTTTGAAACTATGCAAAAAAAAAATTTTATTTTTTCAATTTTCTAGACCAGAATACCCCCTTAAGAGAAATATTCTAGAGGGTGGTACCTATTGTTGACTCACATTTTATGTGGTTTGAAGTTCAAATCCTGATATATACTTGGAGAACTCAGAAAGTTTTACAAAAATGAAACAGAATGTTTTTGGGTTTCCAATTTTTTCATTACATTTTTTCAAAGTACTCCACACTTGCATCTATACAAAGTTTCATGCATCTGAATCAATTTTAAAATAATTTTTTCCACTCTTCTTCAGGTAACTCTTTCACAGCCTCTTTGAACATAGCCAATTTGAACATTAATTAATTAGCCAGTGTTTTATAGATAAAAACTCTTTGTCGCAAAATTTTCTGAGTAGCCCAGTATACTACTGATTTTTTATTTTATCACTAGCTTGTCGGTGAACAAGTATCGCAATCAAACAGCTTGCTCAAGAATTAAAATGTGAATTGATTATATCAGTCAGCATTGGCCAATTGGATGCAGGATAAAACCATTTCCGGTTTAAAATAGGCGGTCACCCTTTAGTGGGACACAATAGGATGATATTAATTATATTACAGGAAGGCGAAGATTTTACAGTAGTTCCAAATAGTGAGATTGTTGTGTCCCGAACAGCGTTTAAAGACAATTCGTCCTTTTATACTTTAAATGGGCGCCGTGTGCAATTCAAAGAGGTCTCCAAAATGTTACGATCGCACGGTATCGATCTGGATCACAATAGATTCTTGATTTTACAGGTACGATTGAAATTTCTATGTTATATATATATGCATAACACACAATTGGTGATAGAACTCATGTTTTTATGATTTCACACTTTAAGAGTCTAATGACCTTAATTACTTTATTATTACACACTTTAATGACCTTAAAGGCTCATTTACACGAGGAGAGTTTCTCGAACGGTTCAGGTGAGAATATTGTATACGATTCTTGTATGCGGCCAAACGACAAACAATTCTCGCCCACAACTGTTCACATGATCATAAAAAAATGATGCTAATAGGGATAACAGTGATCAGATGATGATAACAGATATCCTACCTTTTGACCACTGTTCGACAAACGCTCCTTGTGTAAATGAGCCATAAAGTCGACCCCGATAAATGCTGTTTAAAATTTTATTCTATGTCGCTTTCTAGCTATTTGAAGTTATAATTGTCAGACTCTAAAAGGAGTATTCATTTTAAGCAATGATTAATTTTAAGCAGGTTTATGAGATAGACCGTGGGTGTACATGTTTATTACTAGTTTTTAGACAATATATTTACAGACAAAAAACCAGTAATAAGTACTGGTTTTTTTTGTCTGTAAATATATTGTGTATATTGAATCTATATGACTAAAGTGGACTAAAAGTTTTCTTTGATATAAATTTGTTGATTTTCTTTGAAGTATCTTGTTGCCTGCGTCTTCAACCACATTAAGCTAGATAAAACTTACCTTATGTTAATAATACAGATTAATATCCATCCCATGACGTATATTTATGACATGTAAGTCATCGTTTTCACTTGTATTCATGAAAGCTATATTAAATAAAGTTTAACAAAGTGGTTTGTTTCCAGGGTGAAGTGGAACAAATAGCCATGATGAAGCCAAAAGGTTCTACCGAACATGAGGCTGGCATGTTAGAATACCTGGAGGACATTATTGGAACTGCCAGATACAAGGTACATGATATTCTTTAATTGACTTTGCAAGCCGGTTCTCAATTCAACCCATATGTATGTAATCAACTGTTACTCTCCATTTGATGGCATAGGAGGGAATGGAAAAAAGGGTCTCTCGAATAAGCCATCCCGAGTAAGTCATACCATTCAAACGTCATACCGATCGTCACTGGTTGGCCTTTAGTTTAGAATGCTTTGAAGCCGTTTTTTGTTTATAAATTATGAAACCCCTTTCATAAATAATTGGGTGAATAATCGTATATTCATAATAATTTGAAAATCTTAGGAACCAATAGAGAAATTGAATTTAAAAGTGGAAGAGTTAAGTGAAATGCGTAAAGAAAAGCTTAATCGCGTCCGATTGGTGGAACAAGAGAAGCAGAGATTGGAACAACCAATGAGAGACGCCGTTGAACTTATGAATTTGACCAATACCACTTTGAGGACTAGAAACACGTTGTTACAAAAGTATATGTAAGTATATTATATTTTTACACGAATCCTTGTTTATCTTTTAGGTAGCTTTCTGTCGAAAACTATTATAAAAACTAGCAATTCCCATAACTTCAGAACGACTTTAGAATATATATGGTTGGTTGATTGTATGTTGAGAACACATACAATGCAAAATAACCTATTTCATATTTATTTAAATTCATTTAACATATTTCATGTAAAATATTTCATGCAGATATGGAAAAAAATATAATTATTCGAATTGCTTGTAGATATGAAACAAATAAAATAATAGCAGAGAAGTGTAGAGAGATGGAGGGGTTGAAGGAAAATTTGGCGAAAATCGATGAAAAGTTGGCGAAACTCAACGAAGAATTGCAAGAGAAGAACACAGTACTCAAAAATGGCACAAAGTATGTTTATCTATTTATTTCCTTTGTAATACCAGAGAATATACTTTAGTTCACTTTGGACTTAAGAAAATCTACAAAAGGTTGGCGAAACTCTAATGTGGAATTGCAAGAGAAAAATACAGTACTCAAAAATGCCACAAAGTAAGTTTATTTATTTATTGCATTTATAATGCCATAGACAAGTATTGGATTGAGAAAATCAACGAAAAGTTGGCGAAACTCAATGAGAAAATACAAGAGAAGAATACAGTACTGAAAAATGGTACAAAGTAGGTTTATTTATCAATTTGAAACGAATAATTCATAATCTTATGATTTTTTTTTAGAAAATACGACGCGCTACAAAAACAAAAAGAGGAGGTAGCAGAAAAACTGCAAATTTGTAAAAAAAGGATAGTTACAACTCAAGCGGACAACACTCAAGCGAATAAGAAAAAGAAGAATCTGGAACAATTGTTAGAACAGGAGAGGGGGAAGCTCATTGATTTGGAGCTGGTATGAATATTTTTATTCATTGCCTTCAGTTATTATTATTATTATTTTTGTTATTCATTCTTCGCTGTTTCGATGACCGATTAACCTAGTCGGTAAAATGAAGTATAGCACTCAGCGCTTACTGGATGAGGTTCCATGTCGTACTAACCTCCAACCTAATCCAGTGTCACGTGCTATACGTTATGCTAATAAAATGTTAGCGAGACGTAGTGACATAGTGGTTTCCTTCCCAAATGAGCGGGTTCTGAGCAGGTATGCTGTGGAATTCTTAGAGAAATCGTTATAAAGAATGTACGCATTGATGTTTATAGCTGTAGTGTACCTTCTGTTTAAATACCGCATTTCCTCGATACGGAGGTGTCGCGCACTGTTCTCTCCAAAAATTATTTTATACCGCGAACCCGTAGGCTGTGGAACGAACTGCCTCAAGAGGTCTCTCCATTAAGCTACGAGAGTTTCTTCCATTAAGGTTCTTCAAGAGAGCTGTGAATAGGATTTTGCAAGGTCGGCGGCGCGCCCGCATACCCCCTGGTGTTGCAGGTGTCCATGGGCGGCGGTAACACTTACCATCACGTGGGACCGCTTGCTCGTCCGACAGTTATTTCCTTTTTAGCAAACTAAATTAATGCAGATGGATATAAACTGATTGGGTTCCTCGTAATCATTATTACAGTGGAGAAGTTCACCTTTTTCTGTTTCTTACCTAAAACAGGTGTAAAAAAATAAAAAAAAACAATAATTGTTTACGATATCTCTAAAATGACGATGTTGTAGCCTTTAAATTTGGATGTTGACAAAAAAAGTGCCGAGCATCATGTGACGTCACTACACTTTTGCATGTACAAACTATATAATATCGTTGATTATTCATGAAACTCCAACTTTTATTTAAACATTTTTTTCTTAAATATCAAAAATTGTTTCTCCCTTTTACAGATTGTAAGGTATAAAGGCCCTTTTAAGGACTCTATATACTGTGAGGTCATCATCGCGAGAAGCGCGTTTGAAACTATATCGGACATTTACCAACCAATTTTCAAAAATTTTTGTCACTATATGTAATACTTTTGGGTAGAAATATTTTTTATTTAAATTGTGCCGTGTGGTGTCGACCGGCCATAGAATAGAACTACCCTATTTCTTCCAGTGGGTGTCGTAAAAGGCTGCAAAGCCGCTACCACAAGCCCTGAGGAACTACACCACCTCTAAAAGAGTAGACTCTGCTTGGCCAGCTTGACGTTTTAAGGCCATACATCCTTCATGCACAAGACATGAGGAGGACAGTGCATGGGGAGGACCATGTCCAGCAGTGGATACTGAAAGGGCTGGTTGCGTTGCATTTTATTTAAATATGTTAAATCCGCTAGTTCTAAACCTAGTGAACTTACTGAGCTAAGCCAGGTCGGAAGGCTAGTTAATTACAAAATTATATACATTTTTAGGTTCCCGAGAAGAATAAGAGAGAAATAGAAGACTGTGAGAAACTTCTAGAAAAACACAAGGAAAGCAAAGTGCAAGCAGACTGTGAATTTGAAACAGTTATGGCTGGCATCAGGTAAGTCATTTTATACTGTTTTTCTATAACAATATCACGACCTTCCCATTAACCTGTCAACTTATATGAAATTTGACCTTTAATAGCTGATAGAGAACGTCGGCATTATAAATCCCAAAACATTTTTTCACACTTTAGTCTGTCTGTCTGACCGCGCATCACGCTAAAATCGTAATAAAACTTGGCACATCTCATGTGGCAGGTTAACATTTGGGATCCTTTTTATCTAGATCCTTAATAAAGTCTGGTAGTAAATAACTAAGATGTTCCTAAAGTAATTAAACAAATATGCATATAGGAGCTTTATCCATACTCGTTTATTCATATGGATATAGGTAATTAACGAGCATCGAAATTATACACTTTTATGCAGATCAAAAACCCAAGACTTACAAGAGAAAAAAGATAAACTACAAGGAAAATTAATAGGTCTAAAGAAGATCGTTGATGAAGCGAAGAATAATTACAAGCTCGCTGAATCAGAACTGAAAATATATTTAAGCACTGAAGTAAAGGAGAACGAAAAATTGGATCAAATGAAAGAAGCTCTCGAAAAAGCTCAGAGAGATTCTGAGGAGAAAAAGACGTAAGTTTTTTTTTAAAATATAAAACCGGTCACAAACCGGTTTGGAAATGAGAAAAAAATGATTTGAAATTCTTTTATGCTTTTGATATCTTTCTTTTGCTTTGCCATCGTATAATGCATTGTTCTTTAAGCTGTAGACCCTGAAGAGATAAAGTGTACGTGATGCGTACTTCAATAAAAACCATAATACTTTTTTTAATAAAATCTTAATAATAAAAAAAATGATTTATTCCGGTAAAAATAGGCAAAACAAGATTACCTCTTTACCTACAACATCTGTTTTTTATAATGCTTCACACGAAAATCTGTTGGTTTTTCGCAACAAAGTCAGTTGATTTCGGGTTAATGTTACCGAATTGTACTTGTACTCGGGCTTTACTTGTAAACTGTTTCTATATGCATTTTTAGTATACACAAGAGTAGAAAATCCGTTTTCACATAAGTATGTTGTTGAAAAAAGCAGTCGAAAATCTAGTAATATTTCCTAATCTTGTTTTAAATTTACTGGAAAACTGTAAAATCCTTCTCAGGGCAGAGTTATTGGATATTTTTAATAATTGATCCTTTTAAACTAAGAATAAGAATCCTAACTAAGAATAAGAATAAGAATCCTCCTAGACTAAGAATTGGGCAAAGTAAATGCATGTGCGATTACCTCTCGCTCCACTCACCAACTCCTCCCGCAACTGCTCGTCCGCAGTGTCGACACTAAGTAAAGAAGTTCGCTTTGCGCCATCGGATTTATTCAATTTTATATTTTAACTAAGATATGTTTTACTAGGGATCGACTTGCTTGAGGGTTAACTCAATAAGGGTTAACTTAAATCGCTGATCAATTTTTGTTGATCGAAACCCAAATAAAATACTAATCAAACCATTTAAAATTTCGTACTAAAGTGGAAACCCAGTGGGAACTGGCCGAAGATTTGAACTCATTACCTCGAATTACCTTAAATGATTCGAGAATAAATATTCCTAGCCTATTATACGGGTACCTTTGATTTGTTATTGTTATATTCAAATTCTTACCGCTTACCGCCAGATGGACCGTTTTTGTCTTTCCATATAAAACATGTCTATACATATAGTAAAATCGTAAAAAACCGCGTCTGTACATGAAATACTTTTTGAAGTAAATCATTTCAGTGTACTCTGTATGAACGATACAGAAGTCAAAACAGCTACTTTTAGAATTTTTGTCTGTCTGTCTGAATGAACGCAAAAACTACTGTACATAATTTAATGAAACTTGGCACAGTTATAGCTTACGACATGGGTTCTTATTTAAGGTCCATCTTATTCCGACCCGTTAAAGGTTCCCACGGGAATCACTAAAGTTCACGCTGTCGCTGGCGCCGCTAGAGTTCTATAAAATAGAAAAAAAATCTTTAAAAAAAAGTTCTGTTTTTGTTTTGTAGTTTACAGAAAGAACTGTCAAAATCAGTGCCACAAAACGAGCGAAAGTTACAGGAGTTACATTCCAAGTTACAGAGTATTAAGAATGAGGAGTCTTCAGTCTCCACTGAAGCCAGGTCTTTGAGGTGAGTGAATAAACAAAAGCCTGAAACATGTCAACCAATTTAAAATATGTAAAATCGTTCTAGTGAAGATTAAAATTATTATATGGAATAAATTAAAAGTTACAAACGTGTAAGCTTTTGTTGTCCTGTCTAAAACGCTCATAGCGCTCGTTACTCAGAGCGGACGCACTGTGATTCATTCAGCCCTTATAAAAAAAAAGATCGTGTCAAAGGCACTTACAAAGTACACATTGTTTGGTTAGCACGACGTCCCAACTACCCTCGATGGCGCGCTGGTGATCGCGCACTAGACATAAGGTCCAGTTTGAAAAGTTGTGTGTAACGTCTGGTTATTGCGATCGGTGGTCTTGGTCTTCGACTACCTGTGCGCGATCACCCTTAGATAAGAATAATTATCTCCGAAGATGTACATTTCATTATCTTTTTAGATCTTGAAATGTACGCATCGATCTAGTGCCTAAAGAAATAAGACACACTAAACTCTTGTATCACTAACCTAGTTTTTATGTCGTTACTTTAACACTATTATGAGGTTTTAATAGCCCGAAATAAACCTTTCCATTTTTTTATTTTTTATTTGTAAGTAAATAAATGAATACATGGATAAATATGTAAATGTCTCTTACAGAGCTCAGTTGGAAGAGTCCAAACAAGCAATGTCCGCCAATCGATCGCGTGGAAGGGTTTTAGATTCTTTAATGAAAGAAAAGAGAGACGGAAATCTTCCCGGGATATTTGGTAGATTGGTAAGCGCTTACAGAATCTCCTAATAAACAAAAAAATAATAAATAAATAATCATGAAGTTACTCCATTCCAACTTCCAAACTTATTTTTCCTTGAGAATGAAAAATGAATTTATTTGTAACTAGCGACCCGTCCTCGCTTCGCTTCGGTTTATAATTTTTTCTTCTTCAAAATTTTTGAAAGTAAAAGTATTTTTTGAATGTGAAAGTAGTTCCAGAGATTACCCCGAACATACCCACAAACACACAATTTTACCTCTTTATTATATTAGTATAGATTACTCTTAGAGTTAACAAATTATTTAGCAATTGTTCCAATTTGTTTTTATTATTATGTACTTGGTATTTGCTAAATATAAAGGTTACAAAAAATATGTATTTGTTCAAAAGTACAAGAATATTAGTAATGTTTGAAACAGGGTTGAGAAATTGGGCAGGGATGGGATGTGATGGGAATGTGTTCCGGTACATCTCACTCACTGCCGAAATACGTAACATTGGGAGAATAGGATGGCGCGGGAAATGTAGTAGATGTTACTGTAGATAGTGTTCTATGAGTGTGAGTTAATGTGGGGTAATGTGGCACTACAGCGTGCACTCTCTCTCCCCCTCCCCCCATTGTGCTTAAGTACGGATTTAAAAAAGAAATATCACTAGCTTGGTTATGAAAGAAACATGTGAGAAAATTTAAATGCTCGAGAATTAAAAAAAATCTGAACAATGTATATCCACCAATCTGCAGTGGACCTTTATTGTGAATTATGGCCTAAACCGTAGTTATCGGGAGTTTTGGGGGAACTCGTAAAGCGAAGTCTAGTTTCTATTTGATGAATTAATATAATAATCGTGTATTGTGAGTTTTCTGGTATAATAGTGATAGTTTATTGATTTTTTGTGCTTAATCTTTGTAATCTCTGTATTTCGTGTGCTTCCAAGGAGTCCAACTCTTCTGTCCTCAGTATACCGACTATCACTTTATTGAGCAACTTACTGATACTGAACTGGACGTTGGCGGGACTCGTTTTAAATTGTTTGGACTTTGAAATTGTTAATTACGGAAAAAACTACACTGGCACAATGTGATAATTGCGCTATTGCCATATAACAAAAGAAAAGACCTAGGTTCCCCTATTACTAGGGGAGCTATACCCTATTAATAATACAAATTACTAGGGGAGACCTATACATATGGGCGTTTATGGGTTGATTCATTGTTTCTCAGGGTGATTTAGGCGGTATAGATGCAAAATACGACGTAGCGATATCAACATGTTGCGGTGCGCTAGACAACATCGTGGTAGACACGGTGGAGACCGCGCAGGCGTGTGTGGAGTACTTACGGCGGCATGATGTGGGTAGAGCCACATTCATAGCTCTCGATAAACAGGCGCATCTTATACGGACATACCAAAACAGGAACACTTTGTAAGTAACATTGTATGAATTTTGTACGGTAGTTATAGATTTTTGACTCAGGTGTGTCTCAAACGGGTCTACCAGATCAGTAACAGCTTGTAAGTTGATTTCTTTTTCTATAAATTTTGCAAGGTAGTTATATTTCCACGGCTCATTAATTATTTCCCTTAATTTCATGCGAACTTCGACTTTTTACATTGCATTTAAGTTTGCCGTGTGACGCAACACGCCTCATGCATATACTAATTTTCAAATGACATCGTTTTATAGCCCAGAAAACGCGCCTCGTCTATTCGACTTAGTGAAAGTGAAAGACGATCGAGTTCTTCCCGCGTTTTACTTCTCGTTACGCGACACACTAGTCGCTAAAGACCTCGAGCAAGCTTCGAGGATTGCTTATGGAGCGACTAGATATCGGGTCGTCACGCTCAATGGAGATGTTATTGAGATAGCCGGTGAGTTTTATTATTTATTTATCTTTTTTATATATACTGTCTAATTACGTCACGCCTAAACTGCTTCATACTTTAATTGGGGGGCCATTGGCCGTAGATCTTTAAATTAGATAAGTGGTCGCTGAGTATGACTTAATTGTGTTTTATGGATTAATAGTGATAGTTTATTAAACTTCAAAGTGTCTAAAGTTTGTGATATTGAAATAAAAGTATATGACTGCGTTTTTCGTGCGCTTTTAATGCTCTTCTGTCGTCAGTAAACCTACTATTGCTTTACTGAGCGACTCCTGACCTACTTCTACGGAACTGTACATTGTCGAGTTGTCAATTATGAAGCGAACTTGACGTTTAATATTAATTAATCCATGTCATATACAAGGCTACTATTTAATTCATCACAGTTCAGTTAATATACATTCAAGTTAAACAATAATGAATTAAATAGAGCCACCAGTCACCGCGTGTAAATAATTAACTACACCAATACTAACACTACACATCAATACAGAACACTACACATCAATACAGAACACTACACATCAATACAGATCACTACACATCAATACAGAACACTACACGTCAATACAGAACACTACACATCAATACATAACACTACACATCAATACAGAACACTACACATCAATACAGATCACTACACATCAATACAGAACACTACACGTCAATACAGAACACTACACATCAATACATAACACTACACATCAATACAGAACACTACACATCAATACAGATCACTACACATCAATACAGAACACTACACGTCAATACAGAACACTACACATCAATACATAACACTACACATCAATACAGAACACTACACATCAATACACAACACTACACATCAATACAGAACACTACACATCAATACAGAACACTACACATCAATACAGAACACTACACATCAATACAGATCACTACACATCAATACAGAACACTACACGTCAATACAGAACACTACACATCAATACATAACACTACACATCAATACAGAACACTACACATCAATACACAACACTACACATCAATACAGAACACTACACATCAATACAGAACACTACACATCAATACAGAACACTACACATCAATACAGAACACTACACATCAATACAGAACACTACACATCAATACAGAACACTACACATCAATACAGAACACTACACATCAATACAGAACACTACACATCAATACAGAACACTACACACCAATCTATATACACAGAGAAATGTTTCCATTACTTGTAATTAAAAAAACATTGAAATTATAAAAGCAATTGATGATGAACCATTGACTTAGCTTATATCTAAATTGTTGGATTGGTATTGGTCTATAAATTTTTTTGGCAGTTTGTTAAACATTTTGATAGCCATACAATAAACATTTCTACTGAATAGTATTGATTTGCACCCAGGTAAATACAGTTTATTTTTGTGCCTACTCTTTTATAAACAATAAAAAAGTTAAAATGTAAACCGCGACGCCATCTCATAAACGGTCCAATCTTAAAGGTTCATTTTCAGAACATTATTTGAAAGTCTCAACGTAGAAAACTGTATCAACTTGACGAACTCAGATGCAATTTTTTCAATCGTAATGTTTGTAAGGGGTAAAATCTCGCTACCATCGCTCGCAATCGCACCAATACCGCTGGCTATATATTATATTAATGAAATTTTAAAAGTACGTTTTGTCAGGGGGAGAGTGCACGCTGCAATCCAACAGCCGCTGGGCGCGCTCGACTGGCCACGTTACTACCCCTCTCTCACAGAAGACTACCTTGAAATGTACTGCATTTCCCACGTACGTGTTTCAGTAGTGACAGGTGTCAGAGCCCATTCCCATCCTACCCCCCCCCCTCTCCATTTTCCCAACCCTTTCTCCAAATCTATTCCTGTATCTCCAAAGGCAAGCAGCGCATCCGGGGGTGTGCCAAAGTTTGTCATCTTGGACTAATGTTGGCATGTATCGCGGATACCTATGGCCGACAGTGTCCAGGTGTATGCTCGTCTGCCGCCTTCGTACATAAAAAAATATGGATATGTTTTGAACGGATAGTTATGAATTATATATAATAACAAACTTGGAGAAAAAGTCATGAATGTATGCTTTGCTTGCAAAACTGCAATGTATATTCTATAAATAAATAAATCTCACGTACTCCATTAGTACATTATTGTATACCTCAGGCACAATGTCTGGCGGAGGCCGGACTACGTTGCGCGGGCGCATGTCCAGCGCCGTCCAGCAAGACACCACAGAACAGGACCCCGCTATCATACGTGAGCATGAACAGAGGCTTGTTGCTTTGGAGAACAGGTAGGTACAGCCACGTTTCACTAATGTGTATACTAGTGATGTAACGAATATCGATTTTGAAACATTCATGAATGCGGTTGCGAATATTCATTACCAATATTCGCGAATACTAATGCGAATATCAACTGTTCAGATCTGGCACGGTTTGTCTATTGGTAAAAATTGGCTTATTCATATTAAACTATCCTTAAATTATCGATAATACATTTCTTGTAATCTAAATTCAAACTTAAAATTTCCCCAAGAATTAATATTTTCTGCGTTATAAAGATCTCAATTTATTTTTCGTTAACCTAAGATGCACTTTACAATTCGTTATCGCTTGGAAAAAATAGTTCTATATAAGTTAAATTTGATATTTTATTAATACTTCGCAAATATGTGATGTAATTTAAAAAAATTGTGCACTGCAAGTTAGGATTCTTAACTTGGAGTGCAAGAAAACTGAATATTTACTTACGACTAGTAATCTTAAATAATTTCAAGATTGAGTATACCTACCCCTATTATGCAATGTGTTGAATATTTTTTGTGTTTGAATGTATTTTGTTGCAAATTTAATCCCCATTATTGCGAATACGAATACGAATACTGAATAATACACGAATATTCGCAAATACGAATATTGGTTACATCACTAGTGTATACGGTGATAATAACGTTTGTTGCCCATGATCCTATCGCGTAGTTCAGATTTATTAGCGGTAAGTCCATTTGGCGTTTGGTCCAAATCGCAGTTGGTCTATATTCGCAGTAAAGGAAAAAGATGATTAGTCGATAATCTAAGCCCGATTTTCGATAGCGAGATAATATCTACTTAATAAAAATCTAACACTGACTGACTGACAGACAACGCACAGCCCAAACCGGTGGGTCTAGAAGCATGCAATTTTGTACAGGAGTTCCTTATACCTATAACGTAGGTGAGCACTAAAAAAAGGATTTTTGAAAATTCATCCCCAGTGTGTAAAAGTTCCTAGTCACGGCTAGTCAAAATATAAAATTTATTTATTTAATTTTCATAAGAAGTAGACATTACTCTAAACTACGAGTATAAGTATAAAACATAACATAACGAAATAGTACTAAAGGTAAGTACTAAAGGTTGGGTACTACCCAATCAGTAGGTCCATGGGAAATAAATAATTCCCTTCGCACCTACTGGCAGCAAACCGCTAATAGATAATAATGCAATATGTGTGGTATGAACCTGTAAAAGTGTATTGACATTCAAGTTATTAACAATGTACGGGGTGTAAACTGAACCTTTCCTGGACCTTGAAACCAAGGGTTTTACTTGATTCTAAGTTAATTTGACATATAATGTAACATATTTTTTTATGAAACTATTTTTTTTTTGCACTTTATTGTACAGACGCGTACTTAATGCCTTACGGCATTCTCTAAAAGTCGACTGTTGGTTAAATATTAACAATTATAATTAATTTAGTGTATTAAAAAATCAAATATTCTGCAAAGAAAAAATTAGGAAAATTTTTATGTATTTAGTAAATATTCATGTCAATGATTTCGGAAACATGAACTCAATCCATTGTTTCAGTTTTCATGAAATCATGTGTCAGTTACATACATACTGTATAGTACAAAATTTAATAAAATGTATATTTCGCAGATTACGTGAATTACGCAGCGAACAATCAAGTCTAGAAGATTCCTTACAGACTCTGCCACGGAATGTTCAAGAAGGAAAAATTACATTGAATAAACTGAACATTGAACTGAAGAGTTTGACCGAACAAGTGCCGCTGCTAAAGGTATTTATTATTATTATTATTAATGTCTATTATTATGTGTAATTAAAAGTTGATGCTTTTTACTTTTAACAATCATTACAAGTTTTAACTAGGATTTTAGTACTAAAATGGCTAACAGCCGTAGTGTTTGCGACAGTGATAGATAACTAATTAGGTACCTTTTACAAACCGTAGATTTAAAATGAAAAAAAAATCCCCATTGAAACTTACACAATTGCACAATTTTGAATCATAATCTGATCAATAACAAATTATATTCACCTTGTAATTATCATATTAAAATATAAAAATCATTTTAGGAGTATTTGCCAACCGCTAAACAAAAAAAATGTCGCGAAATTTAAAGCCTCTGTTCTCAGTTAAAAATAGTTCTCAGGGTACTGTTGTCACTACCACAGATTAAGCGTGCGATATCTTCTCCTGGAAGCCATTTGTCAAGTTTGTTCTTGAAACTGTTTATAAAATTCCATATGTCCACAACTTTTTTTTTACTGAGAATGTTATCTCCTGGAAGCTATTTCTTGTGCTAACTTATTCCACATGTTCCCAACTCTGTTACTGATAATATTATCTCCTGGAAGCCATTTGCGAAGTATGTTCTTGAATCTGTTGCTAGTAGACGAAGCAATGATTTCCTATGCCAACTTATTCCATATGTCCACAACTCTGTTAGTAAGAATGTTATGACCTGCTGAAATATTTGTTGAAATATTAATAGGCATGTGTTTGGAGATTATTAAGATGTAATTATTATTCTGTTTATGTTTGTGTCATGTAAAATAAAATAAAATGAAAAATCGTTTTTTTTTTACCAAACAAACTTTGACTTGATTGAATTTCGAAGAATTCTGTCTAAGTCTTTATGTCATAAAAGGAAGCTGCGATCATTACATGGATCCGGATGGAACGGGGTTAAATGTAAAATTTTGGAGTTGAAGTAGGGCGGGAACGGATAAGATGGGATATAATAGGATTGCGTGGCATATGGTACAGGTACTATGAACTAACCACACATTATAATCTACGAGACCACCACGCGCTACATTTCTATCGCATAAAACGTTTATATCTATGAATTAATTGTTTTTTCCACAGAATCAAATAAAACAACAAGAGAAAAAGGCAGCATCCAGCAAAGTGGATGCCAACCAGAGAAAACGTCTTGAAGACGCTTTAAAGAAAGCTGAGGAAAAGCTCGAAGTTGCTAAATCTAATGCCGGAGAGGTATGTGAAGTTATACAAAATGACACTGAAATAACGAAAAAGCTAAAAATAGGTTGTTTAGTATCGAGAGTTGAATCAGATCTACCGGTTTATACAATAGGTAGCTAATTGTTCATTTCTATTATATTTTTCATTACGCTCAGTTGAACTCTACGCGCCGCGCCCACTCACTACCCCTGTATCGAGTAATAAACGCTACGAACGTTTTAAATACAACAACAAAACCTACATGTTTATAACTTAATTTATTCCATTAAAATTATTTTATATTTCACGAGAACGGTTTTATATATTTTAAATTAGTTGACGTGTTTCACGTTTTGCGTTGTTTCTGTGACACGTTGTATAAAACATTCCATTGTATCTTTTATTACCTACTAGTGTGTGTTTTGTCTGTTGTCCCACCATATTATGGAGTAGCTTTACGGTAATTGGAGTTGGTCTTAGGATCTGACTAACGAATAAACAGGTATAAAAATGAGTAAAATCAGTTAGTAGAAGCAATGAATTGTACATTTTGATTATACACCGAGGTGAGAATTGCTAAATTAAAATTATTTATTTGCCAAATGTGCGTACAGTATAATATGACCTACACATTTTGCCTTTTCCGGCGTGCTACTATTTGCTATTTATATTGATATGCAATGAGCACAACAAATATGCAATTAATAATTGCATTACTTATCATATTATATATTGAGGTGGAGAGTGCACGCTAAAATCCAACAGCTGCTGGGCGCGCTCGACTGGCCACGTTACCTCCTCTCTCACAAGAGACTACCTTGAAATGTACTGCATTTCCCACTTTATCTTATTTCCCTCATGTACATACGTGTTTCATTATTGAGTGAGATGTGCCAGAGGCCATTCCCATCCTATCCCTTCCCATTTTCCCAACCCTTAATCCAAATCCATTTCTATATCTCCAAAGGTAGGCAGAGCATCCGGGGGCGTGCCAACGTTTGTCATTTCGGACTAATGTTGGCATGTATCGCGGATGTCTATGGGCGACAGTATCCACTTACCATTAGGTGGACTGTAAGCTCGTTTGCCGCCTTCATCCATAAAAATATATATATATATATATTGAATCTAAGAAGTTGGCCCATTAAAGTAAAAAAAGACCGCATTAGTAAAGACAATAATAATTATGCTTGTATATCGATCTCTTAATCGTTATATGTTATTTTTTTAAAAGGATATCGTACGAGAGTTACACACGACATGCAAATCACTTAAAACTAAGAAAAATATAAACAACAAAGTGTCCTCTCAATTAGAGAAGATCACAACATGCACAAATAAAAAAATTAACTACTAAAGACAAAATTAGTTTATTCATTTGTATAAATTAAATTTGTATATTCATCCAAATCAAAATCCCATTTTGTTTCAATGCATCTCCTACTGATATATGAAGGTTAACCGTGTTCCACAGTTTAGAAAAAAAAAAAAAAACAATAAGGCGGTTCAGGACTATGCCAACTTCTGAGGTAAAATGTTCGAATCTCTAAAAACAACTTTGTTAAGTCATTATAATCATGATAAAAATGTACTTGGTATTTTAAAAATGTACTATTAACTACACTGCAGTTGTTTCAGTTAGCCAACTGAGATTTAACACATAAATAACACATGATTTTTTTTTTATGTTACACACTTACCTACACCGTTTACTAAAAGAGAAATCTTTTTCAAATATACTTTAATTAAATAAAATCACACCTATATATTATTAATTATTATACTTCACTTCAGTATTAAAATGATGTGTTTTTCATTAAATTAATCTTATCAAAAATACATATATGTTAAAAAATATTTTTTTTAGCAAACGCCATAATATTTCACATAAGCATAAGTTTCACTAAATGTTGAAACATTGTGTTTTTACTTTTACTTAAAAAATGCATTAAATATGGTGTTTTTTAATTTTATTTAACAACGAAGTCTATTTGAAAAAGATTGTTCTTTTCGTAAACGCTTAACGCGTCAAAATCTCAGTGTGCGATGTGAACAACTATAATTCAGTTTCTGTAACCGAATCTTTCTCGAAAACCATTAATGTAGATAGAAGTGAAAGTGCAAGCAGTAGATGAACAAATAACAGCAGTAGCTGGTGGAAAAGTGAAAGAATTGCAGAAAAATGTCGACAATCTCACTAAAAAGATCGACAAAGTGTCTATGGAAATTACTAAGTTGAAGGTCGCCATCAATACCAGCGTGAGGTACGTATACTCTGTTCATTATATTTTGGCATGGGTGACAGATGTCAAACGTCTTCTTTAAAGACTTGCTTTTATATACATTTTGTATATAAAAGTATATAAACATACATACATGTATATAAAAGAACATTTTGCTTTTATATACATATTTTTTAATTTATTGTTAAACCAATTATTATTATTATTAAATTTATTATATACAATTTATTATTGGAAAAAAACATCCAAAATGTTCAACTGATTGAACAGAAAGTTGGACATACTGGAATAGAGGCTGTAGTTGACCCTATTAAAAGGCTTAAAGATATTTGTAACCTGTGGTCAGATAACATATTATACATAAATAAATAATCATATTATTTTCCCAGGAATGCAAAGAAATCAAAAGACAAGATTAATCAAATGGAGGCAGATCTGAAGGAAACTGAGAAGAACCTAGAAACCCTTAACGTACAGAAGAAAGAGTTGACTTTAGAGAATGGACAACTGCAAAAACAATTGGAAGAGGTAATGTTATATTTCATAACAATGTACCATAATGTGTTAATAAAAATTTGTCGTTTGTTTTTACAAATTTTGCTTTCATACTTTTGTAATAATAATTAATGATAGTGTTCATGTTTCGCTAGCGCTGCATTTATATATTCATAACAGTATAGTAGTTTTGGTTTTATATATTGTATTTATATGAATAAAAATATAAACGTTCGTTTGTTAAATCTCCGGAAGTTCTTCACCGATTGCTTTGAAATTTTGACACAATGTTGCATTCGAATACGCGCGTTTTTATATACCTATCACAAGGTAAAAACTTGCTTTTTACCTTGTGATAGGTAAGAACCAGGTAAGCGCCATCTGTTGGGCAGCCACATCAACGCGTGGCCGGGTACAGCTAGTTTGTAATAAATTTTATAATATTTTAGTAGCATTCGTTCGTATTTTGTAACGTTCGTAATCATTTGGTATTGCTTTCATACTTTCATAATAGTTTATGATAATTTCATAATGATTCCGCAGTATTGCTTTCATACCTTCTGTGCTAGATTGAGAGTTCTTTGAATCAAAGGTCAAAGTTCAAAGGTTTTGTTGTTCTCTAATGAAAGATAGTTATTTATATCGATAGTTTTATAAGTTTACAAATTGTTACGCCGACATGTCTATATGCTAGCAGTTGTAACAGTGTATCTTGTACAGATGTCAAAATATACATGAAAGTTCGTAAAAATTATTTGTTCCATAATAATGATGTTTAAGCCAGATAGCCATTTTGCCTTTGAAGTGAAATAAATATCTTGGAAACTATTTGATAGTTGATTGAATGTGATGTAATTAAAAATTACAGTTGGATGAGCAAATAAATGAAGGTACAGATGAGTTCGCGGACCTTAAAAAAGAAATCAGTGATCTTCAAAAGAAAGAAAATAAACTGAAAACTGAACGACTCGATGCGAATAATGCTGTTGACAAAATGAATAAAACTATACAAGATACCAAGAGCAAAACACCTGTTTGGGAAAAGGAGGTAAGTATTTGACAATTATTAACAGATTTTATTTATGCCATAAAACTGGTGTGTGAGTTTATCACGGCCCTGCACATTTGCTTCAGGGTAGTTAGGTAAAATTGATACTTGTTTGCCCGGTTTATATCTAGAATATTGTAATTTATACAGGTTGCTCAAATTTATATTCAAATCTGATATTTTAATAATAGTGTAGTGTTTTTATTTTATTGCTTATGATTTTTAGATACGTATTTTTATAAATATTCTGGAAATTTATATACAGCCAGTCCTCGCTTTTACGGCAGGTTAAGTTTCACAAATGAGCGACGTTAAACGAAACGACGTAAAATGAATTTTTTACGTCGACGACGCGTTTTTCATACATTTCTATGTAAAAATACTTTAAAATTTAATAAAATATGTCAATTAAAACATTTTACAGTATTTTTGTAGGACTTTATTTACATTCATTTCTAGCTCAAAAACCTAAAACTGGAAGATCCTGGCCTAGATGGCGTGCCGGGAATCGAACACCCAGCCCCTCTAGTGAAGCACACGGATGAGGAATTGGAATCCGCTAATGTGGAAGAGTTGAGGAATAGACTCACTGCGCAGAGAGGCAGATTAGGGGAAGACAAGCCTAATGTGCAGGCTATATTGGTAAGTTATAATGAACCATACACGGTTATGAAACCTACTCGTTATATTAATTTTTTTTTCTTTTCATATATGGCAATGGTGAAATTAGGACATTCCGCCACTGCCATGTTTTCTTCGTATTTAAAGTTGAAACAATTTAAAATACTTTATCAGAAGGTGGTACCCGTAAACTTTGTATCACTTTTTAACTGTATTCTTTGGTGTGCAATAAAGTGTATTTACTTACTTGAGTATAAGTCTTCGCTTTAAGTATTTACTGTAAATCAATTGCGCAAACACATTTACCGCAATACATTACTTCATTAATATTATTACGGTTTATATATAAAAAGTTTTGTTTTTTCATTTATTTCTATATATTTTTTATATTGGCCTAAACTCTAAGTACTTCTAAAGTATTGCAGTTATTGTTAAAAAGGTAAACTTATTACGTTCTCGGTAGTTTTTTTTGCCGCCAAATGATATACTGAATTGACAGTAGGTAAATTTGACCGACTTCCATATGCCACCTTTTTAGGGCCCCAATGCTACATCTCTGTATTTTGGTTGATCGATGGTTACTGATGACAATTTCAGGATTACAAAGTAAAAGAGGCATTGTATATAAAACGCGCGGCGGAGTTAGACGAGATCACAACGAAGAGAAACGACATGAGACAGCTATTCGATAAACTCAAAAAGAAACGTACTACCGATTTCTTGAGCGGTGAGTCACTGTTTTTTTTTTATTTATTTAGTAATGAATTATTATAAAATGCCGTAGCGTGTGTCGTGTGTAAAATGCGAATTCTTGCCAATTTTTAAACATTTGTATTCGTACTCGTATTCGCCATTTTTTAAACGAATACCGAATACTATTCGAATAGCAAAATCTAACGTGAATAGTTAAAGGTTTTCTATAAAAAGAATAAATACTTTAAGAATCAAAGTTCTTTATAAAATCAGTTACATACCCAATTTTAAACTAAATTAGAAATCATTTGAACTAAAAATTAACCTATTTTTAAATTTTATAAGTGTGTTCGTAGTAGGTTACGTACTATTCGTATTTGTATTCACGAATAGTGAATCAAATTATTCGTATTCGTTAATATTGCTTTTCTGCTATTCAGAACATCCCTAGTAGCGGGCACTCCAAATGAGCAGAATTCATAATTTCACACTAGGATTCAGTGTCGTGGGTCCAGAGACACTCACAAAGACGATACAAATACCACCTAAATCCAAACAAACATTTGTCTTTAAACAAATCAATGTCCGACCGGGAATTGAAATCGGGGCATTTTATATAGCAGGCAGGCGTACTACCAACTGTACTAATCGGTCCTCATCTTGTATTTGTCTAGATAATTAATGAAAATTATCGTTTCTATTCCAGGATTCAACACGATAACGGTAAAATTAAAGGAAATGTACCAAATGATAACACTGGGCGGTGACGCTGAATTGGAATTGGTCGACTCACTGGACCCTTTCACAGAGGGGATCACTTTCAGGTCAATATTTATCTAGATTATCTATATTACCATTATTTTTATTCATTCTTTAATTTATTACACCGATTTTTAATCTATTATTTTAAAAGTTCTTGTTGAAAAATTAATTGTGATTTGAAACTTGCATTTTTAATGTAATTAATCTGGTCACAGATACATTTGAATTGGAATCTGTCATTCTTACGTGGAAAATAAATGATTTCTCATTTGGCGCCAGTCATTATTAAATATTAAAATGGAGTCGGGTGACAACGAAAACCGTATTGCTGTAATTGCATTACACAAAGTAGGCATGGAGTGAAATGCAATTTCTAAAATTCTCCACCCGCTTGGTATTTATGGCCGAATGTTTGTGTACCGGGATTAGCTTAGAGTGTTAGCTATCAAAGAGCGCTTGGACCATATTTTTGTGAAAATGGTATTAAAACGTCAGCTCGAGTGTATCAAGATACGATCCTTGAGAAAATCGTAAAGCCTCTTAACAACACCCTGTTCCATAACAAACACCGGAGTCAGGTCATGTGGAAAAAATCTAGAATTCTACACCTAGGCATTTAATTATATTCATTTATGATATTATAGTGTGTGGTATATTAAGGACAATGGTGTTATAGAGATCAATAATGTTTTTTAGATTTTAGTCAGCAGCAGGTCAACGTGTATCCATTGGATCCTTAATATGTTTTTCGTAGTGTTCATCCCCCAAACAAATCTTGTTAGAGCATAATATCAAACTTGTCGGATGGGGTGAAGACTCTGTCATCTCTAGCTCTACTGTTAGCTACATTACACATTTTTTTTCCTATAAAAAAGTTTTCCCAATAAAATCCCCACCTATAAGACTTTTCTTTTTGTAGTGTACGTCCCCCAAACAAATCGTGGAAGAACATATCAAACCTATCCGGTGGAGAGAAGACTCTATCGTCTCTAGCTTTAGTATTCGCCCTACACTACTACAAACCGACGCCACTCTACGTAATGGATGAGATCGACGCCGCGTTGGACTTTAAAAACGTCTCTATCGTCGCCAATTATATCAAGGTAAGATGGTAAGACAGGTTCCAGCCAGCTAGTTCGTTCGCGTGAACTTGTGATTCCCGTGGGAACTTCATAATCGATCTGGGTAAAAAGCACCCTAAATATTAACCCAGCACAATCTATAACTGCCTAGTTCCATTAAAATCCGTCCAGTAGTTTTTGCGTGATGCGCGTTCAGACAGACAGAGAAAAATTCTAGCTATTTTTGTTTTGTACTTTATAATACAATCACTTTATTTTTTTAATATGTATTTCATGTACATATTGCTCTATTAAGATCTATACATATAATAAAATCGAGAGGGGGGTAACGTGGACAGTCGAGTGCGCCCAGCGGCTGTGGGAATGCGGCGTTCACTCCCCCCCCTACCAATGATTCCTTATAATAATTTTATATTTCTATAGAACAGTTTTTATATTTCAAATGAGTTGATATATATCAGGTTTTGCGTTATTTCAGTAACAAGTTGTATACTCGTATGATGTTTAAGATTTATTTCCTATAAAAATTAGGGAGAAAAATTAAATAAAAATATTATAACAACATATTTTGGGCGTGTCCTACGTTTATTTGAGTTATTAAGTGGATTTCTTAATTATTTTAAATGTACACAGAACAAGCGTAACTCGAAATGTCATCAGTGTATGTCAGTGTAGTGTGCTTGTTTTGTGTGTAAGGTAGTGTTTGAATATTTTTTTGAAAGTTACCATCAATACTTTAATATATTTTGGTATTTTATTATACAGTTGCGCTATACCTTAGGTATATACAGTTATACCTTCATACATAATACTTTTTTGCCTTAGTTTGTTCGTGATTTGTGTAAATTTATATCGTTTTATTGGTATTTATTTACGTATTATTATTATAGTTTTTATATGTAACATATATCAGTCTTTTACATTCTACCCTCATTGCACAGGAGCGCACTAAAAACGCCCAGTTCATTATAATATCTCTCCGGTACAACATGTTCGAGGTCTCCAACCGTTTAGTGGGCATCTACAAAACAGAGGACTGCACCAAATCCGTCACAATAGAAAATAAAGTGCCAGAAATAACGGAGGGAGAAGAACCATGTGAGTTTTATGGCTTTAAGAAAATTTTGTAATTTAAGAGATAAGATTTACACGGGTCGATTTTTGCGGTCATGTCGAGCGATTCGCCGCACGGCCACTCCTTTTTCACAGTCCACAAATATCGTATGCGACTAATTCATTTTGTTTGAAAATGTTGAGCAGAATTGATGTGCTACATGCTGGTGTCGAAATAATTCGTGACTCAATAATTGATTGTAGAACAAAGATTTAAGAGCCGCTAAAAGAACATTATTGTGTCTATAGTCTTGTTTCAAAAGCTGCACAATATTAGTTTTATACATGGTTGAAGCCACCAACCAAACGATGCGCACCGTGATGCGGCAGCGGAGCATCGCACCCCAGACGATACAAACACGTGGATGCGGCGAGTGATCGCCTGCCACTGATCATTTTCACGGTCGATATTAGTCACCCGTCGCATGCGACCCGTCGCCGCACGACAAGTCGATAGCCAGTCTACTTTGGCGCTTGAGATTCACTATTTACACGGTCGACTTCGGCCGCACCCCTTCCTCGCTCGGTGAGACTACAATGAAACTCACCCAATACTACAATATTTTTGAATTTCGGTAAAATTTCACTTCGTTTTAATAAAGACACACTCAAATAGCTTCCTAGGATTCCTTGTATCGTACAGAGACACACACAAAAACAAATGAATGTCCAACCAGATGCTTTTTCTTTCACAGCCATGAACGAGGAGAACGCAAATCGAGATTGTGTTGTTGCTACGTAGCATGTCGAAATACATTATGATATTAAGTTTTCTATGATATAAATGTTACTTTTTTTTGCATTAAATAATCTTTATTATCAGTGCCGTTAGTTTTATTAGCGCCCCCCGGGGGGTGAGAGCCCCCCTTTTATTAATGATTTAATGTCTTTTAGAGCCTTACTCACCACCTCCTGATAAAGTGACTGTTAACAATCTGATAGATAATTTTTCTGCCAATTAAATCTAGCTGATACATATTGACTTTTAGAATCGACGTTCTGATACCTTCTGTATACAGCATCGGGAGGTGATGAGAAAGGCCCTTAATGTCGTGGCGCCTCCTTTTGAGGGTAAGAAATTTCTACAAAACATATACCATTTTAATGTCTTTAGAAACCTTTTTAACAGTTTAAAACTTTCTCAGAGCTAACGTAGAAAGTTTCTGTAACTCCTTATTTTTTGTTCTCTTGTTTTGATGTTCCACCCCGCAACTCCGCCACTGGCTATTATTGATAAATCTGCTGAAAAATACCACTGAAAAAGTTCCGATATTTAATCTAAGTTCTATTGTGTGTTATTTAAAATAATAAAATGGTTAATAATGTCTTTTTTATTTTTATAATCCTCAAAACATCGATGCTCCATTTACGTGGTCACGCTTCCATCTTCTGAAAAGTATGCACTGAAACTTCAGTTTCAGTGCATACTTAATTAATTATATTATTTCATATTGTTAATTATCGTTAATTCGACAGTTAATTATTTCATATCGCGAACCCGTAGGCTGTGGAACGAACTGCCTCAAGAGATCTTCCCATTAAGCTACGATATGGGGTTCTTCAAGAGAGCTGTGAATAGGATTTTGCAAGGTCGGCGGCGCGCCCGCATACCCCCTGGTGTTGCAGGTGTCCATCGGCGGCGGTAACACTTACCATCACGTGGGACCGCTTGCACGTCCGCCCTCTTATCTATAAAAAAAAAAAAAAGTTCTAAAGGCGTATAATAGATAAGCGTGTGTGTGCATGGAAGGACTTTTATGGTTGGTTTAATAGTTTAACAGTAGATTAAATTATGTTACTAGATTTTGTCTAGTCGTATTTTTAATTAGACGAAGCCAACTGACAGTAGCTAATGTCACTTTGTAAAATAATGTTGCCATATTTAAAGTAATAGTGATGCGTTCAGTTCTCGTTCAATCAGATGAATGAACAATGAGTGTGAATAGTTAATCATTTCAAACTATAAAAGAATATTATTTCTATTTTACAATAAAATTGTATAAAAGTGCTCTGATATAAGTTACTAGTAGTATGTAACTACAATCAGTTTTTTGACGGCTTATTATAAAGCGCGGCGCGGCGACTAGTGCCAACACCGATCAACGCCGCGCGCGTCGGTCGCCATTTTGTTTGTAATTCGGCTTCTAACCTCTGGTCTGATAGCACGAATGTTTTTTCTGCGCTCACGCTGTTTAGTTATTGTTTTTGTTAAGTTTTTCGTTACGTTGTGTTTGTGGTAATTGTTGTGTTTATTTGTTGCTATATTGTTTCGTACAAACGATATGGATCCTCAACCAAGCACGTCAAGCCAAAGCTTGTCTCCAAGAAAGAAGAGATCACGGATTGCTTTAAGCGTTACCGAAAAACTTATGATACAAAACGTCTACAAACACGTATTTGAGGAGAAAGCTGCTTCACTATTACCTATTGAGGCTCCCGAAAAAAAAGAATGTGTTTCGAAAACAGCTGACATTTTGGGAATTGGTGTGACCTCAGTTTACAGTGTATTAAAAGAATACAAAGAAAATGAACAATTTAAGTCTCCCGAGAAACGTGGACCGAAACACAGTTTCAAAGATAAATTAGACGATTTTACTTTTGCCGCTATAAGGCGAAAAGTACATCATTTTTTTTATGCAAATGAGCCACCCACCATTCAGAGCCGGCTCTAGCCCATGTAGCGCCCGGGTGCAATCAATACCCTGGCGCCCTCTAGCAGGCTCTTTGGAGGCGTCGCGGGCGGCGACGCCCCCTAAGACCCTACGCCCGTGTGCGCCGCACACTGCACCATAGGTGAAGCCGGCACTGCGCACAGGTGCCGCGCCGCGCGCACATTTCAAATGAACTTACACTCTATTGACTTAGAGATCATTTTGCTACCGGGCGGCAACGTTTGCCGCGCGCGTGTTGTATTAAATAAAATTGTTATTTGTGTAGTGTAGTAATGCGGTATGACAAGCGCCGAAAGCGTAATAAAAGTAAAAAAAATATTATTGTTAATGACTTTTTTTTTTTTGCTTGCGCATACATATTTGTCGTAAGTAACAAGTATATAAAACTGTGCAATGGCGTTAAGTTCAATGAAATATCAAAAAATTCAGCGCTCGACAGGCGCCCCCGGGCGCTCCGCGCCCGGGTGCACCGCACCCCTTGCACCCCCTGGTAAAGACAGCCCTGCCACCATTATAAAGGTAACTTAAACTTTATTCCTTCTACTGCATTATATTCTGTGTCCACCATAATGTTCTTTGTAAAACCAAAGTATTAGATTGCGTAGACTTCCTTACTCAAAAACTTTTTTTTATTACTTTACAGATTCTTAAGGTTGTCAATGAAGACCCAGACTTACCCAATTTTTCTTGGAGTACATTAAGAAATGTTATGAAACATTTAAATTTCAAATATATCACAAAATCAAGACAAAGCATTTTAATTGACAGACAGGACATTATTTTATGGCGCCAGCGATACCTTCGAAAAATTAAAGAGTATCGAAGGGAAGGAAGGTATATTTATTACCAAGATGAAACCTGGATCAACGAAGGTAATTACAATTTTCTGTTTTCTTTACATTAAATTGTACTTTCAATAATTAATTGATATTTTTCACTATCTTGAAGGTCATGCACCGAAGAAGGCATGGATTGACCAGACAGTGTTATCGTCCCGCCAGGCCTTCCTAGATGGCTTGACCACTGGTTTAAAACAGCCTTCAGGAAAGGGCAAACGATTAATTATCGGCCATATAGGCGGGGAAGAAGGATTCGTAGAATACAGCTTATTAATATTTGAAGCCAAAAAAAATAAAGAAGATTATCATCAAGAGATGAATGCCGATTCCTTTGAGAAGTGGTTTAGGGGGGTCTTGCCAAAACTAAAACCAAATTCCGTAGTAGTGATGGATAATGTCCCCTACCACTCCAGGAAACTAGAATCGCTGCCTACAATGTCTTGGACTAAACCTAGAATACAAGAGTGGCTAACGAGCAAAAATATTTCATTCGAAGCAACAATGGTTAAAGCTACTCTTATAGACATTGTACGGCAGCACAAACAAGAACATTGCGATAAGTATGTTGTGGACGAGATGGCAGCGCAGCATGGGATAATTGTTTTACGTCTGCCCCCATACCACTGTGAGCTCAATCCCATTGAGTTGGTATGGGCGCAGGCTAAAGGATATGTTGCAAGAAATAACAAAACCTTCAAAATGACAGAAGTAAAAGAACTTTTTGAAGAAGGACTTCAACATATCACACCTGAAAATTGGAGTAGCTGCGTGTCTCATATAATTAAAGAGGAAGACAAAATGTATGGTCTCGACCACATGATCGACAATGTTTCACACAGATTTATAATTAATGTCACCGAAAGCGATAGTGATGATTTTTTATCTGATGATGAATAAAAACAAATTATGTAATAAGCGATGTTTTTTATTTTCATTACCTACCTATAATTGTTATATTTTATACATCTATAGTTTCAACTACATGATGTATTGAAAATAGGACAGTCTTACAAGTTTCCTCGCAATGTTTTCCTTAATGTTTAAAACACTCGGTATTCAGTATAGGTAGATACTATAGGAACATAGTCGTCGAAAACTCGTTGGTATGTACAAAGCACGACTAAAATTCGAACCCCGTACCCGATATCGGCAGTTCGGCACACTAACTATTCACTAGACAATCGAGGCAATTTCATTCATTCAGGAGTTTTTTCAATCATTCACTTTGTCACAACACTATTTTTATTTCATCAAAAACTGACAACAGTAAACGTCAGTTGACTTCGTCTAATTAAAAATACGACTGTACGGCGTGTCTTTCATTGGGGTTGATATCGGTGACTAAATCGCATAATGACTCAGTATTCGACATGCATGTACCACTTGCGATATGGACATTTTGCTACTACGCCATTCCACTATTTAGTCTTTTTGAGATTTGTGCATTATCGATTTAGACGTGTTGACTGCTTTTAGGCGATCATTTTGGTCATTTTGCTATCTAGTTAACATACCAACCTTTTTTTATGACATATCAAAGAACTAGGGGTTAGCTCAATGGATAAGGGTTTGTAGCAAGTTACACCAATTTTTAATCTTACTCACATTTATTATTAAAAGGCAAATAACAAACCATGTTTACACTTATGTATTTATGTAAGCATGTACCGCGGCTGTCCATAAAAATAAATTTAATACAACTATTTTTAAATTATTTACTTAATTATTTATTTATTTCATTAGGTGTTTTTTTATTTACTTAATACTATGTCAGTATAGTAATACACAATATTATACACATTATACACGCGTATTATACACATTATACACGCGTATTATACACAATAAGCGTTACAGTATACTTTTATAGCACTCGTGTACATAACAACCGAATATATAAATTATGTAATGATAATGAAAGCTTTTGCACAGTGCAATAAACACGTCCTCACGGATTAAACTCATGAGTCCAGGGTCTTCGATATTAAGAGCCAATTTGAAATTTCGAAAAAAATGCATGCATGTAAGAAATTTAATCCCAAAACGTTGAATGTTGTTTTGCATCGAATGCGATTCGGTGGGCAAAATATTAATTGGCCAGCGAAAGTTGCGAGGAAAATAGAAGCAGAGAGAACAGTGAGAGTCAATTGTCGGAGAGTACCTATTAATAACTGGAATGAGGAACTAAAATTTTGTATTATAAACGCGTTTCGTCTTCGTGCACTAATAACATAAGCTCCGGCTTCAAGTACACGTCTTTATTGAAATTACAGTTGACTTCTTCGATGGAAGGATGCCAAGTTAAAGTGAGTACTGCAGCAGGAACTAGTCTCAATTCTATGAGGGTTTTGTTCGCGTCTTCCCCTAACACGAGCTTGTGTCCGGTCGGCGCGTTCATTGTGAACGGGAGGCCGCCGTGCTTTAGGTTTTCTTGCACGAACTCGTGGATGTCACTGAAGCGCTCGTATACTGAAAAAGTTCCCTGGAATATACAACAAATAATCCCGTCAAAATAGACAGGTGAAATGTTTTACGGCACACCAAAAATAAATGAGATGTAGCAGGGTCTTAGTGGTATACATGTTAATGAAAGTCACAGCAATACACAGGATAAAAATCAAACGGGAAAAATATGTCACCTGCGAAGGCATATTTTGTAGGTATTCTGGAACAACTTGTATTTGCTTATAACTTTGTAAACTTTATATCGTAAATCGGGTCAGAACGTGTAAAATTTAAAATTGAAGGTAAACAAAATCCTTTAATTTTACACGTTAAGACCCGTCTCAGTCTAACAGTAACACAACTACACACCTGCAATAGTATTCTGTCCGGGAACCGTATCCGGATGATGGCGAATTTGTATTTGCGCATATTCCTCAGTTCGTCATTCTCGCGCATCGCTTTTGTGCGAAACATTTGACTTTTTTCTATCGCTTCTATCCTGTGTAACATATACGACTAACGATAAGTATTGACATAAATACAACAATAGATTAACACGTTGAATATCTGGATACGCCGTCAGTGTGGACATTATATTTACGCATTATAATGGCCCACACTAGGATTCCCTGTGTCGTGCCCACACTACCGGTCCAAAGACGAACACAACACATGCAACCCACTCACAGACGTATATACAATTATACGTGTAATTTTTGGAAATTATAATTAATTCAAAAATATTTTATGTTTTTTAAGGGCAAAATTCGCAAGATGTGCAAAATTAGCATTGTCCAGGGAATTCCGACATCGCACATCACTTTTGAAGTCTGCAAAGAGTTACCCCGCACATATTTAGCTCTGTTCATTCGAGATAATGTTGATCAACACCAAACAATTAGACCAAGCGTTGGACAATCTTTCAAGTGGGCATTATTAAAATTGCTATCTCTTTATGGACAAATTTTATAAAAATAATTTTATAAACACAACATAAAGACATTCACGGAGTTTGTGGTGGTATTAATAGGGCGAACCGCAATATGCAAGACATGTTTATTATCTGACCAGTTTATTCTGGCAATATCAACACCACCCAAGCCTGATATCTGATACAACGTTGCGTAACGTTGTATCTTTTGACGTTGCTAACTTTTCGCCACAGGTACACGAACGTATTTTTTATTTATAGTGAATAACTTAGATTACCTAGATTTGATCATTATTGTCCCAGTACTATTCGAAACAGTTTGACAGCTGTCATTTTTAATCAAGTTAGATTTAAAAGACCGTAGTCACATGTATACGTATAGACAAATATGTTACCTCAGTTGCTGTTCTCTTTTGATTTTCTCTGGTGGTAGAGCGTAGAAACATGGCGGTAGTTTCACGTTACTAGCCGCTTGCGATGGCTGTAGCACTTGTATGTCTCTATCTAATTCTAGTTGAATCGGTGTGGTCGTGAGAAGCGCTTCAATCAATGCCTGATGGAAACCAATTAATAAAATAGCATCTTCGAAACATTCACTTTACTTGTTACTTTTGTACAGGTATAAATTATACGTTACTGAAATAACGCAAAAAATTAAAATATATTGTTTAGCATCGAGAGTAAAATTTATTGTACTAGTTTTTAAAATAGGCTCTTTTTCCATAATTTATTGTTCATTTCTAGTATATCTTTTAATCTACGCGCAGTTGCAATCTACGCAGGTCGGCCTCGCCGCGTGTCCTGTACTGAGTAATGAGCGCTACGAACGTTTGATTCATTCCCTAAAATAATTTTATTTTCCGCTAAAACGGTTTTATATATTTTATATTGGTTATTCAGTTTTATATTAGTTATGCGTTATTTTAGTGCCACAGTGTATATTAATATGAATTAAAAGAAATTTAAATTCAAGACTAATCAAGCGCAGCTCTAATTGATACACAAAAATTAGAAACTCGATAAAGGGAGAAGTGAGAAAATCATATAAGAATGACAAACAGATGAGACAGAGACGGAGAAATGAGCACAAAGGGATTCTCTTAAGACTCGTCGGGTTCAGTATCTTCAAAATATAATACGTAGGCAACTCACCGCCAAACTTTCAACAGAAGACACATTATCACCACTGAACACTAGGAAATCTTCCTCAGCGCCGTCGGCGTTTGGCAGTTTTTGCTGAGTAAAGCCGGCGGCTATCAGCAATTCCATAGCGCCTTCTATCGGCTGAACTCGATCACAAAATGTTCTGAAAAAAAAAATTGGGATTTTTATTTTAAATAAATAGACATATAGTGGGGCAAAAAGCGACTCTCAATATGTTTATTCACTGATAGTTTAATTATCATTACTTAACTGTAACTCACCACTAGATGGCGCTGCAGCACATCAACTTCTATATCGTTCAATGGATCGCAATAATCATATCGACGGCAAAACAGAATAATTTGTGATTTTATATACAGAGGTAAATAAATATACACAGGCAGGACAACGTCTGCCGGGTGCAGCTAGTTTACTATAAACGTGATGTCACAATTAAAACGGACCTAGAGTTTACGTTCCCATCATAAGCAGATTTTCCTTTTGAATCTGTTTAAATTTTAACCTGCTTTTTAGAATAAAAATCAACAATGCAAATAACGTTACTTATTGTAAAGGTATATAATTTACAAATAGGTATATAAAATTATAAAAAAATTACATATATTTAAAAGTTGACATGACATGTTTCTTCAATCAGATGGTTCTCTTTCAGGCGACCATAGGACAGAGATCGCTAAGCGATATGACCGCCAATTGTGTCTTTGACTATGTGTATATTTTGTTTTCGTATGTTGTGTACGCAATATTGAGTACTAGCGACCCACCCTCACTTCGCTTCGGTTTATAAGTTTTTTTTTTTACAATTTTTTTTTCAAAATTTTAGACACATTTGCACCATACATTATATTCGTGTAACTCTTACGGTTTTTGCAGCGCACGCTAAAATAGCTCGCAGATGGCAGAGTTTTTTCCAACTTACTTGACACTTATCGTTATATTTTGGCCAATTTAGACAATATCTCTATAAATTATAGCCTATGTGTTATTCTGATGTATGAGCTATATTATTGGAAAGTTTCATTAAAATCCATTTAGTAGTTTTTGCGTGAAAGAGTAACAAACATCCATACATCCATCCATGCAAACTTTCGCGTTTATAATATTAAATGGGATTATTATTATTATTATAAAGAAAATATACCTATTTGACATCCTAATTTTCTGAAACTTCTCTTCCTCTGGGTAAGTCAAAATATTCTCTAAGTACGTGCAAAGTACTTCAATACATACATTAATCTGTAAAATAAATAACGAATAGAAATAAAATACTCTGTAAGTATTTACAGTTTAAAGATGACTAAAATAACACATCGTTCAATAAGTCCCGGGACTAACTATGAAAACAACATTTTATCCGCAAAATTCTTTATTATTCATCAACATAATCTCCTTCAAGTGTAATACAATCATTCCAACGCTTCTCTAACTTTTCAATGCCATGTTTGTAGAACGATTTGTCTTGACTCAAAATGAGCCTCAGTAGCAGCGATCACCTCCTCATTCGAGCCAAATCTTTTTCCCTGGAGCATCTTTTTGAGATCCGCAAAGAGCCAGTAGTCGCTGGGGGCCAGATCCGGCGAGTACGGAGGATGGGGAAGCAGTTGGAAGCCCAATTCGTTGAATTTGGTCATCGTTTTGATTGACTTGTGGCACGGTGCGTTGTCTTGATGAAAGATGACTTTCTTCTTCTTCATGTGTGGGTAGTGTCACTTTAACCACTATAGCTTTCTTGGTTATGTTTCGAATTACATCAAATTTTGACACATCTCATCTAAAGGTTGGTACTTCTGAACCTTGGTATATACATGGCATTATTAGTGCCATCTCTACGCTAGTCCCGGGACTTATTGAACGATGTGTTAGTCAATCAAATGATGCGAACTGGATTGTAATAGAGAATGCTTTAAAATAACAACATATATTTTACTGAGAATGTTTGAAATTAGCGATTAGCGACATCTACCGGTGAACGCTGGCAGACAATCGTCAACAACGTTGATGAAAGGCCGAAATAAGATTAAATATGCATACAATTAACAAAATGCTTCTGTATGCAGAACTGATAAAAAATAACCAATTACATTTGACACAAGAAAAGAACAGCGAATTCTGATCATAAACTTAATAGTTTATAATTTCTAAAAATTGTATAAAACCAGTTTCTGTTATATTATTATTCCAGTTTATACTGAATTACTTTTAATAAGTTCAACATTTATTATGTGATCAACATTTACACACAAGTTGTCTTCCATGTTGTTCCATGTACCACACCCACACCCATACAAAAGTAAAAATCGAAAGTATGTCAGATGTTTTTGGGGCACTACAAATTCAAGTTACTATTATAAAAATGCCGAGTATACCGTTGTGCCCCGTATCGCATCTTTCGTTGAGAATATCACAATACAAAAGACCAATAGTGGTTTCTATCGCTTCCTTTATAAATGGCGGGAATCTACATAAAATTAAACAATTCCACGCACCATTGCACTTGGTCACTGTCAGTATTAGCCGGTGAATGTTGACATTCGCAGTATTCATACATTTGCACTACATACAGTACAATAATTTTGCTTGTATAAAATAAACGAACGAGCTAATAAGTAGCTGCAAAACTGTGTAATAATATATCAGTTCTATATAAGACTGTTCATTGCTATCAATTATTTATTTATAGCAAATATCATTTCGGATAAAACCAATGATTTATTATTTTCAATACATGGATAATGTTACAATTCCTACATACCTTTTCCCTATTGTGATTACAGGACTGTATAATGAGACAGGCGGTCAGACCTCTCTCTTCCTCCAACTGTTCATATAGGAATGATTTAATATATTTTTTCCATTCCCCGTGGGGCAGTGCGACATCGTTGCTTATCATGGGACATCTGCAAGTAATAATAATAATTATAAGTAGTCATTTTTAATAAAACCATATTAAATTTTAATTTAAAATTATACCTATATTGTAACAAAAAATAATTTGCATTTCTTTGTCCGTCCGCCAACATTGTGCATGCGTTCTCGTTCCCCTAAATTAATATAGATAATTATATTGTATTTTATGTTTGTAAACCTCTGAATATACGAAGCTATATTATATATAATCTTCGCTTTTAATTGTGTGACCGCTGTCCGGGAATTCCACCTTTATCAATCGGAAAATTGATTATCTAAATTTTTTAACCAAGTTTTAAATATCATACCTTAAAAATAAACTGACGACAGTTAAAATATTAATGTATATTTTTACTCTTTATCTCCTATGAAGATATTTTATTAATCCTATAGTTGTATAACCGTAGCGACTTGTACTCGTGAGGTCGTAAGTTCAAAGTTGGACCAGTATCGCTCTTTCTAGTTAAGTAAAAATTTTTAAATTATCACTAGCTCGGCGGTGAGGGAAAACACCGTGAGGAAACCCGCATGCTCGAGAAATAAAAACGGTGTGTGTATCGATTAATCCGCATTGGAACTGCGTGGTGGATTATGGTCCAAAGATCCCTTGTGGCCTATGGCCCTGGAGTGACACGTTATAAGTTAATCTATTTAGTGGCATACCAAAGTATAATAAGTATTATGCTATGAGTTTGATCTGGTACCTGAAAAACACCCCTCTGGCTGCATAGTTAGACAGTAAATCTACTTCCACCTCACGTTCCTCACTGGGTTCTGACTTTGAGGGTTGTTCTTGTGACGATGCAGCTGCCTTTTCATTCTGTTGTAATTCCCTTCTAACTTGGGCCTGAAACACAAAAAGAAAAGGAGTGTTTATTGCCAGGCTATGATATTCATAGGTAACCGTGTGGTGTGGTGTGGGCCGGCTTTACACTAGCACCCTATCTTTTGTAGTGTGTTATAAAAGGCGACTAAGGAATAACAAGGCCACGATCACTAGCCACGAGGAACTACACTAGTTCTAAAAGAGTGGACTCACCAAGTCGCTTGGTCAGCGTGGTGTTGTAAGGACCCATGATCAAGACATTGTAGGCCGTTATTCAGCAGTGGATGCTAAAAGGACTGGCTATAAGTATTGTTCAAAGTATCTAAACCAAAATCGGAAAAGGATTTGTTTTTAAGACAAAAGAGATATCCAACATGATTACCTGTATAGCACCTCGAGAAGTATTGAAAGCCGGATTTTCTCTCTTCTGCTGTAACCTCGCTAGGGCCGCCTCGGCTGCTACTTTACTCTCTTCTGACAATCCCGACCTTTTCACAGCCACCTCTTCCTTTGAAGCAGACGACTGGCTATCGCTACTATCAGGAACGTCGCTTAACTTGTATCCCGCCCCGGCCAATTTAAATTTTATATCAGCTGTTTTTTCTTGAAACATCTTTTTTATAAATTCGGCCATCATTATATTTTAGTCGGGTGACCTTTCGGTAAACTAAAAACTTACTTTTTAAATTATACGAAAACTTATTTTAGACTTCAGTTGTTTAAGTAATATAAATACTTAAATAGGCAATAATAAATACTATTCAGTTCTAATTTAGCACATGACCAATTGGAGGCTGACCACGATCTGATCGATGTGGTATAAAAAGAGGGAAAACGTTATCTCTGCTTAGTTATTACAAAAAACCCATTTGTCACAGTAATGTTTTCAGTATTGTACGCCGGATACTGACCCTGTGATAATCTACCCAATATAGGGGTCACTGGATTTACACACTTACGTTTTTAACGTGTAATTTGTTTGTTTAACACAAGTATTTCCAGCCAATTGTATGTATTTGAATTTACAGAAAAAAAAACATACTAACAAATAGCTTCACAGTTGATTTCACTACTAAATATATTTACATTCAGAGTATGGGGATATTTGAATGAACTCACTTTTTTTACTTATTTAGCATTTGTTAATTTCTTACGGGCGGTTATATTTTGTTAATGAAGTGGCAAAGGGCCGATCATACGTAATTTGCCGCAGTGGGGTAGACGAGTCCTCCAATGAAGGGCACGCACCGGGATGCACAATGTGGGATGCCCTCCGGTCAGGTGTACCGACATGAAGAAGTTCGCCGGTGGTAGCTGAATGAGAAGTGTAAATATTGGGCTGTGTTGTGGACAGCCCAATATTTACACTTGTCACGTGGCGTTGTGGACTGACTGTTGCTGATTTTTTTTTTTTTTTTTTTTATATACTAAAGGGCGGACGAGCAAGCGGTCCCACGTGATGGTAAGTGTTACCGCCGCCCATGGACACCTGCAAGACCAGGGGGTATGCGGGCGCGCCGCCGACCTTGCAAAATCCTATTCACAGCTCTCTTGAAGAACCCCATATCGTAGCTTAATGGAAAGACCTCTTGAGGCAGTTCGTTCCTGTATGTGATATTATCTGAGAAAAGATTATGTCTGTTCGTTTCCCAGATATTCAGACTAGGGAAATCTTAAAATATATATCTTAAATTTTAATTATTTATTATTGTATTTATATGTTAAAAATCAAATGTAAGAGAACCAAGTTAGAAAATTGTTATTGAAACCAAGAATTTTAAGTTAGAAAATCTTAACCAGTCAATAATTCTGTACCGACAATAAGGGACGTTTGCTCAGATGACGTCACATATCATTTGAAATTAACTACATAAGAAAATAATAATAATATTTGCACCAAATATGTTATTATTAATGGAAAATTACCAAAAATAGCCATCGAATACCATTGTGCATTATTTTTGTACCAAAATGGTTATTGAAATATTGTTTTAATTCTCAAAATATTATATGCTTCATTTATATGTACTGCGTTCGTGAGTACGTGGGGAAAACGTGTAGTTGTAAGGATTTATATGGTTCATTCAAAATAAAGAGCGTATGTATGATTAAATGTAGTTTATTTAAATTATTAACAGCGCACGTTTGTGGTTTTACATTAAAAGAAAACGACCAACCACTTCTCAAGGGCGCTTGTTTAAAATTTACATCAAGTCGTAAACTTAATATACAGTATGAATATAAAAGGAAAATATTCAAAACTTACAGAGCACACCACACAATTATAACAAATGCATTTTGCACGATGCAAATCTGAAACGTAATCACAACAATAATTATTATTATTGGTCATCTGTATACTTATTATACCTTGTAAATTGTAATCATTTGCGCGCTTTCACACAATAAAGAGTGTAGATTATTGAATGTAAATTTAAGATACACACTTCATTGTGTGCACGCTCTTATTATTTTCAAGGAGGAAAGTACAAAAAAGCTATTATTTCAAGATTTAATAAATTGTATGTAAACTGCATTACATTTTTATGGTGTCTACGTTTATTATGTATATATGTTATGCCAAAGTTTTTGTCATCGATTTTACAGGATTTATACACGATATACACGATTTATCGTCATACAGGATAACAAATATATATATAAAAAAATATGTATTTTTTTTAATAGTTCTATCCTTTGCGGTTTCTGATTCGCGTATAAATTGCGAATGACGTCTTAACATTTTCTATTTTTCTATTTTAGGACCTTTAAAAGTTTTATGATAGGATATTTAATTATTCCTTAAAATGATTAAAAGCGCGTCATTTAAGAAAAACATATGCAGCAGAGAGGAATTTATTAAAACATATGCAGCAGAGGAATTTGTTAAAAAATCTTATGCTTTCATAAACGGGGCCACCGATAACATTCTAAATAACTTTATAGGCAATTCACTCATCCTTTCCCATCTAAATAGTCATCTTTATCTATAATACTATATACAAAATAAATAACATGTCTCGAACAACATATACATATACTTGAATATACTAATACGAAGCATGGAATCTGCCGGTGTTCCAGTGAGTCGGTAAGATCAAAATATAAGTCATAGTTGCCGTTATTTCAATGAAAAGTTTCCCATGCTTCGTGCAATATACAAATAGTCAGTTATATTAATAAATACTTTTATTTATTTCTTATCACATTCGTAAATTTCAGGTGTTTGATCTAAGAATTTAAACAGTAAAGAGCGTACGGAGTTTGAACGCCACACAACAAATTTTGTACGCTCTTTTGCACGGGATTACAAGTGTTAGTAATACGCTCTTTCATGAGAGAAAGTGCGTAAGCGAAAAAGGAGCTTTATACAATTGAGAATGGTATTAAAAAGGTTAGTAAATAACATTGAAATGTCTTTTAAAATAAACTTATGTTGTGTGTGTGATTTTTAACCCTTTCGCTGCGGCGCTATGAAATCAAAAACGTGCCTTATATACTGATACGAGTGAATATAATACTTCATGTATATACGGTGGGAGAGTTATCTCGTTCGGAAAATACGGTAGACGATTTAACTCGTCCGAAAATGGCATTACTCATGGTAGGCGTATTATCTCGTCTAAAAAGGTATGGTCAAAATAAAGGCAGTGTTGTTATATAAAAATCGGTGAAGTGTGATCAGTTTGCGCGCTGTGAGTTCCGTAAATAATAACTACAGAGAATTCAAGCTGGACGTAAACTTAGTTTGTATTATTTGTACTAAAAATATATGTTATGTACATATACAATTATTTTATTATCCTAATTTAAATTTTACCTGTGAACGGACTCAATTTATTTTGACGTGTATAATTAGTGATGGGTAACTGCAGAGTTAATGAATCAAAAGAATTGAATCCGTGAGCTGAGCAGAATCCCTTAATTGTTATTCATTCCGATTCGGGCGCCAATCACGATCGTGAGTGTAATCGCGCATCGGCACTTGTCGGGGGCTCAACATCGATGACCTTTTTTTTGCTTATGCAACACCCGTTGGGGAAAGGGAATGAAACGCTCTCGGAAGGTGCTTAAGTAGGTGAATCAAAAGAGTTAAGGAGTAATTAAGAGGAGTCGGATCCGCAAGCAGAGCAGGATTGAGTTAAAACACTCCCGAGAAGTCTTGATTACCCACCACCAGTGTATAAATATCTTGCTTTAACACATTTCTCATTATCATTGATCAATTTTGTAAAAATCGTCCAGAATAATTAATTACTACAATTTATTCGTACATCGTACGTACATTTTAATATATTTATTTTATAACTGTCATATATAACTGGGAGTACCCTTTGAAACTGCGGACTACGTTACACTGTAGCCGTATGTGAAGATATTTTTTTACGAACGAGTTATCTCACACACGTCAACGAAAGGGTTAAGATTAAACGTGTTTGTTTGTGCATATTCTAGTGTCATAAATAAACTATAAATAATTTGGTATGTATTTAAACGAGCGGTAAAAACGTATTCGTACTAATAAATAAAACAACCTATTTTTTTAATAAGTATCTGAAATAAATAATTTTAAATTATTAAGACTGTTGTCACCAAGTCCGATAGGTGTACCTATTTCTTTCGCACCAATCTCTGAATCCATCCGGAAATTTGTCCTTGGTTTTAGCGCATTTATTTGGGTTGTTTTATATTTTTTACCGTAATTTAAACTGCACTATCATTAACAAGGCATTAAACGTAATATTTCATTGTAAACAGGTTTAATTAAACCTTTTTTATTGGGACTGCTATTGAGTTCATCCACGAACGGAGCGATGCCACGTGAAAGTGAGCATTGAAGTGGGTACATGTTATATTCTTTTAATGTACAAATTACCTTTTTAATAATATAAACGGGGGACTATTATCAACGACGCAATAGACTCAATATTTCATCGTAACAAGGCTAATTACATTTTTTCTTTGTAGGCGCTGCTAGAGTTTCTCTACGGTAGAGGGGGCTGCGTGAAACCTAGCTCAATAATTCAATAATTTAAAGTTTATCATCAACGACGCAATAAATTGCAATACTTCATCGTAACAAGGTTGTATTTTATTTAAACTTTTGGACTAGAAACAACTTGGAATTTCTGTTGACTTCTATAATAACGAAGAGATGTCAAGCGAAAGTAAGCACTGCAACAGGTATTTTTTATTGTATCTTTTTAATGCATTTTAATAACTTAGACTGCACCATCATCATCGACGCAACAAACGCGATATTTCACCGTAACAAAACTGCATTTAAACTTCTTGCACCAACAGCATGATCTCCGGCTTCAAGTACACATCTTTATTAGGGCTGCTGTTGACTTCTTCCGCGATGGAAGGATGCCAAGCAAATGTGAGTACTGCAGCAGGAACTAGTCTCAATTCTATGAGGGTTTTGTTCGCGTCTTCCTCTAACACGAGCTTGTGTCCGGTCGGCGCGTTCATTGTGAACGGGAGGCCGCTATGCTCCAGGTTTTCTTGAACGAACTCGTGGATTTCACTGTAACGCTCGTATACGGAAAATGTTCCCTGGAATAAAATATAGTAGATGTTCTACGGGTCCTGAAGGCGTCGACCACACGGACACGCAACCGTGCGTCTAGGTCAAGGCCGAGACGGCAATGGTAAGACGATGACGACACGAGGGCGAACGATGAAGCGGCGTGTTAATTTTTTTGTTTGTCTTTCGAAATATTCAAATATTCTGTAGGAAAGAATCGTGTCCGCATTGAATATATTATGGAGACAGAGACAAGCGACGACATTTGCTTTTAGTAAAGCGATGGGGGATCAACGGCGATTCACCTGATGGTAAGTGGATACTGTCGCCCATAGAAATCCGCGATACACGCCAACATTAGTCCAAAATGACAAACGTTGGCACGCCTTCGGATGCGCTGTCTACCTTTGACCAGTTGCTGTTTAAAAGTAAACGGCTTTTAAATAGCAACTATAGTCGGAATTTTAATTCGATTCCAGATTTGACAATTTCAGTGTTGCGACGTTATGACAAGTACTAAATAGTAACGTTGCGAAATTATTCGATACGGAAATGGAATATTTCCGGATCGATTCTTCTCGTTTATAATTTTATTCTCGTAAACTAAGTATATCAGGAAATTAAATATTTGTGAACGGATAATTTAGTTATGACGATTAATTTTATTACGGATCTGAGAGTTTTCTTTAATAATTGTGTGTGAAATAAATAAATAAATGTGATCATGAAGGAACATGAGAAATAAAACAAATAGATGTATTATGGTAATATTTTATTTTATAAATCGTCGCCGTCATCACTATCGCTATCGCTGTCACTTTCTGTAACATTTATTATAAATGTGTCTGTGATATTGTCAATTAACATATCTAGCCTACTCATTTTTTCCTCTTCTTTGACAACATGGGATACGCATTTAGACCATTCGGTGGCCGTAATTTTTTGAATGCCTTCCTCAAATAAATTTCTCACGTCTGTTAATTTGAAGGTTTTATTATTTTGAGCTACATGTCCCTTTACCTGAGCCCATATCAATTCGATAGGGTTCAGCTCGCAATGGTAAGGGGGCAGTCTTAAAACCGTGATCCCATGTTGTGCTGCCATTTCGTCTACAGCGTACTTATTAAAAGACTCGTTATTTGGAATCAGTTCTAAAAGCGTAGCTTTAACCATATCTGGTTCGTAATGAATATTTTTATTTAAAAGCCAGTCTTGAATGGCAGCTTTTTTCCAGCTCATTTTTGGTGCCGTTTCCAATTTTCGGGAGTGGTAAGGTGCATTATCCATCACCACAATTGAGTTTGGTCTTAATTTTGGTAAGACTCCAGCGAACCACTCCTCAAAACAAACTGCATGGCACACCAATATTATGATTACATAAACATAAATCGCGATTGTTTATCGATTTTTGTGTTCATCACTACACTATTATATGTGGTATCATTATTTTACAAAATGACAGTAGCTAATGTCAAATGTGGAATCGAATTATAATTCCGACTATAGTCAACTTATAGCTGAAAGTTAGAATTCTAGAAGAGAATTGTATTACACCATTAAACATCCCGAAGAACTACAGAATCATAGTTTAACATCAGTATACAGCTACAGGAGTTTCAACAGATGTTCTCACTACTTTTAAGTAGCCCATAGATGAATTAGGAACCAGTGGAAGTCATTGTACAGATTAATTTAGACGAGTTTTCGATATTGCTTTTACCTACTTTTTTGCTTTCAACTTACCTAGCCAACGCGACCAGCCATTACGTGATGCAGTGGCGATTCGCGGGTTTATCCCCAGTGCAATGCGGACACACATTTATTCGCGTCGCCGACGCATCGTCATCGCCTTACAAGTGCGGCCTCGGCCTAAAGCTACACTAATCAACGAATTGCGAAAGAATGTAAAGAACGAAATCAATTTTGCGCCTATATAGATAGAGGGAAAAATTGGCTACATTCATCAATATGAGAATAGATTAGATGACACATCATACGTTCTTATCAAAGAAACCTGGTGGGTAACTTCGGGGGGGGGGGGGTCAGATGAGGAGTTAATGAATTAAAGAATTCGAGAGTTACTGAACATAGAACACGTGGGCGCCTTAGAGTGCTTGTATAACAATGCAAGATGCTTACTTTCAGGAGAGCTCATTGAAGATGTAAGCGCGTCTATTTCCTATACTCAGAAACTTGGGAGTTTTCAATTTCTGGTATTATGTTATTGAAATTGGTATAATTCTATACCCTTTCACATATTTTCCCACGTGTATTATCTTTCAAGACAGTGAGTCTGATTTTAACATGGGAAGTTTTGGCTCTAAGATCATATCGGATTCTGTTCTACGGATGAGTCGGTATGTATTCTCAAATCGATGGCTACATTATACCATAAACGTAGAGCGACAGAGAACTTTAATGTCCTTACAATGTAGCCACAGTCCATTATATATATTTGTATTTTAAAAGTTTGTTCCCAAAAACTTGGATTAGAATTATCATCCTCGCAACACGTGCCCCGTATTCCGTCCGGGTACAGTATTCGGACGGTGGGGAACATGTGTTGCATATATCTCAGTCTAACAACTACACACCTGCAACAGTATCCCGTCCGGGAACCGTATCCGTATGATGGCGAACTTATATTTGCGCATCTCTCTCAATTCGTCTTTCTCGCGCATCGCTTTTGTGCGAAGCATTTGACTCTTTTCTATAGCTTCCATCCTGTAACATATATAACATAACATATATAACGTAAATATTAACACAGTATAGACTTAAAAAATAGATAAATAGGTATCTATTTATACATATAATAATAAATAATCTTTATTGCATACAAATAGTTATTACTACAATAGTTGACCTCTTCCAGGCAACCTTGGGACAAAGAAAAATAAGAGAGATATAGATAGTGCAAAATGATTGAAATTTACAGTTAGAATTATGTTCAATATATACCGAAATAATAAAACGAGCAGAAGAGAATACTGAATAAGCACCAAATTGGCGGCAAATTAAGTGTGCGTAAGAATAGCTGGTAATTCGCCCGTGTAATTCGAGCATTGGAATTGTCTAAAATTGCCTATTTGCTACTTTTCATCAAATAATTATTCATTTATTCAAAATTTTTTTACACCAAGATTTACTAGCTACATTTACTACGTGTCAATCACCACCCCGTAGCTTAAATAGATCAAAAGTTATTATCAATCGAAATTTTTAACATAAACATACAGTGTGGTCTAAGTTGGCCATTCGGAGATAGCCTATTGTATACAGACCTTACGCACAAAAAATAGGTATACTTTAAAGTTTAGTAAACTATCACTATTAAACTATAAAACCCACAATACACAATTTTTCAAATAATCAAACTTTCAACTTCACTTCTTGAGTTTCCGCTAAAAGTCCCGGGAATACTACACTTATTTATGATTTATGTATTTATTGCTTTGATGTACATAACTATTAATTATGTACCTGTAAGGACATAGCAATTTAAACGATCATTTACACAAGGAGAATTTCTCGAACGGTTTGGGAGAGAATATTGTATACAATTCTCATATGCGACCAAACTACATATAATACAATTCTCGCCTAAAACGGTTCACACCACGATAAACTTTTTTTTTTATGTACGAAGGCGGCAGACGAGCATACAGTCCACCTGATGGTAAGTGGATACTGTCGCCCATAGACATCCGGGATACATGCCAACGTTAGTCCAAAATGACAAATGTTGGCACGCCCCCGGATGCGCTGCCTACCTTTGGAGATATATGAATGGATTTGGAGAAAGGGTTGAGAAAATGGGGAGGGATAGGATGGGATGGGAATGGGCTCTGGCACATCTCACTCACTAGCGAAACACGTACGTACATTGGGGAACTCGATGACAACAGGGATAACAGTGATCTGTGATGATAGCAGTTGTTTATACTAGCTTTTCACAGATGTTCGAGAAACTCTCCTTGTGTAAATGAGCCATAATACAATAATAAATACAATTAAATTAAATGTCACAATGAATTAAATACATTATTCTTACCTAAGCTGTTGTTCTCTTTTTATTTCCTCCGGTGTGAGAGCGTAGAAGGATGGGGGTAGTTGCATTTTACTCGCGGCTTGCGATGGCAGTAATACTTGTAAGTTTCTGTCCAATTCTAGTTGAATTGGTTCGGCAGAACGAAGCGCGTCTATAAGAGTCTAGGAAAGAATGTTCCGGAAATTTATTATCTATTTTGTTTTTGTATGCATAAATTAACACATTGACTGTCCGTGCATCATATTTAATATATATTTGTCTAGCTGGACAAATTACAGAATTCCTAAATGATAGCTACGACCTATAATTAGCTATCGACTTATGATTAAAAAGTTATTTACCTATCTCTCTTTAACTAGTACAGAATATAAATCACGATACTTGGTGGTATAACCGCAAGTATTCTTTTCTTTCGTTGTTATATTGTGAAAAGGCGGTAATGATAGTAAGTGGATACTGTCGTCCATAGACATCCGCGACACATGCCAACATCAGTCCGGATTGACAAATTTAAAGTTTTATCATACTATAAATTTAATACTTATTTAATTATGATTTAAAGATTATTTAGTTTTGGAAAATCCTGTCTCGTGGACATCTGTCTGGTCTCTCTGAGCCAACAGTGACAGTAAAATAAGGTATTTAGGTATAAACCATAAGTATTTATCCATGTAAGAATAGAAGGTTTTAAGACTAAGTGTAGCACGATTTATTTGTGCATTTTATTTTGCCCATATTTTCTGAAACATGCATATGACAGTCAGACATTTAAATTGTTTCATTAAATGCTCACTCACCGTTAAACTTTCGACAGAAGGCACATTATTAGCACTGAACACGAGGAAATCTTCATCAGAGCCATCAGGATTCGGCAGTTTTTGCTGAGTAAAGCCGGCAGCTAACAGCAATTCCATAGCGCCTTCTATTGGCTGAACTCGCTCACAAAATGCTCTGAAATAAAACCATAAAATAATGATTTCTTGTAAAACTAAATAAATAATACAGATTAAAAGATTTTCAAATTGTTTATATATTAATAAATTTTCAATCATATTTTTATTTTTAATAATAATGAATTTATTATAATAATCCACAAACGCTATCCGCCATGATGTTTTAGTTATGACGTCACTCGTGTAAGCAAACAAACACAACAAATGATGAAAGATACGATGAAAATGACTAGTTTTATTTAATATATATAGGAATTACGGATGACCGGAATATTCTTATTCATACTCGTATTCGCCATTTTCTAAAAGAAGCATTAATTGTTATTTATCTGACTGGGAAATAACAGGAATAGTTGTCCTTAATGGTACATCCCCGGATGTCTCCGGAATGGGTTCTAAATAATGCAGAAAAAATGAAAAAGAAAAACATACCTATTTGACATCCTAATTTTCTGATACTTCTCGTCTTCTGGGTAAGTGACAATATTCTCTAAATATTTGCATAGTGTTTCAACACACGTGTCAATCTGTAATTAATAAAGTATGAAACTAATTATTTCTCCCGACCTGCCCTCGCTTCGTTTCGGTTTATTTTTTTATTTTACAAAATTTCAAAATAAAATATAGCCTATATTAGACACGGATAATGTAGCTTCCTATTTACAAAAATAATTTTTGAAATCTGTTCAGTAGTTCCAGAGATTACCCCCAACATACCTACAAACACACAATTTTACCTCTTTATTATTATATATAATATTAGTATAGATTAAGAATTAAATCATTAAATATTTCGTTTCAAAATTGAAATCTATTTATTCACATAACATGATTTACAAGATGTTAGTATAATCTTGTATAAATAATGTCATGTTGACCGAAAAACGGCGTGACGTTTTTTATTTATTGTTTAAATTAAACGTTACATAATAACTTTAGTCTATAATCTAAGGAAGCCGCTAAGGCTTCACTATACATAACATGCCGTTGTCTAGTGAGAATAAAATTATTAAGTCAAACTATACCTATACTAAAACGTCATTGAGACCTTGCATGCGGGCAGGAGTTACAAAGAATTTGTGCGACACCAAAACCTTACTAACACTTCATCACAAATCAATGGAGTGGATCACCTAAGGAAGTCATATAGTCTGAGAACAGTAATCAATTCAAAAATAAACTCGACTTATATCTATATCCCATAGCACGAAAATAGAACTAGTCGCATCAGCGAAAGGTGCTCCTCAATTATACAATATAATACAAAAATAAAGATAATCTTATAACAAAACAAAAGAGGTCTTTGATTATGTTTTTATGGAAAACGATTATAATAAAGTTTGCATTTAATAAAGTTAGAAACAAAGTATAAGTCCAATTTAGGGTAGTTATAATAATTGGAAGTTACATTTTGTCTGTTGTGGTTGTTATGAAATATAAAGATTTCAATGCGACTGTTTAGGATAAAACAAGGAGTTAGAATATATAAAATGGATACATTGTTACAATTCCTACATACCTTTTCCCTATTGTGATTACAGGACTGTATAAGGAGACAGGCGGTCAGACCTCTCTCTTCCTCCAATTGTTCATATAGGAATATTTTAATATTCTTTTTCCATTCATCACGTGGTAGTACATCGTTGCTTATTAGGGGACATCTGGAAACAGCACGGTTATTTTGAGAAATGTATAAAATGTTCCAAATTCTTTACACTACAAGAATAAATTTTTACTTTTCTTGATGAGAAAATTCACATCCTCCATTATATGTAAAATATCAGATAGTTTATTGCATACTAGCGACATGCCCTCACTTCGCTTCGGTTTAATAAATTTAAAACAATCGGAATAAGATATTTTCTTGCGGTAAAATGGAGCCCATACTTTAAGTTAGACCTCTAGCAATACATCGGTGAAAACTGCATTCAATTCCATGCAGTAGTTTTTGCGTGATGCGTGTACAAACATACAGACAGACAAAATTTCTAAACTGTTGTTTTGGCTTCTGTTGCTCTAATAAAGACCCCCCCCCCCCCATATTAGTTTTTTTTCAATATCTATAATGTACAGACATCGGCCTGTTACAATTTTATTATATGTATAGATATAGTGTCAATTAATGAATTAGATTTTAAAAGATTAGTTATACAATGAATTAAGGACAATACATATATACCTGAAAAACACCCCAGCGGCTGCAAAATTAGACGGGATGTCCACTTCCACTTCTCTTTTCTCCCTGAGTTCTGAAGCTGAGGGTAGTTCTTGTGATGACGTAGCTGCCCTTTCATTCTCCAATTCCCTTTTAACTTGGGCCTGAAACACAAAATGAAAAGATAATTTATGGCACATAGGTTGAAACTGATAATCTTTTTTAAGACCATGATGCATCTTCTGGCCAGAAAAGACTAGGATTAGAGCTTATCCTCCACATACCTTTCACGCAACTTTGGAACTGTCCATGAGAAATAACAAGGACTAAACACAGTGAGACATGGAAGAACAAAACAATAAAAAAACTCCATCAATAAACACCTTTATTTTATAGGAACAACTGGCAGTCTTCTATGCAGAGACTGTATGGGGGGGGGGGGGGGGTTGTGGATACACGTGCCCATGTGCTGCATGTGAGGCGCCACATTGGGCAAATATCATCAGTACTCTACTAACATTCCTGGATTCCTTCAGGAAGTCAATAAAACTTCAGCATTTCTGAAGGGAACTGGGGTGGCAAGCATAGACAAAATCACCAAACATCCATAGTGCAAGGAATGAGGAAACCTGTCATATTGAAAATGAATATGACGGTCTGGTGAGATGTACGGTCAGCAACAGGTCAATGTATACAAATCGGTACCTTAATGTGTTAGTAATATGGGTTAGAACAGAATGATTTTTCAGATACATTAGTGTGATGCTAACTGTAAAATGAGTCTTCTGGGGTATGATTATGAATACTGATAATGATTATGGAGTATGATGATGATATGAATGCTTCTGTCTTATGATTATGAACACTAGTTCATAATCATAATTTAATATGTGGTTTATCTTCTTTCATAATCAAAATGATGATTATGAAAATTGGTACTCCAGAAGACTCATTTTGATAATGAAAGAAAATAAACCACATATTAAATTATGATTATGAATTAGTATTCATAAATTTCATTTCTAATGAACTAGTTCATTCATTCTAACATTCATAAACTAATTCATAAATTTCATTTCTAACTAGTTCATTTCATAATGAACTAGTAAGTTTAGGAGGGGGAGAGTGCACGCTGCAATCCAACAGCCGCTGGGCGCGCTCGACTGGCCACGTTACCCCTCTCTCACAGAAGACTACCTTGAAATGTACTGCATTTTCCACTTTATCGTATTTCCCCAATGTACGTACGTACGTGTTTCGGTGGTGAATGAGATATGCCAGAGCCCATTCCCATCCTATCCTATCCCTGCCCATTTTCCCAACCCTTTGTCCAAATCCATTCCTATATCTCCAAAGGTAGGCAGCGCATCCGGGGGTGTGCCAACATTTATCATTTTGGACTAATGTTGGCATGTATCGCGGCATGTATCTGCAGTGTGAGTATGAACTCTGGTCATATGTAAATTTTAAGCTTTATGGCCAATAGAAATATCAAATATTTACCTGTATAGCAGCTAGAGAAGTATTAAAAGCGGGATTTTCTCTCTTCTGCTGCAACCTCGCTAGGGCTGCTTCGGCTGCCACTTTACTCTCTTCCGACAATCCCGACCTTTTCACGGGCACATCTTTCTTTGAAACAGACGACTGACTATTACTACTAACAGAAGCCTCACTTAACTTATGCCCCCGCCCGGCTAATTTAAACTTTGCTTCAACTTTTTTCTTTTGAAAAAACTTTTTTATTTTTTCAGCCATCTTTATATTCTAGGTGTGTGTTCTTTCGGTAATTTGAGCTTCGATACACTTTCTTTCAGTTGTTCTATAGTAGCCGATGTAGCTGAAAGTTAAGATAAATACTGTGATAAGTTATCTTAGATTTGAGTTGTTTATGCATGAGTAAAAATACATGAACACAAAAATACATTCTATTACTTCGGGGAAAATAATTGTGACCAATTAAGTATACATGATGTATGTAAGTATATATGTAGATGTATATACCTGTATATATGATTTTAATTTCATATTAGCTGCATCAAAGCTGTCAAGCTCAAAGCTGTCTGTCAATGCCACCTTTGAATATACTACTTTGTTTTGTTCTTTGATGAGTGAAGAACTAGGAATGGTTAATGATCTCTGTGACTTTTTCATAAAAATTGATCCACCTAAGGACAGGAGCCTTCTTTTTTATATTCTACATCAGTTTCAACTTATATAATAAAGGTATTTCTTTACCTTTTAAATAAAAAGTTATAGAATCTTTTCAAAAGGAAAACTGATCAAGTTTTTTTTAACTGTTGTGGTACAAGAAAAAATAGCCAAATTCTTTTCTCTGCTTAAGACTGAATAAATAAATAATTAACTACATTAATTTTGTTGACATTTGTAATTTCTTATATTTGGAACATATCTCCTATAATCCCATACATTTTCATTTGTGTATTGTCTTTCCACACATCCACACCACTTTGTGAATGTGGCCCTTTGAAGTATGTATATGGGTGCTTATTTACTAAAACCGGAAGTCCAACAAGTCTCTGCTAACACTATACTGTGAAATCTGTAAGCCATAGACATTGGCAGGGAACTATAGAAGAACTATGAGATTGTATCGACTCGAGAGCTCCTAATCCTCAATAATAAGATAAATATTTCAGTGCATACCTTCTCTAATAATATATAGTACCATATAATGTACAATCGATTTATGCCTATTTACTTATTTCACACTTCTCTACACAAGTATTTGACATTCACAAAAGGTGGAGTTAATGCCTTACAGTAGTGGTGGCCAACAAGTAGACCGGTCGTCAAAAACAATTTTTTTGATTGGTATCACAATTTTAAGGTTGGTGTTATTAAATTATACTCCTGATTTTGTTAATTTGAGACGAAACAAAAGCATAAAGCTCTCATTTTTTGTTATCTATTAATATTAATTTTACCAAAGTACATATTAGTAAAAAATATAAAAAATAAATAGCAGGTATAATAATTAAATACAATTAAGATTCTGACCTCTTGCGATATAGTGATCAATGGGAAGCTTTCCAGAGAGTTGGAATTTTTTATATTTAAATAGTGCAAAGAAATTGCACTTTATCTACATTCTAATCCAAAATCATGATGTGACATTTAAATTTCCAGGTATTGTAGCTCCGACCAACACAGATTAAAATTAATGAGGGTGAAAATCTGTTAGACCTTCGCAAAAATAAAGCAAATATGACTCACCTGGTTTCATAAAACGCTCGGAAATACGTTTCCCATAAACACGCCACGAAACAAAGATCAAGAGCAACGTAATCAAAAGAATAAGTAAAAATGTCTTTAGCAGTAAAAATTGAAATTCGTTGAAGTAAAAAACCTCAGCGACTTCTTCGTAAAAAGATAATTCAGTGAAATTGATAACTGATTTTGGAAAACCGACAATCGGCAAAGATGACACGCACGAGTCGAAAAAATCCTTTGCGAAAGATAAAGTATCCGCCACTTGAAGACAGAGGGCCTCGTAAAGGGTAGAATTAAAGACAGCGTTGTCGAATAAAGACATTACATTACATATTGTTACTGGATAATACGAAAAAAAACTCTTTATAAGTGTTGATGTGAAAAATCCGTATTTTTAATCAATTATTTTATGTCACTTTTGACATTTCGGTTTTTTTCTTATTCTATATATAGCAATGGTGCAATTAGTACATTATGCCAGGGTGAAATTTTTCTTCGCAATGAGCCCGAAATAGAATATTTTAAGAAAGTGGACTAAACAATTTTAATGTCGTTAAACGTATTCCGTTATTGCCTACTCCTATCAAAGTAAGCAAAAACGATAGAAAGTTTACTGATGACAGAAGAGAACTCCTTGAAAGCACATGAAAATCGCAGTCCCACGCTTTTATTTGATTATCACAAAAACCAAGCACGAAAAAAATAGAAATTTACTAACATATCACTATTATGCCACAACATGCCTAATAAACAATTTCTACAATAATCAAACAAAAACTCAACTTCATTTTATGAGTTCCCGCCAAAATGTCCTCAAGGATCTGTTAGCTCTATTCTCTACATTCTTCACATTAATGACATTGAAACTTCTGTAAGCTCCTGTAATATCCTCCAATATGCTAATGATCTGGCCCTTTATCTCACTGTTGATTCTCTACATGATGCCTCTTTTCGCTTGAACTCCGCTTCGCAGTATCTATGGTATCTGACTGGCTCTCATCTTATGTTCTCTCCCTCTCTATCCCTAAGAGCAGTGTAATTATTTTCTCTAGAAAAAGAACATACCCTAACTTCTCAATTCGGTGTGAAGGTCAGCAAATCCCTCTTAAGAATAGTGTTAAGTTTTTGGGAGTTATTCTTGTTTCTATAATGATGGGCTCTTATCACGTAGAATACCTACATTACTCGGAAATGTAAATCTAACATCAACATCCTACGCATCCTTTCTGGTGTCTGGGGATTCTCATCCATATTCCCAGAAATTGCTATATAATTCCATTATCCGCAGTTTAATAGACTATGGCTCATATACATTGAAACCTCGCAGCAAAGTCTCCTTGCGTAAATTTGATCAGATCTAATATATGTCTATTCCTGCGCATAGTTTTGGGTGCTATGAAGTCTACTCCAAATTTAATAAATTCCTCCTCACAGCCTCACAGCTCTCTTCTCATTATATTATCTCTAAACTGACGACGACTATAACTGGTCTGCAAAGTTCTCCCATAAACAAACTTCAAAAATATATCTGAGCCTATATTTAACTTCCGTAAGTTCTTTCTCTTTACTATCGATTATGATGCTCTGATTTTTTCCCCGAATATTATTATCAATTTTGGCATTGGTAAAACGTCTGTTTGTGCTAATACCCTTTTCAATAGATAATGAATGGTCAGTGGCATCAATTCTTGTGGCAGGAAGTGGCAGAAAAATGCCTAAATTACCTACTGTAACAAAATAATTTTATTAGTTTGTATATCTAGTAGCATTCAGTACTCCTTGTATCATACAAGTATACTTGTATCATTATGCATGGGTTCACTACATCATATCGAAGTTAATTTCACCGAATGTTACATTGATAGGTGGTACTCTAACGTTTTGTCGAAAGATTAGACTGCGATATAAAGTATGCGATACTTTATATCGAATTACTTAACATCGAATTACTATATCGATAGTTCCTTAGATCAAATCATCCTTAACATAGAATGATATTTATTCGACGATTTATTACATCGAAACTTTTAATATCGAATTGGAGGTTACGATGTTGACCACAGAACTGGGATTTCCTTATAAATAGAAGGCTTATGTGGGCGTGATACACGTGCTTCAGATATGATTATACCTAGGTATATTGACGCGCCGAAATAAGTCAAGCATCTCAGCAAGCGACCGCTCCGTAGGGGCCTCTCGCGTAGAGGTCCAGCGGGTATATTGAAGGAACTTCTTGCTGAACTATGCTCTGGTAGAGTGACATGAAGTTCACTAATAAGGTCTAGGAGATCGTCACATTAATTGAGGTTAATAACAAGGCAGTCACTTGTTGGCGCGCTTCTTATTAATCTCCTCTCAAGACTAAATGTAACCTAACCATATCTTCAGTGTTTATGATTTTGTTCATAAGTTGTCTTAAATACGTATAACAAAATGGTATAAAATCACCAGTTTAACAAGTGAAAGAATGAGCGAATCTACCCTCAGAATTATCTGAATTTACGATTAGGGGCCAAGTAAGTAATAAGGCCAAGTATTATGTAAGCACCAAAGGGGGGTCTTTGCTTTGCTTATTTTTGAAGACATGGGGGACGGGGCGTCTGAATGGCGATTACGTCAGCAATATTTATTTATTTACTTTCGCATTTTTTTGGCGGCAAAATTTAGTAGATTCTGATTAAATGAGAAACTTGAACAGATTTTGTAAAAATTATACCAATGCCTACGTTAGCATGGGGGGGGGGGGGGGTAAGAGCTTTGCTTATTTTCGCTGACAAGGGGGCGGGGGGTAAAAATGACTAAAATTCTGCTTAGGTAATACTTGAACGTCCCCTTATTGAATAGTTTCGGTATAACGTCATTACTTCATTAGATTCAACGTATTAAAGGTGTTTCAATGTAACGTAGCTATCGAACTAGTGTCTAGATCAGAGTTCCCCAAACTTTTTTGTGTCGTAGACCCCTTGCCATGTTTTCCGTGTTGGGTAGACCCCCTACTTACCTGATATTGATTTCCTGTAAATTTCTAATTGTAGTGAAGTTTAGTGTTAAAAACTTAAAGTAAAAACACATGTTAATTTGTACATTTATTAATTGAATTTAAATTAAAACTACTCAAAATAAAATTTTGTATCTGTTATGTAAAATATACGTAACATAAAATAAACTATAAATAAAATAACATAAGCAATAAGTCAATATTGTTAGTGAGAAGGATGAACCTGATGCTTTAATGTATATGTATATGTCTTGATATTATAAGATAGTATGATGTAAGTAAATAGGTACTATCAGTGTATGTGTTGAGATCCACTATCGTGGACCCCAATTTTCATTTCATGGACCCCCAAATTTTTTTTCGCTGACGTAGACCCCTTGCAGGTTGTCATAGACTCCTAGGGGTCGATATAGACCACTTTGGGAATCACTGGTCTAGATGTAACGACATTCAATGAAACAGCTCTTTGATGTAATAATAATAAACGTACGAACAAAATGTCATCAATGTAACGTCATTCGCTGAAATGACTTTCCATATGACGTACCTAGTGACCTCAGACTAAAATACTTTGTTGATGAAAATTATATTAAATTAGTTACATTTATTTACATTACATTAGTCTATATACTGACACTCCAGTGCATAGACCTTTTGTGGTCACGAGGGGGTTTAAAGACCTGACAATAATAGACAAAAATTAGAACTAGATCGTCTTCAATTAGGTGACAATCGAATTCGGCGCGTCTGTGCTGGCGGTATTCAAGCTTTCAGTTTATTGCCAAAACACGTGCAGATCATGAAGAAATTATTTGTCTTTATTGAATTGCGGGATATCTCGACTCGCAAGTAAGCAAGCCTTGATGAATTGTTGCACGCGACGCCCCGATTTTGCTGCTGCGTATTTTTTTATGGCAGAAACGTTTTTTATTTACTAGTTTTATTCCACTGAACTTTGTCCAACATGCATCAGTTCAATTGAACTGGATTTCATGATATGGATCAGGCGACGCAACATACTTTGTAGTTGCTTTGACATGTGGTGTGATGGGCTTTATTTATTTAATTTGGATAACTAACAGGGGTAACAATAAACAAGTATACATATAAATAGTAGTGGTTACATTATAATCGTTTCCCTACTCACAGGTTATCACCACATGCGATTTAAATTACATTCATAATAGGCCAAAATTATACATAGGTATATTTCAAACGATTGAATTAATTTAGAAAAAATTAGATATAATAGTTATCATTTTTATAAAAAAATCACGCCTATATTTTTTTATTGGCAAAAGGTAACTTTATTTCTTTCTTAACGTAGCGTAATGATATGTGTGTAAGTCCGAAGACAATGACAAGTACAATAGTCCGCCTACATTTGAATGTTTTTATTTGTTGTATGACTGAATGATGCTGTCAAGGTGCTTATAATTATTTTCCAAGACAGTAGTATTTAATCATTCAAATAAAATATTTTTTATTTAATTCATATCATGAGCGTTTTCACCAACAGATAGCTCTACTACAGTGGTCGTCACACTTTTCTGGTCAAGGGCCACATAGGACAATATGAGGTATCACTGCGGGCCGCACATTCTTGGATTGTTTAGTTGACACCACCAATCAATTGACATATTTTTTATGAGCTGTCAAAACGCGATTGCCTCATAGATTTTGTATGGCAATTGCTACCTGTGACCAATGTGAAGTCTTTATTTGCCAACTCAATGAACTAACTAGCATACAATTAACGGACACAAAGAACAGGAGGAAGTTTATACCTACCCGCGTACTTCTATTTAGTTAACTTCGTGTGCAAAATCATATTTTGATATTATCTAATAAAATTGTTTGCTTTGTCGCGGGCCGCACAAATATCGTCCGCACAAACAAGCGGGCCGCAGTTTGACGACCACTGCTCTACTAGGTTCATTTTTGTGTAGAGTTGAAAACACTACATGTGCTAAATGGATATACGATGGCTGGCTCCTGTGCAGGGCCGTCTTTACCAGGGGGTGCAAGGGGTGCGGTGCACCCCGGGCGCCCAGCGCCCGGGGGCGCCTGTCGAGCGCTGAATTCAGTGCCGGCTTTACCTATGGTGCAGGGGGTGCGGTGCACACGGGCGCAGGGTCTTAGGGGGCGCCGAGCGCCGCTCGCGACACCTCCAAAGAGTTCAAAACGCCTACTAGAGGGCGCCCTGCACCCGGGCGCTACATGAGCTAGAGCCGGCGCTGCTCCTGTGCGTTAGGAAGAACACATAAAGCACAATAATTTATGGTTAAACGCTTAGTTGCACGTTGCCACGGGCCTATTAAATAAGTTTCGCCATTTGTCCGTAGATGTAATAATAATAATAATACTCTTTATTGTGTACACAACAGACAAAAACGGAATCTAGAAATACTTAGAACATACCTAAGACACAATTGGCGGTCTTATCGCTTAAGCGATTTATTCCAGGCAACCATCTGAATCTAATGTATGTATCTGGATACTAATACAAACGAGTAAGTTTTAGCGGCGGCTTTGCGTGTGACCTCTGGTTTTTGGTGGAAAATTTCACTACTTTTTATCTATTATCTTTTTTTATAGATTTTGTCTTTTTGTCTTTTTATAGAAGAGATGGCAGACCTGCGGGCGACCAAGGTGGTAAGTGGTTAACGACGCTTATGGACGTCTAAAATATCAGGTGAATGCGGATGCGCTGCGACCTTGCAGAATTCTAATCACAGCTTTCTTGAAGAGGCCCATATACTTAGTGGACAGCAGTCTCGACTTTTTACCAACTACGGCTACGACTACGGATAACCACGGCCCTGTTAATCACAATGAACAACGAAGGAACCAGTCTGGGTGCAAATAAATGTACTTAAGCTTACTAAGAATAGAACAAATAAATTATTGGAAAGGAATTAATAAATTTATTAGAAAAATACGTGGAAAAGCCATGAATGGCACTAAATGCACTCGCCTACGTTCGACCGAGACAGACCAATATCTTATAGAAAGAGGCTGGTAAGAGACATGGAATGCTGCTCTCACTTCTGGATCAGTATAGCAGAACATCTGTGAAGCCATTTGAACTATGGACTATGGACCAACTATGGACGCGCAGTTCGAACATTCGACCACTCCATTCTAAGAAGCAGTTTAGAACCCATTAGCACTGGACGAGAGATTGCGTTTCTCCGCGTGTTCGTTTAGATATATAATGCGATTGCTTTAAATAACTATTCTTTACAACGTCCATCTCGTGTTAAAATAATCGCAGTTATCGAAGTGCAATGTGTTCTCACTTCTTTGATCTAAGCCGTCGTCACATACGATGTGTTATACAAATCAATTTATATCACGTAGGTAATCAAAGGTTGTGGAGAGAACTAACCTCCTGGTTTGTTGGCGGCGACTCGACAAGTGAAGTTGAGTTTTTGTTTAATTATTGTATAAATTGTGTATTAGGCGTTTTGTGGTTTAACAATTCAAAGCGTTTTACGCGAGTAGCGTTTGTGATAATCAAATAAAAGCGTGGGACTGCGTTTTTCGTGTGCTTCCAAGCAGTCCTCTTCTGTCCTCAGTAAACATACTAGGAATAGGAGCTGTGAATAGGATTTTGCAAGGTCGGCGGCGCGCCCGCATACCCCCTGGTGTTGCAGGTGTCCATGGGCGGCGGTAACACTTACCATCACGTGGGACCGCTTGCTCGTCCGCCCATTAGTACATATAAAAAAAAAAAAACTATCGCTTTACTGAACGACTCCTGACTTACTTCGACGGAACTGGACATTGATAAGATACGTTTTAAACTTTGGAATAGTTTATTACGAAGAAAACTTGATACTGGCAGAATGTGCTAATTGTACCAATGCCATATATGAAAAAAAAACTATCCCCTGCGGGTTTACACCATGCTTGGACATTTACAAGTATAGACCTACACACGTAACTTTGCCGGTGGTCAATTTAGGAACTAAATTTCACATTAAAATTTAGGAAATAATTTAATTAAATAATTAAATTTAGGAATCCATAAAGTGTTGAACGTAACATCTTGCTTAAAATATCAATGATCTTTACCCATAAATTGAGTAAGATGTTTATAATAGTAATATTGTCATCGATAGCAACGACATCCTTTATCGGCAAAGTTACCTGTGTAGGTCTGTATTATGTTTTTCTGAAATCAGTAACGAGCATGAACAACTTTTGGAAGGTATCCGATAGTATGCGTGGATTACATGGAATATAGTTTTTCTGGAAACAGTGACGAGGAGGAACGGTATATAAATACCACAGAAGGTGAATAAATACGAGAAAAGGAAAACAAGAGCATCCGTGACCAGCGCCGGCTCTAGCTCATGTAGCGCCCGGGTGCAGGGCGCCCTCTAGTAGGCGTTTTGAACTCTTTGGAGGTGTCGCGAGCGGCGCTCGGCGCCCCCTAAGACCCTGCGCCCGTGTGCACCGCACCCCCTGCACCATAGGTAAAGCCGGCACTGAATTCAGCGCTCGACAGGCGCCCCCGGGCGCGGGGCGCCAGGGGTGCACCGCACCCCTTGCACCCCCTGGTAAAGACGGCCCTGTCCGTGACATCCATCATGTCGATGCTGTTACAGGTGTTAAAAATCATTTGCAGCTGCTTAGTCCATGCGAGCGAAGCCGCGGGTGGAAGCTAGTAGGTAAATAATAAATCGTAACTGTAAACAGTCCTTTGCTCGTGTACCGCTAGACAAGGGCCAAGGCCAACTCTTTTACAGGTGGTAAGTGGGTTTGTTATCCCTTAGTCGCCTTTTATGGTAACCACGGGAAGAGATAGTGTGATAGATATTCTACATGCGGCTGACATTACATGGCCATAATAATAATTCATTCAGTACCTGTGTAAATTTGATAAAAATCCATCTGGTATTTCTCGACCTAAATAATAATCTCTTAAAACAGACGTGGTGTTTAATAGTGAATTAAAAAAAAAACACCAGACAGAAATCATCTTCCGTTTTCCGCATGGGTATTTTAACATTCAAAAGACCAATTTCCCGAAGCCTACAAACAAGAGGCTTGGAAACCAATACGCGATATTCGATTAAGTACAAAATTCTGAATTCTGTTTGCGTTCAAATCGACTTAATGCTTGCCGCGAGGCTTTCAGGGACCTTGATATTTCTATTGAGATTTCGGAACGAAACGAGGACACGTTTTGCAAGCAACGATCTTGTAAAACGTATTTTGGAATAATAAGAAGACTATATTTACAGGAAGGGATGATCGTTGTCTAGTCGTGCAGACTGTCAAGTACACGATTATATAATTATTCTAGTATCTCTCTAGCTAGTTACTTAACGGAAGCATTAGCATACAATACATATATTGCAGGGGCAAAGAAGGAGTAAAAGACAATGCAACCAGCCCTTTCAGTACCACTACTGGACATCGGCCACATTGTCCACATGGGGCATATTGTCTTGTACATGAGGGATGTATGGCCTTCAAACGATACGTGGCCAAGCGGGTTGGCGAGTCTACTCTCTTATAGGCGGTGTAGAGTTCCTCAGGGCTTGTCCACCTTGGTTATCCCATAGTCGCCTTTTACGACAACCACGGGCAAATATAGGGAGGTGTTATTCTATAGCTGGCACGGCACAAAACACAATTGCTTTGTTCAAAATAAGAATGATTGAGTAAAAGACAATTTCTTTGTGATTAAATAAAGATCAAGGACGATTGAGACGAAATCAAATACTGAACTATCTATTGGTATAATGTCTGATAAATGTGCTCAATCACCATTAGTTCTCAAGGAGCAAGAGATGCTGTGTCTCACATAAATAAAGGATAAGATTAGATAACGAGATGATAATATTTTATCATTTTAACGTATCAAATTATACTATATTATACTACTACCGGTTTTAGGGTTCCGCGTAACTGCCATGGTTTTTGCTGACGAATATTTACACATTTTTTTCTATTTTGTCATCCTAGATTGCTACTAGCAGAAAGTACCTACCTACATAATCATTTTTAAACATTTTCAAAAATATTTATGTTTGGATGGCCAATGGGAGAAATTTAGATTTTGACAAATATCTACTGCATTTATAAAAGGTGCGTTTCGTCAAGAGACTATACGCCAAAAGTGTGTTTCGTGAGACATAACAGAGTCGATTTCCATCCCATCCTATCCCTGCTCATTTTCCCAACTTTTTCTCCAAATCCATTCTAACATCTCCAATGGTAGGCGGCGCATCCGGAGGCGTGCATCAACGTTTATCATTAGGACATATGTTGGCATTTAGCGCGGATGTTACCACATGGACTGTCTGCTCGTGTGTCGCCTTCTTTCTATAAAAAAGGACGCATTGATTGAATGCTTTTGACGGCAGCATTGCGGCATAGGCTATAAGAGGATCTGCTGCATTTCCCTAATGCAACCTATTTGATCTGAATGTTAAAATATCGTGCACAGTACCTACTAACAGAGATTTAAGTTATTTCACAATTATCAGAATAGATATTTTGTAAACTGAAACGAGCTCGTGAAAACGAAATAACACTTTAATCACAGAGCATATTAAATTTTATTTTGTAAACTACCACTAATGAGATTTTATTTTAGGTTTTCGCGAATACCAGTTCTTGGAAATACATTGCTTAAATACTTAGTGAATGGTTTTGTACATATTAAAATTATGATTGCAAATATAAGATTTAAAATCTCTACATAAGTATGAGTAGAAACTAGTAACGTGTGTTGATCTAATTTCTGAATACACAAGTTGTTACATTTTCATTTTCAGTGTTAGTTACCTAGGTACAATTTCGAAAGGTTTCGTACAATTTTTTTAGCCAACTCTGAGTAGATGTTTTGAAAATATAGAATTTGTAAGAGAGAATTTTGAGGGCTGAATTAGATATTTTTGTTTATATAGCTTAGTAAGAAAAAACTACTAAACCGATTTTGATACGGGTCAATAATAATTGTGTTCTACTCTAAGATAGTGTTCCTTTCTTATAAAATAAATTATTGATGTTAATATTATCTAAAATCTGTTACATTAGAATCCCAGGACTTTACCAGAGTACAGATAGCTGGAAAATCCATCTGATTGTAAATTTACTTTCCCCTATTTTATCTTTAACACGAAGAGAAATACTATGAATTATTTTTTAAAATTTCCGTTTGATATTACGCAACATAAGTTTCTTTTAGTTACGGTTTAGATGTGAGAGTGGTATTGGACTGATCCATTCTGTATTTTAGGTACCTACAGAAATCGACCCCGCCGGCTAGACCTTTTCTAAATAAACAATAACTATTCTTATACCTTTCGCTGAAATCAGTCGGTGCCGCGAGTTAGAAATGACGTATGTGCGACTGCTCTCAGCTGAAATATGAGCTCTATCCCCCGACTTAGATTCTAATTAGCACACGCGAAACGATAATCCGTTTCAGTAAACATCCTTTTGTAGGCATTTGCTGTTTTTGCTATAAGAATGAGCCTTCTGTACGTTAGTACCTGAGGTAACCAACTACACCAAACAAACTGCTTTGTTAATAGTTGCTATGTCCTTAGAAAAGTACCTACCTAATTAAATGAGCACTAAATACCTACTGAATGAGCAGCAAATCAATGGTACTAAATTAAAATGTGGTTAGGTTTAGTTTCCCTGCTGACAATAATGAAATAGTCTTTTTGCCACTTCAACACATATCATTAGAAATAAGAAAAAAACATTACATTGAAAGACAAGAATACAAAATTACAAATGAAAAAAATAACAAAATGAATTAATCAAATCAAGAGCAAACTATGCTGCAGCATCAAAACGGGGTTTTCACTCAGCATAATGTCATGGGATGACCATATCGGGCACGGAGTTATAGTTATGTTAACTAGTTACATGTTTAACTTTTGTACTATACTTATTTCAAGGTTTAAGGTCGACCATATGAAATTTCTTCTAATAATGTCTGCAGGATGAAGTTGAACGTGTAGGCGGCGCACTCTGTAAGTGCACAATAAAATTATTTGAGCAGCTATAAATCATACGGGGGATACCACATAGAGCTGTTGCAACCGGGTACGCGTAGTTTTAATTTCTTACTACTATACAATTTAAAAAAAAAATCATTTATTTCCATTTTATATTACTTATATTTTTATATTAATCCATGGTTTTCGGCTTCGTTATAGGTTTGGACATACTGTGTAATTATATGATCTATAGATACCTAAAAGAATTTACTAGCACAGATTAACTCGGTAGCTATTTAGCGTCTAGTAAATGAAAGTAGAGACAGGAGAAGCGCAGCAAATTAAAAAAAAATAGCAGGTTATCACAAAATATAGCTGAAAAGATTATTTGGATACTTGTTTGCTGCGTTAATTTTATTATTGAGTTTTATTGAAGTACAATTTTATTAAAGGAATATCATATTAACATGTTAATATTTCAAGGAGAGATTTTGCTTACCACTTTTTTTCCTTTTTATTTCTGATGTCATCATACTTTTTGGTTCGGCATTGCTACATCGTTGGAATCGCTGACGGTGCGATACCCAAACGCAGGTGGACGGCGTGGGAAACTGAGTCGGTGGTACCACGAATCCTCCCGGTACCGATTGAGGAATTCATGAACACTTGTGTTTCATACTTCGAACCTGTCGAACTCAATTTGAACCTTATTTACGATTATTTTACTTTACAATTAACAATTAACCCTATTTAATTAAAATAATTTTACAAAAATTGTTTTGCTTTTGCAATCTACGCTGTAGCTGCTCGTGATTGGTTCATAAATAAAAATAATTATTTACAAAGTAATGTAGGTAGTGGAAAAATATCACCGAAAAATTTGCGATTTTGCTGTTTAACGAACACACAGACAATTCAGCAAATATCGACGGACAGGTAGGTAGATACTGCATTTTCTAATGAAAAAATTATATTATTTTATTTGCCTTTAAAAACAACATAGTGTTACCATAACCGGCCTTTTTACAATTCGTTAGCGGTAACGATTTATGTATTTGCAGAATATCTGTGTAGATTTGTCAGATGACGAATATTCGGGATCAGTTTATCAAGTACACAATTGGTGAACAGTCCATCAATTTACTATGCCCAATAAGCTGTGTGATATTTCATTAAAGTCTTTAATCAAATGTTATACAATTGAGAGCTTATAGTAGGTACTAAATTCACAATCCGTGACAGAAAGATAACATGAAGGGGACATTCCTCAACGAATAGAATTTCATATACCCCACATCTATCTACGTAGTATCCACTCAATATATTTCATTTTGTGTCACACATGTACACAATAAGTGTCACAAGAGACTTGTCATATAATACCTACAGAACCCTATGCAGTATAGGTACCTACAATCGTCTTAAATTATTAAACAGAATATTTGACGACTTAAAAGGATTGTACCAGTTCAGTCGCGTACTGAGATCTCGTGGGCATACATGCTCTACTTCACTACGTTTCAGTTTAGACCGGCCATTACCATCTAATTTTTCAATAAAAATAAATAATACACAGCAATAAGCGGTCAAAATAGCAGGACTAACGCTGCGCGACGCCATTTTTACTAAGTGACGTACAAATACGAGAGTTCTATTTTTGAATTTTGCCGCGAAAGTTTTCTAATCAGCCATAACGCAAATGGCTTTTTTGACGGCCGGCACAGGCAACGACTTTTGCAGCCAGTGATTTCGGGACGAAAGAGGCTGTGTAACAGTGATAAAGAAGTTTTTATATTCTGAAGTAATAAAGATTATTATCATTATCACAGTGGATCCGTTCCTGAAGAGAAAGATGAAAATTTTTAAGAAGAAGCTCCGTTTCTCGATAGCCTCCAGCTACTTATAGACATTTCGTGAAAAATATTTTTTTAAAGATCTTTTATGTCAATAAATTTTAGCTAAATCACATATCAGCAGCGACGATCCGTTGACGAAATAAAGGGCAGAAGAAGAGGTGAGTGTTGAACATCTTTAATATTATTTTGTATGTTAATTATTGATCTTTAGGCCTTATTATACAGCAGGCGACGAGACAAAGGTTAATGATACGGTAACATGTAATGCCATAGAATTTCATATGATTTTATTACGATGACATCATTCAAGAAGACGTGTGGTGGAAGTCTACGGAAAATCAAGCTACTGTTAAACAATTTTAGTCCCTATAATTATTAGGTTAAAGTGCGAACGACAATCTTCGACGATGTAATACTTCAATTAACCACCTTTTATCTTTTAATATAATTAATTCTTTTTAATTTTTAAATACGTATCACCTTTTATTTTACCTTTTTTACGCATTTTTTATTTGAAATAGTTTGAATCGTTAAAAGTATGAAAAGATAGGATTATGCAATATGCTGAAATATCTTTAATGTGTATCAATAACAGACAAAGGCAAGATTTTACACTATTTTGGATTAAATATTTTTGCAGCGTAGTCGTACGGTGGACATGTTCATTATATGGACCACAGAACATAGCAATACTGAATAGATTATAAATATTCTTTAATATACAATAACCCGTGTATATTCTTACTTAAGCTTTCCTGTATTAACTTTTCAAGTTATATGACCTTTGTCCTTCAATTGTACTATTTGTAATAGGCCAATTGGGCTATTAGTCTACAGATTTAAAAAAAAATTAAATTAGTAATAGTAAACTTCCTACTGAATGAGCAGCATATCGATGGCAGTAAATATAAAATTGTGTTAGGTTTAAGTTCTCTGGTGACCATAAAGATATCGGACTCCGTGCCATCGCTTTGGTGACGGCACCGTTAGTAATTTTAAATTGGTTTACTACAGTTATTGAAAAATTGATCGTCATGAATCATGATAGATCGTGACTTAGTATATTTTGCTGCTTTTCTAAACACAAATAAAAAACCTGTTTGTAAAATAATGGAATCCGTTCAAGTGATAAAAACAATCCACACATTTACCTATAATAAAATACTATGGGCGACAGTAGCCACTTACGATCAGGTGGACTGTATGCTCGGCTGCCGCCTTCGTACATAAAAAAAAAAAAAGTAACAGAGCCGTGTACATGAAATGTTTTTTGAAAAAGTCATTGCAATCTAAAGTACAAATGATACAGGACCCAAAACAATTTTTCAAAATTTTGTCTCTGTCTGAAAACTACTTGACGGATTTTATTGAAACTTGGTATAGTTATAGTTTATGGGCCGGGTAAACATTTAGTGTACTTTTTATCTACTTCCTGTGTGTTCTACCGCCTGTACAATGGGGAAGCTCTGAAGAATTGTTCAATATAATGCCCACCTCGGGTTTCTACAACCGCACCTCCCGTCACAGAAGTGCGGTCCATCCGCATTTCCTCGATACGAAGGTGTCGCGCACTGTTCGGTCCAAAAATTATTTTATACCGCGAACCCGTTGGCTGTGGAATGAATCGCCTCAAGAGGTCTTTCCATTAAGCTACGACATGGGGTTCTTGAAGAAAGCTGTGAATAGGATTTTACAAGTTGGGCGGCGCGCCCGTATACCCCCTGGTGTTGCAGGTGTCCATGGGCGGCGGTAACACTTACCATCACGTGGGACCGCTTGCTCGTCCGCCCACTTTTTTATATAAAAGAAAAATCCAGACCCTTTATAGACTTCCCACGGGAATCACACAAAAGTCGCTTGCACCACTAGTACACAATAAGATAGGAGCGACTCGAATACAGAATCACTCATTTTTTTCAAAAACCAATGAAAGTATTCGAAATTAAGTTATATTTACTGAGTTTACAAGCGATGAACAAATTGTATTCAAAAACTTTTGTTATATTTTTTTGGCAAATTCAGTCTGCCAAGTTTATTTCTAAAGCTTTTAAAGAGATATTTGTTAATTGCTTTTTGTTTCGTTGCTCACAAGATACTTAGAAACTCTAAGAGCACATTTTATTATTGTATAATTAAATTATAATAATTTGATCGGCTTAACCATTCTCACTAATAGGTTGGCTGCGTTCTGTTGCCAGTCAGTTAATTGTTTTTAAAAGAACTTCGTAATGTAGCGTTATCTCAGTTGGTACGAATTCTTCAAGAAAGAATACCAGCAAGTTGAAGACTTGCTGGTATTCTTGTCTAGACTTGTCTGGTGAAGCAATTTATTAGTAAATGTGAATAAAAAGAAATATTTCCTTTTTATTTATGGTTGTAAATGTGCAAACAAGCGCTTCTCAAGCTGTGAGATATACAATACTAGCGACCCGCCCTCGTTTCGTTTCGGTTTATAAGTATTCTTTTTTTCATTTTTTTTTCAAAATTAGATACCTATGTTAGATACGGATAATGTAACTTTCTATTTGTGAAAGAATTTTGTGAAAGAAGACCTACAAACACACAATTTTACCTCTTTATTAACATATATTAGTATAGATTGAATAGAATTACTAACTTAATACCTAATACTAGTAAAATATTAACAAATATAAATAGTATTGACACTGAAGGCTTTAGCAGTGTAGTGGGTATCAGGTATATCCTGCCGGATCAAACGATTGATTGCAGAATCGAGGTCTGACGTTTGGCGCAAATTTGAATTTGTATAGGTTTACATCACGGATCAGTAAAAACGAGTTGTTTTCTATTCTGTGGTTTTCACCATCAGCCAGAAGGGGTTCTTAGGGATTTTAGTAGCCAAAAAGTTGGGTAAAGGGCCAATATTCGAAAGAGTATTGTTACAGTAGGTAATAGTTTTTTGATTGGACTAAACACTAAAGTAAGAATAGAAATAACTCTATTCATTGCTACAAAATTAAAAAGATTCATGTAGATTAATAAAATTAGCATATACAGAAAATAATATTAAGAAAAAAATTTTTTTTTTATTAATTTTCAACTACATATCTTATTTGTAGAAATGAATTGGTCTCACAACCAAGTCCAATCTAATGTTACAAGTTCAGGCGCTTACTCCCATGCTTTTCTGAAGACCACCGTGGATTGTACTGCAGTCCACATTTTATCCTGTTTCCCAATGTTTCGATGGTGAGTCAGATATGCACTGGCATATATGCCAGCGCTCATTCCTTATTCTCCACATTTTAAAAAATTATATGGGGAAGTTATTTAATGATCAATGTAATGCAATATACGTTTTATCAAAATTATATCATTTTATTAAAATACAGGTCTCAAGTTTTGTATACCATACTATCAGCCTGTCCCTCCACAGCTGGACATAGACCTCTCACAAGGACCGCCACCGCACGCGGTATTCAGCTCTTCTCATCCAGTCTTCAATATTCTAAGGCGTCGTGATATATTTCAGTAAATATGCTATATACATTAATAGATAAATACGTTTTTTTCTGCATAGACCAATCTACGCCTGCCGCTATATCTATCACAATATTCTATTTTCACAATATTCAGATTTAAGCATCCCTGGTATTGCTTCACATCAAGAACAGTAAACTTAAGTTATGACTGACATAACATCACACGAATCAGATTTTAGAACTAAAACAAACATAATCCAATTATGGTCTTCAAACAAGTTTAAGGAGTACTTTTACGAACGATTTTCATATATGGTTGTAAAATTAGGCCGTCTACTCAACACGTGATCCTTTGTTACAAAACAATTATTTCTAAATACTCAGGTCACGTCTTTCTTTATATATCTATCTCAATACTTTGCTGGTCTCTTTTCCATATATTTGTTTCTCCTGCAACTCACGAATGAAACCTAGGGAACCGATTAAGAATGAATGAAATGAAGGAGATCGAATTAAACCTTAATGTAACCGGTACATGTATTAAGTGGCGCCACATGTATTGTCGGCCGGCTTTAAAATATCACTACTCCATCTTTTCCCGTGCGTGCCTTAAAAGGCGACTAAGGCATAGCAAGAAACTCAAGCCACAAGGCTTGAGGAATTACACCACTTCTAAAAGAGTGAACTCGCCAACCCTCATGGCTAGCGTAAAATTTTGAGGCAATGCATGTATGTGCAAGAGGAGCTCCACGTCTAGCAATGGGTGCTAAAAGGGTTGGTTATGGTTATGACAGTATCGAAAAGTCACTAGTCCAATGCACGTATTAATTCCGTAGTAAGTGAGATATGCCAGAATCTATTCCCACCCCATCCTATCCCTCCCCATTGTCTTAACCTTTCTCCAAATCCATTCCTTCATCTTCAAAGGTAGGCTTCGCAATGTTCGGATGCGGATGTTCATGGGCGACAGTATCCACTTACCAGTTGGATTCTATGCTCGTCTGCCACCTTCTTCCCATAAAAACGAAAGTTATTTTGATGAGTGGTGGTAGGTAACACCAGGAAGAGCGAATCCAATGGAAAAAAATGTAAGTTTCTATTGTTTCATAGTATGGTATTCCAAGTCTACAGTACATACTGCATGTAGATTTTAAATACGTTCAGCGAACCAGCGCTTACTTAGTTTCCGGATTAATAAATGAATTAGATCATAAAATTAAAACATATATTAGTGAAAATAATTTAAAATACAAAATAAATACATATTTTTCTTCTAAATTATAATTTGCTATTGCAGAACTTGTTTGTATCTTAGACAAACCTAAGATAATGATAATTTTATATTTTTAAATTTGGTTATAAGTAAACGAATAAAATAAGACCAACACGACCATCAGGGGGCGTTGCTTAATTATCTAAACAGTAACAATAAAACACTTATTTATCTATTTAAACGGGTCTTAACGCGAAGGTTTACCTTATTTATTTTACTCGACGATCCAGTTGGATAAATATGTGTGAAAAACGCGAAAATCTCAAATAATAAATAAACCACTTGATGCAAATGCGCTACAATTACTCTAGGCCCTAGAGAGACACACAGAGAGATCTGTACTATACAATAAACTTAAACTAACCACTGTTGGATATAGGCCTCTCATATCATGTATCTGTCATTTCATTGGAATTGAAATAAGCACGCGGCTAACAAATGATAACCAATCTTAACAAACGATCACATGAGTAATGCAACGAGTCAACATTACTCATTACTTTCATTAGCTATGTGATCCGTCTAGACTCAAATTTTACGACGCCTTGTTAACCATATACCTACATTTTATTCAAACGATCATGTGTCTTATGATGACAATGGAATAACCATTAAGGACTCTTCAAACTGATACAACTAGTTGTGTGAGACGGGAGTGATGGCTGCATTTTTATTACAGCACGCCATAAAATTTTTTCGGTAGAATTATTAATAGAAAAGGGTATTAATTTAATATTCTACGGTTTAAATAATCCCGATTACAAATATTTAATAACTTGACAGTAACTAACTTTTTAGGAAACCTGATGCAATTCCCATTGGTTTAATATTTGCTTTTTGCATCTAATAAAAACTAAAATAAATAGCATGTCTAGTAAAATAGTCGGTATATCTATGTTTCGAAGGAACTTGCTGTACATTTTTACATCACTATTTGAAGTGATCTAAAGTGTTAAGATGCTTAGCGGGAATTCGCATCAGTTTGCAAAGGTTCGTTACCAAATTCACGCGAACGCATTCGCATCAGTTTGAAGAGAGCTTTATTGGTTGTATGAAGTGGGTATAGTATTAAGAGTTCCGAGGAACAATTGAAACTAAAAACGCATCCCAAATTTTGGAGGACAAAATAATCATCTTTATAAATTAATGTCACGTGACAATTTGAAATTAAGATCCAATCAGAAAATAACGATAGAAATTAAAAACATTTTCTAGGAAAGGAGTTTTAAATTAAAAGAAATATAGAGCGAATACATTAATCTACTTTGTTCCTCAAAGTAGGTTTTCTTGTATTTCCTCTTTGATAATGAAATAATTAAATCTAATTAAGGCCAAGGTGTATTTTTAAATGTCTAAAAACATGATATTCTCGTCTTGTGGTTCAATGAAAATGGCTCGATGTACTTTTATTGAAATCAAGTACTTAACAGCAGCATTTATCGATTACCTAATTGATATGGTATTCTGTTACTAAGTTTAATAGGGAGTATACACGTAGTTTATCTATATAACTAATTAATTAACTATATTTAATTAACAACCAACTCTAGATCTTCAATTGTAACTCCACTTAGATCATTCGTAACTTGGATACCCGCGATATAGGTAGGTATATCCTAGTGCGGGTTCCAACAGAAACTTTGTTTTACAAAATTTCTTTATTGACCAAAATTAATTTAAGGTTATACCTACCTTAAATGAATTTTGGTCAATAAACAAATTTGTATTTATTATTTGTATTTATAGTTTTTCATGGCAGTGTCGTAATTACTGTTAATAAACAATTATATTTGTAACTGTACTTCCTTATTTTCGCCACGTGCGCTATCTTTCTGTAAAAAATACCTTGTAAACATAGGTACTTAAACAATTTAAAAATAAATACTTTGTCTGAGAAAATCTTTAACGTAAACAACTTCGCTTAAAAATTTTGTGCTTGTATTCTTCGTATTGCGTACTTTACATTAAGAACTGAATTAAAAGTTAGCTCCATTTTCTGAGACTTTGTGAAAATAGGAATTTTGTTCGTTGAAAATAAACTCAATAGGGACATCAAAGATTCATTTGAGAAGATACACAAGATTGATTGAAAACAATACTTTTTCAGTTTTATTTTCAATGGTATGCCTCTATCTATGGGCGATGGTAGCCATTTTATACATGCTCTAACGTCTACTTACCACTCAATTATTTACGTTACAGAAATACTATGTTTCTATCAATTCGTGTAACCATTCATTCAGTTCCAATCTTCGCCACGTTACTTTTACAACAGCAAAATTCAATGCCAAGTATTTTTCAACCTTACGCCTTGACCAGAAGAGATGTTCTTTCAATGTTAGAGGAAGTAGTAAGTTTGTGCGTAAAGGTATGTAGGTAGTCGACAATGGGCCAATTGCTGGTGTGATTGGATGACAATGTCACCAACAGATTCCTTGGCTGACACGGAACACACCTACGCTTTGAGATTTGTAAAGGTGGTGATCCATTGAAGACCGACTAATACCAGTAATAATCAAAGGTCGATAGAGTATTCTCAGCCCTCTTAGGTTGTGTACCCACTTCAAAGTTCTGCGAATGGCACAAGCAGCAATAAATTACTTGCAGTGTGACCATTGTATTAAATGAATTTCATGCCATTGTTACCAGTTCGCAGATGGTCGTCTGTGTACCGGTTAAAACAAACTTCTATTTTTTATATAAGTTACAAAATTCCGACAAAAAAGTGACATGGATTTTATTTTAACAACGGAATTAAATACAGAGGGCAATAAGTCAACCTATATCCACGGGCATCTTAGTTAGCTACTAATAAAAGTTAGTTTTGGGCATTTTAGCATGTTGTCGATTGTACATAATCTCTTATAGTAGCAATCAGTCAGCTTGAGGCACAATCAGATAGACGACAATTAAGACGACGCTCTACAAAACCGAAACTTGCCGATCATAGTCGATGTGTATTACTTTCGGCCGGGATGTGTATGTAATCTATTTATGTATGTATCTTAAACAGCTTCATATCTTAAACAGTTTATTATTGCCGAAGTTGTAGTAATTAACTTCAATCAGTCAGCTTGAGGCACAATCAGATAGACGACAATTAAGACGACGCTCTACAAAACCGAAACTTGCCGATCATAGTCGATGTGTATTACTTTCGGCCGGGATGTGTATGTAATCTATTTATGTATGTATCTTAAACAGCTTCATATCTTAAACAGTTTATTATTGCCGAAGTTGTAGTAATTAACTTCAATCAGTCAGCTTGAGGCACAATCAGATAGACGACAATTAAGACGACGCTCTACAAAACCGAAACTTGCCGATCATAGTCGATGTGTATTACTTTCGGCCGGGATGTGTATGTAATCTATTTATGTATGTATCTTAAACAGCTTCATATCTTAAACAGTTTATTATTGCCGAAGTTGTAGTAATTAACTTCAATCAGTCAGCTTGAGGCACAATCAGATAGACGACAATTAAGACGACGCTCTACAAAACCGAAACTTGCCGATCATAGTCGATGTGTATTACTTTCGGCCGGGATGTGTATGTAATCTATTTATGTATGTATCTTAAACAGCTTCATATCTTAAACAGTTTATTATTGCCGAAGTTGTAGTAATTAACTTCAATCAGTCAGCTTGAGGCACAATCAGATAGACGACAATTAAGACGACGCTCTACAAAACCGAAACTTGCCGATCATAGTCGATGTGTATTACTTTCGGCCGGGATGTGTATGTAATCTATTTATGTATGTATCTTAAACAGCTTCATATCTTAAACAGTTTATTATTGCCGAAGTTGTAGTAATTAACTTCAATCAGTCAGCTTGAGGCACAATCAGATAGACGACAATTAAGACGACGCTCTACAAAACCGAAACTTGCCGATCATAGTCGATGTGTATTACTTTCGGCCGGGATGTGTATGTAATCTATTTATGTATGTATCTTAAACAGCTTCATATCTTAAACAGTTTATTATTGCCGAAGTTGTAGTAATTAACTTCAATCAGTCAGCTTGAGGCACAATCAGATAGACGACAATTAAGACGACGCTCTACAAAACCGAAACTTGCCGATCATAGTCGATGTGTATTACTTTCGGCCGGGATGTGTATGTAATCTATTTATGTATGTATCTTAAACAGCTTCATATCTTAAACAGTTTATTATTGCCGAAGTTGTAGTAATTAACTTCAATCAGTCAGCTTGAGGCACAATCAGATAGACGACAATTAAGACGACGCTCTACAAAACCGAAACTTGCCGATCATAGTCGATGTGTATTACTTTCGGCCGGGATGTGTATGTAATCTATTTATGTATGTATCTTAAACAGCTTCATATCTTAAACAGTTTATTATTGCTGAAGTTGTAGTAATTAACTTCAATCAGTCAGCTTGAGGCACAATCAGATAGACGACAATTAAGACGACGCTCTACAAAACCGAAACTTGCCGATCATAGTCGATGTGTATTACTTTCGGCCGGGATGTGTATGTAATCTATTTATGTATGTATCTTAAACAGCTTCATATCTTAAACAGTTTATTATTGCCGAAGTTGTAGCAATTAACTTCAAATATGTAATTTATTTGAAAGTATTTATGTGTTGTGTGTGTTGTGTGTGTTGTGTGTGTTGTGTGTGTTGTGTGTGTTGTGTGTGTTGTGTGTGCATGTGCATACACGCGCACCATATTATTTTATTATTGTTTTATTCTTATTTTATTTTATGATTACTTTAATATTTTAATTATTTGTAAGAGACTCACAGTATGAGATTACTAGCTTCGCCCGTGTGGATTTTGTTTTAAATGTAATTGCCCCCATTGGAAAAAAATATCAATTTTCTCAGGATAAGTGTGCCATGTCCATATTCGGATTTCAGACTATATCTTTGCTAAATTTAATTAAAAAAAGATTTAATTAAAGATTATTTAATTTGTGAGTTCACACCAAACAAAGAGACAAACGAATAAATTATATGATTTTTATAATTAATGTGAATTTGTGTAGATGTGGATTTAATTAAATTAACATATTTAACCTATTTAAATTACTAAACCTATTAAATTCTAAACTATTCACTTTAACCTATTTAAATTATTGAATAAATACTTTATGAAAACATCAATAGAGTTCAGAATTGTTACGTCACATGTGTCACTTGAAATCGTTTGAACATCATGTATCACAAATAAGCAAAGTTTTTAGAACATAGAACATTATTTGGATCGGTATTCTAAATTCAAACTAAACATGAATATGCGTTGATTTATATGTATAGAGTAATTACAAGTGTGATTTCAATCAATTAAGTGTGAAATGTAATAAGAGTATCTACTTAATCGTAAATCATCTGTAACATGAATCTCCATTCTTTATGTGCTCGTGAGGGAGCACATAAAGCACAGACGAGCACAGACGAATTTAGTATATATTTCGCAATGACATCAGGTTCACAATAACTCTCTTGAAACATCACTTAATTGAAATGATATACATATATATTTTTTTAATATGACGAAAAAAATTTCTTCAATTAAACAATTTGCCGAGCTTGTGAATGAATAATTTTCTCTCCTTTGAAATCAGGTGGAGCCATAATTATTTTGTAATTTATGTTATAACTGCTCTATATAAATAATCGTAATTGAACGCGACCTACTGGTCTACTGTCACAAAGCCTTTGTGATAAAGGCAACTAATTACGACTGTAATTGCGAAAAAGGGACTAAGAAACGAAAGTAGACTTCATACATCATAATGTACGATGGCTTTTTTATGTTCTCGAGTACTTGTAGTCTCCGCTCGCTAATGGAGTATCGCCTGGTATAATCTGCCGACTTTGCCAATTTAGTATTAGATAACATGCGTCCATACGTCACGGAATCACAATAGACCATGAATAGCAAGTAATAAAATGATCAGACCTTGATTCTAAATGAGACATATCTTTGAGGATTCTTTTTTAAAGAAGGTGGCAGACAAACTTTCTGTCCACCTGGTGGTAATTGGATACTGTCGTCCTGCGATTTCAACGCCCTGCTACCTATAAAACAACGACCAATTTGACGACCTATTAGCCAGTTGCCCTATTACCTGTCTGCTGCGTAATAGATTCCCGGTCGGACAAACATTCGTTTAAAATTTAAAGAGAGATGTTTTTTCGGGTCTGATTGTTGCACGTGTTGTGTTCGTCTTTGTATGTGTCTCTAGACCCACGACACAGTGAAACTTAGTTTTTTACCAAACAAAGCCGCTACTAAAAGTCCCAAGGAACTACATCACTTTTAAAAGCGTGGACTCGCCCATCCGATTGATCAGCGTGGCGTTTTAAGGCCAAACATCCCTCGCGCACAAGACAATGTGCTTGAGGAGGCGTATGTCCACCAGTGGACAATAAAAGGGACTGCTTAAGATTTACACCTTTAATCGAGATGTAGTAAGTTTTTCCGAAATTCAAAACTCATATATAAACTTCTACAATTAATAAATAAATTGCTCGGAAATTCCCTTAAGATTTTTTTTAATCCCTTTAAAAAGAACTTCTGACGGTTGCTAGTCATCATAATAATATGGGTATTCTCCTTCCTTATCAATTTTGTGATATAAGATGCGGTAAACAACTTATCAAAGTACTGTATCATTTAGGAAGAGATCTCACGGGGGATTGTGTGATTATTATCTTATTTATTGGTTATTTACTTATCATGTTGCCTATCAAACCGTCTCTATCTACATTATTTTATTTATACATATAAAAAGAGATGTCCCGAGTGACTGATTGATTAATCATCGTCGAGCTGAAACCGCTGAAGCTAGAAACCTGAAATTCACACAGAAGATAGATTTTATGACATACGTATTCAGCAAGGAAGGATTTTTAGAAATTTTACTGCGAAGGGGGTGCCCTTATCGGGAGAAGATTTTTTATGCAATGCGTTTATCTCAAGAACTATGTATGTAAGTTATGAGACATGAAATTAAGCATACAGACTTCTGATTTAAAATAATTAAACACGTGTTTCGGAGTTTTTTAATATTTACTTCCAAGGGTGCAACAATGGAGGGGTGATTTAATATGCAAAGTCTGTATCTCAAAGACGTTTTACTTTACAGACATGAAATTGAGTAAATAGACTTATTGATTAAAATAATTAAGAAATATGTATTAGCATTTTTCGTTAATTGACTTAGAAGGGGGCAAAAATGGAAGAGGATAATTTTCTGTACAATCTCCATTTTAAAAACTTTTAAACTGGAGTTATGAAATTTGGTGTATAAGCATTTTTTGATATTTGACTTAGAGGAGGGCAATAAAATAAAGCGGTTATTTTCTATGCAAAATCTGTATTATAAAACTTTTTTAAGTTATAGACGTGACTATTTCACACCAGCACCTAATTTATTTTACTATTTCACCGGACGTTCATAGTAACCATTACAAGTTCTATTATCGTTTACTGGTGAACATGGGCTTCTTCATGCACATTGTCTCGTGCATGGGAGATGAATAACCTTGAAACGCTTCGCTGGTCATTCGCGTTGGCGGGTCTACTCTTTTAGAGATGGTGTAGTTCCTCAGGGCTTGTGGTGGCTGTGTTATCCCTAGGTCACTTCTTACAACACCCACGGGATGAAATAGGGTGCTATTCTAAAGGTGATACTCTATAGTTCATAACTCAAGTTAAGTTTAAGTTAAGTTAAGTTATTTGTATAACTCGTATTAATAAATGCCTCTTTAGAGAGACAAAATGAGCAGACAGATGTTTTGTTTATACCTATATGCGTATATTATATTACTGTATATTATGCAAATACAAGCAAAGCAGTGTTACATCCCATTAGCATAATAACATGGTGGCATTAATTAGTTAATTATGTACGTGGGCCGTTAACAAACACAGCCATTTACGTTAATTGCTGTGGCCGATTGCTCTTTCAGAAAGGGCGCGTAATTTTCTACGGATTTAAGGTTAAGTGTGTTAAAATTAGGAATTAGATAGATAGATCTACAAATTACTAATTAAGCATCTTCCCGAGGTATTTTCAAAAGACGTCTGAAATAACCCCTTCTTGAAACAGACACTGTTTAATTATCTTTTGTGTGGTATATTTCCTTATTCATAAGTACGAGTATGTTCAATAATGTTCATGTATTATTTCTAAGATATATATTTTTATATATGTATATTTGTATTTTTTAATGATTGTGATTTTCTTTTGTTTTCTTATTGCCCACATCCCACGTTGTTTTTTTCTTTTCTTTTGGTGATTGTTATATTTTTATTGTATGTCTGTGTATATCGGAATAAGGTGTTGTATATTGTATGTAGTTTATTATATTCGTATGTATATATAGTATTATAATAGTCATATGTTTAGATATATTACGTTTATATTGTTATATTTATTTTCTCCCCAACCACTCCATCTCCTGCTTAGCCCAAAGGTTAACTGTGAGATAATGCTGTAAGGCATTAAGTCCGCCTTTTGCAATAATTTATAAAAAATAAAAAGATAGATAGAAATTGCATTTCATACACACAAAGGATCGCATAAAATCTAACATGTCTTAAATAAACAGTGAAGACAGCAAACAAATAAAAATTAAACAAAGCAATAAAATTGAGCGGTCCATGTGTGTCCATGTACGTCCCAGCACAAGCTGTATCAAAACCGCACACAGCGCTGATTTTCAAACGGAATCCAAGACGCGTAGACCAGAGTAACAGTGTAATACGATATCGAACTACATATAACAGCGGTTCCCAAGGTGTGCCACGGTGCTCTAGGGAGACGCGACATCCACACGGGGAGCCGTGAAATATTAGGTAGTGGGATAAGTTCGCGGTCTTTTGATGGTAAAAATAATAAATACTTTTGTATTTATTGTATTTTTGTTGCTTTTTTGCATTATTTTTTGTATATTTATTGAACGGAATATTGTCCATTTAATTCGACTATCTGTCGCCATTTTTCTGGAAGAACCATTATCGCTATAATTTTTTGAGGTTTCTGAGCGAAAAACTGTGAAAACTGTAAAAAGAATGTAATTTTACTCCATTTAGAGAATTTTGTTAAGAGCGGAATAAATGATAATCCAAAGGTGCTATGTCTGGACTGTATGGAGGATGCGCATTAAAACTTCTCAGCCAAGGTCCTTCAATTTTTGTTTAGTCATCAAAGATGTATGAGGTCGAGCATTGTCGTGATGGAAAACTACACCGTTTCTATTCGTTAATTCTGGGCATTTTTCTTGAAGTGCTTGTTTTAATTTTAAACATTTAAAATTTAAATTTAAACTAAACGTTTAAAACTTTTCCATTCAACTTCCATTTTAAAATTGTTAAAAAATAAATCTTAACTTGTAATTTCAATTTGCCGCCATTACAAAAATGTCAGCTGTCAAATGGTATATCACTTTCCTGCCAGTTATCAGTGTTGCCCGAAATATAGCACGCTAAAGTCAAAATACTTTCAAAAAGGCCGCGAACTTTTCCGACTACCTATTATTACACAATTTTCATTATTTTATTTACATTTTCAATTTAATTTTCCTACCTTATACGCCTTCATTGCTGGACGTGGGCCTACTTATGCATATTCTCTTCTGCATGAGGGATGTATGGCTTTAAAACGACACGCTGGTCAAGCGGGTTGGCGGGTCTACTCTTTTAGATGTGGTGTAGTTGCCCAAGGTTTGTGCTAGTGGTTTTGTTATACCTTAATAGCCTTTTACAACACCCACTCTAAAAGAAGGGATGGTGCTATTTTAAAGCCTGCCGACACCACACGACTATATTTACTTACAATAAATACGACCATATTTAGTACTTTTAGACTAAATACCGTTGACCGTACTTTTAATGTAGATAACTTTCAAGTTATCTACATTAAAAATACGGTGATGATGACTTGCCCTTAACCGAACAAAGACATTTTGAAGTTGTTTGAAGTAACTTGAACATTTTGACGCAAAGAGTTGTTTTGAAAGACTATTAGTTTACGAGCGAAATAAGGAATCTCTTTTATGTTTTACCGCATTGTGAGTCGGCTATGAAATGACGTTGTAGTTATTCTAGTTGAAGATGTACTGAAGAACTTCACGGGGTAAAATAATTCATAGTTGTGAATATTAAATTAAGTTAAAATTAATCTAAAGAACATGGTCGATGCATTTTTTCTCGCATTTCGTGAACACAGCAGTGAAAAATTATAGAATAAAGTTTTTCTACATTTATATAATATTAGGGCCTTATCTATGAAAATGCCGTTTGTTGATAGTGGCCAGTTTGAATTTAGTTATCTTTCGTTTGGCTTGGAATTCCAAATTCAATTTAATTTCAATTTAAAGCTATGACATTCTTTTTCAAAATCAATTATTCATTTGTTTTTCCGTCAAACGACTTTTTGCTTTGATGTCGTTGTGTTTGCGACCCTGGAAAATTTAAAAATTCGCGTTATTTTCGAATATGAGTTCCGTCGTGGCAAATATGTGTAGGTACGGACCTACACCACAAACCACAAACGAACGCACAGTGCGTTTTTGGTTTAATTAATTAAACACAAAAACATACACTGAACTATTATAATTATTAGAAATTATTACTGCCAACTTATATTTACATTTTTCATTGATTGCTGGGAGTCACCTCATCAGTATATCTGGTGGAAAGACCCTCAGCAATCTACAGCCCATCTAGCCTATGAAAAATGTATTTTTTAATATATTTTATATAACATAGCTTATATAGCACAGAGCAGTGTGGAAAATCATTCCAAATTCTGGGCCCCGGGTACTTTCTTACTTCGGATCTGTCCGCAAATTATACTTGCAAGCTCAGCGGTTTCGGGTACTTTCCACTTGACTCCCCTTTAGTACCACTTTAGTAGGACTCAAATATTATTATTATTAACAGTGTCCTTCGAAAGTCAATTTATGTGAAGTATTACAATGGAACACGCTACGCTTGCTTGTTTACTCCTTATTAATTCCTGACCCAATTTCTTAGGCTATACCACTTCAAATCGGTTATAAAACATACGAGAAACATCCTTAACATTATACAGCTACGGTTTATGACAGTTTTGTTCAATATGTTTGTAATTCACAATTCTGAGTATGTCGACATGTGGTAAAATAAACGAAAATAGGCTCTAAATCGTAGTTGTTAAGGTTTATGTCGTTTGCAAGTATGTATTTGTAGTTCACCCTTTGTGGAGAGGGTTAGACTAATACAGAAATTGTTAAGTATTCATTCAATTGTTGTTGTAAGGTTTCGCACATTTATTCTCTTCAGCAAATCTTATTTGTAAGTTTGATACAGGACGTGTCCGAACTGTGATAAGAGTTCATGATTCTGAGTCCATTAACATGACTTACGAAAAAACGAAAAAAATATTTGCAAAAAAAGAACATTTATCTGAGTTTATCCAATTTGTCATTTTTTTACATTAAAGGTGTCAAAGGTCGCTTGTGGACGCCTGCAATACCAGGAGAATTACAGACGCGCTGCCTGCCCTGCAAAATTGCTTAAATTAACAACTCCCTTTTCATACAAATTTGCTTGAATGTATAGCCAAAAAAATATTTAGGCACAATAGACCTAGGTTTTGAGGTGTGTGTATAAATTTTGGGAGACTGTATGCTGACTCTCACAGCCACTAAGCGCACTGGACTGGCCACGTTACCTCACAAAAAAGATCCCTATTTCCCTCCCTACTTTTCCAAATCCGTTCCTTTAAATCTCGAAAGGTAGGCAGCGTGTCCGGGGGTGTACCGACATTTGTCATTCTGGACTGATGTCGGCATGTATCGCGAATGTCCATGAACGACAGTAGCCACTTACCACCAGGTGGGTTGTCTGCTCATCTGTCGCCTTCTTTCTATACATAAAGGATTTATATTCACTTCATTATTGTAAGTATATGTTTATAAAAAAATATCTACAAGAACCTTTCAGAGGGAACCCAAGAAGTGAAGTCTATGTTTTTGTTTGATTTATTTTTAAAATGGCACCCACTTACCACCAGATGGAATCTCAATTCGTCTGCTTTCGATTAATAAAAAATATAATTCAAATTCACGGTACAAAGTCTAATTTTCGAGGAAACGTGGCGATTAAATGACTCCGCTTCTAAGTTGTTTCACCATATAAGTAATTAAAATAAAAATGGATGTTAGGAAATTTACATTATGGTTTTATCCCGGTGAAATCACATCGGGAAATACCTGTGTCGTTCACCTACGCTTAGTCATTGAAGGCGTTACATCTTCACAAACTTATATATGCGGACGGGAAAGTTCTGCACTAACAGCTCTTATTTATTTTCGACAAATTCTTTGTAACTATATCTTATTTATAGTTCTACATCTGTTAAAAAGTATTCACGTGAAAAATATTCATAATTTAATGTAAATATAAACCCTAAATAATTTAATTTTTATTTATTTAAATTTCATTGGACAGACTAAATGTACAAAAGGCGAACTTGATGTCTTACGACAATCTCTAGCAGTCAACCTTTGGGTAAACGGAGAATCGAAAAAATATAATAAATGTAACACATATATATAAACATAAACATATAGACACATGTATATCATTTATACATATAAATATATACAACTATTCATATGTATAACTTTGTAAAATTTTCTTTATGACAATAAATAAATATAAAAAGAAAATGATTTTTGACTCGGCTCTCGTGTAATAATTATACAATTGATGTAAAATGATTTAATCAATATACAAACGTGTTTATTTTTGTTTCATATGCTTATGTTTAATTAGTTATAGTCACATAGAAAATTGATAGTTTGGCAAATGAAAGTTGAAAGATATTTCTGATACTTGAATTCAGTGGCCAATTTTATTATTGAATTTAAGTATCAAAATTATTTTTCCTACTATTTTTAGTGATAATAATCTATTTTTTTATTAGTGAAAATAACCCATTATTAAACTTTCATTTGCAAGACTTATAATCTTGCAATAGTCGAGCACTACTACTCGTACCTACCATGTAAAGTTTGTCGAACTATACGAATGTTGTGGTATATTACTTTACTGATTGATCTAGTCCCGTTCTTGGCTCATCTTCTTAGTTTACATATGACATATTAAATTTTGTTAGGCTTCGTTTATAAATTGTTATGCAATAATATTATTTGCTACGTACTATGAAGATAAATAGGTTGTATTATATAAGGACTAGTTATGTCACTATATACTTACAAATGATATAGGTATAAAAAAATCTACATACTCAGTTTGTAAAATTTTTGTTAATTATAAAGAAAAGCGAAAGATATATTTATTAAATAAATGATAACTCAAAGGGAAGCAACAAGTTATTACACTTTAACTTTTTAAAAAAAATTATAAATGTGTAAATAATTAAAAGTAAGTAACTACTACATATTACAACTTCAAGGAGTTGTAAGAATATTACGAATATGTTACTTTATATACTTTATACCGCGAACCCGTAGGCTGTGGAACGAACTGCCTCAAGAGGTCTTTCCATTAAGCTACGATATGGGGTTCATCAAGAGAGCTGTGAATAGGATTTTGCAAGGTCGGCGGTGCGCCCGCATACCCTCTGGTGTTGCAGGTATCCATGGGCGGCGGTAACACTTACCATCACGTGGGACCGCATGTATCTGACTCAACGGGCATCAGTTTCATTAGAGGCCCCAACAGAAGAATATAAGAAAATCTTAACTGAAATTCGTCTATATTATTATTTTTCGAAAATAAGCTAAACTATACTTTACATAACTGAAGAATTTGTCAAACGATTATAACGTTTGAATATATGAATATTTATTGAAAATACTTATATAAGAAGTAGGTAGACAAAATAAAATACGAATAACCGTAGAATGCATAATACAAGGATACAAAAATAAATATATAGAATTAGTAGTCAGTTACTCCGTAGTTTTACCTCTCCATCGCTGCAAGTTGGCGGCAAAAGTGACATAATTATTGTATATTGTGTAACAGCGAGCAATGCAACGAAAATGTAAATCTTAACCCAAATTTAATGCGTTCAGATACAACACCTCTAGGAATTTTGGCGCCGACTTTTACTTTTTATTTCGTTGACATCTGGAGCAGTTACAGACAACAATTTTGTAGGCCATGTATTTATTTGATAGTTAGGGAAAATTTAAAAACTAATCTCTTTAAGTTTCGAAATAATGATAATGACTTTATTCCACTGAGAGTGCGATATTGTTATGTATACTGTGACAATAACATGACTTGTATCTGTGTGCAAGCTTCAAAGTCATTCCTTTCTCAGAGTAAAATTCACATATCAATTATTCTCAATGTCTCTATTTCTTTATCTCTAAATCTAGGAGTTTTTAAAATTGATATGTCGCAATTTGTAATCAGCATTTTTATTGTGTAATTAATAAAGAAACAAAGTTATCGCTACGCTGTCGGGCGCTTGTCGACAGTCGTAAAATAATCTGTTAATTAATAATTAATCTGCATTTTAAGGTCAGCACACACACGAATACAGAGCAGAGCATATTTTTCTATAACGATGGAAGGTGTAGGTACATTTATAATGTGTTGAAATATAAATGAAAAAGAAAAGATGTGACTAAAGTTGATTAAACTAGTCGAGACATGTCATTTATATAAATAATTTAATTTAATTCAGTGCATTTATTTTGCAAGAACACAGACCTTTTTACAATGACCTTTTTACCTTTTTTTACTTTTTTAAATGTGGTCTTAAAATATAAACATCTCCCGTTACTTTCCGCCTCAATGAATGTGCAAAAAAATGATAACTAAGTACTTAATGTTACTACCTGTTCAAAAAAATATTTATGATAGCGCAAAGCACCAATTGAATTCAATTGAATCAAAAAAAAAATCGTTAATTATAATCATCATATTCATCATCATTAATTATAAGAATTTAAGAATTGTAAATGTCAAAATAAAATTAAAATTAAAAATTAGAAATGATTTAGGTTTTTTTGTTACGGGAGCTAAAATGCTCGTGTTTCTTAGTTATTTATTTCTTTCAGCTAAAGCTAAGCTAAAGTTATTTCTTTCAGCAATATTCTGCTACAGTAACTGCTCTAATTACCCCAATGCTCACTAGACAAAAGACATTTTAACGGACAAACTGGACAGGTACCGAGGTACAGTTATAAGCACGGTCAATATATCAAGAACCATTCGATTCAAACCCCTATTACTAGCGCATTATGGGTATAAGTTGACCTGTTGCTGATTGCACAAGGAAAGATTTTCCGCTCTGCGTAATGTGTGCGCTGAGTTCAAGAACGTTCGACTTCATTCCAGTTTTAACAGTTATTTATACTATCTAATAAACTGAAATACGAAGGGTTCGCATATCCTTTAACTGTTTTAGACGATCTATTTGTTCAGTCGGCAATGTCTTTGCCATCGATCAACGAAAGTACATAGATGGATAATTGTGACAAAACTGTCTGCATAAGTGATACCACTGGTATAAATAAAATGTTACTGTCACGAGAAACGAGTATCAATAATTATTTATTTCAGATTCAAGAGAAATATTACTTCATTAATATCATTTCGGTTTAAAAATAGAAAAAAAAAGTTTTTCAATTTATTTTTATATTTATACATAGACAATACTGTTACGTCAAAAATATTGCAGTCATTGTAAGAAAAGGTAAACTAACATTAATACGCTCTTGGTAGTTTTTGCCGCCAAATAACATACTAAATTGACAGTAGGTAAGCTTAACCGACTTGCAAATGCCACCTTCGACGGTAATGCTACATCTCTGAACTTTGGTTGATCGATAGTCTCTGGTTTTCATTCCCAGCCAAAAAAAACTTTATGTTCTGAATTTGTGTAGCTTGCGTTAGAGTTTGTTTGCTAGTTAGAGGTTGTGTCTCTTTGGACCCATGATACTGGCTTGGAACATGGGCCGTGAAGTCATTGTAGTATTATTTATAATTTAATTGATCGGAAAATATTTTATTGTGTTTTTAAAAATGATGAATTCAATGATGAATACAGTGATCTCGGCATAATTTAACGGTGTACTTTCCATTAAAACAAGCCATTTATCAGTGTACTACACGTCTGATGCAATGCAATACAATATCCACTTCCAGTATCTTCCAGTATCCACTTCTGGAAGCGGTCTTGTGCATTGTCTTGTGCATGAGGGATGTATGGGTTTAAAACACCACTCTGGCCAAGCGGGTTGGCGAGTCCACTCTTTAGAGCTTTGTTATTCCTTAATTGCCGTTTATGATACCCACGGGAAGAGATGGGGTGGTGCTATAGCTGGCCAACAAACAGCACGCGGACAACCGCCATTTAATTTTTAAAATATCATTCTCTTTGTTGTTCACAATGGAACTTTAAACGAATGGTACGACAAAACCTTGAATGTCAAAATTAGTGCCTATTGAGTAAGCATTTCATAATAACTCATAAACCTCATATTTAACTTACTTAATTATTATAAAGAGTGTGTTGCGGAGATCAAATGAACCACCAATTGGAAGAAGGGAATTAATCCAAAAAGTAAGAATGGAGATAATTAAAAAAAACCTTATAATCTTTTACTTTCAATAATAGGCTCATGTGACATATGAATGACATGAAGAGAATATTAATTTTGATTATTTACAAATAGGCTTGATTGAAATATGTTAATATTAGTTAAGATGTATATATGTAATCTTCTTGGATTTGTTTCCTTCTTCCAATTTATCATGTACAGGCATAAAATAATTGAAATAATCGACAATATAATGACAAAGAAACATTTATTTATTAGAAAAATGGAAGGAATTAGTTGACACAGTCTATTCTTCATCTATTTCAGCAGTTTCGGATGTTGTAGTAGGCCAGGTCATAATAATTTCGTAAAAATCTTTAAATATCTTTTATATATATATCTTGTTCATTTTTAGGTCGTCCATTGTAAACGAATTCCATCAACTGCTTATTTTCTTCAGTACTAAACTGCTGAGTGCAGTTTTTCTTACAAACACAATCATTATTACTATTTGATTTAGCTGACACTAACCTCCCAGTACTTGTACTCACATAAGATTGACCAAGTAAACGCTGTGACTTCTGCTTTTCCTTTTTGTACAGATGAGTATTTCTAACACCTCTTCTTTTCTTTTTCGGAATCTCGTCTTCAGACTCATTATCAAATGAATCGGTACAACTACTTTCACTAGACATATTTAAACTTTAATAATAATTTAATGGCAGCCAAATTGATCGCCAGTATCGCGTCCCCCACCAACAGCGATGTGTTTTTGTTTGACATAATAAAATGTTTTCGCATGTTAAAAACATGACAAAAATAAACTCTTATTTCGATTGACGAAAACTTGACAGTTAGTTGGAAAAGGGAAATAAAAGACGGATTTGTTTCCTTTTTCCGACTAACAATTTTTTTGGTCTAACGAATCTATACGGATTGAGGATGTTTTATTCTTTTTTTCGGACTCGCAGTGTAGCGCTTCGTTTTAAAAATGCAAAAGTATAAAAAAGTGGATATGTCAAAAAATGGCGTTTATTCCCTTCTTCCAATTGGTGGTTCAAATAGACTTGGAAATTATATAAAATGACTACATTTTAAAATGAAACTGAATAATATGAATAGACATAAGTATCTATTATCTTCTATACATTATATACATGTAATAAAATCGAAACAAAGCCGTATCTGTACATTTAATATTTTTTGAAAAAAAAACATGAAGGCCAAAATAGTTTTTGAAAAGTTTTTTCTCTCCCTTTATGAACGCGCGTCACGCAAAAACCACTGGATATAATTTGATGAAACTTGGCGTAGTGATAGATTATTATCCAGATCAATTATAAAGTTCCAGCGGGAATCAGACTAACCACACGTAATCTAACTTTCACGCGCAGGAAGTCGCGGGCGCTAGCAAGTAATAAATTAAATAAAAAGACATGTTTTAAGCTTGACGCTTGACTTATGTTTGACGCTTGTTTTAAATATTATTTCGAAGAATCAGGTGTTTATTTTTTCTTTTTATATATGGCAATGGTGCAATTAGCACATTCTGCCAGATCAAGAGTGTCATGTTTTCTTCGTTATTAACAATTTCAAAGTCTAAAACGTATTCTGTCAACGTCCAGTCCCGTCGGAGTAAGTCAGGTGTCGTGATAATCAATTTACTATCAGTAAATTGATAGTAGGTTTACTGAGGGCAGAAGAGGACTTAATTTTATTTGATTATCACGAGCATTAAGCACAATAATAATTGAAGTTTAATTAACTATCACTATTAAACCACATAATTAATACAATAAGTACACAATTTTTACAATTAATCAATCAAAAACTCAATATCACTTCTCGGAATCAAAAAATCTGGAATCAGGTGTTACTTTACTAAAGTTCATTATGTATAACTGTCTGTTACTTTGTTATTAACTAATTACACTGTAAATGATTATCTGAGCGGTAAAGGCCAGAAATAGTACAATAATAGTAATCTATTGTTTGACATATGACATGCCTATGACATATGTAATGCGTTATAGGTATATACTCGTATCTATAGGATGGGAATGGGCTCTGGCATATCTCATTCACTACCGAAACACGTACGTACGTACATTGGGGAAATACGATAAAGTAGGAAATGCACTATATTTCAAGGTAGTCTTCTGTGAGAGAGGGGTAACGTGGCCAGTCGAGCGCGCTCAGCGGCTGTTGGATGCACTCTCCCCCTCAAAAATTTGCTAATTTTTGCTAATTGTGCACTCATTTTTGCTAGTTTGCCTAATTTTACAACATGAAGGAAGAAAAGGTTAACGTTAACGGATTAACGTATACCCATCGGTATCTGAGTGCGCTAGTATTAAGGACTAGAATGTAACGGTCGTGGGTACATTAGCGTGTCGCTGACTGTACATTAGACAATTTTATTAATTTCTGCTGCACGCCTTAATAGCCATTCTATTCTATCCAATAGAATGAGACTAGAAATATTTTTTGTGTAACATCTCTGTTTGTATTCAAATTTTCCGTACCTACGTTTTAGAGAAAAGTGTTTAGACAAAGATTATAGAATTTTACGAATCCTATTCAACAATATATCCATAATAATATATATAGTCTCATAAAAATAACACACAATCTGAAACACGTCAGCAAATTTAAAATGTATAAAACTGTTCTAGAGAAGGTAGTTTGTTGAAGGTACACGTGTAGTTTTGTTGTTCTATCTAAAACGTTCGTAGAGCTCATTACTCAGTGCAGGGCAGTGACCTCGCGCCGACTACCGGACTACGTGTTTTGCGTAACTGCGTGTAGAATAAAAGATATATCAGAAATGCTGTACTCTCGATGCTGTACAACTTATTTTGAACTTTTACGATCAGTGACACGTTCTACATTGGCGTTGAAATTTTTTGATTTTTTTTTTAGAATCGCTACCGATTTTTCTCATTTTCGAATTTAGAGAAATAGTTACAAAACTATGTATTTGTGATACTTCATTTCAATCTGTTAAGAAATGCACTTGCAGTTTGTCAATAAATTTCGTTATATCCCTAATAACAGTATGAAGGAAACGTCGCGTGAAAAAAACCCGGGTCATTTGGAATATGGGTCATTACAGTTGGGGCATTTATTGGGTCTGCATGTGGGAAGTTATCGATATCTAGGTAATACTTAACAAACTAATGATTTTGTCGGAAAGTTGATCACTTAACCATTATCGCTCTGTCAATTAATATGAAGCGTACGACCTTCAAAACTGGGACCGAATTCTAGGACAAATAAAGTAGGTAGGTACGTAGGATTTTTAATAGATGTAATAATTTCATAACCGCAATAATCGTAACCAGCCTCGTTTCGTCGATTCTGGACATTTGCAGGGGCAGAGTGCATGCTGCATTCCCACAGCCGCTGGGCGCACTCGAATGGCCACGTTATCCCTCTCTCATAGAATACTGCTTTGAAATATACTGCATTTCCCACTTAATCGTATTTCCCCAATGTACGTACGTATTTCGGTAGTGAGTGAGATATGCCAGAGTCCATTCCTATCCTACCCTATCCCTCCCCATTTTCCCACCCCTGTCTCCCAATCCATTCCTTAATCTGCAAAGGTAGGCAGCGCATCCGGGGGCGTGCCAACGTTTGTCATTCTGGACTGATGTTGGAATGTATCGCGGATGTCTACGGACGACAGTATCCATTTACCATCAGTTGGACCGTGTGCTCCACTGCCGCATTTTCAATAAATAAAAAATGATCCTCCTGGTGTACATTGTCTGGTGGAACGTTTGGCTTTAAAACATCACGCTGGCCAACTTGCTCGGCGCTTGTGGCAGCGACTTTGTTATCCATTAATAGCCTTATAGGACACTGACGAAAGATTCTAAAGCCGGTTGACAATATACAGCTAACACATATATAAATAAATATATAAATCTAATTGAGATAGAAATCTGTGATTATAGAAATAATTACTAATGGGTAATGTTGGCGCCAAAAATGAACACCTCTCACGAAGCAAGGTCGCGTGAGTGCTGTGAGCTACGCTCTTAGGACGCCTACGCACGGGCGACTTTTTTGCTCAATAAATTGTTTTATGGAGTGCTATGTTTCTCTAACTAGAAGTATACATGTTACAGGACGTACGTTTTTAAAAAAAGACAATGTTGATAAATTAGCTAAAAATCAATGTTAGCTGTTTGGTTATCGACATTTTCAGAGCATCTTAGTCAAACTATCTTCAGATAAAGCTAAGATGTTATATAGGTAGGATAATTAAGTATGTGTCTAAGTGTGTAGCTAGCACAGTTTAAGATGGATTTGACGTGTCTATAGAATAAGGACCGATATTTTGTTAAAAAAATTAAATTAATGATGTAATTAAAATAAACGGAATATTAAATCTATGTTGACCGTAGATTCTTCCAACTAAAGTATGAGGTAGGTTACTGGTATCTTCTCATTCTGCCGTAATTATACTGGAGCATGTACTCAGCGGTGACCTTAAGGATGACTTGGATTCTGTTCTCATGCTCTCATGCAGATTTACGAAATGTCGCAAGGGGCGTCAAAGTAATTCAGTTCCTCGCATGCTGTCAGTGTTTTTATATTTGTCAGTTGTGGACTAAACTTAAAATGGCGTCTTAGAGTACTATTAGAGTGCAGTACAATGATGAGACTGCCTCGACACTGAAGTGCATCGGGCATGTTCACTAACTTTTATAATTAGAAATTGAGTACTTTCTTTCTGGGAAAGGATACTAAATTCAAATAATGTTATTCTTAAGGTCATCAGTTGTTTTCACAGGTCCTTTTCAAAAGTACTGGCTTGGTGTTCACCGGGGGGCGTCCCACGCCACGTTTCCCGCTATGTAGTCTCGAGGATTCGTCTCCCCCAACGGTTATCGATCCTGCGGCATATGTGGCCTGTCCAATGCCTCACCAGCTTGCTGATTCTTGGAGCTATGTCGAACAATGTCCATAATTAACGAAACTCATCTGGTCGACGCCAAAGTCCCCGTAGACTCCTTTCGAAGCACTCTACATAACGTGTCCATGAATTAAGAGGTTCCCACTACGGTATCCAGATAAGTCACTCCACCGTCTCCCGGTACGTGGTCTTCATTCGAGGACTCGTCTACAGTTATCAGTTATCGGTTAATACATATAATTCGAAATGGGTTTTTTCCATGAACGGTCGTTACACAAGTCGCAAATGTGCAGGGAACTTTATTAGTTAAGATGCGTCCGGTAACGTGCAGGTTACAGACCATACTCTCCGGTACTGTGGTCATTTACCGTCCACCAATCACGTGTAGCGTTCGCGGGCGAGCGCGGTTTGAAAATTCAAACACCGGCGTTTGAAGTTCAAATTCTGGAACGTTATAGAAAAATATAAATACTTTTTAATCAAGCGGGTTCACGTCTAGTGATTTTTTGTGTTTAGTTTGTGACTTTTGATTTGTTTCGCCAGTTTCTGTTAATTATTTACAAAAAAGGACTTGGTCAGCGCTTTTTGAATTTGGTAAGTTATTTTTTTATACAAATATTTATTTTATAATTGAAACAAAGCGTGAGCCTAGAAAATTAAAATAATTATATTTAATTATTTCTCTATATAGGCGTTTATTGCGTGATTTAAATAAATACATTATAAAATAATATAATAATAATTAACCAAGTTTCGAAATAATACTTATATTATTTCAAAACTTGGTTAATTATTATTAACAATGTTTTGAAATAATATAATAATAATTAACCAAGTTTTGAAATAATATAATAATAATTAACCAAGTTTTGAAATAATATAATAATAATTAACCAAGTTTTGAAATAATACTTATATTATTTCAAAACTTGGTTAATTATTATTATATTATTTTATAATGGTTACTTTAAATTTTTTTTCAAATCAAATCTAATAAAACACATTTAAATTAGCTGTTTTTGAATAGGTACCTTTCCTTTTTTAAAAATATTCTTATCAGCAAATAAAACTTCAAAAAGTCTAGACAGATATATAATAAATTAGATTTTTAAATATAATTAGCTGTTTTTGAATAGGTACCTTTCCTTTTTCAAAAATATTCTTGTCTCCAGATAAAACTTCAAAAAGTCTAAGACTCAGATATAAATATAAATTAGATTTTTAAATATAATTAGTTTTTTTTTAATAGGTCTGCTTTTTCAAAAATATTCTTATTTCCAAATAAAACTTCAAAAAGTCTAGACTGAGATATAAATATAAATTCGATTTTTATTTGCAATCAATAAAATCGAAATTACATAATAAAAATATTTCAACGTCTTTAACTCGATTTATATATCTACTTTATTAAATTCTTCGTCACCTAAAAGACGACATTCCCTTGCAGGGAAGTGCTAAACACCATAACTAAGCAGTGCACATTACAAGTGTAAGTGCAAGCGATTTAAATTATAAAAGGGTAAGGACTTATGCATGCGATAGTACCCGCATTTACTCTAGGATCCGGTTTGTTGCCTAACTATTAACTATATGTTAGATCGAATTTGCCTTGACCACACGTTTGGGATACAGTAAATCAGGTTTATCAGAATGCACATAGCGGCATGCACGTACGCGCATATACCAAGCACAGATAAATAGTTGCGTATTTTAAAAGTCATAAAAAGTCCATTTTAGTGCTATAGTTGAATTGCCTTGGATCTAGGTCTTAAGAGACTGCTTGTAAGCAATATAACACTTATAATGAAAGAAACTTTTTCTTATTGATTTTTTTTATTTGAATTTTAGAAAGAAACACAAAAAGAACAACAGAGAGATACAAAATTTAAACTACGATGAAGAACTATGTTTGACATTATGATTTTGCTTATAGTTAAAAAGTTACCTCTTTGCTTCAGAAGATACGAATAGTAAACTTGGATAACCCTGAATAACTTGAATAAATTGACTGTGCGGTATCTGTCGGTCGGCTTTGGAATAACATCATCCCATCTCATTTATATTTTATACAAAAAATACAAAATATTTACTAACTATAAAACGAGATCTTTTTCTATAGGTGCTTAAATTACACACAGGCCATCGTTCACAAACAATAATCTACAATAGAACGAACACAAACAACAGAAACAAAGTTTTTCTTTTTTTTTTTTTTTATGTACGAAGGCGGCAGACGAGCATACAGTCCACCTGATGGTAAGTGGATACTGTCGCCCATAGACATCCGCGATACATGCCAACATTAGTCCAAAATGAGAAACGTTGGCACGCCCCCGGATGCGCTACCTACCTTTGGAGATATATGAATGGATTTGGAGAAAGGGTTGAGAAAATGGGGAGGGATAGGATGGGATTGGAATGGGCTCTGGCACATCTCACTTACTACCGAAACACGTACGTACATTGGGGAAATACGATAAAATGGGAAATGCAGTACATTTCAAGGTAGTCTTCTGTGAGAGAGGGGTAACGTGGCCAGTCGAGCGCGCTCAGCGGCTGTTGGATGCACTCTCCCCCTCAAAAATTTGCTAATTTTTGCTAATAGAGGTCCTGCAATGTGCTATATTTGTACTACGAGTTCATTAGATGCGGGAAGGCAAGACGGATTGACAACAGGATGTATCTACACAATAGAACACAAATAGGACATACTGACTCGCTAAACTATTTACAAACGCTACGCGTTAACCATACGAATTAACTTAGTAGGGGACGAATAACTTTAGTAGGGGGGAGTGCATGCTGCATTCCCACAGCCACTGGGTGCACTCGGCTGGCCACGTTACCCCTCTCTCACAGAAGACTACCTTTTGTTGTTTGTAATAATCAAATAAAAGCATAGGACTGGGATTTTCATGTGCTTCCAAGGAGTCCACTTCTGTCTTCAGTGAACCTACTATCCCTTTACTGAGTGACTGCTGACGTGCTTCGACGGGACTGGACGTACAAAATGTATTCTACATTTTAGACTTCGAAATTGTTAATTACGAAGAAAACTTGACAATGGCAGAATGTGCTAATTGTACCATTGCTATATATGAAAAAAAAGTTTAAGCTGGATTCATGATAAAGTTCGAACAACGTCGCGGGCACAACTAGTTCATTCAAAAATAAATAAGCAATTGGATCATTCACTGCTAGTTCATTCATTCGTAAATAAATAAACACTTAGCTCATTCAAAATAAATCATTGAATTCACAAATACGTTTTCTTAGTTGTAATAGTTCAATGGCGGCTTGCGGAATTAAGTAAAATCAAATCTAATAAAACACATTTCCATTATCGTTACTAATAAATTTAAGGTATTTTATTAGGTTCCAAGATTCTTAGAATGGTCACATCACACTTCGTGGAACCAAACGTATTACAATATTACACAAACGCTAAAAAACAAAAAAATAATTTATCCCAATCATTTTGCTAGGATAATCGTGCCGCCACGCAATTAGCTCCAATACAGGGAAATTTTGAATATTTTTGGTATCTATAATGTAAGACCATAAGAATAAATGGATGAATAAATAATATTATTTCTTCTTATGGTAAGACCGCGGAATGAATGATCTATGGGTAAGACGACCAGTTGCCATGTCAGAATCGTGGATGATATTATATCATAGGGTCTGAGATCCTGATTGGACCTTCATTCCAATTATGATAGAATAATTTTTCTTCTTTTTGCCACAGTTACACCGTCAAGCGTTAAGAATCTACTTTTTGCTTTAAAAAACTGTTTTTTATAAAAGGATCAAAATCACTGATGATTCACCGATAATTGCGATATTGAGAACTGTTTTACTGGTTCTTAAAATTGTCCCTGGTTCTTAATAGTTTCTAAAGAAACATTATAGAGCTCAAAATGATATAGGCGAGATATAACCATTTTCCCGAGACGGCCTATTCGCATATCTACAATTAATTTGATAAAATATCTATGACCTTTGATCGGGAATTGATAGAGCCAACTCTGTGTTTTCCATCTTTGACCAGAATATCTGCAACTTTGTATCCGTTTGAAATCAGCTTTACTAATGTGAGCGGGAATCGCAATCTAGACTAATTGCTTGAGCAGTGAAAGAGTTGTACAGAAAGCCAGTAAGGCAAGAATTGACTTTTTTTTTTATATATACTAGTGGGCGGACGAGCAAGCAGTCCCACGTGATGGTAAGTGTTACCGCCGCCCATGTTCTTGGAGTAGGTATATCTCGTCCCAAAAAAAACTTATTTGATAATTTAAGGTGCATAAAGCATGCTACGTATTCCTAGCTACGTATTCCTCACGTGACATCAAATGATGTGATGTCTTGCCCACTCTATATTTTTTACGTCTGCGATGTGGACATTCCCATCCTTTCGACTCGTGACGAATATTAAATGAAAACGCTTGTGTTTTCCATCACAGATCCGGTAGTTTAATATTCAAGTTCATGGAACAGGCTTCCGCCATGGTTTTATTTATTACGTTCACCTTGTAGTAATGGGAATACATTCATAAAAAAAATGATATTTTTTTTATGAATAGGTTGTGCATGGCTTGTACATTGATCAGGGATCGATATCACTGCAAGGCATTTTATGACTTAATGACTTACTAACACACACACATTCAACACTTGAAGGAGTCAAATGGGGCATCAAAGTTTCTATTGAAAAAAGCGAGCGATCCCGCGGGCAAGGGCGGCAGCTAATCTGCTTTATATCTAAAAAAAAAATTGAATAGGAACCTGGTTGTCATTCAGATTGCGGTCTGGGCATATGCTACTAAACAGGTTTGGTTTTCTTATAAAAAAAAAAATCTCCTAATTGCCAAAGTTGTGGTACAGTTGATACACTTGTTGTTGGAGTGTTCCCGGAACGAACCTGAGAGGAAGGCTCTGATGGAGACTCTAGATCTGAACAGGTGTGATGTCGGGATGTTCCATAGAATTCTGTCCGAGCCAACATCGAGAGCTGCAAACATTCTATGCAAATTTGCGAGTCGCTACAGTCATAGATAAATTAAGATAGATAATAAGGTAGATAAGTAAGTTAGAGAGATAAACGTAATTGTAGTATCGATAGATGTAGATACGTAAGACAGATAGATAGATAGTGAGATTGTAACTTTTAGGGTACTATGGGGCATTGTAATAAAGACAAAAAAAATCTACAAAATATTCTTCATTTTGTCCTTATTTTTTATACGTGACATTAATGAGCGATTTCCTAGTCTATTAAATTTTATATCATTAGTACCGGTATTCGTTTCACTTGAAAAGTCCTATATCATTGCAGACATAGGTATTTTTTAATGTATTTTCGCATATATGTATTTTTATGTATTTTTGCATCAGTGAATAATTATTTTTCTCTAAGATTTTTCATGAAACAATAAAGATTCTACTTACCTGTAGTGTGCATTGGATTGATATAGCTAGTTGACAGGTATAGGTATTCGAAGTCAGTTGGAATAAAAAAAATATTATGAATAACTATTGTTTTTTTTTGATATTGATGTTATAAAATAATTGAAGTCCGGTAAGTTTTTAGCGTACTGGCCTTAATTTACTATTCAATAATGTATATTAACAAAATTAACTTCATTAGGTACAAATACAGTGGTCAATCAATGGAACAGATTACCTAAGGAAATCATATCATCTGAGGACATTAATTAATTCGAAAACAGACTCAACTAAATAATCTTAGAGCACAAAAACAGCGCAAGCTAATAATAAATGAAATTTATTTACCTAAGGAATCTTTTTCATTGCCTTTAAAAAAACATCTTAGAAATATATTTAAAAATAAACATCTTAAAAATCAGATGACAGAGCATGTTTATATTTAAACGGAATCTTGAATCATGGAAATTTTATGTTGGAAAATCCTAACCAAAATTAGTCGATACGAACAATAAGGTTGATTCACAAAGATAACATCACAAGTAATAATGCTTCGTGCATCTGAAAATATATGTATCTGGAATTTTGTTATCTAGTAGAAATTTCCATGTTTAAGTCTTGGTTTTTGTGTTCAATAAAAATACATTAATAAGACTGGGGGCTGTAGTATTTTAGTACATACTTGTAAATAAATTGTAAACTCCAGTTGCAAATAAATTCATTTTTTTATATTTTTTTCATGTTCGTCAAATCTTGCTCAGTCAACATCAGAAATTGATAAAACATTGACTCCCTTAACGAAATTTGGATTTAATTGCTTAAAATTCTTTGTCACTTTTAGGCTATTTAAAGAACGATGGGTAAAGTATTCCAAAAAAATCAACATGGGTATACTAACACACTATTGAGATATACCTCAAATGAAAGCTCTTTAAATGTTAAGACAGTTAATGTTAAAACCGCGGGCGAACTACCATATACAATAAACCGCTTTTCAATTCTTATCTTTTATTTGTCAAAATCTTTTTCACATATTTTATTAGAAAAAACACTATCGCATTGCTTGTAACGATTATAGTAGATCATAAGAAATAAAATGTCACTAATTGTATGTCTGTTGTTGGATTGAGACCACATACATAGATTTTTTCAATCGTTATTTAATCACTGCTTCAAATCATTTGTCACTTTTGATGTATTCGTATTACTAAATATTAGGACAGGACATGAGATTTTATGATTTTGGACGAGTTAGGCGGCAAAAAATTTTATTTATCAGTAAGACAACTTGGATTTGTGATTAATTTTTGCAATTAATCATGGACTTTATTCTCTTGTAAATATTTTTTCTTAAAACCGTGTAGACAATTAAATTAATAAGACCGCTAGCCGTCAGTCGACTGTGCACGTTTTTATTTAATTTTTCCCGCAAATCATCTCGATGTTACAGTTACGTTCGGCACATCAAGCGTAACAATAGTCTTGGAGTGTCTACATAAGAGCCAAAATAGCATAAAAATACTTCACTTGATGCTTTAATCGACACGGGTTTCGTAATAAATTAATAAATGATGCAATTTACCGAATTTTATTTTATTTCAGTATCTATCCGATTTTATAGAAGTTCAGTATTTTTATAGAAATAAGGCGGCAGACGAGCATATTCCACCTGGTAGTAAGTGGATACTGTCATCCATGGACATCCGCAGTACATGCCTATATCAGTCCAGAACGACAAACGTTAGCAAACGTTTAGCAGCCCGGATGCACCACCTACCTTTGGAGAATTAGGAATTGATTTGCAGAAAGGGTTGGAAAAATAGGAGGGGATAGGATACGATGGAATGGGAATGGACTCTGGTATATCTCATTCACTGCCAAAGCACCCACTTACGTACATTAGGGGCATAGGATAAAGTGGGGAATGCATTTCACGATAGTCTTAAGTGATGAGTGTGGGGTGGGTATGCGTGGTGGATTAGAGGTTGTTAGATCTTTTGCATAGTTTTAGGTTTAGGTAAATCAAATTAGTATTCTAGCTAGAGTCCTTTAATAATAGTTAAACAAAGTTAAGGTCCTCTCAATATGCATTTTGTCCTTAGTCTCCGATAACAATTAAAACTGTCGAAGTCATTCTGCTTACAATTATCTCTAGCGTCATAAATGCAAAAATTTGCATCTCTGTGTGAAGTGTAACTAAAGTCTACTGTATTTTTAGTTCATTTAAATAATTCAAGGTTCTGTTCATAACGTTTTTTTGTTCTAATACAGTTTACAAATATTTACTAATTATTTACAAATAACCGAACTATTTTAAAACGCTATTAAAGCGTCACTGGACGCTTATTCTCTTTAGATACAAATATACATTTAGCGATCAATTTAGTAGGTATTATTCGCGTCTATTTTAAATTTTCTGTAGGTTCGCGATATCGGGCTCTATTGAACAGATTTAGGGTAGACACATTATTTATCCTATAAGGAATATGTGGGCTAAAATTAGATTCAAACGATTATTTTCCCAATGAAGCTATACAAAAGGAGACAATAAATTGGTCAAAGGTTATCATATTATTTGTTTTTTTTTAAGAAGAGGAGTGGTTCTACTATCTTATTTAAATGAATCTTATTACTTGATTAAATTAAATCATTATTTGGTTGTAAGATTTGGTTATTGTTTATTATATGTTTTTTTTTCAAAATGCTGACATGAATACCAGCAATTTTGCACTCCAGGAATTTATTTATAGACTTAAAAAAATATAAAGAAAACGCTCAAACAATATATACACACTTATGTAGCTAATTATAGAATCAATGAAGTATATTTATCCTTTCTATTATATGTTATAGCGTGCTCCCATTTATGCTCCCCTCGGTTATTCTAACGTTGACTGGAAAAGATTCCTTCTAGGAATTTTGTTATTACGATATCTACATATCTACGATATCTATGATATCTACGATATCTATTGTTATTACGTTATTACGATATCTACTTATAAGTATCTACAATAAAAAAGCAACAACAACAAATAACATCACTGTCCTCGGGGTTATTTTGGGAAGCTGTCATCAGCCTAGGCGATTATAAATTGAACTATCTTTGACATTCAAGTCAAAACAATGACTCATGCGATTTCACGGCTTATCAGTACATTCTTTCGAATGATCAAGGTCGCGTCTTTGAACACGATCGTTAATTTCGTATATCCTCCCATTTTACGGCAACCAGGAAAAGGTTTCATTAATACTAGCGATTAGTTTGCGTATATTGGGATAATGAGTAGGTATTTTTAAGGTAGAGCCTATGAGTAAGTCATCCGTTTTGATTTATTAATCTTGTAGAGCGTTTCGCAGAATAAGGAAACATTTATAGTGGAGGCTTCGCCAAAAAAAGGTATTATTTGGAACCGGTCAAAACTACTCGGATTTAGATGTTCTTTTTACATATCGGCAATTTAAAATGTTAAATCCTTTATAAACGCTCTGATCAGGTAATTAGTGGAAACAGGAAATATAATTATTTTGTTAAAATATTTTTTAAATATTTTAGTGAAAAGAATTAAAAATAAAATAATATATATTTTAAAGACTTCTAATTAACATTTTTTACACAAGTATTATATTTAAAATAATCGCCAAAATAGAAATCGTGAGGTTTATGGTTAAAAAAATTCCACGAAGTTAATATGTTAGAAAAAAAAAAATTACGTGAGTAGGTAAATTTTGAGATAACAAAATAATATTTGGGTTCCAACACAAGTTTTGATTACTTACAACTTCTCAAAATACTCTCCATTAGTCTCTATACAGCGATTAATTCGTCAAAACCAAGATTTAAAGCACTGGCGGTACTCTTCTTTAGCGAGATCCTCAACAGCTGCCATAAAAGCATTCCGAACGTCATCAGGGCTGTCGAAAAGAATGACACGGGCTCCAAGATTCACTTTTGGAAAGAGAAAGAAGTCGCATGGACCTGAATTAGGCCTACAAGGAAGGTGGCTCAATTCTTGGACCTTTGTGGTCTTCAAAAACTTTTGGGTAAGTTTTGCTTTGTGATATGATGCATTGTCATGATGCAAGAAAAGGCATTTTAGGACGTTTTTGATTTAACACACCGAATACAGTTGATAAACACACTTCACTGTATGTCACGTTATGACATTAGGCATTAACAGTTTTTTGAGCGTCTAAACAAATTGTTGCTAAATGGCCACCCGCCAACAAGAATATTGCCACCATTTTTTTGCCCACACTGCGCCCACGTTTGACCTTCCCGGGAGGCTCTTCGTCTGGAAACATCCAAACCGTTTCCTTGTTGAAACGCTCGAAATGCAATAAAAAGGAGAATACTACAGTTTCCTTTTTGACTAAATTACTTTCGGAATTTGAAGTTCAAATATATGACGTTTTAAAAACGGTAGAGCTCAAATGAGTTCTCGTACTGATATTTGAGTAACTCAAAATTTTCTTTTTAATTCAGGTTTGTTTAAAAAACAAATATTAAAAATATTGTTTAAATGTCTTTTGTTGGGTTCCGCTAGTAACAAGTCATTCGTTTTTATTTATTAATCTTGTAGAACGTTTCGCAGAATAAGGAAACATTTGGTCAAGATGTGGTTTAGCTTAAAATGGTAAGTAAAATATTTTGACAGATTTGGGAAGGACAGGTTTTAAAACGTCAAATAAAGGATCTGGTCTAATAGAACGTGGTAATACTGTATAGAAAGTGGTTGATTGCCGGGAACAACACTGACGCTTCAATAAAGAGTGAAGATATCTTGGCAATAAAGACTGATTTCATAAAATATGACCGTTGGGTGTAAAAGTAAATGTTTGGTTGATATAAAACTCAGTTAATGGTTATTTGATGACCAAAAACTTAGACCAGAGTATACGTTGATAGACTAACATCGGTGTTGTGATAGCAGACATATAGACCGTGGTTTGTGCAAGGGCTTGAAACCTGATTCGGAACATCAAATGAATGTATGGCGGTCAGCTGAATGTAATCGTAACTAAGACTTCTTGGCAGGAACTCAAGAAGTGAAGATAAGTCTGTTTTTGTTTCATAGTTATAAAAATTATGTATTCTGCGTTTTCTGGTTTAGTTTATTAAACTTTAGTCTTCTTTATGCGTAATGTTAAAAATAAAAAAGCATGGGCCTCTGTTTTTCGTATGCTTCCAAGGAGTTCTCTTCTGTCGTTGACAGAAGAGTTAGTAGGACAGTTAGTAGGACAGTTAGTAGGTTTACCTACTAACATTTTACTGAGCGACTCCTGACTTACTTCGACGGGCCTGGACATTGACAGGATACGCTTTATGACAGGACTGTGAAATTGTTTGTTACGAAGAAACCTTGACACTGACAGAACGTGGTAATTGCTCCATTGCCTTATATCAAAACAAAAATATATCTTAACATACAAGAGTTCTTAAAAGGAGTTTTTTTAAATTTCATCTATATATATATAATCCAAAAATTTATTTGTGTTAATGTACATAGATAAATTTTTGGTAATCCTCAAAAAATAATAAAAACACTACCGCATTCTGCCTACGCACATACAATTTTCCTTTATTTTATTTTAAATGCTCGATTAGCACGTTATTACCGTAATAAAACACTAAACATGGTAAAACCAGGTATGTGGCAGACATCTCTTCAAAACAAATTTTGCATCCTTTTGCCGGTTTTGGTCACAAAGGCATCCCGGACACAATGCAGGATACCGCCCGCCTCTGCACCTCACGAATTTTATTATACCTACATAGCTAACTTTTGCTAGCGGCGTTGCTCGTATGGATTTTATAATTTATTTTATTTTATTTTATAATTTATTGATTTTATATCCGTCTAATTTTATTTTTAAATATTTTATATTTTATTTTTAAATTTTGAAAAAAGAAACTTATTAACCGACGCGAAGCGAGGGCGGATCGCTAGTATAGTATGTATTCTCAAATCAATGATCGGATGGGAGATTTTTCTATTTTCCGTAAATTTTAGAAAGCCTACAACTTTTGTATGAACACGTTTTCAGGGTGTCCCCTGTTTATACAAATGTTGTAGATCTTTACGAGTCCTATCCAACGAAATGTAGTTTGTATGGTTTGTATGTTTAGATGTAGAATATAAATGTTTTCATTTTTTAAATATTTAAAAGTATACACTCATAATTTTGGATATGTTCTAAATTGACTAAAATCAAATGGGATTCCGCGCGACTACATAGGGTTAAGTACCCGAGGAGACTTGCAAGGTGGCATAGGTGGTGGTTAGCCACCATGGGATGGGCTAACGATTTAATTGCAATATAAATATTTTGCTTATAAAGAAAATATCAGCTCAAAAGGCGCAACGTTCATTCCAGAATTTTCGCGCCAAAATTGGCATTGAAAATCAAATAACGATAATACTTATCTGTGATTTTGTATTATAAATTTGTATAGGTACATAATAAGTACCCATATTAAGTAGGAACGTTCGTGGCCTCGTCACGTCCTCGATGAGTACATAAGGTGTCATTAAAACTAAAATCCTGCCTCTGACAACTGTTTCTATCCACACAATGGAACCATGCACTCGTACGTTAGTGATTTGATTACCATATATTGTTCATTTATACGACAATGAAACTATTTGGCTGTTTCATTTATTTTTGAATTACAATTCGGAGTTTCTTTGCGGGATGAGATCCGAAACGAAGTTATTTGCTAAAGAACTAAACCCACGGACGTAGCTCATACAATTAGCACGCTGAAATGCCGACAACTGAAGTAGACGAGTTTTCGAAAGGAAGTCCGAGATGTACCGAGATGCGCAGTGTATGGGCATCTCGGCATCGCTGCAGATGGACATCGCTCCGGCCACGTGGTTAGAAGACTCGAAGAAGTTTGTCTACGGTAGCTGGATGGGAAGGCCCGAAGACCTTATGTGGTGGCGAGCCTTGGAAGAGGCCCATATCTAGCAGTGGAGAGCAGTTTTAAATACGTAATTCTTTAAGGTAGAAGATATCTTAAAGGAACATTTTTATCAAAAGCAAGGTTTTGTAAAAATGTGTTCAACTCAATATTAAAGATTTAATGTTAAAATGTTTACTTACCTATATATGTGGGTTTGTATACTATAAGTGTGGCGTTAAATCCATAACATCATAGAGCAGCGGTTAGCGTTTCCGTGCCAATATAAAAAAAAAAGTCTTTCAGGTATAATTATTTGATTTTATAGAAATAACAATATCAGTGGATAGTTTCTATGAAATATAAACAACCGAACACACTTTTGAAATACAAAATTTTATTTCTAACTAGCGAGTACCGAAATACTTCGGTTTATTAAATTTAAAACAATCGGAATAAGATATTTTCCTGCGGTAAAATGGAGCCTATATTTTAAGTTGGACCTCTAGCAATACATCGGTGAAAACTGCATTCAATTCCATGCAGTAGTTTTTGCGTGATGCGTGTACAAACATACAGACAGACAGACAGACAAACAGACAAAATTTCTAAAAACTGTTGTTTTGGCTTCTGTTGCTCTAATAAAGACCGACCCCATATTAGTTTTTTTTCAATATATATATAATGTACAGATATCGGCCTGTTACAATTTTATTATATGTATAGATGACGTTACTTAATCAAAGAGTGTTGTTGTTGGTGTGGCCTTATTGATTTTGATTAAGATTTTCTAATTTAAATGTCATTGTTTCAAGATTCTAATTAAATAGAAGCATGCTCTAACATTTGGCCTCGTGGTGTCGATCGCCTTTAGAATGGCACTACTCTATATCCGAGTCGTAAAAGGCGACTAAGGAATAACAAAGCAACTACCACAAGCTCTCAGGAACTACACCACCTCTAAAAGAGTGGACTCGCCAACCCGCTTGGCCCGGCAGCGTGGAGGAAGGGCCCATGTCCAGCCGTGGATACTGAAAGGACTGGTTGCATTGTATTGGTTGCAACACAGTCACGAAAAATACCGAAAAATACGAGTACAATACCGTTTCATGTAAACCCTGCGAGTAATCTGAAAAAGATAAGAAACAGTAATAACACAATAACAAAGTAACACAATTATGCAAGGTCGGCGGCGCACCCGCATACCCCCTGGTGTTGCAGGTGACCATGGGCGGCGGTAACACTTACTATCACGTGGGACCGCTTGCTCGTCCGTCCACTGGTATATAAAAAAAAAAATGTGCAGGGAGTGGCCCATTTTCAGCAGTGGTTTGTTAACGGTTACTTACTTTAGTTACTTACTTACGGTTACTTATTTTTAGACAAAGCAATAAAGGAATTATTGATTTTTTTAAAGATTTTAAAATAGTCTCTATAATGTCACATATAATCGTTGCATAATTCTAAACAATTTTATCTAAAATTCAATAAAAAATAAGTTCAAGGTCATCCGATATACATATCACTCTCGATGCCATCAGCTGATGGACTGGAGTGTAAACGTAATGCCGGTATGTCATTGACATACTTGTTTGACGTAACGACATCATGTTGTCAGTCGCTGTTGTATTCTGGGCATTATTTTGCCGTCAGTACCGATGACGCTTCGATACGGTTTTAAAATGTAATTGATTTATATGTTCAAATTAAAATATATTGTTTTTAATCATTTTTCTTAAATTAGCGTAATAATAATGTAGATTTCTGCAAACTTGTTGAGTTTAATAACGTTGTAAAGATTTTCAGTTTTGCATATTTTTTTGTTATACAATGCATTGTTTGCGTTGTTTCATTATATATAGTTTTTACTTGAAATTAATTTTTCGGTCAGTCAAGCCCGATGGGGCCAAGAATACAAAAGAGAACATAAAGATTAAAGGTGATAAAAACTTTACAAGATTTAAATATTTTATTTCATAAGTAGTGACGATAGCTTGGTTATCTCGTCGTCTGAGAATCGAATGACAAAAATGAAATGATGTGAATGAAGTTTGATCTCATAGGGATATCTACTTTCACACTTGCGGTAAGTGCCGCTGTTTCTATTTATTTACGAATTTTTCAAATATTACTAGTACGGCACCGAAGGATAATATTGTACGGAAAAACAGGTCTGCAAGAATTTAAAAAAATGTGGGCCGACCAATCCACACGGAACCGCGATGGATTATGACCCGAAGCAATTTAGTTAACTCCTATATGTTTTATTTGGTTAAGGTATTTCATTTATACTCATTAGAGATAAGTGCTTCATGCATATAATGCTTATAATGCATATAAGGATGCGACAAAAAAAGAATCAACAAACCACAAACCAGAATTGATTCAAACCTAGACCAAACAACTTGACTTGTAGGCGGGTGGTTAAACTACAGAACGTAATTGGTTCTGATTGTTTTTATTAACTTGTGCTGTTATTGCTTAGATAAACAGTTATTCTGTTAGGACACGCTGTTGAAATAATGAACAAAGTATTTTATCGTCTGATCACTGACGTTTTAATTGTTATATTGGCAAATGTGAGGAATTTAGCGACCGATTGGGTAGTTGATGAAACTGCTCGCAGTTCCCATTCTGGACTACCCGCCTCTTCAGTGACCATGACCACGGTTGGTGTAACCCGTGGCGAAACGTCGAGTAGGAACAAAAGGTAAACAAAATACCTTTATTATACGCGTTCAAGCCCGATTTAGAATATAAAACTAGATGATTTATTTTTTCATTGAGTATCTACTTAATAAAAATCTAACTCTGACTGACTGACAGACAACGCACAGCCCAAACCGGTGGCTCTAGAAGCATGCATTTTGCACAGAAGTTTCTTATATAACGTAGGTGACTACTAAGAAAGGATTTTTGAAAATTCATCCTCTAAAGGTGTAAAATAAGGGTGTAAAAGTTCCTGAGATAGTAAAGAGATAAAATAACTGTCTGGCGAGACGTGTCGTCCAGGAATGAATAAATGAATCTGAATGAATCCTTTTTCATTATACCTACTCTTTATTCTCCATCTGTTACAAAGAAGAATGGAGTGTAATCGAGTACTCCTTATTCTCTATCCTTCCCAATCCTTTTTCTCATCCACCTTTAAATCTCCAATGGTAGGCGGTGCATCTGATGGCCTACGGTGGTAGGCCCCCAGATGCACCGTGTGTCATTTTTCACTGATGTTGGCATGGATGTAGATATTCATCAAGTGGCTTAAATACCACCTTCTTTATATAAAAATATTTAGATAATTGATGCCGTCGGTTAATAATTTCGTCAATTCGTCACTTTATTTGATGGAAATAATTCGTAATACTGTTTACCATCTTGATAGTGAAATGGGTCTACCTCACGTATTATATTGTTACGTATTGAGAATCGCGTTTGTTATTCAGAATACGTACGTAGAGGTCGTTCAACGTTGACTGACGCTCTTGCATCTCCATCATGTGATTTGCGCGTGGTTTGTTTTTATTTTTTTCTTAGCTGGTTTTTTTTGAAGCGTTTAAGTAAGTATTTGTTTTTGTGTTCTTATCTAGTTTTGATATTTACTACAGGTGTTTTAAAGGACAAATCGGAGGAAAATCTTCAAAGTAAAATATTGTAAATAAAATATCAAGACAAGATAATCGCGGAAGCAGCATTTTAATCTGTCATCTGCTGCTTTAAATATCAAAATTAAAATATCGAAAATTAGCCTTCACCAGATAAGCAATTAGAAGCATAGACTTTTTATTTTTTCACCTAGAGTATTCAGAGTTTTTGTGTTTTTGTTACTATTATTTATAGACGACTTTTGTGGAAATCTATGGATGGAAAATTAGTTTATAGATTCGAACACCGAGATATTTAATAACTGATCTTACTAACCTCAAAGGTGATGTTAAGAATAAATTATCTAATCTCATATCTAACAGAAAACATTAATGGAGGAATTATAATAATAAAACCTACCTATACAGGAATACGTATATTGTGGAGAGCCTTGGGGGAGGTCTGTATCCAGCACCGAAGAGATAAGATAAGAAGATATAGATAAGTATCATTAGTTTATCTCCATCATGTCTTAAAATAATCATCATTTTAATATTACAAAGTTTGTTTACAATTAATTTTTGCAACTTTTAACAAGGTTTTATTGAAGTGACGATGAGTTTGTCTCCGAGAGGGATGGAATTTGGTACGAGTGGTATAAGAGAAGCGATAAGTGAAAACGACAATCCGGTATGTCACAGTAAGAACGGTTTCAACTATAAACTTATCACGTCAAAGTCTAATTCAGCATGGCGTAAAATATTCAATCAATATTAAAAAAATTAATAAAAGGAGACTTTTTGTTTTTATTTGTTTGTAAGACTGTTGTGTTTGTTTTATAAGTTTTGTGTTTGTAAGAGATATATTCATAAACTACTGGACCGATATAGAAAATTCTTCCATTTTTTGGAAGCTAATTTTTGGACACTTATCCCACCTGAACGAAGCTAGTTCGGGTCGCTAGTCATGTATAATCTGATTAAACGTTTTTTAGACATTATCGCCTCTCTCTTATATATTGGAAAGTGAATAAATATGACGTAAAGTTACTTAGAAGGCACTCGCGTAATTGAAGTTAGAAATTCTTATTTGTTAATGTTCTAAGTCTGTCTGTCGCATTTCGTTGTTCACAATTTTAGTTCACATTGCAGATAATTCAAGAGCAGAATATGCGAGCAGCTTCCAGCAATGCGGTTTTAAGTTAATTTTTGAAATTGTAAAGTTTCAGGACTTATTCGAAAATTAGAGATGTAAAATGAACCCGTATGAAATAGAAATTTTTCAAGTTCATTCAAAAATTAGGTAAACATGATCTTGAAAATATTTGAGCTATAATAGCTACCCATGTCATCTACTAAGTATTTAAGTACTTTTTCAAAATATTTTGAATTTCATTTCATAGGTCGGTTTCTAGTATTTTTAGCTATATTGTACACAATTGTACTTATTTAGAAAGAGTCCCTTTTAGTCTCTCGCCTTCTACTTTGCCTGTTATTAACAACTTTTCTAGATTATCTGTTCCTATTCGTGATATATGGGTAAAAGTATTGAACGATTTAGCGTACGCCTACATGCATAGTCTTATAGTCTGCATAGTCATGCATAGTCTGTTCATTATTGATTGTCAGCTCTTTTAAGATGGACACATTCGTACGTCAGCCCTAAATATAGCATAAATAACATTACAGCTATACGGAAATTAAAAATAAACAAAAGGAATAAACAATCGATATTGTTTTTGCTTTATACGAAACACAAATTTTTAGCTTGATTTCAAATTAATGAATTTTTTTCCCTTTTTTTGTATCTATTCTTCTACCGAATATCGTCAAAGTGAACTTGTGCCTTTTTTCTAAACACTATTATCATCGCTTTGACACTTGTTTAATTACAAAAGAGTAATTAAAGGATTAAACTGTAGAACATCACTATTTTTATAGTTCCATTAAGTGGACCGCAAAGGTATGCTTATTACACATACAATAAAAACAATCAACTTTATATACACGTTAATAATTGTATCCGTTACCTCATGAATTATTTAATAACCTTGCGGTAATGTTTACCGGATTGATGTATGGATAGATATGCGTGATTTGCATGTGAAATTAATGATGCATGCAAGTTTACTTCAGAAAACTCAATCTAGTCCGGTACCTAATACATTTTTCTTACCTTAAATGCCATTTTCACCTGTTTGAATTTAAACGTACCTACGACCTGTCAGTGTTTGTAAGCTTGCAACTCACTAATGCGTTTGCTGGTCTTCAATGTAATCTCCTAACGGCATGGCCCTCACGATAAGTCATCGCTTACCCTGAGGTCATGAGGTTCTTTCATGAGGTCCTCATCTCTGAGACTATTATTTGAATATGCACACTGCCAAATGATATACTGTTAAATTATATTGTTATCTCACGTCTTAATCAAAATTAGGCTATAAGCAAAATTTTTGTGGGTCTAGACACATAAACAAAGCGAAATACACCCAGATCCAAACATTCTCACATTTATCTTATTTGAACATTTGTCTTTAAACAAATGGATGTCCGACCGGGAATCGAACCCGGGACCTTTTGCACAGCAATCAGGGTTATAACCAACAGCACCAATCGATCACCAAACGCTATAAACAAGAAAAACTTACACAAGGACCTCGGAAGATATCATAAACACGTTGTACTTACGAATAAGTAGAACGTCCGTCTGTCTACGAACTTACTCTATAAATATACTTCCTTGAGTCATTCAGTTATTCCCTTTGTATATCTAACAATATTAAGATTGCTATTTATCAATGTCTATTTTGCGGTACTTTTCATTTACGGAGGATTGCGTCATTAGGTGTAATTATATGTTATGGTACTTGTGTCATATCAGGAAACGGTTCTTTAGAAGAACGTAGTCATTCTTCAGACGTTGTCGTGACCTTTTAGAGGTTCCTCGGTTTAAGAAGTCGTAGGTACGTAGTAATTAAATAAAAATAATATCTGTAATCAGATGTATCTGAACAAAAACATATGTGCAAAAATGTTGCTTATCCTCGTGACTATTTGGCCGATAAAAGTGGTGAGATCTAAAATTCGGCAAGGCTGGTTTAATTTAATTTTCCTTCGTGTGGGTTAATCTTTTCCATCCATGCATGTCTACCGCTGACAACATAACGACTCTCATATATGAAATAGGAAAGTCACATGAAGGAAAATTCAGGAAGGCGGCAGTCGAGCATACAGTCCACCTGGTGATAAGTAGATACCGTCGCCCGTGGACACCCGTGCTACATGACAACATCAGTCCGGAATGATAAACGTTGGCACGCCTTTACAGATGTGGGAATGAATTTGGAGAAAGGGTTGGGAAAAGGAGAAGGGATAGAATAATACTCAATAATTAATACTTACTCAATACATTGCACTCCATGATGTTTTACAAGTTGCTGACTTTAAAAAATATTCTGATGATTATGTACATAATGATTCCAATATTCATCAGTGGGATCTCCCATGTAGGATATAGTAATTAGGAGAGAGGATCACTTAAAAATTATCAAAAGATTTATACAACTCCAATGTAAAACGAAACACTTTGTCAGACAATATCGTCAGTTCTACTTTTGGGTCAAAATAAATACAAACACGTTTGACAGTTCATGAAATACAAATTTAAATTTAATTTCTCTTTTTTTCCAGAATAGCCACAATGCATCAAAGCTGGGGCAACGTCGCCTGCCTTGTGGTCGCAGTCATCTTTGTGGGCAGTAAGTATAATAACATAACAAGACTTATTAATTAAAAGGTTTATAAGAATGGCTGGAGTATTGTGAGTAACAACAGATTTCGTATTTTATAAAAAGACGACATTACGTACTTTTTTATGGAAAAATGCTTTGATTTTTTAAAGAGAATACACATTGTAGGATTTGTATATGGTTAAAGTGTAATGTACGATTTGTACGACATAAAACGCGAATGAAATTGTTACAGGCTTAAAATCTAATTGACTGTAGCGAAAAAGGTATACCTATATAACGACCATATTGTAACGTCAGTATATCATACATATTATTATGATTTATCTAAGAATAATATGGACTATATGTTGCCATATAACCGATTCTAAATCATATTTGGTATCCTAAATATTCGCAATTATTAACGTTTAATAATATTTCTACATTTTTAGTTTAATATTTCTCCTGTTAACCTGTTAACAGGTTCATTATACGACATTATACGACATTGTATCATTATACGACCATTTTCAACAGCAAATGCAGTTAAGTCTATCTTAATTGAGGTTTTTGTTCCGTTCAATTGATGAGTGTTCTATTATTACCCGTATAGATTTCAGGTATATTAGCATTAAAAAGATGCTCTCCAGTACGGACGTGAGTATAGGGATACGGTATCGAATGAAAGGTATCGATATTTTACTCACAACTAGTATCGCAAAAAAGTATCGTAAAGATCAAAGTATCGATACCAGAAAATATCGATACTTCTCAACTCCAAGATATGATAGCGCAAAATAAACGTGAATAACTCGACACACCAAGGTATCGATACTTTCCTTCCTGAATTATTTTCCTAAACGTTTTCATAGCAGGTTGGTTTTTTTACAAGGAAACGCCGATAACTCTGCACTCCAGAGTATCAAAGGCATCGAAACTTTCCTTCCTAAACTACGTCACACTACATAAGTATGCGTCACACTACGAGTATCTGCCACAGGATCCCACGACCACATTTAAATAATAAAAATAATACTGTTTTTTCTTAAAAAAGATACCCGCCAACAGGTTGCTACTGACATGCTTGAACGAGCCAATGCGGATCCCACATTTATTAAACGTATCATACCTTGACTACAAGCGAGTCAACAAGCTTCAGACTGGCGCTTTGAGAGCGAACCGAAACCGAAAAAACCACATCAAAGCCACTCAAATATCAAAGTTGCGTAGCACCTTCATGTTGCGTTTTGAAGATTGCTAGATATTTCGTGTTGCTATATTTTCAATTTCTTCCCAACTACGAAGAATATTTAATGGATGTTTCTGATTTTATTTTATATACAACTTTTACATATTTGGTATCCTAAATATTTGCAATTATTAACTTTTTATAATATTTCTAGATTTTTAGTATAATATTTCTTCTGTTAACCTGCAGCACTTCTTCTATCAGTTCAACCGATCGCCATGAAAATTGGTATGCTGAAATACCTATGTATTTGTGCACGGAGACTATTTTCGAAATATCGACTTTATTATAACTCGCCACTAGATGGCGCTGCAGCACATCAACTTATATGGTAGGACAACGTCTGCGGGGTTTTGCTAGTTTAATATACAATTTATAATATACTTTATTTAATATACATAGGTCTTTACTAAAAAGTACTAAATGTCGTAAGTATTGAATAAAACAAAAAATATCGCCTGAAAGTTATTATACTATTAATCGAAACTCACAAATTAATTACACACAAGAGTTTAGTAATAATTAACACATTAATTATGGCATGTAAATATATTGTGTGTTAATAAATTTGTTGGTTTCAATGGCCGATTGTGTTGGACATTCAATATTCAAGAGCGGTCGGGCGAGGTGTACTGGCGAAATTGATGAAAATAATGAAAGAGTTGATAGTGTGGTTTGTTATACTACTCTGTCGAATAAAATTCGGGATTTTTGGGAAACAAAAAATATTGCTTCAATCGTCTAAATTTATTTTGTCGCCCTCGAAATAGGCTCAATTTGACGCAATACACTTTGGGCAGCGAATAATTCATTCGTCGGAACACTTCTTATAAGCACTTTCCGGTGTGGCCAAGAGCTCTTTTAGTGAATTTTGTTTTATTACGTCAACGGATTCAAAACGTCTGCCACGAAGTGGTAATTTGAGTCTGGGGAATAAGAAAAAGTCACACGGGGCCATATCTAGTGCTTGGTCGATTGTCGTTGAATTTTTGGCTAAAAATTGCTGTACGATGATTGAGGTGTGAGCCGGCGCTTTGTTGTGGTGCAGTATTGTAGAATTGTTGTTCTACGAATCTGGTCTTTTCCGACGAATATTCTTTCGTAATCGCCTCATGACGCCCAGATAATAATGTTTATTGACTGTTTGACCCTCCGGAACGAATTCTGAGTGGATAACACCATGATAATTAAAGAAAACAGTCAATATGACCTTGATTTTTGAGCGGCTTTGATGTGGTTTTTTTGGTTTCGGTTCGCTCTCAAAGCGCCAGTCTGAAGCTTGTTGACTCGTTTGTAGTTAAGGTATGATACGTTTAATAAATGTGGGATCCGCATTGGCTCGTTCAAGCATGTCAGTAGCCACCTGTTGGCGGGTATCTTTTTTAAGAAAAAACAGTTTATTATTTTTATTATTTAAATGTGGTCGTGGGATCCTGTGGCAGATACTCGTAGTGTGACGCAAACTTATGTAGTGTGACGTAGTTTAGGAAGGGAAGTTTCGATGCCTTTGATACTCTGGAGTGCGGAGTTATCGGCGTTTCCTTGTAAAAAAACCAACATGCTATGAAAAAGTTTAGGAAAATAATTCAGGAAGGAAAGTACCTATCGATACCTTGGTGTGTCGAGTTATTCACGTTTATTTTGCGCTATCATATCTTGGTGTTGAGAAGTATCGATATCTTATGGTATCGATACTTTGATCTTTACGATACTTTTCTGCGATACTAGTTGTGAGTAAAATATCGATACCTTTCATTCGATACCGTATCCCTATACTCACGTCCGTACTGGAGAGCATCTTTTTAATGCTAATATACCTGAAATCTATACGGGTAATAATAGAACACTCATCAATTGAACGGAACAAAAACCTCAATTAAGATAGACTTAACTGCATTTGCTGTTGAAAATGGTCGTATAATGATACAAACTAGCACATCGAGCAAGACTGTTGTTTGCTGGTTGCCGATATCAGCTGGATTAGGTTAGCTCTTTTTTTAGCTATTTAGCTATGTTTTAACTTAATCAATTTCTGTTTAGCTACGTCGTAACTTGACCTACTCCTGTTTAGCTACGTCGTTACTTCACCTATTCTCTTTAGGGATAGTACACTATATAATAATTTATTAATAAAGTATTTTTATTTTACACGGTTGTAAATAAAATAAAATCAGAAACATCCATTAAATATTCTTCGTAGTTGGGAAGAAATTGAAAATATACCAACACGAAATATCTAGCAATCTTCAAAACGCAACATGAAGGTGCTAACTAAACAAATGGTTACAATTTGTCTAGTAGACATGCCACCTATTTGTAGTATAATGGATATAGCGTAGAACCTCATAGTGTTATAGATAGGGTTAGGTAGCAAGAGGATTTGACGGTATATAGTCTGCGGCCAATCATACTCAGATGGAGACGTCTTAATATTTTATGATTACAAATATTATACTCGTTACTTTCATATTTCAATATTATATATCTCTAAATAATTTTAATTCTTTTAATATTCTTATGAAGATATAATTAAAATTCAAACATTTTATTAAACTCATGTTGTGTTAAATAAAAATAGATGAATATGCAATAAACAGAAATACATATGTGTATTTCTACGTGTTTAGATTCAGAATCTTCGTTTGGCGGAGTGCGGGTTAATTTTTTTTGGTCTTTTCTATATTTCTCTATCCGTACATTCGTCATACATCATTTTACTGTCCCTGGCAGAGTATTAATGATACGGTCTGCCCCTTTGATCGAAACAATATAGGCTAGGCGTTCCTTTTGTTTCTGTGAAACACAAATTATAATTGCTTTTAGTACACTCAGATGTTGTATCGTAGTAGTTTCTCAAATGTGGTAGTATTTTTTCCACATAATGGAAAGTGGAAATAAAATCGTAAAAAAAATTACAGATAAAGGGACTGGGGTATTGCCTTGTTATGCCACCTGCTAATCGACAACATAAGTGGGTAATTAATCAATTCCAATTAAACGATACTTAAAGTTGTTTATAATTGACAAACTCAAGATCAAAAGGTGACATTTACACTTTTCCATTAATACCAGAAAATGAACCTAATTTTTTACCTAAATAGCTCAACCAGTTTAAAATGACACCTTTTTTCTTTTAATCTCTTCATAAATCGTTTACCTCTTATGTCTTCTATTAGTATTAATGTAAGTTTTAGATCATGCCATATGCAACATAATTTCCTCTAGAAAGACAACTATTGTTTCTACTTATTTGAAGGCAGACCTTAGGAGTTGAATTTGATGTTCTGATTAGATTAGGTATTGACATTGGCTATAAAGGGAGTGACCGTTTCATATCGTCGTTATAGGCGGATGATAAGCAGTTGCATCTGACCTTTTGCTATTTAGGTAAAAGGAAAGAGAGAACATTTATTTTACTGACAACAACAATATTGGAAGAAAATTAATTGAGGTACTCCATATTAATAAGTAGATAAGGTCAAAGGAGTATTATACCATACAATCAACCAAGGCCTGTCCACTTCTGGATATAGGCCTCCCCAAGGCTCGCCACCACGCACAATCCTCGGCTCTTCTCATCCAACCACCACCACACTTACGAAAACCATACATAAATTACTTATTAAATTAATATTCATGTTAGACGCAATATACAATTTATGAAACGTGTGACATAAGATGATATAACAATAAATTCGCAAAACAAATTTATAAATTAGGATTTCTTGTAACGAGTTTCAACACGATAAAAACCAGTTACAAGATAGGTATAATAAAGTCGTAAATTATCAGTCCCCATGACGGTATAGGAAATTCTAAAACGCCGTATATTTTTTTGCGTTTTTGCTTTACACATTACAAGATTTACAAGTATTCTTATTGTATCGTAATAGACCAATTAAATAGTTAAAAGTAATGAGGAATTCCAACATAAACGCAAATCCAATACGTAATTGTGGCGATGATAAGTGTTTAGAAACGGGTATTTTTTAGTTTTTGTAGGTATTAAATGATACTGTCAATTTTGTAAACTGTAAATAACACCAACATGATTAATTTGAGCAAAAAATTAAATGTTCTTAATGTAATAAAAATTAAACTGAAGTGTCTACATAGGCAGCGTTTTTGTTCTTAAACATGTTTGTTGCATCTTGTTTGTTTTTGTGCTCATTTATATGATCAGTACCCGAAAATTCCTAATGCCATCTGTTGAGTATTGATGATAGATAAAATAATAGGTTGCAGATTGAAAAGCTTCTATTCATCATCATAAAACTATTAATTAAGCTATATAACACTTGACCTTAAATTGTTCTCTTTTGATCTTATGTTCCAAAGGTAGGCGGAGCATATGTGGATGGGACAATAGAAAATGTTATTTTGCACTGATCCACATGCGACAGAATCACAGGAGACAGTTAGGTGAAATGTCGATAATCCAAGACTTTTTAGACCAAAAACATTAGATTTTGCCCCACATATAGAGTTTAAATTCGGTTTCTTTTACAAACAATTTTTTTATTATTTTTTTATAACAGAATTAAACATTACCGTTAAGTAATGTTAACTTAAAAAGTTCGTGGTAGCGGGAATTAAGTAGCAACATTAATGATGCAGTGATCGCCATATGTTGGTTACACGAAAGCTTTCTTGTATGAGAAGATGAGAAAAAAATGTATGAGAAAAAAATGCAATGAAATGTTATAGTGGTTATAGTCGTCCTAATGACTATGTACTAAACATTAGGTACCATCCGAGGTTTGTTACGAAATAACTATTTAAAATCCTTCACATTTAACCACCAAGGTGTCTCGGTCGCAGTACACTGCAAGATAAATCGTTCGATTGAATTGAGCAATTCCGCACAGTACATGGAAGAACCAACAGAGCATCTCAACGTTTGTGCCGAAATAATTAAATATACGTCTGTATAACTCGATGGTTATTTTATTAAATAGATGACCATCAGACAGGCGACTCACGTGTGGGTGAAGTGGAACTTACAGACCTTTGAATATGAAATTAAATGTGCTACCGACCAATTAGAACTACATTTGTTGGATGCAATTCATGCAATTATGCATAATTTGTGTTTTTTTCGCGCCATTCGACTTAATTTATCGTAATCAAGAAGCTTTAAAAAGTTTTTTGAATTCTTACTTATACACTGGATCGCAAAAATTCCGGGTCGCTAATAAAAACCGTGATATCTCCATAAATTATATACCTAGATCGCTCGAATAAATAATACGTAGTAAGGAGGTTACTAATGCTTGTTCTAAATCTCTAAAGAGGTTTCATTTGTACAAGTTACAGATTAAAAAAAAAATATTCTGAATTTTGAAAAATTTCAAAATTTAAAATTAGGAAAAGAAATTTTTTTCTGCTTTTTTTTCAAACGGAGCTGTCATTGTAAATGGTTCCTTGGATTGATCAGAGTATTCAATGCAATATCATGTCGTTATCACCTGAAGAATGTACACGGATTATTACCATGGTACAAGAAGGAAGAAGTCAGCGTAGCACTGCTAGAACAGTAGGAGTATCTTTATCAACGGTCCAAAGAGTACTCCAACGATTTCAAGAGACCGGCATGAACACCAGGAGACCAGGAAATGGCAGGCCAAGGTGCACAACTACACGAGAAGACCGATTCATCGTGAGCGCTATGTTAAGAAATCGACATCTCACGGCTGTTCAGGTCCGAAACAGTCTTCAAGAAATTCACCACAACAATGTGAGCTCTAATACGATTCTGCGACGTCTTCGTGAAGCTGATATAAAGCCTTATAGACCAGCAAACGGCCCCAAACTGCTCAGAGAACATCGAATTGCCAGGTTACGGTTTGCTCGAGAACACATCCGATGGACAGATGAAGATTGGTCCAAGGTTATGTTTTCCGATGAGTCCAGATTTTGTTTATTTACGCACGACGGGAGACGAAGAGTATTTAGACGGCCAGGAGAACGGTATCATCAAGCGTGTTTTGAAGAAAAGGTGCCATTCGGTGGAGGATCAATAATGGTTTGGGCTGGGATATCTTCAGAGGATCGCACGGAGTTAATGATCATAGAAAACGGTTCTCTGACTGTTGTCAGATACGTAGGAGAGATTTTAAATGAGCATGCTGGTCCATTCTTAGTGAATATGGGTGCAATTTCCATTCTTATGCACGATAATGCGCGACCACATACTGCTCATTTGGTCAATATGTATATTCAAGACGTCGGTATTACCTGCATGGAGTGGCCAGCTCGCAGCCCAGACTTAAATCTCATAGAATATGCATGGGACGAGCTCGGGAGATGCGTGAGACAACGCTCTCCTGCTCCCGTTACCTTACACGAGTTAAAGAATGCGCTAGTGGAAGAATGGGCAAACATAGACCAAAATCGTATTAAAAATTTGGTTTACAGCATGCCACATCGTCTTATTGAAGTGATACGGGCTCGTGGAGGAAATACAAAATATTAAATTGACAAAAAAACTTTTATTTTTTAAGATTTACTGCGAAGTGTATTTTTGTTGTCATAAGTTAGAAGCGAAATTTTCTTATTTTTTAGTATTTAATTAAAGTTATATAGTGTACAGAACGTGTTACACATTTTTTTTTTATATATATTAATCAGTCATCTACAATATACTATAGTTTCGCAAATTAGTCTTATGTATTTAAGAAACTATCACGCCATTTATTAGCGACCCGGAATTTTTGCGATCCAGTGTATTTTACATAACATCTTACTAGTTTTATGAAAGGCTGTCTGAGCGTTTGTAACTGAGCGTCTTGTAAAGAAAATATATTTTCTCGTTATGAAGAATTAGTTCATGCGTGGTCTTCTAAATGAACTTATTTTAATTAACTAATGTTCTATAATAATTTCATATTTATTAATTATCATCTATTACTACTAACATTGCAAATAAATGATTTTATTTAATTTAATAAATAAAAGAGATAAGTGAGCGTTCATAAAATTTTAGTCCTTTTAAAATTACACATATTTGCGTTTCATGATACGCATAACTAGTCTAATCCATATATCGTGTCGTTTGGGTCAACATTGCATAGCTGATTGAAGTAAAAATTGAAAATGTGTCGTCTTCTAAGTGGCAAGTGGATATCAATGATTATGTTAATTATGATTATGTTTTTGAAGTTGTGAATTCAAATCCTTGCCCCATACCACTGAGTTTCTACTTAAGTACAGATTTTTGAGATTATCACTAGTTTCACAGTGGAGGAAATCATCATGGAACATCATGTAGGAAACATCATTTCACATGTGTGTATTTACAAATCCGCAATAGACCCAAATGGTGTATTATGTACTGAATATCTCCTAGGAATTTAGGTACTTGAAATATTTTTGTTATAGTCATATCATTAATATATAACTAAAATATCTTTTTTAAAGCGATGTTGTTACTTTATTGTAAACTAGCTGTTGCCCGCGACTTCGTTCGCGTGGTCTTTAAGTACTAATTCAGAAACCTTCGCGGGCGTGCGCACAACAATTCACCAAAGTTTCATCGCAATCGGATGAATGGTATAGGAACGCATACGGGACAAACATTATTTTTTTAAATATATATAGATGTTGTGTGCATCTGTAATAGGTATTCATAGAAGCTCTTATAGGATTAGTTTTACATTACAATATATTGTTATACGTATACTGTTGGTGTACCTTATATAAATAAATAAATAAATAGAGCCAAATACCTTGTTCTTATTTAGTTATTTAAAAAATCTTTATTGCACTTAATCGTACAAACTGCGAGCTTAATGCCTGGCGGCATCCTCTATCAGGGTGGTGCGATGAAATATGTAAATATAACTATGTATATAACATATGTTTTTGTCAGTAATGTCACTGATAATAAGCGCGCATTTAACATCACGTAATGCGTCGCATCTCTGTGCCGCGTGCGCAGTTCGTCAGTGTGCGTGAGGTGCTTTTGAAACAGCCGTATAAGATATGTTACCGTTTCTCTTTTGCACTGATAACTACGACGACGTACGACGCACAGAGAAGATTTGCAGTGAGTTGGTAGTGGTCGAATATCAATACCACTATTCTATCCAAGTAGTGCAATTATTTATTCAATGAAATGGACAGATTCAGAGCATTGTTCACGTGTCAAGGTATTCTGAATATTGGTATTTCTCCAGTATTCTGCGCGAGAGTTTTATTTAATCGGTTTAGTAGGTACTCTTAAATGTTATATCTTTACATTACATATATATATATATGTGTATATGTTAATTGTGTGCCGTGTGGTTACGACCGGCTATAGAATAGAACTACCCCATCTCTTCCCGTGGGAGTCGTAAAAGGCGATTAAGAGATGACAAAGCTGCTACCACTAGAACAGAGGAACACCACCTCTAAAATAGTGGACTCGTGAACCCGCTTGGCTGGCGTGGCGTTTTCAGGCCTTACATCCCTCATGCACGAGTCAATGTGGGTGAGGAGGGCCATGTCCAGCAGTGGATACTGAAAGGGCTGGTTGCATTGCATGTTTATTGTATTATATGAACTGTTTTTAAAAAAAATCATAATATACACAAAACACCAAATTTTGCTAAAAGCAAAACGTTCCATTTAGAAACACATTTTTCTACGTAGACTTCTTACTTTATTTTTTACTTTTATAAAAAAAGGATGACAAACGTCTACAGCTTGATATCTGCGATATATGCCAGCATCAGTCTAGAATGACAAATGTTGCCACGCATCCGGATGCAATGCCTACTTTTGAGAGTTAGGAGTGTATTTAGCAAAACGTTTGGGAAGGATGGATAATAGGGAGAGTATAGCAAGATGGAGAGTTCTTCTTCCTATTACACTCCCATTTCTTTGTTGTTGGGAGACGGCATGAATGGACACTGGGGAGTAAAGAGTATAACGGGATGGAGATTATCCTTCATTTCATTATAAACCCCACTCTATGGGTTGGGATGGGATGGTAGTAGGGAATATGATGACATAAGACATTTACCTATCCCGTTACAATCTCGATGCCATGGAATGTGACGGAAAATGACGCTCTTGCAGGACGTGACTGACAAATAAAAAACCAAATACGATATTAACGTATAAACCGATAATTTATACCGGTGAATAAATCTTAAGAATTCTGTTTAAAAACAAAATCGTTTAAATATCGGTTTCATGCGAGTGAACCGAAGCAAAAAGTTCCTTTGTACTTTTAAAGAAACTGTTGTTTTAATCAGTTTTCAAGTCTTGATTAGAACATGACATCAACAAAATCCGTAGATTCTATTATTTATAAAGTAGTATTAATTCATAATACAAAATAACTGAAATTACTCAATATGTCGAGACAAATTGCTAGTTCGTAAGGTAGGCGCTCACTGTACTAATACTAACCTGCATTTTAAAAATATATTTTTTAAATCTTTACATGTTCAAACTAATGCTAAGTTCTGATTTTGTCATCGCACCTCTAGTCACCGACTGGCGATTCATCCACACTTTCTTCACAGAGAGCTACAACGTACAGTGCGGTCCTTAAGACCGGGGACGTGAATTTCATATAAACATTACTATTTACCATTTCCATTTAACCAACACTTATAAACCCTAGCCCTCTTCACATTTTCACATTAAAATGATATTTAATGTAACTATCTTGTGGACGGTCCGGTACACCTTTCTGCCATCTGTTCAATTAAAAAAAAGTGTAATTTTGTTCAATTTTGAAAATCGATGTACCTAAGCCTAAATAATGGCAAGGAATTCAATAGTAGCGAACATAGCGTCGATCGGACTCTACCTTAATACAAAACAGTCTGTTTTTTGTCCCCCGATGAATAACGATGATTATTAAATTTCGTTACAAGGAGGTAATCAACTTATTTTCCTCATTGTTAATTTTTTTTATTTAAACACGTGATGGTTATTTTATTAACGTGATTTCTCACCGGGAAATTTATTTTTTCTATTTTTTGCTACAGACTTGGTGTTTAGTAGATGTTATCATCGGGTCGATATACTTAATATAAAAAGTTGAGCGCTATAAGATGTTTGAGCGCGATAAGATTTTTTTTTAACTTTTTGGCAGAAATTCGAGAAGTGAAGTCGAGTTTTTGTTTGTTATGCTTGTGAGAATTGAATAAAAGCATAAGACAGCGTTATTCGTGTGCTTTCAACATCGATTTTAGAATTCATACTAGATGTGCTGTAGAAGTACTCTAGGGCAGGCACGTTACAGTCTAATAGTGTTTTATGTTAAGTAGCTTTCTAATTATTTAATTCATAAGTTTTTTGAAAATCGATCATTCTTTAATATGTAGCACGAAGTTTTAAATTTGACTTCTTAATAAACCCCTCCTCATCTGCTTCAATGCCGCAAGAAACTGCCAACCAGATTTCTTTGATAAGTGCGTATGATGTGTCATCTAGTCTATTCCCATATCGATGACTTTCAAGGAGCCCAGCTGTAGTCCTCAGTTAACCTACTATCACTTTACTGAGCGACTCCTAACTTACTTCGACAGGACTGGACATTGAAGAGTTGTTGATTACGAAGAAAACTTGACACTGGCACAATTGTGCTTTTGCCACATACGAAAATATTTTCTTTTTTTCGTTTTTTAGTTAATTGTAGGTACCTACTTGAAAATATTTGAACTGTAACTTGAAATTAATGTGTTTCTAAGATTATTCGACAACTAGAAAGAAAATAAATTTGTATTATAAATATTTTTTCGAATTCATAGGTAGAAAGTTAGGTAGGATTTTTTTTTTATATAAAGGAGATATTCAGACATATGTTTGCTCGTCTGCTGTCTTCTTTCCATAAAAATAATATCAGTAAAACTATACATATAATAAAACTGTAGAACCAGCGTGTCTGTACATTGAATATATTTACCAAAAACTGATTTGGGGCGATGAAGGAAGAGTATCAGAATACAAAAAAACATTTTTGAAAATTGTCTATTCGAACACGCTACTCTCCAAAACTACGGACCATATTTTCATAGGATTTCCACAGGTTAATTAAGCTTAGCTTGGCGCTTCGAATATGCGTTCATTCATCGAAATCGGCTGACGGGAAGAAAAGATATCCCAATTTAGATTTTAAAAACTAAAATTCCACGTGTACGAAGTCGCGGACACAGCTAGTGCTTCATAAAAAATAGGTTTAGTAAAATAAAAAATTACTTCGGACATTTACAGAACAATAAATTTTGGAGGAATTAAAAAGAAGTCATTTATATGGGATCCAGGTGCCTATATTTTATTCTGCTTTTATACGATTAATCGCAGAATTTTGCTCATATAGAAATATCAGGAGCATTCGGTAATTGTATTCGAATTGTAAAGTCGGTCGTTTCACACGAATCCCTAATTTCCTGAGCAGGTCAAGGTCGAACGGGGACATTGTTCAGTTTTCAATATACAGGAATTGTATGTACTTACATTCTTAGATACGAGTATATTCTAAACGATTTTATAAAATGAATTTGACGTGTATTTCGGTAATACTTAATTATGATCGTATCTCACTTCTTTCCAATAATCACCTGTCGTTCCTGTCACCGCTTTAGTACTTTATAACTATATACTTGTAGGTGTAAATTTCGTAATAAAGTATACAAGTAGGTAAATACGTATGAATTTTAAGTAGTAGCTACGTATATGTTTGTTATTGTGTTATACGTAGTTGTATCAGCGTATAACGTCCCACTGCAAGTCACAGGCCTCCCCTAGTAAATCACTAGAGGGTTTCGGAAGGTAATTCACCACGCGGGCCCCGTGGGTCAGATACTCCAGGTTTTTTTTAATTTCTAGAGCATGCGGGATTTTTTCACAATGTTTACGCTCACTGCCGAGCTTATGACAATTTAAAAAAAGCATAATTTGTATTTATGTGTTACTATATAATGTATATTTTATAGTAATAAAATAAATACAATATATTAGGTACCTATTATATTGTATTTATTTATTACCTTAATTATTCATTATGTCTTTGCTTTCACTACCTTTATCGTATTCTGTCATTCTTCTCTATCCTTCTTCCGGGCCACCATAGGATCGATTAAGCGATCTGGCTTAAACGATAAGACCACTATATCGTGCTCAGTACATTATGCTAAGTATAGCGCCACATTTGCTTTTTTCATAGCTAGTTATTGTTGTCAGTAGAAGATATTAGTTCTATTAGTTTTACGCATCATGGCGAGGCTTTTTATTTTCTTGGTCAGACTTTATATTATGTTCATGTTTGTCGTACTTATAGGTATGCAATAAGGAGTATTGTTATACCTAATTAGGTATTTTGTTTTGTCGACGGATCTCTCTGGACCGCTATAAGGTAGGGAACTATTGGCCAGCAAGACCTCCGAATGATTACAAATGATTACGAATGATACCCCTTTGTCGTAGCACCTCGCTTTCAGAGCATGCCTCTTAAGATCTCAGAGAGTATCGGGATCCTTGGTGTCGACATTTCCAGCAAAGTCGAATTTAGGGGTCATCTGGAAAATAAAGCCAAAATGGCTTCCAAAAAGCTCGGTGTGCTGAACAGAGCGAAGCGGTACTTCACCCCTGGGCATCTCCTTATGCTTTACAAAGCTCAAGTGAGGCCCCATGTGGAGTATTGCTCCCATCTCTGGGCCGGCGCACCGAAATACCAACTGGACCCATTTGACTCCATCCAACGACGTGCTGTTCGTATTATCGACGATCCCACTCTCACGGGCGGTTTAGAATCCCTCAGCAGTCGGAGAGACGTTGCGTCTCTCTGTGTGTTCTACCGCCTGTACAATGGGGAATGCTCTGAAGAATTGTTCAATATAATTCCCACCTCGGGTTTCTATAACCGCACCTCCCGTCACAGAAGTGCGGTCCATCCGCATTTCCTCGATACGGAGGTGTCGCGCACTGTTCGGTCCAAAAATTACTTTATACCGCGAACCCGTAGGCTGTGGAACGAACTGCCTCAAGAGGTCTTTCCATTAAGCTACGATATGGGGTTCTTCAAGAGAGCTGTGAATAGGATTTTGCAAGGTCGGCGGCGCGCCCGCATACCCCCTGGTGTTGCAGGTGTCCATGGGCGGCGGTAACACTTACCATCACGTGGGACCGCCTGCTCGTCCGCCCACTAATCTATAAAAAAAAAAAAAAAAAAAATCAGTTTGCAGCTTAACATTAAATGCAAAAACGAAGTTGTGGTACAATTTTACAATTGAAGAGCGGTGTAGTCTAAGTTGAGCTCGAGCGTTTAGCGTTCACCTTTCGTTTTTACAACACTATAAGTAACAAAAATAAATGAACTTATTTTTCCAAATACATAATTATTTATTTACTCGCATACATACCAAACGAGCAGAAACTTGACCTCAATACAATAATTAAATCAAAATTACCTAGTCCACAGTCATGGATACACGTTTAATCATAATATCATGTGAATCGTACAATCATCGCGTGAGTACACGACAATTCATTCATCGTAAATTACACAATAATCCAAGCGAGTACAATTATATACAGTTGATTATCTCATACATGATAGATCCGTTATCCGTAAGTGGGTGTATTTCTTTGCAATTCAAATACCTGTCTATTTATAACTTGAGTACTAATAAACGGATTTAGATGCATTTTCTACTCCATCTCTTCCCGTGGGTGTCGTAAGAGGCGACTAAGGACTAACAGAACCAGTACCATAAACCCTGAGGAACTACACCACCTATAGAAGAGTGAACTCGTCAACCTGCTAAGCCAGCGTGGCGTTTTAAGACTATATCCTTTCTCCACAAGTCAATGTTCATAAGGAGACCCATTTCCACCCTTGGATGATGAAAAGTGCTAGTTACAGTAACATATAAAGTACAAGGATTCTTCTAAAACATGAGCGACATATCTACTTAGGTTTCGTATATTAAAGTAGAAAACATTGATGTAACTCTATACCTAGCTAACATCTAAGATCTTTTAATGGAACACAATATCGCACGTATCGCTATCAGCAATTGTGTGAAGTTAAAAAATAAGATAAACGTTTTTACAATCGCCTTGAAATTATTTAAATCTTCTCAGTAGTTAAATGTAATTTTTCAAAACATTATGTTGTCAATATATGTATGAATATTAGAATTTATCTAATCATGATTTTTTTAATATTCAACTATGCATTGGAGAGTTACAAATGTGGTGTTCCTTGCGAGATTTTCCCGTTTTTATTTTTTATGAAAATATAAAATACTCATACTCGTGTGTAATAAAATATAGTATAGATTATATCTAGCTAGTATTAGATGTGTTTTTTCCTGCTACTTTTTCCTATTCCTTTTTACTTACTTTTGCTTAGGATAATAAAAATAAAAATCTTATAGTTACGAAAACGACAAATATAGAATGATATTGAAACTCAGACATCGAACAGAGACAGACAAACTTTCGAAAGTATAAATATGTTTCATAATAAGCCAAGGCTCAAAGTAAATTCTAATTTAAACAAATCTGTCCTATGAATGACGAATTTCTATTTCATATTCATGAAAACGTACTTAAGGTCAACAAAGACTTCTTAACGAGACCTTTATCAGAATATTTTGAAGGGCCCTTGTTTATATCGAATTCTAGTTAATATTGTAATTCATATTGTCATTTCTTTTTTAGGTATCCAAGAAACAAACACTCAGACAGAATTTCGGAACAACACAGAGAAATTAACTGAAGCAAGTACTGTGAAGAATGAAGAACAAAATATACAGAGTAGCATTCCAAGTCTTCTATACGCAAGACAGTCCAGAAGTAAACTTAACGGAAGTCTCGATGACGTCACAATAGAAACAGAAGAAGTCGAAGAAATGCCGAACGTTAAGGTTGTATATAGAAACGAAGATATTAAAACTCCAGAGAGTGCTTCTAGAGTTATAATGCCAGTAAAAATAAATCAGACATTAAACAGTTTGATAGACGAAGCAAAAAATAACATACCTCTAAAACATGCTATTAAACGATTAGATGAAGATGTTATAAAAAAATTAATAGACAAATCTAACAAAAAATCAGATATTCGAGCTCATATACAGTACGATGAAGTAACAGGAGAATTGATTAATGGAAAACATCCCTGTGACAGAGAATGTATAGAGGGAGAAGAACCCATGATATGCTACTATCATTTTAATTTAGAGTGGTATCAGACCATGAGCAAAGCCTGTTACAATTGTCCGTTTAATGAAACTGATTGTTTGAGATCTGATTGCATTCCTGCTGATGGTATGAACAGGCCTTTGAATGTTGTCAACAGAAAGATGCCGGGACCTAAGATTGAAGTAAGTATAAATCGTAATCATTGTAATAAGAAAAGTTTTGAACACGCTTATTTTACGGCAGACTGATTTAAGTGTAGTGTAGACTGAGTTAAATGAGTTTGTAAATTTTTGCGGAAGTATAGCGTAGTATTTATATTTTTTGTGGCATCACCAATCTATTGTTAATCAAGACTTCTTCTGTACATCGTATGAATATGCTTATGCATGAATCGCTAATGTTTGTATTTATAGGTATATAGAGGATTAATCTATGGTTATAAAAATTGGTAGAAAGTCGAGTTTTAAAATATTTTCACATTCATTACTTTAGTGTATAGTAGAATTACCGTATGTTTCAATGCCTCTTTATGTTTAATGGATAGCGATTTCGAGAGTTTCCGCTATTTTAATACCATTTTCATGTTAAAACCTTTGAAATCGGCGCAGTTATGAAATATTTGTTAAAATCGATGCCATTTAGATAGAACGTAACAATGTTTTCGCTGTTCGTTACAATTTCAGGAACTGTTTCTCAAAACTTTGGCATCATATTCCTTTTTAGGTCTTGTAAATAAAATATCCATATATTATTAGTTTTGCAAAAATAGATACATTTTTAATATTATGTATAAAGATTTGTAAAGTTATCATTAATCTTAATTTACCGAAAGTTTCTGACATACCTAAACCGAACAAGCTTGACTCAACCAGATTCATTATTTCGTCATGAAATTATGAAATTAAAATTTAAAACAGCCGAATAGAACACCGTAATTCGTTATTGAAAAGTTACTCATAAAATGAAGAACAAACATTACGAGACGGTGTTTTGTTATCTGTACAACCCTTTGTAAAAAAAGGTTTTCTTCATTATACATCTGCTCCTCTTTTACTTCGATCACTACATTCACAGACGGCTGGCTGGACTTGCCTTAGGGCGCGCTGCACTATGAATTTTTACGTGTCCTCCTTTCTTTACTTTTATCTTGGTTAAAAAATTGTTAGTTCTTCCTTTCCTTTGAGGAGGTCGATTTTCACATTTTTTTATGAGCAGAGCAAGGTGATATTTTTTAAATTACAATATTTAGTATGAATCAAATTCTTCTTTTACGAATCGAGAGGAATCAAGAACTATTTATTATTTTACGATTAGATTTTAAATTGGCACCGCTCATTGTTTTAACTACAACTAGCATTATTTTCCATTTATTTACATCTGTAAATATAACTTATATATATATATATACTAGTGGGTGGACGAGCAAGCGGCCCCACGTGATGGTAAGTGTTACCGCCGCCCATGGACACCTGCAACACCAGGGAGTATGCGGGCGCGCCGCCGACCTTGCAAAATCCTATTCACAGCTCTCTTGAAGAACCCCATAGCGTTGCTTAATGGAAAGACCTCTTGAGGCAGTTCGTTCCACAGCCTACGGGTTCGCGGTATAAAGTAATTTTTGGACCGAACAGTGCGCGACACCTCCGTATCGAGGAAATGCGGATGGACCGCACTTCTGTGACGGGAGGTGCGGTTATAGAAACCCGAGGTGGGAATTTTGAATATGATGACTGCTTTTAATAATTTTAGTTAGATTCCCTTTAATTCTAGAATAAGGTTTGTAACAAAAATTATTTATATGATGATCTGTGATTACATTTCATATTGTGAACCGTGTCTAAACGCATATATTTATTTTTTGTTTAACTTTTATTTTACGATTAGGCACGGGTTACATACCGTGGTCACGAGATAATTAATTGTGGGTAAATTACGTGGGTAGTTACGGCCGGTGTAAATAGTGCCGATATATCGATAATAAATAAAAGGTAAACAAAAACCTTTAACTGTACGCGTTTAGACACGATTTCGACTTAAATAATATAAAATTTGTACAAAACGTGGGAGTCTAAAAAGTTAATCTGTCTAAAAGTTACAGTAAAAGAATATTGTAAGGTATTTCATCAGTAGCTTTTAAAATTATTTTATTTTTCCAGGTTTGTCACCACGATCGCGTCATAGTGGACGTGGAGAATGATCTCATGACTGAAGGCACAACTGTACATTGGCATGGACAACATCAGAAAGGAACTCCCTTTATGGACGGGACGCCGTATGTCACACAATGTCCTATATTGCCGGAATCAACTTTTAGGTAAGTAAATAACATAATATTCTTTATTATACGAGTAAGTCTCTTCTTAGGTTTGCACGTGATCTTCTGCTCTGTACTATTAGATTTTATGAATGAATGAACGAATGAATACTTTATTGGCTTAATAACAACACACTACACTTACACAAACATTAGAATCAATAATAATACGAATTACAAGTAGTTATTGCTATACCAATAGGACGAAAAGTCATTTCGGCCTATTGGTGCGCTGATTTTTAGTTGTGGACCCATCGATGACTCACGGACAGCCTGCGCTAAGTCCAAATATGTCCCCCTATAGTATGTTAAGTGCAATGATTACTTTTAAATGGGTAGACAATGGTTGAATCAAGCGCTGAGTGGGCGCTAATGAACTTATAAGACTTTACGACTAGCTTTAAAGGCTAGTGACCATTACAGTCCAAATTTTGTTATGTTTGATGGTCTTAAATCCTTGTAGTTAAAAGCTCGAGTCTAAGGATTAGATTAAGGCTCAATAACACTTCCATGGCGCTGAAGGCTTCAGCGCTCATTTTAACAACACAAATAATGTTTAACAACACAATGCCGAATGGAAATTGTTTTACCATCGTTCATCAAACCAGGAACTTTCTGTCATGTTGAATTTCTAAGCTTCGAGTTCGGTGGCACGGCTATATTCATACTTCTATTAATATACTTCGTTAATTGCTTTCAGGTATCAGTTTAACGCCTCTCAATACGGTACGCACTTCTGGCACTCCCATTCCGGTATGCAGAGAGCTGACGGCGCGGCCGGAGGGTTCATTGTTAGGAGACCCAAGTCACAAGATTCGCATGGGACGCTGTACGATTATGATAGGTAAGAGTATTATTTTTAAAGAGATATTGAATATACCTCCTTCCAATGTATGTTGTCCAAAATGTACATGGTGATCTAAGGTAACAGACGCGGCCTTAAATTGAATAATGAGGCGACAATTGTTAACATATTTGATAATTTAATTCATCGAGACAAGACATTGACACTTGACATTTGACATTCATTCAGCAAGTTCGCCTTAGATTTAAAGCTAAAAGTTGATATATTTCATTGATTCGGTTTTGTCTTCCGCAAATTGGATTGATACGCACTTTAGCTATCAGAATAGCTGAAGTGACTATCAGACTATCAGACTATAATAAGACTATCAGAATAGTGATAGTGTGTGATCGTGTGATAGTGATAATATTTGATAGTGTGGGTGTCTATTCAACCCATCGTAAAGTGTACACAAAAGACTACCGTGAAATGTAGGTACTGCATTTCCCACTTTATCCTATTCCTCCAATATAAATACTGATTGAGATGTGCCAGAGCCCATTCCCATCCTATGCCTTCTCATTTTATTAATCCTATCTCCAAATCCATTCCTAAATCTCCAAACATAGGCAGCGTATCCGGGGGTGTGCTAACGTTTGTCATTCTGATGTTGGCATGTATTTGAAGTACATGGGCGACATTATCCACTTACAGATACATTACGAAAACATTGGGCATCGGCTAATCCGGAAACACCCGAACGCGGCATTCACGTCTATGAATTACCGTACCTCTAATTGCATACTTGATTACGAGATAATTTATTACTTTATTGCATAGACATGGATGACGCGTTCGGGTGTTTCCGGATTAGCCGATGGTCAATATTTTCGTAATGCATATGTACCATCTTACCAGCAGGTGGACCGTCTGCTTGTCTGTCACTGTCTTTTTATATAGAAAAAACGATATAACTAGTTGGCCTCAACACGGGCTTGCTTTTTGAAGCTCCATAGTTACAATATATTCACAATAAACAAACATACATATACAGTATGTCACTGAAAATAAGTGAAGTCACAGTGACTTGACAGTCAATATGTCAATGAACAATATTATGTCACTAAAAAAACGCAATAGCTGAAAATAGGTTGTACAGTATCGTGAGTAGAATCGGTTCTACCAGTTTTTAAAATAGGTTTTACTTTTTAATTATTTATAGAACAATTTTAGTACATATATTAATGTTGTACGCGCGTCGTACGAGTCGCGTCGCGCGCGCAGCGCTGTCTGAGTAATGAGGGCTACGAACATTTTCAACAGAACAACAAAACTTTAGATGTTTGTTGTTCTGTTCAAAATAATATAACAAAACAACAACATTGTTGTTCTGTTTCATTTATTACCTAAATAATTTTATGTTTCGCTAAAACGGTTTTAAACATTTGAATATAATTTCAGCGACATGTTTTATATATTTTATTTTTCCAGATCAGAGCACGTGATGATAGTGACAGACTGGGCGCACCAGCTCTCCGTGGGACTGTTTACGGACCACCACCACTCGTCTGGAGACAATAAGCCTCCGACCCTGTTGATCAATGGCGTTGGAAGGTTCAAGGTATTCAATAATACCGAGAAACCATTTTATATGAAGTCAGCCAAGTTTAATGTAGAACAGGTGAGTTTTTGGACTTCTGGTAGCTGTTTCTCCCGCATTTCTTGTTATTACTGTTTATTGTGAAGCATTTGAAAGCGTATGTGAAGCATTGGCCAACCGAGTGTTTGCACGATTACAAACTTATGTTGCGTTCGTAAACGAGTTACAATGGTGATTTTAAAGTTCATATTTATTGCTCTAACTGAATGAACAGATTTGTTCTACAACGTTATTTTTGCAGTCGGCGCTACCTAACCGCTTATTGAATATGTTGATAATGAGCTGCAAAGGAGTTTGTATTTTCTGCGAACGCTCGATTGTGGACAATAACCATATACCATATAAGTACTCGTATTTGCATTAATGCTACAATGTACCAGTACTTTATTGAAAGTAGTGTAGTTCGAGTTGGTGGTCGGAGGTGTGAAATATAATTAATTATAATAATCTGCAATCAGCCCTTTTATCGTCCACTGCTGATGGGTCATGTGAAGCACATTGTCTTGTGCATGAGGAATGTATGGCCTTAAAATTCAACGGTGGCTAGTGGCTTGGCGAGTCTATTTCATTAGAGTTTTTGTAGTTCCTCAGCGCTGTTAGTGGTCTTGCTATCGGTTAGTCACCACGACTTGACACCCACGGGAACAAGAAATTTTATTTCCATTATATCAAGGATGCTGTCCTGATTAATGTATCAATCATTTCATTTTGTTTATCAATATCTGAGGGGAGTTCCTACCGGCACTTTTCATTGATATAATCAGGACAACATCTTGACATATAGAAAAAAAATCTTAGAAGTAGATTTCCCAACGTCTGCGTCACTATGCCCAGGGGCATTACCACCATTCCTTATAGCAGTATTATTTTAACCTTACTTCTCAATTTCGTACCACAGCGTCCTTAATATAAGCTTATTTTATGAATGTTTTAATAGGAAGTTTTGGTGATGTCAACACAATTCGATAGCTTATACTGTAGTGCAAATCGGAACGTTGTATGAAAGAAATGGCGTTATACAGTTCATATAGCGTTATCTCGTTTTGTTTTTAGCAGGGAATAGCCAAATAATTAAAATCATTCGTTCTTTCTCTGCACTAAGCATTAATACTTTGGTGGAGGTCATGGTACGAATATGAGTAATGTTGTTTTAAGCCTGAAACAAAACGTTCCTGCAACAATATTGTTTTGTAAAAGATGGTGGTAGGGCCCCTGTTCTATTGCATCTTCTACCGGATGACAGTTATAAACTTGATTTGTTGTTGATTCGTTTTTTATGAGCTCTGAGTTTTGTCTAGTTTCAACTGGTTTTAAAAAGTTTATCATATTTCCAGGGCTATAAGTACCGTTTTCGCGTGATCAACGCCGAGTTCCTCAACTGCCCTATCGAGATGTCCGTAGACGGTCACAACATAACTGTCATTGCATCGGACGGATATGATTTGGAACCTATTACCGGTAAGTGATGATTTTTACATACATTTCTGTGTAAAATTTTTATTATTTTCGATTATTCTAAATATTTGCTAAATAATTAGTTTAATAATTAGAATAAATAATCAAATAATTAGAGACTTCAAATTTCATGTCAGGTAGTTCTAAATCGTTAACAGAATTCTGGTTTAATGTTTCAGGACATTCTGTATATAATACACCCTGTTATACCCCGTATATAAAAATTGACATTCAAATAAAAATAATATACTATACTATACTAATATACTAATACAGTATATAAATATACAAAATAACGCAAAACCTAGACAAGTCAATGATTTACAATATATAAAACCGTTCTAGCGAAAAATGTAATTACTTTAGAGATTAAATTAAAAGTTATATATGTATTAAATAGTTTAAAAGTTTCTATCTGAAACGTTCGTAGCGCTCATTACTTAGTACGCGGTAATGACCGGGCGATGTGCATACAATTAAAGATATACTCGAAATGAACAATAAGTTATGAAAATAACCTATTGTTAAAACTGGTAGCATCGATTTTGCTTTCGATACTCAACAATCTATTTCAACTTTTGCGTTATTTCAATGGCACGTAAATACCCAAATAGTTTCCAAGTACAGTAATTCAGCGCTTGGAATAAGACTGTGTGGTTTCTCATTAATTTATGATTGAAATAAATTCTAAACGACTTTCGGAATAAATCCACTATTTACTAATATGTATTCTATTGTAAATTGTATTTCTATTGTAATCATTTGTAAATTCTATTATCACTTAACAACTGTATCCAAACAAAAAACATGAACAAATTATTTTGACCATTGTCTTTTTCTTTTGTCAAATAAATAATAAAATTAAAATGGACAGAGTAACTTAAACAACAAAGACAGGTTCAAAACATTTTTGATATTTCCATTCTTATTTCATTGAATTCCAGTGTCCGTTGCTATCCCTTTAGTGAGTAAATCTGAGCGTTTTTTTTGTACAGCTTGTAATCCAAATACAGATATAAAATATGGATCTAACTTTAAAAGAATAAAAATATAAAGGAAATGGTTCTTAGCTTGACATAAAAAAGTGTAAGTATTTTAGATCCACATATGTCTTATAATACAAATACCGAAAACCTAAGAAAGCGTGTATATTGTGTACATCAAAGACTAAAAAACCTTTTCACTAGACTGTACTAGTGTGTATCATTGTTACCATATAAAATGTATAGAATGGCCATGTTGTTCGTTTATAGGTATGAAGGGAATGGGGACAAGGACAATAAATAAATAAATATTAGAGTAAATAATAAACTATTTATTTCATTGGCCGCAAATTTAATGTAAAATATAATTACGGCCATGAAAGGAAACCAATTATATAATTTTTTGAACGTCCCGATTGTCCCGATTATTAGGGCCGCGTATTAAATAAAATTTATCGGGCCACTTTACTTAGAATAATAAACTGATTAGTTAATTCGATTTGGAGTCAGGGCGCAAGGGTGGCATAATTCGAAACTTCGCACGCCAATTTTTTCGCTAACACACAATTAAATTATACTAGTACAGTACTAAAAATAGTATTAATATGGACAAATAACGTAATTGAAAACGCATTTTGCATGAATGTATGATAATACAATAATGATAGTACAATAATGATAATACAATAATGATAATACAATAGTGACAATACAATGATGATAATACAATAATGATAATACATGTCTTGTATGGAGACTACGTACCGGGAAGCTGACTTGAAGAAAGACGCCAGTTGTGGCTGGGTGAGAAGAGCAGAAGACCTTGTGCGATGGCGCTCCTTAGGAGAGGCCTATATCAGTGGAAAGACACAGACTGGTATGGTAGAGTAAGTCTTGTATGGTAGACGAAAAATTAAGCGCCATAGAGATAAATTCTCTCGAACACCACGGAGTCTTGTCTATAAATTTAGGGAGAAGTGACTTGACCACTCTATATGTAATTATTTCTGTGTTTGTTGCTATGGGTCACTTGTGTTTGTCTCCTTCCAGCAAAGATTTAGATCATAACTCACACGATTTATACCATAAATTCTTATTAGAAGCTTAAGTATAATTAATTGGCCCTTAGTGCTATGTTATAGCAGAATCGTTTTGACTTTGACCCAGTGGGATGCGTCATAACTCTTTGTTATGGGTAAAAGCGTTTTTGGTAGATTTGTTTTTTTATGTTATCGGTAATATAAGAAATGCAATTATGTCAGCTTCAATAACAAAGCCGCTACCACAAATCGTGAGGATCTACATCACCTCTAAGAGACTCACTAACCCGCAGCCACCCGCCAGCGTGGCAATACAATAAGACAATTGTGGCAATAAGACAATACATCTCTCAAGGACAGGACAATGTGCACGGGGAAGCCGGTGTCCAGCAGTGGATGAACCAAAATCGCACGGTGTGTTCGTTAGTGGTGCTTGATCCATAGATAGATAGATTGATAAATTCTTTATTGCACCAAAATGTGTGTACAAAGGCGAACTTAATGCTATATAGCATTTTCTTCCAGCTAACCTTTTGTGGTTGAGAGCAGGCTAAGGCAGGCTAAGCATACATATACATCCATACACATCGATTATATTGCGTGCGGTCCGTGCTGCGTTGCTGCCGCGACGGAACTCGTATTCAGAATTACCGTGAATTTTCATATTTTCCATGATTGCACAAACGAAAATATTCGAGAATAACAATCAACGGAAACACAAATGAATAGTCGATTTTAAAAAAAAGGATAACATAGTTTTAAAATAAAATTTATTTGAATTTGGAATTCGAAATCAAATTAAAGAAATTCAAGTTCGAAATAGCCAGTGTTTGAAACGGCAACTTCAAAAACAAGGCCATATTAATTGTATTATCTTTAAAGGATCAAATATACTACAATTTGCAAATAAATTGTTTAACGACAATGAATAATTACAATTATTTAGATTTTGTAGTAGTTTGTTTAGTACATTTTAAAACGTGTTAAGTGCATTGGACATTGTACCAATGTCCTATGTACCTACCTATTTCAATATTTCAATTTCAATATTTATAGTCTATTTCATATAACTTATTGCAATAGCTTATTGGCTTATTTTAAATTAAATTTCTCCGTGAAGTGAGGAAAAATGCTTGTGAACTAACAAGATATATATTAAGTCCGCCATTTGTACAAATTACTTGTGCAATAAAGTTTAGTAAAAAAATAATGGCAGGACATTTCAAGGTAGTCTTCTTTGAGGGTCACATGACCCTTCAGAGAGGGGTAACATGCAACTCGACTCGACTCGACAAGATCCTGGGATCTTGTGTAAAAACATCGGTGAATAATAAATAGTTGATATCAGGTTATAATAAAGATTACGTTCCAAACGAAACCGATTTATGGCAATCAGTGAAAATTTGAATTTTGAATGCTGATATTAACCAGTCTGGCGATGACCTTTGACCTTTTATTGTTTGTGGGATGCAGAAATCCCAACGCCGCCGTAGTGGTAAAATAAACGTCAAAAATTAATTCTAGCCTTTGGCCGCGATTTCGTTCGTGTGATCTACATAAATTGTAACCTATGTTATAATGACGATTACAATCTACCTATTTGCCAAGTTTCAACGAAATCGGTTCCGCAGTTTTAATTGAATAAAATGATCTAAACATCCAAACTTTTGAATTTATAATTTTATTAATAGGATTATTTTAATCCCTGTCTGCTTAAAAAACTGAAGTCTGCGCATTGAATAAAATTAAAAAAATGTAACAGAACGTAATGCTAGGAATTAAGGAAACTACAAACCTAACCGTAAATTAGACGTGACCATATTATATTTGCATACTAACTTTCGACTCTCATACTCTCATCGACCTTAACTCCACCAAAAGTGGATCGCTATAATATATTGGTCCATGCGAAACGGTTCGCGGACCACTCGATATTGTAGGAAGATTTCACATTTTTATAAGAATGGTGTCAGGTGTTATATGGTTTTTGGTTTTATATAAACTGAATTTTTGGAATGTAAATAAATATTGGAAACGGTGGCTTGGATACGTAAATAAACTTTGAATTACAGCTAGGATACTATATACAAGCAAATTTCAAGCAACCGATTACAGCCATGTTTATTTATTTATTTATACACTTCATTGCACATTTATTATAATTATATTTATTTATTATATAAAAGGCGGGCTTAGTGCCTTAAGGCATTCTCTGCCAGCCAACCTTGATCAGTGGTTCAATTTGGAGGTGCGTAAAATACTTGAAATAGATAACAATTATTATGATTTATGTAGATACGTTACGATGTCTCACCTTTAGGTTAACAAAGCCGTAAGTTGTCTTATGTCGAAATTTAGATTTTACTAATATTTAAATAAGCATTTTAAACTACACATACCCAATTTATGTCGCAATTTTATCGCCAAATTTGAGAAATTTTTGGCCAAAAATACGTATTAGTATTATAATTTTGTAAAACTATTTTTTTTATGACAAGTCCATAAAAAACAATAAACAGAAAAATATCACTTTACAGAAAATTATAATGAATGGGATTTATTATATTAATGATACGAGTATGTATAAAAAAACTGGTAAGTAAAATAATAATAAGTTATCCAACATTTTACAGTTGTTTTTTTGTTTCTTATATGACAATGGTACAATTAGCACATTCTGACAGTGTCAAAGTTTTCTTCGTAATAAACAATTGGCAGAATAAGTCTAAAACTTATTCTGCCAATGTCCGGTCCCGTCGAAGTATGTCACGACTAGTCAAGAGTCACGCAGTAAAGCGATAGTAGGTTTACTGAGGACAGAAGAGGGATCCTTGGAAGCACGCGAAAAACGTAGTCCCACGCTTTTATTTGATTATCACAAACACGAAACACAAAAAACACTTTGAAGTTTCATAAACTATTACCATTAAACCACAACACGCCCAATACACAATGTTTGCAATAATCATACAAAAACTTAACTTGAATTTTTCAATTCCTGCCAAAAAGTTTACCGTTGTTTTGTTCTCCTGAAAGGTTCTAATTTTCGGCTTACAGCTTTATTCGGGCTTTATTAGAAAGCTTACAGCTTTCTTTTTAGCTTTATTTACAGCTTACAGCTCAATCGATATGTAATATACGTTTACACGTAGCTTGCATTAAATGTACGTCCATAGGGCTATGCATTATACAATACTTTTGTAATTACATTTATTGCGTATTAATTTTAATTAATCCTTTCAAGTCTGTAAATTCTTTACATAATAGGGGAGTATATGACAGACCGTTTCGTTTTCGTTATACATTCGTTATTAAATTAGTTGGTAAATTAAATTACTAAATTATACTATTAAAATTAATCAACTGACCTTAATTATCTATTATTTCCTAATTTAAAATTCTTTCTTTAAATTCTCTTTCCAATTTTCTTAACCTCATAACGAAACGAAACGCAACGCTTACTGCCCCTCGTGTCAGTTTCAATTGTTGAAAATATAGTAGGGAATTAACTATTTTAGCATACTCAGTGGGTGTATTACATATCTTTCGGACAACTGAGCTCAACGGTGGCCTCAGTAACGTTTAACTTTACTAAGTATTCATTAATTAGATACTGCAGATGCAGTGGAACAGATGGTATGAATTTGCTGATACTTAGGAGCTTACAATAATTGCTATAAAGTGGGTAATGGAAATGTATAGCTACATTTATATTACCCACTTTATAGCAAAACGGAACAGAACCGAAGAAAGAGTCACAATTAAAATAAGGATATACTTATATAAATACAAGCGTTGAGGAAATACATCAGCTCTAAAAAAGTGGACTCGCCAACCCGTGGAGTGGAGTGGCCAGCGTAGCGTTTTAAGGCCATGCATCTCTCATACATGAGACAATGTGCATATAGAGGCCATGTCCAGCTTTACAACTTAGGTCTAAATATTTTTTTATAAAATGAAAATATTTAAATCTACCTTTTCCACTAGCGCGTGCCAAAACTAGGTAGCTAGCTGTAGCTCGTCCATCATCAACTTTATGTTTAGTTTTGGTTAAAAGTGGTTCAATTGTTTTTAAAACATAGCGATTTTTTTTAAAGGAGGTGATTAAATTTAACAATTTTCCAATCAACTTTGAATCGCAGGGAAGAGGTAGCAAGCCTCTCAAATAATTCTGTTACGAGTTTCTCACCCTTGTAGATATCTGAATCGAGTGTCTAATACTCTGAGAGATTCACTAAACAACCATTCGTTATATTTGCTGTATCGACCTTCGTTTTATATCTATGTTTCATGACATAATATAAAACAGAGCTCTTGAAACGCGTCTGTTTATTCGTAGTAAATACGATGGGGTCGTCCACTAGGATCCCCCAACAATATCAGCTGAGGGATACGTCTGCACCCATTCGTCAGGATTCACCGGATCCCAGGTCAGGCGGTTCATCCAGGTTCAGGATCCCTAAGCTACGATTTTACATAGTTTAGAGCTACCTACATAGATTTTATGTAGGTACTTTTTTTGGTGTGTACCTTTTTATATTATAATTACATACGATAGGACAAAATAAAAGTTCTTAGAACTGGCTACTGTACAATACGATAGAAAAAAAAAATCGAATTTTGAAAACAAAACAAATAAAAAAACAAATTCGGCCCACCCTGGGCTGAATGCTTCACACAATAGTTTCATCGCAGGACAAAATGTATTCATTGTCGCGTATTCATACTTCGAAAGCAATAAAACAACTTCCATCTTTGATTTCATTTTTGATATTCTAAAAACTTTCCGTGTCATCCACGTATGTCTATAAGAACTTATAATTTTTTTTAAACCTAATGTAACAAGATCTTTATACTAGGGTATCAAATTATACTTAAAAAATGAAAATCTATGTAGATACCCATCTTGGATGAACCGGATCCTGATGAACCGGTCCGTGCTGACGGATCCCCCAGGGAATTTTCTTGGGGGATCCTACTGGATGACCTAATACGGATAGTTAATTGTTCCTCAAAATAGTACGTATATATATATTATGACTTATTCCCTCCCCCCCACAGCCGCTAATCCCAATCGCGAGGCGCACTGGACTAGCCTACTAACCCCGCACTCACAAAAGACTACGGTAAACTGTACAGCGTTTCCCACTTTTACCCACTACCCTGATTTATTACCTGTGTTTCGGTAGTGAGTGAGATATCCTAGAGCCCATTCCTATCCCATCTTAGCCCATTTTCTTAAATAAGTGCTTAATTGGTCCTGACTACCTGCGACCCCCTGTAAATGAGAAACGATGCTTTAACCCTTTAAAAGCAGCGCATCCGCGGGTGTACGTTTTTCTTTCTAGACGCGACGGTACCCAATTATAACCAGGTGGTTTGTCTTTCTCTTTAAAAAAATATATTTCACAATACATTTAAAGCCGCCCTCAGTCAAATATACACATATGTACAAAAACTAAAATCTAAATAAAATAAGCGATAGACCTTAAAGTATTGTTCCAAGCAGAATCACCAATCCCACGCAAACGAAGCCGAGGGGGAAAACTGGTTTAAAATAAACGTCTACTCCCTCTATCCGGCTTTGATCCTTCCTCCATATTTGAATATGCAAATTTACAAACGGGTTGGTAGAACGGACCGTTTGGGTAGCTAAAAGAAATGTTGATTTAGACTGAAATAGTTTGAATATGCGGAACCCTTAACGATGGATTGAATTTTAATCTTGTACTTCTTGATTGGAATAAAATATTTTATATTAAATTTCTTTTTTTTTAAACAGAAGCATTGAATTATTCCAAACTAATTATTACACATAATATATTTAACTATAATTTGAAATATTACTACTAGCTAGTAATAATAATAATTCAAATAGCTAGTACCCATTGCTTGGAATAATTCTAAATAATTCAAATTCAAAGCTGTTAGATGCATAAGCCGTGCCTCAGCTAATTCACTTCGCCAACGCGGCGGCGCTAAATGCCTATTGCCTACTATGCGTAAAGCATCGGGTACCGCAAGCCCATATTGACGGATGCGCATGTGTGCGTTACTATCGGTTTGTACTCTTATCCCAACGGGAACATTCGTTTTGTATGTTCTCTTAGTGGTTCCCAAAAAAATCCATGCAAAATTTTAGCTCAATTCGTCTATCGGCGTGAAAGCTCCCAGTTTTTAAATAACTCTAAAACATTTTCTCTAAAGGGACAAAATCTCTTTGAACTGGCGCTGGCTTCCCGTTAAAAAATCACACGTGGTTGTCGCAGTGCATTCTAAAATCCAAAGAGAAAACGGTACCTACGACCACCAACAGAATTCCGCGGCCGCAAAGTATTAGGAAGTCCGCGCCAGGGTCTCACGGAAAACTTGGGAATCCTTTAAATTCTTGAATCTTTTGAACTGTATGGAACTCGGTTAGTTGTGCTTGGGCCCTTGATTTCGCAAACAATGGCGACAAGTTTTAATGGTTCTAATTAAGACGAGCTGTAATGACACTACAAATAAAATGCACAGTAAGCGATGTTTTCTCCAGCTAAATGGCCAGGTCAAAAATTTTGTTTCAGTATGTTGACCAAATTTTTTGTAAGCAGCTTTTCAGCATCCATTGTTTGAAATGGGCCTGTGCACAAGACATTGTGTATGAGATATTTATGGTCTTAAAAGGCCACACTAGCCAAGAGGATTGGCGAGACCACTCTTTTAGAGTTCAGCGCTTGTGGCAGTGGCTTTGTTATCCTTTAGTCGTCTTTTATGACACCCGCGGTAAGAGATGGGGTGGCGCTATTTTAAAGCTGGCTAACACCACGTAGCTAACTTTAGAATACTCTTAGCTTAGTTGTTAATTTACAGATACTATACATTTGCATAATAAATGTGGTTACTCGTGATTGAACTACAGTACTCGGCGACATATATGACACATGTAAATGAAAGAGACTATGTGTGACTATGAAAGAGTAATAACTCTGTGAAAATATTTTTCTTTTTATATTAAGGAAAAAGATTACCGCTGCATAAATTATTTATTTAAGAAATTAGATTGCAAAATACGTTTTCGTGCATAACTCTTTTGGGTTGATATTTTTTCAAAATTCGACTACGCCAATAAAAAGAACGGAAAATTTTACGTAAGCAACTCTTTGTCAAGGAAGTGCGGATGCATTGCCTTTCTATGACGAGATGAGCGATGGTAAATACCCCAAGTTTGGTATCAGATTGAACAACTTTTTAGAGCATTCCCCTTTATACAAGCAGTACAAGACGCAGAGAAGCAATATCTCCGAGGACTTTTAACGATTCTAAACTGCTTGTAGAAGTGAGATCGTCGACATCATGCGAAGGAAGGATTTTTTTTAAGAGAGTAGCGCAATCTTTTGTTACAGCAATTATTATTATTATCTTTAAAGTTTCTTATGGTATCCAAGTCTTAGGTGTAAGTGAAATGCATTCTGGTCGTCACAATGAAGACAGTACTGTTTGTTATCTTCACAGTACTATTATATCTTGGCTATAACAGTATTGCTTAACCGTCCTTTTGTTTTGCGATTACAATCGAGTCGTTCGTGTTTTGGAATTAATTTTAAATTCTTAAGGTGCGGAGGGTTTAAGTATTTCTATTTTCACTTCGCATAAAACTGACTTTCATTTCCTTATTTCGTGAGGACAATTTGTGTGTTTAGCTTAATTTTCTCTCTTAAGATTGTTGCAAACTAATTTTCCACCTCAAATTTATACCTATGTAATGTTTTTTTTTTTATATAATAGATAGAAGATAGCAAACGAGCTTACAGTCCACCTGGTGGTAAATGGATACTGTCGCCTATATACATCCGCGATACATGCCAATATTAGTCCAAAATGACAAACGATGCCACGCCCTTGGATGCGCTGCCTACCTTTGGAGATATAGGAATGGATTTGGAGAAAGGGTTGGGGACGTGGGAAGGGATAGGATGGGAATAGGCTCTAGTATATCTCACTCACTACCGAACCACTTACATACATTGGGGAATATGATAAAGTGAGAAATGCAGTATATTTAAAGGTAGTATTCTGTGAGAGAGGGTAACGAGGCCAGTCGAGTGCGCTCAGCGGCTGTTGGATTGCAGCGTGCACTCTCCCCCTCCGTAGAATCGGAGTTGCGAGATTTGCGAATTGTCGAGTTTGCGGAATCATATGTCCTCATATCGATTCCTGGTCATAAAATTGATTTTGGGAATTTATTATATTGGGAACCAGACAATGTAGTTAGTTTATTATAAAAGCGATTTTTATTAACGAATCTATTTGAAATAACAATTTATAGGAAGATCGTATCTCAAATCAATCTACGAGTAATATCAATAATAATAACAAAAAAAAACATTCGTAATGTATATAAATAAATAGACATTTATAAACAATTTCGTAAATATAGACTTACAGGAAATTTAATAATAGGAATTTTTTAAGAAATCTGAGAATATATTTGGAAGAAGCCACATAACAAACTTTTATTCTTCAGAAAGATTTGGCAATATAAAAATATAAGATACATTTACTTGTAAAGATTCCTTGTTTACTCCCACATTTCATTATATTTCATATCTTTAATAAATAATAAATAAATTTATTTTAGTCAGAATGCGAATACCTACATCAAAAATGGTATTACATTTTGGTACACCTTCCAAATTTTGCCGTTAGAATTATTTATATATAATAATAAATAATAATAATAATAATAAATATTTATTGGTAACAGATTTTTGATCACATACATAATATGAAACCCCAACTCCTGAAATAGGTGAAACCTGTACCACAGGAGCTAGTGTACTCTCCAATAATATGACAATAGTCTGCTTATCCAATAATTATAACTTATATATAATAATTTATATATTATAATATTAAAAGTACAAAGAAAACAAACTTATAAACAAAGGTTAAATTATAAATATATATATATATATATAATTTATTATGCATACATATGTATATAAGAAATTGCATGTATGTATGTAGACATGTAATGTATGAATGTCTATTTATGAGTGTGTAAGTATATATGTATATAGAATACATTTTATATCACAAAAAATATTATTTTTTAAATTAAAGTAATCTCATCATAATAAATTTTAAAAAGTCTGCTATTCAACATCAAATTAATCTCAAAAAATTAAATCTAAATAAAGAGAAGTCAAAAATGTGAATTATTAAAACAAATAAAAAATAAATATATATGAAGTCAATGAGGTTTACTTTCGTTTTGTTACAGCGACATCTCTCGTGACGTATGCCGGGGAACGTTATGATTTCGTCCTTGAGACCAATAACGAGATAGACAACTACTGGATACGATTCCGAGGACTCATGGACTGTGATGAGAGGTGAGTTAAATTTACATAGGACCAACATGACGAACAGAAAGAAATCCTAACTGGAAAGGTTGATTCCTACATTGAGAATGTTAAATGTTATGTTTTGTTAGGATCTAAGGGACGTTGTATTCCGTGGATCTAGTGATGTGTTGAAGAGACAAACTTACGTTTAGTACATATTCTTATTTAGGCTATGAACCCATGTAAGTATCAATTACATAAGATGTTAATTACAGTATAAATAGACCTTTTACCACATTCGTCCTCTTAATTATGGTATTCACATTATGACAATACAATTATTTTTATTACAATATGCAATTACAGATGAGAGATAGAAACTTGAAATTTTACTTATATGTCAAATTAATGAAGAACAATTTTAAAAGAAACAAATGTCAAAGAAAATTAAATTAGGAAGCATTATATTAATCAAGTAAAATCAATATCACCTCTGTAAATTATATTCTGTACGAACGAGTTGAAATTTACTTGGGGATTACAGAAAAGACTGCAGAACGAACGTTCCTGTGGGATAGCGAGCACGTGGGAGAAGCTGCGGGTAAAAGCCAGTATAATATTCTTCTGTATAACGATAACTCTTGAAGTTCTGGATAGTTAGATATCATCTTCTTAGATACCTAAATGAGCTGTCAAGATGTAGTCATAAAAGAATCTGTAATTCAATCAGGTAATGTCCTTCGCCTTTACGGAAATTGTTTGCAGTTCTTTGATCAAGAACTAAAGAACTGATTTGAAACTGTACATATATTGACCATTTTCAGCGTTCAAAATAGATGATAGGTGTAGGTAAAGCCATAGATGATAGCCACAGCCATAGGTGTAGGTGATAGACCGTTTGTTATCACAAAGAAAGTATTTGCTATGTATATGTTATTATGTATTTTGTGCTACTGCAGTTGTTACTTGGTCATGCGCCACGTTGCACGGTCATTTGCTGTTTTAGCAATCGTAAAACTTCGTCAAGACGTTTAACGAGGATCTTTTCGCTCGTAAACCCTCAACGTTTTCATATAACAGTTGGCATACATTCATCAAGAGTCCAAATCTTTATTAAAGTCGCCTGTTGCGAACTATTGTCCGAATTCTACCCTGCCTTTAAGATCTTAAAGGAAACCTTTTCTAAAATTTACTTAGGTTTTGTTGGCTCTCGTACACAGAGTCAGAAATAAACAAATATAACGAGAAATTGTAACATTTTAAGATTTCCTTACATTAGCATTTTGCGACTGTTTTAATGTCCGTGTGAATGAAGTTGACATCACTAAGCCAACTTAGCTGTTTTGGCTTAGTTAGCGCCCAACGAACTCGTAACGCCCATTCTAGCGCTTTTTTAATAATGTTCCCTTTCATAGCAATGAGGGAGTTCTCTCTACGTGTAACGAAATGTAATTGTTTAAATTAAATATAGACTGGCTGTAAAGGACAAGAAAAGAAGCCGTACAACCAGTCTATAAAGGTAAAAAATACTTACCTCTCTGACGCCTCGGTCAAATTAATAGATACTTTCTTCTAATATCAGCACTGATGTTTTTTGTTTAAAAATTAATAATAAAAAGAAATCCTTTAATTTTTTATTGTTTTCTTTGATCTAGCGCGTTTTTCCGAAAAACATCCCGATCTAGCGCTTTTTTAATGCCAACTCCCCCTGAGTTTTTGTTAGAGAGCATTGGCCACACTGATTTTGATTTGTTTCATGTTAGAAGTTTTACGTTATCAATTGCACGTTATTTATTGCACATTGTAGGTACAACATTGACGTACATTGACGTACATTGACGTACAACACCCTGGAAGGCCACAGTAATTCAAAGCAAAAAATTAAAAATACGTACATAAATAGAATATTAAAAACATTATTAAATTACATATTAATAAATGAAATATTAATTGGCATCATAATTAATTTCGTATTATTTATTAAATTTAATTTAATGTCAGTCATTCAGATTACAGGTTAGCAGATTAATAGATTCACTTTCTCATTGAGGAATTGGTAGTCCTACCACGAATTTCATAGAGGTTTTGGAAATACCAATAATAATTCCGAGATAGCCCAGGGCAGAGGTGTACATTGGTTTCGAAACTTGGTAAACTTGGTGGGTATATAAAAATTGTTTTTAACCGACCGAGAAATGTGGTCGAGCACTAACAACACTTGCGATTGTTCATGACTTATTATGATCACTGATTATTTGCCTATATGTCTGATTATTTGCCTATTCTTAATTCATAAGTCATGATTTCGAAAACTGGCCCGTGTTACTGAATTTCTATGTAGGTGCTCTTTTTTTCAATCATTATTACTAACTCGTTGGTGTAGAAAAATATGGCGAAGAAACCCGTGTGTGAAGAAGTGAAGCATTGTGAAGCATATCGTGGGAAGAAATGAATGAGACTTGAAAAAACTAAGGTGTAATAATCCGCAAAATTTCTTGGGCTTTAACCTTGAATGGCCTTGAGGTTAGTCTGCGCATTTCCCTCCCAAAATATCAAACAACACTCAATAAGGCGAGTGTGCGAGTAGAAAGTTATTGTTGCGTCTCGCTTGAAGTTACCTACATAATGTATTGTAAATACCCCCTCCGTCGCATTCCAGTCCTCACCACCAAACGGATTTAAAAATAAGCTACTGCGCAGGTTTGTCACTTGATATCGCCAGAGCCCAAGAAGATTTGCGTTTTTTAGTGTTACAGGTGTTACTGGAGTTACAGTATATCAATATAATGTAGAATTTTAGTACCGATAAATATATTTTGGCTAAATATAGTTACAATTTTGTAAATGTTATATCTTTAGGATTTTCGCGTCTTAACCCGAATATAAATATTATTACCATAGTTATTTTACTCGACGTTTCGGCTGAGTTACACCAACCGTGGTCACTAGCTGACTGACCGTGGTTAGTTAGCTCGTGGTCAGTTAAGTCTCGTTTAATAGATAAATATTTGTAAATGTTAGTCGATTAATAGCGTCCAATAAATTAACAGGTTCACGAAGGCGAAGCAAGTGGCAGTTCTACATTACGAAGGTGCGATGGAGTCTGAACCTTCAGGCGACCCGAGCTGGGAGGAGCTGCACAACGAAGGACTTGTGAGTACACATTATTAATATAAATATTGTGTCTAATGAATTTTATAATTTTAATCAAATTTTGAATTACGAATGACGTGTGTTGTCGGCCGGCCATAGAATAGCACCGCCCTGTCTCTTCCCGTGAGTCTCATAAAAGACGACTAGGGGCTACCGCAAGCCCTGAGGAACTACACCGACTCTAAAAGAGTGGCCTAAAAGCTAAAAGCGCCAACCGGTTTGGCCAGTGTGGCGTTTCAAGGCCATACATCCCTGATGCACGAGTCAATGTACCTACACGAGGAGACCCTTGTCCAGCAGTGGATACTGAAAGGGCTGAAGCGGCATTGCGTATCTTGCTATTATGGGCCGGTATTAAAATCGGCCAATAGTCTGGCTTTCCATTAGGTATAGGGATTATTTTATCAGTTGGCTTTTAAATTGGAAAATATGCAAATTCACATAGGATAAAGGCATTCAATTACAATTCAACATACATTATCCACCGATAGTGTGGTGACTTTTCAATTTAACTGGAAACTACAAACAAAGTGTGAAATCTCTGGTTAGCTCAATATTTACACATATCTTTTATTTTATTATGTTTCATATTTACTTACCCGTAGGCTCCAATCATAATCCCCCCACAAATTGTTTCGCACACAAGCATTTCCGTGTCGACGTGTACAAGTCACGCTATCTCAAAGTCATCAGGACACATCCGTTCAAATACGTCGTATACGAGGTGTGCTGTACTATGGTTCTATAGGTTCTGTATTATGTTCTATTCGAGGGAAGCGAAGCACACCCCCGTTGATCGTAAAAATACTGTGTCGCGTCTTATCGTGAGTGATAAAGGACTGGCAGTTGTTATGCTCTCTTTAGGTATTAGCTCTTTACAGCAGACGTTAATCTATACAAATAACATGTGTCAACATTTTCATTATAAATATAAAGAACATATATCCACCTATCAAAATGCCGTTTTATATGGAATAATACAAATATATATTTTTTGTATGAAAATTATATACTTAATTAATCAAAGCACCTTTTGCCATTTTAATGGGAGTTGATTGATGTTGCTATTGAACTCCTGGGGACGGGAATCGATGAATTCTCTGAAGGCGTTTTTCTCTACCAGATCGGAGTTGAATGTTTTCCCCTATAAAAAGTTATCCAAATTCCGAGAAAAAAATAGAAATCAGTAGAGGCGAGGTCTGATGAGTACGGTGGGTGACGGAGTTTCCAATCGCTGCTCCTGTAACTTTGAGACTGTCTGTCGTGCAGTGTGCAGGCGAGCGTTATCACGGAGAAGCAGTGCCCTGGAGCGATTGACCAGACTCGGTTGTTTGATAGCGAGCTTGTCCATCATCGTTTGCAGTTCCTCACAGTACACATCTGCATTAATTGTTGTGCCAGACCTCAAGAAGCTGTCGTGGATAATACCGGCACAAGACCACAGTCGCCATGATCTTCTTATGACTGTTTACGTTTGGGACATTGTTTGTTTGTTTGTTTGTTTGTTTGTCTCCTCGGTTCAAACACAAGATAATTAAGTTCAAAGTGCCAACTATGTACAAACGGTAACACCTTAATAGATGCGAGAGAAAAAAATTCTGTAACAATATAGACGTTATGTTAACCCTACAACGAAATACATTAACACTTGACAGCGCTCTGTTGGTTTAAGAAGCCAGATAAAAGGGTCGTGTTGCTTTAATAGGAATTAACATGACTTGTAAGCCTTCAAGGTTTCTTCTTCTGTAATTAATAATGAAGAAGTTAATACCTATATTGTTTGTAAATTAGTATCTACATTCGAAACGTATAAAATCAAAATTTCACAATTATCTGTATTTTAACATGCACAGTACTTATTTCATCTATACTAATATAATAAAGAGGTAAATTTGTGTGTTTGTATGTTGGGGGTAATCTCTGGAACTACTGAACCGATTTCAAAAATTCTTTCGCAAATAGGAAGCTATATTATCCGTATCTAATATAGGCTTTGATCTATTTTGAAATTAAAAAAAAAATTGAAAAAAGAAAAAACTTAGAAACCGAAGCGAAGCGAGGGCGGGTCGCTAGTTTGTTATATGTATATGCAAGCTGTGTTTGTCTATTAGTTTTCTGATAGACAAACATTGTTTTCTAATAGACATCCCTTATATTCATTGTAACATAGTGACAAACTAAATAATTAATTTACTTCATAGTAATCTGACTCTCAGGATTATAAATGTATTATTCTTTCTTCTAACTTCTAATTAAAATTAGGGAAAACTGAAATACTTGGCACAAAAGTTTCTGCTCCGTAATGTGTAAATGTGCGGGGCGAAGTAATTGAACTTTCAGAATATTCCCGGAATAGGTACTATTAATTTTTAGTTTATTCTTTTGCTGTTTACCAACAAAAATCAGACGGGGTTTTCTAATTAAACAGGGTTTTGAAGTGATTTTATCGTAAATTTTAATTCCACTTGGTTATGGGTTTTAATCTGTATCTTTAAATATGGAAGCACTCGGTCTATACCTACCTACCTTACAACAGAAAGCAGATTTTTATTGAGATATGAGAAGCTCCTTGACGTCAAATATTCTGTCACTCAATGACTTGTTACGAACACAGAGGGCTACATATAGTTGATAGGTATGTTACAAATTTTTAATATTATTTTTTTATGTTTTAAAATTTTACAAAAATGTTTTAAATTGTAACTACCAACGTTAGATCCCTAACTGTAATGTTTTTAGGATATTCGTAACTTCAATGTCCTCGATATAGACCGTATATCTTAGGGAGGAGTCCAAAAGAAAAGTCCAAAAGGAGTCCGTAAATTTTTAGTCAATAAATTATTTTTGAATTATTTGTATGTTCTGGGCCATTACTTAGAATCTGAGTTAGAATCTAAACTACTTTTAAGCTTGATTGAACGTGTTAATTGTTGAGATTTTCGCGTTTTTCTTATATACTATATATTTCTTTTAAAAGGATGAATGTTATGTGCCGTAACTTACCAAACTATGAAAAAAAAAATGCGGGTAGATGAAAAAAATAGATGTTTGCAGCTCTCGACGCAACTTCGCCGAAATATCGACTACAGTAAACAAATAATAATAATTTAAAGACATCCGTTAAGACTTTATGTATAAACATTGATTGGGCGTCCACCACTGTGGAGGACAAAACATTTAAAGATATATCTTTTATTTTATTTTCTCTTCTGTCATATAAAATAATCCCGCTTACCTACAAAGTTTTCAACATTTCAGCACTCTTAAGAAACAAATAAAATGATATTTTTCGTTTGACTGTCGATATTTCTAGAAATTTTAATTGCAACCTTGCAATCCGCTGCGGCACAATTTCCTCCGACTAAACCGCTATGGTCCGTATTTTGCGCTAGGAATTCCTAGAATTTTTTGATATTTCCTTTCTAAATGTTTGAAGAATCGTTTGTGTAATTAGTCCACAGTACAGGAATGTTTCGGACGGAAATGGATTTCTAAAACATTGATTACAAGTAAACGTCACCCAAAATCTTTGTTACTAGCTTAAACATAAGCTCTCGGCTTTATCTCATCTTAGAGCTAATAAGCAATACGGTTATGATCTAACAGCTTGCTACAATCATCCCATCTGCAACACCGACAGCGTGAGTGCTTGGCAGAACGCCAGAGACCATTGGCAGTTCGAATTTGTACGCGGAGGCTAAATATCGTTCCCAGTACAATAGCTCCTAGTATAATATTAGGCTGGTGATAAAGGTTAAGTCTGGATTGGGTCTTTATAATAGCGGTTATCTACCAAACCTAAGCCAGAGAAACGACACCGATACCGAGTTGTTTGGAAAGCGTAACAACCTAAACCGTTACTTTGATCTATGGTTCTCCACCCTACCCATGATTACTCTGACATCTCCGACTTCACAGATGTATGTAAAGCGTTACAAATAAAGAGAGCCACTAATTAACTAATTAACATATTGATAATTAAATTAATAGAGGGCGTATGAGAACATTTTTGTGCTATCTGCCTACCTGGCAATGGGGGCCGTTGGGCATAAAAAATTTCATTCCCATTGACTCACTTGAGGGGCTCGCGTCAAGGGAGCCAATGGTAAAAGACGCGTGAAAGAATACTATCTCCCAGATTAAGAAAATATATGTATGTATGTATATGTTTGTATGTGTCTATATGTATCTATATTTCTGTATGTATGCATGTATCCATGTACATATGTATCTAAAAATATTATTATTCCACCATCTACCTCTATTTCGTCTACAGACTTCTCTTCACCACTCAAAAGTTGCCTGGAAGAAATCGCTTTAGCGATAAGGCCGCCGGTTGTACTTATAATTACTTGCACTTTATATTTCTCGGTATATCTTTGGTGTTCAATACAGTGTATCTATCTATTTAAACCCGTAAAAGTTGCCGTAAACCACTTACCACCATTCGAAGTACCTGGCTCACAATTACGCACCTATTCCATAATAATATATCGTGGTGTACTCCTAACATTATACTTACGTCGGTTATGTAGGGTACATTAAATATAATGTCCGCATGCCAATATGTATCTGAAAGCAATTCCATCGGATTGTTATTATAGTAAGGATATTGGTACACGACCGAAATAAGTTTTTCGTTCCTACAGGAATAAAGCACATTATGTAATTCAGCTTCGTTGCTTGCTTCAGTTTGCTCGGCGTCTCGTTATTATATAACAAATACGATTAAATTAAACAATAACGATATATAGGTATAGAATTTCATTTATTTATTCTAAAGGCGCGTATAGACATCACGAGGCATGTGACGTACAAAAATGCATCCGTTTGGACGGCATATGCTCAGGGTGAGCACGCAAACTACCACGCTGCTCGCATCGCACGAATTAGTAGAAAAATGGCTCCCACAAAACGCTAACGCATGCAACACAAAAAACACCCGTCCACACGGAACCCACGGCTGACGGCTCGCACTGAGGCAGGGCGTGAATCTGCTCGCAACGTGCGTATGCGGCGAATGATCACAATGAGCACCCACGTCCACACAGCCTGAAGCATGTGTGGCGAACCATTCGCGGCGCATGCCTCGTGATATCTATACGCGCCTTAAAGATTACAGTCAGTCGGTATTGTCCATTTATAATAATCTCTTCCAGACAACCTTGACCTTACAATCCAATGCGACCACTTCCGTTCTTTTCATCGAGCCATCGACTCATCCCAAGTTGCCCTTTCCGTTACGTGGTCTCCATTCAAGGACGCGTCTACACCATCGGTTGTTGTCGGTCTTAGGGCAGATACGGCCTGCCCATTGAAATTCTTCTCAATTAACAATTAAATTAAAGGTTGACTGATAGAGAATGCCATATGGCATTAAGTCCGACTTTTGTACACTAAGCATACATGCATACAATACAGTTTAAATAAATAAATAACAATAGAATTGTAATATAAAGCTCGATAAGCTTACATAGCTATGAATGTGTTAAATGTGAAATGAGTAGAATATTTTTCAATTAGGGTATGATTAGATTCCACCAGTGAAATTTTTGCATTGTGCGTCATCTAATCGTCAGTCCCCGAATGAAGAATCTCATTAAATCGTTGTTATGGATTACCCCGTTTCTGGGAATAACTTTTATGTAATTGGAATGTCTGAACACCAGGTAGTGGGATGGCGACAACATCCAGTGTTATTCATTGCTTATTCTCATTAGGTTTTGCCCGTAAAAACATTTACTTTTATTACTAATATTCTCCTCATCACTGCCAACTTGAAAATAAATACTGGCCAAGAAAGCGTATAGATTTCGTATGTTGCATGCAATAGGGAATATACGTAATTGAATTGTGTTTAATTATTATAAATAGTCGGCTTTAAGAGCAGAGGAAAAATAACTTTGTACCATATACCAGCTTTGTGAAAGCCCAATGGAGCGTTTGCGAGGACTGTTTGCCGCCAAAAACAATAAAAACCGTGACCTACTATCATCTCGAGGATATACGAGTACAATAAATTGCTACAGACTGTAATCTTATAGTTGTTGATCCACAGATAAATTTTATATAAGTAGAATGGTCTAAGATAGATAAAAAGTATCTTGTCATTCTCCGGATTTCAGTCAAATTTCATTGAAATCGGTTTAGTAGTTTAGTAACAAACAAATAGACTGACAAAAACACTTTCGAATTTATAATATTAAAGCAGATGTGGATATTGTGGAAATGTGGATTTAAGGTGTGGATTAGTGAGGGTGTAGATATCAATAAAAAAACTAAAAGTAACTGGTGAAAATAGGAGTCGCATTACAAGTGATGTAAAATTAAATATGAAGTCATTCTATTTAATTTATCTCTATATCATTCTCTCAGGAGTTGTACACTCCAGAATGATTTCAATATAGATTGTCCACTGTTTATTTTCTACACTTCGTTCCCTTGCTTCGAGGCCAAATAGGATAAATATATTTTTAATCAATATGTTTTTAAAAAGAACGTTTGATGTTTTGAATTTGGGTAAATTGACAATTTTAGTATGTTTGCACAGCTGTTCTTATTAAATTATCTATTGTATGAAACTTTTAATACATTTTTAATTAATGTTTACTGTAGGTTTTATACGATAATACAATTTCTTGATCTCTCAATTTCCACTTACTTTAGATTTACGTATCTTTCAAATTCAAATTATATTTATTTGCTTGAAACAGGTACCTAACTACAGATGACATTCAAGTTGAAGTACATTCACTTGCACATTTTAAGTAAAAAGAACAAGAAGTAAACTCTAATCATGCATCACTTACGATTAACTTATTACGTAATGTTAACAATTTATATTTTTCTATAGTGTCTCTTAATTAGTCTATTTTCTAAAACGTCATACCTTAAAGACACTGATGAAACATAAATTATAAATACTGTTTATTCAATAGCCTAGGTCCAGGTCTAAGATATTTACATTTATAACAGGAAAACTTAATGTTTACAAATAAATGGAACCGTTACTATGACAACAGAGGACCTCATGCACTGGTACAATATAGAATTTCTAACACGTAGGATATAATATATCTCTTAGAAATTTTTATTTTTAAGGCTCCTAATGCACTATCGAATGCGTGGCCTTTCTACGAGATAATGAAGGTTTTGTATGTAGGTCCGTTATCTTTTATTTTCTAATTAGCAGATATGTGTTAAATCTTAAAAGCCCTACTTACTTTTATGGCTTTTCACTAAAATTTGTAGTTCGTACTGAGGGTTATTTACTTCGGGTTTGTACGTAAGAATGTTAATATACTATAATAATAATAATAATAATATATAAGAGTGAATGAGTTCGTTTTGTTTATATGTAAGAGGTTCTTTACTTCATTTTCATTTCATTCTTTCACTTTTAAGAAAGTAAATGAATAGGCTATGTTCGTTATTAAGAAAAACGAATCGCTAGTAAGAAAATAAAAATATTATTGATAAAAAACGCACACAACGAATATAACTTATTTTCTTTGTTCCAGCAATTAAATGCCTTGAACAAAGGTGAAGAGGAGAATGAAACAATCAGCGTGGCGGAGATGAAAGCCATCAATGGCTATGATGATAGCCTTAAGGAAGTGGCCGACTACCAGTTCTACGTGGCTTATGATTTCTACGCTAAGAACAACTCACACTTCCATAGATCGCCATACTATGGGTATTATCAAGGTTTGTATTAGAGAAAAATCCCTTCACATTTATCTAAACCACACCATCTCCTCCCATGGGTGTCGTAAAAGGCCTAAGGTTATCCTAAGGGATAACAAAGCCGCTACACCACAGAGCCTGACGAATTACACCTCCTCCAAAGGGGTGAACTCGCCAACTCGGTTGGGCAGCCTAGCGTTTTAAGGCTCATCGCTCATGCACAAGACAATGCACACGGGGTGGCCCGTGGCCAACAGTGGGTGAAAGAAGAGCTCTTTAACGTACGGTTACGGTTATCTGAGATTAATAGTCAACATTAGATTTTAGGGAAATCTCAAAAAATGTAATCGAATCTTAAATATAAACCGATGCGAGAGCATGATTCTGTTTATACATGATTTATAAACAACTAAACTTTGTAATTCGCTTCCATATTTGTGTTTTCGGTGTGTATTTTAAATCGAAATGAATGTAAAAACTGGATTTTATGAGTGAATGGACGAGTTAGCGGCAATAAAAGGAAGAAAATATTTTTTATTCCGATAAGGAGAAATACATGAAATGTTTACAGGAAGTGAAAATTGCCACGTAAAAAAAAAAAGTAATAGTTAAAGACAATAGAGCTTCGTCGTGTGTAGCGCACACATTTAATTTACAAGGAAGAATCCGGAAGCAAAACTTGAACAAGATTCTAAAAAACAAACGCGATATTGTACAATTGTACAACTGAGAGATCATGTAAGTAGAGCCACTGCTGGCACCGGAGAATGCAGAACTCTGAATAAAAACAAAGAAAATAAATACCTGCCATCGTCTTTTGCCATATTGTATTCCTGAAAACAATCGCCATCGGTTAATTTTAGCTTGCACCAAACCCAAGTGGTAAAACCCAAAAATTTTAGCTTGCACCAAACCCAAGTGGTAAAACCCAAAAATTTTCCTCTCTAACCTCTTATTATTATTATTAAAATTTACTTATAAAACCTAATACTTACCACTATTCATTACCATAAGACTTCATTGATGCCAGGAGCAAGCAAATTCGCCACTAAATAAAACATTTACTAAACTCAATATATAAGTATAACTTTATTAATGAAAAATAGTTTATTTATATTTCTAAATAAACGAGTTTCTTTGTACTGTCATAGAACAAGAGAAAAAATAAAACCATTGACTCTTTGGCCCTTTATTCAAAGGACTTCGGTATCAATTTTGAGAGAAAACTAATTATTTTTTGATAGTACTGACATTGGACGCTATTACTACGTTGATTTTTTTTTCAATTTATAAAAGAATATAATATAAATAGAATGTAAAAAACGTTTGATCGCATAAATTAAATTCTGACCGACCTTTGTAATCTTTTCAATTAGGGTTACCAACTATAATTATAATTATATATGTATATAATTTATAATTATATAAAATTTAATACTTATTGTCGACATTCTTAGTAATGTTAAATTATTAATTTCAGTTATTCAAAAATAATTTGTTTCGCAAATCAATATTTGATGCCCATTTAGTATTTTTTGCTCTCCGTTTAAATACAAGCCCAAAGTAAATACCTAATATTTGCTCTCTTTGTAATGACAAAGAAATATTATAATTATTATACGATTATCATACGATTTTAAGCTATAAGTCGTCATTATAATATATTTGTATTCTCCTCTCGGCGTATGTACCCAAATTCACTTAATTTTGAAATTCAAACCACGAAATCTCGTATAACGGAACAATTGGCGTCCCGCACGTACCGCGAGAGACGTCTCAATCATGACCCTAGAAACCGGACATTACGCCTTATGGGACGGTTGACAACCCTAGTTTCACCCCTAAATTTAATTTTTATTATTAGTAGAAATTGGTTCCGATAAATATTCAAAAGCATCCATAAAAACGTAATGCTATAATTAATTTTTGCTTTATATTATAAAATATTTGCATTAAATATATTGTAGTTTACATACAAATCATACAATTACAGAAGTAGTGAAATACGCTAAATTGTATTTTATAGGCCAGCGGCTGTATGAATTTCAATTCGTTCGCACCACGGATGACTGGAATTAATGCCAAGTGATTTTAGTGATATTTTGAGTTGCTGACTGCAATAGATAAATAGATAAACTCTTTATTGTACACCAACATATGTTGCAAAAAAGATAACTTAAGTAAGTTAAGTAACACGAAAAGTACAGCAGGCGGCCTTATCGCCAAAGCGATCTCTTCCAGCCAACCTTTGGGTGGTGAGGAGAAAACTGATAGCAATATCGAATAAAGGTAGATGGTGCATTTTTACATAATATCAAATTAACTTAATATAACTTAATAATAATAATTTGAAGCAGTTTACTAAATTATAACAGCAACAATATAACCGTCCACTGCGTTATTATAACGGATTGTTTATCTCAATAATCAAGCAACTTTGCAACCAGCGTTCCGACTCACGTCAGTCAACCATGGAGTTAAAGTGCCTCCTTATTTCATTATACTCTTGATTCCCCACCCTACCTGACCTCAAGAAGGATCGGGAGGATAAAGGTGAGGAGGATGAGAATGGCGTTAGAAATTCCGTTATACTATATCCCCTTTTTCTACCCTTTTCTGCAAATTATAATTAATTTATTTGTAGAACAAAGCTACGTAGATAGAAACAGTTTTCGAAAAAACTCTCTATATTTAAATAGCAAAGTAACTATATGGAAGTTATTAATGTTAAAATTATTAACTTCCATATAATTATTATTAAATTTAAATTATCCAAATACATTCTTAAATTTCTAAATGTTGGCAGCGCATCCGTTATTCTGGATTTGTTGTTATTTTTGTTATACTTGTTGTTTGTTATTCTGAGCTGAATCTGAGGTTGTCACCTATTGCGCATGTCACAGGGCGATGGTATCTACGAGTACTTACCGCCGAGAGGACTGTCTGTTCATCTGTGAGCATCTTTCTTTAAAAAGAATCTTGTCATTTGCCAAAATGCGGTTCACAGTACGTAATCTGTTCTAGTTCTTGCTTACGCCAGCAGTTATTAGTTCTGAAACAGATGTGACCAAGGGCCATAAATCTGCTATATTTCAACATCTTTTATTATTCAGTTAGCAGAGATTCTTAAAATCTTTATATCGTCAATTCTTTCATAAAGTAGGTCACGTATCTAACTTATATTAAAATCTTCAGCTCTTATTCCGATATGTGCAATTCCTACATTATACGTAAATGGATTGCATCCAGCTCGAGTATTTGTGCAATATATTTCATATTAATATTATATTTATTTCATAAAGAGGATTCCGGGTACGGTACATATTCACCGAATGAGAGGCTCTTCGATCGTCGGTTTTAAGAAGTAAAATTTATGAAATCCGTACATCTCTGGGAAAGTTTATTTCTATGTATTTTTGTAAATGCAGCAAACTAAATGATAATATAGAACTTAACCTTTAATACCTGATGTCATATTAAATTTGTCAGATTTGTGACTTCATTATTATTATGACTGTTGAGTTGTATTTATTATTTAAAATACAAACCAGCAATTTATTATCATATTTTAGTAATTATGTTTATATACGAATGTGCAGTGCCTGCACAAACCTTCTAGGTTGACGGGCACGGGCGTGACATAAATATATTATTTTTTTTATCTTTAAATAACTAAGAAAAAACAAATTCAATATGGCCTTTCTATTTTTTAAGTTATTTTATTGACTTGTCTAATAAAAGTGACCACGGTTAAAAAAATATTCAGGATTAAAATATTAAAACACTAAACTAAATGGCTCACACATGGATTCTTTTTGTCATGACTCTACAGACATACAAAGACGAACACAAATAGATATCTTTACACAATTAATTGCCTTTACATGATGCTCTCTATGCGTCGCCAATCTTAGACGATTTATTAATGGATTAGCAACAAAATTTGGGAAACATTTTAGGGAGAGTACAAAGGGAAAAGAGTTTTATTCAACCCCATTATCCATTTTTACCTTTTCCCATTACACCCTCCATTCATATCTGTTCAAAAAACAATGAAATAAATAAAAACGTTTCTTTCACAGTACCAGAGAAACCGAATCGCCTCTACACGCCACAGTTAAATCATATCAGTATGAAGTTGCCCTCAAGCCCCCTCCTTCTCACCAGGCCTTCGCCAGAAAACTTCTGCAACGCTTCGAGCATCGACGAGTCTTGTCAAGAAGGCTACTGCGAATGTCACCACGTACTATCAGTGAGAAGAAACGCTATAGTTGAAGTCATCATCGTAGATGAAGGTGTCACTTTTGACGCCAATCATCCTTTCCATTTACATGGCCACGGTTTCAGAATTGTTGGAATGAGAAAGCTAGGTCCAAACACCACCGTGGAAGAAGTCAAAGCGTTTGACGAAGCTGGTTTGCTTAAGAGGAATCTAGTAAACGCTCCACATAAAGATACAATTACAGTACCAGATGGCGGTTATACAGTTATAAGGTTCAAAGCTGATAATCCTGGGTATTGGCTGTTTCATTGTCACATAGAGTTTCATGTAGAAATAGGTATGGCGTTAGTTTTTAAAGTTGGTGATCACAATGAAATGGCACCAATTCCCCGTGACTTCCCAACATGTGGTAGTTATTTACCAGATAACATGCTGGAACATGCAACTACTCAGAAACCTGCTGATAATCATATATCTATAACACATTGGTGGCCTTTAGTGGTAGTTAACCACACAGCGTCTTCTTCTACTGCAGTAACTTCTTCAGCTTTTCTACTACCCTTTTCTATATTAATTACAAAATTAAGTGTAGGAACGTAATTTCGTTTTAAAATATTTATATTTGAATTCGTATGTATGTTATTAAGTACAATTTTTTAAAACTTTCCAAAATGAGATTTTACAATTAGGGAATTGAATAATCGAATACGAATACGTACTTACCTTTTGTATTTATTGTTTATGAAATGAGCAATATTTTTTTTTGTATTTGAAGATTATTGCTGTATGATTTAAATATTTGTAAGTCTGTGCAATAATTTAATTTGAATCATTAAATTCAATTTATTATTTAATTAAATTACGTGTAAAACATGTTTTATCTGTTTGTCTATAAAAACTCACACTGAATTTAAACAAATACCATACATGCTCTACGTGGAAACATATATATTGCATATCTAGCTAAACATTTTTTATTTTAAAACGGGTTTGAATGCCTAAAATTAAAGATTTTTGTTTACATTTTATTTCTACTCGACGTTTCACCACGGGTTATTCACGTGCACGGTTAGGGCACGTTTATTTAGAGTAGAAATAAAAGATAATCCAAAACCTTTAATTTTACAGACCCGATTTACAATGTAAAATACAAAACGTAAAAGTTAAAATTAAAGTAGTTTAAAATTATTGACAGCCAGCGACACTAGCGACACTAGCGACACTAGCGACACTAGCGACACTAGCGACACTAGCGACACTAGCGACACTAGCGACACTAGCGACACTAGCGACACTAGCGACACTAGCGACACTAGCGACACTAGCGACACTAGCGACACTAGCGACACTAGCGACACTAGCGACACTAGCGACACTAGCGACACTAGCGACACTAGCGACACTAGCGACACTAGCGACACTAGCGACACTAGCGACACTAGCGACACTAGCGACACTAGCGACACTAGCGACACTAGCGACACTAGCGACGCTCGTCGTTGGAGTTGTAAATAATATTTTTTTTTATATAATGAAACATTTTTTTTGTGGTTTTTGAAATAATTAGTTTCATAACATTCATGATTAATATGATAAAAAATATCAGTTTCAGTTATCAACTTACCGCTAGATTATTTTGACTCAGTCCACTAGATGGCATTGGCTTTTTACAGCTTCAATTATTTAATCCAAAAAATGTATGGTATTGAAGTAGGCAAATTATTAGACAAATCGATTGATAAATTCTAACCTGGTTAAAGGAAAGCTGAAAAATATTAATGATATCATTAATTTTTGTTAATTTTTGTTTACATAAATGTAAATAAATTGATATCGTATATTAACATGTTTATATTATCCAAGAAACTATAAACCGCTTATACTCTTAAAGATATTAATTTTATTGTTATATGTTTAAAAACAATTTTATTGTTTTTAAAATGAAAGCTATTAAAATGAATGTATTAAACATAATAATATTTAAATAAATGTAGCTAGTATCGAGCAGTACTTACTAAATACTATTAAATATTTATTGAAAAGCAATAAATACAATCGACGGTGTTGAAATGCAAATGGAAGTAGATCGTAGCTAGCGATGGGCGAATTACGGAAATTTTTCCTAACGTTAAAAAAATGGAAAGATATCGCCAAAATATTTTTTGTAAATTTTGGATGAAATCATTTCGAAGTCTTATTATACCAGGAATTCAGGCTGAAGATAGAAAAAAAAATTAATTGATAAACATTATCGAAGCATTATCATTTTTATCGAAGTAAAAGAAATAAGAATTAGCAATTATGTCATATATAGATTTTATTCAATACTCGTATGTAAGTTTTGTGCATATGTAGTCACAATGATTGTCTGTTTATACGATAATTATTTTCAAAATAACTTTTTATTTTTCTATATTTAATATATTCTAATATAATATTTTTCTAATATATTCTATATTTAAGAAGACAGAGACAGAAAAATAAGCAATACTTTTTTTTCAATATTTTCCTGTTTGTGATTTTTTCCAACATTTTCTTAAAATTTTCACCGTTTGGAAAAGTTTCCAAAAAAAATGCCCGTCACTATTGCGAGCTAACGCAAATACACTCGTAATTATGCTTTCAAAAGGCATATTACGTTGGACGAATATAATAATTATTTAACTTCAGGTAAAATGTTTTTTTTTTAGTAGAAATAAAAGTACCTATTATAGTTTTAAAATTCAAGTCTTCAATCAGTGCGTCCTGTCGGCTGTGACGTACGGTGCTGAAACGTGGCCTCCAACGGTAGGCCTGATCCATAATTTCAAAGTCACGCAGCGAACTATGGAGAGATCTATGCTCGGAATTTCTTTGTGGGATAAGATCCGAAACGAAGAGATTCACCAAAGAACTAAAGTCACCGACATAGCTGGTAGAATCAGCACGCTGAAGTGGCAGTTGGAAGGTCATATTTGGCGCAGGACCGATAACCGATGGGGTAGACCAAATCCAAAAACTGTACCAATTTAAAAGTTGGTACAATTTTTGGAACTCAGGAACGCGTGTGAACTTTGGTTCTGGATAAATGTACGTATATGCGAGAAGTAACTATCTATTCAATGTATTTAAAAGTATATTGTGAAGGGTATAAGGTCTCTTTTCACGTGTACGGACACTTTCCACTACAAGCAAGACAGACGCGCACTTGTGAGTTGCAATATAGCGAGCAGTTACAGTATTGCCAATCGAACGTTCGCACATTTATAAACTCATATGTATTGTAGCTCCATAATCAACTAATTCAATAAGCGGTTAGACAACGCCAACTGCAAATATAACGTTGCAGTACAAACCTATTCATTTAGTTAGAGCAACAAATATGAGCTATAAAATCACGGTAATTACTCGTTAATGAACGCACAAAAAGTTTGTAATCGTACGAATACTCGGTTGGTCGGTCGATGTATTAAAATTTAAAATACACAATATTGGTTCTTACAATATTACTTGATTAATTTCAGTATCATTAAATTTGTTAAGAAAGTTATATCAGTTCATTTAAAACGAGTATGTATACGAATTTTAATATACAGTTTTCTATATATTTTACGTTTTGTCTGTGATTGGAGAGCACCGAACTTGCCAAAAATAATACATTTTCAAAAAATGTAATTGTTATTTTGACGTTAGGAATGTCGCTGGTGATATGTGATATTTTAGTATTAAGTTAGTTTTTAATTTGTAACGTGTAACTGTTAAGTATTTTATACTAAAAATAAAGTATATTGCATTCTAATTTTATTCCTTTATTATTTCACCGCAAACTGGGATCAACCGGGAACCGTAGACAAATATATTTTTTATTCAAAACGATATTCTATTTTCGAACACAATTTCATTTTCAAGGTTGTGAAACTGAGTATAACAGGATTCTACTGTTAGCTCAAAGAAGCAGCAAGTTAAAGTAACAATGGGCAGGTCATATTTGTCACGGGACCTACAATCGTGGTCAGCGCTTCATCCAAGAGGACCGAACGACTTGTAAATCGTTGGTAGTGGGTGAACGAGAAAAAAGGAAGTTCATGTGTGATGGCAGACCCTATAAGAGTCCTGTACCCAATAGCGAAGGTTAAAATATGGTGAATTATGGTAAAAATAAAATTACCTTTAAACAGAAAGACATGTAGCGCAAACGAAGTAGTGGGTGAATGTAAGTTCACAAATGAAATTGCCACTTGGCCCAGTTTTTTATCTCAACGTGCACCGAATTCTTCCTCAGAGGTTAATGTATGTTCATGATATGATCTTTGTCGTCTTTTCTGTTACTTCGAGCTCTTTTGTACAGGACATTTTTGGAGACATGTTTTTTTAGTCATACTATGGAGTTCAGTAATGGAAACACTATTGTTGTTATGTTGTTATTTATAGATACGAGTAGATAGATATATAAAACTTTTTACCGATCGGCACAGTTGATAGTTGCTCTACCTGCTGAGGAAAAGGTCCCGGGTTCGATTCCCGATCGGACATACCTACATTTGTTTAAATATAAGTGTTTGTTCGGTTCTAGGTGTGCAATTTTTGTCTTTGTGTGTGTCTCTGGACCCACGGCCACAGGGAATCCTTGTGTGGGCTATGGAGTGTGGCTTTATTGTTACATTATTATTATTTGCACACCAAAATAAGACAAAACAATAACACACATTGTAGATATAAAATGCAAAAAGGCGTTCTTATCCATAAGATCTCTGCCAGACAACCTCTATGCAACTTTATAACAACTTCGATTAAGTTCGTAGATGAGTCAAATCGGTTCAGTAGATCCGGAATTTAAACAATTTAGCAAACTGATCATTATATGTCAATATCAGGATATTGGGCCCGTGTGATTATGGCCCTTATACAAGTTCCATTGCTTTATTTTCTCGATGACAGCTGACACACAGTGGTCGATATAACTTTGTTCTAGCGTCAACGCCTAAAACTCCGAACAAAAATTAGGCACCAAGACGTCATATTTCATTAACAAGGTCACGTCAGCCAGAAAGCAATTTTAGGGATGTAGTTATCGATAAACGTAACACGATAACAGATCCGATATTTTTTTACAAAATGTAAGAAACTAAACTACTGCCGGATACTTTTGTACAAATTTATTAACTAATATTATATTTCATTACAAGATGTTACACGTGTTAATTCTTGATTGATAATGCCCAACTTCTTTAAAATTTTCGAAGCTGTTGTAAAATAAGTAGGTATAGGTAGGTACTCGACAATGAAACGAAATAATTATAATGACAGGTAATCTTTATTTATTTATTTTAATCAAAATCTGATGAATCGTCACTGTCACTCGATGAGCTCTCCCCAACATTTATTATAAGTTCCTGTACTTCTATATTATCGAATGCCACATGAATTTCCCAATCCGACGCTATAATGTTTTGGGTTCTTCTCACAATTTTTTCCCAGTTTTCGGCAGTTACTTCCGCACATGCATTTTTTAATAAATCTAACATCTTGTTTGCCGTAAAAGGGGGATGGGTATTGTTTCGAGCGGCGTGTCCTTTGATTTATGCCCATATTAGTTCTATAGCATTGTACTGGCAATGATACGGCGGAAGTCGAAGAACCCAATGACCACATTCGGCAGCTATTTCGTCGATAACATATCTTTTAGGGTGGCTTTTATTCGATTTTAAAATATTCACTAATTGTACTTTTAATAAAGTATTATCCACATTTTCGCCATGACGTTGGAGCCAGTCAATTATCACTTGTTTTTTATTGGCCTGCGTCGGCATTTTATCAATTTGTCTGGAGTGATATGTAGCGTTGTCCATAATAATTATCGACGGTTCTTCCAGAGATTGCACCATTTCTTTAAACCATCCTTCGTAAATCTCCGCGTTCATTTCTTCGTGGTAGTCCACTGTTTTCTTGGATTTAAAGGCCAGTAAAGCATCTGACATGAATCCTTTCGTAGACCCTGCATGGCATATGATGAGGCGTTCACCTTTTCCCATTGGCACTGAACTAGTGGAAGCGACGGTGTCGTTAGTCCAGTTCTTAGATACTGTGTGGTTTGCATTTAACCAAGTCTCGTCAGTGAAAATAACATTTGACCAATCTGATATCTTTTTGGCTTCGCTCAAAAATTCGCAGCGAGCCATAGCAACGTCGTGACGCTCCATCAATATTTTACTTTTGTCCGATTTTTTATAACAAAATCCAATTTCTTTCAAAACCAAGCTTAATGACGATTTTTGGCCATGGAACAAACCACATTCACGTAAAGAAACAACAAGTTTTTTAAGTGTTGGAATTTCTTTGCGCAAGTAGGTAATAGTCATATATATGACGGCGAATAGCGTCAGCGTCGAAGTTGTCAACCGATGTCACACGACGTGGTTGGCGTTTTTTCTTCGGCGTACGAAGCTTATTTTCCTACATGCCGCTTGTACCGTAAGCTTCGGTAGTAATTTTTGAAACAGTAGGTCCACTAATTCCTAATGCGGCCGCAACACGCTCTCGCACTTGCGACAGTGGTAATAGCGGGCCACCATTTTGATACTCTGCTTCAAAGTAATTACGAACCTTGATCACCAGTTCTCTCGCCTGCCTTTTCAGAACAGATCCTTTCGGCATTTTGATATTTGACAGCTGGGCAGCAATCAACACGGAGGAACACAAAATACACAACGTAACGTATGGATAATGTGAAAAAACTCAGCGAACAGAAATGTAGTGACTAGCACGACCGTCTTGTTGCGAGTGACAGATTAAAACAAACACAAAATGGCGGTGGGCCATTGAGTGTTCCCACCTTGAAAAAATATATTTGAATGTTTTTGTTGTATTTGTCTTTGTTCAAAATATAATAAATATATGCGATCGATATCATTACTTATTTGGTCACACAACACTACAACTATCAAATTAGAACTGTCATCGAGAAAATAAAGAAATGGAAATACTATAGTGATTTTCTAGGAGAGGCTAGTGTTCTGCATTGGAACGTTATAGGCTGATATGGAATAAAAATCTTTATAAAAAAAAAAGCTCAAAAGCGTTTTGAGGACTTTCAAGTAAAAAAAAAATCGGTAATATTTTAATGAATTCAAAACCAACCTAGAAACTTGGAGTGTTATATAAAACACTTTTACTTACTTTAATATATTTAGTTTTTGTTTCCAAATATACTGTTTGGTTATTTATGCTTTCAATAGAAATGTTACTAATGCATTTTCTTAAAAGAACTTTATGAGCATTGTACGACAATATAATTGTCGGATACCATACTGTACCGTCAACCTATGTCTCTCTGGTGGATATAAGCCTCTCCTAAGGACCGGCACTACACACGGTCCTCCGCTCTTCTCATATAGCCACTACCAGCGACTTTCTTCAAGTCGTCAGTCCACCTGACCGGAGGGTTTCCCACGCTACGTTTCTCGGTATGTGGTGTCGAAGACTCGACTCCCATATCGTTTATCGGTCATCAGCTTGCTGATTCTTTCAGCTAAGTCAGATAGTGTCCATAATTAACGAAACTCATCTCGTCGACGCCGAAGTCCCCGTAGACTCATTATGAAGCACTCCACATAATGTGTCCATGTATCAAGAGATTCTCACTACAGTATCCGGATGAGTCACCACACCGTCCAAGCGTTCAGTAACCATACCATACCATGTCACCTGCCTATGTATGTACCCTGCTATAGGCCACTCCACTGGATATAGGCCTTTCCCAGGGCTCGCCACCATACACGGTCCTAGCTCTTCTCATCCAACCACCACCGACGAATAAGTTGTCGGTCCACCTAACCAGAGAGCCTCACACAATTCGCGTCTCGGTACGTGGCCTCTTCCGTAACAAACATACTCTTTTCTTTTTAGTTTCTTCTTACTTGTTCCATACTTGAGCGTTACACTATTTATACCCTAGCAAGAAAGCGCTCATTATGCAGTCTTTTCTGGCCCAAACAAATACAAGAATTTACAAGACACATAAAAAAATACTTTAAGGGAGCAATGCTCGAAAGGGTGACAATTTCCTTTTCATTTCACTTAGCATAACTATAAACGATGCGATATTTATCATTTACCGTTAATGGTTTCATCGTTCATTCCCCGAAAAGCCACTTATAAACGTTCCATAGATCGCTATAAAGGCCTCTGAATTTTACCAATTAAGATAGCGTGGGGCGGCCCTAAATCAAGTCGCAGAAAGAAAGGTTCGAGTAATAAATATCGTGAGATGGGCGGGAAAACAGATGCTCCTCGAGGGTAGAAGAGGAAAATAGGCAATGTTGCTAGTAAAACCAGGGCTGCCAGTTATCTGGGGTTATGGCTCGCGTGCGCCTTTGAGGAAGTGCGTGCGGCAGGATAGGATAACGTATTTTATTAAAAATGGCACACAGGTATACGGTCAGTTGATACATACCATAGTAAGGTATAGCAGTAGTTTAACTTATATTACCTAAGTCTACAAGCAGGCGAAGTTGGGAGCAAAATCTAGTAGATATTTATTTATGAATACATTTTTACAAATGAATTCCCTCTTCGAACTCCTGGCGCAGCGCAGAACAATAAATTACTTCTCTAATTAATTGTCAACGGCTAACAAGAGGGAAATATTGAAATTTCTCTTAAATGAAGGAGTCTGATGTTTTTGTAGTCTTATACAAAGTGGAAACAATATTTCAAAATAATTGTTATTGTGCAATTATATACAATCACTAGCAGTGAGCAGTTTCATTCGCGTAGTCTTTAGAGTACTTTACAGTGATTCCCGTGCGAACAAATATGATTTTGGATAAGAAAAATCCCATATATTTATCGAGGACATAAGTCATCACGGTACTAAGTTTAATAAGCCGGATGGGCAATTTTTTTATTTCTGTTTGTTTATTATGTCAGGGGTTTTCAAACTTTTTGCCGGAGGGCCACACTGACAGTTCACCAAGTTGCAAGGGCCAAGTTCTAGATACTCTCTCTCCAGAACTTCAAATGTAAATGATCGATTTGCGTTGCGGTGACATTTTCAAAGAAAAATATCAATACTCAAGTTTACTGGAATTTTACTATATAAGAGTCTTCCGTTCACACAGTGTGATCAGTTGCATTTTGCACTTGCCTTTTTTTCCGATTTCGGAACTACTTATCTATGTGAAAAAATATTCTCCAAAATGAATAATTTCTAGAGATCCAAGTTAACTGATGACCATCTTAAGTCGCTTTTGATAATTGACACTACTTTGGTATTTCGCAACTGCAAACAATTGTCTGTGAAAAATCACAGACAGAGCTTAATTATTGAAGAACCCGTGGGGGCTGGGGTGGGGACACCTTTTGCCAGGATATTAGCCAACAGCCACCAAGATCTCCCAAGAAAGGAAAAGTCGCTGCCTGTTGCCCAGGGTGCACCGTCCCGGATCTGTCGTTGAGTCATTGTTCCCTGCGGACGGACGTATCCAGAGGGACAAATGGACCACCGACAGCCCGGGCACACGAGGAGGTTTCCCGGCCACGCCACCCCAAGACATCTCAACCTGGAACATTCCAGGCCATCCACTTTAACAAACATAACTCACTAATTTCACTAGCTGAGGTTGGGACGAGAAGCTGATATTTTTTTATAGGAAGAAGGCGACAGAAGCATACAATCCACCCGGTGGTAAGTGGATACTGTCGCCTATGGACATCCACGGTACATGCCAATTTTAGTCCAGAATGACAATCGTTGGCACGCCTTTACAGATGTAGGGGTGGATTTTGAGAAAGGGTTAGGAAAATAGTGAGGGTTAGGATAGAATGGGATAAAGATGGGCTTTGGCATATCTCACTGACTACAGAAACATGTATGCACATTGATATCTATAAAAATACTGGATCAAATACTAGTTTAGTAAGTTTCATTGTCTTAATACATCAAAAAAAAAATCAATAAAAGAAAACCACAGTTCATCATCTAAAGACATTCCCCGACCTTTCGAAATTACCTCGGGTCAAAGGACAAGCTTCCTTCATAACACTATAAAAGGGGTGACCCCCGAAGCGCCACTTCATTGTATAAATGACATTATGAAGGTAGATTGTGAAGATTTATCTTATGAGGAAAATATTTTTATGTGATATTAAGTATGGGGTACGGGGAACGATTTAGGAAATTATATTTGACCGGGGGTTTAATTTAGAACAATTTTGTTAATTCAGCAATTTCTGTACCTACCCGTGGCAAACTTTTTGCTAGTAGCATTGTGTCAGGCGCTGTATTTTTTAATACTATTTCTCATTTAATTTTTTTAATACTACTGATATCAGTCGGTACCCGTATTCTAAAGCAAATAAATTAAATTAATATTATTATACTACCTTTTCGTTTATTTATTTATTTCTTCACTATTAGACATAAATGCACCACACACGCACCACAATCGCTCGGCTGGTGATCTTTTAGCGTATTTAACACACCGCTGGGCTCACGCCATTGAGAGTAGAGGCGAGGCTCTGGCTGTAGGCCTAGACATTGCGAAAGCTTTTGACCGGGTATGGCACATATCTCTGCTTTCCAAGCGGTACTTCACCCCTGGGCATCTCCTTATGCTTTACAAAGCTCAAGTGAGGCCCCATATGGAGTATTGCTCCCATCTCTGGGCCGGCGCACCGAAATACCAACTGGACCCATTTGACTCCATCCAACGACGTGCTGTTCGTATTGTCGACGATCCCACTCTCACGGGCGGTTTAGAATCCCTCAGCAGTCGGAGAGACGTTGCGTCTCTCTGTGTGTTCTACCGCCTGTACAATGGGGAATGCTCTGAAGAATTGTTCAATATAATTCCCACCTCGGGTTTCTATAACCGCACCTCCCGTCACAGAAGTGCGGTCCATCCGCATTTCCTCGATACGGAGGTGTCGCGCACTGTTCGGTCCAAAAATTACTTTATACCGCGAACCCGTAGGCTGTGGAACGAACTGCCTCAAGAGGTCTTTCCATTAAGCTACGACATGGGGTTCTTCAAGAGAGGTGTGAATAGGATTTTGCAAGGTCGGCGGCGCGCCCGCATACCCCCTGGTGCTGCAGGTGTCCATGGGCGGCGGTAACACTTACCATCACGTGGGACCGCCTGCTCGCCCGCCCACTAAAAAAAAAAAAAAACAAAAGTACCAGGGGGCGGACTTAATGCCTAGCGGCATGTTTTGTCGGTATAGTTCCACCTCAGCCTTCTCCCATTTCAATCAGCCCTGATAATTTAACGACGAAATTAAAATATCTCACGCACACATTCAAAGCACTAATCACACAAACATATTTGAATGTGTTCCTCCTGTTGACTACATCCTAAATTTTATTCTACGATAAACACTCGAGATATGTTCTGCATCAGACCAACTCACGCTGGCTTATAATATTTAAACCAACTACTGATGTACAATGTGCAGCCACATACTCGTAATAATATGAATATTTCAGATCCACATGCGCTGGTATGTGAACATGTTAGTCGCTATGTGAACTGTTAGTTAGAAATAAGATTGTTCAGGCCAATAACATTGGTGCTTTTATTTTGTAGAGTAATATCATATTTTGTTACCTCCATTTTATATAATCACTTCAACCGATTCGTTTTATATCGCTGCACTTAGTGCATACCCGCCTGTCTACGACACGACCTCATAGCAGCTGGATCCGTTCCAACTCGCTAGAAAACCGCGTGGTCGTGGGTTCTGTTCACGATTGTAATACCGCTGATTGGAGTCTTTGACCCAACCTCGCCGTAGTGAAAGACTCTGGAATTAGCACACGCTGTGCCTTTTCCATACCGCGAGTGAATCCGCTTTAAGCTGCATCGTAGCTTAATCTCGAAGGACGCTTGAATCTAGTGGAAGCCAAGAAGAAGCCGAGAAGAAGCGCTACCAGGCCTGGAGTATCGCGTGGCGACAACGAGCTCGTTAGACGATCGTAAGCTTGGTCGAAGGACAGCTAATCTCGAGATATAAGGTCAGGCTTTCTATTTAATTTGTACAAAACCTATGGATCCGCACGTGGATTAGCGTACGGCTATATTGCTTAGCTGTCACGTTCACAAGATTTTAAACTTTTATTATCGTGGTTGAATATAATAATTGTTATGTAAATTATTATTTATTATATTATTTATTTATTTATTATTTATCACGATTTATTATTTATTTATTATAGCAGATATTTCAATCCAGTTTCACGAACCGTGGTCGCGGCGAGACTGCGGAGGCGGGTGAAGGTGTTGTTGCTATCAACAGACAAATCTGTCTACCCTCCGTCGTGCTCGTTTTTGATCCACCCCCCGCCCCCCCCCCGCCCCCCCCGCCCCGCACTGAACTTGTTTTTGTTAATTAAATTCCTTGCACTTGCATCTACTAACAATATCATCACACAGTTTGCAAAGTTCAATCACTGCGGTCCCATGTACTAGAAGAATATTAGAATCAGAAATAGTTGGATACTTACAGAAATTACATACATGACCCAGGAATGTTTAAGGTAGAAAATCTTAATTGAATTTAATAAATCGACAATAAGATCCCTTTGTTCATAAGATAAATTTTATTAATCATACAAAGTAACATTTGAGGTTTCATTGTTTTTCATTCATTGTTGATATTATTATCTGTTTTGTCCTTATCACCCAAAGGTCCTGGAAGCCTGGAAGAGATCGCTTTGGCGATAAGGCCGCCCTATTGTACTTTTGATGTTACTTCCTTAAATTGTATTTTTGCAACATGTTTACAATAAAGAGTTTATCCATTTATCTTTTTAAACGGGTCTCAACGGTACCAATCGTACAAAACTGCTGATAGAAAATGCCCTAAATTTAGTACAAAATGCTCTACACGTGTCGTCGAAATAACGCAAAACACGTTAACTAATTTAAAGCATATAAAACCGTTCTAGCGAAACAATCTTATTTTAAGGAATATATCAAAAGTTACAAGCATGTAAGGTTTTGTTATCTTATTCATAGCAATCATTACTTAGTCCGGGCACCTAAAGTGTTATAGCAAGCCTAAAGTCTAAAGTGATAGCAACGGCATCACATTACACTACCCGTGTATAGTGTATGGAATCAATTGAAGAGGTATTAACTTAAGATTTGGCGTAACGCCATCAAACTGTTAGATGGTTGCATCTAACAATTATCAGCTTAATAATGTTAGGAATATGAACGTGTACTTGCTCACGCGAGCTTTGCCGCTGCTAGAAGCTACTACAACAATAGTTTTTCAGTGGCGCGAATACCTACCGCATGCATATATGATCTCGTATGACATAAAAATGCACAAAAGCGGGTAACGTTTGCTTCTGCATCGTCCCAAGTTGACTGTGTTTTATTTAGTTTGTCCATATGATAAAACATACTCGTATATTTGAGAATTTATAGGATGCTTCTCGGATATGGTCAAAATTTAATATGCTGTACTTAAGTGTAGACGATTATATAATTTATCCATTTATGTGGACAGAAAATACGACTAGAGTTAACTAGAGTTAACTAGAGTTATGTTCAGAATTAACGCGTTGGATTGATGACAGTCTTTAACGTTTAACTAGCAAACCGCTCAAGGGTTTCGGGCCACATTCTACCACGTACGCCCAGTGCGGATTGAACGAGAGTCGAAAATGGATATCCATAGTCTATCACCGCTCTAACACATTGAATATTTTATTTATTTTAAAAATCAATAGAAAAACAAAATATAATTATCCCAAAGTGCTTTCATGGCAATTCCATTAGATGGTAAGTGGTCACCGCCTTGTTATAGGTGCCTGCAATAAAGATAAAGATGTAGATAATAACGCATTATAAATGAAAACAGTTATTCAGTCATGTTATTCAATAAATTATATTAGTTATTCAATAGCTTTGAATCTATGTACTTATTATAGAAGGATAATCATAAATAAACATACGTAACGTGTAATTGAAATACCTCAAAAGCTGATTGGAAATAGATTGTTAAGTACAATTGATTATAAGTCTTTTTTTCATAACAATTTTTTATCTTTCTAAAATAGATTTTTCGTGTCAAAACTTATTTTTAATTTATGGTATATATTTTTGTAACATTTGTTGTAACACATGTTTGTAACATTTGGTGTATTCCCTAAAATAGTTTTATTTATCGCTCTAACGAGTTACATTATTTGCTCGCTGGTTTTGCATTCTTTTGGAAACACGTTGTATAATTAATTATCGTTTTTTATTTTACGACGTTAATCGTGTTAGAACACTGATATAGTTCTATATTTTAATGCAGTTCATATAATTAAAGGTTTTCAGTCAAAACCAGAATATTTTTCTTGTCAATCCGTACTCAGTGAAGCGCACTGAAATTTTAAGGGTTTTTTATATTAAATTAAATTTCCATTTTACACTTTGCACCAATTAAAATATTCGGTCAATAAAGACCAAAATGAACCACTCAAAAGTAAATTTATTCAATTAAAATCGCTGGCAATTTTTCCTCCCCAAGTGGCCTTCCGATTTCCTCCCCAATATTTTAATATAACCGTCAAAATCGTATACAATATTTAAATATTAGATTTAAAGAAATAGAGGGTGACATTTTTATTAAAAAATGATTGATAATGGGGACGGTAAAAGGGGATTTAATATAGGCCCTCCAATCAGCCGCCTCCGCGATATTGCATTGATAATTTCTTTATGATATCTTCAATTACTTTTGAAGTGACGGGACGTTTTCTCATTTCTACGGCCTTTATAATGAGGTCCTCGATTTCCTTGCGACAAAAAGATAATTATACAAGAGAGAGTCTTTTGCGAAACTGAATTTTAATTACATTTCGATATAATTTTTGATGTTTGAATATTCGTTATTTTAAGTATCTACGATAATGAGCTAATGTTACGTAGATTTAGGTGTACAAGTAAAACGTGAATCTTTATAGAATAATTCACGTTTCAAACAATAAGTAATGAATACTTATTTAATGATTAATGAATTAAGTAATGAATGAGGTCAGCCCAAGACCTAGTCCTACTAGATAAAGACCACTTTACTAGACCCCTCATATTCAGGTTCAATAATATGAGGGGTCTAGTAAAATGGTCCTTGTTCGACGATTTCATACAAATCTCTTTCCGTCCAGTCTCGGCTGATCTCATGCCAGTGACCGAAATTTTTCCTGCTCCTGGCGCGCGCTTGAGCTAACCGTAAACTGAAAACAGCGCCAACTATTGGCAAAGGAGAGTTACGTGATATAATGGTATAGTCACTTACTATGCGCTATGGTGGAATTCGTATACCCAAAGGGCTACCCATAAGTCGCAATGAACTATTACATCACCGCTAAAAGAGTGGACTCGCCAACCCGCTTGGCCAGTGTCTCTCATTTTGAAGTCATACATCCCTCGTGCACAAGACAATGTACATGAGGGGTCCATGTCCAACTGTGGACGATAAAAAGGCTGATTACAGTATAGGGTTACTAATGTATACACACTGACAATTCTTCACAATTCAAGTTTTGTTTATTTTTTCAAATGTATTTATTTACGTTTACTCTTGAATACTCTTGATGAAACAAGAACCACATTATTTCCCCTCATCAAGAACAGTGTTTAGTGTTCTGGGGCTATCTCGAGTTATTCTTGACTTAACCTACTCTGACCTTCAAGTCTTTGAGCCCACGTCATTTACTAATATATTTTTTGGCTATTTTTTTCACGCCTCAGTAAACTTTATATCATTAGGCGATGTTATTAATCGAGGGTCCTCCAGAACTGGCGAGTCATTGCAAATAAATCCCCAACAAATAAAACCAGGTACCCCACGAAGTATCCCAAATGGTCAAACCACTGTACCATGTAATGTTCAACCTCTTATGGTATGTTCTAATGTAAAAGCAGATAGCGTAGCGTATTAGCGTGTTTTGGTCTATATAGAAAGTCTATGTAGAAAGAGAAGAAAGTAAGGTCAACGAGAAGTCCAATACGGTCCAAGATGAAATCGAAGGAGTGAATTCATGTTAAAAATATTACTTGTAGCTAAAAATCTTTTAAAATATCGACACCTTTGTAGATAGATGGAAGTGGATGTAAAAAGCAGCGGACATCAAAGAAAGTAAATTTAAACGCTTTGATTACTATAACGCGATGTACAATAAACTTTTTAATCTCAAATTCATTACTTTTCGTACTTCATTATTACGTGTAGTAAAGCTTATAGTTATCTATAAGCAGAGTACAGTAGCGAATATCTGTAACAACACACGTCCTGCATTATGTACAGCAAACAATTATCCATTAGTACAGATGCGTTCATCTGAATTTACGTGTACATATGAAAGAAGCATTTCCCCGCTTGATGTCTAAACTCAACGTGATCGTACATGGCTACAGGGACTGAAGCCCAAGCATTTAGAATAGTATATAATCTCTATGTGAGTTACATTTGGTACTCGTTTTTGGAACGAAGTTCCTTTACGCGGCTTGCGGTAGGTATGATTCGAGAGAAAATGTAACGTCACGTAAGATTTTTACCCCCTCCATGCGCTTTTCTTTTTCTCGCCTTTCTCTCGCTCGGACACAGTATGGTCGCGATTCTCGCGATCGTATCGTCGGTATTCGGTAAATTTCGGTAGCGGCCCGATCGCTAGTTCTCTCTCTCTCAGAACTATACCGATTGTTACGCACAAGCGTGCATGTTTCGGAACGCAGCTACTGCAGTGACTGACGTATCTGTCAAAACCTAGAGTTGTGTAGAACTACCCATACGTGAATTGATTTCGAATAAAATACGCATACTTAGTCACTACAGCATTTCATTTACCACTAATTCCCGGCCACAAGCACAACAGAACTGGCGACAAGGATGAGATCGGTCTACAGTGAAAACGAATAACAATGAACCTAAAATACGATCGCAGTAAGTACCTACCTACTTCTTTACATTGATTCCCATGATCCAGGGGCCTCTGCAATCCTGTGATGATAGCCCGCTTCACAAATTCCTATTACTACCTAACTCCGTACAATGGAAAAACAGTTACGACAATTGATATCACATCTTGTCGAAACACTACGTGGAATACAATTACACCAAGCTAGTATTCAACAAACTGTTGCACAAAGTCAGAATGCGACACATGGAACAATCAGTGGTATAAACTTACAGCCACTTACAGTTACATACAAAGAGTACAATTTTTATTTTTTATTTATTTCGACCAACTCAGGATCATAACATATTTTATCATATTTTATTGTTAGTAAGAACTTAATTTAAAAAATTTCTTAGCCTATAGTTAGTAGCACACAGAAAATAAACAAAATATAAATTAAAATTAAAATTATACTAATTTATTTGTCAGCACATGTACCACACAACAACGGTTCATGTACTGACAGTCGAACTTGTTCGAAAACATTACCAGGGTACCGTTGGCTCTGGCCCGGACCCTGCCCATGTGCATGGTCGCGAAAAAACAATCTACCCGCGCTCCGGCGAACATCCCCGACGCGCTACAAAATCGGGGCAACCCCATCAGCATCCTGAATACGTTGTTGTATTACACGCGCAGGGCGCCATACTGCCATACATATTATATTAACCTAAAAGGCGTCACCAACCCCACAACAATATTGCAAATATTTCTAAATTGTGTTGGCCCTAAATATTACCAAATATTTAAGACTGGAATGGGCAAATAGTTGTAAATAGTATATGTAGTTCGTAACAGCGATTGCCAATATCAATTCTTTCACTCTTTAGTCAGCTCGTGGTGCTGGAATGACGAGTACAAATTAAATTGATAAATGGTTAACGAAACCTTTTTTATTAGAAGTATTAAAAAAAAAAAAAAAGTATATGACTATTATTTTCTCTGGCCTATAACTTGTACCACATAATACTATCAAAAGAGCAAGTCACGTCATGTGGGCGCTGCGGCTTTTAAAACCTTTACAGATTAAGGTCATTTCTGAATTGTGATACTGTATTGTGATACTGTATTTAGTTCAGTGCTAAATCCTAGGGACTAGATAGCGCTAACGTGTGAGGATGAAATGGGATGTTTAAGAGTTGTCGGTCTACTGCTGGATATGCACATTCCTACACACTATCTTGTGCATAACGGATGTGTGGCCATAAAACGCCACACTGATGGCAAGTGGGTTGGCGGGTTTTTCTAGAGGTGGTGTAGTTTTCAGGATTTGTGGTAGTGGCTTTGTTGTCTTTTAGTCGCCTTTTACAACACCCACAGGAAGAGATGGGGTGATGCTATTCTAATGCCGACTGAACGGTGGGTCGATCGATGGTGGGGTCCCACGTGACCAAATTGTAGCATTGTCTTCCTAGCATTGTAATCATTAGTATGAGATTAGGACAGAGTATAGGAGGGAGTGCACGCTGCAATCCCACAGCCGGTTTGCGCACTCGACTGGCCACGTTACTCTCCCACACAGAAGACTGCCTTGAAATGTACTGCATTTCCCTCTTTATTGTATTTCCCCCAATGTACATAAGTGTTTCGGTAGTGAGTGAGATATGTCAGAGCTCATTCTCGTTTTTCCCATTTTCCCAACCCTTTCTCCTAATCCATTCCTTCATCTGCAAAGGTAGGCGGCGCATCCCGGGGCGTGCCAATGTTTGTCATTCTGAACTGATGTTGGCATGTATCACGAGTGTCGATGGATCCACTCGCCATCAGGTGGACTGAAAGCTCGTCTGCTGCCTTTTTTCTATAAAAAAAGAAGAATATAGGGAAACACGGTATTAGTTTTAGCGGATTAGGATAATCAAATAAGGCGATAACTGATGTAAAGAATGTAATAACTGTTTCATATCTGAACTAGTCTGGTTGTTTTCAGCGGGGTAATTAGTTGCTCTAGCTAACCTCGTTATTTGGTACAGGTTTAAACAGACAATTTGTATATTATCTGTTATTCAACTTGACGACAACTCTGGGCACCTTCCTTGAAAAGGAGTTACCTACTGCATTCAGTGTGGTCTTCAAGATAGTTTTCACCGCAAGCCATCGTTTGTTCTAATCCTTGCTACTAACCCAAAAGTTGTAGATAAAACTGCCAAATGAGATTTTTTCGCTGAGTTACATGGGAGGAACTTCATGGTGTTGCAGGTGTCCATGAGCGACGATGTGCACCTACCATCGTGGCGGTCGCCCTTCTATAAAGAAACTATTGAAAAGTGAGTATTTGGCTTGGCTCCGCTTCGCAACAGACATTGCGTTGACCCAAATGCGAAAGTAAACATCATGCCTGTTTTCCCGAAAGGTTGAAAATGTTGGGATGACCTAACTTATTTTGTGCATCGTCATTGCCGGCGCACCCTTTTATGTAATTGAAAAATTCCTCGTGACGAAAATATCGAACCAAACTCGTAAGTGGTATGTGAGATATATTTTTCCAAATTTTTGTTTACTTAAATTATGTTAAAGGAATTGGGGGTAAAATATGGTAACTGCATATGGGCATATCGTAGGGCGTGTGGTGTCAGTCGGCGTTAGTATAGCACCACCCCATTTTTTCCCGTGGGTGTCGTAAAAAGCAATTAAGTGATAACAATGACGCTACCATAACCGTTGAGGAAGTAAAAGAGCGATCTCGCCAACCCGCTTGGCCAGCGTGGCGTCCACGTGGTCATCATCCCTCATGCAGAGGACAATATGTATGAGGAGGCTGGTCAAAGGGCTAGTTAGGGTTATGGTACGTCACTTCTTGTTTGTATGGCGCGTTGTATGATGAGTCAGCTGTTAGACAATCGGGTCTCGAGGTAATGTCATTACACACATAACATACCTGTGTTATTTATTCAAATTTCTTTTTATTTTATAAAAGAGATGGTAGACTAGCGTGCAGACCATAAAATGGTAACTGGTCACCGCCGACTATAGGCACCTGTAACTTCAAGGTATGCGGGTGTATTGTTGACCTTACAAAATACGATTCACAAGTCAAGTGGTAGAGTGATACCTTCAAATATAACATGACCTTCGCTCAAAAATACCACAACTTAAATTATCCAATGAAATTTGTCCACAATTATGGCCGTAGTTAGGGATGAGTACGTGATATATTTAGAGCATGCATTGCCGCGAAAATTTTGAGGGAACTTCGTACAACTTTGGCAATAAAGTCTGCATAATGGGATGCGAGTTGCGGCAATGGTCTACCAGATGTTCTCGATTGTATAGCACAAGTACCACGACTATTAGAGTTCGTTGAGCACCTTAGAGATGAAAATCGTTTGCAGTCATGCGACATTAATGTAATAGAAGTATACACACCAATTTTAGATACGATTAATTGTGCGTGAAAATCGTATTGTTTGATAAATATTTATAAAATATTTAATAAAACCTTATTTACTCCTAATTTGAATGACCAGCCATCTTAATTTTTTAATCGGCCGGATAGCACTAAAAGACGTCTATAAACTTAGAATTCATAGAAACATGAAAATGATTTCATTCGAAAGGTAAAGGCACAGACCATGATCAGATTTCTACAAAGTTATTTTTAAATCTATATAGATAATACAAAAACTTCCAGGATTTAACCACATTACAATTTATTAAAAAATATTGAAATAACAGACGCAATAAATAGAAAAGATGAAATTGAATACAAAAATTACCCATAATTTCTTTCTAATTCTCTGCATAAACGAGACCCTTGTAATATTTTTCTGTTAGATTAATAGTTTTTGAGTAAACCTACAAAATAACACCAAAATTTTAAATGTCTTTCGTTACTTTCACAAAGCGCCTACATATATTTGTTTTTATTTTTTGGGAATATTTTTATTTCCTTTAATTTTTCATCGGTGGCTGAAAATCGTCACAATTCACGTCTCAACACCACACTAGTAGGACACATTGACTATTCTGATATATTTATTTTAATATAAACTCACTTTTTACGACTTTCTCTTCACATTCGATTTTAGTGCAAGTAGTAATCCCCCATAGGATGTCTCCCATTTGCGCGTTTCAACCATTAAAGTGTCGTTGGCCTGACACCCGTCTGACCTTCCTACACTTTTCACGCTTGTACATTGATAAATTGTTTTATTATTTTGCTGAGGTCATAATTTAGTCTTTTAATTGGCTCGTCACAACATAACCCAAATTTGGTTACAGTCCGTTGATGGTAACACTGGTTTACATTCTTTATGATAGTAACCCGAGAGAAATGAAAATGTTCTGTCATTAGATTTAATTATTTTTAAATAATTATATAGTGTTTATTTATTTTGTAGAACAATGAAACAAAAGTTAAGCGGGGTCACAGCGCAGGCTGCAAAAAAATATAAATTTATTTAATATAGAATTAACTTTAATCTAACAATTATTACAATCTATAACTATATCTACAGAACGTCTTGCTTCTACCGATGTTAGGCATAAAAGGAGTTCAGTTTGAAGCGGTGGCTGCGATGAGGCGGCACGTCAAGCAGCACGTTTGGTGCAGTGTCAGCGCCTCGTGCCTTGTGTTGCAATTGTGTGACCAAATGGGCCCGGTGCAGACGCAGCGATCTTCCTATGTTAAGCATGTTAGGCACAAGAGTAAATATTAGGGTAAGTACAATGTTATTTTTTAATTGTTGCCTTACACTGAAATAGGTACTATTAACATTTATTCCACGTTAAAACACTTACCTAATAGTTTTCCCAAAAATTTATAAATAAATTTAAATGAAGTCTTTCCCTTTGTTGTTTTTTTAATACTCACTATACTAACTAGTGTTAGCTATCCGCTACTATTAGATACCTATAATATTGAAATAATAAATAAATAATAATAATAAAAGAAATAATAAAAAATCAGTGCGAATGTAGCTACGCGATAACAGTGAGTAGTTTGTGAAAAAAAGTGGTGAATTTTAAAACTCATAGAACAAGTAGTAGGGGCGAGTGCACGCTGCATTCTCACAGTTACCCCTCACTCACAGAAGGTTACCCCTTGAAACGTACTGCATTCTCTAATTTATCGTAATTCCCCAATGTACTTACGTACGTGTTTCGGTAGTGAGTGAGATATAGCAGACCGACCCTATTATCCCAATCCATTCCTTAATCTGCAAAGGTTGGCAGCACATCCGGCGGTGTGCCAACGTTTGTCATTCTGGACTGATGTTAGCATATACCGCGGATGTCCATGGGCGACAGTATCCACTTACCATCAGGTGGACTGTATGCTCGTCTGCCGCCTTTTTTCTTTAAAAAAAAAACAAAATGAGTTACGAAAGAAATTCAACGATAAGAGAGTGCAGGTATTTTTTTTTAATCCTCTATAATCAAATATCTTAGGACAAACAAGTATTAAATTATTAATTATACAGGATCTTGAAAGCGCTTAATAACATATTTATTATTAATTATAATATACAGGATCTTGAAAGCGCTTAATAACATATTTATTATTAATTATACAGGATCTTGAAAGCGCTGAATAACATATTTATTTCTATCGAGGTTTTGAACGCCACATTGCATGTACGAGTATAGGACTTGCTAAAACAATGTAATTATTCTACGTTATTTTGGGGTTGTGGTCGGTTCTTAATTATGTGTCTATTTATTTAGGTTGCGTGTTCGTATATTTAATCGAGGCACTTATTTATATCCTCCAAATACTTTATTTTACATGATTACAATTGCCAATAACGATTACACAGATCGGTGAGCAGGAGACGACTAAAGGTAGCAGGTAGGAGGGGAGGTACGGTGTCACCAGCCTTTGCTGCTGAGTTAACAAAACCTTGTCTAGCACTCGACACCGTGTCAGCACTGTGTCCCTTACAGTCATAATTTAGATTTTTCTTACACGTGTTTTATCAGGTTACTAAGAAACGATTATCAGCAAGATTCTGTAGATTGACAAGATGCAAATTTTGCGTTTTCCTTACCAACCAACCCTCTAATTATATCATATCAATTTTATCTTAATTTGTACTTAAAATATATTTTAATACCAAAGTTAAGGGCTCTCATAAAGATAAGCATCGCTGGAGTTTTGTGTTCGCCAAGTATTTTGAAATTTCGGTGTTTCGGTAATATTTCGTTATACGTTACTTTATGTTGACGTATTTCATGTTAATTATGAAATATTTGATAGTAAAATACAATGAAGTTTTTCCTTGATATATGTATATCAAGGAATATATACGTATATTAAATAGATTTATTTCGGTAGTAAGATAATTCTTTTACTAGCGAGATATTGCGTCTCTCTGCCTTTTCTATCGCCTATATATTTACAAGGGGGCTGACGGTTGTCCTCTGAAGAATTGTTCGATATAATTCTCATCTCAGATTTATACAACGCATCTCCCGTCACAGAAGTACGGCATCAGCATTTTCTCGATACAAAGGTGTGTCGCACACTGTACGGTCAGAAAACCGTTATATACTGCCTGTTATAGAATAAACTGCCTTAAGAAGTCCTTCCATTACACTACGACATGGGGTTCTTCAGTTATGCTTTTTGCAAGACCGGCAGCGCACTCGCATGTTCCATGGTGTTACAGGTTTCCATAGGCGGCGGTAGCCACGTATGATCACGTGAACCGCTTGTCCGTCTGTCTTCTTAACAATAAAAAAAAAACTATTATTAGAGAGACGTTATCTCCTGATGCTGAGTAGACGCTGAAGATTAGACTTAGCTAAACTTGGCTAAACTTTGACACGTGTCAAAACAAAAGAGAAACCTTTCAAAGGGCTTTGAAAATGTAGATGCCTAAATATTTTTGTTTTTTTTTGTGCCGCCGAATGGTTTTATCATGGGGATTTTTTAAACAATTAACCCGGGCGCTGGGGACGCAGAGATAACGCTCAAACGAGACCCCAAACATACACGGAGTTTAGAAAATAAATTAACATTAATTACCTATTTAATTACTTTTTTATTGTAGAACTTGTGCTAAACAAGCATGTCGTTCACGACACCAGTGCCGGTGGGCCAATTCCACTAACATGTACAGTTTATGTTTCAGTTTCAATAGACGTTCGCCTTTGATTCTACTAATCATTATAATACGCAACAAAACTGAACCAGTCCCCGGCCCTGTTATTAAAACTCTGTATTTCCACGATAGACCTGTAATAACTATGGATAAATCTATGGAGTGCGTGTAAGTCGGTGTAAGTGATTTGGGTGAAAAAAGTGTTGAATTTTAAATAGTCGTTGAACACAAATTGTTAGTTTTCCCGAAATAAATTCATTGTTAAGAGGATATAGGTATTCTTTATTTCACCTTGTATAAGAATAAAACGAATTTATTATTTTTTTGTAAGGAATTTGAATGGCTCAAAAGACCTTTGCATGTAGTAAAAATACATACAAACACTCTCACACTACATTATACATTGGCATACAGGAATACAGGAATGGTAATATACAGGTATACTACACACAGGCACGTAGTAGAATGAATGGAAAACAATAAGAATTATGTCAATTGTACGGGTTTATAACTAGTTTGAGGGTCAGAGCTCCAACTATTAATTTATTTCTGCGTATTTTAGTTATTTATAAAAAAAATCTTGCTTTCGTAGCTCCTGGACGCGGTCTATTCCTAAGCAAATATTTGTTCGTCGTCGTGTGTTAATTTAAAACACTGACATGACGGTATAAGCCTTTGATGTAAACCCGGATAAAAACCAAGTACACCCAGAGGTCCATGTGTTGAAATTAGTATTATATATACGGGACGTATTTTACTACTCCAAGCACAGCTCTCTCCACCAGCCATAGCTCACTAAGCGAGTTTAAACTTACTCGTATATATCAGGTCACGTTGCGGCACCGAACCGAACGGACTCACCAGTGGGGTCCCGAAGATAAACATGTCTCCGAATACCCATATAGGGTTTTGGTTCTGTTTGAAAATCAGTGCTATATAGCGTTTTCATGGTATATAGCTTGTTCTGAGACTGATGCTCTTTCAACACATATGGGATTGAGTAGTTATATTGTCATTTTTGTTTACTGCCGTCTCTGTATATTCAAGACATTTTAGAATTAAATTGATTATTATCTATCTATATAATTACGTGTGTAACTTTGATTGTTTTATAGTTGTAAAAAGGCGACTTTCCGCTTGCGGCCCGCGGGATGTGCGATACTCATGTTCTCGATTAGAGAGAATACTCACCATAAGGACCCTTTCGTTGGAATGGGAATTATTAAGGAGGATTTTGTATTTCATCTCTGCCTTTTTATTTTTTCTTTTTGTAATGCAAGCTGCGTAACCTGTCAAGGTAAATGTATCTTTAATGTTCAATTGTTTTGTATTAGTACTGGGCCTTTTGAGCCCTGTTGCACTTGACTGGACAAATAAGTAAATTCTTCTTCTTATTCTTTAAGGGGTGCACGCTGCAATTCTAACAGCCATTGGGCGCACTCGAAGTGACCCCGTTACCCCTCTATCACAGAAGACTCCACTTAAATGTTCTGCATTTCTCACTTTATCCTCAATGTATTTCAGTAGGGAGTGAGATATGTCAGAGCCCATTTCCATTCCATTATATCCTATCCATTCCCTTTTCCATTCCTTTATTAAAATCTGCTTCCAAACCTCAAAAGGTAGAGAGTGCATCCAGGGGAGTGCCAACGTTTGTCATTCTGAACTGTTGTTGGCATGTACCACGGATTCACTTACCTATCATTTAAAACTGGCTATCAACTTTTTTGCATGTCTTGACCTTTCCATTTAAATTTAGTCACTTCTGGCACCTGAAATAAAGGAATCAGTCAGTGTAAATTCATCTTTTGATCGCCGCCACTCGATGTAAGCAGGGATCAAGGGATATAAGTCAGATGCGGGCGACCTTCGCCCTACCCGCTATTTGTAACACGTGAAACTGAAAACATTATGTGTGTTTTAGCAGATTAAAAACGGGTTCGTGCTTGTGTTTTGTGGAATTAGCGGTTACCTTACCGTAGGAATGAAGGCGGACAGGAACAACGGCTTAAGGCGTCGTTTCTCAACATTTTCAGCGCCGCTACCCTCTAAAAAGATAAAAAATAAAGTAATAATTATGAATTAATGAATCCAATAGATATACCTAACACAAAACAATAGCAGATAAAGGTAATCAACAATATTTTCTTAAATTTAAACTAAGCCAGAGGATGAAGAACATGAATATTTATGTATTGTGTTGTGTCTTGTTCCCTAATTAGGTCGTAATTATGTTCTTTACCGTTTAACATTTGATTATAAATCATCGTGTACAACAAATAACAATTTGTTTATAAGTAACTATAGTTTAGTTGTTTAGATTTAAGTATTCTCGTCTCATTGTAAATTATAGATTTATCTTCCCGTCAATAAATGTATCATATCATTCAATTATTAAATAATTAATAAAAGGTTCCTCGCACAAATATTCTGTACCCAATCAACTGCGACCTCCTGTATATGTCTTTGCGATCCCCAGGTTGAGAAACGTTGGCTTACAGACAAATGGCTCTAATCTACATCTACCTGAAAAGCCTTACTCCCACAAGTTCCATGTTGTCCGTTCTACATGAAACACTTGTTCCATATATGGAACTGTTGGGTATTAAAAAATCGCATTTTTCCTTATTCCCAGAATCATTAATTCTATACATTTCATAATCACATTAGTTAAAACTTACAAATAGAAACGAAATATTTTACTTACGTGACGACTATTTGGCGATTCATTTTTATATTTATTCGGTTTCTTTGAATTTTTTTCACAACTAGCGTAAGCCAATGGACAATCAGTATACCTACATTTAAATATAGTGGGCAGTTAGAGTAAAGAGAAAAGAAAAGAAACTCAAAAGGTGAGAAAATTCGGGTTCCAAAGTTGTATAAAATTACATTGAACTAATAGGAATTTATATCGCATTTTGAAGGTATTTCTGAGAGTAAAGGGCCAAAAAATAAAGGATTACCGTTCGTCCATCCTGTAACCTCCTCGAAACATTGTACTATCCTTTCCTTTCAATTTTTCTCAAGGTCATGCATCAGTCCCTCATGTACAAGACAATGTACATGAGGGACCATGTTCGACCTTACTAGAAGCACAATAAGGTGTAAATCTAGATATATAAGTACATCATCATGGGGTGTCACCTTCCAAATAATGTTTGGTGGTCAGCTGGTGAAGTTTTCATCTATCTTCCACCGCAATCTTCAAGTCGTGGTACTTGAGGCCGGACCAATCCTTATGGCCCATCCACCTCCTTCTCTGGCGACTTGGTGCTCTCTTTCCAGGGATCCTGCCTTCTAAGATCAACCTTGGAAGCATATTTTATATACAAAACCTATTGTCTACATTACTAAACCTATGTATAGCTCGCCTTTGGTATAGGAATGTTTGCAGACCAACCCTTTATCCAACCAATATACCCGTATGCCACCAACAAACTTCTAAATATGGCAGAACGGGATCCCTCGCGTCAGTCCCCGTTAATAAAACAAAGTCCCGAAATTTTGTTAAATCCCACCCAGCCCGAGTTAATTAATCAAACTTGTATACTCGGCCGCATTATTTATGAATACTTTTAAAGTTCTGAAGCTGGATCATGCCGATGTAGGTATACCAGGGATATATTAATTTTGCTTTAAAATAAACTCTAATCTTCAAAGTTTTGACATTATATCCTTGTATAGTTCTTGTAATTCGCGAGCGTGCGCGCCGCTCTTGCTTGTAGTTTATGTCCTTCACGCGAATGTTAATTTTCGCATATTCGGATATTTATTCACAAAAAAATATTGGCCTATGAGTGTTTGAAATACCGTTATTTTCACATATCCTGTGACGTCCTGTAGAGAGATTCTGTTGTGAGCTTAAGCTTAAATGATTATTCTCTATTACTATTCTTTCATGTTGTTGATGTTTTCGTCAGTCAAAGACGTTGAACGTCGATCGGAATGAGGTAAGTCTTCAACCACATTTCTGCCTTCTTTGAACCATTCGTATGCTAGTGTTCTTGACAAAGCAGACTCACTGTAGGCTTTCTCTAACAATTTCAACGATTCAACTCAAGAAATTCATTGGCGAAATAAAATTTAGGGCAAACACTTTGTTCGATATTTTTATGCATCATAAAATTCACAGAGCACACTTGAAGTCAATTAACTTAACTAACAGCTGTAAACAAATAGGCCAAAAGTTTATAATAAAGTAACATTGTCGATTTAAAAAAGATATTTTAGTTATATTAATTATTTGACTATTACAAAAATATTTTAAGATGGAAATTAATCAATGTTTTAATACTTTCTTCGAAATGTGTTTCCTAATGTTTCCCTAATCCTAACGTACGACGCTGGATCTTTGATCCGATCTTCAGTTACGTCACGGTCAGTTACGTCAAAAGCTCTGGGTAAAAGTACCTATATTTTAAAAAGTCGGTTTCTTCATTGTTTGATTTTATAGTACCTATATCCAACGGTAGATCAGTCTGTGACGCCACGAGCGCTGGTTAGAGGTATATTTTCCAAATAAGTAGCAGCGCGTACTGGATATGCCCCGCTTGATGTCTTCCGGCGTATACGGGGCCTCAAAAACTAATAATAATAAACTAATATATCAAATCTGACATAATATTATCTATCAAATCTGACATATTATCTGATAAATTTGACACATCAAGCACACATTAAAGTTATACGTAGCTAACAGTACCATAGCAGTATTATGCCATCGTCGCGTTACAACGATGCTCTCGTGTTTAATTCTTACAAATTGCGCGGAATGCGACAGACATTCTACAAAGTAAACTGAGATATCCAGTGTTGAATCTAAAATATCTTTTGTATTCGCACAACACTGGACGTAAAAAGATAAATATATTTTAAACACATAGACCATACTCTTATAAGCTAAATAAATATCCTTTTAATGCTAAATTTCTTTCGTGAAAATTAACAAATTTTTGTTCTACTTGTTTTCAAAATTCAGCACTCTGTGTCGTGAGTTCAGAGAAGCATACAGAGATGAACACATGCAACACCCAGACCCCCACAAACACCTGTCTTTAAACAAATGATTATCCTACCGGGAATCGGACCCGGGACGTTTTGCACAGCAGGCAGGGTCACTACCAACTGAGTCAACCGATCGTCTAATTTACATAGATACGTCTAATTTACATAATTTACATAGGCGACTCCATTTTAAATTAAATTGATTACTATTTTGATACTAACATTAAAGTAATAAATAAAACTGAAACAAACAGCAGCGGTTCGATTAATAGCTGTTTATAAATGGAGTGTGTAGAGTAGCGGTTCGTAGTACCACATAGAGCACAGGGTAACAAGTCGTAAGTTGTAATCTCATGGTACTTGAGGCCGGACTATTTCTTAATGTCCTCCACCCATTTCCTTTTCTAGGGACATTACCATGTCCCTAGAAAAGGTACTTTTTTCCGGGATTCTGCTTTCTAGGATCAACCTTGAGAAAACGAAACTTTGTACCCTTCTTATAATATAATATTTATGTTAGGTGTCGAGTACAAGCTGTCGAATGGAGCTTAAAGGAGTTGTGAAACTATACACACGCCCACTCGACCAGACTCAACGATTTAAATAAATGGTTTCGCAAAAATTGCTACTCCAACATGCCGCTGAGAAAGTAATAAGGTGATTGCAATTCAGTCTAACTGGTTCTTTTAGTTTTACTCGTATCAAATTGCATTTGAGTGAATATTCCATACTAATTGCCTTTTTATACTGTGCGGTGTGGCTTGGTGTGCCTTCCGCATTGCGGTACGGTACGAAGATTTGTTCTGTTCGAATCGATTAATCCTTACAATCCTTTATTTTTATTTTTTTGTTTTTTAAGTCACTCCTTTTATGTAGATGGCATAGTATTGACTAAATTTAATTAACGTGTATGCTATGGAACCTACAACTGATACTACTTCCATTATTTGAAATATCCCAGTTATATTTAAGTGACCATATTAGTTTTGTCGGTTATTGATGAAAAAAATAAAAATTTTCACTCAAACAACGCATTACACTGAAACATAGGTACACTCACACAGATTTACATACCCTTTTTTTATTTGTCCTTCTGTACGGAAATAAAGGTGGCAAACGAACAGACAGGAAATATTTTTTGGAAAAATGAAAAATTATATATATGTATATGTTTATCAGTTTGACTAGGTATAATAATTAAATTTACCATATCTGTATTCTGCCTCATGTTACTATCGGCGGTTTTATTTAAGTATTGATGTAATAATTAATAAAGATCTATTGTTACCAAAGGCGATAGGATTACTTATCGTAATTAGTGATTGTATAATCTTCGATTTAAAGCATTGAAATTTATTTGCGTCACCCTTAATTTTAATGTTTGGTAACAAACACACCGTTGTAAAAACTAAGTCTATGTCCTGGTGAGCGGCGCGAAGTGACGCGTCGCCTCGCGCTATGCGTCCCGAAAATATCAATTCGTTGTGCACACATGTGTATGTGTCCTACGTGAACAGTACGTCTAGCATTGCGGCGCATGACGCGTGTCTGTTTTGTTTTCAATGCGTCGCGTCGTGCTTAATCCTATGTTTAACTGCGAAAAGTCTTTGTAAATATAAATATTTCAAATGAACGTTTTCACTAAATAATAACCGACAAATATTATATTTTACTATGTCGAAATTTGAAATAGTAACTATTGACGATGAGGTGGATGACCGCGTTAACTATTCCCACGTAAGACAACTTGACCGCGACGCTCGACGCAGTGTATCGCAACGCGTAACAGGACTAAGCCTTAGGATATAATGGAATTGACACGCGTGACGACATAAAAGTTCAATAAATGGATTAAAAAAAACAAATATAAATACAACTACACTTTTCGATTGAAGAATTGTTAAAACATGTTCAGGCATTTTTGTTATAGCACGAATTTTCAAAATAAATTCATCGCATCGAGTATGAAAGAGAACGTGTGAAAATATGAATTAAAAAAGTTCCTCTGGACCGTATCTTCGGAATGTTCCGCGGAACAGCGATTACGTCCATAATATTCGTTTTTATTGCTCTTTCCATTCATATTACTGTTGTTTCATTCTTTTTAGCAAGTTTCGGCCATACTCAAGTTTTGTTTTTAACAATTGTTATCTCTCAGCGCAGATGTTTTATGAAAATTTATGCAGCCCAAGACAGTTCCGTTGTTTTGCAATGTTTAATTTTCAGAAAAGTTACTTTGGCGAACCGTGATTAAGGATAATAAAATGTATTTTAATTGGTAGATCAATTGCTTTAATTTGATTTTACGACACTTTATATAATATTTTATAACTCATATAGGTATTATACTCCGTAATATTTCATAAGAGATCAATTCAAAAACTCATAATTGTTCTCAAATGCGATGTCGTTTGGAACACTGGATGGGAATTTATTGAATATTTGGTCTACAGTGCAGCGACAAGAATGCTGTTAATTTATCGAATATTTGGTCTACAGTACCGAGAGAAGAATGCTCTTAATTTATTGAATATTTGGTCTACAGTACCGAGAGAAGAATGCTGTTAATTTATTGAATATTCGGTCTATAGTTCATCGACTAGAATGCTGTTAATTTATTAAATATTTGGTCTACAGTGCCGACAGAAGAATGCTGTTAATTTATTGAATATTTGGTCTACAGTGCAGCGAAAAGAATGCTGTTAATTTATTGAATGTTTGGTCTACAGTGCCGCGACAAGAATGCGGTTAATTTTTTGAATATTTGGTCTACAGTGCAGCGACAAGAATGCTGTTAATTTATTGAATATTTGGTCTAGAGTGCAGCGACAAGAATACTGTTAATTTATTGAATATTTGGTCTACAGTGCAGCGACGAGAATGCTGTTAAATTATTGAATATTTAGTCTACAGTGCCGCGACAAGAATGCTGTTAATTTATTGAATATTTGGTCTAGAGTGCCGCGAGAACAATACTGTTAATTTATTGAATATTTGGTCTACAGTGCAGCGACGAGAATGATGTTAATTTATTGAATATTTGGTCTACAGTGCCGCGACCAATCCTTGCCTGTGTTAATTTATAGGAATTTGTCATTTGTGTTAATTTGTCTGTGTGTTTCTGATTTGTAACATGTTGGTAAAGTGCCAAGTGGTAAGGTGCCTAAATTGTTTGAAGGGATTTCAAACACCAATCCTTGATCACTTGCCATCTAGTGAGCCGCGCGTCAGTCTGCCACCTCTTCTCAGAAATAAATACTTCAAGTGCTAATTTCATAAGATTCATAACAATACTAGGTAACTAAACAGAAATTCTACCTTACAGAAGAACAATGCTACCAAATCAAATGTTCATTCATTTATTTGCAATAAATATTTATTTAAGTACTTATTTATGGGAAATCAAAACCACAAAAATAAATTATTGACCCCAACCACACAATATGTATTGTATGTATATCTTTGGTATTGATTTTGCTATATTTTTTTTATAAGTTACAATTTTTATCCACAAAAGGCTTTCCAAGCAAAAAGTCATCCAGTTTAATGTCTATTTTCTTCCCTTATAATATCTTTATGTAATATGTTACAATCGTTTATTTCAAATCGTCCAATATTTGTTTGGTATTTCTTTTGGGAAATTGGATGCCTTGTCCTTGTTATTTGGGAGCGGTATTTCCGAGTAAATAATTATTGACTGCTGTAGCTATAATATCAGATGATATTTTCTCTTATCACTCATTCCTTACTGTTATTTATTACTAGCGATGCCAGTGACTTTGCTCGCGTGAACTCGTGATTCCCGTAGGAACTTTTGAATTTATCTGGAAAGTAACCTAAATGTTAACCCAGCATATAGGTTATAACTATGCCAAGTTTCATTCAAATCCGTCGAGTGGGTTTTGCATGGTCTGTCGTTCAGACAGACAGACAGACAGGCAAACAAAGAATTCAAAAAATATTGTTTTGCACTTATTTAATATTGATAACATATTTTCCAAAAAAAAGATCAAGTACAGACACGGCTCTTCTACGACTGTATTATAAGTATGTATAGATTAGGTATTTTGTACTTATTATACGTATTAGGTACATTTATAGACACTAATTTTAGGTATAAGGTAGTTAGGTGGGCGTGTGGAGTCGTGTGGCTTTGGACTACCCCATTTCTTCCCATGGGTGTCGTAAAAGGCGACCATAACAAAGCGGCAATTACAAACTCTTAGGAACTCTTTTGAGATAGGTACATATGATGATGCTCCAAACATCCCAGTGACAACGTAATAAGTCATTTTGCCATTGGCAAACGAAATATCACATTTTACAAACTTAACGTCTTATCATTATATTGTGTACCAGCGGTACCGGCGACTTCGTTTCCGTGAACATAGGAACTTCATAATTTATCTGGATAAAAAGTACCCTAATTTTTAATCGAGCAAATAGTCGTAAATTATAACTATACCAAGTTTCATTAAAATCCGTCCCGCGGTTTTTGTGTGACGCGTGTTCAGACAGACCGACATTCTATAATTCCAAAAAAAAAAGAAAAATGGCTCTGTGTCACACGTACAAGGTTGAGTCAAAAATTATGCACACTTTACGTTCTACAATTTACACAAAAATAGGGGTTCAATATGAACATCATTCAATATGTACACTTGGTCCAGCGGTGCACGAGTTTTTGTATTCTGATCGCGCAGCCACTTTTGCACCGCTTCCTGCGCAGAGACTTGATGGAAGCTGAGCTCGTCGTGGATGATTTAAGGGGCAGAACCATGACTGATGTTCAAAGAAGACGCTACCTCATCGATGATAACTCGCCTATCTGCCAGAACCATCTCCCGAGCTTGCTGAATTTTGTCGTCCATCATGGACGTGATCGCAAGTGTTACCGCCGCCCATTCACACCTGCAACACCAGGGTGTATGCGGGCGCGCCGCCGACCTTGCAAAATCCTATTCACAGCTTTCTTGAAGAATCCCATATCGTATCTTAATGGAAAGACCTCTTGAGGCTGTTCGTTCCACAGGGTTCGCGGTATAAAATGATTTTTGGATGTTATGATGAAAGTAGATATTTTTTGACTCGTCCTTGTACTTTCACTGCAATGACATTTTCCAAAAAACATTTCTTGCTACGATTTCATTATCAAATGAAAATTGAACAAGAACAGAGTAAGAAACTGGAAAAACATTGACATTGGATTGACAAAAAAACACCGATTTTTGAGTTATCATAACTGTTTGAAATGCTACAGAATTAATTGTATTGCAGGTAGGGACACGGAAAAAGTATCGATGATTTTCGGTAACAAGTACTTTTTATTTCATACTTTTGTACTCGATATTTTAATCAATACTTTTAATACTACTCACGAGGACAGTTTTGTAAAAAAAATTGTCAAGTACTTTAAGAAGTATAATGTTTTTGGGCTGTCAATTTTATTTCTTCGCAATCAAATGTGTATCGTGTGTTTTCGCTATCAAGATTTTTTTAGAAAAAGTATCAAAAGCGAAGAAATGTATCGGATACCTTGAGATATCGATACATTTCTATCAATACTTTGATGAGTACGATACATTTTTTAATACTACAATAATTTTAAGTAAATTATCGATATTTTTCATTTGATACTGTGTCCCTAGTTACAGGGTTGGAAGCCTGTATGCAACCATATTACATAACTGACGTGGTCTCTATTCGTAGACACCGCATCAGTTGTCGGTCCTGCGACAGATGCCATCATTATTATTGAAATGAGGAGTAAATCCGGGGTTAATGTGTTTGAACGCACATTAGCACCAAATTCGCAGCTACAATCTGTTAAATCCTGTGTGGGATTTAAGAGCTTTGTCCATTTCACAATACTGGGACAAAAAATATCACCAGACAGGTTTTTGTGGTTTGGCCGAATATTTTTGTAGCTTTTCATCATCCTAAAGACTTTTACCTAAAAAAAAAAACGGAACAATATGTCATTTTATTGATTGCACTGAGGTCTCAATATCTGGGATCCTAGAATAGACAATAACGTCCTGTTCTCAGTTAATATACCACGCCTAGGAAGAGGCCGTGAGTCTTGGAGGCCTGGGAGTGGCCTCTTCCGTGAACTTACGTATTAAAATTTCGATTAAAGAATGCAAGTTCGATTTAAAGAAATTTATTTCTCAAAAAAACATTACGTTGTTCACATAAACTAAGAGAAATTAACGGAACATGAACTTAGATACTAGTACATTGAGCCCATCGGAGATACAGTATCGTTTAACAAATACTGCTTTAACTTATATTTGAAACTACTTACAGATAAACAATTTTTATATTCTATCAGGTAACCAAAAAAGTTCGTGCGCTTTTTCTTATACAGACTACCATGGATATTTTTTTAATTATTTATTTATAGCACTGGTTTATATACTGCCATTAACTTTCCTATGTATTCCTCTTTCATTTGATGCATACAAATTTTACGACAATTGTATAATTCCTATTGTGAAATAATTTAAAATGGCCACGAACAAAACGTTAATTCGAAGTTGTTTGCTCTATGAGTAGAAACTTGGCACCGAAAATATGTACCGCATTCGGTGATGATGCTGTAAGTGATCGGACGGCACAGAAGTGGTTTAAGAAATTTTCCTCGGGAGATTTCAGCTTGAACGATGAAGCACGCTCTGGAAGACCGAAGATCATTAACAACGAGGATCTTAAAGAAGTTGTGGAGGCAAATTCCAGTACAACGTGCTTAGAGCTTGCAGAAAGGTTCAATGTGAGTGATGAAATCATTCGATTGCACCTTCACCAGCTAGAGAAGAAGTGGAAGTTAAGCAAATGGGTCCCACATGAATTGTCATATGGTAACAAATTAATTCGCATTATATTAAACCCCGCGAACTTTTTTGGTTACCTGATATTATATAGCTGAGCTCCCTCGAACTGTATATTTTTATTAGGTAATTAGGTAATTCGAATATCTTTATTCCTTGTGCGTTATTTGTTTTGTTTTTTATTATAAATATGATTTACAACATTAATAACAATGATTTACAGGAGAACAATAATAAATGCCTTTTACTTACTACCCGCAACATCGTCATAATTTTAAATCCGATAAAGCGGGTAACAGCACACCGCTCAGATATATTTACGTAATAAATTATGAGGCTCGTCTTGTTTTTGCCCGATACATCAAAGTCCGCGCGAGGCCTCGCTGTCATATTTTAACAACGAGCTATTTATTCCCATCTTTCGTGGAGTTTATTAAATATTATGTATGAGCTGTCTACATAGATATTAGAAATTGTTTGCGCTTTTCTGTTGAAATATAAAGGGGTTTATGTTACTGCGCCGTAGCAGTAGCAGAAATGTAATCCTTCTTAAAGTATATTTATTGCTGTGTAGTTAAGAGCTATTTTTCTTGTAGGTAGTGCGTGAATAACGTAGTTAAATGTATTTAAAATTTATTATTATTGGGTTTTAGGGCGTATTTCATAATTAGATAATTTTCTCTAAATCTATAAAAAAAAAATGAGCGGAGATTGTGCACGCTGCAATCCAACAGCTGGGCGTACTCAACGGGCCACGTTACCCGTTCTCACAGAAAATTATCACAAAAAGTAGGTACTGCATTTTCCACTTTATCCAATTCCGTACATGTTTCAGTTTGTGAGGTAGGTCACAACCCAATCCAATCCTATCCCTCCCCATTTTCCAAACCCTTTCTCGAAATCCATTCCTGTATCTCCTAAAGTAGGCAGCTCATCTGGGCGCGTGTCTTAATTTGACATTCTGGACAGACGTTAGAATTTACTCGTCCGCCACTTACTTTAAAAAAAATCCGTAGAAGGTCTATTCTCATTTGACATAAAAGTGGACATAAAGTAATATTCCTCAGTGCAAACATCCAGATATAGACGGATAGATTATGATTACGCAGGAATCCAGCGATACACACAAAAATTACAAAAATGGTTTGGCACAAGTATCACATACAATTTCTTATTTTTATAATAACAATCTCATTTTTAACTTCTTTGTTATTTTTACTAGAGCATTTACACAAAAAAAATACAGATGATAAAACACTTATAAATTCAACATACTGTTTGCAATACTTTAAACACGTGCATAGTTCAACACAGGCATGTGAGTATGATAAAATGTATAAACAAAATTAAAATTGGATCAACATGAATCCAATACAATTTACTAGAACATCAAACATGCGAAAAGTTGGCCTCAATTCAGTGTATCATAAAAAAATATAATCTAACAATTATTTTGCACAGATATTTCATCAAAAACATTTCAATAGAAACTTATTTTTAAAATAAATATCTTACATTCGTCCGTCCTAACGGGAGTTGTGCTTTCATACACGCAATACACTTTATCTTACAAGATATTGTAAGGTGTGTTAAGTTGACGCCGAACTCGTGCTTCTCGTTCAGTCTATTCCAATACTACGTCTCAAAAGCGAGTCGTTGTTCCAAAACAAAAAATGGCTAATTGCGCAATAATCAATTGTATAAAACTCGTTAAAATTGTTGAACCGAGGCGAGGGAGTTGTTTCGTTTCATCGGTGAGTGGTTCCCGTCACTAAAATGTACTCGTGACGTGACACGCTTGGTTTCCATACAATTTCATGAACATATACTTGTATGAGCCTAAAACGTCCCACTGCAGAGCCTTAATCCACCAGTGCGGATTGGTGGATCACATTCTCCAGATTTTTAAATTTCTGGAGCATGCGAATTTTCTCACGATGTTTTCCTTCACCGAAGAACAAGTGACATTTTTCTATTAAATTCACACTTCAGCAGAAACTCAGTGGCACGGGCCGAGGATTTGAACTCACGATAACACAAATGTGACTCGAGTGTCATACTCGTATTAATAAATATTTTATCGATTTTTTAGAGAATTACGTAATTTCAATTTTCTTTTCATTTTCTCAAAAAACAATTAAGTGCGACATAACTAAAACGAAATATCTAACAATAACCCATTTTCCTTATTTATAAGTTACGGTATTCCTGGAGAGATGTCCGGAACAATTTATCACGGGCTATAAGTTAGGGGATTACGACTCTACGAGTTTTTGTGCTGAGGACAATGCCAGAAACCCCGCGGAACCCGAGCGAAACTTATAAAGATAATTGTTGAGTGGTGACGTCATGATATACCGTTCTTAGAGGTCTATGTAGGCGCTAATGGAGAGACCACATGTTTGAATGATGTAAATGAACTGTATTTATATATTTTGGGTTTGTATTTATAATCAATTCAGTTCAGTCAATTATATAGGCCGGCCTCAGAATAGTCTTATCCCACCTCTTTCCGCGAGTGTCGTAAAAGGCGACCAAGGGATAACTAAGCCGCTACTATAATTTTTGACGAACAAAACCACTTCTGAAAGAGTATATTCGCCAACTCGCTCTGCCGGCGTGGTGTTTTAAGAAATAACGACATCACTTTTATTCTAATATATAGAAACGCCAATAAGAGTAGGTCCCCCAACTTACCTCACTTCCTTTGACCTGAATTCAATTTGTTCAACCAATGTTTTAACTACATTTTTATACTTGCCAGTTGCAACTGACCGCACTCTGTACAGTTATATAACTTTGATCAAAGGTACGTCAGTATGAGAACACACAGCGCCTTGATTTGATTATAATCCGGGATACGACCGCATATTTTATTCAAAATCAAAGGAACTTTGAATTAATCTACGATATTAGAGCTACATGTATTTAGAATTAAGAGAGTAGAGCCTAAAGTATTACTTGGAACAAGGTCCTTGGGACAGAAGAAGAAGGAAAATACCACCGTCTCGCTCCTCAAAGCACCACCGCAAGCCCTCAAGCGATTTTGAAGATAAATCAAGAGTTTCATTTCAAGACCTCCATAGTCGTTGGTTCCTGCGCCGCCACTCTACGAGTCCGGTGAATTAGAACTACGCCTACCACGAGCACAACATCCCGTTCAGCCGCGCCCTGGGGTGACCACACACCACAGACCACGAAGAAGGCGCCGTTGAAGGGACTGGAGACAAGAAAACATACGGACAGTTCGAAGGGGCCGTTCGTGTGTGTTCAAGTCATCCAAAAAATATTGTTGTAAGTCATTCGATCCGAGTGATTCTACATTCATTTGTCAATCATTGGGGTCGGATGATTTACAATAATAATAACAGATGGTCCCCGAGTTGGATAAGGGGGCCATTTGTAACAATTTACATTTTTTTTTCAATGAGAAGTTACATTTAGGAAACCGAAATAAGATTTTTATACAGATAAAAAACAAATATAGTACTAAAAATTTACTAAATATTTGAATTGTACTAAATATTTACACTGTTGGACAAAGGCCCTCCCTCTTCTATGCCAGACTGTCCTGGTCAATATAATTAAACTGAACATAATTAAATAATAATATTTTTACAACAGAAACAAAATATGTCGTTTGAGAGACATAATTTAATCACAATCTCCGAAACCGTCCATGGTTGCGGAAAACTATAAGAAAAAGCTCAAAAAGATGAATCTCTGGGTTCAAAATTGAATTAGTTCATTATTGAGAAAATTATAGGACTTGTTCCCATGGGGACGATATAATAATTTAATATTGTAATTTTTCACCGTGTCTCGAACTAGTCGCCTCGTTCTCCCTCTCTCTTTGATCTGTATGCGCTTGAAATTCAAACTGCTGGCTCGTGCACCCTCTTTCATATTTTCGTACATTGTTCATGCCCTGCCCGTCAGAGACAATCAAGTGTTGCAGGTTACTATAAAAACTCGATTTAAATGTCTATTTAAAATTTTGTGATTTTTCTGCAGTCTTATTGTAGAACGTAAATGGACATCAATTCTAAAGAAAAAGTCTCCATAAAACTTGTTTAATTAAAATTGAATTGCCAAGTGCCAGCGACGTGTTGTTTTAGGAATGTGGCTATTCCACGTAAGCGTAACCGTAACCAGCCATTATAACGTCCAATGCTGTACATGCGTCTCCTCATGCACTAATGTCCTTGCACTCCTTACACTTGTAGGGGGAGAGTGTATACTGTGTATACTGCATTCCCACAGCCGCTGGGCGCACTCGACTGGCCATGATACCCCTCTCTCACAGAAGACTACCTTGAAATGTACTGCATTTCCTACCTTATCGTATTTCCCCAATTTACGTACGTGTTTCGGTAGTGAGTGAGATATGCCAGAGCCCATTTACATCTCATCCTATCCCTCTCCATTTTCCCAATCCATTCCATCCATTCCTTAATTTGCAAAAGTGGGCAACGCATCCGGGGCCGTGCCAGCGTTTGTCATTCTGGACTGATGTTTTCATGTATCGCGGATGTCTATGGACGATAGTATCCATATACCATCAGGTGGACTGTATGCTCGTCGGCGGCCTTTTTTCTAAAAAAAAAAAAACCTCACCTCGCACCTTCGTACAATAAAATCCTCATATATGAGTGATGTGTGACCTTAATACTACACGCTGGCCAAGCGGGTTGGCGAGTCCACTTTTATAGAAGTAGTGTAGTCCCTTAGGACTTGTGATATCTCTTAATCGCCTTTTATGACACCTGTAGGAAGAGATGGTGCTATTCTAAACGGATTTTTTACAACATTCGAAAACTAATTAAATCTATCATCGAACGAAACTAATGAAAATGACATTTGACATGAAATACATGAATTTCAGAGCGAATGTCGAGTGAGTGGTTCTAGTAATTCCACTGCAGACGCGTCTGAATGGAAATTTTACAAATTCCATTAATAGCACTCCGTATGCGAGGGGCTACGCCCCGACGTGAAAACGTTTGCCTCTACCGTTTTAGGAGTGCGTTTAAACCTACCCTACTTTATTAATAAAATAAATATTCCAAGAGTTCTATTAATTGTATTTGTGATCGAGGCGTTCTATCGACGTATTTTAATAACTTACCCAAATCTCCGAACATAGGCAGTGCATTTTAGGTCATGTCAACGTTTTTCATTATGGAGTGATGTTGGTATGTATCGCGGATGTCCATGGACTACATTGTTTATTAGCACTAGGTGGACTATCGGCTCGTCAGCCATTTTTTTCTATATAAAAATACCTCCCTTTTAGAGGGGCTAATCTAATCATAACGAAGCCAAACTAGTAGACAGCCTCATGACTTTAAGAGTTGATAGGCATTTAATAGCAGTTATATAACTTATAGGCACAATGGTAAGCGACTTCAAAAAATGGGTCATCTGTCTGTCTGTCACCAACTCCATAAAAGGACAATGCATATGAGAAACTAAAAGGACACAGTAAAGCATTGTCCAATCCAATTGCATTCGTATTTAGACAGGGATATCGATTTTGGTGAATAACGAGGTACCGATCGATATATCGTTATAGATAACGACCGACCGAAAGACACGGCTGGCTGGCGACAGGCCAGGTCGTGCCCAAAGTAAAAAGAAGGAGAAACTAGCCCGATACACTTTTGGCAAGTTCGCGGACGTTACGGGCTTATTCTAAAAGTTTCTGACTATGTTGTAACCGCATTGTAACGATAATGATTCCATTTTGCACGTGAAGATAATAAATTTATTGTTTTTCTTAGAGAACAAGCGAAAACTAAATATACGCAATTTTGAATAGTGTTTTCCACCGGAGGAGATTTATTATTTGTAACTTAATAACGTTTGATGATATAGCCTTGCTGTTAAAATATTTTAGTATGAATAAGTATTGAAGAAGTAACATAAAAGTGCTTGATAACATAAAAGTCTACCCATGCAAAGTTGTTAACTCCAGTTAACCACCTTACATGGGTAGAAAATTAACGGCGAGCATGTCACATCGTAAGTCTATCGACTTATGTTGACTTAAGTACTTATGTAATACTTTTGACAACGATCATTAATAGTGTTACATACTTGCTTCAGGACTTGAGACAATTTTGTCGATTTTCCAAATTGCATTAATGACAAATGGGAACATTATCTATATCTAATATCCAATTTTCTACAAGTAATTTGAATTAGTTGAATTAAATCAACACTAAATAGAATGAAACGTTATCGTTTATAAGAAGTAGCAATTGTACCAGAATAAGTACGTAGCTGTTTCAAAATATATTTCTAAGTAGTTATCGAGCACTTTGCAGCCTTTTCGTCAGCTGGTGGTCGCCGTTGAATTGAATAAATATTACATATTTTTTGTATAGTTATGAACTGAATTTAGTAGAATACCGGCTCTTGTTATATGCAAATGGCATCAATGGAAAATAATAGAGTAAGCGGCGACCGTTAAAAGTCTTATGTAATGAAACGTTATTCTGGCTGGAAAAACTTGATAACAGGATAATAACTATATCGTTGAAGTAAGCTTAGTAAGTACTTCAAAAACGCGTTAGTATTAGTTATTATGCGTTTGTCTAAAACTTACGTTCCGGAATAATTGCATTTTCGCGTACACATGTGTGAAATCATGAAAAGTTTTGACCAGAAGATATTTTGTAATAAATGTCGAACAGAAAATTCAGACCAAAATGGATCCTCAAGTCAAATCTTATACTGACGTGGTGGAGTTATGTGCCCTCCTTAAATGCATGGGGTTTGATGTGAAGCCTTTGGACACGAGTGACTACGATGTTAGTCTAGATATAGGAACTGTTTAGGTAACAAACGTACGAAAAGGACATGGGCTACAAAACTAATGTTTTCGTGGCCTAGTTCCCATGGGGTAGTGAGCATGTGGGCGAAGCCGCGGGAAAAAGATAGTAATTCAATAAATTCTAGAATTTTGTCACTGTTTTTTTATTGACATTCTTTCCTAGGAAATTTTGCCTATATGTTGTGAGCCTTTATGCGGTTATCGCTTTACTATAATATGAACCACAGCTACAGATTTTTTCTATAGTATGCTTCGTTTAATATATTGTAAATTATACCATGCTTTATTATCATCATATCATATCATTATCATTAAGTACAAGAGAAACAGCGACTTGTAATTAAAGATAACTTTCAGTGATGGCGAAGAGTGACAGCCTCAGCACCAGTTACCCACCACTGGAAAGACACATGTTGATCGTATCGTATGTTAAGAATACATCCAGACGAAACGAAGTACTCCTCCAGCTAATAAGTAAATTACAGCACTACTAGAGCTCGAGGGTTACTACAGAGACGCTTTTATATCGCGTCAATGTGTTAATCAGATGAGATTGAATAAGGCTTCGTGCTTGGCAAAGGGCCTTCAAGAGCAAAGGGCATTCATTTCATCATCATAATGTGAGAGACGTGAGAAATCTAATATTAAGTACGCGCGGCACGTCACGAGATGAGGGTATGGTGATACATTACGTGTAGGCATAAGCGAAGCGGTGTATCACACAGATGCTTTACCATTATATTTCATTTTTTTTTTTTATTTTATTTAGTATTCTGATGACATTTTATTACGATATTCTTCATTAAGTTTGTAAAGTATATGCGCCTAAGAGAAGAACATTTAGTTTTACAAATAACTAAATATTATGTAAAAATATTATTCTAAATAAGGCGACCTGCAGCGACGTTACGAGTCCAGATATAAAAATAATTTAGTAAAACTACAGTCCATATTGAAATTACAAAAATACATCATAAATCTTATTTATCAATTTAAGCGGGTCTTAACGGGAATGTTCAACTTATTTATTTTACTTGACGTTTCGGTTGGGATGCACCAACCGTGGTCACGAGCTGACTGAAGTACATCACTACTACATCATAAATCGTCATACATTCATAAATGTCCATACAAATTTATAACAAACTACCGTAATCGTAACCAGCTGGGATGAATGATGTATGGACTTTAAAATGCCACGTTGGCTAAACGGATTGGCGAGTACAGTCTTCCAGAGGTGACATAGTTCCTCAGGGCTTGCGGTAGCGTCTCTGTCTCCTGTAACGACATCCATGCAAAGAGATGGGGTGATGTTATTCAAAAGTCGACTGACAAACTAAAAACCAAAAAAAAATCTATAAGGTTCATAAAAATATTACTAAAAATACTTTAAAAATAAAATTAAGTAAACCTCTGTCTATGTATATGTCGCCTACTCAATTATTGCGACCCACCGAGGTCATAATGTCAGACTGTACCCTATTTATGTTAACATCTTCATATTGTACAAATATTCCCAATAAATATTTTGAGTGTGAGTTTGAGTAAAATAAAAAATATGACAGCGGACAGGAGAGCGGAAAATACGACAGGACATGTGTAATGCATGTATATTTGCATGTATTGTATTATACTCAAGTAATACAAATGTATATTCGAGTAAGTGGTGTAATGTTTGAATAATCCCAATTACGTGTTGGTTTTAACAAAATGCTTAGAAAGCATTAGAGAACGTGGAAAATGACAACATAAGTCGACTAAAGTAGGTATTGTAATTTTCAATGTATGCATTTATATTAATTTATTTAATTTAATATTTTCGAGTCAATTAGTAACATAATTTTACATAATTTTAATTGTCAGTGCATCTACCACGCCATCTCTGCGTAGCCCAAAGGTTGACTGAGAGATGATGCTTTAAACCAATAAGTCCGCTTTTTCCGAACTTAAGTCCCAAACAGAGCAACTTCCGTGAATAATATTGATATCTGTGAAATACTGTAATTATTTCTAATGTCAAATTCACATCATTTATCCTTACATCAATTTTCTCCGTACTAGCCAAAAGTTGCATGTAAGATATTGTTTCAACGATAAGGCTTCCTGTTGCAAAATCTAGGTTACCACCACTCTACATTACACTTAAAGCTGGTAATAAATTAATTGAGTTTTCCCTAGAAATGTAGCTGTCAACACAACCTTCGCGTCAAAAGTACTCACAGCTTTCAAGACTGACATTTATTACCCTGAAGCCTTGGGACCATACCCCGACAGATTTCGGCCACTCATATAACATATGTGGAGCGGGTCAGCCAGGATTGTTTAATCACATACCACATTACTCACTGCCCCAAGCTGTCCGAAATTAAATAGCGTGTATTTTTCACTCTCTCTGCAATGGCAGAGTCGGCAGAATACTGTGATATAAAAATATAAGTGCTGCGTTAGGGCGGGCAATTATCTCGCGCAACGCTACAGTCTAGCGACCCAGCAAGTTAATGTTATCAGCAAACTGGCTATCTTGCTAAAGTGTCCTAATTGGTGCATGTTTATATTAAGACCTTACCTATGAAATTGCTACTTTGAACATAATTATCTTGCATTTGGCTTGGAATTCCAAATTCAAATTGATTTAAATTTAAAGCTATGCCATTTTTTTTAACATGACATCAGTTCTTCATTCGTTTTTCCGCCAAACGACTTTTTGCTTAGATATCGTTGTGTTTGCGATCATGGAATAGTTAAAAATTATTTGAATTTTTCCATATAAAACGGCAATTTCACAGGTATGGATTTAATATATAAACATGGCAGTGGCAATATTTGTAGCTCGTTGAACAGAGTTTTACACGTATCTATAAACCGTGCCCCACAAACAACTTGTTTTGAGACAGACTATATCTTAAGACAGATTCAATATATCCATTACTAGCGACCCGCCCTCGCTTCGCTTCGGTTTATAAAAGGTTTTTCTTTCAATGTTTTTTTTCATAATTTTCTAAATAAAATATAGCCTATATTAGACACGGATAATGTAGCTTCCTATCTGAGAAAGAATTTTTGAAATCGGTTCAATAGTTCCAGAGATTACCCCCAACATACAAACACACAATTTTACCTCTTTATTATATTAGTATAGATATGCCATCATTGCAGTGTTTCAAGCACCAGATTGCAAATATGAATTTACTTATTTTTATTCACGTCGTATCTACATGTGTATTCCAGTTACAATGTGTATCAAAAATTTAGCGTAATAATTTTGTATCCTTAACTTCTTTTATTTATATGTCATTATGTACTATATGCATAGGTAATGCCGTAGCTTTATTTGACCTAAATTGCATAAATTTTGTCTTGTTAAAATTTATTTTAAGATTTCTTCTTAGCCAGTTTATTACTTGATCTAAAGATGTATTTTCTCTTCTTCGAAACTGTTTGAATTTTTGTATTATAATGATATTATCATCAGCAAATATCATTATGTTTATGTTATGTTGTTATGTTTATGTTATGTTATATTCACAACATAAATATCATTTATGTTGTGAAGAGTAAATAAATAGGTGACCTGCCTCCGCTTACTTCTTTCCTTACTCTGACCATCCATCAAATGCTGGAACATCAGTTTTACAATCACTAATAATAAGTTCAATTTAATTTTAAACCGTGTTTGATTAAATTATCGTTGAAAATTAATTGATCGAGGGGAAATTGAATGTCAACAACATGTGTCTTTTCATGACTTTGACGTTTGTTGAAAGATACGAGTACCATTAATTCACCAAGACGTTGTTGTAAAATCGTTAATGATTTTATCTGGGAGTATTTGCATTTTCACCAAGTTCTTTCACCTTTCTAACTTTCATCCTCCTGTCACTTCCTTAAAGCAGTGTTGTAAAAATAAGGGCAGAGCGCTCGAGCCTTCGAGTGCTAAGTCAGCGGAAATGAATCTTAAAAACATTAATCTTAATCATTTTAGACTCGAACTTTTAATCAAAGGTTTTAAGACCACCAAACGTCAAAAAGTAATGGTGCCGTCCGTAGCCAGCACACTTTATGGTCCACTGCCTGGACATGGGCCTCTTCATGCATCTTGTCTTGTGTATGAGGGATGTATGGCCTTGAAACGTCACGCTAGCCGAGCGGGTTGGCGAGTCCTCTCTTTTAGAATTGGTGTAGCTTCTCAACACTTATGGTAGCGGATTTGTTTAGTTTCCTTTTTCAACACCCACAAAACCACCAACCCTATAAAAAAAACACACACAGTTCGATTACACCGCTCGCTAACTTTCAATATTTAAATCTAAAAAGTTGATTACCGCTGGCTGAGCTTCGTGATTCAAGGGCAGTGAGTTATATCAGCTACTAACTGATATCGGTAGTACTAAAAAGTTAAATGAATAATGCAGCGCCGAAAAGCTACTAGCAAAAATTTTAGAGGTTATCAATCTTTGGCGTACAATAATGGAGCGCGGAAAAATATCGTTTGTATCAACGCCCGTTCAGTTTCCTGTTCATAATTCTTCAAACTGCAGCGACATACGGCCATGTTATTTGGAGAGCCATTTTTTTAGTAAAAACACGAAGTTGGCATCAAATTGAACTGCTCTTCAGAACATCCGCCATTATTTAGACGGTATAAAACGCAGAGAGGCGCAACATCTCTACGGATGCTGAACGATTCTAAATCGGTTTAGAATCGGGCGGTGGTGAGAGTGGGATCGTCGACGGTTCGGATAGCGTGTCGTTGGACAGAAACAAAATGGTCCAGCTGGTACTTCGGTGCACCGCGGCCAACCCAGAGGTGGTAGCAGTACTCCATGTGGGGGCTAACTTCAGCTTTATAAAGCGACCAGCGTTGCCCCGGAGAGAAGTATTGCTTCGCTCTATTCAGTATACTGAGCGTTTTACTAGCTAGTTACTGGACAAGTTTTCACTATACAATGTACATAACCAGGTCCATGTCCAGCAGCGAACGTTAAAGGGGCTGATTACGGTTACGGTAGTACATTTTATTAATCTATACATGTAACAATATCGTAACAGAGCGGTGACTGTACATGAAATATTTTTTGAATTTTTTTTATAGTTAAAAGGCGGCAGACGAGCATATAGTCTACATGATGGTAAGTTGATACTGTAGCCCAAGGACATCCGTAATACATGCCAACTTCAGTCCAGAATTAGTACGTCCCGAATGCGCTGCTTACCTTTGCGGATTAAGGAATGGATTGGGAGAAAGTGTTGGGAAAATGTGGAGGGATAGGATAGGATGGGATGGGAATGTGCTCTGGCATATCTCACTCACTACCGAAACACGTAGGTACATTGGGGAAATACGATAAAGTAGGAAATGCAGTAAGTACATTTCAAGGTAGTCTTCTGTGAGAGAGGGGTAAGGCTAGTTGAGTGCGCTCAGCAGCTGTGGGAATGCAGTGTAAACTCTCCCCCTAGCAGGTGATTGCAATATAAAGTACGAGCCCAAACCAAAAGGAAAATCTTTGAATTTTTTGTCTATCTGTCTGTTTAAACGCGCATCACGCAAAAATCACGGAGCAGAATTTAATGAAACTTTGCATAGTTAGAGCATATGACCTGGGTTATTTTTTAGGGTATATTTTATCCCCATCCGTTGCAGAGTTCGCACGTTCACGCGAACGAAGTCGCTGGCGTCGCTAGTGATAATAATAAATTAATATAATCATTGTAACATATATATTTAGAACAAAAGTTTGTTGTTTTGACGTCAGGAACAATGTTTCGGAATCGCTAGTATTCTGCCAATCCTGTTATCTAAAACAATACCCAACTGATAAAGTATCTAAGGCATTTGCCCAAAGTATCCAAAACGGCTTGTTTTATAATTTTATACGGTTTGTTTAATGCTTAATTGTTTGAGAGTTCCATAGTAACCTGGAATTCTCTTTTGAATTCTTAGAATTTATTTCAGCAGCTCTATAAAGATCTGAAACGTAACTACTATGTGAGAGAAGATTCGAAACGAAGAGATTCATGAGAACAGAAGCTTATTAAATCAGCATGCCTAAATGGCAATAGACATCCTGATGTGGTAGATGGGTCTTAGAATAGAGCCCGATGTACCGGGAACCGCATTGTGGGACGCCTTGGGAGAGGCCTATAACCTGTATTGAGAGAACCTATATGTAACAGCTATTATATATTCTTTCGTATATTCTGTGGTCATAGCTAAATTTTGTTGGTTTGCCAAACGGCTCAACAATATTGGACACAGTTAGACCAAATGTTCCGTTTTTATTATAAATCGCCCCTCTCTCATTTTGCGATCGATCAGACTTCAAGAGACGTTCCCGACTCAATGGATTGAGATAAATGAGGAGCGCTTTATTCAGAATCTTGACAGCATGGAGGTACAGACGCTAGATATGGGCGTGAAAAATGCGCGGCTCACAAAGCATCCCTGACAGCTATATCTATAACCCTCGGTTTTGAATTTAAGACTTGATTCGTTGGCGATTCTTTGACACTTTAAATCTATTTATCACCATCTTCTATTTTATTTTTTGTGATTCTCTTCATTTCTGTCTTGTAAGGTCTTAGGAATAGCAAGGACTGTAAGGAATGGGTTCATTGTCAAAAACAAGTGAAGTATTGTGAAGTATTCATTTTCGATACTTCTAGGCTCAGTTTCTTAAAAAAAGTCTACTAAGATTTTATTCCCGCGTTTTGTTCAATAACCCCTTCTAGTGGCAATAAGACTCCTTTGAAGTTTTTACTCATTCCAGAAACGCTGTCACCTTAACCGGGAGCAGGAAATTGATCTGATTGATGGTAAAATTCAGTAATTGAGATGCTTAGAAAGATTAATGTAGTTGACTTTGTAAAGCCACCGAATAATATGAATTGAAGGTGATCGAGCATAATCAGTGGTATAATGGCCTTTATTCAAGTAATTTTTAAAACGATTTTCAGATTTTTGTCTTCGAGTTAGGTACTGAATTCAAAATCCAATGTATGTCACTTCACTTCGCAGTGCATTTGAATCTAGGAAAACATTTGTGGCAATGGTTTGTTACCATCCCGCCCTCTTGACATTGGTATGCACATGCAGATAGGTATGGAAAAAGTTAGGAGGAATAACAACACAGGCTACCGACGTTTTGTCCACGTGAGAGTAGGTTTAACGTAGACTCTCAAATCTCAAATATACTCTCGTCCACTGCCGGACAATGATCGATCTTGTGAATGAGTGATGTTATAGGCTCTAAAACGCCATGATAGCCAAGCGAGTTGGCGAGTCCATAAAGGTGGTGTAGTTCCTCAGGGCTTGTGGTAGCAGCTGTATTATGCTTTAGTCGCCTTTTACGATACCCACGGGGAGAGATGGGTTGGTGCTATTCTAAAGCCGGAAATATTTTTTTAAACTTTAAACCTATTCTAACGTGGACAAATCGTAGGCGATGGCTCACTAGCCTTTGTTATTCCTCTTAACATTTTCCATACCTATCTGCTTAGCTATCGACCAATGTCAATAACATAGCTGATGGTAATAAACTATAGTCACGAATGTTTTCCTAGATTCAAATGCAATGTCACTGCGAAGTGAAGTGACATACATTGGATTTTAGAGTTACAACCCTTATGCACAAGACAATGAGCCAATGAGTCTTATTACGGTTACGATTAATTAAAAAGATGGCTCACCGTTTTGTCTTTATATTGTGTTTGTGCAACATGCACGTGACCGTTATCAGGCATTCCGGTTCGTAGAAACAATCATTTTATTTTGCCATTTCCTAAGGAATGTCTAAACTTATTTCAAGAAACAACATAGGAATTAGTAGCCAAGAAAATTTCTTGAAAATTGAGGAGGATAATTCCTTAGTCGATCGATCATTCAATTGTAATTGGTAAGGTACTATATTATAATATGGAAAAAAAAGGCTAGAAGGACAAAGGCCTACAGGATGTGTTTTTAAAAAAGGTCACAAACGAGCGTATAGTCTAATTGGTGGTAAATGGATTCTGGCGCTCATGGACCGCGGCGATGCTTATCAACATCAGTGCAGATTGACAAACGTTGCCACGCCCCGAGGCACTGCTTATCTTTGGAAATTTAGGGATAAATTTGGAGAAATGGCTGGGCGTGAACTGGAGGTATAATGGTATAATGGAATCCCGTGGACATATGCACTTTCTTAGCTTTTTTTATTTATTTATACTTCGATGGGCTAGTTGGAGATAAGACAGGATGGGGTTTATTTTAGGCTACTCCTACAATTATTTATTTTGTTATTTCTAATTTAGACAACAAGAGGTCCCTTTGGGTTAGAAAACTACCTAAAACTATCTTAGTAAAACATACGTATAATCAATTAGAAAAATATCGATAAGATTTAAAATTAAATATATAAATTATTATACAAATAACAATAGAAATAATAATAATAAATACAAACGAATCGTAAATTGTGCACTGAGCAGTCAGCATGAATAGTTTCATTTTTAACTCTCCTATAATTAATCACTTGAAAACTGTCCGGTAATTAATAAAGGGATTATTTTCATTCCAGCTGACAATTAACTCGTCGTAATTTCTGTGAACAGTCACAGAATTGGTTTTCAATTAAGCTAATTTAATAATTTTAAGGGTTGACATCGAGATAAAAATGTTCGATAAAATTCGATTCGGAATTCTTTTTTACATCTGTAAGTGTGTCTGTAGTTTATTATTAAACATCATATTTTAAGCAAGCTGAAGTAGCAGTGGATGGGTCAAATATTTTTTTTTATAGAAAAAGGTGGCAGACGGGCATACGGTGCACCTGACGGTAAGTGGATACTGTCGTCCTTAGACATCCACGATACATGCCAACATCAGTCCAGAATGATAAACGTTGGCACGCCCCCGGATGCGCAGCCCACGTCTGCAGATTAAAGAATGTATTGGGAGACAGGGTTGGGAAAATGGGTAGGGATAGGATGGGATGGGAATGGGCACTGGCATATCTCTCACACTACCGAAACACGTACGTACATTGGGAAAATACGATAAAGTAGGAAATGCTGTACAGTTCAAGGTAGTCTTCTGTGAGTGGAGGGATAACGTGGCCAATCGAGTGCGCTCAACGGCTGTGGGAATGCAGCGTACATTATTTCCCTACATGCTATATATGCTGCAAGAAAGACGACTGATGGGGGAGACGAGCCCTCGAATGGAGAAGAAAAGTAGCGTGGGATGCGCTCCAGCCAGGTGAACTTACAACTTGAAGAAAGTCACCTGTATTGGCTGTATGAGAAGACCCGAAGATCGTTTGTGTTGGCGGTCCTTGGGAAAGGCCTATAACCGGCACTGAAAAGTAACGGGCTGATGGTATGTTAATTTAGATTTCATTCTTCAGACCAATTTGTTCTCTTGACAATACTCGCCATACTGCCTTCAAGTACTGTGGTACCTCCGTAGGTACTTATCAACGTATGTAATTAATTGTGCAATTTTTTATTATGTAAATTTTATGTCTAAATTTTCATGGAATAATAAATTTTATCATCAAAAGTGAAATATAAAATGAATTATAGATCAACATTGTTTATTTGGCACTGTGTTATCCCTTAGTCGCCTTATGCGACATCCACGGGAAGAGATGGGATGGTGCTATTCAATAATTAGCTGACACGACACGGCACGAAACGGCTACCACAAGCTCTGAGGAACTACACTAACTCCGAAAGAATGGACTTACCAACCCGTTTTTATGCATCTTTCCGCGTGATCTACTAGATATAATGCAATTGCTGTGTAGAACTTTCGTTGCAACGCCCACTTCGGATTTTAATACAGTGTCTTCCGTCATCAACTGGGAGCATTTCTTTAACAAGTAACCGGCTCGGGCGACGCTCTTAGAATAAGGAATATACTAGAATTGTACTATAAATCATGATAAAAAAACCTCATGTAAAAACTGTTAGAATCAACGCAACTCTCGATACTGAACGACCTGTTGACAGCTTTGCGTTATTTCAGTGACACGTGTATAAACCTTTTTCATTAACCTATTAATACATTTCATTAAAAATGTACCAGAGCCCATTCCCATCCTATCCCTCCCCATTTTCCCAACCCTTTCTCAAAATACATTCCTCTCCAAAGGTAGGCAGCGCATCCGGGGGTGTGCCAACATTTGTCATTTTGGACAAATGCTGGCATATATCGCGGATGTCTGTGGGCGACAGTATCCGCTTACCATCAGGTGGACTGTATGCTCGTATGCCGCCTTCATCCATAACAAAAATTTTGCAGGCACCACGCTGTGTTTTTTATATGTGTTGTCAGTACAATACATTCCGCCCGGGAAGCGATTGGTCTCTGTCATCAGATATATAAAGAATACGAAACCTGTCCCAGGAAGACGAGTTACCATGCACATGTACAGGTAAATTACAAGTTTGTAAACGCACAGAAACAACATGTTAAAAAATCCATGACCATTCGATTCTAACCCTTAAGAGCCATTTCACGTTTTAAGCGAAAAATACATGTTTTTGAGCTCTCCTATAGGTGAAATTAAAGTTGCTTTACATTTCTGAGTAAATATTTTAAATAGCTCATTTCTTTGTATTGACATTTATTAGAATACATTTCGAAACATTTCTTTATTTATTCTGTAGTACTCAACCATGTTTTAGTAAAAACGCGCCTAGTAAGAACGTCAGAGCCGTGCTTCTTCCTCTAAAATTCATTAATTCAACAAGATAAGATACAATTATACGTAGTATATATTTCTATTGACACATAGTACACTAATATATCCGTAAATTAACACAAATCGACGTAAAATACCTGGCATTTAACTGCAATTTTTTATCATTTATTAAAGAATTTTTTAAATTATTACTTTGAATAATATCAATTTTGTACCTAATTAAAACGAAAACATAAGTATTTTTATAAATTATGATTTATTATATAATATATATTTTTTTAATATCACAAAACTGCTCTAATTGCTAAATTATATTCGGGGATTTTCGCGTCGACCACTAGTATTATCAATAGAAGCACACGGAGAAAAGTTCGGCTTATTCAAAGTATCAAAACTTTTTTTCCATAGTTACGCTATAGAGACGGGGGGGCATAAACTATTGTCAGTCGCGTTGCGTTGTAATTACCTAAACTTGTTTTTTTGTGAAATGGCTCTTAAGGCTTTCTCGAAAGGGTACAAGAGAGGAAATCGGTGCAGAATATGATTGCTTAGTTGTTGTTCACATGATGATAACGGTTGTTTATACAACTGTTATCATCAGCTTTTATCATCATGTGAATAATTGCTGGTGAGAATCGTACGAAGTGTGGTCCTATACGAGAATCGGATAAAATTTCTTCGCTCAAACCGTTCGAGAAACTCTCCTTGTGTAAATGAGCTTTTATGAGGCGACTCCTAGACCTACAATATATATTTTATATTATAAATCGGGTCTGAATGCGTAAAATTAAAGGTTTTTGTTTGCCTTACTCGACGTTTCGGCACAGCCGTAGTCACGAGTTGACTGAAGAGGCGGGCAGTCCAGGCTGATAGCTGCGAGCAGTTTTATCAATATCGGTACATTTGATCTTCACATTTGGAAAGGCTGCAACTCACTACACTAACAATGTCCGCGAGCGTATTCGGTGGTAAATCGCAAGGTTTAAATTTTGTAATCACTGGATTCTACGTGGCCGACAGTTTATATCCATGTTCCCGATTGATTTTTTTTATATTTCTTAACGTTATTCACAGCGGCTAGACTTTGGTGGCCGGCTTTAGAATGGTACCACCTCATCTCTTCCCATAGGTGTTCTAAAAGGTGACTAAGGGATAACAAAGCCGCTATCATAAGCCCTGAGGAACTACACCACCTCTAAAAGAGTTGACTCGCCAACCCGCTTGGCCAGCGTGGCTTTTTCAGACCTTACATCCCTCATGCACGAGTCAATGTACATGTGGAGGCCCATATCCAGCAGTGGGTACTGACAGGGCTGGTTACATTGCACTGCATTATCGTGTTGTTTTTTTTAAATCAATAATTTATATCTACCATTTCTTTTTCTAGACAACCGTTCACATCAACGAAAAATAGTGACATATATCCTTTTCAAAAGTATTACGAAAAATGGATGCGACTGTATTCGAAATGTACAAACTGTACTCGACTGTACGATCCAGTATGTGCTTCCAATGGCGAGTGGTACCACAACCCGTGTTTGATGCAGTGTGCCAACGCTAACAATACTACCGTTACTGTAAAATACAAAGGGAAATGTATTCCATTTTAGCTTCTTTCTTGTTCTTCTTCTTTCTTAAACAAGTTGTCCGTTGTCCCATACTGTGCTTATCTTTGAATGGATTATTACTCCCTTTTAGTTTCGAATTTTTAGTATGTACCACTAAATTTATTTTAAATAAGAGATGCGACTACCCACATACAGCACTTTGAAAATATTGTAATAATAAGACAGGGGCAAGCTAGAATCAGCGCTGTGTAGCCAGGGGCGGACCGTAATATGTAATGGATAGGACATGTGAAGCTCTACAGCTTTTGTGTTGACTTATTTTTTCTTAAAAGTATGGAATATAGAGAAATCTGCCTTTCGAATGGCGCTGACATCTTTTTTTTATACCAGTTGCCAGTGTCGCCCTTAGCGATTTCGCCGCCCCGTGCAAGATATTTGATTGAGCCCCCTGATTGTGTCTTCGCTCGTCTTCTGTGTAACCCACTTCCAATTCAAGGTGCCCTCTACGCCTCGGCACCCACAGGGTCTGGGCGCCCCCCATCCCTCGGCGCTCTGTGCATGTCGTATCGTATTTTTTCTTTCCCAATATCTTACGAAATTTTCCAATGTTACTTATTTTGATAGCTATAAAAACAAGATTTATTTTTTTCGTATCCCTAATTGCGATTCCTTAAGGTGCCCTGTGCGGCCACACGGTTCGTACACCCCTAAACCAGGCACTTCCATTGGCGAAGGTTTTTCAGCCAAGATATTCGCCTTCTCCCCGGGTGTTCTGTTCCCCTGGATCTTCCCTTGAATGATTATTATTTGTAACATGTCACATTTCTGTTGGCATACAAGTATTATCACAAATATTGTACCTGTACAGTTATTGTCAATACAACCGTTTATAAAGTCTGCGAAAGTGACTCAATACATGATTGGTTCATAGTTAACCTAATCTAAGATTGTTTGGTATAAATATGTGTTATGAAAACTATTGAATTTCCAAGATATGATGGTTGCTTTTTATAGATTCTATAGCTTCTATAGAAACTAGGTTTGTGTGCTTTAGTTACTTAACCAGCCAAGTGCGACTTAACCCAATAAGGCCATTGATACAAGGAGAGATTGAAGGTACAAAGATCATGTCGCCAACTAAAAATTTTTTTTTTATATACTAGTGGGCGGACGAGCAAGCGGTCCCACGTGATGGTGAGTGTTACCGCCGCCCATGGACACCTGCAACACCAGGGGGTATGCGGGTGCGCCGCATATGGACATATCTTCAAAAATCGCTCACTTAAATAATAATAACAAATTAACACATTCTGTTTTACTTTAATAAGCAAAACTATTAAAAATTGGCCGTCTGGTATCGTGTGACTTTAGAATCGCACCACCCCTTCCCTTCCCTAACACAAGGGAAGGATTTAACGATATCAAAGCCGCTAGTTACCACAAACCCTGAGGAACTACATCACTTAAGAGTGGACTCGCCATCCCGCTTGGCCAGCGTGGCGTTTTAAGGCCATGCATCCTCCATGCACAAGACATGAGATCCATGTTCAGCAGTGGACTACAAAAGGACTGGTTACTGTAACGGTAGTAAAAATATATGTATGGTTTTGGAACATGTATGATTATTATTTAAGTCGATTTGTGAAACAAAACCAATTCCATCTTTATTGCATTCATTTGGTTTTTAAGACATTTACCACAGTGTTCTTAAATTTAATGTAATAATTATAACTACTATTAATGCAAATTTTCTTATGTTTTAAAAAACTTTTTCCAACCCTTCCATTGTAATGTCTATCTAGAATTACAAATTGTTGTTTCTTTTTTGTCCTGAATCGGTCTGCAAAGGGCTTAGATGGGTTATAAATCTTCATCAAAGTAAAAATTGAGCCTTTGCTCCGCCTATTAAGCGGTACTACAGAAACAGAATTGTATAGGTATACAAGACGTTATTTTCCTTTGCGTAGCGCCCTGAATATAAGTGAGGATTATAAGTATGTAATAGATAACATGGTAATTGGATCACAGGATATCTATAATTCCATATTTTTTGCGTTATTTATAACGGACTTATTGTGTAACAAGCATAAATGTTATAAATAGCAAATAGGTAGATATTACATTTTTCCACATTTATAAGTAGTAAATTAGAGTCAGGATATAATAGGTAGTTCGAAAAGTTCGCGGTGTGTTATATTTTTGGCAACACTGTTCACTGGCGGGACCGTTTGACAGCAGACTTTTTTGTAATGGCGGCAAATTGAAATTACAAGTTAAAAGTTTTGTATTTTCATATTTTTGAACCATGAATCAAGTCGATTCAGGTCTGGTAATTTTGATGCGAATTATATTTCTCGTTGTGGTCGTCCTATTAAATAAATAAAAATATCCTGGAGTTACCATTTTATTCCTGCCGTGTAGGGAAATATATAATGTTGCGAGAGAGTCGCTCGTGCAGTTGGCGCCTAATCTGTGTTATCTGTGTTTTAGTCTGTGGAAACTTTATTTTAAACAAACTATTTAATTTTATTACTAAAAGTTAAAAGAAAATAAATACTATACGACAAGAAATACAAATGTTTCATTTAAAACGTCCTACTTTTTTATGTTTCCCTTAAAATCGTTTTGGTGACGCTTTGTAATTGGTCGCGTGTCATGAAAAAAAAATCGAAAAAGATTACTACCATTTGTTTCTGCTCCGTAGTTAATTTGATGGAGTATCTTCATTTTAACTTCGAACGCTTAATCAATGACTTATTTCAGAGGAAGTATGGACTTATATTTTAGCCTTGCAAGTAAACCGCCATCAACGCCATTAGCTACAGGCGCTCAGATATCACTGTCAGATTAATGTAATATTTTGACATTGACGCACTTGAACATTTGTATATTTTAGTCTCTGTATATATTTGGCGATGTTTCGATGAGAATATATAAGATCGTGTATAAACTTGATTGTTTTATATAACTTTTATATACCTTTTATATACTTTTATATCTACCACATTATTATCGGACAGATAGACTCTAATTGCTTACTAAAGAAAATTTATTTATAGATTTCGAGTTGATTTCTCACGTTCAACACAAATCTTTCATATTCCCTTTGGCACAACTAATTATGTAAAAAGTAGTTTTTGAGACGTGTCACATCCGACTTCAATAAAGAATTAAGTACTATCGATATTTTTTGGGCCTATCGTTTGCTAAATTTAAAAAAATAGTGGTGCTCATTATTTTGTTTGTAGATACGTTTTTATTCAACGCTTTGTATTGTTGTTACAGAACAATAGATTTGGACGTAAATCTATTCAACTTTATAATGTTCCGATTTAACTGTTTTTTCCTGAATAAATACATATATAAATAACAGGGTCTAAACGGTAGCTACCGTCCGATAACTACGGTAACGGCATCATAATTTTCAATTCTGATGACAGGGAAATACCATTACCATGAAAAAAGGAAGAAACTAAATTTTATACTTCTTTTGAATAGAAAATTAAAACTATTTTTAAAACCACACGTGTTAATTAGTTTTTTTTAATCTCTAGTTAATAACTTAAATTAGAAAGAGTTCAAGAGGCGAAAATTATAAAAATAAATGCAACCGCTCACGATGGCGATTTACGTCTGACAATTGGCTTTATTGTCCGTGATGACTCTTGAAAACAACAATATTTCATACTGTTCTTTTTGTACCTCGCCAGTTTGTAGGAACATTCTTTTATCCTTGAAATGGGACTAGAGGGACTTTCCCCTCACAGCTGAAAAGGCCGTGGTTAAATATTAATAGGTTGACTTAATGAAACGGCAGCTTGCAGTGCACACTTAGAACTATTTGTCACTGGATTGTAAAAGTTTAGGTATCCTACTTTTAAATGTCAAATTAGGTATGGAACTGGATTACAAATGAGTTTTTATCTGATAGCAAAAATACTTTATTAATACATCCGACGTATGAAGTTGGTGAACTTGATTAAAATTTTCTGATTTAAATTTCATGTTAGCAATTAATTTATTCTTTATTTGGGTTATTTATTACTTTTGCGATATGCAGAAATGGTGCAGTACGTGCAATAACAGTTAAAATAAAGAAAAAAGATAATACTAAATGACGCTAACATATTATTGAAATTTCATTTCGTAATACATATAAATAAATATATAAATAAATATACTTACATACATACATGATTCAATCACGATTCATGATAATTATATTATGCTGTGATAATAATTTTATTTATAAAATAAATAAGTTATTAGTAAAAATAACATTGTCCGCTATTGTTGACAATTTGCAATAGTTGAATAACCGTCTTCGCTCCGTCCTATGTAAAAATATCAATAGGTTTGAGTCAAAAATGTAATTTGAAATTTCATCTACCATTGTTACAAATTTTGTCATTTTGTCCATTACGCAACTGCGAAAGGCTTAGAGATCAATGTCAAACTGTCAAACTTCGAATATAATGATGAAATACGAAGAAGATTAGAAGACGCTAGAAGTCTTGAATTTGATTATACCTACTGGACTTATCGTTAATTGGCATTTGGCCGTATGGTGACGGCCGGCTTAACAAAAGCACCACCCTACCCTATCTCCTTGTGTAGGTGTCGTAAAAGGCGATTAAAGGAAAAGCCGCTACCACAAGCCCCGAGGAACTGTACGCCATCGGACTTTTTGGCGGGAACTCGCGAAGTGACGACAGTATCCACTTAACATCAGATGGACTGTATGCTCGTCTGCGGCCATTTTTTATAACAAAAAGTCTATCTGGTGAGCCATAATGTTACTGTCACCCTGCGATATCCGTGATACATGACGACTTCAGTCCAGAATGACAAATATTGGTGCTTCTCCCAAAGGGTGACCTACCTTTAGAGATTTGGGAATCTGAGAAAGAATATGAAAAGGGGAAAATGGTAGAAAGAAGCATAACGGGACAAAAGGTTTACCTGTAACACCTTCCAAATGTCCTTGGGGGGTGGAGTGGGATGGGGATTAAAAAGTATAATGGAATAGTTATCAATTTTTATTACAATACACTCTTCATCGCTGGTGCTGCCGTTGGTGCTTCTCATGATGAGGATGGTGATCTTGATTATGGAACTGTTTCGGAGAAATGTCCACCCTCGATGGCTTCTCGTGTCATCACTCACTAGTCACTAGTTATTCACTATTTATCACGCAATAGTCATTCAGGTCATTCAGTCAAACTATTGGCGTCTGACGCCTAAATGAAGAATAAGGTTCAGAAGCATTTTAATAAAAAATATTTTTTAATAATTTATTATTCTTCATGAAAGAAAATGTGTTGCTTTTATTTTTTTTATAAGTCGCTTCAGACGGCTAGTCTACAAAAAGGCAAGTGGTCAATGTCGCCCGAGAACACCAGCACTCTGGATCAAGCGGATAGGGTACGCAGATACGCTGTCGACCTCGCAGATCTTGGGTACAGCTTTCTTGAAGAGCCTTTATCGTAGTTTAGTGAAAAAAACCACATCTGCCACTTCGATTCACTTTGTTTGGATATATTATTGCTTCGAAAGAAGTAGAGCTCATGTCTATGTAATCGTGACCAGAACTTTTATCGTTTTTACTCTGCTGAACGTGGCCCTACTCATGTTGGCTAAACGGGAGTCCACATTATAGAGGTGATGTAGTTCCTTAGGGCTTGTGGTAGCGGTTTTGTACCTTAGTCGCCATTTACGACATCCACGAGAAGGCGAGCATTTCCTAAAGCACTATATTTATCAAACCAACACAATTCTTCGAATATTATAAAGACAACATCAGTTACTTGCTCCTATTATTCTGTTACTTTCAGATTGGAAAAGTTCGAAAATTCAAATTGAGTGCGAAGTTTAGTGTGAACTTAGCACGCTACGATCTTTCACTTAAACAAACAGTTTATTTTCTACAATCAATAAATTGTTATTTTGAATTCAAATATTTTTTTATTTGACAAAATAAACTCTGCCTTCCGCTCTATATATAGAGTTATTGGAAAATACCGGAATGCTCTCGTTATTGAATTTCTGATAACAGGGGAATGAACTTTTATTCCACTTTTTTTTTCAATATTAGATAAATGTAATTCGCCAAAGACCGAAACTATTTAATATTGTAGAAAGGGCAAGCAAGTTGGAGAGGGAGAGTGCACGCTGCAATCCAACAGTTGCATGGCGCGCTCGATTGGCCACGTTACCCCTCTCTCACAGAAGACTACCTTGAAATGTACTGCATTTCCCACGTTATCTGATTTCCCTAATGTACGTACGTGTTTCGATAATGAGTGAGATGTGCCAGAGCCATCGACCTTCTAACCTTCTAGACGTCTAATTCAGGGCGAACACTGTCGGGCAACACGTTAGACATATACGTCTTATTTAAGATAGCAAGCGCGAACTCTACTTCAGTACTGACCACTTCTGTGACCCGTGCACACGTTGTCGTTGCGTGAACGTCTCTCTACGTTTAAACAAAAAATTAAGTACGATAGAAAATTAACATGGCTCCCTGTAGCATAAGATGGTGTGGAAAATGTAGCCAAACCTCTAATTACAAAAAAGACGGCATCACTTTTCATAGGTAAGCTAATTTCAAGATTATAATTCATTGTGTTTAGAGCTCAACTTTCACTGGTTACTATCTGTATAGGAAGCTATGCATCCTTTTCTTTCAAATGTAATGAATTCGTGCTATTCTTGTCGTCAACTGTTGACACGTGTTAATAGTGCTGTGCCACTACTCAACTGATGTAAGATAAAATCAGAAATTCGTATTTTGCTAACATATATTTTTATATTATGGAATTATGTGTTTTTTTATTATTAAACTATTAGGTTTTCTTTATACGTATACTTATAGTATTGTAGTAAATAAATTATTACTGTTTTTATTTTACTTAGGTATCCAAAAGATCCAAATATAAGAGAGAGGTGGATAACTGCTACCAAACGTGACAATTGGTTTCCGTCGCCATACAGCGTTATTTGCTCACGACATTTTGAGGAGGACTGTTTAATATCCATGAAAAATAGTAGACGGTTATTGAGCTCCGCAGTACCAACACGGTTTTTACCTATTTTGGTAAGATTCAAGAAACCTATTTCAGCAACATTGATATTATCATACATTAAGATGACACAAGTCAGCTTTCCTCCATACAAACGTTTTAAGATTATTACTCCGTTGTTTTATGTTTAATTTACAAAAGTAATCATGATACCGATTTATCTTATCGTTAACTAGGCTTCTTGACATACAAACTAAAAAAAAGTATTAATTTGAAAGATATGATCCTTGAAAAATCCATATTTTAACACAAGTTTTAATGCAACTTTGAGGGTGAATAGGTCACTCTAGTGTACAAAAACTCCAAAATACTTTAGCCACAGGCATTGATCAGTTATTCAAGAGTTCAAATAACTTTACACTAAATAGATACATGCAGTAGTTTTGTCAAAAAAACGTTATGCCCAAGGGTCTGTTTACGATTTTTTCTGTGCTAATTTTTGGTATGAATCTATGTGCATCTCACTCGACTGCTCTTCCCGCGCTTTGTGCTGTGTGAGACAGGACGCATTTTAGCCAAACTCAGCGATGAGTTCGGGCCGACGACAAGTTTTGCCTTAAGGGTTCAATGTGATAAAAGGTATTAATTTATTTGTATTTCATTTGCAGACGAACACAGTTGAATCTGAATTAGTGATACCCAGCACATGCATTCCACACAGTTCAAACCAAACTGATTCAATTGCGAATCTACCGGCGACACCAAAAAGAAAAATACTTGCTACCGAAAATCCTAGCAATTACAATACACCAATTAAAAAACGCCTATGTAGACGAGTTATAGAACTAAGTGACAAAATAGTTCAAAAAAATAGGCAGATTAAAAATTTAAGAAAGAAGACATGTAATTTGCGGAAAAAAATAGCTACATTAAAATCTATAACAAATAGTTTGATTTTAACTTTAACTAAATAATAATTTTTGTTCTTTTTTGTCTTGGTGTACAGTGTGTGTTCTAACTCTCTTATATTATGTAAGTTTTAATTCTTGGAAAGTTTGTTTTTGTTTATATTATATGCACCTACTTTTTAATATGAAATATAAAAATATGTTTCTTTTATAAAGTGTTTTCTTTTGTAATACATTTACATTAAAACATATATTGTTAATTTAAATTATTACTCGTGATGAGCACGTCCTACATTTCCCATCACTAGTTGTGATTTATGACCTACCGCGACCTTGAACCGGCCAATCAGCATGCATTTTTACCGCTCTCCCCGACCCGCATACCTCATCGCTTTGACACATTTGTTTGTTTGTAGAAATTAAGTCATTAGGCGTCTATAAGGTTAGAAGGTCGATGGCCAGAGCCCATTCCCATCCAAATCCAAATCCATTCCTATATCTCCAAAGATAGGCCGCGCATCCGGAGGCGTGCCAACGTTTGTCATTTTGGACAAATGTTGGCATGTATCGCGGATGTCTATGAGCGACAGTATCCACTCACCATCAGGTGTATTGTATGGTGGTCTGCCGCCTTCGTCCATAAAAAAAAAGTTGATGTAGTAGTGAACCGTTCATGTAATGGGTGCTTACCTATGAAATGACCGATTTGTATGAGACACTGTATGATATGCCCTCCGGCGTATTGTCTTACTTGTTTATTTACAGAATATGTGAAACAGTTTACAGATATTTTACAGTTACAGAATATGTTCGCTTTGGGTACATTCGTGAGATTTCCTCCAATAAATTTAATATATATTTCGTAATAATCCGGTCATTATAACAAAACACAACGATGTCATTACTATGTACTTTTAACGTTTCATTAAGCCCGCGGCATTGGCGCATTGCGCTAGAGGTTTGTGCTAGAGGGAACCTCCACCAGCAGGCGATGAGTGCGGGTGCACATGAGTATACGTGTCTGGAACGAACAGCGATACACTACTCAACAACGATGGCACAGTGTACACTTAGATTGTGACGACGGTAGCAATATTTTACGACTTAACATATGTAGCTAGGAGTTAAAATATAGAGGTTTTTATGTAACGAGATGCTTTACCATACCACACCATACCATCAGTTTATGTCAATCCACTCCTGGATATAGGCTTGTCCCTAGGTTTGTCATCGCACATGATACTCGACTTTTCAAATCCAATCACAACCGGCGAATTTCTTTAAGCCGGGCCGGAGGGCGTCTAACTCTGCGCTTCCTGGAACGTAGTTCCCATTCGAGAACTCGTCTTACCCATCGGTTATCGGTCTTGCGATAAATAAATATATATGACCAGGCCATTGCCACTTCGTCTTCGAATGAATGTCTTCGTTTCGGATCCTATCTCGTAAAGAGACTTCGAGCACAGCTGACTTTGAACCATTGGATCAGGACTACATTATTTGGCCCACCAATGTTTTAATTAATTTATATTCCAAGTACAATTAGGCATCAGTGAAATAATACAATTATATATTGTGAATAATACTTTTATTCGTTTAAAATACACTTTAAAAAACATAGCTCATTCTGAATTAATAAATTACACAAACTCCTCGTCTGACGACTGACACATTGGCCAAACGGAGACATTTAAAGAAACATAGGTTTAGGTAAGTTACATCATTAGTACAGCATACTGGCAAATATATGTCTGGGCAATCTTGACACGGCCTCCTTACATGTATAGGAGTGAAAAGCTTCTTTTTATACACTTGTGTAGTACGAGACCAAGGTATCAATGTTTGGGTTGTTGCCTTTTGAGCGGTTAAAGCGGCAGACAAATTTGTAAAAGAATCTACCACTTCTTTCATATTGACGGTTGTTGTCTCTACCGTCGATATTCTTGGGTCCCACGTAGTTGTTGCATTAGGATCAAACGTCATTGTTATTGGGTCGTCATCATAAATAAAATCATCTGCTCTTGCAGGCAATACTGGCAGTAGCATTAGAATACTAAATACTAAATTCCATATTACAAACATGCCTGCAATGTACTAATAATATTAAATACTCATTATTACTTACAAGCGGTTATTCTAAGTGCATATATTATAGGCAACTTTATTTCTAAGACGATCGCCTCTACGGAACTTTGGAACAGAAAAAAATAGAAGTGATATAGGTAGTACACAATCATTGAAATTTTCAGATACATTGGAATATTATTATTTTTTCAAGAGAAAAATCCATCCAAGGTCATTATTACTACATTTTGTTTTATATAAAAAAGACGGCAGACGAGCATACAGTCCACCTGATGGTAAGTGGATACTGTCGCCCATAGACATCCCCGATACATGTCAACATCAGACCAGACTGAAAAACGTTGCCACGCCACCGGATGCGCTGCCTACCTTTGCAGGTTAAGGAATGGATTGGGAAAATTGGGAGGGATAGTCTTCTGTGAGAGAGGGGTAACGTGGCCAGTCGAGCGCGCCCAGCGGCTGTGGGAATGTAGCATGCACTCTCCCCCTCTCGAAAGCTCAAAACATCTTCTTTAATAGAAAGAAGGCGGCAAACAAGCAAATAGCTCGCCTGGTGGTAAGTGGATACTGTCACCCATGGACATGTGCGATATATGCTAACATCAGTCCAGAATGCCTCACATCCACGGATTCTCAGTCTACCTTTGGAAATTTAGGTGTGTATTTTAAAAGGTTGGGAGAGATAAAGAATTAACTTCATCATCATTATTCATGAAAAATTAAAGACACTACACCGCGAACCCGAAAGTTGTGAAATAAACTGACAGCCGAGGTTTTACCATTAAGCTACGATATGGGGCCCTTCAAAAGAGCTGTGAACAGGATTCTGCAAGGCCGGACACGGCACGACATGGACGGCATGGACCCGCAAGCCGTGTCCATGGGCGGCGTTGACCACTTACCACCACGTGACCCGCCCGCTGGTCTGCTACCTATTCCATAAAAAAAAATCAACTGGTAAATCAATCAACCAGAGTATTTTGTTAGTATAATTGTGTAATATTAGATGTGGGTATATTCCTAGTCTGGCCATAAATACCATTACAATAAAGAAAAATAATTAAATTACATTTGAATTTGGAATTTGTCATTCTCACGTGAAAAATAAATGCCTTTTTCTAATTTTGGCGCCAATCATTTTTAAATATTATACTAATATTAAAATGGAGTGAGGTGATAGCGATAACCTGATAATTGCTGTAAATGCATTACACAAAGTATGAGTAGGTATGGAGCCAAACGCAATTTTTAAAACTCTCCAATCCCTTGGTATTGCAATGTTTGTGTACCGGGCTATTGGTAGGTACATTGAAACGTCTTCTGTTTGTGATTGTCCGTTTGACCGTCCACGCACTATTCGTACTATACAAACAATTAAAGCTGTGAAGAAGAGAATCCAAAGAAATCCCGTCCGGAAGCAAAATATTTTATCCAGAGAGGTGAATATAGCACCAAGCTACCAAGCTATCTAGGAGTAACTGAACGTTACTGAACGTTTGTCATTTTGGACAAATGTTGGCATCTATCGCGGATTTCTGTGGGTGACAGTGTCTACTTACCATCAGGTGGACTGTATGCTCGTCTGCCGCCTTCGTACATAAAAAAAAGGTCTGCGCCGGCCCTAAATAAAATATTTATCAAAGAATTGAACAAGTCTTATCTCATGGCAAGAAAACAATTGAAGAAGAAAATGATGACAGACAAACCTACAAGCATACAAAGATACATTCTCTTACCATAAACACGTACAATATCTTCTCTTCGTCGTGGGCACAAATGTTTATAAACAATATTCGTAACCATATTCTCTCACGCTTTTAATTTATTCAAAACATCAATTGTATCGCGAGGCTTGTATACCTATTAATTAATTAATCGGCTATAAAGTAACCTAATTATACAACAATGTTTTTAACTTTCATAAAATGAATAGTTAAAATGTAATTAGGTTTTGTGTCGTGTGGTATCGGTCGGCTATAGAATAGATGGGCTCTTCCCGTGGGTGCCCTAAATGCGACTAAGGCATTACAAAGCGGCTACCATAAAGCCCTCAGGAACTACATTATTTCTAAAAGAGTGAACTCGCCAACCCGCTTGGCCAGCGTGGTGTTTTAAGGCCATACACCTCTCATGCACAAGACAAGGAGGCCCATGTCCAGTAGTGGATACTGAAAGGGCTGGTTGCATTGCATTGCATACATTTTTACAGAAAGAATGTGGCAGTCGAGGAAACATTCCGCCCGATATCGGTCACCGTCGTCTATGACCAGGTGTCCATTGACACATGGCATGGTCTAGACATAAGATTAGTTTAGCCAGTTTTTACATTAAGAATTTGCATCTTGTATTCGGTTTAATATAATTAGATATGAGCTGAAATTGAAATAACACTAAATTTACCAAAAAATAGACTAACGTAATAGACAAACATGGGTGCGAGCGAGATTCCTAATGTTTATGCAATAACAACGAGTGCGATAGAGATGGTGATATATTGACAGCTAAAACCTATTTGTTGAACAAGATCCCACAATCTTACGGTCTGTCAAGTGCATGTTGTTTTATTTAATTTTCGGATTTACTTGTAAATATTTTCATTTAATTTGCGTATTTATTAACAATGGTATTATGTGCAGTCATTGATTGTAGTATTACACATCGAAATAATCCCGACAAACAAATTTCACGGGTAAATATGAATTTGGACATCGTGAATATTCCCCGTTTATTTTTGGTAAATACTTGTAATGGCGTAAACGTGCTTCTTTTGCAATTGATATTGTAAATAAAACATTATTCTTTGTGTTATTACACTTTGATGAAGAAATTCGTGTTAAACATAGATATATTGTATACGAAAAATCTTAGAAGTATTACATAGCGATTGACTTCGTTTTATCGATATCGATACTTAATATATACAAATTTTAAATAGCATATAGGGTTGTACATCAGAGTGTCACATCTTGCTGGTTTTATTACCCGACTACCAAAAAGATGGATTATGGTGGAATTGTGGTGTTACAGTCATTTTTACTTGTGACTTTTGACGGTTAGCTTCAAACTTGACTATAGCAAAGTTACTTGGTGTCAATTTGTCCAGTGAACCTTATATTCCATACTTTATATATAAAAATAAAAAATACAATTTATTGTTGAATCCATGCCATTTATTGAAACTCATTAGAAATTTCTTTAGAGAAAAAAAAATAGATTGATGGGTCCGGAAATGAAATAAATTATGACTTCAATATGAAATTACGTGATTTACATATCAGAGAGGGTTTGCACGTAGTGAATGAGAAAACTTTCAGACACAGGTATTACTTAAAACAGAAACTGGAGGTCAAGCCGGCCGCATAACTATTGTTTAGATCAGTTGCTGTTGCTATTAAACACTGCGAATCAAAATTTAACTTGTTTGAATTTCAGAATTCATCTGCAACTGTTGAATTCATTGAAAATGTTAATGATGCATTTGACATTTTTAATTCAAGGACATTTCAAATGTTTGGATGAAAAATGTGATGGATTAAAAAAACTCACGCACAACAACAAAGATGATATCTGTAAAATTTTGGACAAAATGTATGAATACTTTAGCAAACTTATGTACTTTTCAAGATGGCATATATGTATGTGATTTGCTGCGTCGCTAAGGTTTAGTCGGATTTTTAATTAACATTAGGTCATTAAAATGTTTGTATTTGAGTTACATTGAAAATAACCTACTGCAGTTTGTACCACCTTTCTACAAATTATCGTAAGACCACGTCGAAACATTTTTAGTGCTATTCGACCCAGAGGAGGATTCAATAATAATCCTATCTTAAGGAATTTCACATCAGCCTACAACAGGCTATTGTATAGGCTAAAAATAAATCTTATACAACAGTAAGATGTCAACAACTGAACAGATAAATACGTCCTTAATGTACAATAAAATTACAATAGAATACAATTTAGTTGATCAAATGAAAGATGATCCACAACAAGTTTAATTTCGTATCTGTTAATAATATTGAAAACATTTCAAGTGTATCTAAATCTATTGTGATATATATTTCCGGATTTGTGGTTAAGAAAATCCAAAATTCCCTTCACTGTGAGATTTGCATAAAGTCACTTCATGGGCCATACACTGTTGATTCATTAATATGTAACAAATACATTTCTACTGAGAGCCAAGAGTTTTTGGTGTACCCTTCAGAAGACAAGTTTTATGTGTTTGAATTGTGAAATTGAAATTCAATTTTTTTGAATTTTGTATATATGGAAACGCCATAGTGTTGGTCTCTTGTATAGGGCTGAGTCTACCTGAGTAGACGGTATGCTCGTGTGCCGCCTTTCTCCAATAACAAAAAAAGTCTGCTTGAAAATGATTTCTAGTAGGTTTTCGGGTTGCTGAACTTGAATCAAGTGTCAAAATTAAGCTTAACCCTCTTCTAGAAAAATCAATCCCCCACAATCCCCCGCATTTAATTGGTGTTTTTTAGGCTTTTAATGAACGTGACCAAAAAGGGAACTACAAATAGCCGCTATTTTAAAAACGTGTCAGTCTAGTGATAGTGGATGCTGATGTTGTCACGAGAAAATACAAGTACGAGTATAGTCGGATTTTTTATTCGAGTCAGAAATATGACATGTAGAACTGTCATTAAAGTGTCATCATCTCCGTACAAATTTCAATTGGTGTTTAACAATTCTACATGTCATATCTCTGACTCGAATAAAAAAAATCCGACTTTATGCACATTTAGGTACTTATAGTACTTATAGGTAGATTAAGTATACCAAAATAAATATAAAATAAAGAAAATTGCAATTATTACAATTTAATAATGAATACAAAAACCAAATCTTACTATTTTAACATCGATTAATCTCAAACAATGCAATTGACATTCGTTCACGTATGAAATATTATTCGAAGCGCAGATAGGGTAGTACACATCGGGACACAGCCTACAGTCCATTACCGTCGATAAGGAGGGTAGTTGCTTCAGGAGTCTTATTGTCGCATGCGTAGTGGTCGTTATACCTCGTTTTTCCTGGTATAACGCTTTCAATCTGTCACTCACGCTTACAAAATGCAAATCAGCTGGCACCACCAGAAACCACACAACTACCAGGGTTAAAACTGTAACACAAAAAATAACTAAGATCCCCTACGTCGGTGTAAGGACACACGGCAATTTGGAGTTATGTAAACATTTTTGTTAGCTAGTACAGAATGAAAGAATATGAATCTATTAAGTGATATCATAAACAAAGCCGCTACTACAAACCCTTAGGAACTACAACACTTCTAAAAGAGTGGAATCGCCAATCCGCGTCGCGTTTCAAGGCCATACTTTCCTCATGCACAAGTGTTGAGCGTCCTTTCAGAAAATACATAAAATCAAAATATTACAAAGGAATTTACTATTATTTATTGAACCCCCATCCTATTATTTATCGCTCCTTTTTCTATATTCTCTTTTCTTATAATAGTTTTCATGTACCATACAGAAGAGGATCTGAGAATGATCTAAGTGTAACTAGCTTTGTAGATGCTGATTGGGAAGCAAGTAAAGATAGAAGTTCTTATTCTGGACAGTTGTTTAAAATGTGTGGCAATGCGGTTTGTTGGGATAGCAAGAAACAAAATTGTGTGTCGCTATCTTCAACTGAGGCGGAATATGTTTTTGTCACTGATGCCTGCAAGGAAGCTATTTACCTTCATAGACTACTTGAGGAGTTGACAGATGGAGATGATCTGAAAGTTTCTTTATACAACGACAGCCAGAGTGCTATCAGACTTGCCTATAATTCGGTGTTTCATAGCAGAACAAAGCACACTGATATTCGCATGCTTGCACTTTATTAGAGACTAGTGACCCGCCCTCACTTCGCTTCGGTTTATTAAATTAAAAACAATCGGAATAATATATTTTCCCGCGGTAAAATGGAGCCTATATTTTAATTTAGACCTCTAGCAATACATCGGTGAAAACTGCATTCAATTCCATGCAGTAGTTTTTGCGTGATGCGTGTACAAACATACAGACAGACAGACAGACAGACAGACAGACAGACAGACAAAATTTCTAAAAACTGTTGTTTTGGCTTCTGTTGCTCTAATAAAGACCCCCCCATTTTAGTTTTTTTTCAATATCTATAATGTACAGACATCGGCCTGTTACAATTTTATTATATGTATAGATTATTTGGAAAAAGACTATCTGACATTATCTTATATTTCTACAGATACGATGCCAGCTGATGTTTTGTCCAAGTCACGGTCTAAAGTGAAACATCAAAGTTTTGGAAAAGATTTAGATCTAAGTGATGACATAATGGTTAGTTAGTTAAGTTTAGGTGTGTTATGTTTGTTACTTAGTTAATTAACTAACATTTGATTAAGGGGAAGTGTTCTGGTTTGCCATCATTGTTGTAATACAAATGTTACGTTTTCTTTTTTAGTGTGTTATCTTTGATAAATATATTTTTTTTTTATATAGATCGAAGGTGGCAAACGAGCATACAGTCCACCTGGTGGTAAGTAGATACTGTCGCCCAGTATGCTTTTGTTCTGCATTCTCTCGAAATTAAAGATGTCAGTCATCAAGATGTAGTTTTTCTTTATTCTAAACATGTAATTTCTTTAATATCTTACTATTAATAACTTTATATTATTACCTATTATTATGTTTGGTATTTAATATGTAGGTATTATTATTACTTGAAATTTATTTCATTGTTTATTGATATGTAGTGTGTATATAATTATATTTATTACAAATTTGTTTCTAGTAATTATAATTTCTAGCACCACTGGAAGTACCTTAGATTTTTGATAATCGGTGATTGACAGAATTGTGATTTTTCGTAGTCATATATCTTCAAAATTGGAAGACTCGGAAGACTTGATATTTGGCAGTTTAGTTTAGCTCCTGAACTTTCCATCCAAGTATTTATTTTGAGTACTCTGTGTTTCTCCGGTGTTATAATACGAGGGGTCAATAATACGCTGAGTTGCTTCGAGTAAAGGGTGCAGTGCACCGTGCACTATGGAGACTATGGAGGTTAGTGAAAAATCGAGACTTTCGGCGTCCCGATCAATGGTGAATCGGGACGTCTCACCAAACCCCTGAAAATCGGGACGTCCCGCGCAAATCGGGACACCTGGCAACACTAAGTGCACGGTAGGTGCTTTGGCGGGACCACTACCGCACCCCCTGATATTTATACCATCTATCTATTATTCTTATGTTCACATACATATCCTCATGCTCAAAGGTTGCCTGAAAGAGATGGCTTTTATGGTAAGACCTACCTTTTATATACCTACTTATATAAAATTTTGTATCATTTACACTGTATTCTTTGGTATTTAATAAAGAGTACTTACTTACTTACTTACAATGTGCATGAGGAGGCCCATGTCCAGCAGTGGACGATAAAAGGATTGGTTACGGTTTACTGAACCTTATACTAGTGCACTAAGTATGAAAGTGCACTAGGCTAAGTGAGTCACGAATACACGAGTACTTCGAATACACGAAAAACGAAGTTTCAGCCCTAATTTCTATAGATGCATACTACGATATATCGGCCCGAACGAAATTAATTTGACACATGAAACTATGAAACACTTGATCGCACGAGGCGACGATCGAAATATAGATTTTAACAAGAATTACTTGGGAATCGAACATCAAATTTGATGATTACAATATATTTTTAAATAATTGGAGATACCCGATATATAGAACTCCGAACGAAGGAAAGACGGTGTATGGTTATAGCATTTCGTTCTGCAAAAAATCTTAATTCAGTGAACAAAACAGACACAAACAAGAGGTCTTTCCATTAAGCTATGATATGGGGTTCTTCAAGAGAGTTGTGAATAGGATTTTGCAAGGTCGGCGGCGCGCCCGCATGCCCCCTGGTGTTGCAGGTGTCCATGGGCGGCGGTAACACTTAACATCACGTGAGACCGCTTGCTAGAAGTACCACATAATAAGAACTAATAATACTAAATTACTATCTGTGTTTTGATTGGAACCTTATTTACCAATTTTTTTATATTGAATCCTAATAATATTTAATTATAAGATAAGACTTAAAAAAGATACTAACTTTGATTTTTCATTTGTTTCATAAATACAAAGTGACTACCAACGAATATTTATTGACTCGTGTATCAAAAATTTAGGAAAACACTGCTGGAAAACACAATTAAAAACGTTATCGTTTTAATTAACGGAGTATCAATGTAATTAGGAAAAAACATATTTAAACTGTAAATTATACTTTTAAATCTCCACAATCGTAATCAATATTACGATATCAATATTAGGTCCATACCTATGAAATTGTCGTTTTATATGGAAACATTCAAATATATTTTTTTTTGTATGAAAACGATATTAATCGAAGCATTGTCCATTATTATCAATGCACTTTTATCACTTCAATGGAAGTTGATTGATGCTTCTGCTATAGAACTCCCGGGGACGAGAATCGATGAATTCTCTGAAGGCGTTTTTCACTGCCTCATCAGAGTTTAATTTTTTCCCTGTAAAAAGTTATCCACATTGCGAAAAAAAAATTAAATTAAGGTCTGGCGAGTATGGTGGCCTGAGGGAGTTTCCAGTCGAAGCTCCTGTAACTTTAAAACTATAGTTTTAAAGTCTGTCGTGCATTGTTTGGGCGAGCGTTATCATGGAGAAGGAGTGGACTAGAGCGATTAACCAGACTGTTGTTTGATGGCGAGCTTGTCCATCATCGTTTGCAGTTCTTCACAATACACATCTGCATTAGTTGTTGTGCCAGATATCAAGAAGCTGTAGTGGATATTACCGACACAGGACCACGATACAGTCTCCATGAGTTTCTTTTGACTCAATTTACGTTTGGGACATTATTTGGCTGTCTCTTGTTTAACCATTGTGACGAACGTTTACGATTATCATTCAGGATCCACTTCTCATCATAAGTGATAATACGGTTCAGAATCCTTTCATTTTTGTGCCGGCTCAGCAAAGAAAGACAAACTTCAACACATGTTTGCAGCTAAGGTTCATTAAGTTCAGACAGTACCCACTTTCCGGGCTTCTTCATTTTCCCGATTTGACGCAAATGAATCAATATCGCTATCTGCTAACTCAGACGTGGTTTGAGATGAATCCGCTTCCACTATTGCTTTCAATTCGTCATTATCGACTTTAGCCTCCGATGGTCCAGGGTTTGTTCTTGAGGTCGAAATTTCCAAAACGGAAATGATGGTCGTGCACCAAAAATGCACCGTGCGTTCTTTTGTAGCGTTTGGTCCGTACACATGGATTATATTGCCTGCCGTCTGTGATGTGTTGCTGCCACGACGGAACTCACATTTGAGAATAACGTGAATTTTTAACTTTTCCATGATCATAAACACAACAATATCTAAACAATAACTGATTTTCTGATAAGATTTCATAGCTTTGAATTTAAATTAGATAATTTGAATTTGGAACTCCAAGCCAAACGCAAGATGACTAAGTTCAAAGTGGTCACTATGAACAAACGGCAATTTCATAGGTAAGACTGTAATACTTTTTCTATGATGAATCTGCCTGTTTGTCTTAGGTTTATATGGTGTATATATATATATATATATTTAGTTCCTTTATATGTATTCTTACATTTCTTTTTATAGAAAAAGGCGGCAGACGAGCGTACAGTCAGTCACCTAATGGTAAGTGAATACTGTCGTCCATAGACATCCGCGATACATGCCAACGTCAGTCCAGAATGACCAACGCTCTCAGATGCGCTGCCTGGAGATATTGGAATGGATTTTCAGAAAGGGTTGGGAAACCGGGAGGGTTCGTATGGGATAGGATGGTAATGGATATATCTCACTTACTACGGAAACACTTACGTGCATTGGGGAAGTTAGATAAAATGAGAAATGCAGTTCATTTCAAGGTAGTTCAAACTTCCTCAAAAATATATATTTATGTGTACAATAAAATAATGGTATGTTTCATGTTTAATAGCTATACGGCTCCAAAAACTGGTTACAAAGGCCCATATGAACGACGTGTGGGAGCTGCTTGTCTAAGAGAGTTTGCTTGTATTTTTCAGCTTCTCTTGATTTTAAAATCCTCACGCATCCTACCCAGCACATGTTGGTGTAAGTTCTGTTGTCACTTGCACACACAGGGATGTAGACTCTCGGGCATTCGCAAGTATTGTATGATTCCATCAGAGGCAGATCGTCCACGACTTGGCTCATGAAATAATCTTGAACTTGCTGTGGGTTCGCGTGAATGTATCTTTTCGGATCGTGGTAGCAATATGATATAGCTGCCATTGTCAGTACAACAATGAGAAAAGGGGAGACTGGAAAAAAATGTTTATTATGTATTCAACGCAACCAGCCCTTTCAGTATCCGCTGTTGGATATGTACTTCATCATGCCATAATGCCATAAAATGCCATGCTGGCCAAGCGGGTTGGCCTGTCAACTCTTTTAGCGGTAATTTACTCCTAGTTCTTCAGAGCTTGTGGTAGCAGCTTTTGTTATCCCCTAGTCGCTAGACACTAGAGACCCCCTTAGACCCCCAAGGGATGAGATGAGGTGGTGATATTCTATAGCAGGCCTACATCACACGGCACATTATTCTGTATAAAAGACTTTTATTAATTTTATTTTCTATTTGGGATAGTTTTGGTTCTAAGGACATACATGTGGCATTCAATAAGAGTTATTTAAGGTATTATTTGAGAATACTTACCGTACGACAACATTTTTGCATAATAAATTTAAGTCGATGTTTGTCTTAAAGTCAGTGAGTAATAACAAGGGAATTTTTAAAAATGGATTATGCCATAAAACTGGCGATAAGTTAATTGATTTCTTAATTGAACAGTGGAAAATTAAAAAGTAGTTGTAGAGCAGTAATATATAGCAGTAATCTTAAAGAGCAGTAATATATGTACCGGAACCAACAGTTTTTTATCGTCTACTGCTGGACCTGGGCATCCTCAAGCACATTGGCTTATTGAGGCATGATATGACCTTAAAAGAACACGCTGGCCAACGTTTTTTTTTTTTTTTTTTTTTTTTTTTTTTTTATATACGATTCGTTTCTTTTTTTTTAACTTTATGGTAGTGCTCGCGGTGCTTACTTTTAGCCTCTTCATATTTTTCGGGGTTTAGTCTTTCCCTATATCGTTTTTGTTTTTGAGTCGTCGTAAACCGCACCATTTAAAACCAAATAAAGGATCTAAAAACAGAATATAATACATTTTATTACAAAAATGAAAAAACAATTACCTTTCGTAAACTATGATTGTTCACGGTGTTAAGATGGTTCGAAACAATTTTTTTTCCCGTAATCTTTTGAAATAAATTTGTTACGAATAAATATTACACCAAATTACACCCACAAAATGACCTTCCCACAAATGTTCTCTGTACAAAGGTTGTCTGGTAGAAATCGCTATTGCTTATTATTGATCTGTATGTATTTAGTCCTGTATTGTGGTGCAATAAAGTATATTTGATTGATTGATTGTAATATTTTTCTCGTAAATATATATATTTATATTGCTATCTTATTTCAAAAGATTATGGGAAAAGAAAATTGTAGGTATGGAAAATTACCGTTTCGAACCACCTTAATGGAAAAGTGACAAAAAAGCCGTGGTCTGATAAATAGTGATAAAAATATAATTCATAAAAATAGTATCGGTTTTATTTTATGTGCAACGGCTAATCCTACCAATGTATTTATTAGTACGTAAATGTCTTAGGAGTTACCGTAAATATCTATAGAGTTACCGCCAAAGTAACTCAGTACCTATGCCAGTATCTCAGCAAACAATTGATATACTTTTATCAAAAAGACACACCATATTTTGAATAAAGTACCTACATAATATGTAGTTCCATCAAAAACATTTTCAATGAAATGTTTACATGTCACTGTGGTGACTAGGGTTACCAGAACCGAAAATGGGTTTTCCTGGCAAAATCCCTGACTTCAATGAATTTCCTGACATTTTGTGTCAATGTTATATTTAGGTACCCACTCAGACAAAGTACGAGCCAGATCAGATCGAATGAAACTTAATTTAATTGTTGAGATTTGATTTTATTATTATTTTTTGTGAACAAACTGCTCAATAAATATTTTAATTTTTATTTCTTATATTTTTCTCTTTCTATTTAAAAATTCCTGATAATTTCAAATTTTCCCTGCTTCCCTGACAGGGGGCTAAAATTCCGGACATGTCAGGATAATTCCTGTCATCTGGTGACCCTGGTCGGGATAGGGATATTTTGTATGGTACGAATATTTCGTATACTGAGTTATCATTAAATTGAATATAAATCAAAGATTTTCAGAAACGTAAACATGCTTCTCATAGTTCAAATAATTTAAAATACGTTTAGAATAACATTTATGTATGATATTATTGTAAATTACTGTATTTTTATCAAGAACTGTCGGGGACAGCAAAGTGTGGCTAAAATAGTTGATTGACTCATTTATGTATGTATATTATTGTATATACGAGTATATATATAAATGCATTATTTCATAATTGCACCATCTAACTCTATTTCGTCTACAGACTTCTTACCACCCGAAGGTTGCCTGGAGGATGTCGCTGTAGCGATAAGGCGGCCGGTTGTATTTCTATTTACTTGTACTTTGTATTTCTCTGTATGTATTTTGAGTATAATAATATATGTGTATTTATTTATCTATCTATAAGTACAATAATAGGCTTTTTAAAAAGAGAGTGGGTGATTTCGAACAAAGGAGAAAATGACAAGTTAAAATTCGAGCATATCTCGTCCTGTGGAATTGAAAGGAAAAGCAGAGATAGCCGACAGTGTAATGCCCCATTCATTTGACCCGTTTACTTCCAAACGACTATTTAAAAAGATTTGTTTGTAATGTTGTCTGTATCTCGGTTCTTTGATGTTACCTCTGCTTTTCGATTTTCTAAATGTCTTCTGTATTTGTTTTAGAAGCGGAAAAATCTCAACTAAAAAATGTCTGTAAAAATTGGTGACATAAAAATTTATAACACGTATATGCTGACAATGTTATTGTGGTTCACTCGTGACAATTTAGTGCCCTCCTAAGAAGAAAAGGCTTTAGTAATATTTTAACGAAAGTATAAGTCACATTATATCGGGGAATTACAAATAAACAATGGTTTAACAAAGAAAATAACAAGTAAATAAACAATAGTTTATTCTCGTTGTTTATTTGTTGTTTTTGTTTTAACCTAAACTGCAAGTTTATTGATTATAAATTAAGGATATTTTTTTGCATTTTTCGCGAACGTCATCGAAATACACTTGTGCCTTTTTTCTTAAGGACATCAGTATAAATAATTGTGATGTAATTGTATTGATATAAATTAGTATAAACAACTGTTATCATCATCTGATCACTGCTATACCCGTTTTCATCGAGTTTTTATCATCACGTGAACAGTTGTAGGCGAGAATTGTATGTACGTAGTTTGGTCGCATACGTGAATCATATACAATACTCACGCCCGAACCGTTCGAGAAACTCTCCTTGTGTATATAAATGATCGTATAGTGCATTCAATAAATGCATACATTTTGGTAGTAGATAGTTGAAATGTATCGAGTTTGAAATGACACTGACGGATTCTATATTTAAAGTACATTACTATTCATTACTTAGAATAACATGAAAAAGAATAGCACGGGCGATGGTGCGATGGAGATTAAATACCACATATACCAGACCAAACAATTGTCTTTAAACAAATTAGCGGGTCTTAAGTGTTTACCGGGAATCAAACCCAAGGCCTTTTACAGAGCAGGGCGCTTTCAATCGTTAGCTAATCGAGCTAATTTTAATTGGATGGGGAGACTTCACTTACTTTCCACTCAATGAAATGGAATGTAATGGGATAGGAGTACAATATACTAATCACACACAACCTAAAGACTCGGGAAGGAATTTACAGTATTTAAAGTTGTAATTTACAGTATCATTACAACACAGTATTCTATTATTTGGTATCAATAATCATAAATACTCATGTCCATATCTCGTCTCGGATCCGGTGTGTTTGTTTCGATGTCGCGCTGCCGGACCAAGTCGTACAAACTGAAATTCACTCTATCGTCCTTACTCCAAATTTGGGCATCATCCACGTATGGTTTTGACATTCCAACCAGCTCCGACCAGGTGTAATTCATCAGATTGTATGTGGAATTCCAACCAGTCATTTTAACTACATCGCGACTAATGTTACGGACGACGTCAGACCAATGGAAGATCAGTGAATCATTCTCATCAGTGTTGCGTCTAGTGAAAAATATATCGCACGGTCCAGTTCGCACCATTTTGGTCAAGTTCTTGTTATTATGTTTAGTCTTGTTAGCATTGGCACAATGCATGCGACATTCATTAGTGTAGGTCTTCTCATCGTCGCCGCATATTGGAAGGTATATGCGGGGGCACTTGGTACAATTATTGTTTTGCACATCAAACTGGTCTAAATTTGGTACATCTTGAACGTGAACGCTGAACGACGGAGGGAAATATAATGGTCCATATCTATGTGTCGAAGTAGAGGTAGATCCAGAGGTAGATGTAGTTGTATAGGCTGATGGGTCTGCAAGTTGAAGAAAGGAAATTATTTTTTTAATATTTTTTATGGTGTTGTAAAAGTGAACGCTGAGCGCTCGATGTTCGAGCGTTATAAATAGTTCAAGTTTTTAATGTTTGATGATTTTAAACTCTTCTTAGGTTTTTATGCTCGAGTCTTAAATGATTAAGGTTCTAAAGGTGTTATGCTCAAGAACCTTAACTTTATCGCTGTGTTGATAATATACATGTTATATATGCTCCGTGTGGTGTTAAAATAACATCATCCGGTCTCTTTCCGTGGGTGTCGTAAAAGTTGCCTAAGGGATAACAAAGCGGCGACCACGACACCCGAGCTACTGCACCACCTCAAAAAGAGCGGTCTCGCCAACCTGCTTGGCCAGCATGGCGTTTTACGGTCATACATACCTCATAACAGGACATGAGGAGGCTCGCAAAATTGGATTCGATTACGGTATCTATATATTATAGGTATAGAGAGGTGATTATACTTACATAATACGGAAATTATAAAGAGACCATTCAAATAAAATGCCAATTTGAAAAACATATTTTTTCAATTCAGTCCAGTTAATTTCTAATTTCGCGCATACAATATGTAACCAATACTTTTTGCTGTTTCTTAATTGCAGATTTTACGACTTTTTAATAACAAACATTGGTTTGATTAAACGAGCCTAATTATTACGATATATGTAAATGAGTTTATACATCAAAATCAAGTGTTTCTCAAGGGCAAAGTTTAAAAATTGTATGGTTGTGTTTTCGCTCTGAATATCGCTTCGCTTTTCACTTTCGGTTTGTTTCCTCATCGCCGTGTTAGTGGCGATTTAAAAAAAATCCGCACTTTGTAGAATATTAGTGGTACTGGCGGAGGATTTAAATTTAAGTCCTCACGAATGAGAGTCGCGTATAGATAGATACGCCTAGGCTATCACCGCTATATTTTTATATAACTTTTGAGATTTTTTGCTTACTTGAAATTATACTAATCAGGGAAATTAACGAAACGAATTACGAAAGAAACGATATATATATATATATTTTAACGTACTATGTACAGTTAGCAACATGTCAACCTATACTCATGTACACCATAATGAGTTAAAATGAAGGTCAGTTTTGAATAGTGTTTTTTTTTGTGGTTAGGTACATTAGGTACTATATATAGTAGAAAATATATATATCATACAAAGAAAGATACACGACCCTCCAAGTCTTTCTGACAGTCATTGTGAATAGTCTTTACCCGGAAATCGAACCCGGAAGCGCGTTCCCTACATTAGACTACTAGACGACAGGTTCGAACATAGATTAAATAATAACTAAGGTAGATATGCTACTCCTTTCAATTGCTCATCAGTACTGTATGATATGTATGTCTGCTGTGTGGTGTCGGTGGGCTCTAGAATAGCGCCATCCCATCTCGTCCTGTGAGTGTCGTACAAGGCGACTAAAGGATAATAAAGTCTCTACCGCAAGCTCTGAAGAGCTATACCGTCTCTAAAAGGGTGAATACGGCAACCCGCTTGGCCAACGTGGCCTGTTCAGGCCATACATTCCTCATGTACAGGACAGTGTGTTGGTGGAAGCCCATGTCCAGTAGTGGATGTTAAAAGGGCTGTTTACGTTTACTGTATAATAAGACTATTGCCTTTTGAATTACTTAAGAAACAATATACAATTCTGGACTGTAAGTTTGTAGTTGGTCGACTCAGCAAATACCGGCGTTAAGGATACTTGATAATTCTCCAAATAGTAGGACATGATGAACTTCCACCTCGTATAGCGAGAATAAACGAAGATATTTCTTTTTTTCTTCACATAACGTAAACCATGATGAACGACGGGGGACAAAAAGCATACGCTATGTTCCAGAAGTTGTGACGCCAACAAAATAAAATCAAATTACAGATACATTACGAAAACATTGGCCATCGGTATGCAATTAGAGGAATGGTAATTAATAGTCGTGGATAACGAGTTCGAGTGTTTCCGGTTAGCCGATGGTCAATGTTTTCTTAATGTATCTGTACTTCCTGGATGACCGGAAGTCCGGTCAATGAACGACTAATTTAACGCGCGTATATTTAAACTTTAAATCTTACAAGTATGTTCTTAAGTTTTTTTCGTATTATGAAATGCTGTGAAATGCTGACTTGGCAATGGGCAGGTGACAATTGCCGCAGGACCGACAACCGATAGGGTAGACGTGTTCTCGAATGGAAGTCATGTACCAGCAAGTGCAGCGTGGGACACCCTCCGGCCAGGTGAACTGACGACTTGAAGAAGTTTGACAGTGGTGGTTTGATGAGAAGAGCCGTGTCGTGTGAAGATCGTGTCTGATGGAGATTCTTAGGAGGGGTCTTGTGGTGTATATTTTACATAAGGTTTATAATTATGTGCCATCTTAATAAAAAAATAAGTGATTTGTTTTAATTACTTTAAAAAGCCTAGCCTACTAAGGTTACTTAATATTAAAAAACAAATCGTTCTTCCAAGTCCTGTTTTGTGTGTGTTTGCCCGTGTGTTTGTAGGGCCTAAACTATACACAAGCACCAGTTATGTGTATCACTCCCTCATAAGTGACCGTAGTACGAGTAAGTAACACTAAGTGCTGAGTTTCAACATAATTCTTATTTTTACTAATTACTGGAAGTCACTTTATAATGAAAACATTATTTTATATTTTAAGTACCTATTCATTTAATTTAGTAGTCATTTTAAGTAAAATTCTTTTTAGTGAAACGCTTTTCAGTCAATTTACGCAGCCACGCAAACGCTCACACACCCATACAAACATACAAACACACACATATATTTTTCGTATTATTTTTACTATGTCAATCTTCGGGAATAAGCTAATTATGAACTGCATGTAAAAACAATTCAATGCCCCCGAGCTTAGTATACAGAAATAACTATTTCTTTTACCAGACTTCAAGTATACTTAACGTCAGGCTCAAAAAAGTAGGCAATATTCTAAATATTTATAACAGGAATGTCGCATCTATTTTGTCGGGTATTAGTTATCACTAATAGTTATGTAGTCATTTCAATGCGACGTCCGCCAAAAGCCCGGAAAGCCTCCTTGCCCTTTGTAAGAAGGTTGATTGTTACACCGTACTCTCATACAAACTAGTTTTAAAAAGCTGAGGGGTAGGGTAGGTGGCAGCGACAGATAACATGATGTAAGCGACACATTATCATAATATATATAAGTAAACATTATTCCCCATAGGTACCGTTTTATATAAATTTTAAATAATTTTGATTTTAGAGTTTATTTAATTAAAAGTGACGTGTGTGGCATCTGATATCTATTAAAAGTGACGTGAGTGGCATGTGATATCTATTAAAAGTGATGTGTGGCATGTGATATCTATTAAAAGTGATGTGTGGCATGTGATATCTATTAAAAGTGATGTGTGGCATGTGCTATCTATTATAAGTGATGTGTGGCATATGATATCTATTAAAAGTGATGTGTGGCATGTGATATCTATTAAAAGTGATGTGTGGCATGTTATATCTATTAAAAGCGACGTGCGAGGCATGTGGTATCTATTTTTTTACACTTGTATTATATATCATAATTGTATATTACATCTTCAATATTGAAATATAAAAAATTGTAAACGTTAATGATAAAAATAAAAACATTGGTAATTGCTAAACAAATGGAACCTTTTCTTTTTTTAAATAAACAATAGAAATAGTGTTCACTAAATTTGGCTGTGGAAAAATCGTTTATAGAATTTTTTATTAATCCATTTTTTATATTTTTTAAATAATATCTTATTTAAATGTTCTTAAATCACCAATAACATCTTAATGTTACTTAATAAATTAATAATAAATTAATGTTATTTAATCTTAAATGTCTTGATCCTTAAACCTACAGTTCAGTAGTTACGTTCGCGATAGGCCGACAAACATTAAAAGCTTTTACATATGATTGGAGAACTTGGCTCTGTTCTCGCCCTCAGGTCATGTGGACAGGTAGACTTGAAGAAGTGACTGGATGGAATGTGTCGAAGATCGTGTGTGGTCGAGAGCCTATATGCAGCAGACGAAAGACGTTGACTGCCTGTGAATGGAATACCGAAGAGATAGATTTAAGAATTTGCCCAAAAATCTAAATCAAGTCTTTTTCAGCCCTAATAATAAAACGGTGTCATAGTAGGATTATGGAGAGTAATGGTAAAATCGTGCGCCAGGAATCCTGACCTTTTTAACTTTGACCCTTTCTGACCTTAAATTCGGGTCAACGCATTATGCCTTCATGTCCCCACGCCATTTACGACAAGGCTCACACTGGTCATTCTTAAAATTAGAGCATCTTTTATGCATGCAGACCTTTGGGATAAGAAGTGTAGAGAATGTACCTATAATTATATATACAGTAGAATAGAATAGACATTATACTGTCGTACGTGTTATCGATGGTGGTCAATTAGCCAATACGTACATGTAGTGAGAACACCCCTTCTCACTATACTGTTAAAATGGATTACACCGTCCATGGCCAGGATCTGACTGATGATGTATGTATTTCAATAGATAACCAATTTCACTAACTAATTCGTACTCTAATTTACCGCCATATTTAGGTAAATAACACAAACAGCGAACCAAATAAGGCCTAAATAAGAACCATACATATACAATTAGAATTACAGTTTAATGAATATGTGAATGAATGTGAATGAATGAAACGTTACTAGTAGAATTCATAAAATTATTGTTTATGATTAAACGACAATACTGAGGAACTAATTTCAAATGTTCGTACTCTTATTTATAGCAATTTATAGGCACATGAAACAAATAAGAAGGAACTTAATAAGAACCTTATTAATGCAATCAGAATTATGGTTTATTTACTATATGAATAAATGAAACGTTAAGAGTAGGATTCATGAAACTATGCTTAAGTAATCGTCGATACTGAGGAAGTAATTTCACAAGTTTGTACTCTAATTTCCCGTCATCTTTTGGTACGTGAAACATTGTTTTCCCGTCTCTTCTATATATTATGCACGGCCCGGGTCTTCTCATAGTTTTGTGCAGACATTTCGATATACAAACATTCACGTAGGTTATGTTATCGGTTCCGCAGATAGGCCAGTAGACTCTAGGACAGTAGCACTCTTCTATATCTTCCAAATCTAAGAGAAGCTTACTTCCTATGGGCGGAGGCAATTGATATGGTTCCACCAGACGGTTGTCCTTCATGAACTTGAAGTGCTCATAATCTTCGAAATATTTCTTAGACGTCATTCCCGCTGTGAAAGAACACTCCAAAAATTTTAGTTTGCTTAGTTTGCTTAATTGTACGAGGGACGTATTTACGTTACCAAAGCGAGTTAGCGAGTCCCAGTCTTTTAGTGGCTTTATTTTCCCTTAGTCGCCTTGTACGACACCTACGGCAGGAGATGGGCTGGTGTTATTCTATAATCAGTCGACAACATACCGTCAATCTGTTAGTTAATAGAATGCACTGCCTTAAAAGACAACGATACTATGTTTATTACCTCTTGTCATAACTTTAATAAAAAGCAGATTATTTTTAATAAGGTACCTGCGGTAAATAATTCAATACTATTTTGAATATTTTGAAAAGTTACGGAATAAGAATAAAAGAAGTAAGCTTAGATGAAAGTTTTATTATGAGTTTAAATTTTAAAAGTTCAAAATTTTACATTTATTTAACGATTAGTGAGCAAAATTAGACTAAGTAGGTAATATTTATAGTTCTCAATACTTACACCACACAGCCGATACAAAGGTCAATACAAAAATATACAACACAAACATAATAGTGTATTTAAAAAATATACAGAGATGCAGAAAATTTTCAGAATGTTGTGAAAGCAAGAAAATTTTACTGCTATTTTGTCTGAAAAAGCAGTAATACACTCGACAACCCAACAAACTATACAAAAGTATTTTTTTAATCGTATATTTATCAAAATAGATCTATTTGTTTCTGGAATAAGTGAGAGTTGCTCCTTTACTATTCCATCCTATACTAGTCAATTCCATCCCATTCTATTTAATCGAAATCAAACCAATCTTATTTTTTATAAAATAAATTTAATTTAAACGAATACGTTTTGTAATAAATTCTTAAAATATTATTTTAAAGCGTTATGTATCTTTTTGGTAAGGTCACACTTTAATCTGTTGCCCTTTGTACTTTCAAGTAATACTCGTAGTTACTAGTCATTAAAATTCCATATAGGTTTATAATTAGACATAGGTAATTATAATTAGACATTTAGACATTTTAATTAGCAATTGAATAATTGAAAAAAAGTGCTTTTTGGCGTTTGCTAATAACCTACTATGTGGTCCTAAATTTTTTTTATAGTAAGAATACGGCAGACGAGCATACAGTCCACCCGGTGGTAAGTGGATACTGTCGTTCATAGACATCCGTGGTACATGACAACATCAGTCCAGAATGACAAACCCGGCATGCCCCCGGACACGCATTACCTTTTGAAATGTAGGAATCGATTTGTAGAAAGGGTTCGAAACATGGGGAGGGATAGGATAGGATGGGATGGGAATGGGCTCTGGTACATCTCACTTACTACCGAAACACGTACATACATATTAGGGAATGGGATATAGTGGGATATGCAGTATATTTCACGATAGTCTTCTGTGAGACAGAAGAAACTTGCGATTTCGTGGATTAAAATCCTCTCATGTTTCTGAATGTTTACTTTATTTTATCCATTTATTATTTTGTTTTACATGTAAATGTGCCAGGTAGACTGACGACTTGAAGCTGATAGCCGGTAGTGGCTGCATGAGAATAGCAAAAGTCTGTGTGTGGTTTGGAGAGGCCTATATGCAGCAGTAAAGACAAACAGTCTGATGGTAAGGTATCAATTCGCCATATTTTCCTTCAAAGTTGTATTATTCATAAGCATTGTTAAAATCGATATCGTCATCAGTCTGTAACGTCCCAATAAAATGCACAGGACCTTGCCACAACAATGTATAGATGTCAAAGGCGCCATAGCTTTTTAAATTTTATAAAGAAAAAAAAAATAAACCGGAAAATAAAATAAACATATGCAATAAACACCGATCACTCTCTTTGTTTCATCGCAAACTCGAAGTTTCTAGTTTGATTTTAAATCAATGAAAATTCAACCAAAATATGTTTGCATTTTTCTTATTTAATAAACTTTATGATTAATAGTTAAATAGTAATTAACGGGGGACGTTTGGGAAGGTTGCGGGAAATGGATACCACTGGCAGATAATTTATACATATAATAAAATTGTAACAGGCCGATGTCTGTACATTATAGATTATACATAAAAATATGGGGGGTCTTTATTAGAGCAACAGAAGCCAAAACAACAGTTTTTAGAAATTTTGTCAGTCTGTCTGTCTGTCTGTATGTTTGTACACGCATCACGCAAAAACTACTGCATGGAATTGAATGCAGTTTTTACCGATGTATTGCTAGAGGTCTAACTTAAAATATAGGGTCCATTTTACCGCAGGAAAATATCTTATTCCGATTGTTTTAAATTTAATAAACCGAAGCGAAGTGAGGGCGGGTCGCTAGTCTTACATAAATCTTAAACCGTATCTTTAATAACACTATCTCTAATCTTAACTTTCGGAGAAATTCCGAAGATTACTAAGGAGGGCATGACTTCCAACTTTCTGATAGGGCTCGTCAAATCCTAAAACTTATCTCTAAACAGATTTTATTTTCTAAAATGTACAGAAAATAGGTATTTAAGTATTCCCGATATAATACGATTATACAGATATGCTTGACACAGTATCAGTACAGTAGCGGTAGATCAGCAGACATAAATAAACAATGCGACGTGTACCTAAGCGGCGGTTCCCAAACACCCTGTAGATCCCTTTATCACGAATGCTGATGTGTTATTCATGTACTACTGCTGACGATGTCGACCTAATATAATTTAAAACACAGTAGTGTAATTCCGAACAATTGTCGAGTTATATTGCACATACCCAGACAGATTGATTCATTTATTTGAAAGAACCTTATGTACAAAATATATACAAATAATTCACTAAATAGATTTTTTCTATATTTCCAGTGTGTAAAATTTTATACTAAATAATATATAGGTGGGCGTTTTTACTAAATAATATATAGGTGGGCGTTTTTACTAAATAATATATAGGTGGGCGTTTTTACTAAATAATATATAGGTGGGCGTTTTTACTAAATAATATATAGGTGGGCGTTTTTACTAAATAATATATAGGTGGGCGTTTTTACTAAATAATATATAGGTGGGCGTTTTTACTAAATAATATATAGGTGGGCGTTTTTACTAAATAATATATAGGTGGGCGTTTTTACTAAATAATATATAGGTGGGCGTTTTTACTAAATAATATATAGGTGGGCGTTTTTACTAAATAATATATAGGTGGGCGTTTTTACTAAATAATATATAGGTGGGCGTTTTTACTAAATAATATATAGGTGGGCGTTTTTACTAAATAATATATATGTGGGCGTTTTTACTAAATAATATATAGGTGGGCGTTTTTACTAAATAATATATAGGTGGGCGTTTTTACTAAATAATATATAGGTGGGCGTTTTTACTAAATAATATATAGGTGGGCGTTTTTTAAACTTGTTCATAATTTACTTTTGATTACTACAGGTGTGCGCGCATAAATCGATCCTGGAGGAGATATAACTTTATACTCGGATGGCCAATGAGTCAATCAATAAATTATATTATAGAAACAGCTCATAATGATCTAAATTTACTGCATCTACGATTTCAATGCAATATTCTAACAATTAATACAACAAAAATCAATTATATTTTATTATTTTTCGATTTCTGAGGGGGAGAGTGCACGCTGCAATCCAACAGCCGGTGGGCACGCTCGACTGACCACGTGAGAGAGGGTCACAGAAGACTACCTTGAAATGCATTTCCCACTTTATCTTATTTCCCTAATATACGTATGAGTTTCGGTAGTGAGTGAGATGTGCCAGAGCCCATTCCTATCTTATCCCTCCCCATTTTCCCAACCCTTCTCCAAATCCATTCCTATATCTCCAGAGGTAAGCAGCGCATCCGGCGGCGTACCAACGTTTGTCTATCGTTTGCCAACGCCGACTAATGTTGGCATGTATCGAGGAAGTCTATGGGCGACAGTATCCACTTACCATCAGGTGGACTGTGTGCTCATGTGCCGCCTTCGTACATAAAAAAAATAATAGTAATTTTTACAACTAGAAAGAAAAAAAACGTGACGAGTAGGCTATACTATCTACAACTCGTTGGTTAAACCACATATTGAATACTTTCCAAGTAAGGGATAGCGCTTCTAAAACTAATCTGAACATCATACAAATAGCACAAAATAAAATAATCAAAGTATTATTCCATTATAATTTTCTAACACCTACCAAAGAAGTATATATACCAAGAGACAAAATTAATTATAATACTGGGCAAATCTATAAATATAACACCCTTATGTTAATACGCAAAATTCTAAATTAAAATCTCCACCCACAAATAATTTTCATCAATTCAAAAACGTATGAAATTATGAAATGCTAATACCAAATTACCATCAGGTGGTAATTTGGTTCCCGAATTCCCAAATTACACTTACAATCGTCTCGAAGCAACTACGGCGGGAAGAATTTAATGTATAAAGGAGCACAGTTCTGTAATAAACTTAGTAAAAATATCAAAAAAACTAATTTTTTAAGTGCTTAAAGAACCACATATAAAACTTATTAGACTAATATTATACAACATTTTCTTTTCTCATGTAGGTAAATGAGTATAATTCGCATGAGAAATAAATGATTCTTAAAACAGAAATTAGATACTTTTACATCGAGTTGTTTAACTGTTTGTTACTTTTAACGTGGGAAAGGTAAGATTTCCGATACATGTGTATCGGAACATAATAATTTCTATGTGGGTCCACATCGGAATTTCATATTTGAGAATGTTTTTCGTCAGTCAACTTTGTTGACTGAGGAGATTATGTTAACAAGAGAATACTTGAATTTTATGGACATTTTCAGGCAGTTCAGTATATAATACAAATTTATAGGTTGATCCTTTTGATGTCTTCAATATCCCGTAGTTAGTTCGAAAGTCGGTAATGTCGATATTACCTAGAATACCAAACATTTTCATCTTATTTATAAAAATAAAACCTATCTAAATACAAGCTGGAAACCGTCGATAGGCTATATCGATGTCGATATCGGATGATAGTTCATGAGCTGGAAACTTTTCAAACGTAATCTTTTCGATGATACCACAACAGTCAATGAAAAATACTGATTTACATTTATCAGAACAATTGTTGAAGAATAAAAATCGCAAAACAGAATGTGAATTTTCTATCATTTACCTATGCTACAGCATGCAAATTCCAAGTGGCAATTTAAAAAAAAAAGGATGTGGGGAAATAGGAAGGGATAGGATGGGATGGGATAGAAATTGGCTTTGGCTTATCTCACTCACTACCGAAATACACAAGTACATTGGGGAATTTGATAAAGTGGGAAATGCAGTACATTTTGAGGTAGTGTTCTGTGAGAGAGGGGTAATAAAGAGCAATGGGCAGGTAATGATTGCCGCAGGACCCATGAGCGATGGAGTAGACGAATCTACTCCATTATGGTCGATAAAACACATAGTTTACTATAAAAAAAACTTCGCCCGCTTGCTGATTACTATTTTTACTGAGTACGACAGATTTTCAAATTAAACAAAAAAGTAATTAATACAGGACCATTTTTTCGCCTGTTGTTTATAACTCATAACTCATTCTAATTCGTGCACACTTGAGCACTATTGAGAGTGATGAGCCTCCGGGAAAAACATTGCGACTGTGGCCTAAGGTACAGGCGTTTTCTGAAAATTGAGTTTGAAATGTAAGTAGATAAATTTTATTTTTTATTAATAAGCTCTAAGATACTATAAAAGTACTAAAGGGTTTGAATCAATTAGAAGATTCCATCTGCAGTAAAGTTCACCGAGCAAAAAGAAACACTTGTGTTAGGTACTGGGTAATTAATATTCCAACTTCTACCCTCAGAAGTACTTTTTTTTTTTTTTTTTTTAGGTGACAAATCAAGGAAAATCCTCATGGACACCTGGGAATGGGGGCCCCAGGTAGTGCCGGACTCTTACCGGCTAAAAACCTTGATTTGCCATTTCCTGTAAACCTCTAACATAGATCAGAGTCTGTGTCTGCCTTATTTAACTTATTTTCACTTCAATGTTTGTTTCATTGCAATTTTCTTTATATTTAGTTACATTCTATTTTTATTTCTATATATATTAGTGTTTAGTCTATATATCTTTTCTGTCTTGTTTAGGTAGCCGTTTAGTTTATTTGTATTGTCACTTTATTTGTTGTACCGTTTTTTATGTTTACCTCTATTCAAAACTTATTCCAAATTTCATTCTTCTATTCATCGTCATTTCCTTATTTATATATTTCTATATATTAACATATACTGTCAAACTTAATATCTATGTCTTGTTCTTATTTCAGTATATTTTACGATTCTTTCTATCAGCTAGCAGCTCCGTCTCCATGTCATGGCTTTCATATTATTATATATTATGTCTGTTTAAAACTTATTCTATATTTTCTTATATTATGTATTGCACTATTTTTATTATATTATCACATATGTTTCACTTATTCTATGTATTACTCACATATGTTTCGTCGTAACCCCATTTGTGTGTTTTACATACATTCGTATTTAGTCTTAAGTTAAAAATTCCTTTTGTGTGTCGCTCCTCTTTCATGTTCTTTCTATTCTCTTACTTTCAATGTACTAAACATCCCAAGCCACCCCCAAATAGAACTTCCGCTCCGTGCGGCACTGCAGCAATTGCGACTTCTGGCTTTGTCTCTTCCTTTTGTTAGCTAGTTTTAGGGCCGCTGCGGCACTTCGAAATCATCAATGTTGTTTCTTGGTTCTAAAATGTTCCTCTTCGGCTGTAATTGGTCAAGTTTCATTATAAAGCTGGACTCAATTTGCTTTCTTGGTGTTTTGAGATTTCTTCGTTTAAGTCGTTTCTTTTCCTATGAAATAGAACGCGATTTAATTTCTTGCCTTTTATTACAAGAATTGTGCCGCGGCGGTCCAAGCTTGTGAGGCTCTCGCACTGCGCACTAGTAATAGGCCACGGCTGATCTGGCCAGTGTGTCCCACTTCTTCCGCACCGGACATTCGGTGCTGAAGGCATTATGATCCTGACGGTCCATTTTTGCCTTCGCACAATTCCGGCACGAAGGTTTCTCAGCCGCGTGCCATCCCGCGCATTGAAATTTCAAGTGCGGGCCTCCGCAGTGGCTACATAGGTCCTCAGCCTCCACGCAGAAGCGCTTGCTGTGGCCGTATCCAAGGTAGCGGGAACACTGCACCAGGGGGGATTGGTCCTCGACCCTTACACGTTGCAGGTCGATGTGCAGTGTTCCGCCTCCCGCCTCCCGCCTCCGTTGCCCGCCTCCAGATGGTCGGGGACGTGCTCATTACCACATGATTGGTGTGGGGATTTCTCGTGGATTTCCTGTATTTAATTTTTATCCTGTCCATCCCGTCGTCGAGGCCTCCAAAGATGCCCCGATTCTGGTTCCTCATAGCCTTTAGGATATCTTCGTCGCTATTTATTCTAAGGACGTCCCTAAGCACCAGAAGCGGGTCCCTGTTTACTACCTCCTCGACGACGAGGTTACCATTCATTTTATCTATTCTTTCTTTTATCTTTATTCTGTCTTCCTTTGTACTAAAGCCCATAACCACCTTCCTGTCCTTGGCCTTCCGTACCCTTTCTACATGTACCCATCCCTCCTTCGCATCCACTGCTTTCTTCACCTGATCCAAAACCTCCTCTCCCGTGTCCTGTTCATTTCTAGAAGTTACGACAATGGAGTGCAGCCCCGATCCAACCGGATGTAAAGGTCCAGTGCCCCGGGCCACTACTCCCGCGTATGTGGTTTTCATCAATGTTTCATTTCGTCTTTCCACTATTTCCTGTAATCTATCAAACCTTTGATCGTTTTTTTCCTTCAGTTTAACATGTTCCTCTTTTAGTGTATTACGGACATCCCTCTTCACAATCTTTTCAAATTCTTGGGTATTCATATTTTCCTTCATTTCGTCCACTTTCTGATGTATTGCCCTAACTTCCTCTAGGATCTCCTGCACGGCCGACTCCGAACCAGGGTCCCCCTCCTCGATCCGGGTCGTTTGTGTACCCTGATGTGTTGAGTATTCGCTCCTTTGCAAGTTCTTCCGTTCCTGCTCCTTCCACTGCCTCATCTCCATCCGCAACTGCAAACGCGAGTCTTGGACGGATCGCAATGATTTATATAAGCTGCTTACTATTGCTTTAATTGCTTTTCTCATTTTTGGCTTTATGCTTTTATCCTCATCCAGGAGAATCTCCAACCGTCGATAATAATCCCCCGCTGCATCGGTTAAAAGTGTGCAGGTGTCATCACCATCGTCGTCGTAAGCGACAGGGGGACTGATATCAAACGGCGGAGGGAGCTCCCCGGATGGACTGTTTATATTTGTGGGACTATTCGTGTGTTGGGGATTCTCTACCTTCCTCCTAGTTGTTCTGGTACTTGGATTCGCTTTGCTCGCGCTGGATGTTGCCGTAGCGCTAGATCCCGCCTTTCTTCCGGAGATCCTGGGCTCTTAATTCTCAAATACAGTTGCCTAATTAATTATGCGATATCTGCTCAATAAAACAGATACCGCATACAATAGAAATGTAAAACTTTATTTATTTCAATTAAATCACTACAGTTAGGCCGATTCGCCGATTAATATCTTTAAAATGTTTGACGATATGTTTACGAATCCCTCAGAAGTACTGTAGACTGAAGCAATGTGTGATGAAAATAGATTGTATATTCCTTGGACAACTGCGAGTGCGCAGTTGTTGGTTGTACGAAATTTTGGCGGTATAGAATCAATTTCTGCGCTTATTGTATTTTATAAATGACCACAAAACTTTGGGGTTGGCTTTAAGAGAAGATTCGAGACTGTAGTTTCAAACATCGAGTTTTTAGTAACGTATAAGATACGCATCTTGAGGGTAGTTATTAAATTTGTGTAATTTCAATCGATACTTATATTTCTCACGAAGTAGACTAATAAGATTGGATAACATAACTCGGGATCTTTTATAAATCGGGTAGGTACTGGCCGCTGGTAACTGGTAACTTATATACCCGCTTCAACACCCACTTTCAAATACGAATAACTGGGTCACCTGCGTATATAAATCACAAGATGCTGCCTCTTACGCTATCGACAGTGTCAAATGTTAAAATAATAACCCCTTCACGTTATACGGTTGCCGAAATTCGGGTTGAAATGGCCTGTTTTATCTTTCAACTAGGGATGGGGATCTGAGACCTATTAATCGGAGACTCGATATTTTGGCTAAAAAATCCATTTTTAATATCGATCTCAAACTGTGAATCGATTCAGCCAATCGATCCTAAAACCGCAAAAATCGAACATTTTTAAAAAAAAATGACAAATCGTAGATATGATATTTTGGAACACTTTCTTGAAATATTCTTTTAAAGTAACTATTTTAGTAAGTTTTCCAATAAAAAGATACTTTTTTGAATTGTATATTTTTGTATTTCATTTTTCCAATGTCCAATATATTAGTTATTAATTAATTTTTACAGCATTTTAATGACATATTAAACAATTGCAAATGAATCGATTAATCGAAGAAGGATCTTTCGGACACCGATTTAATCGTGAATTCACTCATTGGATTTGAATCGACTCTATTTTTTATTTTTTTCAGAGAAAGTCGTCATCCTTACTTTCAAGGCTTTTATTTAGCGTATTGGGCAGATAATCAGCGTAACTTTTTAGTCATATGTAATGAAATGAGAATTAATCTTTAATTTTCGTTCTCTATATTATTGGAAAGGGTAGGTGCACGCTGCAAGCTCACAGCAAAAATGGGAAAATGGAGAGAGATAGGATAGGACGGGACTTTGCGTTGCTCACAGAATAATACCGTATGATGTATCGCATTTCCCATTTTATCTCATTCCGTGTCGTTCTTTACGTGTCGTGGCACTTCGATTTCAGAACATTCCTCTCAAGATCTCTGAGAGTTATGGGACCCTTGGTGTCGATATTTGCTAGTAAAAAGCTCGGTGTACTGAATAGAAAGAAGCAGTACTTCTCTGCGGGGCAACGATTCTCGCTTCATAAAGCTCAAATTAGATCCCACATGGAGACTGCTCACATCACTGGGCCGGTGCACCGAAGTACCAGCTGAACCGTCTTGACTCTGTCCAAATACGCACTATGCGAATTGTAGACAACCCCACTTTCATAGGTGGTTTAGAATCCCTCACCATCCATAGAGGTATGCGGCTTTCATCATTTTCTACCGCCTTTTTATGGGGAGTGTTCTGAAGAGCAGTCGATGCCAATTTATGGTTTTTACCATTGCACCGCTCGTCATCGTCCTGCGGTTTATCCGCACTTCCTAGACTTAGAGTCGCTGCGTACTGTGAGTTCAAAATACACTGTACACTGCGAACCCGACAGTTGTGGAATGAACTGCCAGCTGAGGTATTCTAGCTAAACTACGACATGGTGCTTCAAGAGAGCTGTGAACAGGTGTGCAAACCCCCCGGTGTTGCAGATGTCCATAAGCGGCGGTGACCACTTACCATCATGTGACCCGCCGACGTCGTCCGCCATTTACTGCATAAAAAAATGAAAGTAGGTATTTCGGTAGTGAGTGAGATATTCCGGAGCCCATTCCCTTCCCATATCCTATCCTAGACCTCCCCATTTTCCCAACTCTTTCTCTAAATCCCCAAAGGTAGGCAGCGTATCCAGGTGCGTGCCTACGTTTGTCATTTTGGACTGATGTTGGCATATATCGCGAGGCATATATTTTTATTTCTCAAGAAATTTTTGGCATGACAAAAAATTCTCAAGAAAAAACTTAGGTACTGTCCAAAAGGAAATTTTACGAAATAATGAACACGAATATTAACTCTGAGATCGAGTTACTACAAAAATATAAAGTAAGTTCTGAAACAAACAAGAGGCTAAAAGCATCTAATTATGTTTTATGATGCAACTGTCATAATAATTGTAGGACTGATACGCACTGACAAACTTATATTTGCATTTAGTAGATGGCGCTTCTATCAATTGGTTATAAGCTACACGAAATTATGTCTTTAAACAATTATTTCGCAAGCCTTTCACCATTTATGAGTTGTGCCTGGTTGCAGGATGCAAAAATCCAACTAATTAATATTAGACATGACATATTAGTTGAATGACTAGCCATTCAACTGAATGATAGATAAATAGATTTTTATTTGACACACACACACAAGTGATAGCGTAACATGATAATTTCTTTTTCTAAAAGGTCATTATAAAAGGCAATATAAAATAAAATTTAAAGAAGGCGATAAAATCTCAGCACCAGCTGTATTCTGATTTTCAGACTGAACTAAGAAGCGTGAACGGGTGTAACAGAGGTGTTCTGGTTACTCGAAGAAAAATAAAGAAATTTAATGATTTACTAACATATCGTTTGAATTTAGGTCAAACGCCATATATGTTTAAGTGAATTATTTGGCAGAGAAGCTGATGGCATTCTACAATATACATATTTGTACGAAAATCTTTTACAATACTACGAATAACTTACCGCCGCCCATGCCAATTGTAGTCCTTCTAATTCTTCTGTTGAAGGCCCAAAGAACCCTCTTACTAGTCCAACACCTATATTTGATTTAACATTTGATAATTTTACAGAAATAAAAATGTTATTGGGTAGCGAGTTTAGCTAGATAGGCCATCTTATATTTTCCTAATTTTTTCCTTCAGTAGTTCATTTCACAGCAATCCAGATTCCGAGAAAATTGTTTTTCTTAAAACCTGTTTTCTTATTAAAACCTTTTTCTGACGCCACCAGTTTAGAAGTATAAAGGCCGGTTAGTTCGAAATTCTGCCACACGCAAATATAAGTTTGTCATCCTCTAATGTACAAAATTGACAAGACGTTTGTTTTTGCCGAACAGTCCATCGAAAAGTTGGGACATTAATCTTCGAGAAGTCGATTCAAATTTATCTTTGTTTTAGCAACTTCCCGAAATTTACTTCCCCAAAAAGTGAGTTGGCACAGTTCTAGATAGCGTGCAGACGAGCAACTTTGACCCGATTGCTTTTAAAATACTGTGAACAAATATGGAAGTTTGTTACAGGGACGCTATCTTGCATATCAATAACATCTCAGACGTGAACAACGAAGTTGTAACAACAAAATAACTACCGAGCGTGGCTTTGAACGCATTATTATACATAGTTTTTTGGTATTAAGTGTTTTTGGTATAAAGTGTTTTTGGTATATAGTGTTATTGGTATAAAGTATTTTTGGTATAAAGTGTTTGGTATGGTATTGGCCGGCTTTAATATAGCACTACCCCATTTATTCCCGTGGATGTCGTAAAAGACGACTAACAAATAAACAAGCTAAAAACAAATTAATAATGACAAATAACAAAGCTGCTACCACAAGCCCTGAGGATCTACGAGTACATCACCTCTATAAGAGTGATCTCGCAAACCTGCTTGGCCACCGTGGCGTTTAAAGCCATACATCTCCCATGAATAAGACAATGTGCATGGAGGTCCATGTCCAGCGGTGGATGTTAAAAGGGCTGATTACGGTATGAAAGAAGATGACAAGCCTACCTGGTTGTAGGCGAATAGTATTCGCCTACAACCTTTGCATCATTAAATCTTACATCTTTAGATGTCTTTACATCCATCATCCATATCAAATTGATGCCTATCTTTGAGTTTCAGGAAGCAGGCTGTTGAAAAACTTTTAGCAAGGAAGAGGAATAGGAAATATAATGAAATGAGGAGTTTCTTCAAGATAGAATAGAAATCTGTCTTTGGAAATCCTTAGTACTGAATAATATTTACAAAGTAGCGTATTTAATGGGGGTGAATCTATAGGTGAAATCTTAACTTTTTTTTAATTTATCCGGAAATGGAAAAGTTAATATTTATAATAACTGTTTAACAAATAGAGCGAATGTGTCGTGCCAAGATAAACTATACAGTTTGATGGCACCAAGCAACCCACGTATGTACGAGTATTTATGTTAAGATCTGTAAACGTAAATATTTATAAAAATATACAAAGAAAATATTTTTTAAATGTAATCAGCAACTAAATTTGTTATATTTCAAACTAAAAATACTGAAGTTATTCTCATTCTATTTTCCTTAATTCAATTCACTATTTAATCGCACAGAAAAAGTTTGATGTTTATAAAAGCAGCAGTCTCTTAACGAGATTAGTTTTAATTTTATTAAGACGCTCGTCTGTACCATGAAGTTGCTCGGCTCTTAAAAATTGCAGAGTTTGGGAAATATGATTGCCAAGTTTCCAATCATTCGTAATTTTTGCAGGCGCGTTTTTGGCGGAAAGTTATTGATACAGTCATCTGTAAATCAAGCGTGACACTAATAAGTTTCTTTGCGTCGAAAATGATACAAATTTCATTGGTTTAATACACTAAAGTGATGCAAAAATCACTATTGACTAATTACGGAAACTGTGGCCACGTGGGTAGAGGTTTTAACTAAAGAATACCAACTAATTTTGTCTTCAGAAATTTATTAAGCTTTAATTTATTACTCCAGGATATTTAAAAAAAAAAAGAAATGAAGAAAGAGGCATCTGGAGGGGCATGTAAATAGTCCCTCCAATGCGGGATCTTAATTGGACTTCTTCCTACTGCAGTCACGGGCGGTGCGGGCTACGCATAAACAGTCTCCACATAAAATAATCCCTTCAGCTGAATACACTTTGATTCACTTACCTTGTGAATACACAATGCAGGTCCACCTCTGGAATGGAACTTGGACGCTAATCTGGCGATGAAAACTGGCCTAGAGTTCTAGTTCAACTTTCACCTAACTGACTTCTATTGTGACAGCCACAATAATTTCGCCACGACCACGTGGCTGACAGAACACGGTGGGGGAGCCAATTTCAGCGTATAGATAATTTTGGATCAGAGTTATAGGAATGCTCTAAAACAAAGGCGAATACAACATTAAGTTATTAGTCTAATATTTATTACGAAGCCTCGACTGACAGGATGAAGGATTTTGATTGTTGATACATCTTTGGTTGTTATAGTAACTATAATTTATTGTGTTGCTTGCTTATTTGTGTACGGCTGTGTTGCCTAAAACTTAAGCACATTCTCCATGCAGTTAACGCTGGATCATGTCTCAATAAGATAGCGAGCGCAGCGTATATCGCATTGTAACTATTATCGTTATAACAGAGAAAGAATATGCGCAAATGGTATCTTAAATAATATCTTAAATAATATATAACATAAAATAAAACTCCCTTTTGACTGGGGCTTGTCATTTATGTAATTATAATAGTTATAGTTACGTAAGAAGGTTTTGAAAAAGAGAACCCAAAGAGGGCATAAGAGGACTTTTTCTGTTTGAATTTTATGAACAATTCAACAATTTATTTGTTTTAATCTATACCAAAGACGGAAAGAGGGTCAGCGTAGTCTCACTAATAACCTTAAAAATAAACCAACAAGTATTTATTGTAGTCTTAAATTCTCGACCCAGTGGCCCGCTTTTCTTTACCAACGTCTTCGTGCACACAAACAACAGGGTTGCATTTCTCCTCAGAAAGAACAAAGGAATATTGCATCTCTATCGTGGATGCCGCAGGGAGATTATAAAATCCGTTTATTTCAAAAATTCATTGTAACGGACGATGGGAAGAAATGTATGGAAGTTGTCCCAACCCATCGCCAGCGGTGTTTTTTTTAATTAAAAAAAATATGAAGTAAATAATAATTTTACTCAGTAAGAAGATAAGAATTCCATTAGATAAGAACAAAAAAGCTATTTTTTAGTTTAAATAGAACATTATTTTTCAACATTAAATACTTTAAACAGAACATTTGAATTCACGACCACGTGCATAAGAGTCCAGAACAGACGCCGCTTACATCAATTAAATCATTAATAAGCAAATAAGCATTAATCAATAATTAAATTATCAATACATCAATTAAAACGCCGCTGCACTATCACCGTCTATTGTATTGAATGATTGTAATTGTAATGAACTATTGTATTGTATCTAATTTATATTATCATTCATATGTATTCATTCATATATAAATATACATATATTAAAGTAAATAGGTAAACTCTTTATTGTACTCCAATACGTATTGTAAAAAGACAATTTAAGCAAGTAACGCGAGAACAACAGGCGGCCATATCGCCAAAGCGATCTTCCACCCAACTATAACTGTACTAATTACTTATTAGTACAGCGTACTAGTACTAATTACTATAGCGTTTTATTTAGCGCCTGTTCTGCATTCTATGATTTGTGTGGCGACGATGAAAGCATCGACTTCTTTTTTGATAGTATAAATGTAATTAAACGTACTCTTACTGCTAAATATGCAACCGGCGTTGATACGAGTAATACTAAGTTGTGATCTCGCAGTGTTGTGCAAATTTTTACTTGTTTTCTAAATGTGGCGGCTTTATTTAAGCTGTTAAATTTATCAATCACTCATATATAATATATATGTAATCACAATAGTTTAAAACCTTCCTGAATAATAAAATATAAAATATATATAAGGATATAAGAGTATCTAGGAAGATCAAAATGTTATGCATTTTAAGCTTCTCCTGTGACATCATAATTTGTTGTACGACAATGGGTAAAAGATCCATCTTTCATTGTTTGAAACTCGAAAACAGCTTTTAGTGATGGCATATTGTCATGTTTTAAAACATTAGGCGTGTCTTCGCGTTAAAAGAGAAATGGTTTCGAATACATCTGTGCACTGTTACGTAAGTTACATTGCATTATTTTTATTTTTAATTGTTGATCTTCTGTCACCGTCACCGTAACCAGTTCTTTTGTAGACACGGGCTTCCTTGTGTTCGTTGTCTTGTGCATGAGCGATGTACGGCCTTAATCCACTCTTTTAGAGGTGGTGTAATTCCTCAGGGCTTGTGGTAGCGGCTTTGTTATCCGGGTCATCCCATAGTCGCCTGTTAGGACGCCCACGGGAAGTCTCTACTCCATACTCGATTTTGTACACGTATGTATATAGTACATATTTTTCTTTGTTCTTCCTACATTCTTGAGTCCTTTCTACACCTGCATTCAATAATCTCCGTATCCGTAGGTTTATTGGTGATGAATAACTAAATTAAATAAATAAACAATAAAAGTATTAACAAAAGCAGGCCGACGTTAAAATTTAAAATCTCAAATAAACCTAATTACCAGTAAGTAGCCACACCTCACGTTCATCATCAGAGACTAATGGAAGACTACAGGAGAGCACCGATTTATAGGGGGTGCTAATGTAATTTTATTCACACTTTGAGGTAAGAAGTCCACTGATTTTGGATACGGTATCGCTGTGGATGTTATGACTTATAACTTTTTAAACTTTCGCGTTTTGTATACATTTTATGTTCTAAGTCGGGTCTGAACGCCTATAATAAAGGTATTTGTTTACCTTTTATTCCTACGAGTTACCGGTTGACTGAAGAGACGGGTAGTCCAGGATGGGAGCTGCGAGCAGTTTTATCCACTACCCACATTTGATCTTCACATTCGGAAATGGTGCGACATACTATACTAACACATGTCCGCGAACGTATTCGACGGTAGATCGCAAGATTTAATTAAATTTGTTAATCACTGGATTTCACGTCGACAACAGTTTATATTCAACTTCCCGATTTATTTTTTTATACTTTATTAATAACAATCGCTTCACGTAGGTACAATGCTGGGATAATAGATAATAATGGGATAATAAAATGTAAACAAATACCTTTATTATACGCGTTCAGTGCCGATTTAGAATATAAAAAGAAGTTATGACTTGCGCATTACCACTACATCATGCTGATCCTATTAGCTATGTCGGTGATTCAGTAGCGCTAGTGGTAAATATAAAAATAAATCTTATTAGGTCTTATTTAAATCTTATCAACATGTAAGCTTGTTATATATTAATAACAACTTACCCTGAGGGGTTCTGAAATGAGGATTTGTCTCTAATAAACGGCTTAGGCTTCTGATTAGTATAAATCAGCAGCAACGAAATTGTAAAAATACATCTATCTTGTAAAATAAATAAGTTAGCGTCGTCCGTAAGATTCTCCAGCGAGTGTCGGCCTCATCCTCACGTAATACTCATCCAGACAGACAGTACCCAGACAGTACTCATCCTCACGTGGTGATGTCGATTTGGCGCATGCGCCCGCGCAGAGCGTTCGCGCCTAACATTAATATGTGACAATGCTCCTTATAGCGTTGTAGTAAAGCTTAAATGTGATGGAAGGTACAACGTTATATTACGAAAACATTGGCTCGTAATGTATCCGGAAATAACCGAACGCGCCATCCGCGTCTATGAATTTCCGTACCTCTAATTGCATACTTTATTATGATATACTTTATTGCATTATTGCATACTTTATTGCATAGACGTGGATGACATGTTCGGGTGTTTCCGGATTAGCCGATAGCAAATGTTTTTGTAATGTATCTGTAACAAGGTAAAGTAGCATTGACTGATTAAATAATTTTGATTTTTTTTATCTTTTAAATCAGTAGATACATTTGAGTTTAACGACACCTGTCGATAACTCATCCATTTCCTATTTCATTCTTACCTTCTCCTTAAGACCATATACTTGACAGCCCCGCAGATTTCATTCAACTTTTTTATGATTGGCGCTCGAACGAAGACTCCTCGACGCTCAGCTCTGAGGAATTCGTGTATTGACTGCGAGATACGTGTTACTGTCGCGTAGAATTACGTGTTTGGCGATTGAGTTAAAATCACAGATGTCAAAATGTAATTGAATGTTTCTTTTTAGATTATTTTTTAGAAATAATTCGTTTTTGAGTAAGGCTTTTATGTGTCCAGGCTTCTAAGAAATTAAATTGATTAATTTAAACTGATTTATTAAATTGATTTATAAAAAATGTGTATTAATATACGTTTTGTGGTTCAATAGTGATAGTTTAATCAACTTCAAAGTGATTTTTGTACCCAATGTTTGTGACAATCAAATAAAAGCATAGGACTGCGTTTTTCGTGTGCTTCCAAGGAGTCTTCTTCTGTCCTCAGTAAACTTACTATCAATTTATTGAGCGACTCCTGACTTACTTCGACGGAACTGGACATTGACCGGATACCTTTTAAACTTTGAAATTGCTAATTGCCATATATGATGAGAAAAAAAGTTAGATTGCGATTTCCGCTGCGAGGGATGTCGTTGGACATAGCTCGTAATGTTCTACAACTTTGGTCTAAACACTTTTTTATAAACACATTCAATCGGTGCATGCTATCGGCCTTTTATATTTATTTTATTTTTTGCTGAACAATATCAAAAACTAAATTTCTTAATATTAAATCACATAAATCTACTAGCACAATGAAGCTACGTTTTGGATACGAGGATTTGAGTCTAAGAGGAAAAAAGATTAATTTATAAATGCTGGATGTTTCTTTGCACGCAAATGTAATTTTGTATAGGTAGGTCATTATAATTAAAAGTTGTTTATTTTTCTAGTAGATACTTTTAATTTTATTTGAAGTTAAATAAATCAAATCGATATGAAAGCGGTATGTCTATTTCAATTGAGAAAATTATCAAAAATAATAATTTTGTCGGTTATAAAATATTTTAATTATACTCTACGGCTTTTGGAAGAAATAAGTAAATTAAAAAGGTCGCTTTAATTATTATTTTTTTCCATTTATTAGTAGATAAATATTGGAGAAGTAGTAGTTGGATATTTGATTGTGAAAAATATATTGAATATATTTTGAAAATTACGGGATAGCTTTTGAAACATAGGCTAGGTCTTGAATCGCACTTATTCGGTATATTGCAGGTATCCACGGGCGGCGGTAACCATCACGTGGGACCGCTTGCTCGTCCGCCCATTGCACTATAAAAAAAGATAGATTCTGGAAACGGCAGATTCTTGTTATGGCAGATTCGCTAAATAACAAAAGTATCATAAGACAAGTTTAAAAAAGGGTTAATTATGCCAAAACGATTAGAACTTTAAAACTTAATATAATTTACTCTGCACAAACGTTCTAAACATTTTAATACTGAAATTTTGTATTTCAGTGCACTTGTCAATTTTGTTTAATTATTTGGCCAATTTCAATATATTTTTAAACAATATTACACTACGCCGCCGTTCCCCTTTGCCATATGTTTCAGTTTTTCGTAAATTTTTAACTTACTTCATACTACAACTGGTTGACTGGAAGAGAATCCTTCAAGGAATATGTCCGCCCTTGAACTTATGGTAATACTGTTATGTCTTGTTGTAACAATTCCTTATAAGTAGGTACACTAAAGAGCGCTAATAACAAAGACAATTATTAATAATTCTACGAACAGTTAAAGTGCCGGCTTTATTGGAAATCTGTTTTTAAGCCGCCCATGTCACCCTTCAACAGAGTTATTAAGTTTTCTTTGTAACAACTGAACGCTTTCTGTGTAATTAGTCTGATCCATTGTGTTGAGCAATATTTAATAAATACAGAAGATTCTTCAGAATTATTCGGCAATCCTTTGCTGGTTATGACACCTTCGTTGGTAAAAATTGGGAGCAAAGCCAATGGCATATATTAAACGGCGGTCTGACAAATGCTTATATTGTCATTTTATGTACATCTCACGACAAATGAGGGGATTTTAATATCCCCTCCAACAATATTGTACCGATTTAGGCTATATTCGGGCCGGTAGCACCCGCAAAATCCGTGGGACTAAGCTGACGTTTCCACAGTTCCGGCTGCTCGCGCTGACGTACGCCGGAAACAAGTCATCCAGTTAAAACGGGTTCAATTCATATGAGATATATATAGTTGCGTTATATGGTCCCCGCCTTTTATATTGTTGCGACCTACTTCTTTAAATACATACAGTGTTAACAGTAAGTATGTACGCTTCAATTACTCATTATTATAATCTAGTTGACTGTACAATTTCTTTCCTTCAGCGAATGTACCGTTACAAGAATCTGCCTGTTCCAGAATCTGTCCCATACAGAATCTAACATATACTGAACAAGCCTTGAATCGCTAAGAAATCGTAATGTCGCATGAGAGAATTCAAGACCGGTAAGGTAGTACCCATTAATATGGATCGAGGTCACATATCCCGATTTTGTACCAAAAGCAAAATGTACTTACAAATATATCAACGTAACGTACCTCCAAGGGATAAAATGATCAGATTTATTGCTCACAATACATTACAGAAACGAGAAACGTAAAAATAAGATAAAAGTACCTACCTAAATTGTGAATTCGAGTAACATGGATAACGTTTAATTCGATAGCTCCCACTATGGTACGAATTATTTTTATTGGTTCTAAAGATGGAATTACACTTCTATTGGTTCTAAAGATGGAATTATTTATGTCTGACTTGATGGAATTACACCGCAGACATGATTTTTTTAAATAAAAATTATTGTGTCGAAAATTTCTTCCCGTCACGTGGGTGTTGTAAAAGGTAACTAAGGGATAATAAAGCGGTTACCACAAGCCCTCCAGGAAGTATATCATCTCCAAAAGAGTGGATTTGCCAAACCGCTTGTGCAGCGTGGCGTTTTCAAGCTATACATCCCTCATGCAGAATACAATGTGCATGGGGAGGCTCATATCCAGCAGTGGATATTGAAAGGGCTGGTCGCATTTGCATGATATCGAGGCGTCGTCAGAGGGAGTGGCCCGTGGAGAAGTGGAGAGGCACATGCTGATGGTATAGAATGGTATGCTTTAGTTGTTGCAATTTTTATAACAAACGCTAATATGTAATATGTAACAAACCTTTAGACACCGTCTTTCATATTTTGAAATGACAAATTGATGTGTAAGTTTCATCAAATTAATGCAGTGTCAATTTAGTATTATCTGTTATCTGACGTTACAAATATACAGTCGCTCGAAAATGTCAAAACCAGTTTTCGAGTTAAATTTAGTCAAAAGCTAACTATTTAGTCTAACTAAGCGGTTCAAGACATTTCTGATAGTTTGTATGTGATGTCTGACTTGCAGATGTGGAATGATACACTGTTGTCTTGAATCAGTTTATACATCATACCGCGATTTAGTATAGTCGTTAGCGCCATCTGTTGATAAATTTTGAGAACTAACACATTGAGTTTACGTTATCTTACCCATTAACCAATGCTATTATAATTTTGGACAATAAAAAACTTATTCCACAATTAATATGCGTATTGTTATTGCGACGTCTGAAATAGTCTCCATTCAACCCACGGCGCTGAGCCATTGTACATGGACGGACAATGATGAATAATAAGATAAAAATGAATTAAGTACAACAGCACTGCTATAATTGTACTAAATAATATTTCCCAGAAAAGTTACGTGCTGGAAACTATTGATGCACTACGGGTTCGCGGTATAAAGTAATTTTTGGACCGAACAGTGCGCGACACCTCCTTATCGAGGAAATGCGGATGGACCGCACTTCTGTGATGGGAGGTGCGGTTGTAGAAACCCGAGGTAGGAATTATATTGAACAATTCTTCAGAGCATTCCCCATTATACAGGCGGTAGAACACACAGAGACGCAACATCTCTCCGACAGCTGAGGGATTCTAAACTGCCCGTGAGAGTGGGATCGTCGACAATACGAACAGCACGTCGTTGGATGGAGTCAAATGGGTCCAGTTGGTATTTCGGTATGAACGGATTTTAAGAATATGCTTAACTGATGCGGACATAACATTCAAGATTTATGTTTAAAGGGTGTATTTGCTCATTGTATAATGTTTCACTCGAGGTTTCAGCTAGATTACATTAAACATGGTCACGATCTGCTATGTGGCGGTAATTGTGGCGTAGACGAGCTGACATTTACCTGACGTATCCATTTACCATCAGGTAGACGCCTGATGGTAAATAGATACGTCGCCCATGGACATCTGTGATACACGCTAACATCAGTTCAGACTGACATACATCGGCACGTATCCCGGATGCGTTGCTTAACTTTGGAGATTTAGAGGAATTGATATGGAGGAAGGGTTGGGAAAATGGGGTGGAATAGGATGGGGTGGTAATGGGCTTTGGCATATCTCACTGAGTTCCGAAACACGTACTTATATTGTGGAAGTTTGTTAAAGTGGGGAATGTAGTACATTTCAAGGTAGTATTCTGTGAGAGAGAGGCAGTCGAGTGCGTCCAGCTGATGTGGGATTCAGCGTGCCCCCTCCCCCTCCAATCCAATACTTTTGGATGAATACAGTATGTAATTTTTAAATATCAATAAATGCAAGTGTTTTTTTTTTTTATTTCCAGTAAAACTTTAGCAGGAGACTCGTTTTATAATGTGTATTAAATACAAATGAGAACAACTTAAGGTTCAAGGTAATTTATCTTGAGAACCGTTGAAAAGAATCTAACGGGAAGCGTTAGCTACTTCTTGATGAATACAATTTATTAAATACCGAGATGACATGAGAGCAGAAGACTGTGTATGTAAATAGATCTGTTTTGTTCAATATTTAGTTAGGTACAGAAATACATTAGCAGGAGACTCGCTTTAAAATGTGCCTTTGGATATTATAATCGAAACTAGCTTATAATGTCCCATTGTAAGACACAGGCCTAGTATTGTAAGACACAGCATTGTAAGACCTAGTAATCACAAGTGGGCCGTAATCCACCACGCAGTCCCAGTGCGGATTAGTGAATAGGATATTATAAGTCGGGGAAAAAATAAATCAAAGAGACAAAATGTTCAACCCTAGATTACGAACCTTTAATATGTAGTAAAAAAATTACATAGTCCTTTAGGACTTTTTTTCCTATTTATTTGAGTTATGTTATAACTTAAGAAAGAAACGGTATTTATATAAAATAAATTAAATACAGAACTGTCAGCGCTCTTCCTATGATAACCGGACCATAAACTACAAAACGCCCAATGCACAATTTTTACATTAATCAAACGAAAACTCGGGAACTCGAGAAATCAGGTTGAGTTTTTGTTCCAACGTCCAACGTATTATTGATATCTTTTTTTTACAATAACTGTAATATTTGTGACGTAACGGTGTCAGTATAAAAATATTAGCAATTTAAGAAAAAAATTGAAAAGCAAAACTTATTCTATATTATCCGAAATAATATTTCGCGGTAAATGTCTTTGCGTAATTGATTGTAAATAAAAAAATCAAAGACTTAAAAACGTAATTATTTCTACTTGTTTATTATGACATTAACATTTTATTCACTCCCATAATTTATTTACTTACATAGTTTTATCTCAAGGAATTAATATATCGTACGAAGATTTCCATAAAACAAATAAAAAATAGAAGGAAATCAATACTGCAGCAAAAACAAGCTATGTTTCCAGTAGCGCTACGAAACTGTTGATGTGTATATTGTGTTGTCAACCTGAAATGTCAAGGCCACGAACACGTCAAGAACAAGACAAGTTAATGGTGGATTATCATCTCGGATTAACATCAAACCTAGAGGTCTGATTAGAATCCGGCACGATCCGAATTAATTTGTCCGGGAATATCTGAGGTAACGATTTGTCTACGTCATGGATGGCGATCCTTTTGTAAAGGTAAATCGGTCTTCGTAAAAACGGGAACACACAGATGGATTCTTATAACAGAATATTGCTGTACGGTTACTTTAAGAATACAGTTATTACAATGTTATATCGATTATAACAATGTAATAACTAGTTATAATCTAATTATAACTGGTTGTAATATAAACAGTTATAAATTATAAATAGTTACCAATAAGTAGTTGATCGTGTGGTGTCGGCCGGTTTTAGAAAAGCACCACCCTTTTTTTATGTGGGGATATCCTCACGGATCCCCATCCGCGCCAGGGAAAGGCAGAGAGAGGGGGTGTTATGCCGATCTCTTACCAGCTAATACCCCACGCTATTAGAGCACCAGCACAAGGTGGACCTCGCCACCTTTTGCTGGCGTTACGGGAGCGCTATTCGCATTCGTCCGCGACCCTAGCGAGCGGCCCGTCAGTGCAGGCGCCGGTCAGTAGATTTGCCTACCAATGGGGGAAATACTTCGTCCATCCAAGCAGTGCCCCCTGTGCCTGGGTAACCCTAATACCACTGAGAGGCCGGGCGACAACGCAGGGCTGGTCACCAACGACTGGTGCTCTCCCCAGTCGGAGGATTTTTTATAGAGGTTTTGTTTTAATCGCGGTCCGGGCGGTTAAGCCAAGACCCTCGGTCCGAGCTCCAGACGAGATTACGATGGACGGCGGTCGCAAAGGAGAAGAACTCCTACCCTTGCCTGCTCGGCGGCAGGGTTAGTCCTCTCCGAGCCCGTCCTTGTTTCTTTACTGCTATTCTGCTATTCTTCAGAGGGACATGCAGAGAATCACCTCATTCTGATTTTGGGGCGCGCCAGGTTACCCCGGTACCGCCCACATTTATGCGGCGTTTCTTTATCCATCATCCGGGGACGCGCCCGATTGGAGACCAATAATTCTACACGGTAGAAAAGCACCACCCACCACCCTATATCTTCTCGTGGGTGTCGTAAAAGGCGTCTAAGGGATAATAACAAAGCCGCTACCATAATCCCTGAGGGACTACACCCCATCTAAAAGAGTGGACTCGCCAACCCGCTTGGTCAGCGTGGCGTTTTAAGGAGCATTAATTTAACTATTTTTTTTTATTAACTGGGGATAGGAAATAACATAACTATATCCATTAATATTGTGATTCCAACATTGGTTGGAAGTTAGTCGTGGCTCGTAGTGATCGTTTCACGCGAGTGTAGCAGACATTATTGTGGAAACGTTTTCCACAAACACTTACCGTGGGAGTGCTCAGCACCTGCCTTCTTCTGGAGAAGTCGACGGCTCGAGCAGACTTTCATTTCTAACCTCTGCGGATCACAAGATTACTGAAGGTGTTCCTTCTTACCCTTTGGGAGGCAGGGATTCACTATTATGGTCCTTCACATAGTCCATTCCATTGGACCACTGTTATACTGTAATACATATATTTTTTGAACCACGATATGTCGTTATTTCTTTTTTTTTAAATTGAAAGATTTCTTTGAAGTCACCCTGAACTAAAATACAATATGTTCACAGCTTAACATCTCTTGAATGACTATTGATACAAATCCGTATTAGGAAGATATGTTTGCTATTCCTGTTTACAAACAAGATAAGCCTCGTAAGCACGAGGGTCAATATATTGGACACAGTTATGATATTTTACTTTTGGACGAAGATATCCTTGTGAGATTACCTCAAAAGGCCTTGTAAAGAATCTTCTCTTGAGAATATTTGTGATAGGACGAATATTTACGTAGATTTTTTCGTCGCGTGGGTTGTCGGGATGCTTTACATTTTGGTATAATTTGGTATTTTAGTAGATATAAATTAGTGGTTATTTCCTATGAAAAAAACTTAGTATTTATATTTTCCGTTATTATAAGGCTAGTATGAAATTGTAAAGTAAGAGAATTCAGAAAGATGAGTCGAGTTGGCCCTGCGGCTGTAGATACGTAAATCGACGACTCCTACGTACATGTCGACATGTCGAAAATTGTGTACATTTTTTTTGTCGAATTGTCGAACAAATTACCGGAGAGCTAATTGAAGTCCAAAATATTTATAGATTCAAGCTTAAAAGATAATAATATAATTCTTTTGGTTTTAATATTGTATAATATTTAGAGAGTATTGGTATTATAGTTTCATAGTTATTTTATGATTTTGTGCGAAAGGCCTACTAATTAACCGGTTATACGCAACTTGGGGGATTCCCAAAATAGATAAGTCTTAGATATATGTTGATTCTAGGGAGAAAAAATTAAATTAGATATGACAAAAATTTAAAAATATTATAACAAAAAATCAAAAAAATTCGCTGAAGCAAATATTTAATAATGAAGTTTTAAAATAATATATTTTTAAATTTATTAGTTGGAATATAGGTTGGTCTTGTTATAAATAAAATATAGACATAACTCGATTTAAGTACAGGAAAGTGGACGCGCACAGATCGGGGGTTCCCCCGTAAATGACGTTAATTTCGATTTGTCTGTATACATGCTCCCGCGGCGCGCTATTCCAAACCAAGTAGACAGAGACGTGTGTCGCGTACATAGGTGTGTCTACGATTCACTTTCAATCAATATATCTGTACTTATTTGCATATACCTACTTCTGTAAACAACACAGAAATATTGATTTCTAATAGATTTTTTGTGGACATTTGCATATTCACAAACTATTCAATTCAATATAATAAAAAAAAAGATATTTTGACATGTTCTTTTGTATGTAAATATGAATTTTAAAGCTATGTACTTTACCACAAGCTTATACTCGTATATGCCTATGGACAAAACAATCTGCAAAGGGCGTGTGAAGAAGCGTGTAAAATGGCCGTAACCCTATATCCAATTTCTCATCGTGTTATTACAACTTTTTATAACAAATAGTCTATTTAACCAAAGAACTGCAATACGAAGGTTAAAAATATCCCTAGGTCGGCGAACTCAGAGAGTTCAATATGAGAAAGTAAATTGATATGAGATATCAAAATGTAAACGTTTTATATTGAAACTATTTGTATTTTGTGCTAAGATTATTTACAGAAAAATATTTTCAGTTTCTTTGTTATTTTCTTATTCAACGTGTGGTTAGTGAGCACTTATATTTAATTTATTTACTATAATTTTTTTTTTTTTTAAATATTGTATGATATAGCAGTGTTGGTATTAATCAACTAAATAGATATTTACCGAACAATAAGTTCACAAAAATGTGAGACGGAAAAAATATTCAAAAAGCTAAATCGATCTAATTTTAAAGTGTATCGCAATCGAAATTAGTTTTAAACGGTGGACAAGTTCATCTCTGTTTTATTTCTTGCCTAAAAACGTTTGAGAAATAACAAAAAATTGTCGTGATTTTTTTTAAATATTTTTGAAAATGAAGTTATAGTCTTTCAAAGTCAATCTTGATCCATGGATCATGGATGGTAATGTCATGCATTACCAAACCGAAATATCGGTAGTGTGGGGGGAATTCCCAGATTACGTAACTTGGTGGATTTTCCCACGCGACTGTGAGTGCTATAAGCCGATTGAGCATAAACACATACTCATTTGCAGTTCATTATCAACTTAATGAATAGGCAGTTAGATAGCGCCAATCGCCAACATAATTTTGTAAATGAATCCTGTAGTAGATACCATCAGCATATGTCTTTCCACTGCTGGATATATGTCTCCCCCGAGGCTTGCCGCTAAACACGATAGTCCGCTATTCTCATTCAGTCACACCCGTCAAACTTCTGCAAGCCGTCGGTCTACCTGACCAGAAGCCGTCACACACTGAGGCTAAGCACGACTCGTTTTCAATTCTTTTCTTAGGACCCGATCGCCACCGACCACGAACTTGTTTGTATTCTTATAATTCGATTTAGTGTGTTCACAGCCCTCGTGGTGATGCTAGCTAGCACCGGGCCGGACCGGCGCGCGAACGGGCTGTTTAATCAGTCCTGCTGTAGATATGGCCTGCCGTTACTACTTCAGACTGCCAATTACGTGAGCTATGCTGTAGGTTGACCAATGCTCTACACTAAACCATTGTATACACTGTCTGCTTACCACCATACCAATAAAAGAAAATATTGACAATGATATGCACAACCTCACATCAATTAGTTGTATTTTTATGTGACATAAATTTTGCATACAGTTTTATAATTTTTTAATTGGAGTACCTACGCGAATGTGGGTTGTTGATGGCACTCGAAGGCTTCACCATGTTTTCGCAACTATCTGCTAACTTCACGTTCGTGAATAACTTTCAATGTAACGAAAAACTGAAGAATGTTTGCAGTCAGATATCAGCAAGTTAGTGACTTAGAAACATAAGGCACGGTACAGTAAATAATTTCGAGGTTTTTTCGAGGTGGCAGCGCCCGCGACTGTCTGCCTAGGTCGAAAAGTTGTTTTTCAATACCCAAATATACATACCCAAAAAAGAAAACTACCCCGACCCTTTGCACGGAGTCGCCTGTTTGTCGTACTATTTGACTAGATTAAATAATAAAAATAAAAATTGTAAAAGCACGTCGATAGGTTGGGCCCCTTTGATTGATTATTTCTATTTTTTATTATTTACAATAAAGTTTTATATATGAGAAACCGCAACTTTATAAGTTACGGAGTCTTATTACTTACTCGTACTTACTTTTAAAGAAGTGGCGCGTGTACTGGAAAGAAATTCGTCCGAGACATTAATCAAATTGATTCCCCCTAATGGACTTACAAAAAAGGTGGTCGAAATTGCCAAAGGAACGCCGCCAAGACGTGAATAATTCAAGGGTCCGAAAGGTAAAGTGAGTGCGACTCAAGTAGGACATGTTTGTGGGCTGGTTATACAATGAACTGATAATGGACTTAATCTTTGGTTTTAGACATCGCGTTAAGCTTGGTTTAGAAATTTATTTTGTCCTCAATCAGCACCGATTTCAACAAACGCTGAATATTTTAAATACAGGCAAAGACAAAGACAAAACTTGTATTCAGATTAAATAACAAAGTCAGAGACGCAGGAATACGAATTTACTCTGTGTTGTTATAAATTTTACATGCTATAACTTATAGCGTAGAGCATGCTATAAATGTGGTTAATTTGACGAAACTAACCCCCTAATTTCGTAACATCTAATCTAACACTCATATAAAAATTATGATTATAAAGAAATAGAGATAGTAGCTGAAGTAACCAGAAGTAAAAATTGTTTCTGCATTAAAATTAGATTCACTTTTCTGATTGTATATATACTTAATTCTAAAAAATATCCCCCTTAATCATAAGAGCTATATAAATTTATTAATCTCTCAAACCCCCCCTCATTTTCTAGCAATTATAACTTGCAACTACTAATAAAGTGTCATCTTTTTTAACAATGGTTAAATTAGTGTTTAGTGTTAATAAGTAAAACTTTAAGTAATTATCTCTATCATAGTAATTATGAAATATCCATTCAAAAAGTAAAAAAAAAAAATACTATCTATTTCTAAAACACCGCTGTTAGCAAAGGAACATTTAGTTACAAAACTACAGATGTGTCACAACAGTATTTATATTTGTAACTGTTATCCTAATGTGGCAACAAGAAGTTCCACGCTAAGAGCTATTGGAGCAGAATGAGGTGGTTCCATGTCATTCTTTCACCACATGTGTTTTTTATATATTTCTCACACAATTGTGCAAAACGCACAACTACTGACAATAGTATCTTATCATTCATAGTAAATATATCTCTTTACTCAATTAGTATCCGATATTGTTGGAATATGCGAAATTGTATAACTGTTGTATATTGTATAACGATCCCGGATCAAAGAATAACTCTGTCTTTGACAAAAACTTAACTAGGTCAAAAGTAATACATTTGTAACCTTTTGATTTGGGAAGTAGTTTATCACGCGAAAATAGTTGAATTTGATCACGCTTACCTTTTGTTTTATACATAGGTTACATACCAGTAATATACCTATGTATGTTACTTAGAAATATGTATATATATATATATATATAGATATAATTATTACTAGCCATGTATTCCATGTGGTTTTACAAAAGTATTAGAAGAGCAGATGTTAAGCAGTAATAGAGACTAGATGTGACGAAACAGAATAATATTTATTAAAATTATTTATTTCAAAGGCCTGTTGAACCACATTGTTTTTTCTTTATATATGACAATGGTGCAATTAACACATTCTGCCAGTATCAAGATTTCTTCGTAATAAACAATTTCAAAATCTAAAATGTATCCTGTCGATTTCCAGCCGCGTCGAAGTAAGTCAGGAGTCGCTATCAGTAAAGTGATAGAAGGTTTACTGAGGACAGAAGAGGACTAAGGAGTCAAATTCCTTAATCAGAGTCAGGAGAGGACTTCCAAGGGGAAGCACACGATAAACGCAGACCCACGCTCCAAGCGTGATTATCACGTGAATACCGTGATTATGATTGATTATCACAAACATCACGTACGAAAAACACTTCAAAACTTAATAAACTATCACTATTAAATTACAAAACGCATAATAAACAATTTTTACAATAATCAAACAAAAACAACTCCCCTTCTCGCATTTCCACGAAAAAGTAGACGAACCACTTCCAAAATCATCCCTTCGTGAAACTAAACTATAGTTAATCTGTGGTATCACCGTACTTAAGGAGGTCACTTATAAGTATTTCAGTTAATAGCGTTAATGCATGCCTAGGCATGTCTAGAACGTGATATCTCATTAATTTGAGACCGCACTCGGGCTAGTGTTTTTACTTCGTCACAGTTAGGAGCAATTATGTTAGTAGTTTATTTTGAGTTTCAAGCGCTATTCACACTAAATGAGAGGCGACTGGAGGGTCAAGTGCTTGTCATGTAAACTGTTGCTTGAGGTAAGCTTGTTTTTGTCATTAACCAGGACGGAATGGAGATGATATATGCATTTCGAGTAAGAGAATAAATTTTTATGTACTTACCCCTTTTTTTACCACTTCTCTCTGAATCGACTGGACCGATTTCGAAGCGTTTTATTTGTAAACGTTTAAAATTATAACTTGGAGCGTGTTCGAGAATGGGTGCTGTGATTCTAACTCACCGGGGGACGCTGCTGTACCAAGTTAAACGTTGTAATGATTTATAACTTTTAAATGATTGTATTTATTCGAATGTGTCTTTCTGCAGTGGATAGTTAAAGAGGTGTATATTATACACATAACCATCAGCATCTGATGCTGAAGCCGAAGGTGGGTAAGGGAACTCATTAAGGGAACTGGTAAGGGTACAACGATGATGATGCGACTAATTTTTTGGAGTTGTTTTGTTTCAATAAACAGTTCTAATACATATAGGAGAATGATTCTGTATCCTAGAGCCGAATGGGTGCGTTCAACTGGTCAACTTTATGTGTACAAATGTAATTATAATTTATAAATGAATGCATTTATCCCAATGCGTCTGTGTTGTTTATAGTCAAAATTGTATGCTTTACATATAATCGTCAACTTTTGATGCTGGAGCCTAAGGAGGATTTAATTATACATAATCCAACATACTCCAAATACTACGGAAACACAATAAAAAAAAGAAGAATAATAAAAATAGAACATAAAAGCATGATTATGAATATATTACCTTTTTAATTATTCTAAAACAGTGTTTTTAAATACTAAAACAGAAGTCAAATTTTCTACACCAGAGACTTTTAGTAAGAGATGTTCAATGATTGGCGCTGGGGTAGACTTAGAGCAGCTCTATGTTCGGTCACTGAAGACTAGATAATTGGCGCTGGGATAGACTTAGAGCAGCTCTATGGTCGGTCACTGTTGTACTGTGTAGAAACGGACTCCCTATGAAAGATTTCAATCGTTTTCTATATAATGTTCGCATCGTGTAAACTTTGTTACATGACTTGATGGGTACGGTATTTTCAATACATCTGTAAATTTTGTTTCAATAAATAAATATCTTTAAACTGAGTAGGTACCTACTTTAGATGGTGCAGAATCTGATATAATCATTTAACGACTCATATAGCTTCGGACATTATTATACCACATTTATAATGAATAGTGTCAATGGAAAACCCTTTCGTGAATCATTATTAAAAACTACAGTCCTATTGCTTGGTTACCGTGACGAGTATTCACGTCAAAAACATCCTGTAGGTATTTTAGCTCGATTCAGTGAAAAACCATAACTTACTAATCCTGAAACCCAACGAAAGGATGTCCACTGAATTATTAACAGCCTCCGTGTGCGGAATTCACAAACACAACGTTAATACTAGGTAAAATCAACAGCAGATCTAAGCACACAAAATCATCCAATATTAGTTCTTATTTCTATTGGGTTAGAGTATATAGCTTGACCTGAATATATGAGACACTACGGTCCGGCCAGTGTCCCATAACATTTTTTATTCACTTTATGTACATGCGGATTTGTTCATTTTTAAACACGTGTTTCGGTGTGGAAGTGAAAAATGAACGTACAAAAATACGTAATCAATTTATATATAATGTTATACATATATATCGCTAGAATTACAATTAACTTTGTAAGATTCGACGAACGCTATAGACAAGATTCTCTATAGAGATACTCTATGAACACATTTTTGTTCATATTGATCATATTGTTTGTTCATATTGAGCAGAATAGTTGATTGAGAGTAATGTGATTAATTATATTGGATTATAATATAACCACATGTGATTGCAAACTATTTTCCATTGTGTATAAGCCTCAAAAAAAATATATTGAAGGTTTTAAAATTAGTTCTGCAGTTCGTCAACAGATGGCGCCTGTACCACATATTAAAACGCGCTATGGTTACGATTTCGTATTTACCTATAGAATTGTAAATTTAAGCAATAAAGCTGTCTTCATCCTGAATACGGTTGTTTTATTATTCACCGTTGGGCACAAGGACACATTGTATGGCTCAGCAGTTAAACGATAATTTCACATAAGCTGATGTTATTATAAACATGCACTAATACTAAATTACCCCACAACTCTACAAACATGCATGAGATGAAGGACCGATGCACTCAATGGTAAGTTCCTGCTTTACTAAGTTGTTGAAACAAACATACATTAAAAATAATATTAACATATTATACAAAAGTATTAAATATAACAACATTATTATAGCATTTTTCGGGGTATAATGAGAATAAGAGTTGGTAACATCAATCTGTGTAGATATGCATCTAGCTCCACGTGCGCTCAATACATTTAATAAAAAACGGTTTATTGCCCCGAGCCCACATTCCAATTGGATTTGTTACATACTTTCTTAGACTAAATTTTTTGTCGTGGAAAAGTTCGTATCATGGCTGTCTTGACAATAGTGTGCGCAGAGCCTTAGGAGGATCTGGTAAATTATAAGCAGAATGTATAATTAATTAATTATGTTTAGATAGAGATATGGCTACCAATACAAGACAATATTGAAATGGCATATATAAAAACAATACTAATTAAATATTAATATACAAAATGTCCAAAAGGCAGTGGATATCTATTGTTAATCTGCTTACAACTCGACACTTATGTTTAAGAACATGACACCAGAGTGAAGTGTATGAGATAAGTAGACAGAAATGCAACATTTACTCATAATTATGGATGTGACTAATGGATGACAAAATCGATTATTAGACAATCGATTATTTTCTTGTTCTGTGATAATTGATTTCGCATATAGAAATAATATATTGTGGATCACTATAAATTGGTACTTTTACATTCAAATTGGTAAAGTTATTGCATGTTAGAACTTTCTAACTTTAATTCTAAGTTTATAACTTCGAAATGACCATAAAAATGGCATTATTTGAAAAATTGGTATACACGTTTGAAATGGAAAAAACGATTATTATTTCTGGTGTAATTGATTAATATAAATATATTTTTTTTTTTAAAAAAAAATCGTTTAAAATCGATTATTATGTTATTGTGTTTTCCATTTAACAAACAAGTATGAACAATTTTACTAATATACAATCAGAAATATTGAAAATTGAATCTAAATTGAAAATAACACAAACATGTAGACGGTATATATGATAGAAGTCCTACATACTATAACAAGTACAAATAAATCTATATTTAAACTTTTCTGTATATGCACCAGACATGGAGATCAAATCGAATCGTTTAATTATTTCTTTAGTAAGCGATTTGACGTAAAACATCTAATTACTTCTAACAGAGTCGGAAAGTTATAAAAGAGATGTACTCGTAGCTTACACATTAAACTTTTAATAAGTTGTGTTTGTAAAGCGGAAAGTTTTAATTGTGTGCTTTTTATTTTCCTGAGATTACTGATGTCGCCGGTGACGCAGTAAGTGGTGTAGTCCACCGTCCATTATATTCCACCTTTATAGTCCACCGTTGGACACATAGTCAGGCACATGGTAGCAGCCTACGAAACAGCGATTTTTGACCTGTCGGAGGGAGACTGGCATTGTTTTCATAGTTGGTTTAAGCGACTGGAAATGTGTGTAGAACATGATGGAGAGTTGAAAATAATTATACGAATAATAAAATTATATAGCTTATTATTTGTTTCTCTCATAACTTTTAGTTTTATAGTCATATTTTATAGTATTAATTAAATAAAGGCGGTTCTATAGAATTCTTATGTCTGTTTCACTACTGGTTAAAATGGTGACGTGTACTGACTTGAGTGATGACTTAACTGCTTTCGTAACGCGAACCAAATTTAGTACGTTCATAAAATAAATTATTCCTAGAAGTACTTATATATGTATAATTCATTCATCTCACGAAGGCGGATTACGCTTAGTACATGTACATGCTTGTACATGTACATTGTTTTAGTGTGCTTAAACTTGAGAACGCTTAGTTGGGTTTTCGGCACTCGCGGCGCACACTTGAAACAATTCACAACCACTACTAAGCGAACCCGCTTCGTGAGTTGAAAGAACTATAACAGTATCGTAGCATTATAATGAAAAGCATAACACTGGAGGAAGTGGAAGGAAGTGGAGCTGTGAATAGGATTTTGCAATGTCGGCGGCACGCCCGCATACCCCCTGGTGTTGCAGGTGTCCATGGGCGGCGGTAACACTTACCATCACGTGGGACCGCTTGCTCGTCCGCCCACTAGTATATAAAAAAAAAAGAAACAAACAAATTCCACAGAAAACCCAGGATTTTTACGCTACCATCCATAATTAAAATCCTCATCACTAGCAGAGATACTGTCCCCGCCAGTGGTATATTGCGGTAATATTTAATGGCCGGGCCAAATGTTGAAGGTAATTTTTATTGCCCACTTAATTTTCCTCTTTCTTTTCGTAATACATTTTTAATTAATTTTGGATTCGGGGCCGTTGGGGATTGGAGTGTTTTTATAGCGAAAGTAGCTGTAAATTATAAATGTAGCTGTAGCTGTAATTACGAAAGTAGCGTCGTCCGTCCCACTTACTCTTTGCGATAACTCGAGATGGTTATGTCTCATATAGCTATATGGCTATATGAGACATATAGCCATTAATAGTACCGATATGAACAAACCATCTTATATATATGAGACTATTAATACAGTCTCGACTATTCAATTTATTTCAAAAGCCTACAGTTTTCTCTGAAAGTTTATTGTAATGACAATAAATCCAAGGGCACATTGTTAAGTTAGCGGTTATTAAATATAAATATATAATATTTCTATAGATATGAAGAAAAATGTCGCCGACTACAACACAGGGGGAGAGTGCACGCTGCAAACCAACAGCCGCTGGGCGCACTCGACTGGCCACATTACACCTATCTCACAGAAGACTACCTTGAAATGTACTGCATTTCCTACCTTATCTTATTTCCCTAATGTACGTATGTGTTTTGGTAGTGAGTGAGATGTGCCAGAACCCATTCTCATCCTATCCCTCCCCATTTTCCCAACCCCTTTCTCTAAATCCATTCCTATATCTCCAAAGGTAGGCAACGCATCCGGGGGCGTGCCAGCGTTTGTCATTCTGGACTGATGTTGGCATGTATCGCGGATGTCTATGGGCGACAGTATCCACTTGCCTTCAGGTGGACTGTATGCTCGTCTGCCGCCTTCGTACATAAAAAAAAAACACACCAGTGCTGAGCCGAAACCCCTGAAGCTAAAAACATGAAAAATGTTTGAGTTTGAGTCTTCTTTTAAGCAGTAAATTTTTCTGGAAATTCAAACCCTAAAGGTTGAACGAGGTGTCAAAGGTTGTATGGAAAAAACTTTGATGATCCTGTTAACTTGAAACTTGGTATAGATATTCTCCAATACAAATAATTTAACACGTGTTTTACCGTTTTTAAAATTGGGTCAATAGGCTAAAATTCAGGGTATTAAATTTTAGTATCGATTTACATAAATCGTGAATATCTCGAATTGGTATCGGAAGAATATTTATCGGTTTACCATTCAAGTGAACATGTAGTTTATTTTATTTGCCTCGGAAGGGACATAGTTATGTTTAATACAAATAAATAAGCGTTTTTGTCTGTCTGTTTGTGTGTTATATTTTCGCGATTAAATGACTACACAAATTTCAAAGAAATTTTGGCAGAGAGGTAGCTTGAAATCCAGAGATAGATATCCAGTATTTTTTTTCCAGTTGGTTACATTTCCATTACTCTTAAAATAAAATCTATGCGGGCGAAGCCGCAGGCAATAAGCTAGTATAAAATATAAAAACGATTCGAACCGATTCATTCGAGTCTCGCATCAATTCGTGCAATAATCGCTTCGGTAATGTTTAGACAAAACGAAACTCGTATGTGAGTATCGACGTATAGTCAGCAACATGTCAACGTACCTTAACACGCGAGGAATATGGGAATCGAATGGTTTTGGGTACATTTGCGTGTTGCTGACTGTACGACATTTTCGCCTTATGTGTAAATAAATTTTACTGGTGATTCTCGCCTTCAACACTCGTATTCGATTATCGCTCGATTGATGCGAGTTTTTTCCCACATTGTGAACGGCTGCAGGTGAAAATCATATTAAGTTTTGTTGCATACAATATTCTCACCCGAACCGTTCGAGAAACTGTCCTTGTGTAAATAAGTCTTAGGAGTTGAGTTCTATACCGGTATAAACCGGTTATTGATAGATAATATTTGGGAACAGTTCTTTAACAAAACTGAATAAATATTGATTGTTTCAATCGGTAAAAGAACCTGTTTCGGAGTTTACACGGCATTCACTTGGCTTGCTCAAGAGAAATAATCGTAGAATAGAAACGGTCGATATTGCTAGCTTACAAAACGAACGCATGTACAGTTAGCAACTATACTCTTTGGTACCTAAAATACCAGCAATAAGGGCTAGAATCTAATAGTTTTGTGTACATTAGCGTGTTGCTGACTATACGAAATACCATACACATATATTCAAAGATGAATCGTTGCTTCCGACGGCTTTTTCCAGACGCACAAAAAAGGGTACGAGAAAGGAAGAAAGAATAGATACATAGAGGGCGTACTTTAACAAATGAACGCTCCAAGGAAAAAGGGAGGCCTTTTAAATAATTGCAGTACAGACAATAGGATAAGGAAACGTTTTTTATTCGCCGAAAGTGTAAACAGCGATGTAACACCGGACAAGCGCGAGTGAACAAATAAAGGGTTCTGTACAATTAGTTTTCGATTACATAATTTACTGTTTAGAAAGTTTATTATTACTGTACTCATAACAAATTGTCTATATGACTGATTTAATAGAGTCAATAACCACTAAAATCTGTCATATGTTGAAAAAACTTGTGTAACATATCAAATTTTATGTTATGAGGTATGATTTTCAATTTTTCTCTTTACTATTAGTATGTTTCCAATTGCAATTTGTAAATGATGAATCGAATCATTGAGACAAATTTAAGTCGTAATTCTACATAGATGAAGTCACTGACAGCAGTTCTTTTAATGGAAATATGTATACGGTTAATTAATCAAATTAATACCTATATATGTGGTATCTGCCAAATGTCGAAAAACAGTAATTTATTTTTTAATTTGTCGTAAGTAATTTATTTTAAAAAATATGTCGTAATTTCAATTCATATTTCCCTTAATCATAAACGCCATCTCAATTTAATAGTTACATTTTTTGTTAAATATCTATACCTGTATGAAGTTCTAATAGTTAGAAAAAATAAAAGATTTTAGATAATCTTTAAAAATAATGTTTATATGTAAAGTGTATACAAAATTTTAAATCTGCAAAATAGAGGCCTTTACAAGGAAATGAACAGATAGGGAAGCGAGCGCAAAATAGTTTCGTTTTGGACCCACGGGACCCTAAAAAGTTAGGAAGAGGCTCATTTTCTAAATTTAATTTCTTTTACGTGAAATTAATTTCGTTACGTAGGTACGCTTTAGCATTTCTTTAGTTTACTTTTGTACGATTTCATTTATTGTTCCTTTGTTAATAAATTTTTACATTGTTAGGTAGTAGAAAGGGTTGAAAATAGTGTATAGACAGAGAATACACAATAGAATTGAAGAAATACTAATATACATAATTAAATAAATATTATTTCTTAATAGTATTTCTTAACTAACTGATGCCCGCGACTTCGTGTGCGTATACGTTAGAATATCGTTGGTTAGTTGATTTCCGTGGCAATTTAATTGATCTGGATAAAAAGTACCCTGGTATGTATTTATGCAAGTATATAGTTTATAGTTTATTTAGCATGCAGGTTTGAACACGATGTTTTCCGCCAAGCTAGTGACAATTTTTAAATTATTTTTGCCATAACTATGCCATTAGTGTTTGCGTCATACGCGTTTAGACAGACAGACATAAATTCCAAAAAATGTTGTTTTGATGTCCGTGTCACTCATATTTAATACACTGAAACGACTTTTCAAGACATATAAAATATACAGACACGGCTTTGTTACGATTTAATTATACGTAAGTATGTATGGAAGATATAGGCTCGATGAAACGAGCGGAATATCATGTGCGTTAGCATAATACGTTAACATTATTGTTATAGGTTCGCATTTTGATCTGTAGATAGAAAATGAAATAAAAATTAAATAATTATTTTCATTTTCGTAATTAGTTTCTTTCGCCGTTTACGACACTAGCGGGAAGTGATGCGGTAGTGTTATTCTAAAGCCGGGTGACACTACACCGCCAATAAGGATGATAAGGATACATTATTCGTTGAAGTATTATTATACACAGTATTATTTTGTTGCATGCAGACACTACACGTGATAGCCTTGAAAAGCGGCGATAACCTTCTAGACTCTTATTTTTGAGGCTGTGAGTTTAAATGCCAAATTCCTCACTATGATTTCCTTCACTGCCACGCTAGTAATATTTTTTAAAATCCGCACTTAAGTAGAAACCCAAAGGTACGGGCCGAGGATTTGAACTTACGATCACACGGGTGTTATTTTTAATGTTATCGCAGTTGGCTATCAAGAACTTTTTAAATATACCCAGTATCAATCAGTGCTACCAAATTACAACAGAACCAATTCAAGGTATCAATACTCCGACCCAATCAGACCCAAGTTACTAACTGACACAATGACAGTATAGTCCACAATCACTACAATTAATTGGTACCGCGTGTAACCGAACCAGATCGGTCGGTACACCCCTCTTCGAGTTCCGCTCGTCAGCCATTATTAAGAAACCGTGCAAGGTATAAGGGAAGAGCGAAGATGTTACCTTTATTTTCTGTTAGAACCGTTGTCTATTTGCACCAAAACATTTCTTCTTTACAATGTGTTATGCTGGTTATTATAAAACATCAATAAATTTTTGCTGTTTCAATCTAAACTTTGAGTGCGAATGATCTTATTTTATTCGGGAAACAGACAGTATATTTTTAGATGGATTTCTGATTTATTTACTCTTTTAACAATAATATATAATACTTAAATATTTAAATTATACTAATTTGTATACTCAACTTATGGTATACGTGTATACTAACTATGTCTATTATAGGTTTCATGTGAGTTGATTGTAAAATATTTGTTTTAATATTGTAGCAGACATTTTGCCAATAAGTTCAGTGATGAGAAATCTGCATTGTAACTTTCGAAGGTTGGCCATATTGTAGCAATCACAACTTTAGAGACTTTTGTTTGGAGTATGAACCTGATGTTCATTTTAAAACACTCCCGTAGATTTTTCAACCAGGAAGTGAGTTTTCTTATGTCTTTTTTATGTTTCCTTGCATGGTCAGTCTGAGAACGTGATGGGTATTTCTAATTCAAAGACCTAAATTGATAGATATTATTTTTTTATACAATGAAGGCGGCATACGTGTAGACAGTTCAACTGTAAGTGGACACTGTCGTCCTGCGACAGTCGCGACACGTGCTAACATCAGTTCAGAATGGTAAATGTTGGCATGTCCCCGGATGCGCTGCCCATCTTTGGAAATTTATATACAAAAATGCTTAGGAATAGGATGGAAATTTGTATGGGCTCTGGCATATCTCACTCACTACCAACACACGTACGTACATAAGGGAATAGGATAAAATGGGTAATGCAATACATTTTACTGTAGTCTTCTGTGAGAGGGGTATCATGGCCAGTCGTGTGAGCCCAGCGGCTGTGGGATTGTAGCGTGCACCCTCCCTCTATTAACATAATTAAGTATTAATAACAAAATGGCAACATAGTCCACAATTACTTCCATTCTCTTTGTCCCCCTTTGCTCTATTTGTAAGCTATCAATCAATTTATAAAATTCTGTGCAAGAAATAAGCTTGGATTGGTGATGAAATCTTTAACAAATAGGTGTTGCCTTCGTTTTGAACTTCAACTAGTTCACAATAACTGAGTAACAAAATGACAACTGACTCCAAATTTCGAAACCTTATTGGTACCGCATATAACCGAACGAGACCAATCAGTACACTCCTCCTCAAGTTCCGCTTGTCAGCCGTTATTAAGAAGGCATGGCGTAAGTCACGAGCGGTTAAGATTCCTATATTTTAGTGACATGCATTATGAAAACAGGAGAGGCCTTCGCGCAAGAAAGGACGGGCTTATACCTAGAGTGGGATAGGGTAACTGCTGTATTTATTAGACACGTTCTAATTTTTTGGGTGTGGTATTAATAGTTTCCCCGTTCTTGTGACAAACATTTTTATATGTACCTAAATGGAAATGTCAGAATATTCCAAAAATGAATAGAGGGCTTCAAATCATTTATTAGACTTTTAAAAATTACGCTATTTCTCCCCTCGTCATTGCAAAGGGAGGCATATGCCCTTGGAGTGTGACCGTTATACTTACCTTGAGATAACTTCCTCTGTTTTGTACCATACAACTAAGTGCCTGTGCGTCCCAAACTTGGGACGTCCATTAGCCTTAATTGGTCCAACCCTTTATTATGATGATTCCAGAAAAAAGTTTGGTCAGCGGACTAATTCAGGAAATTTACTGCGCTAAGAAAATATTTTTCATCTTCTTCCGGTAGTCGATTTTGAGAATAAAATTTACTATTAACTAGTTCAAAATATTTACTATCCGTTTAATATTTTAGTCATAGTATTAAACATTAAGAAATTGTATAAATTTTAGTTATTTAAATAATTTTAGATTAACAGCAACAGCGCTATAATGCGATATTACTGCTAAATATGTGACTAGTGTAGATTATACTCAATATACTATATATATATATATATATGAATTATACTAAATATACTATATATATCAATTATACTCATTATAAATATGCGGCTAGTATAGATTATACTCAATCATGATCTCGCAAATTGTTATTTCTTTTCTAAATGTGACAATTAAAATAACTCGTGATTTAGCAGGATTAACTGTTAAATCATACCAGTTACTCCATTCGGTAATATTTGTCAGATCAGCATTTATATTTCACACGGCTTGGCAGATATTCTGAATATGAATATGCAATATTGAAATTTTACAATATTCATTCCCAAATTTTCCGAACGCACTGCACCTGCCTTTCTGTCTTGACCTATATTTCACATTCCCAGGTCCGCTGGAAGAAATCTCCGCAGGAGTCCGCTGGAGCTTGCCTTTAGTACATAATTTTATTTATTTATAAATTTTAAAACCGGAGAGCACAAACCAAAATTTTACCAATGTTAGTATACTCTATACTTAATTGAATAACAATGCCACATGCAGGTTTCCACACATATACAGCTTATATATCCATAACAAATTATGTTAATTTATGTTTTCAGAAATCTTAGATTTTAAAAATCGTTAATTTCAAATACAAAAGTTGTATCGTACAGAAATTGTACTACCATTTGTATTGGGATAGGTATCGTCACGGATGAGTTCGCGAATCGGTACAGTTGCCCACGAAATTACTTATTATTTTATATGTTACTAGCGACCCGCCCTCGCTTCGCTTCAGTTTATAAGTTTTTTTTTTACAGTTTTTTTTTTTCACAATTTCAAAATATTAGACAAAATATAAGTATAACCTATATTAGACACAGATAATGTAGCTTCCTATTTGTGAAAGAATTTTTGAAATCGGTTCAGTAGTTCCAGAGATGACCCCCACAACAACACATAATTTTACCTCTTTATTATATTAGTATAGATATTTCAATACTTTAGACTCTAAAGTATTGAGATCCTTTCTTTTTCCTTTTTATTTATTTCATGTTATGTGTTTACAATAAATTATCAGCTCAGCCCATAAAACTAGGTCTTTGAGTGCGTTTTGTTGACTATACATACGTCATCTTTTTTGTATCAATCTTTTGACAGCGATGCTTTTATCTCATACTTTCAGTCGCAAGTAATGCAACAGTGGCAGCCAAATCTTTGTCAAACATGGTGCTCGCTTGAAAACATTGATAAACATGGGCCGTCAATTTTCGCATTTGGATGAAAGGCAGGATTCAATAACATTGTGCAATGACATTATTGTAATGTCTTATTGAAGATCGATAGAGGGTTTTATTGAAGGCGAAATTGTTCATCTCATTGAATAATCTAAGGAATACGAACAGCACGTCGTTGGATAGAGTCAAATGGGTGCAGTTGGTATTTCGGTGCGCCGGCCCAGAGATGAGAGCAATACTCCATATGGGGCCTCACCTGAGCTTTCGAACTACCCCATCGTTTGATATCGAATAAAAACTACGTTTTTTTCATGGTTCTTTCCATTACATGGCTAAACCCCATGGCGCCTTACAGTGCCGTCCTGCGGGGTTTATTTTTTTATTTTATTTGTTTTAACTTTATTGCACAAGTATTTGACATGTACAAAAGGTGGACTTAATGACTAACCACATTCTCAACCAGGCAACTACCAGATCAGACAGAAAACAGAACGCGGATTGTGACCCATCCCATCAAACGCGTCCCATCAAAAGAATCGCATTTTGTGAAAAATCTGTTCAAAACTGTGTAATCTGCGTGTTATTACTTACCACTGTTACAACTAGCCCCTAGCTCCCCCTACTTCAAGTTGGATACGAAATAAATGTTTTTTCTAACAAAACTGTATACTCGTAAGTCTTAGAAAGGCATTCTGGAAAACGCAATAACAAAGGGTATTGTGTAAGTGTATTTGTCCTCGGGTTTGCTTTGTCCGATTGGCTAATACAAATAGTATAACTTCTGTACGATACAAAATTTTATATATAGGAGTACCTATTACAATAATACCGATATATTTGAAAATGATTCTACAGCTTCTGACTTTATTGAACTAGTTCTTTCATGTATGCGGGTTACGCTTAGTGCCTAGTGCTTGTGTTCGTACATGTAAGTACATTGTTTTAGTGTGTGTAACTTGAGAACGCTCAAATAGATAAATAGATAAACTCTTTAAGTAATACTAAAAGTACAACAGGCGGCCTTATCTTTAACCTTTGGGTGATAAAAAGAAAACAGGTAACGATATCAAAAATAGGTGGATTGTGCAATTTTACATAATATCAAATGGATATAATATAATTTAATAATAATAATATTTTATACATAAACACTTACTTAAAATGAATACAATATATAGATGTATACATATATAATATAACTTTCCAATTTTCCTGGCAACTTTTCCAATTTTTCTTTCCCTAAAACCTTACTCGGACTACTACGAACATTTAAAAAAAAATAGCCAAATTTTATTTTTATAGATTAGAAAAAGTACATTCATAGATTTAATAAAAATTATAACTTTCTCACAAAATTAATAGTATACTGTAGCTAAAGCGCGCGCCACGAGCAGGAAGGCTTTCGGTCATTAAAATGAGATCGTCAATGAGATCGATGAGTCGGCGGCGACAATTTCATACAAATCTCTGTGCGTCCAGTCTCGGCTGACCTCATGTCAGTGACCGAAACTGTTTCTGCTCGTGGCGCGCGCTTTAGACTGTTTAAACGGAGATCCATTTTCTTGAATACATAGATTTATTCTCGTAAGAAATTCACTCCTTTTATATCGTGATAAAGTAATTGTAACCAGAATTTTTGTCATCCACTGCCGGCCACGGGCCCCTTCATGCACAGTATGTTATGCACGTACGACGTATGAAATGCCACATTTGCCAAGCGGGTTGGCGAGTCAATTTTTTAGAGGTGTCGTAGTTCCTCACGGGTTGCGCTAGCCGATCTGTTATGCTTTGTCGCCTTTTACGGTACCCACGGGAAGAGATGGGATACTATTCTGACACCATACGTTTTACATACCATAACAAGCATTGTGTTCGACAAAATAATCGTTCTTACGGTTAATATAGAAACTAGTCCATCAAAGGAATGCTATTAATTTTCCATAGACATAAAGGCGAAATTGGATTCAAAATGTATTTTATGAACACTGAATACAAAACTATAAGTCTAATCGGATCCTAAATTATTTTATACACTATACCCTCCTCCTTTTTGACACAATTTCCAATTACCTTCATTCTAACAAAAGAAAAATTAATAGCCTGTCAAAGGTACATAGGTCGAACTAGTTAATCACCTCTCTAACCTGTTCGTAACCAGCCCTTTAATCCAGGCTTAATGGATATCTAGGTTAATTTGTAGACTAAATCTGTTTTACGTAATACTTGGCTGGAAACCTTGTTGATCAATACGATTACTAGGCGGTCGTTGAACTTGTATAACAAAGTAACGAAATGTAATTAGGTACCTATCACTAGAGCCACGGATTTATAAATATTAGCAAGAAATAAATAAGAAAGAAAACTTATTTATTTCTTCTCACAACAGAACAATTAAGTGCATAAAAGTTGGACGAGTAGATTTATAACCGTCGGCTATAGCAGGCTCACTGACATAGCTCGTAGAATCAGCATGCCAAAGTGGCAAAGGGTCGGTCTTATCTGCCGTAGGACAGATAGAAGTACCAAAGATGATACCAAAGAAGTAGAAGAGTCCTCGAATGGAAACCACGTACTGTGAACCGCAGTATAGGATGCCCTCCGGCCAGGTGAACCGACGACTTGAAGAAGTTCGCCGGATTTGATTAGATGTGAAAAGGCGAAGATCGTGTGTGGTAGCGAGCCTTGGCAGAGGCCTATATCCAGCAGTGGAGAGACATAAGCTTATGGTATGGTAGGATTCAGCAGTGACAGGGACAGAGATACTCAGGTCTAGAATTCTCAATATAATTTCGTTTTGCAAATATTGTGCTTTACCCAATTATAATTTCCATCCTAAACAGTAAACAAACTCAAATAGAAAGTTAGTTCCAGAATCCAATCGTACGAGTACATGTTGAATATGAGTTCTAAATGTTCTATTTGCGCCGCGGCTTTGGTTGTTTATTCCGACGACTGATGGGCGTAATGATAAATAGCAAGAGAAGAGGCTTCCTTCTATTTCAGTCTTTTTAATGATAAATCAAGAAATGTGAGGGTCGATGTATACTTTGAATACCTTATAGAACGTCTAAATTTAGATTGCTATCTTTTCTTTGGACTATTCCGAAGCATAAAGATGCTTATTTATTACGGGCGGCATATCCTTGAACATCGACAGTCAGGCGTGATCGATATCGTGTTGCGCCAATTCTAATGTTGCCGCGCTCGAATATGCCGTGCGGCTAACCAAACTCAGCCGAGCCGATGTTTAGCGACGCGCATGTGCTTCGCTCGCATGATTTTTTTTCGGAATGGCTAAATTATTGTAGCCTTAATGGTATTTCAAGAGTCACCGGACATGTATGGTTTAGGGCGAGCGCAGAAGGCGCTCAGCCAGGAGCACATATTTTCCAACGAGAGCTAATTAGACGAGCAGCAAAGAAATATTCTGAATGAGCAGCAAATCGATGGTAGCAAATTTAAAGATTGGTTAGATTTATGTTTACAATTAAAAGAAACCGGGTCCCACGAAATGTGACAACGTCGACTTGATTATGACATTTTTAGTAATTTAAAATTATTTACTTCTGTTATTATATTAATAGTTTGTTTTATTAATCATGATTTGCTGCTCATTTAGTATTAATCATAATTTGCTGCTCATTTAGTATTAATCATAATTTGCTGCTCATTTAGTATTAATCATGATTTGCTGCTTATTTACTATTAATCATGATTTGCTGCTCATTTACTATTAATCATGATTTGCTGCTCATTTACTATTAATCATGATTTGCTGCTCATTTACTGTTAATCATGATTTGCTGCTCATTTAGTATTAATCATGATTTGCTGTTCATTTAGTATTAATCATGATTAGCTGCTCATTTAGTATTTTTTTAAGCTCGTTTAAAAACAAGTCTATTCCAATCATCGTTCAGTTTATCAGTTTATTTCCTTCGGTTGATTATTCTAGTTTGAGATACACATATAGCCTTTGTTGCAAGAAAATGCGACACACGGCGTGAAGTTTAGTTTGCACGAGTTATAGACTTGTTGTTCATGGACTATTTGCTGGTCGGCACTTTGTTTTCTATAAAAATCATGCAGTTGGAAATAAGCTTCTCATTTTACAAATAGATAAATCGTTTTTTAATGCCGGAGACTAAATTAACAAGTACAAATGTAAAACTTGAAAATAATGTTGCTAATTAATTTGCATAGTGTGGTCCTTGTGGTTTCGGTTATGATTGTGGGCATTAATTAATTAATTTGTTGCATTCAATATATTCGAAGATAAGCTATTGTCATTACTTATCATACTTTCACCATATTAAATACCGATTCACCAAATTATTTCTTATTCACTCTTTTGCGAGATGATTACTTTTTGGTTATGATACAGTTTTACGATTAGTTCAGATGGCTGAACATCACTATTGTAAAAACGCCATAAATTAGCAACACGTGAAGTGTCACTTTAGTCTCTGGGATTAAAAAACGAACTACTCGTATAGTCTAATTGTAAAAATCGTCCATATACAGCTGATCTACATATACCATATGGTTATTAGTTATTTTTTATAGAGAGAAGGCAACAGACGAGCATACAGTTAGTCTGGTGGTAAGTGGATACTGTTGTCCATAGACATCCGTTATACATACCAACATCAGTCCAGAATGAGAAACGTTGGTACGCACCCGGATGCGCTGCCTACCTTTGCAGATTAAGGAATGGACTCTGGCATATCTCACTCACTATCGAAACACGTACTACGTACATTGGGGAAATACGATAAAGTAGGAAATGCAGTAAATTTTAAGGTAGTCTTCTGTGAGAGAGGGGTATCGTGACCAGTCGAATGCGCCCAGCGGCTGTGAGAATACAGAATGCATCTGAAATACATGCCTACATCAGTCCAAAATGACAAACGTGGCCACGTCCCCGGCTGCGCTGCCTACCTTTGGAGATATAGAAATGGATTTAGAGAAAGGGTTGAGAAAATGTGGAGGGATAGGTTAGGATGGGATTGCAATGGGTCCTGGCACATCGCCCTCATTACCGAAAAACGTAAATACTTTGGGGGAATAGGATAAAGTGGGAAATGATGTACACTTTACGGTAGTCTTCTGTGAAATATACCTGATAAATACCACAGACAATATCTGAAAACATTGTGAGAAAAAATACCTCACTTCTTATAATAATAAGTGACTAAAAGTTGAAATTATAGATTTTAGATCCTACTTCTTGCGATTTTTTTTTTTATATATGTAAATTCAGGTAATATGCAGGAAGTCAGTCTTATACTCGTAAAGGGGGCCATTGAATATTTGCAGTACTTGCCAACATCAGTCAAAAATAACGAACATTTCGACATACACAAATGAGCTGTCTCTACCTTTCACTCTAATTACTTAAAGTCAATTAATTGTCCACTTAAGAGTAAGCAAAATAAAAGGTCATTTAAATAAGACTGAATTTTCAGTCTCCATTATTCCTTCCCCTCGCAAATGTATTTAGTAAGTCTCTTAAAGGTCCCCTGGAGAGGCCCTAAAGGTTCAAACGTATATTTATCAGATTTACCTGTACTTATAGCTCCTGTGAGGTTCGACGAGGCCCATTTTATTGCCAATTATTTTGGTATAAGGAAATAAGCTTTGCGGCCAATATTGGGCTGTTCTTCACTTCTGTTATAGCTAAATTGGTATCTAATTTATTTAGTGATATAAATAATTAAATAAATGTTCCCTTTGTAATGTCACAGTAAGTCAAAATTTGATCCAGACATCCTGACGTCAGACCACTCTGTTTATTTATTTTTCTTTGTTTATGAAGAGGTAAAATATAATTATTTGTAGGTATCAAATAGTAGCAAGTAGGTACTAAATTCTTGTACAGATACATTACGAAAACATTGGCCATCGGATAATCCGGAAACACTCGAACGCGTCATCCACATTTATGAATTACCGTAACTCTAATTGCACACTTTATTACGAGATACTTTATAGCATAAACGTGGATTCGGATGTTTCCGGATTAGCCGATAGCCAATGTTTTTATAATGTATCTGGTATGCATTCACTTAAATATTATCATTTTGTCCGTACATTCTGATACCCCCGCCGGCGGAGATGAGGACGTCCCCATCGCTACACCGTGAACACACACCGGTGTGTGTGTTCACCTTCAGCCAACACTTTTACCAGGTATCGGCACGTGCCTGGGCACTTCTCATTGACTCGTGATCCCGCGGTACCCTCCCAAAGCAACGCCCTAAGCCGAGATCCGTTCCTTCCGCCGGTCTAGCGGAGGGGGCCCCCTTAGATTCGTTGCTGCACACACTTTTTGCTACTGTGACATACATGTCCAGTGACTTTTGAAAGGCCATCAGGGCCACAATAATTTAGCCATTCTGAAAAAAAACCAAGAGATGAGGAAAGGACAACTTTTTAACTGGACAAGTTTTTTTATAGTGAAGTGGACGACAAGCGGTCTCACGTGATGGTAAGTGTTACCGCCCATGACACCTGCAACACCAGGGGCTATGCGCGTGCGCCGTCGACCTTGCAAAATCCTATTCACAGCTTTCTTGAAGAACCCCATATGGTAGTTTAATGGAAAGACTTCTTGAGGCAGTTCGTTCCACAGCCAACGGGTTTGAGGTATAAAATTATTTTTTGACAGAACAGTACGCGACAACTCAATAACGCGGACAACTCCTCCGACACTCCGACAACTCGGGAGGTGCGGTTGTAGAAACCCGAGGTGGGAATTATATTCAACAATTCTTCAGAGCATTCCCTATTATACAGGCGGTAGAACACACAGAAAGAGATAGAATAGCGCTCTTTTAAAACTGGCCGACACCACACGGCCTGTAAAAAAGCTCCTAAACGCCTTTGCAATTATTTATTAATTTTCTCGAATCTGTTTGGTGTATCATTAGTGAAGCGGTTATCGGGCGAGTAATTTACATTATTTATTGTTATGCCATTGCCGTGGCGTTGTCGATCGCGGCGCGATAATGTCGCCTTTTGTTATTTACTGCTACGTTATAATACGTTAGCAATTAGTGCGATTGTTATCTGTAATGTTTGTCTGTTTATGCGTTTAAGGTTGAAGAAAATTTGAGGTAGGTGCTTAGAACCAGTATGATGAAGTGGCAAAGGGCAGATCGTATTGCCGCTTGACCAGCAAACGACGCGAAAATCGAAATCTTGCCTTGAATTTCCGTTATCGAATTGTAATGATCTAAAGACGCTCTACAGATCGACTCCTCTAACTGATCACCACTGCCACCAATTAAAATATAATCCACTACTGGAATATCACCTGTAATAATGTACTATGGAAATATTCTGAACACTAATAGCTACTAGTGTTTAAACACTAAACTATAAAAAAAACAGCAAATGGGAAATGATTGCACACTGCTAATTATCTTTCTTTTATATCTTTTTACCTCCATTCAACTACTATTTTTGTGAGGGTAAGATAATCATTATTAAGAATTCTGTGTTACTAGGTGGCATAAATATTCAGTCGATACTTTCACCGGCACTTCATTTTAAACGATTATCTTACAATTGTTTCAGTAGATCTTGAGACAAAAGGAAACAAACAGACAGACGGTAAAAAGACTTGAATAATCATGCGCAGTTTGGTCCAACAGGGCCACTAATATAAAAACGATTGAAGGTAAAAATAGTGCTTTAGAAACAAGCATTAAGCGCTCGACGCTCAAGTGCTGAGCGAGCGTTATAGAACTTTTAAGACTTGCGTTAAAGGCCAACGAGAGTTATAGTTCAAATTTTTAATGTTTGATGGTCTTAAACATAAAGTTAAAAACTCGGATCTAAAGCGGTTAAGGTTAAGGTTGAATAGCATTAACTTAGCGTGCCAGCGCTTGAGCGCTCAAACCTACAGCGCTCGTTTTAACAACACTAGGTAAAAGTCATAATCGCTTGATAATGTTAAATAAAGATTTATTGGTATCCTATCAACCGATTGCTATAATATAACTTTATAATGTTATTATAATGTTGATCATAGATTAAGATAGAAATAATGAGACAACAACTCTCTCACGCTTTTATACACAGTACTATTATCCTCAGCCTCCGGGGCATAGCCATAGTAAAAAGATAAGTAAGTTAACTTTTTGTAAACGCACGTGTCACCGCTTGTTTGTATTCGTGATGTTTACGTACTTTTAAGTACTGTAATAATGGACGGTTACGAGTATTTCTTATCTTTTCTTGATTGCTTGAATCTTTCGAATATTTTAAGGGAGCACTTGACTTGCCTCGTTTCCCCCCCTCTCATAGGAGGTTACCTTGAAGTATACTGTATTTCCCTCTTTAACCTATTTCCTAACGTACGTAGGTACGTTGTTTCGAGTACTCACTAGAGTGAGATATGCCAGAGCCAATTTCAATCCAAACCTATCACTACCAATTTTCCCAACCATTCCTACATCTTCAAAGATAGACAGCGCATCCGGGGGCGTACCAACGATTCACTTACCACCAGGTGAACTGTAAAATTACCATCGATAACCACACGATAGATATTTTTTATCAAGCAACTTTCTATCAACCAATCTATAACCAGTCCCGTAATCTTTAATCTTATTTTAACGTTGATATAACAAATGTCATTTTTTTTTTGTATTACAAGGCGGAGACCGGGTTACCCGAGGGGAAACGAATAATTTCCTAACTAATTTTATCTCTTATTTTACAGGTCTGCTGGAAGAGATCCCCAGAGGAGATAAGATTTATCTTTTGTACATCTTGTCATGTATAACTATATTATTTTGTGTGTACAAAACTAATTACCACCATTTTGATTGTGAACGCCTATCGCAATCGGCCATCATTAAACTACCAAAAATTGACAAATCCCAGCGTTGACACCTCGGAGCGTATTGTGTAAACTTTGTGAGGTTCTGTAAAATTGTGTGTAATACGGCTAATTCTAATACGGTACAAAACAAGATAAGCTACTTATGTTTCTTTACCATGGTATAGGCGCTGTCATGTAAACAGAAGGAGCTTTAGGCTATATCCGCCACGTTAATTCAGTGTAACGTAATTATTATGCCCCAAAACTATTCCTTGTGCTATTTTCTTTCTAAATACTAATAAAATTCTTCCTATACTCTGTACATATGCCAATGTCTGTATATTTGCGATCACTACATACTCCGCCCAAACGAAGTCGCATACATAGATAGAGTTGTTCAGATTCAATAAAAAGTTAGGCGGAGAGCTTGAGAATTTTGAGTAACTATTTATTTACTCGGTGTTCTTAAAACGAACACTGAACGCTTCAGCGCTCGAGCGCTTTCGCGCTTTATTAGTGTTATTGAACCTTAACATTAATTAGGTTAGAGTTTTTAACTACAGGAGTTTAAGACTATCGAAAATTAAAAATAACGCCTTAAAAGCTAGAGTCTTACAAGTCCCTTAAGACTTATTTTGTTTGTGTATACTATTATTAATCTATTTTATATTTAAACCAAAATTGCACCCGCGTCCCTATTTCTGTTTGACCTGGTGGTTGACTAGTAGAAAATGTCATATGACATTTACATAATTACTTGTACAAACTACCTCAAGAGATCTTTCCATTAAGCTAGAATATGGGGTTCTTCAAGAAAGCTGTGATTAGGATTTTTCAAGATCGGCGGCGCACCCGCATACCCCTTGGTGTTGCACATGTCCATGGGCGGCGATAACACATACCATTTATAGTGTAAAGCTGGGACCGCTTTACACTATAAAAAAAATAACTTGTACAATAAAGTTTAAATAAATAAAATTAATATTCACCTAATAAGAGATATCGATTAAAAATACTTATTGTAGGAATAATACTTTAAAATTTCGGAAAAAAATATGTAATTTAATTTCGTCTAAGGGTGACCAGCTAAATACAAAACACCAATCGGTTTCGCGTTTTATGTATGTCGCGTTTTAGGGATTGCACGAAATCCCGGGGGATATCACTAAAACACAGATGATTTCGAATAGAGTGATTAGGTCATCAATACATGTACCTAAATAATAAATCTAAGAGTAAGTATACTCGTCAGCAGTCTAATAACTTTGCTCTTGTATCAGGATTTTCATTATTATCATCACATGGGAACCGACATGTAAATAATGTATGAAAGGTTACACCAAATCACATTTAACCATCACATACAAATGCAAGGTTAATATCGAGCTGCTACTCTTACTGTGAACACCTTAACCAAATAGAAATTGGTATGACAATTGAATGGCTTTGCTTAACTAGATGTGTTGCGTCATATTGACACTATGTCACTGGACAAGCCATTAGCTACAATTAATAGCTGTATAATGGATTACTGTGTTGCCGTTTTGCTTGCATTGTACCTAGATTAGTTACAGGTACAGATTGTGGTTTAATTTAGTGACGTAAGATCACAATATACGGGTAGTTACAAAGCAGTATTGAACATCAAAGTAAAACCCACATCGACATACTCGCAAATAAACAGTGTTTTGTTATACATAAATAATGTTACGAAATAATATTTAATACATAAGGTACCTACTTGTAAAGTTACAAATGGACTAAAGTTGTCCCCTACAACTTTGGTGCACGCTGAATCCCACAGCCGCTGGGTGCACTAGACTTGCCACGTTACTCCTATCTCACAGAAGACTACTTTGAAATGTATTACATTTGTCACTTTATCTAACTTCCCCAACGTAAGTACGTGTTTCGGTAGTGAGTGAGATATACCAGAGCCCATTCCCAACCCGTCCTATTCTATCCCACCCCATTTTATCAACCCTTCCTTCAAATCCATTCCTCTACTTGTAAATCTCCAGCGCATCTGGGGGCGTGCCAATGTTTGTCAGTCTGAACTGACGTCAGTATGTATCGCGCATGTCCATGGGCTACAGTATCCAATTACCATCGGGTGGACTTTAATATACAGACATTATTTTTTTGATAAATAAATAAAAGTAACGTCAACTTATTTAAAATTACTTTTTTTCATTACTTATTCTTTTTACTCGATTAATTCATTTTATTCTTGATAATACTTATTTTCAATAGTCTAGTTGTGTGTATGGTGTATCGACTATCCCTATTTCTGCCCGCGGGTGTTGAAAAAGGCGACTAAGGGATAACAAAGTCGCTACCACAAGCGCTGAGTGACTACACCACTTCTGAAAGAGCGGACTCGCCAACCCGTTTGCCCAGCGTAGCGTTTTACGGCCATACATCCCTCATGCACGAGACAATGTGCATAGGGAGACCCGTGTCCTGCAGTGGATACTGAAAAGGCAGATTGCAATGGTCTGGGGGAATTAGTAATAGCAGAGAGTAATAGCAGCTAATAACAGAGCTTTAGTAATAAAAGCTCGGTGTGCTGAACAGAGCGAAGCGGTACTTCACCCCTGGGCATCTCCTTATGCTTTACAAAGCTCAAGTGAGGCCCCATATGGAGTATTGCTCCCATTTCTGGGCCGGCGCACCGAAATACCAACTGGACCCATTTGACTCCATCCAACGACGTGCTGTTCGTATTGTCGACGATCCCACTCTCACGGGCGGTTTAGAATCCCTCAGCAGTCGGAGAGACGTTGCGTCTCTCTGTATGTTGTACAATGGGGTACAATGGGGAATGCTCTGAAGAATTGTTCAATATAATTCCCACCTCGGGTTTCTATAACCGCACCTCCCGTCACAGAAGTGCGGTCCATCCGCATTTCCTCGATACGGAGGTGTCGCGCACTGTTCGGTCCAAAAATTACTTTATACCGCGAACCCGTAGGCTGTGGAACGAACTGCCTCAAGAGGTCTTTCCATTAAGCTACGATATGGGGTTCTTCAAGAGAGCTGTTCTTCAATAGGATTTTGCAAGGTCGGCGGCGCGCCCGCATACCCCCTGGTGTTGCAGGTGTCCATGGGCGGCGGTAACACTTACCATCACGTGGGACCGCCTGCTCGTCCGCCCACTAGACTATAAAAAAAAAAAGAAAAAAGAAAGGGCCTGCTATAACAAAAAAAGAAAGTATGACATTATTCAACATAGCCGTCATATTTCTATAAAATATAATATAGTATAATAAAATCATAACGAAGTCATGTCTGTACATTGAATATTTTTTTGAAATGTCTTTGCGTTGTTAAAGTACGAGTGATACACAACCCAAAACAACAATTTTTGGAATTTTTGTCTGTCTGTCCGAACGCGCGTCACGTAAGAATAACTTCACAGATTGTAGTAGAAATTGGCATATGTATAGCTCATTTGCCGGGTTAATATTTAGAGTACTATTTATCCAGATCAATTATTGAGTTCCCACGGGAATCAAGCTACACTTCAACGCGCACGAAGTCGCGGGCAACGCTAGTTAACCCTCTAATTTTATTAATGTTGCCGATTTGTATCAATGTTCATCCATATTAGAATGTTTGTCAACTATAGTGACAAATGTGAACAAACCGATGTCACTGTAATAATATGAACGGTATGAAAATTTAATAGAAATTCCTAAAATGTTCACCACGCACACAGATGCTTTGTTTGTTTACTCGTAATGTATTTATAAAAGTATTGGGAAGAATGAGGTATAGGAATCACGAGTATTATCCCGTATTTTATTATCCAATCCCATACCATCGCATTCTCATTGCATTGGTGGAACGGGAAATAGGACGGTAAGTGGTATTGTATAAGTGGTATCACTTCTAATTTTGAACATGCATTGGCAACTACACCTATGCTCCGCAAGCGGTGTGTCGCGGCACATTGGTGTGCCGTGAGAAGATGCTAGGTATGTCGCAGTGTAAGCTGAATCACCCAAGAGGGGACGTGAAGCGATTGAAATTAGTAAATATAAAAGGTTCAAAAGGGAAGATGGATATAAACTGTCGTCGACGTGGAATCCAGTGATGAACAAATTTGAACCTTGAGATTTACCGTCGAATACGTATGCCGACATTGTTAGTGTAATGAGTCGCAGCCTTTTCGAATGTGGGTAGTTGGTAAAACTGCTCGCAGCTCCCATCCTGAACTACCCGCCTCTTCAGTCAACACGTGACGTGTATGGTGGTGACCCTCTGGAGAGGCTTATATCCAGCAGTAGCAAGACACAGACCCATGATATGGTGTCGTATCACTCACAAAGTGACATATATCATATTCATACGAGTGACAACCCTTGTTTTAATCGAGCGTAGACAATTGTCATTCGAATAACTGAGTTAGGTTACTGTCCGTTATAATTACTGTAGGTTCGGAATCTCGTTACTGGTGTTTAATGGGGCTTGTCCAACTAGCTCGTTCGGAAACCTGTTGGTTTGTTTGTGGCCTGCATTTCGGTGTACTGTTTGAATGGGTAATAATTTGAAATTGTGGAGAATTTAATTACGAACTAGTTTTGATATAGACATGCCTAATGTAAGTAAAATTGCGTATAAGGTGTGTGAAATTATGTAAGACATTTCTAAACTTCTAGAAGGAACGCTGATACGTTGTGTTAAATGAATGATAGAATTTTCGGAATTAAACGTATTAATCCAATAACCTTTTTGACCACTCAGCTGGAAGATCCTAAAATGAGTGAAATATGATACGTTAGTCAGCTTGAACGATTTACAAAGATCGCTATAATTTTGGGCAAATAATTTTTGACGTAACATAGATAATAAAATATTGGATCCCGACACTCTCTCGCACAATATTGCTCCAATTTTACTTAATACTTATGTGTTACGTGAGTGAGTGAGATATATCCAAGTTATCTCACTCACACTATCCCCACTGTTATTTAATCCATAGCGTGTATCACATGTGTACTGGGCGACTGTATCCAAACAGTCCAGGTAGATTGTCTGTTCGTCGATCACCCTATCTATAAAAAATACTTTTACATGAAAACGGCCAAACACAAATAGTTAATTACTTCTTTACGATACAAATGAGTCATATAACTTTTAAATTTTTGCATTTGGCACAGATATTTGTACACCAAACGGATTTTTCACCGGTACGAGTATGTTTACCTATTTTATTTTAATAAAGGTTTTTGTAAAGTTGCATCAACTCTGGTAACATGTTGACCTTATATTTATCTACATTTTACTCCACGAGTAAATAAATAAAACGGACAAATATATCCCTTTGAAACCCTTTTAGTGTATGAACAAATATCAAAGGGAGGTTGTACGTATTAATATTTCGTTCATACGAGTACGTAGAGTCTGCAAGAGTGAATTATTAGGGCTTTGGTGGCATAGTGCTTAACACACGCCAGAAATATCATGTTTTAAATAGTGAGCGGAACAGCGCTATTTTAAGGGATTTTTAATAGCTATCCTAATATGTGCACATTCAAAAATCTCATAATAGTTAATATATAATTAAAAACTCCTGTATTTTCGTAACCTTCAAATAAGAGGATTTGCTATTCACTTTTAACTACACTATAATAAAATTGAAGTATACTTACTACATATTTCATTGAAATATTGACGAATTTCATTAATCTACAATCTCGGAATCCCGAAGACATGAAAATACTTTAACAATATGTAGTGTATTTAAAACAAGTATGTAGCCAATTATTTATCATTAAACGAACTGTATCTACTCTATACTCTATATCAGGTTTGTGTGTTACCATTTGTGTGTTATAATCATAATCGCCACATATCTGCTTACAGCACTCATTCACATATTATGCTGAGCTGGACGCCAAAACAGTAAGACACTAATAAAAAGAGAACAATTGAAGGTCAAAGGTATGACCTTTGACTTTCAATTATGCTCTTTTTATTATATCTTGCTAGCATTTGAAACTCAGATATAGAGGAACAGATAACGCAAGCTGTCCATTGCTGAAGCTAGGCACTAAGCTTCAAAATAACCTCCTTCCCATTTCCTGTGCAAAATAAGTAACACGCATGGAACCGAATTACATCACGCATTATGTGAATGGTACCCAATCTAGGAATAGGAAAGAAATGAGTAGAGAAAATTGCAATGGGAATTAGAGGGCATAAGTCAAAAAGGCAGAATTTCTGGCTATCACACAATATCAGCAATCTGCATACGTGACTGACGGCAATAAAAATTACACAATGCACTGTATTATATTAACACACGAATTTCACCCTTATTATCATTGTTATAAAGGTTATATCAACCGTAAAACCGAAGTTGGTAACAAAGATCTATTTGCGGCTAACCAAATGAATGGGCGAGCAAAGTTTTTCAGAAGCCAAGTTTTGATGAGTGCAGTTCTAAAGTTGCAGGCTGATATTTGAAACGGCAATCGGGGCACGATGCTATGAATGAGTTGAAAACAAACTGTTGTTCGAAGCCATTTTTGTTTGAACTGTAATCCGAACCAAATTGAGGTCGGCAGAAGTTTATAATAATTTCTACCCGAAGGTTGAATGTTTCGTTGTCGCTATTATAATTACTATCAAGCGAATAATTTATCAAGCGCTTTACTCACCTTTACTGTCATAATGATTGACCATTGACTATGGTTCAAGTGATTTAAAGATTTAAACTCTGCGCCGGCGGTGTTGACGTTGCAAGACAAAAATTATCTTATTATAATAATGAATGGTTGAAGTGAACATTCAATTAGTTAATCAGCGGTTTGACCTCTGATCGTTGTTGTTTAACTTTTGTTTTCGGGACCACCGATGTCCTTAAAGCGCTAATTGGATTAAAACCAACATTCGATAGATACAAATAACTTCTCTCTCTCTCTCCATGGTCGTTCCCTCAATTACTCTCCCTGTTGAGGAGCGTGATTCTGCCGCTGAAGCCTGTCGACGATGTGTTGCGATCTTTGGCATCGCGGATCGCCTTGTTTACCGGAATATTGAGAGTACAGATTAGTCGGTTAGTCCATCGCATAGAGCTTCGTCCTCTTGGTCTTCTACTTAGCTCGTTATTAACAACTTGTCCAGATTACCTGGGCCTCTTCGTGCTTATATTATAACTTAAAATCTTAAATAATTTAAAAAAGGGATAATTGGAGAAAATAAATTTAATTCATCTTCGCGAGAACCTTAGTGCACCGAGTCAAGCGTGGCGAGTAGTTCCAAACTTAGCAGCACGAAAAGTTAAATTTGTCGGGCTCTGGCACAGTAAAAAATGGATAAAGTTGTAAAACAGAGAGTCGACTGTGAGAAGTTTAAATTAATTAACTTCGCAAAATTCTGTGACGATTCCGTTAAAATCACATTTGCCAAAGTTAGCTTTAACGATGACTTTCTATTGAGCATTGGCAACAATATTAAGCTTTAGCAGTACATCACAGTACTACACCTTACCATACCACCAGCCTATGTCTCTCCACTGCTGGATATAGGCCTCTCTCAAAGCTCGCCACCACACACGATCCTCGGCTCTTCTCATCCAACCACTACCGGCGAACTTGTTCAAGTCGTCGGTCAACCTGGCTGCAGGGCGTCTCACAGTGTGCACAGTACGTGGCCTCCACTGGAGGACTCGTCTGCCCCATCGGTTATTAGTCCTTATGTTATTAGGCAAATATGACATGCCCACTGCCACTTCAACATGCTGATTCTATGAGCTATGTCGGTGACTTTAGTTCTTTGGCGAATCTCTTCGTTTGGGATCTTTTCTTCGTTTGGGGAGTTCTGGGATAATTTTTTAACTCATTCTGTTGTCTAATTTTTGATCTGTAAAGACGTGCCTATCACACTTCGGTAAAGCCTTCTGTATCTGTATGTTTGTGAATATCTCATAAAACGCTTGTAATTGCGCATGTTACTTTAAATTCTGTTGTATAACAATATGTTTGTAAAAATCTCCTTATTAGGGTAAATAGTTTTAATGGTTTTTTTTTTAATTATTTTAATACTTTTATTGATAAATAAATTGCTGAAATGAAGAATGGGTGTCATTTATTTCCTAAGATTTTTCTAACGACTGAGAAACGTCGCAATATACAAGTATATTGCGACCTTGTAAGAGTTAGTCCTCTTCTTTTTATATTTTATTTTAGAGAAACAAAAAATTAAATATAGGTAGGTACTTAAATTCTAAATAATAATCCGTATGAAACACAAACTGATTCAAGGAAAATTTTGCACTAATACACATGTGAAAATGGAAGTAACTTTACATACACTTTAGGTGACTTATAGGTTGCATTCACCAAACATGTAATGATTTGTGGGTCCAAGCAAATCGGGTCAAGACCGTGGTTTCTAGTTTCGGAGATTTAATTCCTAGACGTTTCTAACGCACTTATTTTGAAGAGAAATATTCAGTGGAAAGATCAGTGGTCACCATGTCTAATTTGTTATTGTCAAAATTATGTTTTGGTGTATAAATCGTATTGAACATTATCGCATCAGTATTCCTACTACTAAATCAAGGGCAATATGTGGGTCTCAAGTCATTTGGCATTCGTCGCCAAAACATTAAGCTGTTACAAATTACAAGGAAGTATTACAAATTACTGTTACAAGGAAGCTGTCCGCTACAATCGCATTACAAATATGGTTACAAACAAGATAAAAACAACAATCTCATTTAAATGTTAGAAATATCGTTAGACAACACGGAAATTGAAAACAATTTCCATCAAAGAAAATGTGCGCATAATTCTAATTTCACGTGACCTTTTAAAGAAATTGAATACGAAGATAGCACAATTATTTTCATTTACGACATCATTTTCAGTTAAAATATTTTGTTTATTCGTATCTCACTTTATGTGTCCTCGTTAAATCACGATGTGGCAAACGGTGGCCGCAATTAAGAAAAGTAACAGTATGTAATATTTAGAATCGTGCGATAATATTTTAGCCCCTTGTTAGCGATACGGTTTTCCTACGGTACGGCGAGTTAGCCAAACCATGTAGGAAAACCGTATATGCTTGTTCACGACACGGCGAGCCGCCGATGGAGATACGGCTAGCGTATTTTAGGTGCGGACTTCATGTGCCATTTTTTTGAGTGCAAAGCTAAGAAAGAATAATTAAAATAATACAAAACTCGAATCAGTAAAGTGTGAGAACATCCTCTGTCGTTAACAAACTCCTATAATATACTGTTATACAACGCTGCTGGATATCTCATCGTGCGTTTACGCGGTACGCCGAGGGACTTTACGGCGGGCACGCCTTGTCGCCGTTGCATCGCCGTGTGTGTTAACAAGCTCCTATAGTGGCCCATACAACACTGGCGATGCAATCAGTTCACCGTAGATATCGTTAACAAACCTAAGGCCTAAGGCCAGACCGTGTGGTGTGGGCTCGCTTTAGAATAGCACCACCCCACCTGTTCCCGTGGGAGACATAAAAGACGACTAAAGGATAACAAAGCGTAGTCGCCATCACAAACTACACCACCTCTAATAGAGTGAACTCGCCATCTTATTTGGCTAGCGTGTCGTTTTAAGACCATACATCTCTCATGCACAAGACAATGTGCATAAGGAGACCCTCGCCCAGCAGTGGACGAAAAAAAGGCCACCACACAAGCAATGTAGTGTCACTGTTCTAATCGATCTATTCTGCTTCAGAATATGCATAAGATTGAATTGGTTATTTTGAGAACAACGCACAGATGTTTATGTACAAAACTGATCTTAAATGAGTCTTTACTTTCTTTATTAACCGACTGTGGCACGTAAAGGAAGGTAACGTAAATGTTTTACACTTCTCATCCAACCACCATCGTCGAACGTCTTTAAATCATCGGTTCACCTAGCCGGAGCGTTATCACTGTTAAATTACACAAATCGTGGTCCCGAGCTGATGAAAAGGCGGGTAGTGCATGTTTTTCAACCATCCGTATTTGGTCTTCATAATTCGGAAAGTTGCGTCACAAGATTCCTTGCTGTTTATCATTCCGACTGTGTGCCAATGAATTAAACGTCTTAAATAAAACAATTGTATTTATTTGCGTAACAAAACGTGCCGCAAGCGGTATGAAACACCAAATTCGTGATAACATGCAAATTGAAAGCAAAAGGGAGCGTTTAAATGTATTTATGTGTGATACAAACAATGTAGAGTGTTATTTACAAGGAAGCCATTCATTTTGAGAACGGAGTACATTCATTTAAATTAATTTATGTTGTCATGAAGAATGAAAAATAATTAACGCCCGGACTCATTCTTCATTTTTCCAGATCATTTTCATAATCAATAAGGGTGATTAGGGTTCTTCTGATAGGGTGGGTATTAGGAGGTATCAGAAAATCAGAGTAATTCGTTATCAGATAGTATCAGCTCGATCACTTGAATCACCCTATCACTATCACTCAATATCAAAACTTGCAGAACGCACTCAACGGCATTGCACAATGGACGAAAGAATGGTTGCTCGCCCTTAACACAAGCAAGTGCACTGTCCTTCACTATATCCTAATGAAAGGAAAAGGAACCATAATCACTCTTACTATATCTAACAGTAACTAAACTGGTATCAGTCGATACACAGAGGGCTCTGGGCATCATTGTAAGTAAGGATCTAAAGTAGACTCACATCAAATCCCTTGTGAAAAAGGCAAACTTTGTTATATACATCATTAAAATGTCATATCACTATCGAGGCCTTCATCATAAGCTACAAGACTTACATGCGACTTCTACTAGATCATGCATACCAAATATGCAGTCCATATTTTGTCAAGGATATATAATTGCTGGAGAGAGTCCAAAGACGTGCAACAAAGCTGTTGAGACAGCTCAAAATCAAACCCTATAAGGAACGTCTGAAGATTCTTCATTTATCTACACTCAAGGAGATGAGAAAAGATGAGAAGATATCGAAGCGTGTGGTTAACAAGTGGAACCAACTGGTATTTGGAACCGACCAACGTTTTCTGGTAACTACTAGAAAACGTTATAAACGCGAATTCGGTGATCCAGTTCAAGAACCATCTAGACTGATACTATGCTAAACAGATGCATAAGTGACAAAAACCAATTTGGGCGCATCAATGTACCCTGATTGATTAGCATATCACAGCCATAACAATAATTTAGCTATCAGATTGTTAACGTTATTTTATCAGGAGGTCATGGGAAAGGCCCTTAATCATATTAAATATCAGCCTATAACGTCTCACTGCAGGGCACAGACCCTCCCTAGCAAAGACGGGTGGGTTCCACCACAAAGGCCCAGTGCGAATTGGTGGATTGTCAGCAAAAAAATACTAAATGGACGGCAAATTACAAACTATTTTTTATTAACTAATACAATTAATTTTAAATTACTAAGTATGTCATCATAAACTCGACGAAGTCCCGTTTACCTATTTCTTTAATGTCACCAGAGAACTTAACCCATCTTTAAATTTGTTGTCATCAATTTGCTGCCCATTCAGTTTCTTTTGTTACTTTTATTCGCATTGTCAAAAATTAAGTTATTTATATTGTCAAATAGCGAATATAGCGCGATATACGCAGAGTATGAAAAGAGCCGAGGATCGTGTGTTGTGGCGAGCCTTGGGAGAGGCCTATATCCAGCAGTGGAGAGACATAGGCTGATGGTATTTTATGGTATGGTAGGTACCGCACCACTGACCGAACCACTGGTACGGTAGGTATTGTTTTTTTTTTTTTTTATGTACGAAGGCGTCAGACGAGCATACAGTCCACCTGATGGTAAGTGGATACAGTCGCCCATAGACATCCGCGATACATGCCAACATTAGTCCAGAATGATAAACGTTGGCATGCCCCCGGATGCGCTGCCTACCTTTGGAAATATGGGAATGGATTTGGAGAAAGGGTTGAGAAAATGGGGAGGGATAGGATGGGATTGGAATGGGCTCTGGCACATCTCACTCACTACCGAAACACGTACGTACATTGGGGAAATACGATAAAATGGTAAATGCAGTACATTTCAAGGTAGTATTCTGTGAGAGGGGGGTAACGTGGCCAGTCGAGCGCGCCCAGCGGCTGTTGGATTGCAGCGTGCACTCTCCCCCTCAAACTGTGTTTACTACCCACAACACCACCAACTTGAGGTGCTGCGGCGCCGTGCTGTTTCAACTGTAAATTATATATTCAAGTAAAAATACCACTGAATAACCATCAGCCAATGATACTAATTAGCACATTTCTAAACATGGCCTTGCCCTTTGTTTGGACCAAGAATTAATGAAAAGTTTCACTAACCTTATTTTCACATATATTGTGTTCCACATTTAGGCAACTTTGTTTGAAACACTGCTTTTATGACTCAAGGGACTTAACTAAGCGTAGAAAATCCAGCTCTATGTTCCCTACGAGTGAAATGGCTTTCATGAAGTTTTTATTTTCTATATATATACATATATATATATATATATATATATATATGTATATATTCGTTTTCGTGTACTCCCAAGGAGTCCACTTCTGTCCCAGTAAGTGTACTATCGCTTTACTGAGCGACTCCTGACGCACCTTCGACGGGTCTGAACATTGACAGAATATGTTTAAGACTTTGAATTCGTTTAAAACGAAGAAATAACTTGACACTGGCAGTGTGTGCTAATTGTACCCTCGCCAAATATGAAAAGAAAAAAACTACTAAGAATGTCATTACCAAGTTGTTGTCATTACCAGCCCCTATTTTCTTATTGTCACCAGAGAACCTAAACCCGTCCTAACTTTAAATTACTGCCATTAATTTGCTGCTCATTTAATTATTTCTCTATTTATCTGTGATTAAAATATTTTAATCACAGATTGTTGGTATATCACCTTCCTCTCAAAAGGTTGTCTCGCAAAGATCCCTTTTAGGTAGATCAGAAAAGTCGTAGGCAAATACTAGTGTTTTTTAAAAGAGATAACCATTCTTCCTTTACATAGACGTTAAATTTTCGACTTCATTGGCGTGACGTAAGTACAGAGACATCTCCATTAAGATGTTCAAGAAACAATTTGGCGAAGGCGTTGGCTCTTACTGATTTACCAAATTAATTTTGCGTTAAAATTATTTTCATCAACTTTATTCCAGTAGTAATAAGGTAGACTTATTTTAATGTAGGGATTAGGTTAAAAGTGGTAGGGTTGAAGACAAAATGAGGGCAATGAGTGTGTCGTTCGGTGCCTTTATTCGAATCGTTACATGTGTGAGTTTATTTCAGTGTGACGATTGCATTCCAATTTGTATGTCTTGTAGCGGGCCTACGACGTAGAACGTAGTCATGCTACGTAGTAGATCAATGAAAAAGAGCTACGACGCGTACGACATAGCTGAATACAAAGTTTGTAAATAACTTTATTAAAGTTGCTTCACGTACTGTACGCCATAAGAGGTCTTTCCATTAGACTACGATAAGGGGTTCTTCAAGAAAGGTATGAATAGAATTCTGCAAGGTCGGCAGCGAGCCCGCTATACCCCTGGTGTTACAGATCTCCGTGGGCGGCGGGTGTGGGCTGCTCGCCAGTCTACCTCGTTTACAATAAAAGAAAGATGACCGTAAACTAACGAATGAGTTTATTTAAATGACTTTTGCAGTTATTCTTATGATCATTCGTCGATGCTCGTGGATGTACAATGAGGGTCTGGCAGAATATCAGCGCTGTGATTCATTACTTTCTGTATCCACAGCATTATGATGAGCTTGGTTGCCATTTTGTCGCCGCGACATACATTCCTACATTCATTTTTATTAACGTACCCACTGAATAGGTCAACCTAAGACGCTAGAAATAAGCGCTAGAATCCAATGGTTTTGAATACATTAATGTGTTGCCGACTGTACACTCATTGTGTTGTTATTTTCAGTTTCTGTGTTTTGGTGTTGGGATATTTTTTTTTTCTTTTTTCTTTCCTTCTTACCTGCCTTACAAGCAAAACATAAAGTAGGTTAATCTAACATAGGTTCTATATAACCGCACTATCAAATATGCCTTCAAATATATTATACTCACATAAATTATGGCAGCTATGTTTAGAATCGTTCTGTTATTGCTTGAATATATGACATACAGTTTTATTGGGCGGTGAGCAGATTGGGCTGAAACTTCATTGGGATAGGTTTAAGGCAACGTTTTATAATATGTTGATAGAAATATAAGTTGATAGAAAGTCGTTGATAGAAATTAAGCTTAAGTCGGTTATATTTGTAGATGGGCCAAATCAGTTCAGTAGTTACAAAATTACGATATTGAAAGCTTTCAGAAATCCAAAAAAAAACCACACCAATAAACGCCAGAGGCCTGGGTCCAGCAGTGAATACTGAAAGAGCTGATTGCATACAAGTGAAGGGAGAGTGCACACAGTCGCAGCCGCTGGGCGCACTCGACGGGCCACATTACCCCTCTCTCCCAGAAGACTATCTTGAAATGTACTGCATTTCCTACTTTATTGTATTTCCCCATTGTACGTACGTGGTTCGGCTGTGAGTGTGATATGCCGGAGCCCATTTGCATCCCATCCTATCCTATCCATCCCCATTTACCCAACCCATTCGTCCAATTCATCCCTTAATCTGCAAAGATAGGCAGCGCAATAGCGCAGGCAGACGTTGGCGTGTATCGCCGATGTCTGTAGACGACAATGTATACGTGCAATGTATAATATGAGTCCAATGCAATTATGTAAATAACTCTATAAAAATCAATAAATACATTGTTTAAAAATTAAAAAATAGGTATATATTTGAGGTATGGTGCTTTGTAAAAAAATTTAGAACTATACACTGTAAAAAAAATTCAGAGGTAACTAAAGCAAAGAAGCTGTTCTATCCAAAAGTGTACGACAGCTCTGTGTAGTAATAACTTAGCACCTTCGTTTAATAGTTAGGGAGCTGGTGGCAATTTAGGTATATGATTAGCTCCTCGTTAAGAATTATAGATATGAAAGTTAAGAATAAGAATTAAGAATTATAGATTGAGAATACGACTGAGGAAAAAGAGGATTCAAGCTCCGATGTCCGATTTTATTAATAAATTATTTTCGAAATTGCAAAAGAAAACTACCCTGTATCCATTTGCTGTAGCTACCATTCGGCCGACACCATACGAAGTCTTGCGGTAAATTATTGCAATATAAAACAATTTGATCTTTAACTTTCTAAACCGTGTGTAGCAAACGTGGGTAATCACACAATGGCTGTAACAGGAGGATCGTTCTGACGTGCCTTCCCGCCATTACCCGCCATCCGCATATTGCAGTATGCGGCACAAAATGAGGAAAGTCAGCGAACAAGCCTCGATATTTGAACTGAGTTAACGGTGTTTCCTATGCATTTGAAATGAAGGGATGAATATTATGAAGAATTTCACCATAGGTGGGTTATTCAGAGGAGGCCGATAATGATTATTTTAATTCTTTATTGCACAAAGTGACAATTGGCGGACTTAATGCTTAGAAGCATTATCGACCAGTCAACCTTTGGGCTATGCAGATGGCGGGCTAGGTCTATTGATAGGTATGATTAAGTACAACTATAGTCAATAGTGATACATTTTAATAAATTCCACAATATAAATAAACATGTACATACATACATAAATACATACATTAGATTAAAATAGTCTTTAAGCAAGACTAGATTATTGAAGGGAATTTATTTCATAGCGAATACGCTGCGATATTTGGATTGAATTAACAATGTATTTGAAATAGAGTAAACAGATGAAATATTATGAAGAATAGATACCTTCTGTTTTTTTAATAGTAAGAAGGCGGCAGACGAGCATACAGTCCACCTGGTAGTCAATGGATACTGTCGCCCGTGGACACCCGCGTTACACGCCAACATCAGTCCAGATTGACAAACGCCGACATGCCCCCGGATGGGCTGCTTGCCGTTCGAGATGTAGGAATTTATTTGGAGAAAGGATTGGGAAAATGGAGAGCGATAGAATAGGATGGGAATGGATTCTGGCTCTCACTCACTCTTATAAGTTATATTTATATATTTCATTGCACCTCCCAACGTGCCTCTCTGTTCAATCCAAAGGTTGGCTGTTAGCGATTGCTTCCAGGCATTAAGGTCGCCTTTTGTACGATTAAGTGAAATAAAGTTTTCTTAATCAATATAATACCCTCACCATAGCTGGGTTATCAGAGTAGCCTAATATCTATTAATTAGTGTTAAAGATATAGCAATACAAGATCATATAAGTACATTTATTTCATCCCCCGTGGCATTATTATAAAGTTTCCACGGGATTCATTACAAAGGTCACGTGAGCGGCGTGAGAAACATAAAATATCCAATGAGGCGTTCTATAGAATCTGTTTGGTAGAATGGATAGGAGGATGGGATGGGTTTGAATGGAGTAGGTTTGCTTGCACATGCGAAATTCGGCAAACGGCATATTACTGAAGCAAAATATTTTACTGCGACCGACCAATAATACTTTAATATTAAATTTTAATTCGATTGCCAGTGTCAATGGGCGAGTCTAATTAATTGGAAACCAATATTTCCGTAATTGGTTTGTTGTAATATCAATTATTATCATATTAATTTTGAATACACTAGTCTTTGCACGCCGGTTCGTCTAGTGGAAATTGTGTAGACATATTGCAGTTTTTTATATCTTTCAACAAAGTATTAGTATGCATTATGAAGCATTTATCAGTGACATTGTCAATTCCCATTGGTATAATTCATATTGATATAATTCACTGCAATTATGTAATAAAAATTGATGTATAACTTTATGTTAAAATTTATCAGTCTCAATTTATTTTCCAAATCAACTTCTAAATCATCAAAGATAGACGGCACATCCATATGTGTGGCAACATTTCTTATTCTTGACTGACATATGTACGTATAGCCAATGTCGATTGACGACAGTATCCGCTTACCATATTGTCATCATTTGAATGTCAGATCGACATATTAATATGAGTTATTTATATATTAATATGAGTTATTTATATTTTTGAACGCGACAATCAATGGCTTCAATAAAATTCTCCATATCTAGGGTTCAGAAACACATGCAAACTACATTACTGTATGAGTAATTTAAAATTCATCTCTGTCTAACAGCTCATATATCGCCTTATTTGTATAAAAAATATATATTTTAAATACATGCTGTGTTTTACTCAGCAATTTGTGTTGTGTATTAACAAATTAATTAATAAGGTACCTAATTTATGAACATTAATTTCAAAATCGTAATAATATAATACGAATTCAATCAGCCTCTATTACGGTACGGTACATTGACGATCATTAGGCTTTGTTAGGAACGTAGGTTTAACAATCAAAATATAATTATACAGAAACGCAGAACATTCCATTAGGGAAACATTTTCATTGTGCCGGATGCGTAACAACTGAAATCAGTTCCGGCCAAAGAAATTGGCAATTTACTTGTGCAAATATCATTTAGACAAGCTTGGTTGATGAAATAGCGGAATATTTTTTTAATGATTTTATTGTAGATAATAAAGAAAACAATGGATGCACCTAGCTGACCCGACAGACCTTGTCCTGTCCAAATTTCAATAATACAATAATTTCAATAAATTCATACAAAAATCCCATAGAAAAAAGCACTTTCAGTTTTTCCCAAATTTTCCAAATTTCCGGGCAACTTTTCCAATTTTTCTTTCCCTAAAAGCCTTGTTCGGTCTACTACGAACATTTTTTTAAAAAAATTAGTCAATTCGGTCCAGCCGTTCTCAAGTGATTCGCTTACCAACGAATAACATTTAATTTTTATTTATATAGATAGATAACGTCAAAATTTTATAGTCAAATTTTTTTTCTTCATATATGGCAATGGTGAAATTCGCACATTCTGCCACTGACAAGTTTTCTTTGTAATCAACAATATCAAAGTCTAAAACGATGTCTATCGATGTCAAGTCCCGTCGAAGTAAGTTAGACAAAAGAGGACTCATTGGAATCATACGAAGGTCGTAGTAGTCCAACGCTTTTATTTGATTATCACAAACACCACGCACAAAATTAACTTTGAAGTTTAAGTAACTATCAACAACCACAAAACGCGTAATTCACAATTTTTACAATAATCAAATAAGAACTCAACTTCACTTCTCGAGTTCCCGCAAAAAAGTCAAGTTTCCACCTTTTTCTCTCTTGTTAAAATATGTCAATGCAGTAAAATCTATAATCGGCAAGTAAATAACTGGCCACTTATATTTCAAGTGTCATATATTATTATTGTAATAAATAAAATAAACGGAACGTAATGTAACATTTTTGATGAAAACAATTCCATTTTTGATGATGACTGGAACCATAATGGGGCAGAAGTATTGTGTATCGTTGATATTATACTGCAGTGTCGCTGTGACCACGTTATAGGTAACTGGCGAGCTACATATCGCCTACGCAGAAGTAAATAAAAATCGTGAGTAACAATTAGTCAGGGGAAAGCACCAATTTATTCCTTACTAGCGACTTTATAAGCTTTTTTTATTATTTTTTTCAAAAATTTCAGAATAAAATATAGCCTATATTAGACACGGATAATGTAGCTTCCCATCTGTGAAAAAATTTTTGAAATCGGTTCAGTAGTCCCAGAGATTACCCCCAACATACCTACAAACACACAATCTTACCTCTTTATTATATTAGTATAGAAATGCTGTATATATAAAGTACGGAGGGCAACGGCTACCGCGTTCAAATTGTTAACGGCTTAGGTGGCAACTGGCCGGCTTAAATACTGAGCCGCGGGCGAGTTTATCACTTTTTGAAATTGCCGGTGGTCAGCTGGCCAGGAAGCAATTTAAAAAGTGTGCCAGATTACTAGTTACAAAACAGATAGAGAGGGAAACTAATTCCAACCAATACTAAAGATTTTATTCTTACACTTGTTCCTTTGAAAGACACATGACTCTTAACTGTGCCCTATTTAGTATCTCCAAAAAAGCAGGCACGGCTCCAGACCAACCTAATTTACGATCCTAAATGCCGATCCGGCGATACGATCGCGTGCCTCGTAGAGCTAATAAGACAATCCAATAAATAGCTGGATTCAGGTATTTTATTTTCGACCAGTTGAAAGAAAATAGCCTTTTTTTGGAAGAAGAATGTTTAGCAATGTGGGAAGATATATATAAAATTAAAAATAAATACAAGGCGGGCCAATAACGAAAAAAATATAGGTATTATGCCTAAATTATTCAATAAATTGAAGACAAAGACCGCTGCGCCACTCAACGACGATTAGAAAGAAATTGTTCAAAGAGCACTTCGCGACTGAGTAATATAATATTTTTTTTATCATTTATTATTATTATTAAATTATATTATATTGATTTGATATTATGTAAAATTGCACCATCTACCTATTTTTGATATTGTTATCTGTTTTCTCATTACCACCCACCCCAAGGTTGCTCGGGAGAGATCGCTTTGGCGATAAGGCCGCCTGTTGTACTTACTTAAATTGTATTTTTTGCAAGATATATCTATCTATATTTAATAATAGGCACGTGCCCAACAGTGGACACTGTAAGGGCTAATTGCATTGCAATATATGATATAATGATTATATTTGTAATTAAAACAAAGATCAAGCGTGGAGTGCTCTTTATGTGCGGTTAAATAAATAAATATTCTTATCTGTACACAATAATGTTTGTAAAGCGCGCGCCAAGACCAGGAAGAATTTCGGTCTAAGACATAAGGTCAGCCAAGACTGGACGGCAAGAGATTTGTATGAAATCGTCGCACACCGACCACTTTACTAGCCCCTCATATTAAGATTCAATAATACGAGTATGAGGAGTCAGTATAATTGTGGGTCTAGTAAAGTATTAAGTATTAGTAAAGTCTAGTCATATGAGGGGTCTTGTAAAGTGTGCGACGATTTCATACAAATCTCTTGCCGTCCAGTCTTGGCTGACCTCATGATAATGACCAAAATGCTTCCTGATCATGACGCGCGTTTTAGGCATAATTATCTCTCTAGGTAAAATAACATAAAAATATAGAGTGGGGCAGTGGGACGGGAGAGCAGTGGGACAGAGGAGCCAGGTAGACTATCAAGTTCAAGAAAGACGCCGGAAGTTACTAAACGCACGAATGCACTAATTTATATGAGATTAACAGTAAATAGGTTTATGAATAATAATATTTTTGTTGTTAATTCTGTCTTCGTATTCGTAACAACGAAGAAATTATCCGAAGAGGTTCTAAATGGCAAGTTGTGTATAAAAATGGAGGGAAACTGCGAAACGGCAAGTCGCCGTCGAGTCGTTTGGTGTGTAATGAGCCGAGCAAGGCTTTGTGAATGCCTTGTCTTACTGTGCGATGTTATTTACAACACACGATAGGAAAATATAAACAAACATTTTTTGTGTAAAATTATTATTTATGACTTATTGTTTTAAGATACACTTATTGAGTGTAAAACCACACAAAGTCAGTTAGCTAATAATATATATGATTGGAAAATGCTCATTTAGAGCAGCAAAAATATTGAAAGTGGCAGCATATATAAAAGTACGTTAGGTTTAGGTTCCCTGGTAACAATAGAGCTGTGAATAGGATTTTGCAAGGTCGGCGGCGCGCCCGCATACCCCCTGGTGTTGCAGGTGTCCATGGGCGGCGGTAACACGTACCATCACGTGGGACGGCTTGCTCGTCCGCCCACCAGTATATAAAAAAAAAGGCACAAGAGTCCCGCGAAGCGAGAGTCCGGCGACTTTGTGTTGACATTCTCAGTAATTGAAAATCGTTTATTTCAGTTATTCAAAAATGGTTTGTTTTGTTGATCATAATTTGCTGGCCGTTTTAGTATTTTTTATTGCTCGTTTAAATGTAGTCTATTTTGAAGTCTGTAAATTATGTGTCATTTGTAAACTAGAGAATAAGTCTTAGTCTACAGCCGGTACTCCGGCTTGTCAATGGTTATGTCGGTCATTGTCGCATCTATCGTGTACCTGTACTCGTATTATGTCAAGTCAAATAGAATATATATCAGTTATAAAATGAAGTCTTTTAATGTAAGAAATGATCCGCGTACCCACCCTCCACTCGGAAGACCACCCCGAAGACGACAACCACAAATATATGTGTCGATACATAGTTCAAAATATTAGTAAAAGTGCGCAGTTTCCTGTAACAAATAGTTGTATCTGTGTGAAATTTACTTTATATTTATAGGAAGTAAATTGAAATGACGTAAAAACAAAGTAATTCAGTGTACTCAGTAGTGTACATCTCATATAAGCAGACAAGATGTGGTTACCATTTAACTACTGTTTATGTAAACTACCCGAACATGTTCAATATGGAACATGTTACCGAGACAAGGCATTTTTATTGTCTCAAATGACAATTAGTTACTCGTTCAACTCCTTCCTTTCTAATTACTTTGAATTATCGCCCAGGACTACTCTGAAAAATAATAATAGTGAAATGTGTGGCCGACAGCGTGCGCCGCGGTAAGGGAGCCCGGTGTTGATTGCGAAATCGCCGTTAGGACTTGCACAAACTAGCAATAGCTAGTAAACCAGTGAGAGGATAGGACTGCGCGCTACAAATGATATTTATATTTTTGCACATAGAATACATTAGTCGTGCCGAGTATAGAATATTACCATTCCATCTCTTCCGGTGGGTGTCGTAAAGAGCTACTAAGGGATAACATAACGGCTACCAACAGCCCTGAGGAACTACATCACCTCTAAAAGAATGGACTCGCTAATCCGCTTGGGCAGCGTGGCATTTTCAATGCCTTACATCCCTAATACACGAGTCAACGTGCATGAGGAGGACCGTGTCCAGCATTGGATACTGAAAGGGCTGATTGCCTTTCATTGCATTGCACGAACATGTTCAATAGCAAGAGATCGCAAGTGTGTTGTCATCGACGCTGACTTTAAATGCAAGTTATTAAAAATAATCTTTAAAGGTACCTACACCAATGTATACAGACTGAGAGTACTGAGTACTTTATCTTTATAAGTGGATTTACCTTTTTGTCGAAATATATTATTACACAGTATAATTACCATTAATTGTTATTCGTATACTTAATAATTCAGTTAAAATATTATCAAATATACGTAATGTTACGACACGGCGACGACACGACAAAGCCCGTGCAATATAAAGTGCCCAACAATCACATATGGCGAAGGCACATGAAAACGTCGCTGCTAAAAGCTAAGTGTATGAACCGATGACTTATAGAGAAACATACGTACGTATATATACGTATACTAGCTATTGTCCGCGGCTTCACCCGCTGGGAACCTAGTTTCTAAAATAAGTTTATCATGTACCTAAACAGGTACTACACTAGGTAACGGATTCATGTTTTTAAAAGAAAGGCGGCGAATTTTAAGCAGATAGTTCACAGCTGTATTATTATCGTTGTAGATGTCTGTGTTTACGTTTTTTTTTTCATATTTGGCAATGGTGCAATTAGCATACTGCCAGCGTCACATTTTTTCCTAATAAACAATTTCAAAGTCTAAAACGTATCCTGTCCACATCCTGCCAATGTCCAGTCCCATCGAAGTACGTCAGGAGTCACTCGGTAAAGCGATACTGAGTTTACTGAGAACAGAAGAGGACTCCTTGGAAGCACGCCAAAATCACGCTTTTATTTGATTATCACAAACACCACGCACGAAAAATAGTTGAGTGTTTAATAAAATATTATTATTAAACAATAAAACGCCATAACACGCAAAAAAAGAAAACAATAATCAACCCAAAACTCCTCTACTCGAGTTCCCACCAAAACGTCAATGTATGTGTTAGATGAGATATTTATTGTGTTGATAGATTTAAAAATGGAACGCTTGGTTTTGTAAATGGAATAGGACTTGCGATTTTAAAGTTCTCTTGAAATTGGTCCGAATGTTTCATTATAAAATATGTAGTTAAATTAACCGAAATAACCTGATTAATGTTACGTTCTTAACTCGAAACTTCAACTGGAAGCGACAAAATATATACTAATGAGTTTGACTTTCGAGTTTTTTTTTATAATAATGTACGCATATGTGTAGTTTCCCTTATTTTTTAAAGTAAAATAAAGATTGATTTAAATAAAATTTACTATCTTCAATATTTAAGCTACTTTCCCTCCAGAGCCCGTTCATTTGTTCCACCCGTATATTATATATAATATATACGAGCTCGTTATACATCTGTAGACCCAACTTGTCAAGCGGTGAATCGATGTAACACGTCCGCCCCGGGGTCACTTAGACTGGCGATAATTAATTTGGTCTTGTGTTCAATTACTGGCACCATTTTGGTGTCAATTTGTACCTTTTTGTGACAGCAATTTGTTTACGATATTTTACTTCTCTTGAAATCACGAGAGTGTTTTGGGTCAAAATCCCAGCTCTGTGCGGATTGGTGGATAGTACGCATGCTGCAGATTGTTTTTTTTTTTAATTTCGGACACCTGTGAAAGTGTCAAGACATCACAAGCATTGTATAGTCAAGTATACATTCACACAGAAAGAGATATAGAGACACACACGCACACAAACACGTGCGCTCACGCGCTTTCGCACTCCTACACACACATTACACTGAACACAACTATCATTAGGAGCTAGACCTTCACCTACTTTTATATAAATTACAAGTTGTATATAATTTATGACAGAGATTGATAATAGTAATCTATTGTTTAAGCAATAAATCGATTGTGGCATCAGTGTTACGGCTAGAAGCCATAGTGTGGCTACATCTAGGTCTAGCCGGCTAGAACTAGGTGCAGCCAGTCGCAGCTGGCTAAAACTAAGTACCTACAGTCTTTTTCATATCGGCTACAATTAGGTGTAGACGGTAAGGTGCTGCCAAAAATAGCACACGAATTATTTCAAACCAATTGTTTCTGGTTAGGATTATCGCGTTGTTACAATTGCGTAGTCGTTTTAACGAGCCACCTGCTCCAAATACCTTTCTATTAACCTGCTCGACCTGCGGTCGCCATGACATACGAGTAGTTACGACATTTTTTACTGTATCACTTTAAGGGATATGTATGCCGTGAAAATAAATTAATGACAGACAATTCCAGTCAATTAATATTCTCATTGATACGACTTAGTCAAACTTAAATTGCGAAAGTTACTTCTACAGCTATTACTAAATATTGGCGTATAATATATACAAGCTGATTCTCACATTGTAAGGTCGCAGAGGGCACCATGTATCAATATTGCAGCAAGGCCATAGAACTAATATGAAAGAAACTAATTGAATTTTCCTTTACAAAAAAACTTTTCACATTTCGGCCACCTCTCACACCTGCGGTTTCACACTAGTCGAGGGTTCGATAAATGGCTTCGGTATTGAAAAAATTGGTAGTTTTAAGTCGGATTCTTCTATGCGTGTTTTGGTCAAAGTTTGTAGGAAATGTAATTCCCTGTCCCAATTTTGTTTGAAACTATTTTGTATATAACTTTTTTAAATCTTTTAAATTATATATTTCTCCAGCGGTAGATTTTTTATTGTAGTGAAGGAATCTACTAAGATTACTTTTGACTTTGGTTTGACTATAACTATAGTAGCAGTGAACTTTGGACGCGTTGTACCGTATGTGGTTAGTTCCTGTACACCTACACAATCTCATCATACACCTTCCCATGATATGCAATTTTATCCCGCTGATCCCGTCCTATCCCATGCCAACTCCCACATCCCAACCGACCCAATTCAATATCACGCCATTCAGTCTAATCTTTATTGACGTTGTACATGATCTGAATAAAAAGTACCCTAAATGTTAGCCAAGTATATTAGCATTTGTATAATTATGCCAAGCTTCAATAAAATCGGTCCAGTGGTTTTTGCATGATGCGCTTTCAGAGAGACAAAAATTCCAAAAGATGTCGTTTTACGATTTTTAAAATAATATTAAATGTACAGACACTGCTTTGTTACAATTGTATTGTATGTATAAATTTTCCGTACTCACTACGCCTGGCTTTTTATCTTGACCTATATACTTTTCCAGGTCTGCTAGAAGAAATCATCGCAGGAGATAAGCTTTCATTTTGTACATTCACTGACTAAAATTGCTAGGCCCACTTATTTACGTCAGAAAAGGACAAACGTTAATTATGAACTACCCAAAGCTAATGATGTATATGGCAAAAAATGTGACTATACATGTTACCTGATTTGGTCATTGAACTGCCTATCAAGCTGCAGGAAAAATATATGAATGACGACTAATTAAAACAGTTTTATAAGTGGGACAGAAAGTTATATTTAAGGAACGGCTTCGGTGCTACGGTTAAACCCTTGAGGTTTTTGTAGTACCTATCTATATAGTATAATACCAATATGTTAGATGACAGTATAGTGTCGGCCAGCTTTAAAATAGCGTCATCACATCTCTTAAAATGGATGTCGTAAACGGCGATTAAGGGATAAGAAAGTGTCGCTACCACAAGCGTTGAGAATCTACACCACCACTAAAGAAGTGAACTCGCAAATTCGCTTCGACAAAGTAGCGTTTTAATACATCCTTCATACACGAAACAATGTGCATGTGGAGGCCCCATGTACATTAATAAAATTTTCTTGAACTTTCAATTGAAACAAAACCACATAAAAGGACTACCGTTGTTACTACCAAAACCCAGTCGGTGTGTTTGCACCATAAATCCTACAATATAGGGTAGAAGGTACATAAATCAACTAAGCAGTACCGTAACGCGCCAGCTCCTATTGTTAATGTATTTTTCGTACCAAAACACCCTAAATTTAGAGGTCTAAGCGGAACGAACGTTAATTACTGGAAGAGTCATTTCTTCGTAAAAATTATTTGCACAAGTTCTGAATTGATTCTCGATAACAATATGTATAGACCAATTATGAAAATTAATAATATCATTACATAGTATGATTCAGACTTCGTTAAACCACTACTGAATTGGATAGATAGGTATCTGCATATTTTCTTGTTACTTTATATTAAGTTTCTATTCCGCTAAGCTTTTTGTCGATGAAGCCGAAAAAAGAAAAGCTTCGTGGAACGTCTGTGGACTGATATGGGACTGAGCTCAATCGCAAAACGCTTTGTGTGAACGGTCGGCATTTAACCGCGCGTTAGCAACCGCATGATGAGAACTAGCTGTAATTGTAGATATTATAGATACTAGATAACAGTGAAATAAGGAGTAGTTTGCCACCTACTTCCTAAATTTCCCTACTACCTCCTCTATACCCATACTCCGCGGAACATGTGTCGCCGGCCAATTTCGCAGGAATGTTCGAAAAATTTACGCGCCCGCCGTTGTGTTGGCTACCGTTAATTAGCTCCGTTAATTAGGGACGCTTACTATGTATTATCAAGACGTATGATATCGTGTGTGATATCTAAATAATCCTGGGATTTTGAACATGGGCTTGTGACCATCTCCTTACGGGGGGCGGAGGAAATAGTGCCGGGATTACTCCCTGTCTCTAATGGCACCTCTGTCCGTCAATACGGAGTGACTCTGTTGGGTCGTGGTTTCGCCTCAGTATACTTCACGCCGTCCTCGCGGTACTAGCCCACCGGGAGGAGAAACCCAATGAGGGACCAGTGTAGGCGGCGGCGACTTAAGAAGCACCGAGGGTTGACACGCCCTCGGGCGCGATCAGGTCGCGCGGTAAGGCCTTGCCATCGGGCGGCCGCACGTGGAGGGCCGCCAGCCCTCTGATGTGAAGGAGATCCAACGTTACAGCGCGGGCGAACATTTTAAACATTCTCGCTGTTATCTACTGTGAATACCCTGTATCCTTACAATCACTCGAATTTCTCTCCTAAAGAATGAGTGAATACAGTAGTCACTTCTAGTTAGTCTATAATTCAAGCTAATGTATACGTATTTGATTTATTAAGCCATAGCAATCGCGGCAGGCGATATTATTATTATAGCAGCTGACCTTGAGAATGAAATAATTAATGTACTACAACTTGTACCAATAACTCTATAAGCATTGAAATGATACTCGTATTAATGGAATAAAGCAATCAGTGTAATACCAAATTCGTCTAAGTAAATTGAAAGTAAACTGAAGTTGATTTACTACACCAAATGTTGAGGCAATAGAGTGCTATACGAATGCCAATCCTGTGACGGCGGCTATGACGATTGTATGCTCATGAAATTTCGTGAATTTTTTTGTTTCTATTTGTAACCCAACAGTGATACATAGTATATATAAACAAAAAATAATGTTACAAACCCAGGCCAATACAAGATTACACTAAATTTAAATCTATCTATTACTAAACATATTGAGGTGACAGCAAGCTGCAGTCGCTCGGGTACGACCATAAACCATAATACCTATGATACTATAACATCTTATATTACATATATCTTAATTCTATAACGTATGTATGTATATTTGTGTGTGCGTTTGTGCGTGTGTGATGAGAAATAATTAAATGTGTAGCAGAAATACTGAAATTGGCAGTTAATCAATGGCAGCAAATTTCAAGGTGGGTTAGGTATAGTTTCCCTGGTGACAGTAATTTGTGTATTTTTTTAACTATAATTCGTAGTGGTTTTAAAAATTGTTTTTCATTTACGTATACACAAAAAGTTTGTATTCTATTGATCATGATTTGCTGCTCATCTTGTATTTTTTTAGTGAATAAAAAAGCCTTTCGTAATTACTGTCGCTATTTTTCTTAGTTCATAAATAGGGTACTTAAGTTTGGAAGCGACTTATTCGGGATGGGCATTGTTTGTCGACATGTCTCGACATGTTCGAGCGTCGTAAATTCTTTTTAAAAATTAGGCCTCGTGACGTGCAATTTTTGTCGATTTTATTACGGAGTGAACCGAACTGAACTGGCATAGTATGAAGCGTTTTTTTCAATTCAATTCAATTATTTATTGCGCTCACGTTGTTATCGTACAGATTTTAAAAATACATATATTAAATATTCATTCAACCTAAAATTGCGGTGCCCTAACAGGGTTCATACCATATGTAATCATTCATATCATAACATATGTAACATCACTATTGGTAGGTGTCATAGAGGTCGTTACTGGTTCGCCTTAGTTTAGGCAAATGCGAAATGAGTTCTTTTATATTAAAGAGCGCTATATCGGTTTCTGAAAAGAATCCTAATCAATTATTCTTATTCATATTGTGAAGTCGTGACAACATATAAATTATGCTACTTACTTCTTTTGAAAACACAGTTCATTAAATGACGTACGTACAGTACGATGTACGGTTTCGGCGATATAAATGACATGTCGCAGATTAGAAAGAAACATTCATTTATTATTAGTTTTTGTACAATATCTTCTTCGTCATTCACCGTCGCGGGGCCTCATCCAACGCTTCCAATACGACGTCGTCCCTCAAAACAGTGTATTGAAACGCAGTTTTTTATCTTTGTCTTTCTCATCCACGATGTGCCATATGTATCACCGGATACTATACCTATGTACATTTATAGGTATCATTAATCAATGTGGACATGAATATTAATTCTATTTCATAAATTCCTGGAATGTCTATACTAACTGTACAAATACGACTTGTAATTTAAGTCAAGATAACCTTTGATGTCTGAATAGACCTAGGTTAGTCGGTAGTCTTTTAAAAATTTTGTGTAAAATGTTTAAAAACAAATGTTTGTTATTTGGCTAGTTCATGCTCGTCTTCTATGTGTGTTTAGATCTATATCAGAGGTAATTCTAATGTGGCGTTATCTTTTGTATTAAAATAATTAATTTGTATTAGATTTTGCTTGGTTGGTGGCGTCCCCGCATCTGACTAATCAAATATTGACTAACAACTTCCCAAATTTTGAAATTTTAGTGGAATTCAAAAAGGAATATAATTTATTTTATTACTTTATCTGTAAAATCAAATATTAGAACATTTTTCTATTTAAACATAATCTTAAAATTTGTTTAAGATTAAACGAAAATTTTAGTTAAACAATCTTAACCGACTTTCTCCGTTTGTTCAGATACGTCCCATACATTTGTATTCACTTTGGATTTTGAACCTTTGAAAGTCTGTCATTGGCCATGTTGGAGTAATAAAGGGCGGTTATGGGATAGCATAGCCGCTACCACAAGCCCTGAGGAACTACACCACCTCTAAAAGGGTGGACTTAACCACCCGCTCGGTCGGCGACGTGGCGTTTTAAGGCCTTACATCCATCATGCACAAGACCGTGTGCATAAGACCCATGTGCAGCAGTGGACGATATAAAGGCTGGTTACAATTACGGAGAATTGATCTATGTCGATTGTAATTACACCAAATTACCAAATAGACAGTGTGTCAAATAGAAAACTGAAGCAGCCTGCGTAAGAATATGTGTGTTTAAAAAACTTTGCTATTGATCCTAATGGTGGCGGTAGGCATTGTATGACTACATATGTGTATATCACGTATATACTGACACTTAGTTGATATAGTTTCAGTACGCCAATTCTTCGAAAGGCAGCATTAAGTCTTTACAACACTAAAGTCTATGATTTCCAAGTCTTGTTTTAAGCGGTATTAAAAAGCCTTCGTCCGAGTATATCTGTGGCCGAATATGACATTTGTTACACGCGTAGCATAATTATTACTTTCCCCATTTCCTCGACTCCACCGAGAATAAATAACAAAACATTGACAGATGTCAAAGGCAGAACGTGGTGGGCAATAAAATATATCTGAGAGAGTTGAGATGAACGCGGAACATGTATATATGTTACAGGTAATGTTGGTATCGTAACTAATCGTAGATTTGCCTAGGTTAATTGAATATTTCAAGATCAAGGTTTTTTACTTTATGGAATGGTTAGTCACATGGGCGACAGTGGTCACCGACGTTCGTAGACCCTACAACATAAGAGGCCAAATTGTACGCCGCCAACGTGTTGCCGCCGTGTTCCCGACTTTACCCATAGATGTTGGGTTATTAGCATAGTAAGTTAACCCGGGTAAACCTAGATTTAGTTACAATTCTAACATTATACGTAACATATATAAACCTTTATATACAAAGTTCTGGTGAATGTGTCTAATTTTATCAACACGACGAAGAAGGAGAAATTCGTAAGTTCCATTTACACATTCACAATTTCGTCATTAATATCAGAGCAGTAGAATTTATATTTAAATGGAGATTCTTGTTGGACATATGTATATCTACGAATATTCAGTCTTGCAGTATGAAAAGAAATTAAAAATATACGATAAGTCAATTTAAAAGTTCTTAGAACTTTTAAATTCAATACGACAGAAAAAAACCAATTCAAATTTTAAAAATGGAACTGTGTTTGTCAAAGCTGTCGTTTGGTTTTTTGAAGAATAAATGAAGGATGAAGGATAAACTCAGAAATACGGTTTATGAATGCAGAAGAGGCTGTAACGGCCTTCCAAATGGCTGTTGAAGAGGTGCCGAAAGAATAATGGCCTGAATGCTTCAAACAATGACTTCATCCCATGAAAAAGTGTATCTATTGTCACTGAGAATACTTCGAAAAGCAATAAAACAACTTCCATTTATATATCTGATTTCATTTTTGAGATTCTAAAAACTTTCAGTATCACCCACGTATAAATGAAAATTTCAGAGTGCACTAGAGCTGATAATTTCTTGAGCTTAACGAGCTTAATACGTTTGTGTATTACATTATAATAACATACCGTTTGTATATATCAACTTTGGCATCCTTTTTGGTGTTTTTAATGTTTTTTATCCCTGTCTTGTCGTTTTTGAAATCTATACCGCGACTATTCTGGAACAACTTAAAAGATTTATCTCATCTGCGATGGGCTTGCCTCAAACATGGACTCTAATATTTTTTTTGTCAAATTAAAAAAATATATTTACAGTTCAATTTTTATAGGTTCTAATGACGTATTGTATATTTTCGCCTTTTTATATCAATGAATACAACAAATAATTAATCGACTTAGCCGAATGTTAGTCACTGAAATTTCTTTTCGCCTCCATTCGCTGAAATTTAATCTAGATAGTGAAGGATACAATGTAGACTATATAGGATAGAGTCAAGAGAACACTTGTTGAAGGTTATTGGGCAATTTGTTCTTTTGTGAGATATCAGTTTTCTACAAAACCACCCACGCCCGCAATTCGCCTAACAAATTAAGTTTATTTGTTATCAAATTCATTGGAAAAGTTAATGATTATAACAGGTTAACCTTTGACTTTTATGCATTCTATTGTATTCTGGGTCTAAATCGTAACGTGAGATCACCGGCACCGAAATGTATAGAATAACCCACAATAAAAACAAATTTAAAAGATTCCTTTGGGAACATTATTTTATACAGAATGTGAAAATACAATAGTATACAGTAAACACAGGTTGCTTGTTCCAACAAATTAAACATAAGAGAATAAACACAAGAGAACTTGAGGGGGAGAGTGCACGCTGCAATCCAACAGCGCTGGGCGCGCTCGACTGGCCACGTCACCCTCTCTCACAGAAGACTACCTTGAAATGTACTCCATTTCCCACTTTATCTTATTTCCCTAATGTACGTACATGTTTCGGTAGTGAGTGAGATGTGCCAGAGCCCATTCCAATCCCATCCTATCCCTCCCCATTTTCTCAGCCCTTTCTCCAAATCCATTCCTATATCTCCAAAGGTAGGCAGCGCATCCGGGGGCGTGCCAACGTTTGTCATTTTGGACTAATGTTGGCATGTATCGCGGATGTCTATGGGCGACAGTATCCACTTACCACCAGGTGGACTGTATGCACGTCTGCCGCCTTCATACATAAAAAAAAATTAAAAAATTCAGTTGTTACGAATCTCTTAAACTATATTCAAATGTTAATCTAATGAATATATTGTAGTTTCAGATCAGTTGTTATGATTCAAATTTATATCTACTAACAATATTTTTACCTCGCTCTGACATTTAACAACTCGATTTGACGTTGAATCGAGTGTGTTTTCAGCTAAAATCGCGGAGAGGGATATAATTTCATTCGTTTTTGTGAGGTCGCCAGTTAATCTTGGGACCGGGCGGCTTGATTAACTCAGGTATAGGTAGCGTAAAGATGTGGTCTAAGTGGACGCGAGTAGTCAACGTATTTTAGTGCAATTTCTATATGCATTGTTATTTTTTTACATTAAAGATGGCAAACAGGCAGTGCAAAATCACAAATAGACAGCCACAAAATCTAATTGCTGACATAAATAATGTAGTTAAAATGTAATTAGAAAAAAATATAAATATTAATAGTGTCTCGGACATTATACCTCATACCTATGCAACGGACGATTTTATATACATACTCAAAATATCCAGAGTTGCAACTACCGGCGGTTGTTTTCTGTCCATATTAATAATATAACTAATAACCATTTATTAATATAATAATCACTATTAATACCTGTCAATTACATCCTTTTTAAACTTCACTTACAAATTTTCAAAGCCGCGTTTTAGTCGTATTAACAATTGTCATTTTTAACTGATGTTGAAATGTGGACTAATGTTGAAATAGAGTGGAGGTGTAAATGTTCTTTCTATCTCCTTTTTTTTGTTTGGGAGAGGCCAATATCCAGCAGTGGGGAGACATTGGCTGATTGTATGGTATGGTTAAAATGTTGCGCGGATATGTCTACGAACGTCAGCAATTATCTACCACCAGATGGACTGTCTGTTCGTCTGTCACCATTTATCTTTAAAAAAATTAATTTCCATGCTGACTAATTTTTCTATACAAAATTTCTAGATATGCATTTGAGGTTTCATGGCATTACCAAATCGAGTTGGTCGTCTTTGGGAAAATGAGATCTTAACCATTCAAATTCGGTTTTCATCACGCTTTTGGTCAGTTTATCACTTTTGTACCTATAAATTTGTATGAATCAAGAAAACGTAACTGCATATATCGATCATTGGATAAGTGAACTAATGTGATAATCGATATGTAATTTTATTATTTTTTGGAGTTATCTCAAATAACCCGAGGGTTTCACCTAATTATATAATAATTAAGTGACAATAATAACTAAAGAAGTTAAAATATATCAAAAATGATTATAAAATACAGCTTCTTTGGACTCCTGCTCCAGCCGCGCCTGGCGAGGATGCCGATGGTTTCATCTTAGTGAAAAGGAAGTCGTCGACGCCGCGATTTCCGGCTGCGGTACCGACTGTAGCTATCTCGCCTGGATGAGAATACAACGCTGGTAGACATCAAGTTGTGCATCTACGATACCCAGCAAGAATAAAATCCCTATTAGCAGTTGTTAAGTTTATTATATTATACGTATTCTAGGATAATAAATAAATAGTTTCATATGACAAATGACTCAACCGCTGCTGACAAACGCCTTCCGTTTCGTGATTTACGTTCATTCTATAACCGAGATTCAATTCAATCCCGTTCCATATTAAATCAAAGTTGGCTTTAATCATTTAATTCAATTACATATAAACTACTCAAGTGATTTATAGAAAAAAAATGGCAGACGAGCAATATAATAATAATAAATACTCTTTATTGCATACATATAATTATTACATGTGCACAAATAATAAATGACAGAATACAATAGGCGACATTACAATAGACAATATAACATAATTCTAATTTTATTTTTATTGTACGGCAAGTTTTTAACTGTAAAGAAAACTATGATTATAATTGTCGATCCAACAGTCATGTAATGCATAAAAATAAAGTGGAAGTAAAGTGATTGTGTTGCAACCAATGCAAAGCAACGAGCCTTTTCAGTATCCACTGCTAGATATGGACCTCCTCCTGTACTTTGTCAAGTGCATGAGGGATGTAAGGCATTAAAACACTAAGCGGGCTAAACGGGTTGGCGAGTCCACTGTTTTAGAGGTGGTGTATTTCCTAAGGGCTGGTGGTAGCCGCTTTGTTTACCCTTAGTCGTGCTTTTCCATAGCCGGCTATCCGGCTAGGGCTATGGAGAGATGCACGAGGAGGCTCGTATCCAGCGGTGGACGCTAAAAGTGTTGGATTGTTTTTATTTGGATAAACAATACGCAAATATCCGCTACTCGCCTGTACATACACTGCACCTTAATGCATGTCTTCTGTGTGCATGTAATTGTATGTATGTATGTTCGTGAGGCGGACAGTAAAAGAATGGAGGAAATTTTGCGGTGTGTCCCGTTCACTTCACTTTGAAACAGTAGGTACATAAAGAAAAGATTCAGTAGCTTTATTTATGGAATACTCAAGTTTTTTTACTCAATACTCAATACTCAATTATTGAGTAGATAGTCGATAGATGTACAGACAGTCCACCTGATGGTAAATTGAAACTGTCGCCCATGGACATCCGCGATACTAACATGTCCAAATCAATATAGAATCGCAAACGTTTGACTCGCCTACCTTTGCGGATTTAGAAGTCGATTTGGAAAGAGAGTTGGGAAAATCGGAAGATGGGGTTTAAGAACGAGAGACGAGGGCGAGGAGTTTTCCTCACCCCATTATAACTCCCAACCCTCATTGAGTGGATGGGGTGAGATAGGAAGTGAAGATTATGATGAAATAAGGAATTACTTTTACTTTTATTCCATTGTTCTCACCCTTCGATAGGATAATAGGAGTTAGAATAGGATGTGATGAGATAGAATGAGAATAGGCTTTGGAATATCTCACTCTAGTGAGTGCATAGTCCAAAACCCGAAGCATAGTCCGAAACGCGTATGTACTTCTGTGACGAGTAATTTGGCTAGTCGAGCGTGGATAGCGGCTGTGTGATTATACCGTGCATCGTCATCCTACAAAATCTTCATCCCTTCGTTTATCTGAAAGTCTGCCTTACTTTACAGCGCTAACAGCGCTTTGATACTCATAGCTACGAATATAATTGTATAGTAGAAAACATTGTAGAAAACTGCCTTATGTGTTATTTTGCAATCAGTGGATTAATTAACTGGTAGGCTATTCGTGATCATTGCTTTCCGGTTGATCACTGAGTTTGAGAGTACCCCAATACGGCCCGGCCTTCACGGCCTTCTTTTGTAAGGAGATCAGACTTTCAAAGTGGTAGTAATAATTGACATATGTGAACGGCTAATTTTACAACAAACTTTTCGATAATTCTCTGGAACAAAATAATACTTCATCATCAATCAAAAGTTTTAGAAGCAACTTTATTGTCTTTTTACATAATACTTCTTCTTTATACCAATGTTGTATTGCATGTGTGTATTAGATGTGTCTGCATTTGCATGTGTGTAATTTAATATCCATCTTTGCCATCTGATGCGCAATGCCGCTTAAACCCTATTTCAACTCTTAACTATATTTTGTTTCTTCATTACACACACGTCACGCGTGCGTACCCCACATAAAAAGTTAATTATTTTTAAACTTTACTGCACAGAAATTATACAAAGGACGTACTTAATGCTAGTGTTGTAAAAATGAGCGTTGAGCGCTCGACGCTCGAGCGCTGAGTGAGCGCTATTGAACTTTTAGCGATTGAATTGAGATTGTAGCGTTGATGGCTGCTAGTCCAATGTTTTAATAAAATTAATGGTCCGTTCCCAAATCTCCAAAGGTGGGCAGTGGATCCGGGGCCGTGACAACGTGTGTTATTATGGACTGATGTTGGCATGTATCGCCGATGTCCATATGCTCTAGCATCCACTTACCAAAAGGTAGACTGTCAGCTCGTCCATTACCTTCAAAATAAGGTAAAAATACAAAAAAAAATGTAAAAATGAGTCTGCTTCTATATATTAGGCACATTTAGAGTTCCCATAGAGATGACCTACTGGTCTCCTATATTCTGTAACTTCTATCTCTCTTGTCTCCGCTTCACTACATCCCTATTACGTAATTTGTAAGGGTAATGCATTCGCTTGCAATCTCGGTCTTGAGTCAAACGGATTTCTACTTCCGTGTCCTACTGTGGAACTTAAGCTCAAGCACTTTTAAGTATATATAATTAGTCGATTCAAACCTACTCACCACAGTATAATTTACGTTTAACGGATACTATGTTTCTTATCTCTACAATTAAACAGTTGTTTAAAAAGTACGATACTTGCTACTATATAAATAACTAGTCTATAAGTATACTATATAGTCTGTTCTGAACAGATAAAATTAAAGGCTTATTGTTTAACTCTTATTTCTAATCGACGTTTCAGCAAAAGACTAAAAAGTCACCGTAATGAACAGCTGTTTAGTAATGAACATCGTAATGAACGTTTGGCATCTGTTGCCTAGTTGATGCCCCGACGACGCAATGTCGTGCCGATAGTGGGTGGATAGGAAGATCTGAAAATCATGTGTGATGGTGGTTGTTCAGGCCTCAAAAAAACATAAAGGTTGAAAAGCAGTTCTGCAGTTTGAAAACAGATGGCGCTTTATCTAAGTTAAAACACGGTATGGTTGTGTTTCTTATTTTACAAGAATGGTAGTTTTAAGCAAGTAAAGCTGTTTTCACCTGTATTATGGTTGTTTTAATAATCATCGTTGGATAGTGGACACAAGGACAGTGGTCTTTGTGAGAACGGTGGAGAGACATGGGCTGATAATTTTTTTTAGTAAATCTTAAATAATACACAATTAATTTCAATATAACCTAATTAATGTCACTATTTCTAATTATGTAGAGTTACATAATACTGACGAATGATGGCATAAAATATTTAAGAATGTTCGTTGACTAAAAACATTTTTCTTACATAAAATATTTCCACTTCATACTTTCCAATAACAATTCCATGTCGAAGTTTCTAGAATGTTTTTCTTGACTGGAACAAAACCCTAATGATTATTAACGTATAAATAAATAATTACCGGTAATTATTAATGTAAACCAAGTAGCGAAGTAAAAATTATAAATATTATAAAAATTATAAATAGGAATTTATTACTATTAGCGGCTGTTGCAAATCGCGCCACCTCATGACGAACTGTACAAACTAAACATCGATGTGAAGTAGCAGCGGACGGCGCGCCCGAGCAGCAGCGACGGTGTTCACTACACTCACAAGGATATATATATAAAGTCATCCTTCATTAAAAATTATTCTTATAAAAAATCATTCTGTACGCGTTAAAATTTAGAATTCGAAACAAATCGAATTATTGTAAAAGTCAAGGAAATATATACGTTTAATCTTTGTCTTGCATCTTATTATTTATTTATTCAAGAACGGAACAGCGGCAATCATGAATAAATAATGTATAAATAAATAATAACCTCGAATTTCGATTGTGCATTGTGTAGGTCTTGTTTTTCATTAATTAGATTTTTTTTCTTTATTATTTTGAGTTATTTTTTTAATTGGCATTTAGTAGTTAGCTTGCTATATACAAACAAGATAATTGAGCACCCTGAACCGCCGAGGGTGCAGGGTGCAGCGGAATGCACTTGTCGCCTGCACCTGCTTTCTGCGCAGGCGCGGACTCTGTTATCTTGCTTGTCTGTAGCTAACTACTCAGTTGACTTGGAACATAATAACTCTACACTACACTATAAACGCGGCATGCTATTAATAAAAATATAAAGAATTGGTATTTTACCGTTGTACCAGGCGCTTTACATCAGCCTAAATGATTCAAATAATTAATAATACGTAGACAATATACTACAAACTACTTCAAAGCATTATCGCATTACTGTTAACATTCTGAATTGAACTCTGGTCGAAATCGGGTGGGCGCCAACCGTATATCATACATGATCGACGTCTCATCAAAGCGAAACCGCCCTTTCATATTAACCATTCGTGTGTCTTAATGTCTCCAAGCCCTTCGGTTAGTATAGCATAAATATGAAACGTGGATATCAAAGCTGTGGGACTCGGTAAATCTGTTTCTCTTCGGTGAGCATGCGGTTTGACAATTCAAGCGTTAAGCTCTGTGTATTTTATTTAGTCCATTAAAGAAATATTTGAGAGGGAAAGATGAGCGGAAATGGATTTCAAAAATACCCACAAAAATTCGAAAAAAAACCGAGATTTTTTATCTTGTTTCCTCCTCCAGGAACGGATCTATTTTACTTTATTTTTTTTATTTGAATTCAGGGGAGAGTTGCTATGCCGGTACGTTTTTCTTTTTTTTAATAAGAATTGTTAAATTTCCACACTAGGCCTTTTTCCGCAGCTTTTTAATGCGATTATTCATTTATATTTTTAGAGGACCCTAGCTTTTATTAGATTACGATATCAACTCCAGGATGTTATTCCAAATATTATCCGAATTGTTACCCATCATTGTAAACTATTCTCTTCAATCCAGCACCTTTCCGTCCGTTTGGAAGAAGACCATTGTTATCCCAAAACCACCTTTCCTGCATCTTTCTCTCAATTTCGCCCTATTTTAATCCTACTATTTCCATCGAAATTTCTAGAATAAGTTGTACACAAACAACTTTCCATATTTCTTACCTCCAACAACCATTTCAATTCTTTTCACACACCTCTGGGCTGGTGCACCGAAGTACCAGCTAGGCCCTTTTGACTCCGTCCAACGACGCGTTGTCCGAATTATTAATGATCTCACTCACTCTCATAGGTGGTTTAGAATCGCTCATCATCCGTTGAGATATTGCGTCTCTCAGCGTTTTCTACGACCTTTATAATGAGAAATGTTCTGAAGAGCTGTTCAGTTTGATGCCAACTTCGGATTTTTGCCATCGCACCGCTCGTCATCGTCGTGCAGTTTATCCGCACTTCCTTGACATACAATCGCTGCGTATAGTGCGGTCAAAAAGACACTTTATACCGCGAACCCGAAAGTTGTGGAATGAATTGCCAGCTGAGTGAGGTATTTCCGTTACGCTACGACATGGGGCCGCTCCAAAGGTAATGTAGGATAATGTGCCGATTCATTACTCTAGTAGGTACGGCGAAAAATTTGGGGTTAAAACTGGACAACAGTCTATTTTGGCACGACCATATTAATAAACTGAGCAGAAAAATCCACTTCTCTCTTCACTCTCCGAAGCCCCTTCAAAACACCTTTCCCTTCAAAACTAAGGAAACTCTTGTCCAATCTCTCCTTCTCCCCATCATTGACTGTGCTGATGTCGGCTTTCTCGACGCCACTGAGAATCTCCTGAACAAATTGGAATGAGTTCAGAATTTGGGCATCCGTTTTATTTATGGTCTGGCCAAGTACAACCACGTCTCTCAATACAGGAAAAACCTTAAACGGCTCCCTATCAGGCTTCGTCGTAACATTCATTCACGTAACAATCCATCTTCTCCTTCGCGAGCGATTTCCCTTACTCTTTCGGAAAAGGTGTCCCTTACTGTGACACCTTTTCCGTCTTGGAAATTATCTCTCATATCTCCAAAAAGTATGAGAATTCGTTTACGGTTAAAGCTTCTTGTCTCTGGAATTCTTTCTGCCCTTTGCGTTTCGGCCGAATTGCATCAATTATGATCACGAGCTTACTAAAAAATTTAAATGTATAATAAATATAAAATACTCGTTTAAGGCACATTTAATAATCTGCAGATATAAACATTATCCTCTTTCGTAGAATATGATATTTATTTCGTAGAAAAAAGAAATTGCAGATTTTTTTAAAATTGACTTGCGAGTGTAGTTTATAGATACGAAATGGGACGAGATATCATTTTTCATTTTATATTGTCATCAAGGGAATAAAAGGTTATTTTAAAAAGTGATTTGATCTTATAAATAACTAGCAGTACCCGCGACTTTGTTCGCATGAACTTTGTTATAATCATAATAAAATGTAATAAAAAATATTGAAACTGAAAAAAAATAAAAAAAAAATGTTGATTCCCGTGGAAAATTTATAATCGATCTGGATAAAAAGTACCCTAAATATTACCCCGGCACATAAGCTATAATTTGTGCCAAGTTTTATTATTAATTGTTCAGCAGTTTTTGCGTGATGCGCGTTCAGACAAACAGACAGCCAAAAAATGTTGTTTTGGGCTCTATATCACTTATAGAGTAGTACACTGCAATGATTTGTTTTTAAAAAAAAACTCAGACTCGTCTTTGTTACAATTATTACGATTAATAAAATAAAATAATTTAATATTATACAATTATATTACTAGCGGTGCCAGCGACTTCGTTCCAGTGAACATTTTTTTCCCGTAGGACATCATAATTTATTTTTTAAAAAATACTCTATTCGTTAACCCGGTATATAAGCTATAATTACGCCAAGTTTCATCAAAATCCGCCCACTGGTTTTTGCGTGATGCCCATTCAGACAGACAGACAAAAAATCTAAAAACGGCTGTTTTGAGTTCTGCATCGTTCATAGAGTATTTGACAACCATCTTTTTAAATATTTCAAGTACAGACACGATTTCATTATATTTATGGACACTGAATACTTCATTAACATTTAAGATCTTATGGAGAGGTCTATTTCTATGAGTCGGGCACGTGGGATTCTGATCACCATCAAGCATTGACCCAGGCTACAACTTTTTCACATGAAACTGTAATTCTTGATACCGTTTAATAACGGCACCATGACAATCTGGTCTGTCAATCAATGCAATCGCACCTATGAAAAAAAAAGAAGAATTGTATCACAGGCCCCTACAACCAGACAATACTGTGTGCTCGGTGCCTAAAAGCGGATTTCAAGTCTATTCCTATACCTATTTTAAGTATACGGCATATAGCTTAAGCTGCTTAGCCGTTTTCATTCAGTCTCCACGAGTCTCACGAGATTTTATCGGATATTATTCGGTCCGGGACAATTTCACAATTCTGATAAAAGATATCTCCGAGATAAATCTGAGAAACTTTGTTATGACTTTGACAATAGTTTATCTCGTGTACTTTTAACTTACACATTAATTCTAGAGCGACTTTCACCCTTTGGCCGGGGCTGTGACACATGACGTTTTGACAAGGTCATGATAATAGAAGTAATTGTTTATCATTTATTTTCGCACTTCTCTTCGTTCATTCGTTGACTCTTTCAATGATAGGGTACGTCTTTTTTATGAAAGAAGATGACAGAGAGTCTACCTGGATGGTGAGTTGTAATCATTCTCCATGGACATTCTCTATTCTCTATCCTTATCGATACTAATTCTTAATTCCTATCCAAAGGTAAAAGTACAAATGACAGCAACGCTTGGTACTCTTGACTGATTCTGGCACGCATAACTTATTCATTCATTTATATTTTCATCCAATAATTTGCAATAATATAGGAGTGGTTCGTTGCAGTGGCGTGCATTGATTTTGACACTAGATAAAAGGTAGTGATAGTATGCAGATGCGGTATCTACGAGTCTTACCGATCTTAAAGAATAAATTAAAACGGCACTTTTTAAGTAAATTATGACTTGTGTTATGACTTCATAAGTCTAGTGAGGGTAGACTGTTTTTATGGCACTTATTGAATTCATTTCAATGGAATTATATAACTACCTAGTTATGTGCTACGAGTATAACTATCACTTAATATTATATTTAGTAAGTAGCCTGTCTCCATAAGTTTAATAAAAGTATGCACATACATATATATATATATATATATATATATGTTTATAAATATGTATATGTTTGTGTGTATTCATATGTATTATTAGTATGTAATAATTGTATTACAAAAGTAGTGTTGAGATTGTATTTAGGTAGGCACTATGTCTGCCCATTTCATTGCTCATCTATCGCTCTTTTCTGATAGAAATCTCCTAAGCACGCCTTTTGTATACATTTTCTTGTGTAATTATTTTTATCATTTGTATGTTCACAATAAAGTATACAAATAAATAAATAAAAGTGTAGTATAATATAAGCAATTACTTATGATTTATTGAAACATTAATAGGCATACGTTTTGGAGATTTTCGTAATGTAAGTTTTATACCGTGTTTATGCTGTTGTTTGATGTAAAAATAAACGGTAAGCGTTGTTTGTTTGTTAACATGAGACGCGTACCCTGGTTAGTTATCAACCGTGCTAGGAGAATCCTGTGGTACTGATGGAATTTGAAAATATGTGAAGTTTCATGAAGGATGCTTAAATAATTTTCCGAGTTCCGGCTCTCGACTAGCGAAACAGATAAAAAATAGCTAGTATTAAAATACATTTCCGCATTCCCGTCATCCTAATTATTTGCTAGCTTTAATCCGAAGTCAAGTAAACTGAGTTAAGTGCTTACGTAAAGGGGACGCTTAAAATATTTCCACGAGATAACTCATTATGAAACAAGTTTAAAAATTATGTTCAAAGGGAAATAGTATTAAAAAAACGGGAGTTTGGACCGTATGTTGTGGGTAGTTCGTGGTAGAAAGGTGAGGAGGCCTTTGTGGAACATAATAATGTTTTGTTGTAATTACATAATTATTATATATCAAATTAAGTATGCAGATAAATTTTAGTATGCATATTTGTGTATGTTATATGTGTAATATGAATATGCTAAATATATATAATAGTGTTTCAGGGAATTGACACTATAAAATAAACAATATTGAGTTTCTCTGTAACAAAAGAACCGTTTATTGTTCCTTTCACATATAATTATTTACTACACAGTATTTATCACACAGTTTAGCACAGTATTTTATAGTAAAAATCCTACCTGTAACAAAAGAAACGACATTAAAGTCTTTTCTTTAAATGTCAATCCCTTTCGCTTCAGACAACAGACAAATTCATAATATTAAACTATCCAAATCAACAACGCCAACTTCACATCACATCACAGACATCACATCACATGTGATGTATCTACCCATACATCACAGACCATCATAGATTATAAATCACAGAATTACTCTACATAACAGAACTCTACATACATCGATACAGAATTATCGATCATAGATCGATATACAAGATCGATAACCTTGTATATCGATGGCGCCCGGAATGAGCCGCAAATTAAATTCGAAGAAATAGATTTTCTTTACATATATAGTATATGATGCTTACCTATGAAATGACCGATTTTATTATTGGCCACTTTGAGTTTCGATATCTCCTGTTCTGATTCGAATTTTAAAATAAAACAAAATGTATCTAATAGCTACGATATTCTTATTTCAAAATCAGTATTTCATTCGTTTCTCTGTACCTAAATTTTGTACATGTGCTTGTCTTCAAAATAAAATGGATAAATTGAAATTCGTGCTATTTTTGAATATGAGTTTCATCGCGGCACCAACGCAAGTCAGACAGCTCACAATATAAATAGTGTGTATGGGGCTAAACACCACAAATATCGCACCGTGCGTCGATGGTTTGAACGCTTTCGTTCTGTAAATTTCGATCTTAACGATGAGCCCCACGGACGACCTACGACCAATCACGATGAATTTAAAAGCTATAATCCATACAGTAGTTTTTGAATAATTTTATTAAAAGTGATTTTCTTATTTTCCTCTATAACTCAACTTCCTTATGTCATGTCATATGAAGATGACACATATACCAGTTTTCCTCCTGGATACTTAGCTATACGTTAGTTAAAACTTAATCAAAATCCGTTGAGTAGTTTTTACGTGATGATCATTCAAACAGACATACAGACAAACATTTTAAAAACTACTGTTTTGGGTTCTGTAGCTTCTAAGTATTCCCCCATTTTCTTTAAAATTAATTCTGCTCGTGCAGATCAGTCACAGGATACACGCACACAACACTACGCTATCTCTTTTTTGTTTCACATGTAACTGTATTCTGATTTTTTTTTTATGTATCTATCTATCCAACACTTCAGTAAGCTAGTGTAAGTTAGGTAAAGGAAAAGTAAATACAAACGGTTCACGTATTAATAATTAGCTTATAGTATGTATGTACCAGTATATCTGTATATTTATAAGAATATAGTTCAAAAAAAAATTCAGCAATAAAAAGGTCGCAATAAAGTCTTATAAATAAATAAACAGAAATCGTGTGTGATACGCGACCGCTACGGAGTGCGAATATTCTGCCGACTTTTGTACAATGTCTAATTAGACTGTTGTTGATTACCTTATTAAAGTGTTGACACCAACGAGATTATCGAATGCTGACAAATCCTTTTACGCCTCAATTTGATCGCGTATTCTATCAGGTGGCTTTGTAATGCCAACAGCAAAAACATCGTTGTAGCACAATTCTACGAGTATCATCTATTTTCAATTTTGAACTGTATTTTTTATTTCCATTACAGTTTTGTACGAGTTAAGTGCATTTGCAGCACAGAATTGATTCCATTGCTTTTTTTTTTTTTTTTTTGTTAGGAGAGACAATCAGGAAAAATCCTGCATAGGACACCTGGTACCATCTAGTCTGGCTGGGCCAGCCTAGGTGGTACCAGGTAGTGTCGGACTCTTACCGACTAAAAAACCTGATTGCCTCAACATCGTGTATGTCTAGTTCTTGTGGCCCTGATGGCCTTTCAAGAGTCACCGGACTTGTTTATTTTAGGGCGAGCGCAGAAGGCGCTCAGCCAGGTTGATTCCATAGCCTGTTTCATAATAGAACATAGAAATCAAAACTAGCGCTCACTCTAATAGATTTTACACTTCAGATCGCATTGAAAACCAAATTGGAAAGACCCGCAGAAAGACTAATCGCGTCATTATTCTTCCTCGCTTCCTTCAAGATCAAGTAATTGAAGAGTTCTGATTAAACTGGTTCCTTTATTGGAAGGCCATGTCAAGTATTCCCTTAGTATAATGGGCGAAGTTCGACAAACTTGCACCATCAATTAGTTATAATGGGTCCCGGACCTGACGGCTTCATTTTTCTTTATGAATGCGAAAGAAATACAACGATTTATGGGAAAAAAAATGAGGGAAGCGAGAAATTAGATCGCCGATCGACTGTAGCACCAATTTCAAACGTTATAGAGACTGGGGATGTTATGGAGCTCCGTAAGCGTAACCGAAACTATCGGATAACCGAATTAAAAAATATTCGTAACTGAAACCTAATCCGAAATGAAATATTGAGATGTTATTACAAATAATTTTATTCATTGCCGCTAGGGGCGGTATTTAAACGAATCGAGTTTTAACACATTCTTGCAGCTTGTATTTGATTTTCGTCCGTTCTTCATAAAAGTAAAGTTACAATCGTACCCTATTTGGTTTTATTTTTCTTTGACTTCAGTTAGTAACACATTAAAAAAGATTATTAAAAACATATCCGTAACCGAAACCGTATCCGCCAGAAACATATCATAATTTCATATCCGTATATGTAACCGAAACCGGTAAAATAGTATATAATAATATATTCGTATCCGGATACTTTAAATATTATACTTTAAGGATACTTTATTCAAAATATCAACCCTAATAAAGACTACTTAAATGACATTAAATTAAAGCTGACATTAAATCCATCGTTAGGCGCTAACTACACGAGCTAGTTTCTCGCGGCGATATTCCAAATACCAGTGACACTAATTTCGATAGTAACTATATATATATCATCGCCTTCGGAATCATACCCGAGTAATCTACAGACAGCTGAATGGATGGACATGGCGAACCTGTAAGGGTTTGTAGTTGGCCACAGAACCCTAATAAAGTAATAATGTTGCGAATAATTGTGACTGAGAACAAAAAAGTCGAAAAAAGCAATCATTTTTAAACGGAGTTTATCAGATAATTAAAATGATGTTAATTAAAATGCTTGATGATGTTAAACTATTGTTAAGCCTCAAAGGTTTTGTAATAACATTTATTTGTGAAAAAAATCTAATAACAACTTCAAGTAAGATCGTAAAAGGCTTCTTTGAAAAGCGATTATAGGAGTTCTTCGAAAGAATTTTGTCTTTAAAAATTGTTTACGTATTAAATTCCTAATTCCCTGCAAATTTATTAGATTATTACCGGATATTTCGACTTTTACGTAATACGCTGAATTCGTAAAGGGGAATGCTTACTTTTGTTCTGTGTATGCAGTAGCATGCACCAAAATATTTTTTGCATAAAAACGGACTATTTTCAAAAATATCTCCATAATTTGTGACGAGAAATAAAAATGGAAATTTTATGTTTTTTATAAATATTACAATCAATTCTTTGATTCACTGGTGGTTTTAACTTGTGAGACTTTTCAATTGCAGACCTCTATCGATTCAAACGCTCTCTATAATGAAATAATAGTCCAGTCGACCAACTAAATGGTATAAACATTGAACAAATCGACGTAGAAGCGTCTTTTTTGTGGGAAATTGTAGTTAAAAATATGTCAATTAAGATGCCACTATGCGCAGACTTGCACGCAGTATGAAAACATTATTCTTTGGGATAAATATTTCAAAATTGAGTTTTTAGAATATATCTCGTTTCGTAGACTCCCTGGCGTAAAGTGTCTTGTGGGCTTTTTGATTGTGTTCATATTTTTAATGAAATGACACATCTCTTATCCCGTTATCACAAAAAGTGCGATTACAATTGCAAAAAAAAACTGGCTAAAGATCGCTATTCTTGCAAATACAGAAAAAGATAGTTTAATTTAAGGAAATGATTTGAGAATCTGTAAATAACTTACCTGTTATGTACACTAAAGTGTGCGCGGCAACACGACGCTGTACCTACCTACGTTGAGAGCTTTCCGAGTCATTGCTATTTGTATAATTTCTATATTTTCTTTCAAATTCTTGCCAAATTTGGAAAAATAAAATTATAGCACTTTCGCCTTCAGGCCTCAAAATTGCCTTATACGGTGTTTGTAAAATTTAATATGACAAAAATTATGCTTTTTATATCAGGCAATTTTTATCAACGTGTGTCTCAAGGCTTCGCTCTAATCTAGTCTAGGAAGACTAGATGATACATCATACGTTTTTATCAAGGAAACCTGGTTGCCAACTTCTAGGGTGTGATGTAGATTAGGAGGGGTTCATTGAAAAGTCAAATTTGAAACTTTGTACTTAGTAATAAGAATGTTCCATATTCAAAACACGTATGAAATAAATAATTCGAGAGCTACTAAACATAGAACACTATTAGACCGTAACTGCCCTAGAGTGCTCGTATAATATATCTAGTATGCATTTTCAAATCGATGATTCTAGTATACTGAGCTTTTTAGAACTTTAGAAGGCTGGAATACAACAAGGACTACAATTCATACTTACTTAGTGAGTCAGATGTATTCGACTGCGTAGTGGTAATTGGACATTGTCTGTTTACTAACACAACGACGCAGGTCTCGTAGAACCCAGTCAAAGTTTCGCAATCTTCCCTCAAGCCGTAACAAGATAAATTTGAAGTTGGCCTGTCTCGGAATGTCTCTAATATTGTTAATGAGGGTAATAATGTTTGTAGCGCACTGAAATTTAACACGATTGTTTGTAAGACTTGCGGCTTGTATTAATTAAGATTGTATTCACACATTCTCACATTCCTCATAATATAATAAAGAGGTAAAATTGTGTGTTTGTATGTTGGGGGTAATCTATGGAACTACTAAACCGATTTCAAAAATTCTTTCACAAATGTTACATTATCCGTGTCTAATATAGGTTATATTTTATTTTGAAATTTTGAAAATAAAAAAACTTATAAACCGAAGCGAAGCGAGGGCGGGTCGCTAGTATTTTATAAATACGTTTCATAATCATTTTAAAAATGTTTCATGTGAATTTTATCAATCACTTGGTATTGCTATAGCGCATTTTCAGTAAGCATGCACTGGCTCATCGATAAAGCCAATCTCATATTCAATAGAAGACAAATGTCCCGAGTCAAGCGTCTTACGCGACGTCTCAGACAAAATGTGTCCCGGAAACATTAATTCTCTCCTTATAAAAGTAGGCTTTATACATATACATGATATACTATATTAAAGAGCATTTAGTAAATGTGCACGCTTTTTAACATGGCTAATTTAATATTTTAGTACAAAAAAAAAAAACTATTTTTGACTAATTCAATTAAACAATTTTTAATTACCAAGATTATTATTATTATTAGATATTTTAGTGCTAATTTTTTGACTTTAATAAAAAATAAGAGAGCTTTGAGAATTACTAGAAAACCAAGTAAATTTTTATGATAGAAATTATATTCATATAAAAGCGGCTTTTTTACTTTAAATTTCGTTATAAATTTAATATAGTTTCTTTCGGACTGGTTCAGCGTTATTTAACATTTACACATTTTATTTTTTCCTGTGAAGTTGGATGTTTTTCGTTTGCACGTTTATTAGATGGGGCCATCGATATGTCGTTGAAGAAGAGTGTGCACTTAACTTGCAGCCATAGCGTTGGCCCACTTTTTATTGTCATTTTTTTGTGTCAGTTTAGGCCAATAGGCAATAAAAAGTTGCAAATCACAAAAATTAGGTATTTATGTGTTTTGTAACAACGGTTTGCTATCGACACGTCTCGAAACAGACTGAACGAACAGCTCGAGATGTAGGAGCTCGATCAATCTATGTCTTTATATAGATATATAGTGTTCTTTAGCTTAACATGACCTTCAAACTTATTATCCGATCCACGCCCCAAAGTTGATATCTAGCCTTAAAAAAATCCCCACACCTTTCTCACAAACATCTGTTAGGGAATTTTAAAGATAAGCCGAGGAAGGCAGGGACGGCTTATCTTCGTACAGTCGACAAATATTTATCAAAAACCATTCTATTTTCGCTCTTATTATAAGGTAATCAAGGTGCTCGGGGTTTGAGTTGACCTGTCGCCCACCGTACGTAGTCGACAAATGGGTGCAGAATCCTTTCGCCGAAATAATGTCTGCATTTGCCTCGTAAAGACATTTTTGAATATCCAGGAAAATGTTTCGCTCCATTTCATGGTAAAAGATCTACTTGCTGTTTAAATGTCACGATGTTTTTCTGTTGCTAGCATAACTCTAAAACGGCTTGTATTATCCACTCGGTCTGTTGACCTAATCGATCCTTTATGTTGTTTAATTTTTCACCGGTAACTACAATATAAAAGACGGATTAAACGAGCACCAAAAAATACGAAATGATAAGCAAATCATGATCAACAAACCGACTATAACATTTTTGAATAACTGAAATATATTAATTGTACTCACTTTATATAAATTTCATTTCTTTCACATACTCACGCACACCCACACTCACACACCTACACAAAGACACACACCCACAGAACAGACACACATCCACACCCAGGTACAGACACATACCCACTCACAATCCCACACACATGCACACGCGCGCCCACACACACGCTTGAACACACACACACACATTTGCCTGAGTTTTACGCGATAGTTTATGTATACATTGTATACACAGTTAGATCAGTTTTTGGCAACAAGTTTTATATATATGTATAATAAGTTCATATACTGTTTGACTGACAATTTTTTGGGTCATAAATGTATTGATTTCATAATTTACACTTTGTGGATGCCACATACTCATAATGAACACCAAAGTAGTGGCAGACCGAGGAAGAGATGGCGGGACGACCTAAATGCATTTCACAGGACTTGAGGATAATAAGGGGAGGCCTTAGCCCAACAGTAGGATACAAACATAGGGTACTGGCAAAAATGAAATTAAGAATTACAAACAATAATAAGGTCGACGGAGGTCCTCTTCCTGGGAGTCCTAAATCTTTATCGTCATTACTTAACCCATATTTACATTTTCTGACATCGATTTGCAGCTTATTCAGTATTTTCTAACATCGATTTTCTGCTCATTCAGTATTTTCTACCATCGATTTGCTGCTCATTCAGTATTTTCTACCATCGATTTGCTGCTCATTCAGTATTTTCTACCATCGAGTTTCTGCTCATTCAGTATTTTCTACCATCGATTTACTGCTCATTCCGTATTTTTTATCCATCTGTTTGAACGCGCATCACGCAAAAACTATTGGACGGAATTTAATGAGAATTAGCAGAGTTATAACTTATGTACTTACCGAGTTAACATTTAGGATACTTCTTATCCCAATCAATTACAGAGTTCCCACGGGAATTAAGCTAATAACACATATTTTAATCGACGCACGAAGTCGCGGGCACTTGCAGTTATTATATGAATTATTATATCATGTTATTCTTAAAAATATTCTTTAAATTGTAACAGACAGTCTGTTTTTATTGTACATAAGCTTTTGCCTCAAAAAGACAGAAAGGGATACAGTAGTTTATTTTATACAATCAATAAGTTTGAGATAACATTTCATATGATCTTTGAGAATTCGTATTCCATAAGAAAAATTTCGTTTGTTTTGGAAATAACATTTCTTGGAATCAGTGTGCTTCTGGAATACATAGTAATTGACCTAATAAGGTAAATGTACCAGTGATTGACACCCTCCGAGCACTTAACACTTTCGCTTTTATCACAAAATAATAAGTTTAACGCCAATTATATCCTGATTTCCTGAGTTACGTCCGTAGTTTATGAACTGTTGTAGTACTGCTATATACTGAAACACAATTTTTAAAACGATGCTCGCAGTGTCAGAGATTACAAATTTTAACAGCGGAATGCAATTTTAAGGACTCAGTGCAGTTCAATCGAAAATCAGAAACATAAATTGTAGGAGTGTGATTTTGCCACTGGACCACATTACAGATGAAAACGGTAGCTAGCGCAGCGCAGCTCGGGTGGATTTTCTATGGTGGGCCCACTGGACGAATCTTACTGAGCGTGTTACTAATCACAGAAAATTGGTAATATTTCGCAAGCGAGCGTAAATTGTGGAAAATCGATTCACGTTTAATTCAATCCAGTTTAATCGGATAATCGGAGACCGAAACCCATTATAATCTTTCCTTTTCAATCAATTTTCCGAATCCCGGTTCCCATATCCGCAAGGGTAGGCAAAGAATTTGTGTATATATTTATAACTTTTATTGTTTTTAACTGATGTTGACAATTGACATGTATCATAGATGGCCACAGGCAGTCGCTATAGCGACAGACATTAAAAATGGCTATTTAAAAAATGGGTTTCAAGCTGGGTCGTTGCAATCCGCATGCTTGTCGCCTAATAATTTACACGTCGTATTTGCAGATTACCTCAAGGACTGAGCTTGGCACATTAATTTTATATGAATAAACTGTTCTCGATATACATATACAATAGTTACCGTCACCTATGTGTATTTCAATATGGAAACTAATTCTGAACATAACAAGTGTGGTCACTCGTTCAATAAATAAATAGGTAGGAATGCGTCACAACGCCATCATGATGTTGAAACATCACGGTGAGTTTATCGTTGCTTTTAGCAGCATAGTAAAAGGATTACATTAACCCCACGCTATCGTATAAAATGCATGCATGTGTGCGTGCGGTTCACTTCGCGCATTTATTTATATAGATTCCATACGTTTCCCATTATTGTCACTGTACCAAATGTAAAATAACAATGGAGCCAAAGGTGAAGGGTAGAATTATGAGGTTTGTTGTTATTTGCAAAATTGTTTCCGATTTTGCCTCGAAAATTTGGCGCTAACTTCAGGAAATCTGAGTTGAACAGAGATTAATGTGCGGAGTTTTCATAGCGGTTGTAGGGATGGTCTAAATGCAAACAAATACGTAGCTATTGTTGAGGTGGAAGCGGGAGCGAAGACTGCTAGATAAATGGCGACAATGAGGTAAAATAATTTAATAAACGAATAATTAATAAAATTTATAACGAATAATAATTTTATAACGAATGATTTGCACTCGCACCTCGGCATTATCACGAGCCGTAGATTGATGTTACTTTAATGAAAGTGCTCAGTATTTTTAATTTATTTTATATTTTAACTTTATAAGCAGTAAGTCGATCTAATATAAAGCATATAAACTAATAACAAATAATTTGTGATAATGAAAAATAAAATCTAAAGGTAAATAAAATGTTGACATGTCGCTATATAAGATGTCCCAGAGTTTTCTATAGGTACTATCATGCACTAAAATATCTCGTAGTTCAAAGGACGACAAAATACGTGTCACTGAACTAACACAAACCCTGAAACAAATATAATAAAATTATATTTTGCGAATGAATCAAAAGTTACAAACGTAAAGTTTTGTTGTTCAACCTAAAACGTTCGTAGCGCTCATTACTCAGTACAAAGCAGTGACCAGGCGCTTGTGTACCAGATAGTTACAATGAGTGTATTTGCTTTGGGTAACTGCACATAGAATAAAAGCTATACCAGAAATAAGCATAATTTATAAACGAAACTATTTAAAAACCGGTAGACTCGAGTTTACTCTCGATACTGAACAACCAACGTATTTCAGCTTTCCGATTGAAAGGCGTCACTTGTCGAGAACCAGTTTCATTGATTGTTACCTAAATTACGAAGTGGTTCCGAGACGCACAGACAGATGGCGCGCTGTTATCGGCGAGACAAACGACGACAGGTAAAATTCTTAACTTCCATTCCGCTATATAAACTAATAAAACCACGCTAATAATATATTTTATACACTAATAATATACGCTAATAAAACTTTCTACCGCTCAGTTCGTAATAAATCACCGCTCCCGCAATTCAGTATTTCTTTTTGGAATTTCCGCTGACTTTCTTTTTATTGCTTGTTATGCTGGTGTCTCTGTATGTGCCCATTGCAAGGGAGACAGGAGCTTCGTCGACGGAAGACCAGAAGACCTCGGAGTACCAGAAGATAACTTAGAGGTCAGTGAAGCTTCATTATTGTACGGCTACCGCAGTTAATCTATAATGGCCAATTAGTATACCCGCCGCCTATATGTCTCCTAATTTTTCTCACATTTTTGCTATTGTAGTAAAATCCCGCCAATCCCAAAAATTCAAAAACAGTCCACTCATAATTGACCCTCCTGCTTTATTGCAATGATACGTTATATATGACTAAGATTTATCGCTACATCTTATGATTTGTAATCCAACAAAAGGAAGTTAGGGTCGGTTCGGGTAGCAAGCTCCCTTCACGATAGGATATTCCAGCTATATTTTTTGTATTTTATGGCCTCTGGGATTAATTATAAAGGTTTAATGTGTTTTGTTAAGGAATAAAAAACGTACCTGGAGCTGACTGAAAGGTTGAGTATCCCTGTCAATCCAAGGTTCGTTAAATAGGGTCATGGCTTTGAAAGACGAACGACGAGCTCAATAAATTTAACGAGAAAAAAAATATATCTGAATTACCCTCAAAAAAACAAAACATTGACGTGTGGTGATTTGGTAACAAGCTATTCGCAGTATCAAAGCTTAGAAATCTTAATGAAATAAATAAGACTATGGTTATCTTTTAACTCCTTATTGCTTGACTACATACTATTATACTTGTATGTATATAACACTATGCACTTAACTTATATTTCTATATATATAAAAAAATAGCATTTTTATTTGTAAATTAATGGTGACCACGTTTCAGGAGACGTAGCGTGCAACGCCCTCCGCCCAAGAGGACTGTCGACTTGAAGAAAGTCGCCAGGGTGGGTGGATGAGAAGAGCAGAAGACCGTACGTAATGGAGGTCCTTCGGAGAGGTTTACCTATATCAAGCAGTGGTATTAGACCACAGGCTGATGGTATGGAAACTTAAAATCATAATTGGAATCCATGCTTTCAGACCTCGGGGTATTTTTTCAAAATCAAGTCTTTATTGACATAACATATTTATGTTCAGGGAGCTGTCGCACGAGACAACGATCGAAATATAGATTTTGACAAGAGATACTTGGGGATTGAACGTCAAGTTTCACGATAGCAATATCTCACCTTATAAATAATTGGAGTACCCGATATATGGAGCTCCGAACGATGGAAAGTGAGAGTAGGGTTATAGCATTTCGTTCGTTCGAACTTCAGTCGGACCCGAAACATCGAAAGCGTAAAATCGGAGTAGACCCCCTGGTTTCCCCAACTTTCCAAATAAGATGAATCCATTTTACTCCATCCAGCGATGCGCTGTACGAATTGTCGACGGTTTACAACCACTCAGCGTCCGCAGATACGTTGCGTCCCCCTGCGTGTTCTACCGCCTGTACATTGGGAAATACTCCAAAGAACTGTTCGATATAACTCTCACCTCGGATTTTTACAACCGCACCGCCCGTGACAGAAGTGCGGTCCATCCGCATTTCCGCGTTACGGAGATGTCGCGCACTGTTCGTTCTAAAAATGTTCTATTGCCGCGAACGAACTGCCTCGAGAAGTCTTCCTCTTAAACCACGCCATGGCGTTATTCAACAAAGCTGTGAGTTGAATTTTGTAGGGCCGGCAGCACACCCGCATATGGTGTTGCAGGTGTCCACGGGCGGCGGTAGCCATTTACCATCATATGGGCCGCTTGCCCGTTTGCCTCCAATAATATTTAAAAAAATCTGTATTTCTGTACTAATTGATCCGTTTCGCCTCCTATATTAAATAGAGAAATAATGAAATGATCACTAAAAAATACTGAATGGACAGCAAATCGATGACAGCAAATTTAAAGGTGTTTTAGGTTTAAATTCCCTAGTGACGATAAAAAAATATGTAGTCGTCGACTTTGTGACGACATTCGTAGTAAGTCATCTAAAATTATGTATTTCAGTTGTTGTTAGTGTGGTGTATCGCAGGCCGCAGCCTTTCCGAATGTGAAGATCAAATGTGGGTAGTTTACAGAACTACTCGCAGCTCCCATCCTGAATTACCCGCCTCTTCAGTCGACTGGTGTAACCCGTGCCGATACGTCGAGTAGGAACAAAAGGTAAACAAATACATTTATTATACGCGTTTTAGACGCGGTTTAGAATATATAAATGTGTACAAAACGCGAAAATTTAAAAATAGTTTGTTATATTGGACTATGATCACGGTTTGCTGCCCATTTAATAGTTTTTTGTTACCCGTATATAAGCCTCTTTAATATCCGTTTAGTATATAAATAGGTGTGCGAAACGCTATCTAACAAGTTATAGATATGAGATAATACACGTCTCTAACTGTGGATTTATAACAAAGTAGCCATCGTAAAGCAAATGATCCGTTTTATCGTAACCAACATCGAATCAGGCGATTAAAGTAAACCCGAGCGATGATTAAGGAAAACGTTTCAGGCTCGATTTAACATGAACGATTATCGAAATCGAAGTCAGCCTCCTGGCGAATTTTATGAACATTTTGTTAGATTGTTTTTATTTACGAAAAATTCATACTTGTATTGTGAATTGTTATTGTAGCTCTTTATTGTACCTGTAATTAATTGTTTCTATAGAATATTGCCGTAAGTGCGAAGATTCCGTAGAATATCCGGAAGGAGTTATGACATTAAAAACCATATATTATACAAAATAGGAGTTATATTTGCATATAGACATAGTCTATGTAAATTGTTATGTAAATTCTGGATAATCTAAAGTTTACTGTTACAAAATAAAGGATACGACATATTGAGGAATAAGGTGCACGCTGTAATTCAACAGCCGCTGGGCGTACTCGACTGGCCTCGTTATCCCTCTCTCACAGAAGACTACCGTGAAATGTGCTGCATTTCCCACTTTATCATATTCCCCAATATACGTACATGTTTCGGTAGTGAGTGAGATATTCCAGAGCCAATCCCCATCCCATCACATGTTATTCTATCCCTTCGCATTTTCCCAACCCTTTCTCCAAACTCATTTCTATATCAATAAAGGTTGGCAGCGAATCCGTAGGTGCCAAAGTTTGTTCTGGAATGTTGACATGTTAGTACCGCGGATGTCCATGGGCGACAGTATCCACTTACCATAAGGTGGACCTTCTTTCCACCTTCTTTTTATAAAAAGGTTTTCCTAACATTTGCTGCGTTAATATTAAAAGATCTATGAAGCTTTCATTTGAGTGTTCGTTCTCGAGTGTGTATATGTTGATTTTTTTGGGACCCATATCCACCAGTCTTTGTTCCTAGTTGTTGTTGAGTCTCTAGTTAACCATAAATGTATTAAGTCTTTGTCACGGTGAAACACCGTAAAATATGCACACCATAAACAGACAGACAATAGGTTATTAACTTGTGGATTCGGACATAGATTAAAAATAATGCGAGAAAGATACGAAACTACTTTGATGCGACCCTAAGATAAATATTAAAATACTCATTAAGTATAGTGTAGGCATTAAGAATGTGCCCGACTGAGGACTGTATAAAAAAGAAACGCTGGAAAAGCCTTGAAAACCCTTTAGTTCTGAAATCGAACACGTCCAAAACAGAACTACAAAAAAGCATTTTTAGAGATTTATAAAAATAAAGGTTCTGCAACCAATAGGTTGTATCGCGGTCACTAACAAGGGATGTTCCGAATATTCGTATTCGTTTTAATTCATATATGTCTTTAGCCTATAGATTAATAAGGTATGCAATTTAATCTCGGTGCGATAAATAAATGAAAACCACAACTCGATCATTCTAATGTGTTTTCATGTCCATTGATAATAAACATTTGATTTTACTTTACATCGCGTGATAAAACTGATAATGTATCCGTGATTAATGACGAGATAATTAATATTTAAACGCATAGAAAATATTTTTTGAGGGGGAGAGTGCACGCTGCAATCCAACAGCCGCTGGGCGCGCTCGACTGACCACGTTACCCCTCTCTCACAGAATACTACCTTGAAATGTACTGCATTTCCCATTTTATCGTATTTCCCCAATGTGTTTCGGTAGTGAGTGAGATGTGCCAGAGCCCATTCCAATCCCATCCTATCCCTCCCCATTTTCTCAACCCTTTCTCCAAATCCATTCCTATATCTCCAAAGGTAGGCAGCGCATCCGGGGGCATGCCAACGTTTCTCATTCTGGACTAATGTTGGCATGTATCGCGGATGTCTATGGGCGACAGTATCCACTTACCATCAGGTGGACTGTATGCTCGTCTGCCGCCTTCGTACATAAAAAAAAAATTCAAGTCTATTAATGTCAAATTTGACGTAGCAAAAGAATGCCTTAATTGAGTATGCATGATCTGTCATAATATGCGGGACAGTCCCCACTGAAACAGCATAATCTATTTCCATAGACATTAGAATAGTAACGTTCCCTTTTGATGAAGTGACGTACTGAAACTGCCGACTGAGTGGCAGTAGACTGAGTACACACGCGCAGTCTTGCGAGCATCCTCACATCCTCACATCCTCCTCACAAGGGGCGGAACAATGTACCATTGCCAATAGGCGATTTGCCGGCCAACACAGTTCTATTTGCTGTTCGCTATTGTGAACAGGTCACTTACTCTATTTCTCTTCTTGGCCTCTTCTTTTTTTTTCCCCCGACCTTCATAGGCATGTTTTAAACATACAATAAAAAGTATACCACCATACATTGTACGGCTTCCTTTTTTATTTAACAAAAAAGTTGTAAAATATCAGTTTTTGGAAAATAACTGCAAATTATTTCTTTTTTCAAGAACTAATGAAATACTGGAAAATTTTCATAAAAAAGTTTTTTTTTTTTGTAAAAACAGCGCCGGTACACCGCGTGGACGCGACCGCACTACACTAAATTTGCTAAGTAATTAATAAAATCGAACAAACCAAAACATAGTCTAAAATCGTAACAAAACTGTGTCTGTACATGAAATATTTTTTTGAAAAAAAAAAAAAACCGTTGCAGAAAATCGAAAACAGACGCTTTTAGAATTTTTCTCTGTCTGCCTGTCTGAACGCGCGTTACGAAAAAACTACTAGGCGAATTTTCATGAAATTGGGCATATATTTAGCGTACCTATTTTTTATTCAGATGCTTGTTGTAATGAGTTCCCACGGGAATCACACAAGTTCACGCGAACGAAGTCGCTGCTAGTGTCTATATAAAGAAAGTTAAACCACAAGGAATTTTTTGATAAACTCGGTTAAAGACCTATATCATTTCTACAATTTCCAAAAATGTAATTTGATACTTTACCATTTCACTCTTGAAATTATGTATTAAAAAGGAGTAATCTAAAAAAAAACTCAAATGTCACTTGGAAAAATTGGAAAATTGAAATCGCCTGAGTACTTTTATTAGAAATATTAAATTTAAAATAAGATTTCACATACTGAAACAAGTACACGCACGAATTCGTGGGCACCGCTTGTTAAGAATTAATAAATAAATGAAACAAACCAATTTTAAAAATGTTTTTTTTTTTTCTTTTTTATGTACGAAGGCGGCAGACGAGCATACATTCCACTTGATGGTAAGCGGATACTGTCGCCCATAGACATCCGAAATACATGCCTACATCAGTCCAAAATGACAAACGTTGGCACGTCCCCGGATAGACTGCCTACCTTTGGAGCTATAGGAATGGATTTGGAGAAAGGGTTGGGAAAATGGGCAGGGATAGGATGGGAATGGGCTCTGGCACATCTCACTCAATACCGAAACACGTACGTACATTAGGGAAATAAGATAAAATGGAAAATGCAGTACATTTCAAGGTAGTCTTCCGTGAGAGAGGGGTAACGTGGCCAGTCGAGCGCGCCCAGAGGCTGTTGGATTGCACCGTGCACTCTCCCCCTCAAAAAATACCGTATGAAACCTCAAAAAATGTATGAGTACTTAAACGGTTTCTGCTGGTATAATAATTAAGTGTAATAGCAACATTTTTATACTCTCGTAAAAATTAACAAAAAAGCATCTATTGACAATTTTAGCTCGTCATAACGTGATAAAGTTAACGCTGAAATCCGTGTAGCTTCCTGAATACCGCTTTGGGACTTTAAAGGATAATACTACAGTAATACAAATGTATGTATGTTACATCGGGGTAATCATACACCGTAGTATGTAATTTATTTTTAATTACTTTGACGTAAATAATTATATCACGAGAAATAGACATGAACAATTCGTATATTATAGCTGTCATTTGTATTTTGAAGGGTCTAAAATAATTTACACTCGTAATACAATCAAATGCACTGCAACCAGCCCTTTCAGTATCCACCGCTAGATCTTGACTTCCTCGCGCACATTGTCTCGTGCATGAGAAATGTAAGGCCTTAAAACGACGCGCTGGCCAAGCGGGTTGGCGAGTCCACTCTTAGAGGTTTTTGTAGTTCGTCAGGGCTTGTGGTAGTGGCTTTGTTATCTCTTAGACGCCTTTTATGATCTCTAAATACTCTAAATACTAACTCTAAATAATAAATACCTGCACCTTAACACATAATTTCCTTCGTGAAAACTACCAATTTATCTTCACGACTTTTTAAAATTCAACCGTTTTCTTTCACACAAACCTCTCACCCACTTGCATCAATTTACATAGATATAGGTATATCATAGTAGCGGTTCGTTTAGCAGCCGTTTATGAATGGACTGTGTAGCGTTGCCGTTGGTGGTAGAGTATAGTACAGAGTTACAAAGACGAATACTTCATTTATCAAACATAATTTTTTTCCGAAAAAATCAACTTCAGAAAGAGTTAGTAGAACAAAAGTTGTTAGTTTTAATCCTATGATTAATTTCTATACATTCAGTACTAAGAGAGTGAGGGTAGTTCTTATTTGACCATCTATAAAGTAAATATCAATCCCATCTCTTTTACTTACACTAGCATCTGGAATAAACGTCATAAATTCACTTCCCACACGACCCACTGCATGTAATACCGACCCTTGACCTAAATTTCCACACGGCTAAAGAAAGTGCCCAAATGGTCCATGTTGCAAGTTTGTCCGAGCATTCTAAGACGAAAAACACGTGTTTGTAAATTGTGGCGACACGCGATCCGCGGCGATTTTCTCATTAAACTTAGAAAGCAAGGCACCAGTGCATTTTGATGACATTCTAGACAAGAGTAAAAAAATTTGTTAAAATTTTAATTAATTTAAAATCAAGCTTATTAAAAAAGTTTTTTTTAACTTCGAGTTTTGGATAGAATAAAAAGAATAACCGTTGTTTATATTTTTCATTTACTTCTAATTCCCGAATATAATATTAATTATGCTTTCCTTAAAAATGTTAATAAGCCTTTTCTTCTTAAGAGGTCCGTAAGGTTCACTCAACTGTTTAATCTTTCTTGCTAAGTTTTAATCGTCAGGCAACTTCAACGCTTAGCAGGCATGACAACCTTCAGTTACCAACTACCACCAGTTACCACCGGCGACTTTTACTGTTTCCAGTTGCGGTTGCTGGTTCCTGTAACGGTCAAGCTGCAATCAAGCGAGAACAGTCAGTATGACGATGGATCTCAAAGAAATAACTAGATCCGTAATAAAATTCTCAAGAAAATTATCAAGTCCGCGCGTGTGACATCAGTCGACCAAATGTCCTGGATAAACTTCAATTTTACATTATTACTGGATTATCAAAATTTTACAAGTCCCGTGGGGTGATCATTATAAAGTTCACATGAACGAATTTGAATATAAGTGAATTTTTAATTTATAATATATTGCAATTTCTCCCCTACAGGGCGCGTCTCGTCACAACTCGCAAACTTGTGTGTTTTTCAGCAAAGACATAAGCCTTCTGTAATCCGTTTAAACCTTTCGGTCCTCTTACTTCCTTCGCTCAATGAATTTCCCGACCCAGTTTTTAAAGCCGAGTTAAAAACAGTAACTTCTCTACACGTTTTCAGAGCAATAATTTATTGTGTCGAGATGGATTAATCAGGTGTTTATTTAACCGCTGCGTTGGAGGTATTTTACTACGAAGTTGTGTCTGTGGATTCGTCTGTGTGAAATACTCGTCTTTTGTAATAATTTATTTTATTCATGCAGCTCGAGTGTAACCTGTTGAACTGAGAGAATATTTTTAGCAAGGTGTTAGAGCAATTACCATAGCTTAGTTCATTTTCTGTACTACCTTTAGCAATTTTGGTGTATGTAGCATATTACGTATGTTCGTGTATGTATTTTTGCATTCATGCATGTGTATGTATATATTTATGAACATATGTATGTATATTTATTTACATATGTATGTATTTTGTGGCATTATTTATTTGCGCTTTCTATTTTCTAACTTAAAACAGCACAGTCTGTACAGTTTTTCAGTACAGTTGTACAGCACACTGTTTTTCTGTACAGTCTAGTGGTCGATTAGTAGAGAATGCCTTATGGCATTTAGTTTGCCTTTTGTACACATCTGTCTTCTTTAGAGAAAAAGCACAAGTGCATTTTGATATTTAACAAAAACGCAAGAAAACATTAGTAGAATTTCCTTTATTTTACAATCAAACTAGAAACTTGGTGTTTTGGATGAAACAAAAAGAATAACCATTGTTTATTATCTTTGTATATTTTTAATTTCCGATTTTAATGTTATTTATACTTTCGTTAAAAAATCTTGATAAAATTTTCTTTATTTTACATCAACTTGTATTTGTATTTCATTGTACTGTATTAAATACCTTTTCTTGTTAAGAGGGCAGATATTATTAAATCAATAATTAAACTTAGAATAAATAATTTTAGTTTTTATATTCGCGGTTAATCATCATATGTTAATCATCGAGATATGAACTCAAGCCACTAGTTGATATTGTTTATACTGTATGTGACGTGTATGACAACGGTAACTGTCATGTTAACTGTTAACATGTATTTACCCCCCAGATTATCAATTGGTTTTGATGGTAGCTCAAACCATAACAAACGAAATTTTTTTTAACATTTAAGTCGTTTATTTTCGAATTTATTTTAGTTTTAAGCGCTTTCTTCTTACAATATGTGGAAAGTAATTACAGTATCCCAAACTGTTTAGTTCAATTTTCATTATTTTTCTGAAAGCGAAATTAATATAGAGGAACATTAATTACATATTAAATGAAATTTATTTGCTAATCATTGGTAGAGTAAAGATATTAAAAAATGTAAGTAAATATGTATTATATTATCTAAGTAAATATGTAAGTAATTGAGATGGAAGTACATCGAAATATTTAAAATATTTTTATATTTAAAATTCAATTACAGCAATTTACCATTAACATTTTTTTTTAGGCATTGATCCTCTTCTTTCAGTCTGCGAAAGCAAATTGCCATTTCGTGTAATGTCGCAAACACGTCAATTTACACATCAATTTAAGCTTGCTACAAGAATACATTTTTAAAATGAACAATCCGAAATGTCTATAAAACCTTTTAACAGTTTCTGAATTACCATTCTTATAAAAATGTGGCTAAAATGGACTTTAAATGTGGAATCTCTTTGACATTAAGTATATGATAGAAATGATAGAAAAGAAAAGCGATAGAAAAAAAAAACATAATTTCTGTCAATGAATAATTGACAGAAATTATGATATTTTGTCCATTTTCGAATTACAGGCTGACAGACAATAAGAACAAACAGACAAAAACAGACGAAAATTCTAAGTGTCTGTTTTAGGTTCTGGTTCTGTAGTTTGTTTGTAGAAGTGCACTTCAACGATTTTTTTTTTTAAATATTTCATGTAGACACGGTTTTTTACGATTTTATTATATATAGATTTTAATAGAATGAATATGGATCAAATGACTGTCGCATATATTTATCTATTTAAACGGGTCTTAACGCGAATGTTTACAATTATTTATTTTAAGACCCGTTTAAATAGATAAATATGTGTGAAATCCGCGAAAATCTCAATTGTTGACTGTCGCATCTTCGCAACCTAATCACCCAATATCGGCCTACTTTAATACGCATTCTGAGGTCATGACTACGAAGTCGACCGACTATAAATCATGCATTGTTGTTGGCGACAAAAGAAGTCATTTTTGGGTGTGAGTGGCCTATTGAAGACGGTGCCTTATATATTTGCGTAGCAACATAATGCTTTGGTTTCCCGAAGGTCAGGAATACAAAAGCCCTTAAATGTAGGCCTTTGCGGTATTAATTTTGGAAGACACATTCTTTTCATGAAGGTGTAATTGAAAAATATCGAAATATATATTCTCGAATGTATTAATGATTCAAAGGGCAGACGCCCAGATAGACGGTCGACCCTCGGTTTCGGTGTACGGTTTTGATGTTAATAATATGCTAAATGAGAGAACGATGTTTAAAATTAATATTACATGATTTTAAACACTTCATATAGGTACCTATTAAATCATCTAAAAATATAAAGTCACTACTTTATATTTAAAATTATATTTTAATGTAGTAAACTAAAAAATATGAATCGATTTATTTCACGTACTTATTACAAATTATCTATCTTTATTAATTCATTGTTTCCTACTTCACAGATAGGAATCGTGCAATATATACCCTTCCTGGTGCATGGGTACGTACAGTGGCGCAGAGACATATTTTACAAATTGCATTGCATGATACGATAAAAGCGATACTTATAAGGAAATACTTGATTATACGTATCTGTATATACAGAGTATAATGGGGTTGACATGTAAATGAAGGTGTACCAAAACCCCTAAATAAAAATAGATAAATAATAAACTATTATTATTCAAACATATGCTAATAGGACTCGCACACTGGGACCTTTTAATATGACTCAAGTCTTTCAACAGGAGTCTTTCAAGACTATTTTTTTACAAAATGACTTAAAACTAACTCATCTTTAGTTATAAAAAATCGATTCGAGTCTTCGACTATAAGACTCGGCTCTATTAAACAGAATCTTGAAACAGAAACATAATTTTCATTTATAAAAACCTTTATTAAAATTCATCCATATCGCACAATAAAATCCGTTTGCTCACATATTTCCATGCAGTCATTTTCAACATTGACTATCGAGCTATGTAAACGCGTGGTAGAGCCCCATCCCACGCTTCGTTGACTCCGTGGATCGTCGAGAATTGAGGCTTTTGTGTTGTTATTACATGGAGTACGTACTCGTTGTTATATGAATGCATGTGCTTATGTAACACGTACAGCCTTGGTTATTGTAATATTTGTCTGTAATATTTGTTATTGTATTATTGTAACTGTTATGAATACTTCGAAAATTTACTTGTCTTATAACTTTTTAAACTTTCGCATTTTGTACACATTTTATATTGTAAAAAAAGGTTTTAACGCGTAAAATTTGAGGGTTTTGTTTACCCTTTATTGCTACACGACGTTTCGGCACATATTGCACCAACTCAACTCGGTCAACTATGACCTATGAAAAGACCGATTTGATTACTGAACACTTTTAGTTTCGATATCTTCTGTTCTAATTCGAATTTTAAAATAAAACAGAATGCATCTAATATCTAACGATGTTCTTGTTTCAAATTCAGTATTTCATTCGTTTCTCTGTACCGAAATTTTGTTCATGTGATTGTCTTGAAAAAAAAATGGATAAATTGAAAATTCGTGCTAATTTTGAATATGAATTTCGTCGCGGCACCAATGCAAGTCAGACAGCTCACAATATCAATAGTGTGTATGGGCTAAACAACACAAACGATCGCACCGTGCGTTGTTGGTTTGAACTCTTCCGTTCTGGAAATTTCGATCTTAAGGTTGAGCCCCACGGACGACCTATTACAAAGTTAATAACGATGAACTAAAGGCTATAGTGGAAGCAGATCCATCTCAAAGTATAGTTGAGTTAGCAGCCACCAGACTTTTACTTGAGTGGCATCAATCAACTGTCCGTGAGGTAGCGAAAGTGTGTTGACAATGTGGGTCAATATTGCGACTATTATAATAAATAATTTTATAACAAAAAAAAATCAATTTCACATACAAATCGGTCATTTCATAGGTCAGCATCTAATATATTTTGCAAGAGATAAAATAAATACAAGATGATACTAGTGACAGATCGCTTTATAGTTTACAAATAGAGACGGACAACGAACGAAATAACATATTATGGCAAGTTTACATTATGTTCCAATAGGTAGATTAGAAATCTCCCTTAAATTAGGTCTAACTTTGACGCAACAAGATTGACTGCTATCACGCATCACGTAACAGTATCTTCTTGTACGGGCCTGGATAAGCCACGTTTATTGACAATTCGTTTCCACTGGCACGGAAACCGTTTTTTAGGCTTACCTGCCCGAGATTTCGTACGATTGAGCCCCGAGTGAATATAAGGCTATTTCAGTTTAAATAGCCGTGTGATGCTGCGTAAAAGAGAGAAGTAAAGACGGTAAAAGAAATCTCTCAAGTCTAATGTATTACTCTTAATATTGTAGCAATAGTCTTCGGAGTCCGCAGTCTGATCTTGGCAGGATTTAGAATAACCCACCCCTTATCTTTCCGTGGGTGTCCTAATACGCGACTAACGGATAAAAAGCTGTTACCACTCCTGAGGAACTCCACCACCTCTAAAAGAGTGGACTCGCTAACCCACTTGGCCAGCGGGTCTTAAATAAGTTTAAATATCTAATAAGGGCATTAAGTAGTGAGTCTGACAAATTTAAAATATTCATTTGTACTTATACTAGGAATAAAAATTCATTATTTTTCACAAAATTTATTCGTAAAAATGCAATGACATACCTACATCAGCATTCGAAAATTGTGCCACCACTACCAAACGATTAAAAAACGATACTTACAATTAGTTAAAAAGAGGTAAAAACGTTATCTTGCTCTTTCATATGACGTGTAAATTTTGCGTTCCTTTCTAATGTATTTACATATTATTATTTTAGTCACAAATTTAGTGTTGATTCAGTTACACATTTGACAAATGACGCATACTCATACGAGACTTATGCCGTGTCAAATTTCACATTAATATATCTTGCAATATGATTATTCAGCCTAACCCCCAGATAAAATCCACCTTTGATACCCAGATACCCGCTGGGGACAATAACTCGAATTAATTGAATCTTATAAATTACTGGAATTAATTTTCCAAAATTCAATTTTAGCGCAATGACGTTCACGTGAACAAAGAACTTGATCGTGACGGAGACGAATGAAAGTTGTAAGAAGACGTTAAACTAGTAATGGGAACAGGTAATTGAGTTTATGTAATAGTTTAAATGGTCGAAGATGTAATTTTAGATTACTGGATGGACTTAATGGTGGGAACTCGTGAAGTGCTGTTGAGTATTTGTTAGATTTATTATAAAAAGATGTATTTGTACGGTTTGTGGTTTAATAGTGATAGTTTATCAAACTTTGTGCGGGATACGTATGCACTAACACGCAGTAGAATGCTAGTGTCTGTACTCCGCACCAACTGGATCGCCGGGGGGTGTGGACTGTATAATAGGTTTTTCCGTGTCTTGAATAAAACAGCAAGGCTTGTTCTTCAATAGAGCCGGGGTAGCGCAGAGGTACTTGTTCTTCTTCTTGTTCTTGTTGTTCTCGGAGTGGATGCCGCTGCGGAAGTGAAGTTGACCGGAAATGGTCCGCCTTTTATTCTATTTATTGGGTTCCTCAACCTCTGGCTAGTTGCGGGATTCCACTACCGGTCAACGACGGGCCTCCCCTCCACTTGTCCATGCATGTACCCCTCCCGCTACCCGCGGGGAATCATTTATTTTCCTTATCGCTAACACGTATTTACATTTTTGATAAGATCCTAATATGTCCTCAATTACACTAATGACCAACGATTCACGCCGAGACATACTAGGGATCACTCCATTATTTCCATATTATATACATAAAAACTTAACAACTATTTGCGAAACTATATACATGTTTGCCTAAGTACCCTAGCCTTTTCGTCGTCAACAAACTTCAAAGTGTGTTTTATGCGTAATGTTTGTGATAATCAAATAAAAGCATAGAACTGCGTTTTTTTTTGCTTGCTTTTTAGTTTTTAGTTTAGTTTTTAGTTTGCTTCCAAAAGTCCTCTTCTGTCCTCCATAAGCCTACTTTTACTTTACTGAGTGACTCCTGACTTATTTCGAATTGACTTATTTTATTGTGAATTACGAAGAAACCTTGACACTGGATGAATGTGGTCATGCACCATTGTCATATATGAAAAAAAACCTATTTACTGGATGCGCTCTTTTCCATCCCAGCCATTCTGCTTCCTAATTTAAGAGGGTTTAGAATCTATCAGCATCCAAAGAGACGTAGCATACGCTACCATACCATCAGTCTTTGTCCCTCCACTACCGGATATAGGTCTCTCTCAAGGACCGCCACCACACACGGAAAAGACGTAGCATCTCTCTGCAATTACTATTTTCATAATGTTAAATGTTCTGAAGACCTGTTCAATCTTATGCTAATTTGCAATTTTTTCATCAAATCTCTCGACAACGAAGGACGGTTCATCCGTACTTCGTTGACAGTGCGGCCCTCCAGAATTTTTTTGCAGCAAACACGAAAATTGTGGAACGAACTGCCTACTGAGGTTTTTCCATTTCGTTACTACATGGAGCTCTTTGAAAGGTAGCGTACCCGCATCCCACCTGGTGTTGCAGGATCCATGGGCGGCGGTGACCACTAGCAATCACATGAGCCGGCCGCCCTGTCATCTTTTCTATAAGAAAGGAAATCTTGCGATAATGGAGAATCCACGGAAAGGTCTGTGCTCAGCAATGAACCAATGAAGATATAAATATATCACTCTCTCACACGGACACTTCGGTGTTGCTTGTCTGCTTAGTGTTGTCACATCTAGATGAAAACCTGGTGTTCCAACTCGTTGTTCTTCAACCACAAGTTCAAGATTTACGTAAAAGGCTACCAATTTAAAGAACACTTACAGTTTGGTTTTATTGGAGTCGCGGTTCCAATTACTCTCACTTCGTAATTAATCTTTTTGTCCTACCGCCCTTTATTTACCTGGTAAGGTCACGTGTGTAAAGTTTTGTAGAGGTTATTGGTACACGGTGTAAACACCCGATCAATTCCTGAAACCTGAAACTATAGGTTCTGCTCAGGACATAAAATGTTACGTATGCTTTTGTAAAACTATCATTTTTTAGGCTTTGTATTTAGGAATATAAGTGACGCCCTCCGGCATCCACGCTACGTTGGACTGACCATTTGAAGAAAGTCGCCGGTGGACAAATAGATAAAACTCTTTTTGCACACCAAAACAAACAAAAGATAGTAGGTAACTTTTATTTTTTATAGATAAGTAGGCGGACGAGCAAGCGGTCTCATGTGATAGTGAGTGTTACCACCGCCCATGGACGACTGCAACACCAGGGGGTATGCGGGTGCGCCACCGACCTTGCAAAATCCGTTTCGGAGCTTTCTTGAAGAACCCCATATCGTAGCTTAATGGAAAGACCACTTGAAGCAGTTCGTTCTACAGCCTACGGGTTCGCCGTATAAAATTATTTTTGGACCCAACAGTACGCGTCACCTACGTATCGACGAAATGCGGATGGACCGCTTTCCGTTTGCAATTGACGTTGTAGTTGAACGCGAAGAGAAAGCGCGCTGCCAAACAAAGGGTTTGTACATGTGCGCCATTGACATTAAACAGACAAAGGAAAAAAAATCGCATACCAGACAACCGGCCTGCACATGTGTACCATAGCGGGCACGTAGGCCAAAATCAAACAGCGCGCTATTGGTAGTAAGAATCGGAACTCCCAACTCCAGCGCCTCTTATTGTAGAAACATTAATAAAGATCGATCCTGGCACAAAGCAGTCAACTTGCAGTCACCATAGTAAACACAAGTCAAATAGTTAAGTCTGCACTCAAGTCTCAAAAGTGGGATTTAAAGGGAGTTTCGGTCAGTATGAAAAAAACAAATTGTGTGTTTAATAGCAGTATGGGCGGTAAAATATGAGCAGTAACAAATGAGTAGCTCAATCAAATCCGATTGGACAGTAAATTTAATTGGGCAGTAACGCGTGAGCAGTTACTAAATAGAAATCGATCAGCTAGATATGTTGGCCTAAGTAGTAAATAAATATCATATTAATTATCTAACAATTTTTCTCTGGTTAGGATGGATTTCGCGTTGTTTAAAAAAATAACCATGTAGTCTGAGGCGATTTTCGACTTTTACCGAACACCGAGAACTGGCGTACTATTTATTTAACTGCCCAATCAACCGCCCTTTTTACCGCCCTAATAATATTTATTAACTGCCCATTGTAACCGCCGGATTGCTTAAAAAACTGCCTAAATATTATTTATCAATTTAAATGACTAAAAATAAAATGAAAAAAATTTTGGTAAAGAGTCGTAACTTTTTATTATGTGAATTGACTTTGTTTTCATTTTAATTATAAACTCACTAATACTCGTGGCAATAAAAATAAACTAGACAGTTCTACACCTTGAACACAATCTGTGGGGTATCTACTAACTGTGCCTGTGACTTCGTTCGTATAGATTTTAAAATCATATATGAACCTAAACATTTTCTGGTAATTATCGTTATCAGGGTTTTTAATGCAGTTTAAATTCCTAATAGTATTGACACGACTCATCGACTAGGGTCAATAAATATCCGCATTATTATTTCGCATTATTATTATTTAACGGAGTTCGCGCACGATCAATGCTGGTATGTATATCAGCGCAACCTTCATTTTGTCACGCAACATCGATATTACTGCTCAAGACTCCTACACTGCGAGGATTTTTGTAAATTCACTGTAAAGAAAATCCTGAATACTCGATACATTTATTGCTTTCATATCGTTCTTTTCGCGGGTAGGTGTTAAAATAATTGTCACTGTTTAATGGTGATTCTTTTTATTCTGCCCGTAGTTCTAACTCACCCACGATATCTTTTCTTGACGCTGACAATTAACCTTTGGCTCTTAATACTCTTGTCTCTCAACAATTTTATAGCTTTCCTAATCATTTTAATGTTTGCCACATCAATGTCCAACGCATCCCTCGGCATCATAACAAACTTCTTGATTTTTTTTCCTCCGAGGTTCACATGCTATTCTTGTCTTCGAAAGCTGGCTTAAACCTGCCTACTTATTATTTTATTTAGAAACGATCGCCCCGACATTAATATACCTACAGTATAAAACATACAGTGACATACCTTAAAACATTCTAGCTACTTCCGCTGAATCATTAGAATAGGCTCGGAGTGACACACATCACGTAATCATGGGCAATTTTTATACTGACCTTTTAAAATGTACCCTCAGATCGCGAAAACTGCAATCAATCATGGATTCAGTTAATTTCTCGATTTTCCTATTGCGACTTGCACATGACAATGTCGACAAAACTGATTCGTGGATGGACATTATTCTTGTTTCATCAACTGACAATGTCGCTGGCAATGGTTAGTTTCCCGTTCCTGGTCTTCCGCGGCATGGTTTAATAGATTTGTCATACAGTATTAAACCCCCTAAATTTAAGCCCACTGTGGTGCATCTACTTAGTTTTGCCAAGCTTGATGCAGAACAGTTAAGGCGGGTCGCATTTTTAATTGACTGATCTGAGTATTGTCACTTAATACTACTTAATACTACAAACATCGACGATATAGTGTAGTCATTGAATTCAAATATATTAACACTATAGCACACATGCCTCTATGCGTGCTGGTAAAGTCAAACGCGCCGCGGCAACGTGGATGACTGCTGAAGTGCGAACCGCAACGGAAAGGCGCTATCATGCTCTTTGTTCCTTAAGGTAAAATCGCAGTGAAGTAGTTTGGTTCGCGTTCAAAATCGCCAGGAACCGGTGTAATCAGATGATAAAAAAGACATTAAAAAAATCACAGGACATTAAAAAAAGCATGGAAATTTCTAAAATCCCTTGGAATTGGAAAATCGATTAATGATTTAAAAACATCTACATTTCTAATTAATTAAATAGTCACTTTTCTTCTGCACCTGTTCTAAAGGACGCTATCAAAATAAACAATACATCACAAATTAATTCCATGCCGGTTTCCAATACCGATACTTTTGCCTTTTCTCCTGTTACAGCAGATGAGGTTTACAAAATTTTTACGTTAATTATATCTAAAGCAGTGATGTCATCGTCACTGCTTTAGATATAATTGACGTAAAAATGATGATGTGAGTAACGAAATGATGGTTATTATTATTGATTAAATTAGGAATAAATTAAATTAGGAATAAATTAAATTAGGAATAAATTAAATTAGGAATAAATTGAATTAGGAATACATTAAATTAAGAATAAATTAAATTAAGAATAAATTAAATAAAGATTAATGCGCCAAAACAATTAAATCGTGTGTGTACTTACAATATTTTTTTATTGTAAGCGCAAATAAACCTCTGTGTGAAAAAGACTCCCAAATATGTCCATGAAGAAAATTTCAAGAGTAGTTTGTCACTGGAACCACTATTTTTCTTCATTGTCGGGATCATTACTTTGAACTTCATAAACTTTTATTTATTCAACTGTATTATATAACTGTTGTTTCAAACTATTGCTCGTTTATATTAACTTCTAGGTAATTTCGTAGTAGACACCTATACTTTTATATAGGTTGTTGAACTCGTAAACGATAGATTTAGGAATGGTTTAGAGATGACGACGGGAGTATTTTTTTTACTGGAGCATTTTCAAATTGATGCAAATCAAACACGTCAATTAATAATAAATATAAAGTACCCTGATAAAATTATATAAAAAACCGATCGCAGTGCGATTGCCGAAGAAAAGAGTTGAAGAGCATCATGAACTCTATCCAACATCATATCCTTTTAAGGATTTTCTTCAAACCATTAAACCGTTACTTTTAATTTAAATCACTGAACAGATTTAGCCATCTACGAATATAGACAACACTTTAAGAACTAATATTACACACAATAAGAATAAGCTCGCACTATCTAGTAATTCTAAAATCTGCATCGCACAATCAAAGCGACACATATTTGTGTCGCTCTAAATTTGACCTTTCGATATGGCAATAGACTAGTTGACACATCATACGTTCTTATCAACGAAACCTTGTTGGTAACTTCTAGGGGGGGGGGGGGGGGTGAAGCAGAGGAGCATTTGAAACTTTAAGTAGGTACCTACTACGTAATAAGAATGTTAAAATTTCAAAACACATTTGAATTAAATAATTCAAGAACTACTGAACATAGAATACTATTAGACTCTAACGTGTCTGCACTAGGGGGCTTGTATAATATAATATCTAATAAGGATTCTCAAATCGATTGGTTTACTCCAAGGCCGACTTGGCACACCACTATTTCTATAAATTCCCCGCCAAAAATATTTTTTACGACATCGAAGGGCGCATTAAATGAAAACCGACTTCAGTTTAAGTATTTTACGGTTTCGTAGTAAAAATCGAAAAAGCGATTAAGTCATAAAAAGTTTCAAGCAATCAAGACTTTATGTCGTGTCGTGAGTGGGGGGTCTTTAGTAATAAATTAGTTCGGAAGTAATAAAATGAATTACGAACACCTTAGGTAACAGAAATGTGATTGACCGCGGTTACCGGTGAGTGAGTTACTACAAATTGTCACAAGTTTATTCATTGATTAATTGCAATAAACTGTGTACATTAGTTGACAGATATTCTAATAACTGTCTTAACAGTTATTAGTTATTAGTCTTAACAGTTAACCCCATATTATGCCTATATGGGGCTATAACATTCGTGGTCTTATTACTATTTACATAATAATTATTAATTATTGATATTGGTAGATATCGACAATGGATAGGCCGTTTCAATATTGAATCATATATATACATTACAAGTTGTCAAACTATTAGATTATAAGCGGTAATTAATTAAATCATCATTGTTAATAATAAAATTATATTAGATTAGAGAGATATCAAAATAATTAACGTTCATTTTGTAATAAATAATGTCAAAAGAAGAGATTTTGTACTATTAATATAGAATTTTAGTATTTTATATTAATTGTATTTCTCAAGGGGTTGTACTGAAAATTAGAAATAGCTCAACGTGCAGGGACAGAAGTCCCATTGTCACCATAAATACAATTGTAAGTTTACTTTTCTATAATATTGTGGCAATAAAGACATTTTTTCATTTCTTTCTTGCTTTCTTTCAGTGATTATGACTTTATAGTTTCGTCGATCTTAACGACCAACCCATGACTGCCTCCACAGATTGTGTTGTATAAGATTTTTAACTGTTTTTACTGTAATATTATAACATCTGCCTCCCGATGGATCATATGTTTCCGTACTAAAGTTACGTAATTTTTCAAGTAGTATGGTAGTCGCGTATGATAGCACCACCCCATCTCTTACCGTGGGTGTCGCAAAAGGAGACTAATTGTTAACGAAGCCGCTACCACAAGCCTTGACAGACTACACCACCTCTAAAAGAGTGGACTCGCCAACTCGTCTGGAAGGTAGCGTGACGTTTGAAGGCACAAGACAATCTGCATGAGGAGAATCACGATTCTCCTCATGCAGGAGCTGGACATGTCCAGCAGTACACGTCAAAACAGTTTGTGTTATAAGTTCGCTTATTTTCATATATATTATATTTTTACCCTTTTTTTCCAAATTTATATTTAAACCATTCTAAAATTGATTCTAAAATATGAAGAAGGGATAAAGGTTCAAAGGTCTATTGTGGAAATTTCTACATATGTAATGGTTTTTTCCCATGACGTTCGCTCCATACATTCGTAATGAAAATATATTACAGGCCATATTTCATTTGTTTCGGGTTGCCCGCGACCGTGTACAGTGAACCGCATGCAAAGTTAAACACTGCGTATTGCAATGGCAGAAGTTGAGTGTTATGCTGTATAGCGTCATGTGTACGAGAATATTGAGCCTACGAACAGAAAGCGATATTTTCTATAAATAATCGGAAAAGTTTTAATATGATATTCAGCTACACGTATCTGAATTAAATAGTTTTTCCTTATTTTGTTTTAAATCAAAATAACAGTGTGAACATTATGGTGTAGTTCTTTCATCTCACGAAGGCGGGTTACGCTTACGGTTACGCTTTCGTGACATGAAAGAACTATATTTCCCTTATTAGGATATATAATAACAATAATTTATTTGCCGAATATGGGTACATAAGTACTTGTCAATATTCAATACAATAGGCTCCATATTCCGCCTCTAATCTAGGGCATGCAAATGTAAGGAATAAAACAATAAGCAATAAATACAATTTAAAAAGTATACAATTCATGTTATCTATAAAGAATAATAATAAATAAAAAATATATAAATGTACAAAAAAATTCAATTCGGTCATCTCATCTTTAATTAGTCTGAGGACCTACGAGAAAATTGTATAATAATGTACAAGACCGCCCATTGTACCTTTTCAGATTGTAATATTGTTTGTAAGCATTTATGATGCAATAGAGAGTTATCTATCTATCTATTTATCTAGGTACGTGTCCTTCAGGTTAATTCGATACTTACGAATTGTTAGATTTCAAGGTCTTCTTTAATTGTAAAATACAATGTTTGTTCGAGAGATTTTATCCTTATCATAGACCCTATCGATTGTTTCAATAAAATAGTGACCGTTATTCTTATTTTATAAAACAAAAAAATGTTGCCTTTGAGTGAAATTTGATATCTTCTATATTTAATGTATTTTTCCTCCATGTCCCGTGCGTATTTTCCACTCGGTATATTATGCTAAAAGGTAAAGCCAGTTGAATATATGAAAATAGCCCCAGAGCCAGTTTACATGTAAGTTTCAAGTTTTTATTCTTTGTCTGAAGTATTTTTACATCCAAATTACGATCTCTGCTTTCAATAATGCAATAATTCAATAATGCTTACGATTTACTAATCGTAAGCAAACCTTGTTACCTTATGTTATAAACTAGTGCTGCCAGCAACTTTGTTCGCGTGAATCTGTAATTCCCGTGGGTACTTCATAATTTATCTCGATAAAATGTACCTTAAATGTTAACCCAGCTATAAGTTATAACCATGCCAAGTTCCATTCGGACAAATTTCCAAAAATTGTGTTTTGGACTCTGTATCACAAGTACCTCGCCACTGCAATGACTCTTTCAAAAAATATTTCATGTACGGACAAGGCTCTGTTACAATTTGATTATACTTATATGTATTGATTGTATAGATTTACATAAAATTAGCGTTCGGAATGAATTATTTTTAACTGCATCGCAGGTTAATCGATATTTAGTTTTATGATATGTTTATACAAATATACTCTCTGCTACAGAAGTCCCGGGGAGGGGAATCGATAAATTTTCTGAAGGCGATTTTCACTACGTCATCGGAGTTTATTCAAATTCCGAAAATCAGTAGGGGCAAGGTCTGGCTAGTACGGTGGGTGACGGAGAGTTTCCAGTCGAAGCTTCTGTAACTTTGAGACTGTCTGTCGTGCAGTGTGTGGACGAGTATTATCATGGAGAAGCAGTGGACTAGAGCGATTCCTCAGATTCGATTGTTTGATAGCGAGCTTATCCATCATCATTTGCAGTTCTTCACAGTGCACATCTGTATTAATTGTTGTGAAGTTGATCTACAAATCTCAAGAAGCTATAGTTGATAGTATCCGCATAGGACCACCATAGATTCGCTATGAGCTTCTTTTGACTCAGTTTACGTTTCAGACATTTTTTGGCTGTGTCTCCTGAGTTCAACCATTTTCAACAAAAGTTTACGATTATCATACAGGATCCACTCCTCATGACGAATAGCAATACGATTTAGAATCCCCTAATTTTTGTGCAGGTTGAGCAAAGTAAGCTTCGACGCGCGTTTGCAGCTGACTTTCATTAAACTCATACGGTACCCACTTTCCGATTTCCGTCACTTCCCGGTTTGACGCAAACGAATCAATATCGTTTTGTCACTTACGCCGAAAGCTGCTGGTAACTCAGACGCGGTTTGAGATGATTCCGCTTCCACTATTGCTTTCAATTCGTCAATATTGACTTTAGTCTCCGGTCGTCCATGGGGCTTGTTCTTGAGGTCGAAATTTCCCAAACGGAAATCATCAAACCAAAACGCACAATGCGTTCTTTTGCGGTGTTTCGTCCGTACACATCGCTGATATTGCGTGCTGTATATACTACGTTGCTGCCACGACGGAACTCATATTCGTAAGTCACGCGAATTTTTAACTTTTCCATCGTCGCATACAACGATATCTAAGCAAAAAATCGTTTGATAGAATAACAAATGAATAACTGATTTTGAAAAGGAATTTCAAAGTTCAAAGTGGCCGCTTTGAACAATTGATTTCATAGGTAAGGACCTAACAAATAAAAAAAAATATAGAAGCAAAAGTTAAAATCGATTATTTTCAAAATCCTTTGAAATATCTTACTATCATTCAAACTGGTCATGGATATTTACAAGTTTTTTTTTCATATTTTATTCGCATTTATATCTCGTCCATTTGTTGCGGAATTATTATGTAACTTTCAAATAAACAAATCAATCATCCATCAGCCTTTAATGTCTCACTGCAGGTCACAGGCATCCCATAGTAAAATCACTGGGGGGTGTCGTAATCCACCACATGGGCCCAATGTGGTATGGTGGACGGCTACACATAGTTCAGATTTTTTAAATTGTTAATTTTTTTTTTATTATATTAGCATGTGTCTTTTATTCACCATGTTTTCCTCTCACCGCCGCCGAGCTAGTGTTATTTTTTTAAAATCCTTTTTTTTTTTTAAAAGACCATGATTTGATCTCTCGGTCACACGAATGTGAGTCGAGTATAGATTCCGCTAAACTATCATCGGTAGCAGAACTTATACATACACATAATAATAATAATGTATATCTAAGAAAATGTATTATAATTTCCCTAGAAAGCTACGACAAGCTAAATGTAATTTGTACCACAGTGTAATTGGAATAACGTGCACCAACTTATCACAGCATAAATAGTCCAGTAAGGAACCTCATTGCTATTCCGAAATTGAATTGCGAACGAGTGGATTGCAACACTTTCTATGGACAAATTGGATTCCACGTCAAAAACAATTTTATTTGTTCCTCTATACTCCGTTGAAATTTTTACGTTCCTTAATTTCAACTCCTCCTTTGCTTTCCGTTCCTTCCATGATTTTTTGTTTCTTAAAGACACCACAGTATGTTTTTTTTTATAGAAAAAAGGCGGCAGACGAGCATATAGTCCACCTGATGGTAAGTGAATACTGTCGTCCATATATATCCGCGGTACACGTCAACATCAGTCCAGAACGACAAACGTTGGCACGCCTCCGGATGTGCTGCCTATCTTTGTAGATTAAGGATTGGATTGGAAGAAAGGGCTGCTAAAATGGGGAGGGATAGGATGGAATGGGAATGGGCTCTGGCATATTTCACTCACTTCTGAAACACGTACGTACGTACATTGAGGAAATACCATAAAGTAGGAAATGCAGTATATTTTAAGGTAGTCTTCTGAACCCCAGTCCAGCGGTTTCAAGGTAGCCCAGCAGCTTTGGGAATTCAGCATGCACTCTCCCCCTACAACCTTACTTTTCTAACGCCCACATATAGATTTATTGCAATGTAACCACCATTTTCAGTATCCACTATTGGATATGGGGCTTCCCTATGCACATTGTCTTGTCCATGAGGGATGTGGGACCTTAAAAACGCCACGCTGGCCAAGCGGGTTGGCGAGTCCACTCTTTTAGAGGTGATGGTTCCTCAGGGCTTGAGGTAGCCGCTTTATTATCCCTTAGTCGCCTTTACGATACCCGCGGGAAGAGATGGGGTGGTGATATTCCATGGCCAGCCGACACTACACGGCCCTTAGATTTAATACTCACTTTAATTTTTAACTCGTCTTTTATTATTTTCCTCGACTGTTTTTATTTTGCTTGTAGCGGGAAATACAATTGCAATAGGATTTCTTCAGGTAGACGTGAATTCAGTCCGTTCCTAGAACTCTAGAACTGGGAATTTCAGTCTAATTTGCCCCCGCCTTTGTTGCATTACGTTGAAAGCATTAAAGCATCTATTGAAAATGCGCTTTATTGTATTAGGCACCAAATTGAATATAGAGCAGTACAGCTTTTTAGTAACGAAAACCGCCTCATACGACTAACGACTAACTAGTAGTAGCGGCTCAATTAGCAACTCTTAATTAATTGAGTGTGTGACGTTGCAACCAGCAGCAGCGTGAGTAGTACAGATGAGCAAATTCAGACTTCAAAAAAAAAGGACTTTAATTTTGGGGAAGGTCAGAATAAGGTCGTATAACAAAAGGTGTTAGTCGTAGTTTCAATGATTGAAATTCTGTGTTAAGAGTATGGTAAAGTTTAACTTGTAATTTTAATTTGCCGTCATTACAAAAAAGCCAGCTGTCAAACGGTATGTCACTTTCCAGCCAGTGATCAGTGTTGCCAGAAATATAGCACGCTGAAGACATACGTTCAAAAAGGCCGCGGACTTTTCCGACTACCTATGTCAATGTCAAAATATGACGGTGTATCTTGTACCAAGTGGTTTGCCGTCACTGTTTACACTAAATTCACCTATAGGTATTAGGTACCCTAATTTAACATAAATTATTTGTTTACACAACAAATAATTAAAAAAAAAAGACCTTTTGCGTATCAGATCGGTCTTCAACTGTTATTATAGAAAATATGAAACACAAAATTTAAAATATATAAAACGGTTCGAAAAATAATTTAAGGAATTATAAAAATTACTAATATTTAACGGTTTATTGTTCTATCTAAAACGTTGCTAGTGCTCATTACTCAGTACAGGGTAATGACAAAGCGTATAGGTTGCACATTGTGTCGGGCCCAGTAATTGCAATGAATGTATTTGTTTTGCGTAACTGCGCGTAGAATGAAATATATACTAGAATCGAAAAATAACTAATGAAAAAAATACTATCTTAATAGCTAGTACAATAATAATTTTGTACAGAGAAATTAACGACAGCTTTGCGTTTGAGTGCACGCTGATAATGTACAGTGCGAACCATTTCGACAATCAGATTACACAATACGGCATCCACTCACACGGACGCAAAGCACATGTCTCGTTGATTTAAATTTAATAATAAAATAAAAAAAAAAATACCCGCGATATCTAACAACCTATTTTAGCATTTACGTTATTTACGTTTTATTAAAAGAACACTGAGCGTCAATTTTCTGCAGGTGTCAAGATATAAATTTAATTGATTGCATCGCTTTACATATTAATGTACGTGAATAGACCGTTTTAATGAAAAGCGCTTCAAAGGACTCGCTATTAGAACGGAATATATTATTTTACAGCATGAAAGTCTATATTATTCTAGATTCAATGACAGCTTTGAAATCTTAGACAGCTTTAATATTGAGAGAACATTTTGTGTTCTGACAGGGCTCAGTTTGAGCATCAAAGTAAAGTGTCATCTATTGTTTTATAGTAATCACCTTCATTGGTTAATTACGATGATACGATGAGCTCACTACATATAAACGCTTCATACGATTGACAAGGGTCATCGAATGAATCTGCTACAAATATGAATCTGCTACAAATGAATCTGCTACAAATGAATCTGCTACAAGTGAATCTTTGAACTATCTTGGCATTGTTAGTTCTTTGCCGAATTTTTTCGTTCCAGCTTTTGCCCAGAAGGGACCCATTGAGCCCTTCTATCGCTCGCTGAGCGACTAAACGATTAGGTCCACCGTCAACGTGAGCAGAACGTGCTGGTTGAAAACTTTCGTCTTCAAGCATTACCTATGCTACAGACAACGAGGAGAGTTCACACATTTTTCCAAATAGCATTCAGCCGAGCTGATTGCGATTCGACAATCGACAATTTAGCCTTCCGACTAAAATAGCTATGATCGATAATCGAAGACATAGAATAGAACTCGAATGGAGACCGCGTACCAAGAAACGTAACGTGGGACGGTTTCCGGTCAGATGGACTAACAATTTGAAGAAAGTCGTGGGTGGTTGCTGAAAAGCGGAAAATCGTGTATAATGGTTGGGAGAGGCACTATAACCAGTCGTGGAGAGATTTAAGCTGACTGTAAGATATGGTAGAGAATGTATTAACAGACCTCCTACAACTGATATATAATTACTGTGGCATGAGAGGGTTGAGAAAACAGGAGAGCGCACGCTGCAATGCCATATCGGCTGAGCGCATCGACTGGCCAAGTTACCTCTCTCTCACAGAGGACAGTAAAATGTACTGAATTTCATATATGCCAGATATCCTTGTATCAGCCCATAACCTCCCACTACAGAGTACAGCCCAGCCCTCCCCTAGTAAATCACTGGGAGGTTTTGCCCTGTAATCTACCACGCGCGCCCAGTGCAGATTGGTGGATCATTTTATTCAGTATTTTTTAATTTCTGGAGCATGCAGGTTTCTTTACGATGTTTTCCCTCATCACCGAGCTAGTATGGTTTTTAAAAATCCACACTTAATCAGAAACTCAGTGGTACGGGCCGAGGATTTGAATTAACGATCACACGAATGTGAGTCGAGTATAGATAATTCTAGGCTATCATCGCTCTATATTCTATATATTTTACTCTATATGTCAGAGCCCATTTCCATCCTATCTTATCCCCTCCTTTTTCGGAAACATTTTCCCAAATTCATTCCTAAATCTCCAAAGACAGGCAGTAAATCCGTGGGAATACCAACATTTTTTTTTTATAGATTAGAGGGCGGACGAGCAAGCGGTCCCACGTGATGGTACCGTAAGTGTTACCGCCGCCCATGGACACCTGCAATACCAGGGGGCATGAGGGCGCGCCGCCGACCTTGCAAAATCCTATTCACAGCTCTCTTGAAGAACCCCATATCGTAGCTTAATGGAAAGACCTCTTGAGGCAGTTCGTTCCACAGCCTACGGGTTCGCGGTATAAAGTAATTTTTGGAGCGAACAGTGCGCGACACCTCCGTATCGAGGAAATGCGGATGGACCGCACTTCTGTGACGGGAGGTGCGGTTGTAGAAACCCGAGGTGGGAATTATATTAAACAGTTCCTCAGAGCATTCCCCATTGCAACGTCAACAGAGACGCAACGTCTCTCCGAATGCTGAGGGGTTCTAAACCGCCCGTGAGAGTGGGATCGTCGACAATACGAACAGCACGTCGTTGGATGGAGTCAAATGGGTCCAGTTGGTATTTCGGTGCGCCGGCCCAGAGGTGAGAGCAATACTCCATATGGGGCCTCACTTGAGCTTTGTAAAGCATAAGGAGTTGCCCAGGGGTAAAGTACCGCTTCGCTCTGTTCAGCACACCGAGCTTTTTGGAGGCAATTTTGGCCTTATTTTCCAGATGACCCCTAAATTCGACTTTGCTGGAGATGTCGACACCAAGGATCCCGATACTCTCCGAGATCTTAAGAGGCATGCTCTGAAAGCGAGGTGCTACGACAAAGGGGGTTTTTTTAGCGGTGAATGCACAGACTTGCGTCTTACTGGGGTTGAAATCCACTAGGTTCAGAGAACCCCAAATCGAGACTAGATCTAAAGAGTCTTCGATTTCAGACACAAGCCTGGCGCGACTCTCTTCCACTTCGACCCGAGGGATGTTGGCGCGGCCCCTGTACAGGGCGTCTCCAGTACTGTCATCTGCATAGCAACGTATGTCACCAATTTGCAACAGGTCGTTGATATGCAGAAGGAACAGAGTTGGGGACAGCATGGAGCCTTGAGGGACGCCAGCGTTAATAGACATGGTGTCGGAGCGGCTACCATCGATAACGACTCTGATGCTCCGTCCAGTCAGGAAACTGGCAACCCATTCGCATAATCCCGCGGGTATCCCGAAAGATGGTAGCTTGGAAAGCAGCGATTTGTGCCATACCCGGTCAAAAGCTTTCGCAATGTCTAGACCTACAGCCAGAGCCTCGCCTCTACTCTCAATGGCGTGAGCCCAGCGGTGTGTTAAATACGCTAAAAGATCACCAGCTGAGCGATTATGGCGAAATCCATATTGACGGTCGCTAATCAGCTGGTGATCCTCTAGGTATCCAAGGAGCTGTGTGTTTATGACATGCTCCATCACCTTAGAGAGGAGGGAGGTGATCGCTATTGGCCTGTAGTTGGCCGGGTCTGTGCGGTCACCCTTTTTAGGTAAAGGGTGAACATGAGCTACCTTCCATGCTGACGGGAAGCTTTTTGTGGAGTATGAGAGCCTAAAGAGTCGCGTAAGCACCGGGGACAACTCGGGAGCGCAAAATTTGAGCACCACTGCAGGAATACCATCAGGCCCACTCGACTTTCGGATATCAAGGGATGCTAGAGCTCGCCGGACTTCACGCTGGGTGAAACAGATTTCCGGCATGGAGCTTGTGCACCTCGAGATAGACGGTGGTGACGTATCTCCATCTTCCAGAGTCGAGTTTGAGGCAAAGAGATAGCCCAGGAGATCGGCTTTCTCCTTCGCCCCGTGGGCCAGTGACCCATCGAGTTTCCGCAGTGTTGGATAGGTGGATATGGAGTTTCAGCAGCGCTTATCGCCAGTATGCTGATCTGCCGCCTTATTTTCATATAATAAAGGTATACCATTAACCATTTATGTGCCAATCGTAATGATAGTACAACCTTAAAAGCGGACATTTCCTCTGAAATGAATTCGCCAACTGCACTCAACGTTATTGGCCTAATTAGACCGTGTCCTCTGTAATCAGTGTCGTTAATGTAAAATATTTGCTCTCCTGACACGTGATGCTATTACGGCAACTTTGTCGTTATAAATTTGTTGACTGGTAAAGATTTTCTAATTCAAAATTTTGACGTCTCGAGATTATGTTTAAATAGAAACTTGTTATTTTTAAGACAAACAATAAAAAAAATGTTTTTTTTAAGGTTTCATTAAAATTTCAATATCTAGTGAACTAGAATCGACCCCTTTTCTCAGATATTATTAATAAGATTCAGGCTCTTGGTATTTTACCTATATCTTATTTTAACTGTTGCGCTGTGTGGGTGTTGACCGGCTACAAATTAGCATCACCTCATAGAGATGGAGTGATGCGGGAGGAGTCCTGCGGGTGTCGTAAATAGGCAGCGTAGCGCGCAGTGATATTAGTTTAGAGAAAGAATAATAAAGACCCTGTATATGCGCAATTGCGTCACTGTAACAGAAAATGGGTAACACCGCGTCGTACTAATACTTATTTTACTCTTACTAATACTTTTGTTGGTTCTAGATTATCGTAACTCTAACTAGTTGCCGTATATTTTATTGTCCACTGCTGGATAAGGGCTTCCTTTTGCACATTGACCTGTGCATGAGGAATGTACGACCTCAATACGCCACGCTGGCTAAGGGGGTTGGCGTTTGTAGTAGAGGGTTTGTTATCCCTTTGTACCACTATAATGAATTTATTTACGTACATTACAAACATTAATTAAATAATTCACAATTTTTGTCACAGGTTCCGCCGTGTCACAGTCACTGGAGTAGCATCTCTATTTGCCGACATTTAAATGGCTTGGCAGTAGGGCTGCCATCTTCGAAATACCCTAAACTCGGAGATTAAATATATGAGACAAAAACGAAACAGAAAATTTAATAATATTTTTTTAATTTAAAGTTTTAGTATTAATATTCTCGATGAGATATTAAATTAAGAATCATAATTAATACATGATAAACTATATTGTCTTTGATATACACAGCGATACTTTAAATTATATTAATAAATAATTATTAAGTAATCTTTACTAGAGCCAGTTTGAAAACATACTTCTGAGATTTTTGAATGCAAGTCGTCACAGCCATGTCGCCCGGAGATTTACGATGTTAACCCGTAGCCCGGACAAGCATCCTTCAAACTCGGAGACTCGCCGTCACACCTGGAGGCGTGGCAGCCCTACTTGGTAGATGTCACGGGTGGGGCGTTTCAATGATTTTGATGAAAGGTCTCTCCGTGCCAGATTGAATTAATTTGGGCCGTCTATTTTTGACTGCTCATTATGTTGATAAAGAGTGGGACGTTGAGATAATTGATGTTCGCACCTGTATACCCACCTATATATACTTATCTATAAAAAATATCATAAAGGGAGACTGCCTGTATTTCTGTTTGAATTTTAGTTTCGGAAGATGAGACTACGGGCTCGATTCACTTTATGGAAGCTAAACTAATGATAGATGGATGCATACAGCTCGTTATTACACATCTAGACAAAATAAGACAGTAACAGACATTGAAACACATGAAATGTACAAAAAACGGTCTTGTCGCTAATAGCAATCTTTGCCATCGATATGAGAATAGACTAGATGACACATCACACGTTCTTATCAAAGAAACCTTGTTGGTAACTTCTAGGGGGGTGAAGCAGATGAGGAGGGGTACATTAAAAATTCTAAGTAGTACTTAAGTACTACGTAATAAGAATGTCCCATTTTAAAAACACATATGAATTAGAGAATTCGAGAATACTGAACGTAGAACAAACACTATTAGACTCTAACATGCCTGCCCTAGAGTAGGTACTTGTATAAACACATCCAGCATGTAATCTCAAGTCGATGCTGACAGGTAAGAGGAAATAAATATTTTAATCAATGAACCAGCTAGGTAACTAATAAAACTAAGGCATCTAGCAGATGGACGTAGGCTATGGTTGAGTTGCTTAGAAAATCACAATATTTGTAAATCAGTAATCTCCATTTTTTGAAGTAAAAAAAAGTATGCCATTATGCCTTAGCATATTTATATTATTTTTTTATGATTGTTTTTTTTTTTTTTAGGAGATAGATGAATAAGCAGAGACCACGTGATGATAGTGAGAATGAGCAATAAGACATACCGCCTTTTTTCGACAGATTATGTGAGGACAAGTTAAAGGAAGCCGATGAATTTTCAGAAGTTGTACCTAGTTCTTGGTGTCCTGGAAAAGCCTACGGTAGTGATTTAAGATGAACACCAAATTCTTATTCCGAATAACAGTCTCTAAAGTTGAGATTGCTACAATGATAGCCAACATCTATTACGAAATGGTACTGAAAGAAGATGTAAAACTATAACTAAAGGCTTTGAGAATAAATATTTATTTATAGGTCGGTGTAGGGAGAGAGAGGAGGCATGCTGTAATCCCTCAGCCGCTGGACTAGCCCATTTATCACTCTCTTACAAAAGATTACCATAAAATGTGCATTTTCCACTAATCCATCCATTTTTGTGCATCCTATTCCTGTAATATTACATACGTGTTTCGGTAGTGGGTGAGATTTGCCAGAGCCCATTTCATCCTATTCTATCCTATCCCTCCCTATTTACGGAAGCCTTTCTTTAAATTCATTCCTAAATCTCAGGTACGGGGGGATGTTGGCATATATCCTAGATGTCGCAGGGCGACAGTAAATAAAAATATGTTAATGTAATAAAATATGCCGATATTCCCTCAATGAAGAGAAAAAATATTGTCCATGGTGTTTCAATAGTCTCCGTTAGGTTTGTAGATTCCATTTCTATTGTTTTCTCTGTCACCATTTTCTATTCAATATTTATTCAACAACTACAAACAAAAGCCATTGACACTTTAATCTTCACGATACAAAACGTACTACTTTTAAACTTAGGCTTGACTTCAATTGTAGGGTTTGACGCCAATTGTAGTTTCTGTTTACTTTTCCCTATCTATCTGGTGGTGTGTGTAACTTGTGCCCTTGTTTGTCTTGTTAAAAGGGAAGTAAAGCCATGAATATAAATTAAATAGAGTGGCCATGACGCCCGATTTATTAACCGCACGCGAGACATTTTTTTATAGAAAAAAGCAGCTGACGAGCGTACAGTCCACCTGATGGTAAGTGGATACTGTCGTCCATAGACATCCGCGATACATACCAATATCAGTCCAGAATGACAAACGTTGGCGCGCCTCCGGATGCGCTGCCTACCTTAGCAGATTAAGGAATAGATAGATCTGGCATATCTCACTCACTACCAAAACACGTACGTACCGTTGGGAAATTTTTTCTGCTACTACGTTGCTAACATTTCACAATTACTGACTGTATACATGAACCTATACCCGTTTTAATTCCATGGGTGTCGTAAAAGGCGACTAGGGGATAATAAAGCTTCAACCACGAGCGCTGAGGAACTATACCTCTAAAAGAGTGAACTCATCAACCCCCTTGGCCAGACTGAGAGAAACAATTTGTCGTCATAATAATTGGATTATTAATTTAAACAAAAATATAGATAATTAAAATATATATATCGTCAAATTTCAAATTTATGAATCAAATAGGTATGAATTTTAAAATTTTATCCCGCTAAAAGAAAATAATACGGAAAAAATTGAAGTATGTATAATATTTACCCACTCATACATAATGTAAAATTATGACATAATGGACCATTACTTTTTTATTTATTATTTATTTGTTTTTTTTTATTTATTTATCAAATTAGTTATCGTATTATATTATATAATACAATAACAGACACTCGAAAAATACAGGGAGGTTTGACCAGTGTGAATATATTTCTGCACAAACAAATGTACGTTACGTAATATACTGTCACACCGAGAAAATACACTAATAATATTACACTAAGTTCGTGCCGTGCATGTCTACTTTTTTTTTAATTATTAGCAATTTTACAAATAAAATGCACAAAACTATCATAATTATATCAAATAAAGGTTTATCTAAGACACAAGTTCTACAAGCAGGTAGAACGTAAATTTCCAGTCCGTCTATCTAATCTATCTCTGTGGTAGAAAAAGTACTGAAAGCTTGTGTAGTCTTACAACATGCTGTCTGATCCCTATGGACAGATAGACCAACTTCCAATATATTCAGCTAGTGCGAGCACATAAAAGTTTTCATTTCCTATGTTTATAGCGCATTGTGGGACGTCCTCTGGCCAGGTAGACCGACGACATGAAGAATTTCGGTGGTTGCATCCAAGAAGACCTCATCAGAAGAGCCGAGGATTTTTTTGCTTTTTACAGGTTTTACTCAAGACTCCTTTTCGTCCAGACTAGATATCTGTCATCTACAGCAGGGTTGTCCAAATGGCGGCCCCCGGGCCGCATGCGCCCCCGATGCCGTTTTGTGCGGCCCCCGAAAGAGACAAAAAAAAATCAGAAAATTACTTTGAAATGCCTTCCCTTTGAAAAGGATTTTATAATTTAACTAGCTGTGCCCGGCCACGCTTTGCTGTGGCTACCCAACAGATGGCGCTAAGGGTGGACAACCCTTATCACTAAGGGGTATGAAAAATAGATGTTGGCCGATTCTCAGACCTACTCAATATGCTCACAAAATTTCATGAGGATCGGTCAAGCCGTTTCGGAGGAGTACGGGAACGAACATTGTGACACGAGAATTTTATATATATAGAGATATAAACAAACTTTTACCGAATAAAAATATTTTGTCTTTATATTTTCCTTATTTATGTAAAACAAATACTTGAGCCATATAAAGAAATATTACTACTTTTGATTTTATTAATAACTTTACCTTACATAGGTTCTTATAGATACTTTAAAATAAAAAGTATATAATAATAATTTAATTTAAAGTTTAAATTAAAGTATTATTATATGGCCCGCAACTACGTTCAAGGTTTTAATTTGGGCCCTCGAGGCTTTGTAAGTTGGACACCCCTGATCTACAGTATTGATTGTCTGTAGGACAAACTTTTTGTAAACAATACCGATTACATTATTATTATACATATTTACTTATATAATAAAACAGTTAGTGTTCAGTCTGAACATTGTCTTATTTAAAAAAAAATATCTTTAGAAGCTTCAGAACCCAAAATAGTAGTTTTTAGATTTTTGTCCGCATGTTTGGCCATCATGTAAAAACTACTGAAAGGACTACTACTGAAACTACTGATCGGGTGTTCACTAACGACTAGTAAGCTTAGTAAGCTAAGCTAAGGACATCTAGTATATTATGTGTCATAATATTTGAGATTTTCGCATTTTTGACACATATTCATCTAAGAGGCACCTACACCGAAGTAAAACCGCGTAGATAAGACAGTACATATAAAAATACGAACTTCTCTACTTCGTTATCCGATATTCCGCACATATGCCAAATTATAAATTCCGATTCACATATTGAATTTGTAGTTCAACACACATAGTTTATTAATGCACAAGTGAAGTAAATGGTATGCAATATAAACAATTTTTGCTATTTAAAAAAGTAATCTATTTTTAAGAAATTATATAACCTAAAGAAAAGAGAAACTCAACACTCCTCAGTATTTTTCGAGTTTCCGCCAAAAAGTCGTGTTTTTTCTCTATAGAAAATCAAACAGCACCTCTAGTGCACGTGAGAAACTTAAAAGTTCATACAGGAAAACACTTGATGTGTTAATAACGTTTGCAAACGGACTTTTTGGTGGGAACTCGACAAGTGAAGTTTTATTTTTGTAAAAAATATGTATATTCGTTTTGTGGTTTAATAGTGATAGTTTGATTTTTGTGCGTAATGTTTGTGATAATCTAATAAAAGCATAGGACTGCGTTTTTCGTGTGCTTCCATGGAGTCCAACTCTGTCCTCAGTACACCTACTATCACTTCACTGAGCGACTCCTAACTTACTTCGATGGGACTGAACATTAACTGGAAACGTAGAATTTGAAATTGTTTATTACGAAGAAAACTTAACAGAGGCAGAATGTGCTAATTGAACCAATTTGCTATAAATGAAGAAAAAAAAGTGATGGTTGAGATTTTGTTTTGTTAATAAAAAATTACGTATTGTGGGTTTTTAGTACATAGTTTAGTACACTTCAAATTGGAGTGTTTGTGATAATCAAATAAAATCATGAGACTGCATTTTTTTTGTGTGCTTCCAAGGAGTCCAACTCTGTCCTCAGTAAACCCTACTATCATTTTACTGAGCGACTCTTAACTTACTTTGACAGGAGTGGACATTGACTGGAAACGTAGATTATGAAGAAAACTTGACACTGGCAGAATGTGCTAATTGCACCATTACCGTGTATACTCGCTCCTCTCGTATAGGTAGGTACTATAAATCATTGGAATATTGAGTAACTTATAAAGTAACTTGTAAAGTAAATACTAGTGTGAATGCAAACTGCGCTTTTGATTTAGTTCCATTGCTGGGTAACTTTGCATAAAACTTTTCATGGTACCTATCGAAAGTGCTAACTATTTTTGAGAGGGGGATAGTGCACGCTGCAATCCAACAGCCGCTGGGCGCGCTCGACTGGCCACGTTACCCCTCTCTCACAGAAGACTACCTTGAAATGTACTGCATTTCCCACTTTATCGTATTTCCCCAATGTACGTACGTGTTTCGGTAGTGAATGAGATGTGCCAGAGCCCATTCCCATCCTGTCCCTCCCCATTTTCCCAACCCTTTCTCTAAATCAATTCCTATATCTCCAAAGGTAGGCAGCGCATCCGAGGGCGTGCTAACGTTTGTCATTTTGGACTAATAGTGGCATGTATAGCGGATGTCTATGGGCGACAGTATCCTCTTACCATCAGGTGGACTGTATGCTCGTCTGCCGCCTACGCACATATAAAAAAAATAACATATAAAAAAAAATGAAGTCGAGTTTATTTCTGAACATTTATTTCAATTTCATTGTAGGGTTTATTTCTGAACGATTAAATATGGTAGCGTTTTATAGTACGTACTGGTAAACAAATAATGCTGGGACGCGACATTCGTATTTCGGACCATGACCGAACGCCAAGTGTTGTACTCGTATATATAGGGTGGTTACAACGTAACGCAATACAGTATGAAAACTCCGACGGACATTATTTAATTAATAGTAGTACATAAGTTCAACGATTTTGAACTTTTCATTATATTTAAACAAAGTTTCATGATTTTTTTTAAATATGAGCTTACCTATGAAATGACCTGTATTCTCTGAAACGAATGGACCGAATTTGAATCGTTTTTTTTTCAAAATCGGTTTCAATTACATTTATCGAATGTCATAGAAACTAGATCCATGATTATTTACGCACCACGGTAGTGACAGATTGTATTAAACTACTGCAGATTTTCAACAAGACTGGATTCTATTTATTTTAACCTTTTCAAAGGTAATGAAGATTTTTTTAACCATCGAGGGTTTTATCATTATAAACTGTAATGTACTTTCAGTTAAGTTTAAATAATCTATACATATAATAAATCAGTAACCAAAGCAGTACCATTAAAAAATTTTTTTTTCAATTCTTACAAATATTTTGCAGCTGCTAAGTTCACACGAGCGAAGCCGCATGTAAAACCTAGTAAATAAATAAAATAAGAACAAGAAGGATCTAATATGTAAATGGACCTAAGTGAAATTTCTTATGTCATCGCAACACGATCACTTTTCAGGTTGATCTATGGAGTGTGAAAAATCTTAAGCTTTAAGTGCTCAATATGTTCAATAATATTCTATGTATGTTCTCGTTTTTATACAACCATATACACTCTTTTAACTTTTTCCTTTATTAAATGTCTTTATGCCTTTTCCTTCATGCATTGTTGAATCCAACTCAAGATAATAAGAGCTCGACTTTCTTACTCTTCGCTGACATCAAAGACAAAGATATCATAAGGAAAAAATCATAAAATTTTATGGCAATCATCAAGGTTCGTACATAAGCCTGTGAACAAATCCCTATATACTTAAAGGGACTTCAAAGGGACCGTGTGAATTGTCCGAATGAATAGGACGTATAGACAATACACCCTCGGATTTCGGCAGCTGTCCGCAACAGACCTCTTACCTAGAAAATATCCCGAGTCCCTGACACAGGACACAGAAAACAGTAGTCCGTATTATATGGAGGAGAGTTTAAGGCTGAGTTTCAAAACGTAATTATCTTTTTTTGGCAGTCTAAGGTTTCTCACCACCTCCTGAAACTTTATCAGAAGATATCGGAGTCAGTTATATTTTATCAGAAAGTCAGTATCAGCTAGATTTAATTGGCACATAATTTATCGATCAGATTGTTAACAGTTACTTTATCAAGAGGTGATCAAAAAAGCCCCAAATCATGCTACATACATCTCGCTTTGTGTTAGGAAGATAAAAAGATGTTTTTGGAACGCAGCCTCAATGTGACACATCCATAGATAAGAGTATATAGCAGAAATATATGTATAATTGAGTTAATTAGGACTATTTAAGATAATGTAATAGTCTTTTACTTGTAAATACTTGTATCAGCCTATAACGTCCCACTGCAGGGGAAAATCACTGCGGGGTTTCGGGTGGAATCCACCACGCGGGCCTAGTGCGGATTGGTGGATCACATGCTACAAAATTTTATTTTATTTCGCCGAGTTAGTGGCAATTTTTAAAAATCCGTACTTAGGTAAGTAGAAACTCAGAAACGCGCCGAGGATTTGAACTCACGATCACACGAATGTGATTCAAGTATAGAGTGGATTACAACATGGCTCATCTGCTAAAGCAGGAAGAGGTCCACCAACTCGCTGTTAAAACCATCCTGCGATATCTGCAGGCCATAGGAATTGGCAGCTAACTATAATGAATACGAGCTATTGCAGCTAACCACAGCAGTGATACGAGGCTGTGGTGACTCGCAGAGCCCTAACCCACAATATTAATAATAAAGCTTAATAATAATAATAATAAACATTACTTGAAACTAAACATAAATTAAACAATAATATCCCATTTGTAATATCTATAGATAAACTACAAGAGAAAATTGTGCGCTGACACATCACAGGAGCAACTGGTACCTCTTCATTTATACGAGTATCGATCAGTGCGGGCGGAGGTGAAACATTTTAATAAAAAAGAGCTGAGTTCCACTACCGTTTCTCCTGTTCCCTTACTGTACTTCAGTGGAGGCTACTCAACATCAATCAGATTTAAGTAATTAATTTAGTCAGTTGATTTGTTTTGGGAATTTCCAGTTTGATTCTAAAGTTAATAATGTCGTCATGGTAAAAGTAAAGTTTGTGAAAGTCAGATCCATTCATTAAATTGCCCGACCTTGGCTTTAAATCTACTGAAGTTAGGTTGTAGTAATTCAATCCCTTCTCTGATAGGCATAATACTACAGGACAGTACAATAAGGACAGTACAAATACAAATACATAAAACTGCAGCATTTTGACGCAGCTTCCGCAATTTGGCTGCAAAATGCTGGAATAACATACCTCCCCTGTTAAAAATTGTGAATCCAGATTAGGTTTTAATAATTAAATGAAAGCTTTATGTCACTATTGAAATATATAATAGAATAGTGGAAGTCGTGTACAGGGCATCACCTTGAGGCTGTTCGGGCCGCCAATTTCTGTAATTCATCTATATGTATATATGTGTGTAAGTTCTGCATATTATTTGTTTAAAACATCTCCTTTTATCTCTAGTTTGTAATAAAATTGGGTCAATAAATATTTCTAACTTTATTTATACGTATTTTGGATATATTTATTTATTATTATATATGAAACATAACTTTAAAACGTTATATATAACTAATATGTATACAATACAAATAATTATATACCAAATGTAGCTTCATTAGAGGCCCCAAGAGAATATCAGCGCTTCCTCTCGATTGGGGAAGCAATATGCTGAGTCGGGGACCTGTTTGTTGTCGCAGCGTGTGCTCGAATACACTTTTTTTGTACCACATTACTCTTTCAATCGTCACTTTGATAAAGCTGTGCTTACAAATAAATTTATTTTCTAACTTTCTTTCATTTCTTCTTCCCTAGATTAAATGTACAATGACTGAACCACCGGAAGTGACGCAGTTATCGTAAAGATTGCAAATGCTTAGGTACATCAAACAGGAGCTAGTCCAAGTATTTTAGAAAAGAAGGGTAGGACTGTTTTATATCTAATATAAAATATTCTGTTCTGAGGGGGATAGTGCACGCTGTAATCCAATAGCCGCTGGGCGTGCTCGACTGGCCACGTTACCCCTCTCTCACAGAAGACTACCTTGAAATGTACTGCATTTCCCACTTTATCTTATTTCCCTAATGTACGTACGTGTTTCGGTAGTGTATGAGATATGCCAGAGCTCATTCCCATCCTATCCCTCCCCAACCCTTTCTCCAAATCCATTCCTATATCTCCAAAGGTACGCAGCGCATCCGGGAACGTGCCAACGTTTGTCATTTTGGACTGATGTTGACATGTATCGCGGATGTCTGTGGGCGACAGTATTCACTTACCATCAGGTAGACCGTATGCTCGTCAGCCACCTTCGTACATAAAAAAAAAATGTAATGACATTGGCCGGCTTTGGAATAACATCACCCCATTTTTTCCCCGTAGGTAACGTAAAAAACAGACTAAGGGATGATGAAGTCCAGGGCCGGCGCAAGCAATTCTGCTGCCCTAGGCAAGATATTTTTTGCCCCCAAACAAGTAGATTTTTTGTTTCCATTTTCCTCCTCAATTGTAACCCCTTACCCGCCCGAAATAACCACTTCTTACGCATTTTTTTTGTTTTTGCACTTAACGAGACTTTTACATTAATTTACACACACAATCACAAATTACATATACAAATACAAACAATATAAAGAATACTTAACGAGGAAAATCTAACCTGTGTGGCTACTAGTACTACTATAATTATGATAGATAATTATACGCGAAACCCTTAGTGTCAGAGTATTTATTTCATTAGGTACATAATAGGAACTTATCAAATAAAAATAAAAACCGATCATTTTGCAGAAGAAATAACTTTAATTCTAAAAGTTTACTTAGATTATAGGGAAAAGTTAAAAGTGAAAAGATAACAGAGAGAAGGTCTACATTTTACAATTTAATTTTTCTTAATTTCATCTTTGTGAAAGAAGTCACCAGTTCGTTCAAGTCGATGTTTTTTGCCAAGTCTTGTTCAATTGATAGAGTGGCCAGTCCTTGAAGCCTTTCTTGCGTCATGGTAGATCGAATATAAGTTTTAATTAATTTTAATTTTGAAAAACTACGCTCACCACTAGCAACAGACACAGGCAGAGTCAGCAAAATCCGTAAAGCCACGGACAAATTTGGGGCACAATCTTTAAGGTCATTGCTTATGATGAAGTTAAGGACATCTTGTGGATTTGCGTTCTTGGGTACTCTCCTAACAATGGCTTGAACTTCATTGCAAAGTTCGTGGCCTTCAATATCTTTAGCCTCATTGTTTGAGAGGAAATGTTCTAAATTCATACAATCGTCCATCAGGGACTTTGTTGTTGCGGCATTCACCTTGGATATGTTGTAGAGAAATCCGAATATAGAAGTAACCTCTTCTAACTGTTGAAATCTTTCATCCAGAGAAGAGATTGCAGTATCGAGAATGGCAAAATGGAAATTGACTTTGAAATGTTCTTGAGGGGATACCAAAGGTTCATCATCTGCTTCGTAATCAAACTGTTTTTTCTTCTTTTTCAACCGAGTTGGCAGGGTTTCTGTTTCAAATGTTGGTTGAATATTTAGCTCTTCTGCCACTCCTCTGGCGTCAACTAGAATACTTCCAAAGCCATCGTCGCAACGTAACTTTTGTAAGTACGATTTAGTTTTGCTTAGTTGATCTTTGGCAGCAGCCAAATCGAATTGTTTGGATTGTAACTGCTTACTTGTTATGTTGATTTCAAAAAGTATACTGTGCCATAAAACTACACTTACAACAAAATTGTATTTTTCAATGTTTTTTGCCAGACCTAAAGCTTGCACTCGCGAGTTGTTACCTGTTGGCCCATTTAAGGAGCGATCTTCATAAATGTCCATTAAAGCGTTATGAACATCACCCAGTTGATATCGAAGAGGTACGAGAGCATCTATTCGACTTTCCCATCTGGTTTCACTAAGGGGCTTAAGCGTCAAGTTAGTTACATGTTTTTTTAGAGTATTCCAACGTTGTGTTGAAGCAGAAAAATAAACATAAATTTCTTGAACCAAAGCAAAGAAATTCGTAGCCTCCAAGCAACAATGCGCTGCATCATTAACAACAAGATTCAATGAATGTGAGCTACAAGGCACATAAAACGCTCTCGGGTTAATCTCTTTGATTCTCTTTTGTACTCCGGAGTGTTTGCCTTTCATATTACTTCCGTTATCATAGCCTTGACCGCGTAAATCGTCGATGCAAAGTTCGAGTTCTTTCAACTTTTCAGCAATTGCTTCAGTTAAACTAGCACCAGTTGTCTCAGTCAAGGGTATGAAACCTAAAAAGTGCTCTCGAATTTCACTTGTAGTTTCCGTGATAGCCACAAATCTTACAATCACAGTCATTTGTTCTGTATGGCTGACGTCTGGAGTGCAATCAAGAATTATAGAGTAATGCTTTGCAGCATGGACTAGAGAAATAATTTTAGCCTGCACGGCGTTTGCTAACAGTTTGATCATTTCATTCTGAACATCTTTGCTCAAGTAATGTACCTTTGTCTCATTGTCTTGAATTTTGCGAAGATGTTCATGCATCAAGGGGTCAAATAGCGCCAAGTATTCCAGAAATTTCAAGAAGTTTCCATTACCGGCTGTGAAGAGTTTCTCATGTTTTCCTCGAAGTGCCAGATTTTGAGCTCCTAAAACTCGCACAAGAGCAATTATTCTTTCCAAGACACTTTTCCAATATTTTTCTTCTTGTTTCATCAGACGTAAATTTTCATCATCTATAGTTTTCCTCCTCACCTTCCTCAGCGCACAACCGACACTGTCGTCTGTCTGTCACTCACGTCTCTCATACAGAATGAATCTGTAAGTTGACCTGTAAAACTTAAATCAAGCTAATATTCATAAAGTTTTATTACGATTAAAATTGAGTTTTAGAGCAACACAAATCTGTTTTGTTTGGTTAAAACTTAAAAAAAAAACAATTTTTCTTTCCCTTTTCGTTTGCCGCCCTCTCCAGGTTGCCGCCTTAGGCGGCCGCCTAGTTTGCCTAGTGGACGCGCCGCCACTGATGAAGTCTCTACCATAGATTCTGAGGAGGAATCTATGGACCCAAAATATATAACCTACATAAATCTATTGCCTCTGAAAGAGTGGACTCGCTAACACGTTTGGCCAGTGTAGCGTTTTGAGGCCATATATCCCCTCATGCACCAGACAATGTGCATAAAGAGATCACTGCCACCCCTAGGCTATCACCGATCGTATGAATCCTTATCTAGTCTAAATTACCTTCAGTTTTGATATCTTTGCAGCTAAAATTTTCTTCCGAGTGTACCTAAGCTTATCGACTCACAGACTTTCTGCCTTATTCATGCTGTAATTACCGCTTTAGCTAGATTCAGGTCGTCGTCGACTCCACATTACACCTAGGTTTTTATAGAAGCTTGAAAGGTGGAATTTTAGAATAGAGTGAATTTTTATTTTTAAAATTCTGTGAGTCAAAGATGTACCAAATTATTATTTTGTTACGTATAAGTATATTTTGTTTAATATTTGATAATTATTTTAATATTTACGCTATATTAGCTTATGAGGTCCCACTGCAGTGTAAAGGCCTCCCCGGTAATCACCAGGGGTTCTTCGATTTTAAATTCACCACGCGGGGGTCCAAAGCTAAAAAAAAATTACTATCTCGGGAGAGAACTTGTAAAAACCCAAAAGAAATTATTGCTGGACAACTAACGGTAAGGTCTTCGTGCGAATAACCGAAACTTCCACTGCCATTCACATTAATAGGGAGGAGCAGCTAGCCATCATCAGTAGTGAAGAAAATCTGGCCACCACCAGTAATGCAGAGTGACTAGGAAACATGTTACTGGATCTCACATACCTTGAATTGAGTTACTATCTAAGTAACTCAATAGAAGGTCGGCGGCTCACCCGCATAGCCACTGGTGTTGCAGGTGTCTGTAACGTGTATGCCAATCCAACCGCCAATCGCGATACACCAGGCAAGCCAGCCAATGCCATCTGTTCGAGCCCATCTTCTACATATCCATGGGCGGCGGTAACATGTGGGACCGCTTGCTCATTCACCTACTTCCCTATAAAAAAAAAATTAACCTTAATTGCACAAGTAATTGTACAAATGGAGGACTTAATGCCATATGGTATTATCTTAGGCAGATCGGGCCACTTTGCTACTATAACTTTAGAAAATAAAGGAGCATTAACTGCGGAATTGTATGTGAACAGATGCTTGCCTTCTTTTTTGGAAAAGTTAAAGAACGACGCCCACGAAGCAGAATGATCCTCCATCACGACAATGTCCCAGTTCACTCCGCCAGACAAACGAAGAAATGTTTGAGTAATGTAAATGTCGAGTTAATGGGTCATCAGCCACCTTGCGCTTGGGATTTTTATTTATTCCCTAAAATTAAGGATAAACTCGGAGGAATACGTTTTATGAATGCAGAATAAGCAGTGAGGGATTTCCAAACGGGTGTTGAAGAGGTGCCTAAAAAGGGGTGGGCTGAATGCTTCACGCAATGGTTTCATCACATGAAAAAGTGTATTGATTATCGCAGAGAATACTTCTAAAGAAAAACTTCCGTCTTTATATCTGATTCCATTTTTGATATTAAAACTTTCAGTGACACTCACGTATATGTACATACATATACATACACACACTTGTATACATAATATTATAATTTATAATACACAAGAGAGCAGAAAACTTAAGTGATGAAAATTAGGGCAGAAAATATATTATACTTGAAGATCCCTAACTATGAATCTTTAAATAATGATCATGAAGCAGTGTTTTAAAATATATTTTACTGGGTGCCTTTCTAATGTCAGTGGAAAGCACATTCCAGGGAGTTAATGGTTAAACAGCGAAGGCATTGAACATGAAGCCAGTAAAGCGAGAAGGGATCTATCTCTATACAAGTTAAAGTCATATTTAGTCATAAACTCGATCAAATAAAATTACAGACCGATAGATAGTTGTAGTTTATATTTATAAACAAAGATGCGGGATGAATCGTCATGTTTGCATGTTTGCATGTTTGCATGTTTGCATGTTTGCATGTTTGCATGTTTGCATGTTTGCATGTTTGCATGTTTGCATGTTTGCATGTTTGCATGTTTGCATGTTTGCATGTTTGCATGTTTGCATGTTTGCATGTTTGCATGTTTGCATGTTTGCTTCTCCGTGCACTTTTCACAGCCTCTGTTATAAAACATTAATTATTATATTATTTTACTCCATTTTAGTGGATTGTATTATTATGATTAAATGTCTACAACCTGAAAAAAATATTTGCGTAAGTATATAAAATATTCTCTGAAATAAAGGAATCAATTTATAATTACTTATTTATGTCAAGGTTTGTGAATAAAACAAACGAGCTTGGCACGTTAAATTCAAAATTCTTATTTATTTCTTAAATGCAAGTGACAGATAATTACATTTCTTATACGTATATATATCGCTTAGTTACGATTATATTTCACAAATGTATTTACACTAACATTATTGTACTCGATTGGTATACTTTTTTATCAACTGCAATATAATTCTGAAAAAATATTGGATGTTTTTCAATTACATATAGGTTACTGTAATGTTATTTTATGTCATATGTATATAAAATATTCACTTATAATACGAGTTACGAGACACAAAATATATTTCAAAACTTGTGTTGGTACTTATAATAATAATAATTATTAAAATATTATTAAAAAGTACAAAACATACACAAGAATTACAACTAACACGAAAACATGATAGATGACATTTATAAACTTACCTAAATTACTAACTGATAATTTGAAACACACATAATATAATTACATTTTTTACAAAGAAAACAACAACGAATAAATAAAATTAATATTCCCTGTTGATTATCCTACTGAATTGTAACACACCCAAACTACCCACAAGTATATTTTACGATGTAAAATATATCTACCGTAACATTACAAATTATTGCAAAAAAAAGTAAATTGTTTATTATTTTGAAACAACACTTGGATTTGTAAATGAATCCTGTATATTTTCATTGTAGCAATAAGGTAATATTCTAGTATTATCTTACGAAAAATACTCAAAATCTCTTTGCGACAATCTTAACCTTCTATGTGAATAATCATTATGACTACCGGCAATATATTTGTATATTTTCAAGCTTTTTATGATTCTCTGTCTTTATTACAGTGACGAGACATGAGCTTTGCTTCTGTATGAGTGGGTGCCGAATTGTCCAATCCGATCGTTGAAATGGTTCGCATTGTACACTATTGGTTTGCCCTCACACAAACGCAAAGCTCATGTCTCGTTGATTGTGCTGTACGAGTTTACATTTGTTATGAAAACCTTTTAATCATTTCGTTACAAAACTTGTTAAATTAAATTGTCTTTTAATTAACATAATATTGCAATTAATATAATGATATAACGTTGCCGCCTATCACAATTGAAAAACACCCGCCTAACATTTCATAAAACACTTTATTACACTCGAAAGTTCAAAACGTTATCCAAATTCATGATAGTTTCGTGTGAAGATCATGCTTATGAACATACACGTTAGTAAATATATAATGAGATGTGCATTTTGTCTGTCCGCTGACGAATTGTTGCCGTGCTGCATTGCTGCTGGTGTCTCGCCTGTAATAAATAAAAAAAATGATGATTTGTTCGTTTTGGAAGTGCGTGTCAAGTGCGTTTTGGAAGGTCAAACCCACAGCCGTTGAGCGCATCCAATCGGCCATGTTATCCCGCACTCACAGAACAGTACCGTAAAATGCATACATTCCCCATACCATTGTATTCTCCCATTTAGTAGTGAGTGAGATACCTACGCCAGACCTCATTCTCATCCAATCTTACTCTCTCCTATCCCATCGAATGAACAGCATAATGGAATAAAAGTAACTCCTTATTCACTCCTTAGTCACATTCTTGATATTTCTTCATCGTATTCTCCCTATCCCGCACCATCCCTCCAAGGAGGATTCAGAGATTTAACGGGAAAACCATTCGTACGAGTACAAATGTAGTGAGAAAACTTTACCCATCTGAAATATTCGTGCCCACGATGGTTTCTGAACGTTTTAATAAATTATTGTGTTAGATAACATTAACATTTATCTAATAACATTAGTTATTAATACAATAATTTTCTGCTGCGTTCGGAAATCATTGTGCGCACGAATATTTCCGATGAGTATGGTTTACTCACTACATCTGTGCCGTTATACTTCTTATTCCATATTTCCCAAGCCTTTATTCAAATTAATTCGTAAATCTCCAAAAATAGACAGCATGAGAATGTTTGTTATTTTGGATTGATGTCGTCACATATCGTTGATGTCACGGGGCGAAGTTCCACTTACCACCAGATGGACTGGTCTGCTAGTCTGTCACCTTCTTTCAATAAAAAACATAATCGAATAGATGACGAAATCCGTCTCTTATAATGGTAGGAAGAAATAAATGTGCATGAGGAGGCCCATGGCCAGCAGTGGATACTGTAAGGGCTGGTTGCATTGCACTGCACCGCATTGCAACTATGATGCCACAAAGTATTCGATTGATCAATAATAATCATTCGTAATAATGAATATGCGTGCCAACTATTTTTGTAACATGTTAATTTAGGTTACAAAAATAGTAATAAACTAAATCACACCCACTGTGTATAATTATTGTATCATTAAGGTGACATGATCGTGAAAACGTATTACCAATTCGAATCGAAAAGATTAGTATCATGTTGGTTTTATTTCACATAAGACTAAATACTCGTAATGACACCAATTTTCGGAATAAAAAATCACATTTACTCATTGTTACAAAACAGCCGTGATAAAGTTGACGAGATTTGAAACACTTTGTTTTAAACATGCCAACCTTAATGTACATTAATATAACTATATGACTTCAAAAAAGCAGGAGGGGGCAAAAATAAAAAGGTAAAATTTGAGGCAAGAACATTAAATACATTCTGTCCTTCTAAGAAGAAAATACTTTAGTAATATTTTAAGCAAAAAACATAAGTTATACGAACAAAGAGAATAAACTACAGAATAATTTGTTTTGTTTTGTTTCGTTAAAATGCCATGGTTTGATTTTAAATTAATGAAAATGAAAATGTGTCACAGCGCACATTGTCACTGCGGTCAAGACATTTGACATTCGTTATTATCAAACAGATGAGCATTGAATCCTGTGTAATGTTCAAAGTTGAATCATGTTGCAATACGCAAATGTTGCTAGCCAGTAACCACCTTTTATGAGGGGGAGAGTGCACGCTGAAATCCAACAGCCGCTTGACGCACCAATCCAACGCTCGACTGGCCACGTTACCCCTCTCTCACAGAAGACTACCTTGAAATATACTGCATTTCCCACTTTGTCTTATTTCCCTAATGTACTACGTGTTTCGGTAGTGAGTGAGATGTGCCAGAGAGTATTCCCATCCTATCAATCGCCATTTTCCCAACCCTTACTCCAAATCCATTCCTATATATTCAAAAGTAGGCAGCGCATCCGGAGGCGTGCCAATGTTTGACATTTTGGACTAATGTTGGCATGTATCGCGGATGTCTATGGGCGACAGTATTCATTTTCCATCAGGTGCACTCTATGCTGGTCTGCCACCTTCGGCCATAAAAAAGGCCGGTCTTATAAACGTGTAGAATTTATCGCAGCTTTATACTAATTAAATTAAAACCCAATTACTCTATTGCAACATCGAAGTACCTGAAAGTTTGTAAGGTACCTGAACCTGAAGTTTCAAAGTTCTAGACTTTTGTATGGAAAGGATAGAGTGCAACATTAGAATGCACTCGCTTTCAATTTTTACAAAAGTTGACGTTCTGATATAAAATGAAACTTGATCGTTGAATCTTAACAGAGTTACACGTATATTCGAAAATATGTACCAAACTGGCTTATTGGGGTGCCTGAAGCATAAGAGAAACTCTTGTACTCCAGAATAAAATTTGGTCGAGTATGACCTATTTATGTCTTACCGTTTCGTAGCATCGGCTAATGAATGTTATATGGCAGCTATATTGGTTTGTCACTTGTTTTAGTCGCACTTCTCTATGACTTTTGATAGAACACCACCTGAATAACTGTCACCTTTTAGTAGGTCTATAGATTTTTTCAAGGGTCTGATAATATCAGATTTTGAATTTTTCCTGGTATTAGAAGTCTTACGACCTACCAAATATTAACACCAACTAAACCAAAACTAGCAAAATAATTATTACATCAAGGAGTAAGAGACTGAGTGTTATTTTAACCTAACCCTAACCTTGAAATTTGTAGATTTTTTCTGGTATTCACCACAAGATTTACGACCTATCAAAATAATAACACGAACATTGTAAACCGAAAATGGGGGAACAGACTGAAAGACTACTCATTTAGAGTAGTCTTTTATATTTGTAATTCCCTATATTTTGATAATTTCCTATTTTTCGATAGAGAATTATAAAGTTGTGCAGCGCCGGTTGTATATTTCTGTTATACCACTCAACACTAGCGAATTATGATCTGAAGCCCCTTCATTTAAGGCATTCGTGTAATGTTTTTTTTTTTTTTTTTTTATTCAATGAGAAAATATCGTATTTTATAAACATAATATATATTTCTATAAAATATTTACTAATCAGTTATATTTGTACATTTAATGGCACCTCCCAACGTGCCTCTCTGTTCAACCCAAAGGTTGCCTGGTAGAGAATGCCTCCACGCATCGAGCTTGCCTTTTTTTTAAGTGATTTTTTTTGATAACTAAATGGGGATTGCAAGAGGAGATATGTTCCCTGCTGTGGGACGCCATAGGCTGACATCGAATAGCCAATATCAGTGGAATTAAAACCGAATCAGGCAGGCATTTTCGCAAATAAGTACGAAGTATATATAAGTACGAATTATTTTAAGTGAAATTGCTGGCGTTACAAAGGCTATTCAAACGCTCAAAATAAATTTAGGATAACGTATTGAATATTTTATTTATATGGTCGTCGAGTCTAGATGATGAATGATACATTTCAATTTTATATTCTAAATCGGGTCTGGACGCGAAATACACGATCAGACCCTATTTAGAATATAAAATATGTACAAAACGCGAAATTTTAAAAAGTGAAGATACATTTTAATGATTGCGTTGTCTGGTAGTATTTGTATGTAGTTGATACCAAATTAAATCAATATTTTTATTTAGGTCACTGTTGCGGTCTCATTATATAAGCAAATCATTCAATTTAGCCGAGTGAAAGTATTTTAAGAATTTAAATTGTAAATGCGATGCTTTTATAAAATGTAAACAAAAAATTCAGAGCATTTTTCTATATTCCTCTGTTCTTTATTGATTAATTATAGCCCGATGGTAATCGCTGTCGGGTATTTATGTCGAGTGTTTAAAATGTGGACAGTGTGAATGAGTTTTTCATTTTTAGATAATGACCTATAAGTTACGAACATTGACTTTCCTTTATTGACTTATTGACTTCAATAATTCAACTTGAGCGACAGCCTACAGGTCGATCTACGTTTTATATGAACTTTGGGCTTCTTAAGGTATACTTAGGTAATGTTTTCCGTACGTATATGTTATATTACAAAAACATTTATCTGTCGGCTATCGAAAAATATAAACATGTCGGTATCAATTCTAGCAACAGAAGATATGTTATTGAAACCACTGTCACTCAAATATTTTAATACGTTGTGGGCAATAGCCTGGACATCTTCAATTTCGCAATTTTTTTTTTAAAACTTGTGAATTTAATAAACGTCGCGTTTTTTAAATCGGATTTATATAATTTCAAGTAAAAAATACTCAAATAAAATTTAATTTGATCTACGTTCCCACTTAAGATTAAAATAATGTAATACGTTTATCTACGAATAAAATGAACGTGTTTTTTCTTGCCGGAAATTTAAGCATAGTGCTTAAAGGGTGAATAAGAAATTAGGTAAATACTTTTACTACTCCAACATATAAAAATACTCGTATTTTTAAGCAATTTAAGCAATGAAGTATTAATAAGGATAAAATAAGAAATATACTGCATTTTCCACTTAATTCTAACTCCCCAATGTACGTACGTGTTTCGGTAGTGAGTTAGTGACGCCAGAGTCCATTCAAATCCTATTCTATCCTATCCCTTCCCATTTTATCAACCCTCCCTCAAAATTCATTGTATTGCTTAAAAAAATGCTTAATATCCGGCTGGGGATTGCAGGGTGCAAATTAGATGTTTTATAACTATATTAACATGAAGTTATTTCCATTATTAACACAAATAAATCTTAGAATAGGAAGTAGCCAGTAATCGCTTCGTGTTTGTGTGTGTTCCTTCGTGTTCAGTGGAGAGACACAAGTTAATGATAGAATAGGTACTTACTTTGCACGACATGTACGGTGACAGAAGTGGCTTTAGCGTTAGCGGGAACGCAGGTGTAATTGCCGGCGTGTCGCGGCTCGGCTTTGCCGATCACCAACTCGCTGGTTTGACGACCATTGTGGACGCTCACACCGTCTGTGAAATGAGACTTAGCTATAAAGAAGTAACTTTTAACCATTAAAGTAATTAAGTCCAGTAACCAACCATTTCAGTATCCACAGCTGGATATGAGCCTCGTCATGTGCATTACCTTGTGCATGAGGGATATATGGCCTTCAAACGCCAAGCTGGCTAAGCAGGTTGACGAGTTCATTCTTTTGGAAGTACTTATTTATTTATTGAAACTTGTTTTTTTGCAGATGTTATAATGGATGTTTATTTTTGTTTTTTTAAGGGCGAAGGCGGCAGATGAGCATACAGGCCACCTGATGATAAGTGGATACTGTCGCCCATAGACAACCGAGGTACATGCCAACATTAGTCCAAAATGACAAACGTTGGCACATCCCCGGATGCGCTGTCTACCTTTGGAGATATAGGAATGGATTTGGAGGAAGGTTTGGGAAAATGTGGAGGGAAAATCCCATCCTATGATGGGAATGGGCTCTTTGGATCTCACATCTCACTCACTACCGGAACACGTACATACGTACATTAAGGAAATAAGATAAAGTGGGAAATGTACTATTTCAAGGTAGTCTTCTGTGAGAGAGAGGTAACGTGGCCAGTCGAGCGCGCCCAGCAGTTGTTGAATTACAGTGTACACTCTCCCCCTCAAGATATAATATAATATCAGACATTGACTGTATGGCTGGCCGATATTATAGCGAGAGATAGACTGAAGGTTCTTAAGAATGAATACCAACTATTTGACATGGTGCGTCAGCACAGACGTTACAATATACAACAGTGTAATTCCTCGGCGTTTGTGATAGCCGCTTTATTATCGCTTAGTAGCCTTTTACGACTCCCACAGGAAGAGTTTCAAAGTCGCTCAACGAGCTATAGAGTGAGCTATGTTCCGAATTTCTTTACGGGATATAATCCGTAACAAAGAGATTTGCCAAAGAACTAAAGTCACCGATACAGCTCATAGAATCAGCATGCTGAAGTGCTGAATGGGCAGGATATATTTACCGCAGTACGGATGATCGTTGGGGTAGACGAGTCCTCGAATGAAAGCTACCGTACAGGGAAGCGCATTAGTGCATGATCCCCTCCGGTCGTTGGACTGACGCGCGACTTGAAGAAGTTCGCTGGCGGTGTTTGGATAAGAAAAGCCGAAGATCGTGTCAAATGCCCTATTTCCAGCAGTTAGAGACATGATAGGCTGATGATGATAGCCATGCGGTGTCAGGCGACTTTAGAAAAGCGCCACCTTATTTCTCCCCGTGGGTGTCATAAAATGCGACTAAGGGATGAGAAAGCCGCTACCACAAGCTGTGAGTAACTACACCACCTGTAAAAGAATGGTCTCGCCAACCAGCTTAGTCAGCGTGCCAGTTTTAAGGTCATACATTCCTCATGCACAAGAGAATGTGCATGCAGGGCATGTAATGTAATGAGAATGTGAATGTGCATGTAAAACACAAGGGCGATGGAGATGATGATGGCACTATACATGACTATACCATACCATCCGTACTTAATTGTTATCGTTATTTCTTTTATAATTTTTCTTCCAAAATCAAACATTATGACTAATGTTAGTATATTCGTCAAGTATGCTCAAGTTATCAAGAAATTGTAAATTTTGTGTGTCGACATCGTCCGTTAACGAACTACGAGTATATTAAAACCATTCGACAAATATATAAGTTTTGGTCCAGTTTTTTCATCGATATCATAAATTAATAAATGATGATACAAATCGATAAATGTGTCAAGTGCTTCACTTTCTAGTATATCAAGTGACAAAAGTATGACGATTAATTTTGACGATCGACAATATCAATCGATTTGTTTGATCGCGAAAAAACTGGTTAGAGTCTGGCAAGGGAAAGGTGAGACTGGAAAAATGCGGCAAATTGAAGTGGAAAATGTAATTGGCTGAAAAATGTTAATAATTCGATTTCAATCATTTGCCTAGCAAATGCTAGGCTAATTTTATTATTGAATTCAAGCGTCAAAATTATATTTCAAACTACTTTCAATGATAATTACAATCTCAAATTTCATTTTGCTACCTTTTAAATATGAAGATTTACTTATTCGTTTGTCGATCATAAAATTAAAAATAATATACCATCGGTCATCGATTTCCTATCGATGTGTACTGTTTAATAACACGTGGCAATACAGAAAGCTAGGTATAGCCCCCCGTATCGAATGAATCTAAATCTGACTCGATAATGACTATCTCGTGGATGAATGAGAGTAGTCACATAATGTTTACATACACAAACACACACACATACTTGGCGTTGATGAGTCAGCCAATCAGTCAGGATATCAGTCAGTCAGGATATTTCTCATTATATGTATACATTTACGACTACTATTTGTTCATGTACATAATTTGATCCTTTTGCGAAAAATGGAAGGCACTGAGTTTCGAAACAGGTTCTACCGAGTACAAGAGTCAGTTACAAGCACTATTGCACGAAACATATGAAATCTCTTCATTTTATTTACTTTTTGACTATTTTATTTATTTTTATTTTATTTATTTTATTTTTGTTCTTTACTTTTTGACTTTGTCAAAGAAACGTCCAATTACATAAAATGTTACATTACCGACATTTTTAAATAAATGTGTACAGCAAGTGAAACATTTGAAGCAAATACCATGACTAATATATTAAAATCTTAATAAAAATTCCTTGATTCGGTTGGAAACAACAGTCGGTATATAATAAGAAGAAATATAAATATAAAATATTCTAATTAAATTAGCTTTTCAGTAGATATAATTTATTGTTATCAAGACTTGATTAAATTTGTAAATATAAATTTAATATTAGTTGATTAGACTTAGTTATCCGATATAACAACAGCAGCATTATATTAAATATTCCAAGAGTAATCAGTTTCAATTTTGTAAGTACGAAGTTTCGCAGTTTCCAATTTCAATCTATCTATACAGGGTGTGTCGTAAATAGTGGTCCAACGTTAAGGGGTCGATACACCATATATTCAGCTATCACATGCCAGAATTTTAACATTTTTTTTCCACGGGTCTCTGTTTTATTCATTATTATTATTATTTTGAAAAATCGATACCTTGAGTTAGTGATTGGGCTGTTATTTCAACAAATAACATTATTTTTTTATTTTGTTTCTTGTTTATTATTGATAATAAGATGTGCTATCACATACAATACTTTTTTTAAATGGAAACTTAAAGATATTAAAGAAAAAATGTTTTTATTTCAAATTTCAACTCTAATCTCTAGCAAATCATGTGAATTCGGGGGCGAATGGTGTAAAAAAAATGTACTACACAGTCTGTGCCCATTATTTTAAAAACTTGTCCAATAAATGCAGAGTCTAAAATGATATTAATAATAACCGATTCCATAATGAAAAAGAAGTTATTGCCATTTCAATTGAAAAGGAGCCGAATTTAAAAAATACACTTTTTCATTTTAATTAACTTACCGGTATTGCAAAATGTTTTGGACCCATTTAGAGGTAAATTTTAACTTAGCTATTAACAGCTGAGTGATATTTGAGTCATGCACAAACATATCACAGGTAAACAAACGTGTCTCAGGTAAAAAAAGGGTACTTGGCCAGTAACACAAGACTCATTGAAACGTCTCAGTATAGCGCGCATGAGTAGTGAAAAAATCACAAGGTTTTTTTTTATTGCTATTCTCTTAAGTATGAACAAGACAGACTATGTCAAGAAGATATTCGTAATAATGAAAACAGACTAAGATAATTCAATATACTAAAATAAATTATAAACACCCAATTGATAAAATGATTGTTAACATACAGATTAAAATATAGATACTGCGCCAGACTGAGGACTGAAGGAGAAAGGGAGAAGTTATGACTGCGTCGTCATCAGCAGATATTGTTAACGGGCACACTTAATAAAACAATACAACTGTAATTGTCTTGTTATACTGATAATAATGTTATATTGTGACATAATTAAGGAACAACGAGAGCAATAAAAATACTTTTTCTTGATAGGAAACGTAATTTTACGTAAATATTGCGTTTGTGTGCGTAAATAATATAACAAATGTATGGATTAGTGGATAATATAATATAATTAATATACAAATTAATGCTATATTTACTGATATAGCACGACTATTCAGTCAAAACATAACAGGACAAATTTATTTATTGTAACACCATATACTGATTACCAATGTTTTGGCAAAATAAATTATTTGATTTTAACGATTGAATACCGTTTCTTATCGTTGATGTGTTTAATAACTGAGCGATAATTAAAAATCGGGGCAATGAGATTTAGTGATAAATGGCCTTGAGCTAAAGATCTCTTAACAAATCTAATCGAGAGTTTTATTTGTCTACACTCCGGTCAAAAAGTGGTTTATTCACTTTAGACGAGGTTAATTAAATAATTATTTGAAACTCCTTTAAGGGTACAGCTTTATTTATCATCGAGGTTAGATTTTTTTTAAACATAATCTTTCTTGGCATAAAACACGGAATGTATTATAACGTACATCTGTGGCATAAAACTTAGTACAAAATTTAGGTTGACTGGACAAATCTGATTTTTATTTTTTTGATCTTTTCATGTCATTTTTTACCTTTTGATTATAAAAATGAATTTTTTAGTGTTTTGTGTATAGGCAATTTAGGAATTAGGAATTTACTGTATTAAGGAAGATTTCTTCAAAATCTCGCTAAAATTCAACAAAATCTCATTCAAAGTCTAATAAATTGGCATTTTTTTTTTCAAAAAATTCGCCACATTTCTCAATATGCGATTCTTTTTTCTATATAATCCGGTAGATGACTAGTAGAAACTGCCTCGTGGCACTAAGCTGACGTCTTATAAGGTATATGCGCCAAAAAGCTGAGTTTAAAAAAAAAGTTTTCAAATTTAAATCTTCACCGGCTGGTAATACGCCCATTTATATGTTGAATTATTTATTCCCATTATTCCATTATTTGTTCCCCTATGTTGAACTGTTTCTTAAAAATGATCTAGATATTTTTGGTGACAGCTACTCTAAACTTGAAGCTAATTTAAGGTCAATCATATTTTCACTAGTGGATACCCTTTAAAACTTGACAACAAAATTCAAAATTTATATGTAAACTTTTAACACACGTCTTGTTGTAGGAGAAGAGTTCACGTTGCAATTCAACAGCCGCTGGGCGCACTCGACTAGCCTCGTTACCCCTCCCCCACAGAATAGAACCTAGAAATGTACTGCATTTCCCACTTTATCATATTCCCCAATGTATGTACATGTTTCGGTAGTGAGTGAGATATGCCAGAGCTCATCCCCATCCTATCCCTTCCCACGTCCCCAACCCTTTCTCCAAATCCATTCTTTCATCGACAAAGGTAGGAACGCGTCCGGGGGTACCAAAGTTTGCCATTTTGGAATAATGTTGGCATGCATCGCGGATGTCTATAGGCGGCAGTATCCATTTACCACCAGGTGGACTGTATGCTCGTTTGCCACCTTCTTTCTATATAAAAAAAAGCATTGAAATTTTATTTCAAAATGTCACTAAGAATGCTGTCACTTTGTAAATCACTATTCCACATTACTCGTATGAGCTCATTGAAGGTGTGTCAATTAATAAACAAAATAAAATAAAAAGTATTACTTACTCAAGTCATAGTTGATCATCCGGTTTTCGAAGTACCAGAAGACATAAGAAGGGGGTTCCGTAGACCTCCTCACGACGCACACTAACCGAAGCATAGATCCTTCGTGTATTATCTTCTCTGATTCCCCCATAATCTCTGCGTAGGCCGCTATTGGGAAAAAAGAAACTCTGTAGTTTACAAAGTGATTTAAAGATGAGCGCTGAGCGCTCGATGGACTAAGAGTGTCGTGAAAATGAGCGCTTTCTGATACATATTACATAGACAGACACGGACGATAAACATAGATTTTGATGAGAAGCTAGACTACAATGTAAGGAAAAATATTAAAAGTGGAACGAGTTCAGAAAAACATAGCTGGACTAGATTACTTAGGAGCAGGGTTTCCCCCTTAACCTATTTTTTTAATGTAAACCTTGCCGTTAATTAAAAATATGATACTGCATGAGGGTAAGACGAAGTGTGTGGTCGTCTATATTTCAAATGGGAACTTTCAACAATGATAAAGACTTGGAAATCCCGTCAATAGCACAAGCGACGGTAGGTACATTTCCCGGCTGAAAATAATACACATCAGCCTTTAGAAGACACTATATATTGTAGAGCGTCGTCTCTGTCGCGTGCCGTTACGACAGACACGACACTATACAAAACCGAAGCTAGCCGATCATAGTCGATGTGTATTATTTTCGGCCGGCATGTGTAACACATTCCTAATTCGTTGTCACATTATTTTAAAAACATCGCACATTTCTCAATTTTATAACGGCTTGTATTTAAGTGAGCAGACAAAACCCAAATGAACATTAAATCACGATTAACAAAAACCTATTATTTTTACAATTTAGGTAAATAATTTTAAATTACTAAGAATGCTCCAGAAATGGAAAAAAAACTGGAGTATGTGATCCACCAATCCGTACTGAGCCCGAGTGGTGAATTACCACCTTAAACCCCCCCAGTAATTTACTAGGGGAGGCCTTGTGCCCTGCAGCGTGACGTTATAGACCGATATAGTCCTATTCCTTTATTGTCACCGGAGAACCTTTAAATTTGCTGCCATCAACGTGCTGCTTATTCATTATTTTTTGTTGCACATTTATATATTTCTCTTTTGTAACTAATTTTATACATACGTGTTTTGTCGTGGCAAAAAAACCTTTAGTCGGATTTTATTCCCGTCGGGGATATGACATGTAGAACTGTCAATAAAGTGTCATCATCGTACAAACACTCTGTTTGACAGTACTACATGTCATATCCCTGATTCGAATAAAAAATCGGACTTTACTTACAAATGTTCCCACGGCATAAAGGGTTAATACAAATATGCTTTACCGTCAAAAGATTTACGCGTTAATGACAATTACTCGTATTGTGAAAAAGCGCGTGATGGTCAAAAATTGAAAGCTGTCTCCTGTGAGAGCTGTCATATTTTTGAGGAAAATTTAAAAAGCATTATAAATGGATGGTAAAAATTATAAAAAGTGCTAATATACTTTCTAACTTTTTAACTAATAGGTACTAATGGCATTGCCTTGTAGTGGCATTAGATAAAGAAAAACTTTTGTCTTGTGAAAAGTTTTCAACTTTGATTTAATCATAGACGTTGTTTAAAACTGAATCCATGTTCTTCGTAAAACAGTGACTTAAACTATAATAATTTTTTTCTTTTATATCTGTAATCTTACCGCCATCATACAGGTGTCGGTAGAAAGCTTTGCAACTCAGAAAATAGTAAAGGAATTATTACGAAGTGTTGAAATTATACTAATAAAGTATGATATGTATTTTAGCCCAAAATAATAACTAATAAATCAATTTTGTCCACAGATTTATACATTCGTCATAGTCACAGCAACTGCAAGTTTGTTTTACAACGTCGTATTTGCGGTTGGAGGTATCTAGCCGCCTATCGGCTATGTGGACAATGAGCTGTAAAGAAGCTTGTATTTGTTGCATTTTTTTAATTAGCCAATAGCTAAGGTCTTTATTCCATTCTTACACAATCAGACAGAAATAGATTCAATGTAACATATTTAAGAATTAAAGTGTTTCCAATAAATTGATTATTGTAATTGTATTTTTTACAAATTGTAACACAAATGTATGTAATACCGACCTCCTACGCAAATTCGACCACGACCAAATTCGAGTTTTTGTTAAACTAATATATGTTTATATGGATACCTTTTCGAATGGATATTAGAAGAGATGTATATAGAAAAGGAAATACCTATATTATATTGCAACATCTTTCTTATTGAAAAAGCCCTTACTTAAATATAAAAAAATTAAACGAAATACAAAACAAAACAATATACAAAACTCAGCGGCCGGATTAAGAGAGAAGGTCCGAATTAGGTAGCTCTGCATTATTTTCTTTATTAAATTTGTATTTGTAGTATTATGAGTACTTTATAACAGTTCTTCTATTATTAGATCATTAGATTGTGTGTCAAGAACAAAGTTTTTATATGTGTCTTGAAGTAATGTTTTTACAAACAGAGAATAGAAGCCGAAATCCTTTGCACACCAGGCAAAAGCATCAAATGTGTCAAGAGCAACGAATCAACATATACATATCTTTAACAAATGTGTTTCAAACTTAATCCGAAAAGACAATACCCAAATTTGTATGGGCTGATCAGTTTTCATGTATATCTAAGCGGAATGATTGTTGTTGTGTTGTAATCTCTTATTAATTGGGATTAATAATAGTTTAAAACAGTTTCTAGGAACATTGAGTATTTTGGAAAAATATGTAAAGTTAGCTTATAATGTACTTTGAAATAGATGTAAAGTGAGTTTGTAATTACTTTGAGTAGCTAACCCAAATTATTATAATTAATAAATAATACAGAAAATCCAGAACTTTGTAATAACAAAAGTACAAGTGACTTACCAACGAGCACGAGTTTGAAGAAGATGCTTGTAGGCGGATGCGTGGGCACCTGACACTCATAGTACCCCGCGTCGGCAGACGTCGCGAAGCGAATATGGAGAGCCCAATCCTGATGACGTGACTTTACATTATTTTAGGTAGGTTTCAAAGAAACATACCTATTGGTGAGATCATGATTAAAAAATGTTGGAAAAAAATCGCTACATCTCGTCTAAGGTTATTAAAGGCGTGTATTTATATTTCTATGTATGTATGTTGTATTATAATATATTTGTTATATACAATAATTAGTAGGTATGTATGTACTAATTTTGTATACTTATATATGTACCTATATGTATTTAAGTAATTTGTGTTCAGTCAAAAAACACTGCTATCCACCACCCTCATGCATATCTGTTTAATCAAAGGTTAATTGGCAGAGAATGCCAACCTAGTGGCATACAGAAATTATCGTAGGGGAGTTGTGCTTAAGATGACATACTTTTTGTTTTGAGGCAAATATTTGAAAATTCAAAGGTTATAAAAAATAAATGTAAGGCTACACATTTAAAACGTTTATTTACGACACACAAAAATAAATCTTGACGCTATAGAAAACTTAATAATTGAAATAAAATAAAAAAACACAAATCATGTCCATGTGGGTAAGATGACACATATCAGTCTAAGTTGACATACCTAATTATCGGTGCACATTTCACATTTGAAAACCTTAGTTCTTGGTGCAACGCCAGCACATAGAGTGTGGCACCATCGCTTACATAATTGGCAACATACCCAATGCTCTCCTGGCTTCGATTTGCTATATAATTCGTTACAATAAAGGCATGCAGCATCGGAGTCATCAACATCATTAGCGTCCTGAGTAAAATCTTCCACAGATCCGGCCATCTGAGTCATCCTGAAGGATAGTACGCTGCACCTGCTTTCGAGCTCTAACGCTCCTGCGATTTTCCTTCTCTTTTTTCTTTTGGACTTGGGCTTTAACTTCGTCCATAAAAGGAGTGCCTGACAGAACCTGAGAGCCAGTGATTTTCCTCTACATGCTTCTTGCTTGCTCCGTAGACACTGATTTCGGAAATGGAGAAATCTCATTTAGTGCTCTTTGAGAAAGAAGGTCCACCAACGACTTGGTTAGCACGATGAACTAGATCGACTGTTGCAGGATCTATCGTATCAATCAAACAATAACAATGTTAACTATCAAATAAATACTATAAGAAAACTTAAATAATAAAATCTACTCAAACAAAGACTTAAAACTATTGTCGCATCGGTCGTCCCGAACAAAAATAAAACAAGATTTTAAAATATTCATAAACGTAAGAACTTTAGGGTAAGATGACATACTATGTCATCTTAAGCCGACCGTTGCTATGTCATCTTACCCTACGAGGTAAAAAATATTTGCCACCTTCTGCGACTTAAAAACTTTAAGGTTTCTTTAATTATTCTTCAATATTCATAACCGATATTAACCACAGTTCATATCAAAGTAGTCAAACACAACTAAAAACTTACATGATACATATTTATTGGCACAAACACTTTCAACAAAATAATATTTTCTAGTGACGAAATCAAAACAATCCACACCACATCTAAACAACGCAAGCGGTCGCTCACAAAAGTTTTGACTGGTGGCGCCATCTGTGAGCCGATGTGTGATCGTCGTTTAGGCGTTTGTAGCGCGTATATTTGAACGGATATAGGCACTATGTCATCTTACCTGAGTATGTCATCTTAAGCACAATTCCCCTATAGAAATTGTATAGAGGGCGGACTTAATCTAGGTATTAAGTCCGTAATATTTACAATTTCTATACGGAAAAGTTGAAATAAATAATTGAAAAGAATACGACTGAGTTGAGTCCAAAACATCAATAATAGGGATATGACGAAATTTGTAGACAGAGAGAGACAGAGAGGATTTCTTAATGAACTGAAATGCTGTTTGGCAGAAAGATAGTTTGGATTTAAAAATAAGATTTAAAATATCGGTTAAGTTCGAAGGTTAAACCAAATCGGTTCAGTAGTTCAACAAATATAACGGAACTTATCAAAAAATTTAAATAAAAACAGTTTTCGACTTGATAGAGAGCTAGCTACTCGTATTATGAAAAGTGTAGTCTTTAAGACACTTTACGAACCCGAAAGTTGTGAAATGAACTGCCCAAATGAGGTTTTTCTACTGAGCTACAACATAGAGTTCTTCGAGAAAGCCGTGAATAGCATTCTGCAAGGTCGGCAGCGCACCCGCATCCCATCTAGTGTTGCAGGAGTTCATGCGGTGACCACTTACCATCTTGTGGGCTGTCAGCCCGTTTGCCAGTTCTTCTATAAAAAAGTAAAAGAAACAGAACGTAACGTTTAATTTTTTTATGATAGAATTTTAATTCGTAATAATAACTAAGCGAGTTTAATCAGAACGGGTGCAACCCACAATCACACGTTTTTTTAAGTTTTTCATATTCACGAAATGCTCTAATAACGAAGGATGTTGTGACAAAAACCAAAAAAATAATCCATAATGAATTTTAATGAAAATCACTTCTAAAACTTTTTAAAACTTTAGAATTTGACGCAACTAATAAGCAGAAAATAAATTTCCATTGGGTTCCATTTATAGTAATTTGAAAATTTTGAGTTTTCAAAATACCAAAGTACCAAGTGATTCTGGTTCTGGAAATAATTAATATTTTAAGCGTATTAAGTAACTGTTACTATAAAAAAAACCATTTTAAATTATTGAAAATCAATCGTTGATCCCAAAACAATTGATTATTTTAATATCATCAGCTTATTAATTAATTGAATTATAATTTTATATCACATGAGTACCTTTCTTTAAATAAAATGTGTAGATTAACACCAGAAAAGGACCAACTCTCTAAAAAGGTCTGTATCTCTTATGGTTTTCTTTCTAAACGTTTGCTGATTTAATATAAAATATATCAGTATGTTAATAATAAAGAATTGAGAAAACTAATTTATTTTCAAGGAGATAATTGTTTACGTAACGACATTTAACAAAATGCTCATTACCTCAAATTACATGATTGTGGGCAGTGGGTTGTGGACCCCTTCTGATTATATTCGGTTTTCTCAACACATCACTCGTACATCCATCATCGTGAAATATTTACAATTGTAACTTCGTTGCTGTAGTCTTTTACCTACTACTCTTAAGGCTACTACTCGTACTACTCGTACCTACTACTCGTAGGGCAACCTTGTGGTGGTTGCCCTAGGAGATGTATATCTAACAGTGGATAGATACATACATGTAATACCATTTTCATTTGCTGTGTAAGTATGTTAAATGTATGGTATCAATCGATTTTGTCATTATCCAAATTACTGACTGGCTTGTTTATTTTGAAACTAATGGTTTCGTGTAAACACACAAGTTGATACATATACAAGTGTAAGTTGATACATACCAATAATATTCGGTTTTATAGACTGAGTTATTACTTTTATTAAAATCACAAAATTTTCTGATGTTGTTACCAAACGGCAATGACATTTAAAAAAGCGCATTGCGTGTCTAAAGGATATTAAAGGGCAAGTGATTGAGCGATTGGCTCATCAATAAATCTCTGAACCCTCTGAAGATTTTAAATATTTACGGAAAAAATCATTTACTTAATCGCCAAAATGATTAGCTTGAGTTTCACTTTCAATTTCCAATGCAGACTCTTTGGGAGTATTTCAAATGGTGAATAAACTTCAAAGTGGTTTAAAAAAACATATTCATTTGCAATTTTAACGAGTAAAACTTATGTGGATTTGAATTTGATAAGATCATACAAGATCATACAATAATACAAGAATCATACAAAAGTCGTGATGTATTGTTATAGTTAAGTACTATAAAGTAAGTACAAGTGTAATACTCTTAATTGGTATGAATAATTATCGCCACACTCAATAGGTATTTATTTATTGATCTAAGAACACACTCTTTATGGTATAACTAAACTGGATGGCAAAAATTCCGGGTCGCTAATAAATGGCGTGATAGTTTCTTAAATACATAAGACTAATTTGCGAAACTATAGTATATTGTAGATGACTGATTAATATATATAAAAAAATGTGTAACACGTTCTGTACACTATATAACTTTAATTAAATACTAAAAAAATTAGAAAATTTAGAAAATAATTTAATTTAGAAAATTTCGCTTCTAACTTATGACAACAAAAATACACTTCGCAGTAAATCTTAAAAAATAAAAGGTTTTTTGTCAATTTAATATTTTGTATTTCCTCCACGAGCCCGTATCACTTCAATAAGACGATGTGGCATGCTGTAAACCAAATTTTTAATACGATTTTGGTCTATGTTTGCCCATTCTTCCACTAGCGCAGTCTTTAACTCGTGTAAGGTAACGGGAGCAGGAGAGCGTTGTCTCACGCATCTCCCGAGCTCGTCCCATGCATGTTCTATGGGATTTAAGTCTGGGCTGCGAGCTGGCCACTCCATGCAGGTAATACCGACGTCTTGAATATACATATTGACCAAATGAGCAGTATGTGGTCGCGCATTATCGTGCATAAGAATGGAAATTGCACCCATAATTCACTAAGAATGGACCAGCATGCTCATTTAAAATCTCTCCTACGTATCTGACAGCAGTCAGAGAACCGTTTTCTATGATCACTAACTCCGTGCGATCCTCTGAAGATATCCCAGCCCAAACCATTATTGATCCTCCACCGAATGGCACCTTTTCTTCAAAACACGCTTGATGATACCGTTCTCCTGGCCGTCTAAATACTCTTCGTCTCCCGTCGTGCGTAAATAAACAAAATCTGGACTCATCGGAAAACATAACCTTGGACCAATATTCATCTGTCCATCGGATGTGTTTTCGAGCAAACCGTAACCTGGCAACTCGATGTTCTCTGAGCAGTTTGGGGCTGTTTGATGGTCTATAAGGCTTTATATCAGCTTCACGAAGACGTCGCAGAATCGTATTAGAGCTCACATTGTTGTGGTGAATTTCTTGAAGACTGTTTCGGACCTGAACAGCCGTGAGATGTCGATTTCTTAACATAGTGCTCACGATGAATCGGTCTTCTCGTGTAGTTGTGCACCTTGGCCTGCCATTTCCTGGTCTCCTGATGTTCATGCCGGTCTCTTGAAATCGCTGGAGTACTCTTTGGACCGTTGATAAAGATACTCCTACTGTTCTAGCAGTGCTACGCTGACTTCTTCCTTCTTGTACCATGGTAATAATCCGTGTACATTCTTCAGGTGATAACGACATCATATTGCATTGAATACTCTGATCAATCCAAGGAACCATTTATAATGACAGCTTCGTTTGAAACAAAAGCAGAAAAAATATTCTTTTCCTAATTTTAAATTTTGAAATTTTTCAAAATGCAGAATATTTTTTTTTAAATCTGTAACTTGTACAAATGAAACCTCTTTAGAGATTTAGAACAAGCATTAGTAACCTCCTTACTACATATTATTTATTCGAGCGATCTAGGTATATAATTTATGGAGATATCACGGTTTTTATTAGCGACCCGGAATTTTTGCCATCCAGTGTATTAATTATTGTAGGTTTGAAAATTGTAGACCCACTCCTTATACGAATATAGTGAGTAATGTGCAGTTTTATATTCGTAAACGACGTGTTTCTGCAAGTACAAAGAAGTATGAAAACAATACTGTAACTTCGATATTTTGACAATTAGGCAACTGGTGATTATGGAATACAATCAACACATAAGATTTTGTTTTATTTGAAATTGTATCAAAAATATTCACTTATTGAATGAAAAGTTTGTAATATGATAGTTATTAATAGATAATTGTTTTTATGAATAAAGATTAAATTATTCGATTAAAACACAAATGATAAGTTACATCCATGTTCTCAAGTGCTACTGGCTCAATAAACAAATGTGCATTGGGTGCATGCATTTGTCGCATTTGATGATTGATATGAACGTACCAACAAAACAAGCTGTATTAAACACATACATGTTCTCGTGTGAGAGAAGTCAAATTAATGTTTAGTTATACGCAAGACAGAAATTTAAGAAAGGATGCTTATAATTATTGTAATCAAACACCCGATAAAATAATTTGATTTTCATACAATGTTACTCACCTTGACGTGTCTTCCGTGAGCAGAGAAGAATCTGCTGTCCGCACTGTATGTCACAAGTCCTACCGATAGTAATGAATAGTCCTTCTTGCGGATCCACGTCACCTGAAAGAAGGTTCTTCGTCAGGAAATACTTTAAATAAATTAATATTTATATTTATCATTATACTTAAATATATATTTCAAATCACTGTAAATCTTCCATAAAAATAAATGAACAAATAGAGCAGTGCACAACATCGGTTTAAAGAAATTTTCGTTTCTCAAAAGAAACATTACATTGTTTACTTAAACTAGGAGAAATTAACAGAACATAAACTTAACTGTACCTACTCGTACATTAACTTAACGCGAGGGAAAGTTCAATTTTCAAGCACTTCAGTTAAAACACGTTCTAAATCCAGATTCTCTATGTAAGGAAAATATGAATTATATTAGAAAGTTGAAGTTTTTAAGTACTCCATCAAGAAACTTGCTACTAGCGGGGTTTAAAACTTGGGTACGAATGAATACCTTGTAAATTATAACCTTGATGGTAAGATAGATAGGATAGATGGAAAAAACTTTTTAAATAGGTCAGATAACTTGTATGGTTTGAATGATAAGTAACTCTGAAAAAGGTTAATTAATTTCTACTTCAATAATTAGTTGCTAAGTTTATTAGATGAAAAACATTTTAAAAGAGATGGAAAGATAATAACGACTCAAACAAATTCAAATTCGCATAAAACGCTTTAAATTTTATGATTCATTAACTTAATGTTTGCATCTAATTATTGTAGCTTGTAGCGTTTATTTTGTATCTTAAGATCTAAAAGTCAAAGATAGGTCAAATAAATATTTACAGTTGTGTAGGAAAGTAAGCGAATATAAACGTAGTCCACTATACTCTGCTCTTGTTCGTAGAAACAATTAGGAATTTACAAAGAACATTATTTTTATTAAAGACTTACTTACTGAAAGTAATTTGGCTAGATAATCTTTACCTAGAATTTAACTGTAGATACGTTTTATATATATAGTTGCTACTTACTTTAAACTTGGCAATTAAAGAGCGTTTCATCTTGCTCCGGTAAAATTATTGACGAATAACAAATTATAACAATCTATCTATTCATTCTCTATATAATATAATCTATATAATCTATCTATCTATCTAAGAAACATTCATTTTCATATACATATGTATATGAAATGTATATTCATATATGGTATATGAAAATGAATGTTTCTTTGTTTGTCCCGTATGCGTTCCTATACCATTCATCCGACTGCGATGAAACTTTGGTGAGTTGTGCGCACGGGCATGGTTTCTGAATTAGTACAACCATTTTACAATAGGTGGCGCGCGATAAATTGAAGACCAGGCGAACGAAGTCGCGGGCAACAGCTAGTATCATATAGAAATGTAGAACCACTTCTTATATAGCAAGTTATTTTTCTAAGTCCATTTGCAATTTTACAATCTACAAGTTACAATGAAATTATTTAGGATTATTTATATTTTGACTGTTTCCAAAGTTAACAATTGGCCGTATGGTGTTGGCGGGCTTTAGAATAGCTCCACCCGCCGCAAAAGCAAAAGCCGCAACCACAAGCCCTGAGGAACTACACCACCTCTAAAATCCTAATAGTTGCCAGCCTGGCACGCCCTAGACGTCTCCGATGATCTAATTCCTGCTGCCCATACGGTTCTTACATTACACTCACAGGCTACACATATACACCGTGCGCGACGGCGGAGATGAGGACGCCCTCCTCGCTACACTGAACACACACCGTCTTTCAGCCAACAATTTTACCAGGTATCGGCACGTGCCTGGACGCTTCTCACCGACTCGCGATCCCGCGGTACCCTCCCAAAGCAACGCACTAAGCTGAGGTCCGTTCCTTCCGCTAGTCTACTGACGGGGGAGTAAGGGCTCTTCCGTCTACCCCCGTCTTGTTGCTACACATACTATTTGCCCTAATCCATATATATCCGGTGACGTTTGACATTAGGCCGCAACAAAAAACACCTATAAATGAGCGGTTTCGCCAACCCGCTTGGCCATACACCCTCCTGCACAAGACAATGTGCATGTGGAGGCCCATGTCCAGCAGTGGACAATAAAAGAGCTGGTAATGGTAAGTAATGTTAACAATTAATTAATTGTATTTTAATAAAATAAAATGTATTTGTTTATTTGCATTCAAAATTTCCCCGTTTACAGGTAACCGCGTCATTAATTGCGGTCTCATCCCCGTTCAACCGAGCGAGCTGAACGTACAAAATACTCATAATTATTAGTTAATTAATGCATAATAAAACAAGGAAATGTTTAATAGATGAGGCAGCTGTATCCTGATTCATTAATATGATTTATTTATTTTTAATTGAGCAAGTAATCATTAACATTGTTCACATTTCATTTGTTGTTAATTTTTACCTTCTGTTTAACCTTCTATTGTTTAAACGAGTTTTGAGCTATAATCGTTAATTATTATAAGTAATTTATCTTGACTGTCACATTAGGGAGATTTAAAGGAGATCCATCGTTACCGATTTAACGGCATTTTTCTAAAAATACCAGGTAAATAATAACGAAAATAACGGACCGACGGCCGCTTGCCATCGGTTTTTTTTAAACAAAAATTGACTATTTATTCATTAGACTTGCAATCTATTTCTCAAAATTACATAAAGATAAAACATTACACACACTATATAGTCAAAGATGGTGTTTGGTGGTGAGCCTTGGCAGGCCAAGGCTCACCATCATCGGCAGAGGATAGACACACGACATAAACTTTATTTTTGTCAATCGGATTTATATATATGAACTATGCGAATAGGTATATAATGTACTAAAACTATATATTCAAGATCATCATTTAACGTCCCATGAGCATGTGCACTGCAGAGCATGAGCCTCTAGTAAATCACTAACAAGTTTGGAGCTATAATCCACCACGCTTGCTCCAGATTTAATTGGACACAAATGTCCCATTTTTTGTAAATTGCCCTAAATTGGTGCCCTCGGCGGTCAAGAATAACATTCTGAGGAAACTAGCATGCTCGAGGAAATAAATATATTATTTGAGCTAATAACCAAAAATTCCTGAAACAATTTAATGTCGGATCTTTTATTCGAGTCAGGGATATAACATGTCAGAGTGATATTTGTACGGAGATGACACTTTATTGACAGTTCCATATGTCATATCCCAGACTCGAATAAAGTTTCTAAAGTCGTATGCGAAATATATGAATCATTTAAGGTAAATATTTTCATTTTTGCAGTTGCTAAATTTTGTATTATTTTTAGATTTGTACAAGATGGTATAATAAATTTAATAATAATAATGAGTTAATAACTAACAAATTTTGTAATAATTTATAATGTAGTTTTAATTAATAATAGATATACCTAATGTAACATTTGCTGTGCCCTGTCACGGTGTTGTTAGACATTAATTATGTACTAAAATTTGCAAATTAAATGAAATAAATAAATGACTTACCGTATTTTCAGTAATGTCGCTAACTTCGCAGTGCAGAACAGCTGTAGTCCCTATTTGAGCTATAACTGTTGTACAATTTTCAGTCAAAAATATACCACTTTTAGCTCCTTTTCCACTTAATTTATTAACAGCTGACGCTGTGGAATCTCTGTACATTTTCTTAACTTTATTTAAAGACTTTGATAACGATTTCTCATCTAATTCCTGGACTACTTCTTTATCTAACCTTTCATGTTTTAAATGGTGCCTTTCTCGAGCTATGAGCTCATTTAATTCTTCTTCTATAACATTATCTATATTATGTACATCTGTATAATCTTTATCTAACGTCAGCCGGAGAGGTTTTGGTAGCTTTGGATATGTGGCTTGTGTGTTAATAATATATTCAGTTGAAGTTCTAAACGCTTCCGTCGAACCGTCGTCAGGTTCTGTTGTTGTATAAATTATAGTTGATTGTGTCGTTGAAGTTGTTGTTCTCCTTCGATGCCCTGAAATTAACATTTAATTAGATTTCTGAAACTTACATAGATAGTTTTATGAAGTTAGAATAACTTCGTAAAGTATTTATATATTTAAACGGGTCGTGTCGCGAATGTTTACCTCATTTATTTTACATGGTTGGTGCAACCCAACCGAAACGTCGAGTTAAAAAGATAATTAGATAGAGTTAAGGCCCGTTTAAATAGATAAATATATGTGAAAAAAGAAGAAAATCTCAAATGTTAACGTTGTGAATTATAAGTTGATTCTTCACATTCCTCTTTCCTAGGCGCTTAATATACTTATACTATAAAGGCTAGGAATTAAATCAGTGTATCGAAATTCATTAACATTCACAATATTTACCGTGTGGTCGGTTTTTCACACGTAATGACGCCCACGTAAATCGCGAAATTAAAGTATTATTCGAAGTACGTTTATTTGAATTGTCAAAACACGAAACATAATGTAATAAACTGGGCTCTATATTAGTCCTCGAATTGGGCTGAAAATCGTCTCTTTCAAATTCCCACCCCCTCCTCTACTTTTTATTCACGATCTTTCACTGTGAAAGCGGTCCCGTTATGGAATGCGCTACCTCTAACTATGAGACGCGCTCAAACATTAATTAGTTTTAACTTAAAAACTTTTTAAGAGCCAAATCAAGGCATCAGTAATTTCCAGTATCCGTAATCAGTCAGTAATCAACTCAGTAATTTCCGTACTCTTTCTTTCAGTACTTGTTTATCTACTAAGTTCTCTACTTTGTTCAGTGCTCAGTTTCTTTAAATTCTATGTTTTTTGCTTCTATTTCCCATATTATGTATGTTTATATTTTTGGGGTACCTATGTATATATATATTTATATAGATATATTTATGTATATATTTATGTTATATTTGTATGTGTGTATGCATCCATGTATTTTATTCACCTTAAGTAAGTGTATATGTATAAAATATTATTATTAAGTTATATTATGTTGATTTGATATTAATTAAAATTGCACTATCTACCTATTTCTGATATTCTTATCTGTTTTCTCCTTACCACCCAAAGGTTGGTTGGAAGAGATCGCTTTGGCGATGAGGCCGCCTGTTGCACTTTTGACTTAGTCTTTTAAGACAATTTAAGCAAGTAACTCGAATTACTTGCTTAAATTGTCTTTTATGTACGAGGTCTTGAGTATTTATGTACGAGGATCATTTGATTTATAATTCATTTCCAGTCTATACTCCAACTTCAAAGGGTCATTAATTATTTCTGAGTCTAGGTTATAAATAGAGGCGACAGAGTACCTCGATAAACGTCAAGCCTTAGGTAACACTGCGAAGAGAGCTCTTGAATAGGATGCGAAAGAAGGTCATAAGACTCATAAGTGTAGATGTAATGGTACTGAAAGTGCTTTGAGCACGCTTGAGCTGAAATCAACTGACACATTTTATTAAAAGAGGAAAACTAAAGAACTTCTTACTACTCCTTACCGACGATGAAGTACTATACTCTATATAAGAGGTTACCTATTTTAAGTATTTACCTCCTACGGGATTAATATAATAATATGATATTAGATGCTATGATTGAGACTTAGTTTTATTTATAATGGATACAATAGATTTTTTTAAAGAAAGAAGGTGGCAATTAAGCCTACAGTCCACCTGGTGGTAAGTGGCTACTGTCGTCTATAGACATTCGCAGTACATGCGTCAAATGTTGGGTTAGGTTAGTCATTCCAAACTTCAGTCCAAAATAATAAACGGATGCGCTGTTTAACTTTGTAGATGTAGGAATCGATTTGTAGGAAGGGTCGTGAAATTGGGTGGGATAGAATAGTATGCGATGGGAATGGGCTCAAATGCTAAAGTGAGCAATTAATAATTGCTACTTAGAGACTATAAACTTTACTAAATATTTCGTCTTCAGTTCCGGAACCCTTTTTTGACCACGATTTAGATAGCAAGTACGAAATTTTTTTATTAAATTGAAATTCTTTACGTAAATTTAGAAATTTGGTATTGTAAAATGAAATAATTGTAAAATTGTTGCTTGGCGCGTTCATGATGTAGGGCGTTGCTACACTATTTAAAGTAATAATTTTATTGCAAGAACAAAACTAAAGCACGCGCCACGAGCAGGAAGAATTTCGGTCATTGACATGAGATCAGCCAAGACTCAACGGTAAAGAGGTTTGTATGAAATTATCGAACACCTACCACTTTACTATACGCCTCATATTAAGGTTCGATACCATGAGGGGTCCGGTAAAGTGCTCGTATTCATACAAATCTTTTTACCGTTCAGTCTTAGCCGACTCATGTCGATGACGGAAGTTCTTCTTGCTCGTGGCGCGCGCTTTATAGAACAAAACCCAGTTAAACTTAATATATACAGCTTATTATCTACGGTAAAGTGCCGTAAGGTATCTAACAAAATAATATGACAGAGGACAAACATTACGTAACATTGTATTGCATAAGAGGTTTTCCAGATAATGCGGGAATAATTAAGCACAATTTTTATCAAACTGAGAAAAACAAAAAAAAACTATTTTTTGAATAAACAAAGTAAATAGTTTTAAATTTCTAAGAAATTCAATAATACAAAGTCGTGTTTCTTGATTGTCACTAGAGAACCTAAATCTGACTCCACCTTTACATTTGCTATCATCGATTTGCTTCAGTATTTTCTGTAGCTCATTTGGTTACTTCTCATTGAGAAATGTTTCAGAATATATCCCGTGGCATGACTTGACATATTAAATGGATCAGTTCATACAATTTCATGTTCACAAAATGTCAGGTCACGGAACTTTTCACCTCTGGTTAATTTGAATTAATAGGGACTAGTATATCGGGTCAGGTGGATTGATCATTAAAAATGTATGGTATTAAGTCTGTTTGTCAACTATATTTAGGTATTATTGATTTTTAAAAATGACTATCTTTAGACACTTCACGCTTTTGATCAATCATTCAAAAAAATATTGTATTATCTGACGTTATTCTACGAGTATAATGCTAAATGAAAGTTGTATAATGCGTGTCGTAATAAAATGACGTTTCTTTATTTTATTATTACAGTGTGAGTCAAAAACCTTGCCTTTTTTGTGATGTCTTGTAAAATTTCCGAAAACACTACCCAATCTTTGCTGGTTTCTTGTAGTACACAGCTCCAACGATTTCATGTCATCAGCACTCTGTGCGACTAATATGGAAGACCTCTGCGACTCCATAGCACTTGTGTTCAACAATTCAACTTTGAGTAACAGAACAACAGTGGCATAGAGTAGTTTACAGCAAAACATTGTTTTGGCACTGTATGTTTTTAATGTCACATTTGTACCGAAATCAGTTCGACTGTTACACTTAAGTTTATAGTCATTGTTAATTACACTGTGCTATCTTAGATGGTTTGAGTCAGTTTTTGAGTCTGCTTCACTCCGCATTCTGTAAAGAAAGAAAATCAGTATTACAATTAAAATATCGTGAACAATTGCTTTTTTAGGGGCTTTTCTTTGGTTCATGTTGTGTGGAATAGAAGTCAGTAAATCAGCTATCACACATGTTAGAGGTATGAAATAGACCAAACAGTTTGTTGCAAACCGTTAGTAGTCAGCGTTTGCAAATATTGAGAATCATTAACATAGCCTTCGTAACTGAACTGGTATACCTATACATTGGGCCGCAAAGAAACCGCGTCGGTTATAAAAACCGTGATAACTTTTAATATATTTAAACAATGTTCATAAAATAAAAACTGAATTAATGTTAATTTAATAACAAATATATATATATATATATATTAAATATATATATAAAAATTAATATATATTTAAGAAAATTAGAACAGAGATGATCAAGAACAACAGAGCAATTAACCCGTCTTAATAATACGACGTAACACAGGATTATACTTTCCCGTACTTTTATATTTTTTCCTACAAATATTTTCGTTTGCCCCCGCGTAGCTTTCGCAAAAGGTAATAATTGTCACGTTCGATATTTCGATAAGTATTGATTATTTCTTTCTATAAGATTATTTTTATCTATTTCTTTATTTTTATAAGAAAGAAAGCAGACGGCCCAGTGATTCACTTAATGGTAAGTGACTACCGTCGCCCCTTCAACCTTCAATACCTTCAACACCAGTGTATATTGGTGCGCTGCCGACCTTGTAGAATCTATTCACAGCTTTAATGAAAAATCCCTTGTCATAGTAATAACAGAAAGACCTCTTTATCAATCAGAACAGTTTGATGGAATCCGTTTCATTAATTTCTCGTTTTACACGTTTTCTTAATTAACTCTAATTCCAAAATCGATGTAAACTGGACAATTTAAGGAAATTAATCGTATTAGGTTGAAGATTTTATTGCCTCTGATTACTCCTCTGGGGTATTACAATTGCGAACTAATGTTTTAAGCTGGCCGCTCGCCAGGTCCACCGGCACTGATAAATCTAGGAGTGGTGCATCGGTGCTTTAATGATTTATTACGATGTTAGACGATGTTTTAGACTTCTATACTTATTAAAAGGCTTTTGCATAAACTAAGAACAATAAGAATTACTATGAATTATAAGATAGAAACAGATAATGGGTAAAGAGAAGAATGGCTTCCTTTTCTTCTCTTTATCCGTTCTTTATCTCTGTATAGGGTCACAGAAAGTGGCACAAAAGAAAAGTAGACTGTATCTATAAATGGAAAGTGGAATCATACGCGTTTTAAGAAAATTCTTAATAAATAAATACATAATATACCAATATTTTAAGACAGAGATGTAGGTTTGAGAAGAAACCACTCTATTCCTATCCCCTTAGCCAAGTTGAGAATTTGCAATCACAAACCACTTTTGCTGTCAGTTTTGACTAGATAACTTTATTAAATTCCTATTCATAATCGCAGAGTCGACAAACAATAGCATTGATTTATTTTTATCAAACTTCTGCCACTCATACTAATATATAACCAAATTACACCGTTACAAGTAAAAGCTTACTACAAGCCATTAGTACCTAACCATTCACTAACTTTGCAGTCCATTTATGTAACAATAAAACAGTATTTTTTTAGAATCAATCGATACTTTCTAGTGTTGTACTTAAGTATTCAGAGCAGACGTCGACCGGTGTCCGTTTGCTGGGTAGTAACAAGTGATTAGAAAAGAATTGAATACTGTTAACGTGTTTTAATCGAGTTTGGATCGAGTTCACATCTAGTAGGTACTCCAGAAACAGAGTAAGTAAGTAACTTTATTAAGTGAATAAAGTGAATAATAAAGTGAATAAGTGAATACAGCAAAGAATAAAGTGAAAGTGATACAAAAGTATAACTAAGTATGCAAAAGGTAGGCCTTATCGCTAACGCGATCTCTTACATGTAACCTTAGGACGGGAAGATATGTATGCGAACACAAGCTGAACCTCGCATCAATGTTTATAATCTTCACACTATTTACTACGTATGATGCTGAAATGTATTCTGATGTTTACAATGCTAACGAACATGATGCACGTCATGAATGCGAGAAGCTAGTTGTATAATTCAAAATGAGCAGACGAGAATAATAAGTCTCCATTTGCAAACATATCGAAAGATTAAGATTGAGTTGCTGAATTTGCTGTAATAATATTTAAAAAGTTTATTTGAAATGGTGACTCGTATTAAAATTTGTCTTGATTTAAGATAACAAGGAAAAAGTCTCGATTACCATTAGAACTTCTCATTTATTATTCAGCTAGTGACAATTATCGAATAATTACCTAATAAATAACTGCTCACAAAACACACACATACATACAATACGAGGTAAAATAGTGTCGTAAACGGAAAAGAGTCACTCTATTTTTCATTTTTTAAGGACGGCTGAGTTGTTAGTGAGAAGGAGATGTTATCCACCGTCACCGTCTCGTTAATGAGGCTTCGAGAGACGGTGAATGACATGAAAGCCTGTCTCAAAAAACGACGAGGGTCAGTGATATAGTATTCAGAACCGAAAGTATTCATCATTTTCCCATATGAAAACAGCAGTCGTGCGCGGAAGAGCATGCTTATAAATACAATGCCTCGTCAATGTACGCACATATATTTCAGCATGAAATTCTTAACTTCGTGAAAGTATCCTCGTGTCCGTGTGCGCTTTGAGTTGTGACAATTCAATAGCACTGGAGCACAGGTTATTACAGAATCACGACGAGGATCCACTGTGGATGTATTTTTATTTTATTTATCTATTAGACAAGAAAAACGGTCATGATTAACACCTTTCTAAAGAATGGAGCTCAACAGTCGTCCAAAAAAGAACATTGCCCTTGGTGTTGTGTTAATAGTAACCCAACTAGACTAAGGTCTGTACTTGGGTTCACTGTTAAAAGCCTTCCAAATTGAAAAAGTCTAAACTAGGCGGTTCTACTTCGGATAATTATGTGCCTCTTTATTTGAATTTTGAATAATGTAATTAAGGTAAGTTATTTACGAGTATGTAATGTACTTAGATTTTTAAATAGATAGGGATTTAGTTTATAGATATGCACATATTTTTTTATAGACTTGTGGGCGGACGAGCAAGCGGTCCCACGTGATGGTAAGTGTTACCGCCGCCCATGGACACCTGCAACACCAGAGGGTATGCGCAGAGGGTATGACCTTGCAAAATCCTATTCACAGCTCTCTTGAAGAATCCCATATCGTAGCTTAATGGAAATACCTCTTGAGGCAGTTCGTTCCACAGCCTAGGAGTTCGCGGTATAAAATGATTTTTAGACCGAACAGTTCGCGACACCTCCGTATCGAGGAAATGCGGATGGACCGCACTTCTGTAACGGGCGATACGGTTGTAGAAACCAGAGGTGGGAAGTATATTGAACATTTCCGCATTTTCCATTGTACAGGTAGTAGAACACACAGAGAAACGCAACGTCTCTCCGAATGCATACATATACATACACATAATATATAACATACAGCATATATATTACAACGTAGTGAATTATAATCCAGTATAATTAAGTATCCATTCATTTTAATTATACATTTATTTGCAGGACTTTAATACTATTTGAAAAATAAATCACCCAGCTGACGTGAGTCGTAATATTGGTAGTGTAGTTTTACCTATTTAGTTGAAATTCAAGTTTTAGTAGTTAGTCGAGTTTTATAGCTTAAGATCACCTAAGTGTTCTAGACTTGTCTATGTTACTATAGGATAGACATAAAAAAATATGTGGATTAGATGGATTTGGGAATGGAGCGATGAATGGTGAAATTTCATTCTAATATTCATTCTAATTCATTCGTTCTAATTCATTCATCAGCTAGCTAATTTGTGCCATAATGCTATGAATTCATCTGGATTTGTTTCTCTTAGGTATCTTTAGTCTAATTTCTAAGATGTTTGTATTATATGTGGGTTCTGTGGTTGGATCGACGTAATAAGTGATACTGTCTGGAAGATAATGATATAAACGTAGAGCAATTGACTAAAAGTGTTTTTTGGCAAAAGTTAAATTTGTATATAGAGCGTTGTACCTACTAGGCTGCTAATGGCAAAATTTGGAGATATTTTAAATCATAACTTGCCATACATAAATGTTACGCAGTGTGAGAACCTTAAAAATTTGGTGTTCAGGGCGCATTAACTAGTCTAAATTAATTTAGTACCACCAGTCCACGGTAGATGTCGCTGTACCTCGCGGAAACACGCTATCGTTAGTAAACCTCAGAATGTAAGAGCAAGTTCAGAATTTTACTTTTTAATTAGAAACTGAAGCAGTCATAATTATTTGATTTGCACCCAAATTTACTATACAGGGCGCCCTGGTTGAAGTTCGGGCAAAGAACATTTAGAAAAGCTTTTTTGAAGAAAATCTAATGGGTGTTTTATTTAAAATCTTCAAATTTAGTTTTTGAATTGTTTGTATTTTATTAAGGAGTGTCGTTTCACAAGCTCCCCGTGCTATAATCCCATACATGAGCAGGGATTGCGTTAGGGCGTAGTATTTTTGGCTGAGATTATTATTAAACTCCCCGTAGAGATAACCTTATTTTTCCCGTAGTTGACTGAATTTTGTGATCCCATTGAAGATGTTGATCTATTATGATGCCTTGATCTAGGTTGTGGTGGAGGTGGGGTGGCTCGGCCGGGAAACTTCCTCGTGTGCCCGCCCGGTCTGTCGCTGGTCTATTTGTCCCTCTGGATACGTTCGCAGGGAACGATGGCTCAACGACAGATCCGGGACGGTGCACCCTGGGCAACAGTCAGCAACTTTTCTTTTCTTCGGAGATTTAATTGGCTGTTGCCTAATATACTGGCAAAGGGAAGGTAGGGAGGTGGAGTCCGATTTGGTCTTTCGCCTTCGAGACGGTGGCATTTCTCTGCATGTCCCTCTGAATGAGCAGAAGGCATAGCGGAGAACAAAGTAGTCGGCCCTGGTATCCCAGTTATAGGAATTAGGCAGGGATAGGAGAGGTTGGGGCTACAGCCGAAAGGGTGTGGCATTTTACCGTAGCCCCGGGTCTTGCCTTAAGTGGCCGGACTGCGAGGAGTTCACCTCTATAAAAAAAAACCTAATTCCTGACGTTGGGGCGCCCCTCGGGGCCTATCGCGGCGTCAAGATGCTCGGCATCGAGCGGCTGAGGGGCTTATCAGTAGTGAGTGGCCAACCCTGGGATACCACCTGACCTCCCAATGGTATTAGGGTTACGCAGACACAGGGGGAACTACCTGGGTGGACTGTATATTTCCCCCATACTCGTGGGAACAACATGGAAAAAATTGAAAACACAAAAACCATGAAGAAGAAAGATGACGTGGCAGGACCTTACGTGGTCTCATTACGAGGTAGGCGCTACAATCGCGGACGGACGCGGACACCAGGTCGAAACGCAGCCTCCTGCGCCCAGAGGAGCTCGCGAAGGTGATGCAGGCTCAGCCAACGGCTCAACTTGGCGTCTGCATTTCCAAAGGCTTGGCAATAATAGAGAGGATCGCAGACAAGTCCCGAAATCTAAAAGGCGGGTTCGTCCGCGATCTGTGCGTGGCGGCACGGTCGGTCCAGACCGTGAAGGAGGTGCTAGCGCAGCGGTTGTCCGCTGATGCCAATGTGGTAAAGCTCGAGAGGGAAAACGCGGAGCTGCGTTCTCAAATCTCCGGCCTATCTGGAGGGCATTGTTGGGGCATATCTTCGCGACAGGTACAACCAGTACGTGGGGCGGGATGGAACATTGCACCGGAGGGAGGTGCTCTGCGGGGTTCCACAGGGGTCTGTCGAATCCGCTTTTGTGGAATCTCACATACGATGCGGTCTTGCGAATCGATCTCCCCACCGGAGTCAACATCGTCTGATACGCAGACGACACTCGTGCTGGCCGGTGGGGACAGCTTTGAGGGGACCATTGAGCTTGCCGATCTTAGGGTGGTAAGCGTCGGTAGCTGGAAAATCTGCGAGTTGAGTCTTCGGACATCTCCCCATAAAACCGAGGCGCTAAGGTTCCATAAACTACCGAGGACTAAGGAACCACCCAGCTTGTCGATTCGCGTAGGTGATACGCACGTCTGGGTGGGTCGATACATAAAGTACCTCGGTCTCACCCTGGACGGTCGCTGGGGTTTTGAGGAGCATTTGGAGCGAGTGGTTCCTCGGATCGAGAGGGTAGCGGGTACCATGCACAGACTACTGCCCAATCTCGGGGGACCGAGGGAGGAAATTCGCCACCTCTACGCGCGGGTTATGCGATCGATGGCCCTCTATGGGACGCCTGTATGGTGGAACAGGCTGTCTGTCGGGTGTCCGACACTGCAGAGCCAAGTTCAATAGCCTGCAGCGGCAGATGGCCATCAAAATCGTGCGAGGATACCGCACGATATCCTTTGAGGCGGTAACAGTCCTGGCGCGCTTCCCGCCCCTGGACATCCTGGCGGATATGGATGCGAGGGTCTACGACCGGATTCGTGTCACCCGACGAGGGGGCGGGGACTGGGCAGCGACAACGCTCGAAGCGCTGAGGCGGTAGGAGCGACGGCGTGCGTTCGAAGTGTGGCGCGAGCGCCTCGCAGAGGACCGATGTGTGCCAACGCGTTGTCGGCGCGATACTGCCATGCTTCGAGACCTGGCTGCGGAGGGAGGGGTGAGTCACGTACAGACTCACCCAGATACTCACCGGACACGGTTGCTTCTGTGAGTATCTGAGCAGAATCGGACGCGAGGCGACGGCGCAATGCCACCACTGTAGAGGGGACCGGGATTCCGCTCAGCACACGCTCGAGGAGTGTCCAGCTTGGGACTCGGAGCGGCGGACCCTAGTCCAGGAGATCGGGCAGGACCTGTCCATTCTGGGACTAGTGTCGGCTATGCTGACAGGGGAATCGGCGTAGAGGGGCCTGGCCTTATTCCGCGAAACCATCCTGGTTCAGTAGGCCGCCGAGCGGGATCGGGAGAGAGCTGATCCCGCTCGAAGCCGGAGGTGCCGGGCCAGCGGCGACAATCGCCCCGGCTCCTCAGCCCAGTAGTCTAGGGCTTAGAATATAGACACAGTACACCCTGCTTGTCGTAAGAGGCGACTAAAAGGGGATAACGGGCCCGCGGCCGCTCGGAGTGGGGACTCTGTGCGCCCGTTCATGCGGCCCAAGAGAGGACGGCAGCACGTTGTGGACCAGTGCTGCCGTGAACACTGCGAGGGTGTTGGGGGAGACACATATAGTCTCCCCAGAGAATGTAGTAAAGTCGTAACACTGGAGGGGTACCGTTGCGTTCCGCTGGAAATCCGGGGCCCCTCTATGCGTGTGTTGAGAAGGACCACCGACGGGGTTTTAGTGGGCATGAATCCCACATAACCCGGCCATCCCCCCAGAGGGTCCCCACCATGACCACAAAAAAAAAGGTTGTTGTGGTGGAGGTATTTTGCAGTACTCCAAAGTTATTATAACACATTCACTCATGAAATATATGCAGTTTAATTTCTATCCGTATGGTAGGTAGGCCTTTTTGGTTGGAGCAAATGACAATATTAGTGTTTTATCTTCATTAAAAGTAGAGGTAATTGGTAGCTAATTAACCATCAGTTGATTCCTAGACTGTTAGAAATAGGTCTTGCCACCATACAAAATCTCCGGCACTTCTCATCCAGCCGACAACGACGACTACTACGTTATCAAACAACCTTATCATTATCATCCTGCCACTATCGACAACTTTCTTGAAGGGGCGGCTTGCTTCTTGAGCATAAGGAAATATAGCTAATCGTCTGTCTTTAGGACTAGAGCCATAAGTACAAATGAATAATGCCAAATAATTGATGGATCGCGTGACTAAAAGCGACAAGACAATTTGACAACTTAAAAACACTGGCCATGATAGGTACGGGCGTTTGTCAAAGATCCTGAATAATAGATAGCCAAGAAAAAGCGTGTCAATATGTTTAACGTGAAACGAAAGAAGGCCGGTGGTAATTGCTGTCAGCTTCTTTGTAATTTGCCGTAATAATTTATGCACGAAGTTCCTTCTAAATGTTATTATACAAAACCGTTACAAAAACGAAAACATTTCGTTTATATTATTACGTTCGTTTATTCTTAATAATAAATAACCTAACCCAGAAATATTATTTAGATCATAAACAATGAAAACACTAATGTGTGGTTTCTTCAGCTTTGGTACCACCTCATCTCTTCCCGTGGATGTCGTAAAAGGCGATTAAGGGATAACAAATCCGCTACCACAAGTCTTTAGGAACTATACCACCTCTAAAGGAGTGGACTCGCCAACCAGCTTGGCCAGCGTGGCGTTTTAAGGCCATACATGTTATTTTATTATGGTAACAAAATCATATGAAACTACCCCCCATCTATCATGTAGTGTGTATATCTATGGGTGTAGTAGTGAATAAAAGGGTAGTTCGTTACTGTCAACGGTACTTTGATTAACAGGTTATGGGCCCAGACCCATGTTAACAGATTTTTAAATAGTTAATAAACGAATGGTACTGTGTGTTTAGCAATAATAGTGACGACAAACTATATAGCCAGTGTTCCAAAGTTGAAAGGACGCGTGAACTACGACGATTGGTGTTTTGCGGCACAAAATGTGTTAGTGTTGGAAGGCACAGTATCTAACATTGGAAAGGAGCTACCGGCAACTGCTACAGGAGCTGAAAAAGCAGAGGACGCCAAAAGCAGAGGACGCCAAAGCAAAAGCGAAACTGATATTAACCATCGATCCATCAATATATGTTCACATAAAACAGGCAGTCACAACATACGAATTATGGACTACACTCAAGAACGTGTTTGATGATTCCGGCTATACAAGGAAGATAAGTTTGCTAAGAAATCTCATGAACATTCGACTTGAAAACTGTGAGTCAATGACACAGTATGTGACTCAGATTGTAGAAACGGGTCAGAGACTTCAAGGAACAGGATTCAAGATAACCGATGAGTGGATTGGAGCATTAATGTTAGCAGGATTGCCAGAAAAGTACGCACCTATGATTATAGCTATAGAACATTCGGGGATTGAGGTTAGTGCAGACGTAATAAAAACGAAGTTGATGGACATGTGTGCAGAGTTTAGTTCTACTTCCGGTTTCGAGAGTGCATTTTTATCGAAAGGAACGAACGAAATTTTAATAGACAATCGGAAACGTCAATGTCACTGTCAAAACCAACAAATAAAAGTTATAAAATGCTATAAATGTAAACAGATCGGGCACTATACAAACCAATGTCCGCAGTCGGAAATAACCAAAAGAAAGCAATTAAATGTTTTCAGTGCTATTTTCCTGAGTGGTAAATTCAATAAGGACAGTTGGTATATCGACAGTGGTGCAAGTAAACACATGACAACATGTAAAGTTAACCTCATGAACTCGTCACAACAATATGAAACTAAAGAAATTATTATTGCAAACCAGTCAAAAGTTCCAGTGCTGTGTTCTGGTGATGTCAATATTGTTACAGTGGTGAACGGTATGGAATATGATATCACAGTTGCAGATGTGTTATTAGTAACATTTATTAATACACCTTAGAACCTAAGTTTCTGGATGAACCACTCGTTCTTCCCGCGCTTATGTATACCAGATTTAACTACCAACTTGCTTTCCGTGAGTCAGTTGATTAAGAATGGCAACAATGTGTTTTTTTCAAGAAAATGTTTGCTTTATTTACAATCGACAGCAAGAACTCGTGGGACGAGCAGAATTAGTTGATGGTGTGTATAAATTACATACATTGGAAACAGAACAGATATTAGCGGCACATGCGATAGCATCGAGTGAGACTTGGCACCGACGCTTGGGACACATTAATAGTACCAGTTTAAATAAAATTATAAATGGAGCTGTAGAAGGAATTTCATATCCAGAATTGGCAAAGAGATAAATCCACATGTACTATATGCTGTGAAGGCAAGCAAGCCAGATTACCATTTCAGCAAAGTACATCCAGGACAGAGGATGTGCTAGAAGTGATTCACGCAGATGTGGGAGGTCCTATGGAGAATCTATCGATTGGAGGATCTAAATACTATGTTTTGTTTGTGGATGACTACAGCACGATGGCATTTATTTATTTCATGAAGACAAAAAGTGAAGTATTTAAATATTTTCGAGAATTACAGCACATGGTAGAAAAACAGAAAGATAAAAAAATTAAAATACTAAGAACAGATAATGGCGGTGAATTCTGCAATCGAGAATTGTAAAATTACTTAAAAGAACAAGGAATAGTTCATCAAAGAACTAATGCTTATACACCCGAACAGAATGGTCTATGCGAAAGGATGAACAGGTCAGTAGTAGAAAAGGCCAGATGTTTAATTTTTGATGCAAGTTTAGACAAGAAGTTCTGGGCAGAGGCAGTAAATACTTCAGTATATTTAAAGAATAGATCTGTTGTTATGGCACTAAATAACAAGACTCCATTTGAAATCTGGACAGGCCAGAAACCAAATTTAAGCCATTTGCGTATATTTGGAAGTACAGTTATGGTACATGTTCAAAAGAAAAAACGTTTAAAATGGGACAAAAAGGCTAGAAAGTTGATTTTGGCTGGCCATGCAGAAAATGTGAAAGGATATAGGGTATATGATCCTATTACCAATACTGTGACAACTAGTAGAGACATAGTAATCACGGAGACCTCAGATGATCGAAATATGGTACAGATACCAGCAGAATGCAAGTCTTCAGTGGAGGAATGTCAGTCAGAAAGTACTAGAAGTTCAGATTTAAAAGTAGAGGCAATTTATTTAAAGAATTTATTGTTTGAAATTCTTGGAAAATCGGATCCTATTGTTTTATTTAATGATTGTCAAAGTGCTCAAAAATTAGCCTTGAATCCTATTTTCCACCGAAGATCTAAACACATAGACATAAGATATCATTTTGTTAGAGAAGCTGAAACAAATGATTATATTAAAATATGTTATTTAGAAACCGCTGAAATGCCAGCAGATATTTTGACTAAAAGCCTAAGGTCTGTCAAACATTATTATTTTATGAAAAAGCTTGGCATTTTACCAGATGGTATCAAAATCATATGAAACTACCCCCATCTATCATGTAGTGTGTATATCTATAAATATACACACTTATTAGTAGTAGTGAATAAAAGGGTAGTTCGTTACTGTCAACCGTAGTTTGATTAACAATACATCCCTCATATAATACATAAGACAATGCGCATGAGGAAGTATCTACATGTCCCGCTGTGGATATTAAAATGACGGTCGACGAATGACTATTCGTTTGTGAATTATCAGTTAAGTAGGACTTTTGGATTTCTATGGGAGTATTTTATTACTACACGTATAAATTATGATCTGTGAAGATATTCTTGTCGCAATGCAATGATCGACTTTTATACTCATACGTGAAGTCAAAAACACTGAGACTTTCAAAAGGTTTTTTCTCGTATAAAATTACGTAATGCGAAGGGGTGAAAGTAAATGAATAATTTAATGAATACGTAATATTTACGTTGTAACATAATAATACGTAAAGGGGTATTACGTTTTTTCACCGAATTTCTCTATTTACTTGTAAGTATGGATTTTTCTTTTGTCACGGTATCAGTGACGAAGAAACATGTGGTTAGGGAAGCCTGACTACCTGAGAATAAAAAAACAATCCATGGCCTGTATACCGTACCGTGGCCAGCCCTTTTATTTCGACCGCTCCTGGCCTCCTTTTATCTTGTGCCGCCACACACGGTGTTTTGTAGACTTAAGCAGTAGCAGCTATGCGGCACACCGTACGCCCCTCTGCTTCCTTCAGTCGTCTCCTGAGCACCGTTGTTATATCAAAATTAACACACGCGAATAAATTATTTGAAGGACAATCTTAGATGTTTCAATTAATATACGAAAACGCAACCTAACATAACAGACAAGTAATTAAGAACTTCACAAGAAAAATCTGACATTTTTTTTTAATACCTAAATTATATAACTCCACGTCCGTCTTTACACATAGGAATGTCTGACCGGGAATCGTTCCCGAGACCTTTTGCACAGCAAGCGGGGTCACTACCAACTGCGCCAATCGGTCGTCCATACATTTAACTCGCAAATATCCCTTGTAGACACACCATGAAAAAAATAATTCTAAGTCATGCCCAAATCAGTACGAAGGTCGCGGGAAACAACATCTTTTTTGCAAAAATTGCCCGACCAAGGCAAATGCTCTAATGTTTTATTCATATATGGTCGTAAGATGAGGAATAACGGGCAAAACATATCCGTGCCATTTCGCGCGCGGTACCAGGCATCCAAGGATTGTATAATCGACCTCGAAAATATGTGACAAAAAATTAGAATAAAAAAATAAAAATAAATAATTCGACCTCGAAAATAAAAAATTAGAAGAAGTATATATGAAGGTGTTAAACCTACTGAACTGATTATTAAATGCCGAGATCGCAAAGAGAAATTGTTTGGTACAAAATAGTACTCGTAGCTACAAGTATCGTACTACCATACCATACCTTCAGCCTATATCACTCTACGGCTGGCTATAGGCTTCTCCCAAGACTCGATTCTCGGCTCTTCTCTAATCCAACCACCACTGGCGAACTATTTCAAGTTGTCGGTCCACCTGGTCGGAGGGGCCGGAAAGTATCATACTGGTGCTCGCTAAATATTTCAAAGACACATTCTAATGTTTCCCGTAGCAGTTGACGCTTTCATTAAAAATATGAACATTTTGAGCACGAAAATGATGAAATGTGAATTAATTATTGTAAAAATAAATTTTAATTAATCACAAAACTGTACTCACAATTATTGTGTGATGTTTTGTGAATTTCAATGATTGAACGGTTGTAAGGAAGATTAGCACGAAAGAAAACGCGTGGACATCGTGAGGGGAAAAAATATTTCGAGAATAAAAAAAAACACTGGTCCAAGATTAAAGTTGTGTCCGAAAGAGCACTATTCCGCAATCCGCACTGGTCCACATTGTAGATTTTGAGCCGAAACGTAATTGCAAGGGGAGATCTGTACATTACTGTACAACTATTTGATGTACAGAAAGTGATTAATTATAATTTATCTGTCGTAGTTGGCCGTGTGGTGTTGTCCGGCTTTAGTACAGCACCACCCACTATCGTGGCACCACCTTGGGTGACGTAAAGAGTAAATGCAAGTAAGAGATAACAAAACCGCAGCCACAAGCGGTACTTACGCTACGTAAACACGCTTGGTCAGTTTTTAAACCACACATTCCTCATATAAAGACAATGTAAATGAGGATACCCATTTCCAGCGAGGATTATTCTAAAAAGGAGTGGTATTATTGTGAAGCCGGCCGACACCACACTGACATATATCTCATATAGTCATGCAATCATATTATCTCATAGGGTATCAATAAAATTTTATATTTACAATAATGTAGTCGAGTGTACTCGATATTTTACGCATGGCATGACGCTGATAAGGGATTACGCGATACGCAGTCGTATTGATTGATTTTGTTAGATGTAATTGAGCTAACTTTTTTATAATGTTATGGTGGATTGTGAAGAGATTTACGCTGTATTGGACATCTATAATGTTATAAATTACCTATTGTTGGTACGTTTTTTCGTCATTTTATTGTAACGTTGCTATTAGTACATTTTTTGTAAAACATTTTTTTGCTTCTGTTGTACTTTTAGTTTGGCGGATAGTTAGGTACCACACGTAATCATAATACACCACAGATAATGTTAATACGTTGTGTGCCCGACGTTGGCGCTAAACTCCTAATTCTTACGCTGTTTGATCAGTTTGTTCCGACTCTTCCGACCGGTGTCGCTAGCAAGTCGTTGTTACACAAAAATACCTAAATGCTAATGTTAAAAAGTCTTCGAAAATTCTTCAATAGTGGTGAATCAAGTCAAGGGAGATGTTTCGATTAATCGGTGAGTGTTTTATTATTATTATCACCGAAATTCACTACTAACGTGACAAGCTTAGTTTCCGTACAATTTAACCATCTCTCTATGTAACACATAAGGTTCTATTAAGTACATAAGTAGACTCTCATCTATATACACTTTGGATTCTGGTCCTTTGAAGTGAAGAGTAAAGCGAACACTTCAATTTCAACAAACGAGCTGTGAAAAGGGCTATCTACTCTTGTACTTGGCGTGCCTTTGCTGGACAAAATCCAGAATGAAGAAATTCGACGAAAAATCAATGTTATCATAAGTCCAAGAATCAGCAAGTTGTAGTGGTACTGGACAAGCCATACTGTTGTAGGATCGATCACCGATATACGAAGCGTGAGAGAATAATGACATTTCTTTTAACCATTATACACTCTACTCGAAGGGATGGGAAGGGATAGGATGCAACGGGATGTGGTATAAGTCTGGCATAGGCATAGGTCGAAGTGAGGTCACTCACTTCCGAGATACATATGAGGTACGTTTTACGGCAGTCTACTGTGGGAGAGGTGTAACTTATTCAGTCGAGTTCGCCGTGCGGCTGTGGAGCATGCACATGCTACATTTCTGTCAAGTAGTTATCAAATTCTATCTATTTTATTTATTTATTTGACACGTTATTGTACAAAGTACAATCGGCAGACTTAATGCTATTATATATGGCATTGTCTTCCAACCAATCTTCAGGAGAGGAAAGTTATAATAACGGCGGTGCATAGGAAAAAGAAGAGTAGAAAAGCAAATGGAAAATAAAAATAAACAAAAAGTAATGTATAGGATAATGGAAGTACATATTATTAAAAAATACCTAAGATGAATATTAATAAAGTATATTATATAATAATATGTAGATCCTTATATACACATATAATACATACATACACTTAACATGCATTTATAGGTACTGTACACAAATGAGTGCCCGCTTTAGTATGTACATACACCCATCACCTAACTACAATAAAAATCCAACTTAGGATTCCCCTCTTATCATTTGGCACACACTTAATTTAGACGACTCGCCGTAGTATTTCTTCTTGACCTTGACCCTAAACCTACGCCATAGTCTTTCTATTTGATTACGAAAACACCTTCTACTTCCTGTAAATAACTCGAGGTAAATTGCAATATATTACAATGAAGCAAAGAATCCCATGCGACAGTTTTCTTCGTCCTACTTCGTATTTTATTTATGTTACTTCAATTGCTATCCGCACCTTTCGTCCTCTCTTTCAATGCGACTAAGAGAGACAGCAGTGATGCTGTTGAGATTCCGACGTTCGATAATGAAGAACGGCGTTGAGGGGTCTATTCTATTGTCAGGGAGTTCCAGCGAGTGAGTATCGACCAGTATAACCGTATCTCCATTTCTAATGTACAAACATTGTCGCTGACACAGTCTCGTCCAATTCTATTTAGGACTAATATTGAAAAATTAAAAAGTAAGATCTAAAATCTAGTAATTCTTTCTTTTTCATTCTAGGTGAGATGACCTAGAGGTTTTCCTATTTATAGAAAGGTGGCAGTCGAGCAGACAATCCACCTGGTGATTAGTGAATACTGGCGCCCTGAGACATCAGCGATACATGCAGACATCAGTCCAGAATGACAAACGTTGAACCGCCGGGCGCCTACTTACCTTTAGAGATATAGGAATATGGATAGAATAAGATGGAGTGGACTATGGTATATCTCACTTACTACCAAAACACGTACCTAAGTACACTGGTAATTAGGATAAAGTGGGAAATGCAGTACATTTTACGGTAGTCTTCTGTGAGGGAGGGATAACTTGGCCAGGTGAGTGCGCCCAGTGGTTGTGTGGGATTCAGAATGCACCCTCCACATTATATATGTACCAAATACAATAATTCTATATCTAAAAGTGACGCCTTGAGTCCCTCCCCCCACATGCTAGCTGTCACACTTACCGACTTCTATCACAACTATAACCATGTCGGCGTCACAAAATATACAATGCAGCAAAAATATCATCTACGAAACTTAATTGAAAGTTATCATAGAACGAAATTTGCAATAAAAATGGAAGTCTGTAATCACAATGAACTGCTCTATACTCGTATACCTATACTCACAAAATTTCAATCAATTTGGACATTCCGGGTAGAAAAACTTTCCTTATCAGTGGAAAAATCTCAGTTAGAAGTCCATCTACAATGATTCGTGGAATGGTAAGTTTCGGATTCGTGGAAGTCTTTTGAAGACGGCATTGTACGCATTGTCAAAGAGTCTCTTATCTTCGTCAAAGTTAATCACAAGGTGAAAAACAGTTCATAAGAAATATTTTAAGTTTGTTAGAAAACATTTTTTGTTAGAAATAATGTACTATGAATTTCCACCACAACGATCTTTTTCGCGAAGTTGTTCAATGTTTAATGCCCTTAAAACATTTTTACTTAATATCTTAGGACGTTATATTTTCATATAACGTATCTAAAGTTTCCACGCATAAATGACGGTTTTCTGTCTATATGGTGGTACTGTGTTAGAATCCATTCCTATTTTACCTACTCTTTTCGTGATTGCATTGTTTCTTTTATATATACCAGGCTACTCAGAAAGTTTTGCGACAAGGAGTATTCATCTAAGGAACACTGTCTCTGTCTGGTTTTAACGTCAATTAAAAGAATGACTATAACGTAGGAGTTTTTGACGAGAACTCGAAAAGTGAAGTTGAGTTTGAAAAGTCAAAATTGTCAAAATTGTGTATTAGGCATTTTTTGGTTTAATAGTGATAGTTTTACACTTCAAAGTGTTTCTCGTGCGTGGTGTTTGTGATAATCAAATAAAAGCTTGGGACTGCGTTTTTCGTGTGCTTCCAAGGAGTCCTCTTCTGTTCACAGTAAGCAGTGCCGGCTTTACCTATGGTGCAGGGTGTGCGGCGCACACGGGCGCAGGGTCTTAGGGGGCGCCGAACGCCGCTCGCGACACCTCCAAAGAGCCTGCGTCGCTCTCAAAGACTGCACCCGTGTTATGGCCGACGCTGGCGGCTATAGCAAGGCGCGCCACGAGCGGCTCCTTTAAATATATAAATAATTTAGTCATATTTTTCCACCCTCTACACAATAGCTTTTGTTTCAACATGAAATCAGCCTTAAAACAGAAAATTAAAAACTATATTGACGTAGTGTCACATCGCTACCAAAGGCGCATGCATGCCGATTGCCGGCATCTGTTTTGATTTGTTTGAACGCCGACAATCATTGCGAATTCGACTGTATTAGAAGGACATAAAATTAAAATTGCCAGGGACGCGGCAATTTCCAAGGCTACACCGTTACACCTTAGTTTTGCGAAATAAGCCTTGACAAAATGGATCAAGTATTATGTTTGAGTAAACACGTAAATATGAAGCAAATCGGCTCTTCTTTGGATTTTAATGATATAAAAGGTAAGTATTGGACTGGTTATTAGTTATCACAATTATTATTACTTTCACCGGGGTCAGAGCTCATCAAAGATAACAGTGAGTGATATTGAAGATACGTACCTACCTCGAATTTATAGTTAAGTTTATAGTTTTAGTTTTCAATAACTCCTGTAGCCTGTAGAGAACGCACAGCTATGTAAAAAGTAATTATGGATATTTTGCGTCTTTTTAGGAGAAAATCTGATTGAATCTAGTTAAGTAAGCGACCTGTGGTTGCCATTATGCTAAGCTAATGGCTAAAGCTAATTTTGAGGGGGAGAGTGCACGCTGCAATCCAACAGCCGCTGGGCGCACTCGACTGGCCACGTTACCCCTCTCTAACAGAATACTACCTTGAAATGTACTGCATTTCCCATTTTATCGTATTTCCCCAATGTACGTACGTGTTTCGGTAGTGAGTGAGATGTGCCAGAGCCCATTCCAATCCCAAGCTATCCCTCCCCATTTTCTCAACCCTTTCTCCAAATCCATTCCTATATCTCCAAAGGTAGGCAGCGCATCCGGGGGCATGCCAACGTTTCTCATTTTGGACTAATGTTGGCATGTATCGCGGATGTCTATGGGCGACAGTATCCACTTACCATCAGGTGGACTGTATGCTCGTCTGCCGCCTTCGAACATAAAAAAAAGCTAACAAAAGTTTCAATGTACATATTTTAATTACCAATGTAAACCCTGTTGTGTGTGTGTCTGCGAAATTTTATCCATACCTACTTTGCTCTGTGATTTACATTTAGTTTTAAAATTAAATATTTTTCAATAAACGACAAAGTTGTGCTTTTTTATTCTTGTAAGCCATCCCTTCCTAAAAAAATACTTTTTACTCTCGAGTCTACCCCGCGGGTCCACGGGGGCGTACCGCAAGCGAAGTAAACGGGCTATTGCTTCCAACATCATTTATAATTGCACCATTTGCACCCGAATTCCCGATCACTGGTGAAAATATAACTGTAAGTATTCCATTTTGATCGCGCGCCTACTAAAGGGCGCCAGGGTATTGATTGCACCCGGGCGCTACATGGGCTAGAGCCGGCGCTAACAATGAGTCTACTATCGCTTTACTGAGCGACTTTCTACGACGAGGTTGTACATTGATAGGATGGATACGTTTTAGACTTTGAAATTGTTTGTTACGAAGAAAACATGACACGGGCAGAATGTGCTAATTGCACTATTGCCATATATGAAAACAGAACATCTGTAACATAAAAACAAAACATTCCACATTAAAATTTTCCTGCATATTTTTTACGAGCTGAATCAAAGTATCGTGTTTTATTAAGAAATGGATATTCGACGGGAACATTTCCTCGCTATGATTTTGTATGTTTGTAAATGTTTTTTTAAAACCTGAACATTCTTTTAATAGACTTCAAATGACGTTGCATGAAAATGCATGAGGAAACCAGTGTCCAGCAGTGAACGAAAGAAAACGGTTACCGTATACATGATTCGTACACTCTTACCGTTAACAAAATACAGATACAATTTGACGAATATATTTGTATCCGCTTGAAAAAATTTTCTGAGTAATTCCAAACGGACGCAGTTTACATTTTTAAGAAGAATTTTTCGCTCGCTTAAAGTTTCAAACGTTGCGGCGAAAAGGAAAATTTCAATAGAATATTATGATGACAAATGTTTTTCTTCAAATTTCCCTAGTAATTGCTTTTGGGACAATGTGGAAACACTGAAAAGACATTTTTCATTTAAGAAAAGAATATTAAGTTCTGGTATCCACTGAAATTTGAGTTGTTAATATATTCGCTATTATAAAAATAATACAAATATACAGCTTTGCCTTTTTTATTGTATGCCACAATAACTAAAACTCGCTGGAGAACGATATTGCTCAGAAGTAATTACCTTATGAATTCAACTGACGATACATCTAATTTTGAACAAAAAATTACTTATATTTTAATTAAAAAACGATTAGATATTTATTTATCAGTTTATTTCAAGCAATCATTACCATAAAATTCATAAAATATATAGTAACAAAAATATAAATAGCAATAATTAAATGAGCAGCAAAAAAAATGAATGAGCAGCAATTCGAATGGCAGAATCCTGTTTTACAGGGTACAGCTCTCTTGAAGAGCCCCATGTAGTAGCGTAACGGAAATACTTCAGCTGGCAGTTCATTCCACAACTTTCGAGTTCGCGGTATAAAGTGTCTTTCTGACCGCACAGTACGCAGCGATCAAATTGGCATCAAATTAAACAGCTCTTTAGAACATTCCCAATTACAAAGGCGGCTTTAACTTTAGTCAGTGATTTTTTTCTTCTTTCTGAATGTAGGAACAACTAAATTTTCACGTAATCAAGGTTGCTGTAAATTCTTGTCACTGTTTCATGTTTAGTGCAGAAAATTGTGGCGTTATTCCCGAAATAAGATGAAAAATTATATTAATAAGCGCAAATGAAGCTTTAATTCTCGAGTGTTTAACGCTAATGAGCAATTTTTCGAGTCTACGCTCATGCTGTGAAGTCGCGGCCAGGATTAACGCTGTGAACCTGCGTACCCCGAGAACACCTCTCTGAACTCACAATTGTTAACAGTCGTTCACGAGCGTTGCGAAAGCAACCCTTTGATGCGGACACAGCTTACCGACTCCGACTGGGAAACAAGAGCCGTGAACACGCGACAAGTAGAAAAAACCATCCACACGCGCGTTCGCGGCTATTCGCAGGGCTTCACGGCGTGAGTGTAGATTATAATCCAAATTAACATTAGATGGTCTTAAGCCCTCAAGGTTAAAAGCTCGACTCTACAACGGTTAAGATTCTTAAAGTTCATTACCGCTCAAGTGTTCAGCGCTCATATTTTCAAAACTAGTATAAGTCCACCCACCAGCAATAGGTAGAAAAAATAATTAATTCACCTTGGTATGGTGAGTATACGTAATCGTTGTCACTTCTAGTGACATTCATTATCCAAACAAAATCAAACTATTTATTTTGCAAGAACATAGACCACATAAGAACGCAACATTCATGTATTTAATGAATGTCACATCCAAGTTCATGTGGCCTATTACTAGCTGTTCTAAAACGGGCCGACACCGCACATTAAAATTAAAAATTAAAATAACTACGTAAATTTATGGATAAAATATAATATGTATTGTTACTAATTACGGTTACAATTATTGTAAATGTCACACTGTCATGACATATACGTCAGAAACAATAGCAAAGATATATCTAGCTAATCTTTAATGTTATTTTAATATCTGTGACGCAATGCGGTTATTGTCAATGTTTTACATCTGTCGTTAACGTAATTCATCCATAATGGGCCCACGTGATAGATTACCGTATATAACCCTCTCATTATTGCGATGGGAGGCCTATGGCCGTACAATAGCATAGGCTGATACCGACCTAATAAAATATTTTAGCTGATAAAATCTTCAATCTTTTTCCAACCAGTTACCGAGATACCTCATTGAAACAGCATATTGAAGTATCAATAAGTAATCATAACCATATTCTTTTTTTTATAGTAAGATGGCGGCAGACGAGCATACAGTCAACCTGGTGGTAAATGGATACTTACTGTCGCCCGTGAACACCCGTGGTACATGGCAACATCAGTCCAGAATGACAAAGGCTGGCACGCCCCCAGATGCGCGCTGCTTATCTTTGGAGATGTAGAAATTGATTTGGTGAATGAGTTCGGAAAATGGGGAGAGATAGGATAGGAAGGGATTGGAATGGACTCTGGCATATCTCACTTACTACCGAAATACGAACTACATTGAGGTATAGGATATAGTAGAAAATGCAGTACATTTCAAGGTAGTCTTCTGTAAGAGAGAGGTAACGTGACCAGTCGAGTGCACCCAACGGCTGTTGAATTGCACCGAGAGGGTTCTCCCTCCAATATTCGCGGCAAAACCAACAACCGATGGGGTACACGGGTCCTCAAATGGAGACCACGTACCGGGAAGCACAGTGTGAGACGCCTTCCGACCAGGTGGACCGAGGACTTGAGGAAGTTCGCCGGTGGTGGCAAGCCTTAGGAGAGGCCTATATCCAACAGTGGAGAGACATAGACTGATTACCATCAGTCTATGTCTCGGTGATAGGGCACTTTAAACGACTGCAAAAACAGGGCATATTTTTTTTAAAGACTTGTTTTAACTTGTCTAAAATACAATATAAAAATATATTTTTACAGTCGCATGAAATATAGATCAAAAACAAGAGACAAAAAGACATGTCTTAAAAATTACTTATAATGAACACAAACTTTTATTTTTGCGTATCAGAGATATTTGAATTGGAGGCGTTAGAAAGAGATAGAACCGTATTGGATATCAAGTGGCATCAGGCATGTTATGATTAACTTGTCAGTTTCGTTTCGGAAACTTTTTGACGGTTTGATATGTGTCATACATAATTTAGTAGTTAGGTTGAGACGGCTTTAGTCGCGTTTGGCAATATTACTGTTTTATTTCGTATCAGGAGTTTTTTGGTGGGTGAAGAAAACAAGAATTACGCACTGACGTAAATATTATATGTTCATAAATATTTTACGAGTTCCCAACCTTTGTGAGAATTGAATTGATGAATTGATATTTATTATTATTATGTATGTATATAGTATATATTCGTATATATTTATGTAAATATAGATAGTGTTCGGAATTAACCTGTGTGGCTTTCAGAATTTAAAAAGTGGCCGTTAGTTTGCCATCGGGTTCGCAATCTAAGGAATTTTGTGTATACCGAGTGCTAGTGAGGACCTCCATGTCTCCGCGGACTTCGGACACGGCCTCCCTCGCCAATTTCTATGCTGCAGACGCCTCAGGTAGGTGCACTTATATTCTTATAGATTGAAACTGATGGAAATTTGATTTCTAATATCTGTATCGCGCTAGCTTTGGAGTCGCCCACAGGGGCTGATTCTGAACATTCTGGTAGCAGAGCGTGGTTAATTTGGTTGTCATTTGCATGTCTTTGCAGCCACGGAGAACTACCCTCATATTTTGTGGTTACGAAAATATTTGCCCAGGTAATTTCCTTGCCACTTTGAGTTTCCAAACCTTATCGGAAGTAGATTAACGTTGGTTATAGTAACCTAAAGGTCATAGGTAATCTAGGCAAAGTACCTACCTAATATATATAAATCATATATTGAATTTTGTGATTGAACATTGTAGTAATTTAATAAATGAGTACATAATAAATTTCGCCGCGCGGCACGGCCAAGCGCGAGAGAATTTAGCATCTAGCGTTTGCTCGTGCATTTTATAAAATATAAATATAGAATCCACACTGGTAGTTTTGTTCCTGGACCAGAACAATATCCAGGCCCCTCTTGCGAGTGATGGCTGGAAGTTCTCGCGTTGCGGCTGCCGAGCTGGCCAAGTTCAGCTGACCGATATTTATGATTAATTGGTTAAAGAGGCTAGCCATAGTGCGTTATTGAGACGGCCCTCTGCTTCGCGTGCAGACGTGCTAGGCATGTTCGAGTCGCCGTCGTGTGAGTGCTAGCCTCCTTGTCGCCAAAGCGCTTGCAGCTGGCACAGCACTTTGGAGCCACACTCCGCATCGCGGTGCCCAGTACCTCCGCACTTGGCGCACGTTGTTTCTGTGGTCCTGCACAACTTCTCTGGATGCCCGTACATTTGGCACTTGTGGCTGCACGTCACCGATAGGTAATCACATACCTCGATCACTTTCTAGCCTACTATCATCCAGTGTGGGGACCATCGGTCAGCGCACTTCAGTCAGCGAGTGGAGGGTCCGTAATAGACTGGGATTTTTCCCTACAAAGTCGCAAACTATAGTCGCAGTTCCAGAGACCACCCACTAATAGATTCGGCGGTGCTTCGGTGGGAAGCGTCTCATCGGCCAAGATTTTGTGGAGAGCGTCTCATCGGCCATGATTTTGAGGGTGCTGATAAATTCAGGTCTATCGTTCGTAGAGTATGCAAAATACATAGGTAAAAGTGGAATTAAATCTTTCAGAAAAATGTACCGTGTGTCGGCCTCCTCGTGGGGAATTCGATTCCGGGGCCTCAGGATCTTGTACCGTGGCACGTATGTGCCGACATTCACCTATGCCACGGCGTGCTGGTTCGAGCGTGCGTCCCTGCATGTAGTTCGGAGCGTCCTACTGCGTACTCAGGGGCCTTCATTGATTCTATTGACGAAGGCATACAGATCGGTGAGCACGCTTGCTCTCCCGGTACTGGTAGGCGTAGAACAGTAGAACAGAAAGGGGAGAATGGCCAAGGAACACGGGAAAAGAAATTACTTGTAGGGAGGCAGAGCAGATACGCGCCGGAACATAGCCCTTAACAGGCGAGTACGGCGCGTACCTCCCGACGATTCGGTCCGTATAACTAAAAGGTTGGTAGGACCATGGGCGGAGGTGGGACATGTGCGGGGCGGGAGAATGTTCGGATAAACCTGTGTGGCTTTCAAAATTTAAAAACTACTTCGGACACGGGGGCCCCCGCCAATTTCTACGCTGCAGACGCCTCAGGTAGGTGCACTTATATTCTTATAGATTGAAACCGATGGAAATTTGATTTCTAATGCGTGTATGGCGCTAGCTTTGGAGTCGCCCACAGGGGCTGATTCTGAACATTGACCGAGACCCAGAATCTTTTCGACTACGTTTTGTGACCGTTGATGAAACGTGGGTTCACCATTTTGACTACGTTATATTGTACAATATAAATAATAAATACTTTAGTAAATATAGTTTTAATAAAATAAAATTTATATTGTTACACCATTTAACGTGGGTTCACCATTTTGACCCGGAGAAGAAGAACCAAAATAAGGTGTGGAAAAGATCGTCCTCCTCGCCAGCCAAGAGATTCAAGGCCTCTGCGTCCGCTGGCAAGATAATGGCCTCGGTCTTCTGGGATGCGAATGCCTCGGTATCATTATGATTTAACTAAAGGACAGATAATAACTGGAGAGTATTAATCAACATTAATAAAAAAAATCAACATTAATCAAAAAACTACGCGAGGAAATAAAAAATAAACGACGTGGAAAATTGCATGCCGGAGTGCTTTTTCATCGTGACAATGCACCTGCGCATCGGTCTGATGTTGCAGGCGCTGCCATGCGAACGGCCGGGTTTCAGTTGATGCAGCATCCGTCATATTCTCCGGACCTAGCTCCTAATGATTTTCATCTTTTTACTAATTTTAAAAAACACCTGCGTGGTATAAAATTTCATGGGGATGATGAGGTCATGTGCGCTGTAGTCTTTTTTCGATACCCGGGATCAAGCCTTTTTTCCAAAGGAATTGACCAACTTTCAAAACGTTATTCAAGGCGTATTAGATTAGGTGAAAAATAAATACAATTTATATATACGTTTCCTAAAGTTTCAATACTTTTCCAAAAATATATTGCTCAACCTAGTATATCTTTCAATTAGATAGCAAAAGATTGGCCCTACGCCAACGCCATTTGCACCAAAGGCTGTTTGTTCTTTGTCGAATACTGAAATATGTTCTGTTTCTTCAGTTCTAATCAGCATTCCGCTGTGTGTGTTTATGTCGGATTTTGAATTTCAATTTACAATTTTCGAATTTTTGTTTTACTTAAGATTTTTTTACAGATCTATTTTTATCTCTATTAAGAAATTAACTAAAGGCAGCAAAAATTGGACCGACGCGGCATACTGATTTTTTTATTAATATGAATTTATGTATATAATGGAAATCCTTAAAATAAAGATTGACATTTATTTGGTAATTATAATTAGATAGTACACTTATAGTACAACATCCATTCGTAGAACTTCCACATATTTGTAGTTGTGACAAATATGTTTACAAAAATATGGCTCTAAACTCCTTAAGAAAAATAAAGATTGAATTCTCCGTGACCCGACCGGTTTTTTGTCCAGCAAGAATACCAGCATTATATCCGGGCCAAAGGGTCGTCTTAATAATGTACATCGAAATTTCATATTCTTCGCAACATTTCTTGCGGGTTTTCATAAAAACCTTTAGCTATAATACACCTTACCCTGGAATATGATCTGGAAATTATTATAGGGCGCTTGGGACTGCACATAGTATTAGTTTTCACAATGAATCCAGTTGTTTTTGGTGATTTGGTAGACGTATCCTCGTTAATAAAAATAAGGTTTTCTGAACGGCAGATAATCTCAATATGTTTTTTTGTGTAAACAAAACTAGTATCAGTCGGTAGTCTTTTAAATCTGCAAAGTGAACGGAATGTATAATGTAAAATTCTCTATCCGTAGCGGACGAAACGAAATAAGTTTTCATCATTTTATCTACAAGACTTCCTGAAACGATATTTAGTTGTCGGCCTGTGTCAATGCAGGACTCAGGCCTCTCCTAATAATTACTAAGAGATTTCCGGTCATCATCCATGGTGGATGGTGTGTATCCACCATTCACTATTCACATGCTCCAACTTTATTTAATTCTTGAGCACACAGGTATTCTAACGATTGTTCTCCTTCACCCCCGAGCTAGTAATATTATTTAAATATCCGTACTTAAGTAGAGACCCCGCGGTACGAGCAGATTTGAACCCACGACTTCACAAATTAAGTTGAAAATCGATACTCCTAGATTATTACGGCTCAAATAAAAACAATAGGTCTTAATTCATAGCGATTGAATACTAAACAATTTTAATATTTTTACAAGTGTATCTGTTGAATAAATTACACCCTAGTTCACAGCAAAACAGATTCCCTATCTGTAAGTATTCCTCGCTCCATTTCGTTATTTTTAACAGAACATTTATTACAGTGACTACCTCCGAAACATCTGTCTAAATGTCTAGGAAATCCTCAAATAAGAAAATCCATTTCTATACACCTGACACCGAATTCCGGCCACGAGTGAAAGAATTGAGAGAATTCATACGTAGCATTTTATGAAAAAAATCGAGAGAAATAAATTGCCCAAGTTCAAGGCTCCTGTCAGAATACGGTTGGAGATTGATATAGAATTCGATGCTAGGTACGGTTGATCAATAGAGATCTATTTTCATAACTCAGTGGGATCGCTCCATCATGACCGGTCCATATGTCGGAGTTATGGCAACAGAACCTAAGGGGCTGGCGCAAACTGATAAGGAAAGCGTTTTTCTTTTAACCTATTCTATCTCGTTCTTTACGAATATTTATTTGTGATAATTCTGAGGAAACCCAGGATTATTCCACAGAATTCCAATGAAATCGGTTCCTATTGATTGGAATTTAGGGCTGGTTTGCCAAAAATCCCAACTGACTGAGTTAATTTACTTAATCAGAATTTGTGATACTTTTTAAAGTTTCGCGTTTTATATGCATTTTATATTGTAAATTGGGCAGCTGTGGTAGTTCCTATATAGGCCAAACTAAGCGTATAGTTGCGGAAAGGGTCAAGGCAGCTGTAAGAAGCTGCCAAACGAGTAAATCAGCAATAGTCGAACACATTCTCCACGATAGAATTAATCATTGGATAGAACTCAGCATTCCAACAATCTTCTCAACCGAACGTCACTATGATCCCTGGATTGTACGACAAGTACGATTGTAATGATGTCAGTCGATATAAACTGTTGTCGGCGGAGAATCCATTGATTAACAAATTTAAACCTTGCGATTTGCCGTCGAATACGTCCACGGACATTGTGAGTGTAGTGTTTTGCAACACACTAATGCCATAAACACACGCCTTTCCGAATATGAAGATCAAATGTGGGTAGTTGATACAACTGCTCGCAGCTCCCATCCTTGACTACCTGCCTTTTCGGTCAACGGTGTAACCCGTGCCGAAACGTCGAGTAGAAATAAAAGATTAACAGAAATCTTTGTTATACGCGTTCAGGACCCGATTTACAATATAAAATTTGTGAAAAGAAATTCAATAAACCCCCAAGTTTTTTTTCTATTATTTTTGTTTTTAAGTACATAGTAATAAACAGCCAATTGTGTCCTTTGTCAATATAGCAGTCTAAAATAAGCGATAAGCGCTCGACGCTCAAACGCTGAGATCAGGTAATGGGTTATTATCATAGTGACGCCTTACCAAAGGGCAAAGTGAATCTACTCGAATTTAGCGAATATACTCTTTAATATATTCACGTTAGTTACAAGTTAAATTTTGTTTGATAGATGCCGCTGACATAATACGAAAAGGTGAAAATGGAGGGCGTTTACGTGGCAGTTCGGGGAAGGTTATTTGGGGCGATGTGGAAGTCATTCGAAGAATACAACGTTTTTTGCATAGTTTTTTACAAGATCGGCCATATGATATTGGCCGGCATTGGAATGCAACATCCGAAAGAGATTTTCGTCTCTTCTCTTAGGTGTTGCAGCCCTCATAGAACTCTTCGAAATTGTCCTGCTATCGATTATGCAATACATATTATACTGTGGATGCTACCAACCTCTTGAACAGTGGCGTGTATTTCCCGAACAGGTATATAAAAAGACAAATGTGAATTATGTATATTTATTCTGTCTTCTTTTATTGTATCTTATCATATTATCATTTACTTTCAGGAACCGTAATAAGCAATCTTGCCTTGTAAAGCTAGATGTACAGAAGATTGTACAGAAAATTCTGTCATACATTTTTTAATCATCAATTTATATTTGAGGATTTCGAAAAGAAACTCATTTATGCAAGAGATTTACTGCAATTCTGCCCATAATGCCGAAACTGAAAACATGCTCGTTAACACGAGCATGTTAACGAATCTTCCCATTCTATAATACAATACAACGTTACAGTAAATTATTATTTTTCATTGTATTATAATTATACTAGATAACACTGAAACTTTCTAGATTTACTCTGGAAACTTCCGGGCCTAGCCACTTACATAAAGAATATTTAAAAAGTAATTACAATATTTGAAAATGGAACTTTGGCTGTAGAATAAAGTTTGTTTCGTCTAACAGTCGTTTGTTTTTTTCTCATTGTAGCGTCATTTTAAAAATTGCGCGTCTGCGTTACGATGGAGTTAACTCGTGAAAATTTAATGATTTTTTACGATTAATGATAAAAAGTTTAACGATTTTTTACGATTTTAAGTGTAATTTGGCAGCTCAGCAAAGCCTTGCTCGGCTTCAAACTGCTTTTGGCGATGAAGCACCAAGCAAGAAGACAATTTATAGCTGGTTTGCAGAATTCAAGCGTGGTCGTGTCAATCTCAGTGGAATTTTGTGAAGGTCGCCCGTCCACCGCTGTCAACAAGAAAAACGTCGATGCTGTGTGTCATATGATCTAAACAGACAGGTATGTAACCTACCCTGAGATTCGGGCATCCTTAGGTATAGGCATGAGTCAGATACAATCAATCTTACACAAACATTTGGCTGTGCAAAAGCTGTATTCGCGGCGGATCCCACACAATTTGACTAAGGCTCAAAAAACGGAACACGTCATTTGGTGCAATGCCATGCTTACCAGATTCAACGGAGGGGCTTCACATTTGATGTCGAACATAGTAACAGGTGACAAACATGGATTTACAGCTACGACCCCCGAAACAAAGCAGAAATCGACAATTTGGGTCTTTCAAGATGAGCAGAACCCAACCAAAGTGGCGCGTGTGCAAAGTGCCGCAAAGCAGATGATTGCTTATTTTTTTAGAAAAACTAGACACGTGCTACTGTTGCTTTGGAGAATCGTCTACTGTGAATGCTGATTGGTACACGACTATTTGTTTGCCGAAAGTTAGTGAAGAACTCCGTGAAAACAACCGTAAACGCCGCGTACTCTTGCACCATGACAATGCTAGCTCTCACACGGCCAAACAAACAAACGACTTTTTGAAGGCGAAAAACGTAGAACTCGTGAGCCATCCTCTATAGAGTCCCGATTTGACTTTCCAAAAATTAAGAACCAATTACACGTTCAATGATTTTCATCGCCAGAAGAGGCTGTCGAAGAGTATGAAAAACATGTTTCCGAAGTTGCCACGGAGGAGTGGAGTAAATGTTATGGAAATTGGTTTATTCGTATGAAAAAGTGTATTGGAATATTTCGAAAAACAATAAATTGAATTTCGGCCATTCATTGTATTTTATTCCTATTCATTCCGGAAACTTTCAATGTAGCCCTAGGATATTCATAGAATAGTCATAGTTATTCATAGTTAGTATAGTCATATTCATATATACACTGGATCGCAAAAATTCCGGGTCGCTAATAAAAACCGTGATATCTCCATAAATTATATACCTAGATCGCTCGAATAAATAATATGTAGTAAGGAGGTTACTAATGCTTGTTCTAAATCTCTAAAGAGGTTTCATTTGTACAAGTTACAGATTTAAAAAAAAATATTCTGCATTTTGAAAAATTTCAAAATTTAAAATTAGGAAAAGAATATTTTTTCTGCTTTTGTTTCAAACGGAGCTGTCATTATAAATGGTTCCTTGGATTGATCAGAGTATTCAATGCAATATCATGTCGTTATCACCTGAAGAATGTACACGGATTATTACCATGGTACAAGAAGGAAGAAGTCAGCGTAGCACTGCTAGAACAGTAGGAGTATCTTTATCAACGGTCCAAAGAGTACTCCAGCGATTTCAAGAGACCGGCATGAACATCAGGAGACCAGGAAATGGCAGGCCAAGGTGCACAACTACACGAGAAGACCGATTCATCGTGAGCACTATGTTAAGAAATCGACATCTCACGGCTGTTCAGGTCCGAAACAGTCTTCAAGAAATTCACCACAACAATGTGAGCTCTAATACGATTCTGCGACGTCTTCGTGAAGCTGATATAAAGCCTTATAGACCAGCAAACGGCCCAAACTGCTCAGAGAACATCGAGTTGCCAGGTTACGGTTTGCTCGAGAACACATCCGATGGACAGATGAATATTGGTCCAAGGTTATGTTTTCCGATGAGTCCAGATTTTGTTTATTTACGCACGACGGGAGACGAAGAGTATTTAGACGGCCAGGAGAACGGTATCATCAAGCGTGTTTTGAAGAAAAGGTGCCATTCGGTGGAGGATCAATAATGGTTTGGGCTGGGATATCTTCAGAGGATCGCACGGAGTTAGTGATCATAGAAAACGGTTCTCTGACTGCTGTCAGATACGTAGGAGAGATTTTAAATGAGCATGCCGGTCCATTCTTAGTGAATTATGGGTGCAATTTCCATTCTTATGCACGATAATGCGCGACCACATACTGCTCATTTAGTCAATATGTATATTCAAGACGTCGGTATTACCTGCATGGAGTGGCCAGCTCGCAGCCCAGACTTTAATCCCATAGAACATGCATGGGACGAGCTCGGGAGATGCGTGAAACAACGCTCTCCTGCTCCCGTTACCTTACACGAGTTAAAGAATGCGCTAGTGGAAGAATGGGCAAACATAGACCAAAATCGTATTAAAAATTTGGTTTACAGCATACCACATCGTCTTATTGAAGTGATACGGGCTCGTGGAGGAAATACAAAATATTAAATTGACAAAAAAACTTTTATTTTTTAAGATTTACTGCGAAGTGTATTTTTGTTGTCATAAGTTAGAAGCGAAATTTTCTTATTTTTTAGTATTTAATTAGTTATATAGTGTACAGAACGTGTTACACATTTTTTTATATATATTAATCAGTCATCTACAATATACTATAGTTTCGCAAATTAGTCTTATGTATTTAAGAAACTATCACGCCATTTATTAGCGACAAGGAATTTTTGCGATCCAGTGTATTTAGTTAGTCATATATGTAGTTTCATATTGTTTAAGAAGGTTGACTTCACTATGTTTGTGTTGTCGTAAAAATAGAATTAAAAGATAGTCTGTCAATATAAATTATATTTCGTTTGTCAACTATAATGCATGTTTTAATTTCACGGTTAAAAATAATTTCAACATATAATTTCATTTAGTAGCAACAAAATCCCAATTATTGAGTCTATAATATTCACTTCTGAAACAGTATTCGTACTCCAGTATTTGCCATAGATAATGCATTAAAGGGTATTATGTAAAATATTTGTCGTGAAATAAATAAAAACCTTTAAATCTACTGGCTTATTTCATACATCATAAATTAGGTCTGTAATAGATACTTTAGAAAAAAACAAAAATTTTACTAGTCACAGAAAATAGTTGTAGCTAATACAAATCAAGAAATCACCAATTGTTGGAAAGAGATAACAATACATATTATTGTCATCACACGATATTCTAGGAAAGTCAAATGTTAAACTTAGTTGTAATACGGCCAATACGGGGTTGCGAGCGAGCAATAAAACCACCGGTATGGTGATATATATTCCACTATATTGCCAAGACCAACACCAAAATTTACACAACCATAGCGCGATGTAGAAACGATACAGCGCCATCTGTTGGCACTTACACTGACTAAACTATTATAACAAACGATACTTTTCCTAAACCTAACGCAGTCTTGCCGAACTATGCGAATATTAACTAATATTAATACAGTGTTGAACAAATGTGAATCCAATGTTGAACCAAATAACAAACTTTGGTCAATTCCACGTTTTCTGCAATAAATATTCAGACAAATTATTATGTGAATTTTAGATTATTTTATGCATTACTTTTGTACCCGAATATGCGAATATTAACTAATATTAATACAGTGTTGAACAAATGTGAATCCAATGTTGAACCAAATAACAAACTTTGGTCAATTCCACGTTTTCTGCAATAAATATTCAGACAAATTATTATGTGAATTTTAGATTATTTTATGCATTACTTTTGTACAAACTTGCTTCAATAATCCAAAGAAATATAATGTAGAATCAGATGAACTTGAGTGACATCTCTGCTCTGGTCGTCTATTTCTCAATGATGTGTCTACAAGTTGTAGCCACGGATTGTTTTAAAAAAGTATTGTTTTGGGTTCTGTAGCTTTTAAAGAGACGACCCATTTTTTTAAATTAATTCATTGTACAGACAAGCCTTTTATTCATTTATTATATGTCTAGATTTATACCAAGTTTCAAGTTAATGCGACCATCAAATTATACAAACTTTGACGCCCCTAGGGTTGAATTCCTCGAAATCCCTTCTTAGTAACACTTTGTCATAAATAGTCATAGAAGCCAAATTTCATGTTTGCAGCTTCAGTTGTTGTTCGAGCCGAAACCACTGAAGTTAAGAAACATGAATCCTGACTGACTCAGGATTTTTGAGTTGTGGAGCGGCGTTGATGAGTCAGTCAGGACATTTCTCTTTATATGTATATATATATATAGATAAGCAAAGCCAGGGCGGCGGATAGGTAATAGATGATGATTGTTACGTTCATGTTGTCTGGCTTCAAAGTGCAAGTATTTGGAAAAGTACGCAAAATTGACCATAGTCAGTAACTAGAAGAGCGTAATCAAAAATCATATAAGTAATAAAATAAAATATTTATTGGTAGCAGATTTTTGTGGCCATAACTTTGTTATGAATCCCATTATCTTCTGAAGTAGGAAAACTTGTAGTATTAAGTCGTCCCTAATAATATTAAAATACCCATATTTTAAATTTAACCAATTTAACAGCTTATTTATTAAAAGTACAAAAGGAAACAAGTTAATAGACATAGTATAAATTATTTAAAAAAATACATTCATTTGCTATGTATGCGTATGTATATGTAGCGAATATATACATAACCTATGGTCTATTTATTATCCAAACCCAATTAGTAACGAGTATTTGAGCTCTAATGTTTCATTGACTGCTAATTGGGTACGGGGATTAATACGTTGTAATCAGTAAAGCTAATTATCATAACAGTTTATCTTGTGTAGGTACAAATAGAGAAATGAGACTAAGATAAAAAATAAGATAAAATTTATTTATTTAAGGAAAAACAGCGGAAACAAAATTTAGACAGACACATATATTAATAGTTACATATAATAATATAATAAATATAAGGATGAAACTATTTCCAATAAAACACAAAAAAATGGTTTAAGTGACAGACTAAAGTATAGAAGCAAAAGAATTGTTTGATTGACATTATGCCTCTATCGTTTAACTATTTTTTCTTAGACATAATAATGAAAAAAACACCACTGACAAGCGCCAGTCTTGACACCACCATTCCGGTGGTGTTTCTGTCGAGGTGTCAAGAATTTTCAGTCTCCAGGAGTAAAGATGCACTAGCACAGACGGCATTCGATCGGCGCAAAAAAGAAGTGCCAATAGAGTGTCAACAGGTGTACATAGGGCGGATGTGTTGAGTCAGTATAAAATCGGCCACCAACCTTCGCCGTCAAAAGTCGACAGTTGTCGGCCGCCTATTTACCAAGTTTGTAGAAAGTCGGTCGTCTGCCTTAGGCCTTACAGTGCCAATGGAAAAATAATTATTTTCGTTTTGTTCATTTTTAAAAAAATATTTATACCTAAAAACACGTTGTAGCTGCCAAACTGCAGTCAGTACAGTATTGATCAAACCTGTTTGCAAAAAGATGAGATAAATAGTTTCTAAAATAGAAAGAATTTCTGAAATAGCAGTTGGAAAGCAGCGTATGTATTTGTTTTCACCAATCTCGACTAAGGATCACCATCCGAGTTCAAAACGAGTTGACAAGCTTTACATTTGTGGTAAAATCTTAGGCAATAGCTTACTAGATTGTTCAGATTTGAATGTCTATTAATGATGTCTATTTCCTTTTCAGGTTGTACATAACTACATTACTTAGTGGGGTTAACTATTTCACTTAGGTGTGTCTTTTACAGGTAATTCACGATGTTCTCGAAGCCATGGCGGACCATTCCACCACAACTCGTGCGACTGCAGCTCGTGGACAAATTCCACGAGACGCCACGTCTGACGGATTGTCGTGCGACGCGACGTAATGCCATTGACTTCTGTCTATTCTATTGGTGATTTTGGTTACTTGCTACGAAGGTGTTCCAGTAACTTGATGGGCGTTGTAACCATGCCAAAACTATGGTTGCGTCTGTCGACGCATGAATGTCCTTGGCTGAGATGTTGAGCGCGATTTTTACTCAGTCTATGAGTTTTGCTAGTACTACAGCTCCACAAAGTTCTAGTCTCGGCGTTGATATTTTCTTTGGTGCCACCTTGGTTTTCGTTTCGATTATCGTGACATTAATTGAGTAAGGTAAGATAAGATAGTACGGCAATAGACAACTGCAGATTATGCTATTTCTGAAGCGTCTGAAAATCCGTGAAGTTCGACATTGACCATGCTATTCGGCATGTCTATCCATCTATTCAGTTATATTGTTGGCGTGTTGCATAAGTCCTTGCGACATGTCAACCATTCTGTCTCCAGCTGTTCCGGAATCTGATCGTCCCAATCTATGTTCTGTCAAACTATGTTTTAATGCGATGGCTTTATCGATTGATGGAGCGCCTGTGAGTAGGTCATAAACGTAAAATCGGAAAATAGCGCACTGAAATCTTCAGGGAAGTTTCCGTTTTCATCCTCTGCTAGTTGCTTTAAAGTTTTTATTGCTAAATATGACGCACATGATGTGCCATAAGTCACAGTTTGACACTACAATATTTGACTGGCTCATCGGGTTTCTATCTCCATACTAATCGTTGAAAGTCTCTCTTGCTTTAAAAATAGAAGATTTTAATTTATCTGTACATCTGAAGTATGTCTCCTACCATGACTTCCCCATCTCATTGTTGTATCTCTCAACTCGTTCTGAAGTGTTGGGCCAATTAACAAGTTATCATTCAGAGATTTTACATTACTAGTCTTGGATGAGGCGTCGAAAACGACACGAAGTTTGATAATATGCACGAAGTAATATGCTGTTCATTGATTACTTCGTGATGAGGCAAGTAGCATGAACGATTGCTAGGCATGGTTGCAGCTGAGACAGGCTCCATATAATTTTTATCTAAGTAATCTTGCATGAACTCTATGTATTTGCTTTATATGTATTTGGTCTGGATTTATTTTATACTTGCGCTCCACAGATTCTAATCTTTTCAATGCTATCGAAGTTGATTCACCAATGTCAGAGGGGTCAACAGCAAAAGGTAGTCTGACTTCATATCTCCCTTCTATGGTTTTCCTATGTGTTGTTTTATAATGTTTTTCACATTTCTTCTCATTATTGGTCGCTCGAACCAAATATAGTAAATTGTGAGTAAATAGTAATAGTGCCAAATAGTGAAGTGAACGTAAGGATTACAATGTAACGGACTTGGACTGGTACCTTGAGTAATAGCTATAGAAAAGTAAACTCTATTCTCACGAGCGATTTAACTTTGAATATTTAATTAATGTTTGGGGATTTAGTAAATTTTGCATAAATTTAGACTTAGAAAAATTTGTTTGAATTATACTTTGAAAAATTTCCTCATAATAATAGACTCCGAAAAAATCAGCTCAATTTTGGACTTAGAACAATTAAAAGAAAGAGCAAATTTGAATTAGTGTAAATTTAACTCATAAAAATTTTACTTTGGAACCTAGAAAATAGAAGAACTTCAGAATAGTCAACTAGAAAATGTAAATCTTATAAAAAGGATGTCAATTTAATTTATATAAAAAAGAGTCCAAAGGAGCGTTTAACCACACACACCTAGAAACAAGATTTAAAACACTGGAATATTATTGGGAAAAGTTCCAAAATAACCACGACACGTTAGCTGGAACTTCTTTAAAGGAAAAATCTGAAATGCCTTACTTCAAAGACAATATTTAAAATATTTAAAAGAACTTATCAAAGAAAAATAATATGCTCTAGTCTAAATGGTGCAGAAAAATCTATTTCAAAGGATAGGTACGCCTGCAGAAAGCCATTGAAGTATGGCTTTCTGCAGGCGTGCGACATGCAACATGCGAAGTAAAGCTGGCTCCAATTCAAATTCCTAAATTTTCAGGAGAGTACAAGGACTGGATCATGATCTGCTCAAATCTCTAATAAATGACAATGAGTCACTAATACCAATACGTAAAATATAGCCTACAAGGAGAAGCCGAAAATCTAGTTAGACAAATTCCTGTCACCGAGGCCAACTATGACATCATCACCGTCACCGAGGCAATATTAAAGAAAAGATACCACCATAAGAGACACATTGTCAACTCTTACATAGGAAGGTTATTGAACCAAAGAAAAATGCAATGATACACCCAAGGCTGTAAAAGAAATATTAGACAACACATCTGAATGTTTAACGTCTTTGAAAGCTATCTAACATCCCCAAAGACAAATGGGTTGACAAATAGTGTACATAGTCATTCAGAAGCTAGCTACAGAGTCACACCGGCTATTCGAACAACGCATTGAAACCCTGAATAGACTTCCAACATGGAAATACCTTTCAGTTTTTTGGAATTGCACTTCAGATCTTTAGAAGCTGCTAAAGGAAGAAACGTACAACCTCACACGAGAAATGCACCAACTGCCAAAAGTTTCACTGCAAGTGTGACCTCATCTTTGAAATATGCTTATTGTAATGCAGCCCATATAATTTATACATGCAAAAATTTAAGTCAACTTGAAGTCAATGAGCGACAACAATACATTCGTAAGAACAATATGTGTTTCAATTGCTTAAGAAAGGGCCACTCGGTGAAAGAATGCACTCAATCTTCTTGAATCAATCAATGTACATTGAATAATAAAAGGCAATCTTTGTTCCAGAAAAAGATACACTATCTTTATTCAAATATTGTTAAACCTTATATCTAATTCGCCGATAACGCGTTCTAGTGACGCCATCTAGTTGTGAATTGCGTAAATTGAATGTTGAAGTAGGCAAATAAATACTGTTTGTGAGCTTATCTTTAGTTTTAAAAATTTTTCATGAAAATAGCGCCAGCGTTAAGGGTACTTTTATCTATTCTAACCACATATATTTATAGTTGTGTATATATATATATATTTATAGTATGTACCACATACACATGTTTTTTTTTTTTTTTTTATAGACGAGGGCGGACGAGCAAGCGGTCCCACGTGATGGTAAGTGTTACCGCCGCCCATGGACACCTGCAATACCAGGGGGCATGCGGGCGCGCCGCCGACCTTGCAAAATCCTATTCACAGCTCTCTTGAAGAACCCCATATCGTAGCTTAATGGAAAGACCTCTTGAGGCAGTTCGTTCCACAGCCTACGGGTTCGCGGTATAAAATAATTTTTGGAGCGAACAGTGCGCGACACCTCCGTATCGAGGAAATGCGGATGTTTATTTATTATTTAGGAAATCAACACCCTTAAAAATAATTAAAAACGGAATAGTGAAGATAATAAAAATAGGGCCAATAAAAGATTTCCATAAATAAACAATGAGAATGAATTTATAACAATGTTATGAAAGACAGAACTTCTTAGCGGACGCTATGTATTCCAGTAACAAACAATAATGTAATACAAGTACAGATACATCACGAAAACGTTGGACATCGTCTAATCCGGAAACACCCGAACGCGTCATCCACGTCTATGAATAACCCTACCTCTAATCGCATACTTATTACGAGATAATTTATGACATACTTTATTACTTTGTTGCATAGACGTGGATGACCGATCGCGATGGCTAATGTTTTCGTAATGTATCTGCACATGGGGATAACTGCACTGCGCATTTCCTAACGGATAGAAATTATATTTAGCGGAAAAATAGTTTGGGCCTATTTCTCGGTTAAATCGATTTAGTAGTTCCAAAATTATGACAATACACACTTTTTTCAAAAATTCCTCGCAAAAAATAATATAATCGACGTCTATTTGTTGGAAAAACCTCGTTAAGTTATACGAACTATTGTATAAACATAGTTTTTCTAAAACTTACAGTAAATATCGAAATACTTATAGATGTCCTATTTCCTGGCGGTGGCTCGGCAACGTATGGACTCCAGACTGGTATGAAAAAAATGTAATAAATTGTACTATCAACCAAAATCAACGTACCTACCAAAAAAGGAATACTAAAAATTCCAAAAATGTTTTTTTCTCTTATTAATGTGCCTATATAGTTATTATACACCAACTATTTAAAATCTGAAAGTACATTTTCGTTCATTTTTCTAACCTTTAAAATTCTCACAAATTCATCCGTTTGTTATTAGAATACATAGCGTCCGCTAAGAAGTAGGCTTTCGGAGGTGATTTTGTATTTTGTACACTGATTTTTAATATTCTTATTTAATTCATTTATTTTGGTTGATAGCACAATTCTAGTACATTTTTTCATACTAGACTGGAGTCCGTAAGTTGCTATGTCACGGCCAGGAAGTAGAACACAATTTGCCGTTTCGACTGACTCTGTCATCGGTATTTTTGTCATATTATTTTAATCTTCTACAGAATATTTCAGCGCCTCCGCATTTCATATGATTGTGAACACGATCTTAAATTACTTTACATCCATATGACTAAAATTAGTTCTAGCCTCACGATAACAAGAGCTGCACGTAATTCCGACGATGCAAATATGTACTTTGCATTCAAATAACTTCGTTTAGTTTCGTATGGTACAGATCCCAGCGAGAACGTGTTTAATGGTTTAAGTTCGTAGTCACGATATTAATCAATAGTTGTAGGTAATAAGATTACCAGCTATTGTTATTATTTATTTGGTTCTCCAACAAGATACATAGGTACCGTAACCAGCCCTTATATATTTTACTAGCAAACCCCGGCAGACGTTGTCCTGCAATAGCTACAACAGTTACAACAAAGTCGATAGCTCGAAAATATTTTTCATGCTCAAATATCTATGTATACCAATTTTCATGACGATCGGTTGAACGGTATAGAAGTTGATGTGCTGCAGCGCCATCTAGTGGCGAGTTACAACAAAGTCGATAGCATAAAAGCCTTGTCCATGATGTGCCAACTTTCATGAAGATCGGTCAAACGGCGTCTGAAGTCTATTAACATCAGATATACCAACATCCTCTTTTAAATATATAGATGTTGTTGAAATGTTGTGTTATGTTGTACTCCTAACGTGTCAAATAAAGACTTTTTATTAAATAAAAATACACTTCATTTTAGTTCCCGCACACAATATTTTCTGCTTTAATTTTGTAACTTGAACCGTACATAACCTTTCACTTAACTTGCTCGGATCAAACAGACCTCTGGGGAAAAAGTGTGTTTTAGCGAGATTGAACTTTATTTTCATGAGGCATTTTTTACGGAGGCAACAGAAAATTAGATAAAAACTTATACCTATCTATATTCCTACTAAAATATTAGGAATGTATAAACATGTTTATTGGAAGTTAGTTGGTTAAAGGAAGTCATGAATGAATTAAAATAATATTATTTGATCAGTTAAGCGCGGCTTGATCTAATAGGGTCACTAAAGTAGTTTAGGTATTTAACTTTTGTATTTCATTTTTACATTTTCAAAAACGTTTTCATTTTCACTGTACCAGTGTCGAATTTTCTTCGTAATTAACAATTTTAAAGTCAAAACATGACTCGTTCTATGTCCAGTCTATAGGGCAAAGTCTGGTAATTTGAACCATGTTTTTTCAAACACGTTTTAAAAATTATATTTTTTAGATTTTTAGAAATGTCTATTGTATGAAATGAGACAACAATTATTAAGCTTTGCATTTATTAAGTATTTATCAACATAATTATTATATATATCTCAATAATCAACAAAATGTGAGATCCGAGCTTTGTTCCAATTTAGCCAAGTGGTTCTGTTATTTGGACCACGGGGTTGCTCAATGCGGCCTCAATAGGCTCTGAGGTAAAACAAATACGTCATATGTGGATACGTCATAAAAACAAATCTAATAAAATATAACCTATAAATGCCGGCAATCATTTCGCGTATGTAGATAAATTACACTTCTAAACTATAAATTAACAAGCACTGTATGCTTACCTTTAACTAAATACACTCTTAGCAAGGATTGATGGAATTTATATTAAAAATAACAAAAATAGATTTTTCAAAACAAAACACAGACGTTCAATGTCACAACGAAAACAATATGGCCGATATGCAATGAAGTTAGATGCATATCGCTTGGTGTTGCCAATATTGAAATTGAAAAAATACTTTTTGAGATATGTGGGTGGTCCTATTTAGTCGCCGGTCCAATATACCATACTCTTCCCTACATAAGTTAGGGATCTCTCAGTAAAGTGACAGTAGATTTAATGAGGACAGAAGAATTGCACTCCTAGAAAGCACACTAAAAACGCACTCTAATGCTTTTATTTGATTATCACATATCTTATACGAGGCCTGCCTTATCTCCGAATCATAAGACCATTGTTTTTGAAGAATCGTCCAATAAATTGCGGTACCACAGCGATGTACCTAAATGTTCATGTTATCATTGAAATATTGCTTGTATTTTCATTGGAATATTGACTTCCTTTGACACAAAAGATTTAATTTATCATACAATAGAATATTTTGCCATTTTCCTCGAAAGGTCCGAAATTATATTAATGTTAAAAATAATATCCTCCCACGCGAAACAAATTTGTGAAGATGGTAATACTGTATCGTAATTCTATTGTATTTTTGACACATGTATTAAAAGAACTGAAACACAGTTTATTTTCAAGGAGATCTGTAGAAAAACAATGTACTTTACATTAACGATTTGAGGGTACTGTTACAAAGTTTCCTTTACCATCAAAAGACGATGGGCGTCCTTTATTTCGTCTGTTCTAAATGTACTGCAAGTCCTCTCTCGTTCATACAGCAGAGTTTCAGCGGACATTGACAAATCTCCCGCGCCCGCTCTTACACTGTTTGAAGTTTTGATTTATGAGTACTAAGTTCGATGAAACGTTGCTCCTATGGTATTCGTCATTTAAATCACTTCCACGAGCCTTCCAAACAATAATTACTTGTAGCGATTTCGCGTACTATGAATGGCTGACGTTCTCTGTCACTTGTTAAAATGCTAGCTGTTAGTCAGAAGCATATATCTAGTATTTTTGAAAAGGCTGTCAGTGTTTAAGAAATTTTAATCATTTTTTAAAAAGATGGTTAGGTATGTATGAATACGCTCCACGGTGACGTTGCCGCCAGGACCCTGTTCAGATTCACCAACGCATAAAAACCTACGCTTGTGTGTTATTTGCCTCAAATCTCGCGTGCGCCTACCTCATACATACCTACTTAATTAAGAGTGTCTACCAATTGTGGTCGTGAAGATCACAGGAGCAATAGTCCTAATCCCGCTAATCCTGGTCTTTCTATTGGTGTGTACTCTTTCAGGCATTGGCATGTTCAATCTAAGAGGTGATATCACTTATCTTGACAGGCCCTTGAGTCCAAGCCGCACAGCATCTACTGTTCGGAGTCCAAAGCAAGACAAATTGTCCAAATTGTTATGAACAATTTATAATACACACGTAGATTAAAATCGCCGAAAAACTTGATAAAAGCTGAATAAGAAAATTGGGAGTGTCCGTCCGTCACCGTTGCTTTGTTACGACACGACCACCGTGCCCTCCCGCGGCGAATCTTAGTTTGAGCATATTCTCTCAATCTTATTAAAAATATTTTTTAATAAGATTGAGCCCGCCTAACCAAGGCCCGCCTCGGTTCCTAAACCGAATTATTCAAACGTAACCGACAATCCAATATCTATAAGAATATCTATAAGTAGTTCCAAAATCAAGAATTTTATACGCAATATATATATATATATATATACCCTACGTAATTGCAATATGGAAATGGATATTAAGAAGTCATTATTATGTAATTAAATTTTCTATTTAAATAAGAGAAAACACGAATTATGTACAAAACTCTCATGCACTAAGCCCAATTAAGACCGGTACTACGTACTTTGATGTCAGTTGCGCATTGTACGCGAGAATCTCAAGAGAGAGCCGCAACAACGCAATTGAACTTGTGTCTTAGATAGAAGATATTTACTGTGAAGCTCAAGCTGCAACTATTTTTGAGATTCGTTTTTAAGTGATATCTGATTTTAGTAAAGAGAGAATTTGCTCTGGAGCTGAATTTCTACGTTATTTTTTAGTAGCAAGGTATCATGCCAGCAGAAAGGCAGCGGATACTGTAAGTGATCACCTCCAGCCGTAGACATTTGCAATGTATGAAAACAACAGTTGGCCGTGTCGTGTCGACCGGCTTTAGAATAGCACCACGCCATCACATTTTACGACACTCACGGGTGTCATAGAAGGCGTTAATGCAAGCCCTGAGATACTAGATACTACACTAGACCACCTCTAAAAAAGTGGACTCGCGCACCTGCTTGACCAGAGTGACGTTTTAACACCAAACATCTCTCATGCAAGAAATAATGTGCACGAGGAGACCTGTGGCCAGCAGTAGGTGATAAAAAGACTAGTTAAGGTGACAATAGCACACGGAAACGGGAGTACGCCGATTGTTCAACAATCATATCAAAATTCAAAAATATTTACAATGCAAACAACGTTACGTAAATGATAAATCGGCAAAATGCAAAGCAACAAATCAACAATCCTTAGCACAAAATATCCCTTTTTTAAATATTCGATAAACAATAGGTATGGCTAAGCGATAAACAACGATAAAAACAGTATGTTCCACTAAATTGCCAACTAAAAAATTAAAAGCAAAATTCACAGTTTATGGTTTACATAGGAACACAACCATAGCGCGATGTAGAAATTATACAGCGCCATCTGTTGGCTATTTTACCCCAGGCTAGGTTGTTGGCTAGGTTGGTGGTTATTTTACACTAACTAAACTATTATAACAAACTACTTTTCCTAAACTTAACGCAGTCTGGCCGAACTATTTATATGAATATTAACTAATACAGTGTTGAACAGATTAGTTATTCTTTTATTTCACAAAACAACATTTTGCTAAAATATTGTTAGATCTTTTGATCATTGCTTAAACCTTATAATATTATAAGAATTAAATTAAAAGAATAAAAACTGTTAAAATTATTCATAATAAAAATCGTCTTAGTGCTCTAATATTCTTTCGATACGTTCCTTACTCAACGTATTAACTACTAGCGACCCGCCCTCGCTTCACTTCGATTTATAAGTTCTATTTTTCATTTTTTTTTTTTTTAGAAAATTTCAAAACAAAATATAGCCTATATTAGACACGGATAATGTAGCATCCTATATGTGAAAAAATTTTTGAAATCGGTTCAGTATTTCCTGAGATTACCCCCAACATACAAACACACAGTTTTACCTCTTTATTATATATTATTTATAGATTAGACGCGTGGATCGCGAGGCGCGCAAATGTTTCAGTTTCCGGGCATTCGGGTGAGTGCGGCGCTACGGTATTGTTATTGACACCTAGAAAGTTCTAGGAATGTTCTAGAGCTCGCTCGGCCTAACGAGTGACGTGACGTCATTGTCACGATAATTCTATAGGATAAATTTCTGGAAGGGAGTGACGGAAATGTATGTAGTATTTTGTCGTTTCTAGAAAGTTATATAGACCTTGGGGTACATAGACGAGCCGCCTTATCCCGTAACAATCAGTCTACTCTTAAGAGTGATAGCGAACGAGTCGAAGCGAGAAATTAAAGGACATTAATTAATCTGCGTATTTAGTTAATTTGTTAAATTAGGTTGTTCTGTGTAATTATTGTCTGTAATAAAAAGTTATCTTTTGGTTTCATCGGTTTTTTTCAATCGTCGAACCCGGAAGCCCGTAATAATTAGTGCCAGAAATAGGGATAGAAAATGCCGCTTACACCTAGAGATGACCGCAATGGTGTGATAACCCGTAACCGAGCAACGGCACAGCAGGAAGTAGGTTCGGGTACTCCTGCTTTGAGTCGAGCAACGGCTGTACACAGCGTCGGCTCTAACCCATGTAGCGCCCGGGTGCAATCAATACCCTGGCGCCCTCTAGTAGGCTCTTTGGAGGCGTCGCGATCGGCGCTCGGCGCCCCCTAACACCCTGCGTCCATGTGCGCTGCACACCCTGCACCATAGGTAAAGCCGGCACTGGCTGTACAACGTACAACAAGCCAAACTGTACAACGTCGGATCACCCTGGGAAATAATATTGTTAGATGTTGCAGGTCCTTTCCCAGTTACAGAATATTCTGTTACAAAATAGGTCGTTATGGATTATTTATCGAAATGTCCGGAATCGTTCGCCATTCCTAATCCGGAAGCAACAATAGTGTGCAGAGAAATAAGTCAATGAGGGTTTCTGTCGCTTTGGAGTGCCGTTGGAAATTCAGTGATCAAGGAATGAATTTTGAATCCCAAATATTTCAAGAAATGTGCCGGATTATGGGTACTTATAAAACTGAGGACGACTCCGTATCATCCCACGGTTAGATGGAGTGGTACAACACTGCAAGCTTTTGACAGGTAACTATAATATACAAGTTAGATAATAAAAATATTCTAACCCGCATAATGAAGAATTAAAAAAATGCAAAAGCAGGAGTTCTCATAGCAGAATCGTGTCATTAATATTAATTAAGCCAATAAGAATCCGGCAATTGTGGATTTTCGCACATATTTTTGACTCTTTTTTTTATATGTACAGCTTGACAAATTCATCTGTGCATCTAAATGATGGCGCCACTATATCAAAGAAAAGAAACAGCAATACCGAATAAATGCCGAAATCACGTACTTGCTTTTTAAGTGGCGATTTTATTACGGTTTTCATCAATATGATTTGCTATATATATTAAAAGGATTTAGTATTATGTTCATCATAATCAATTTTGAAAATATTATGAGTACATAGTGTAAAATAATGTTCAAAATTAATAAATTTCTCTAATAAAAATCAGATTAACCTTCACTCCAAAATTATTGTGCTTTAATAAAGTCTAGGATCAAATGGTTATTTTGTACATTAACTTATTGCTGACCGAACAAACAGCCTCTGGTAATCAATAAACTATTTTTACTACCTGACATCCTAATTGACAACAGAAAGAATCGCAGAGTTACGGCGGTACCGAGTTTCGCCGCACGCACAGATAACTTTGTCGGCCTGTATGTGTTGTTTTACCTGAGTAGCAGCATTAATTTTAATGAAAACGTCATCTCTGTTACACAAACATTATGTAAATGTTCCGGTGGCATAATGAAAGAGCTACACGTGGTAGTCATAATAAACTCGTTCGCGACACAAATTAATAATGCTGATGACACGGCATAAGTTAAAGATTCAACAAGCTGAAGTGGCAGCGATCAGGCCATATTATAATCCCTTCGGTTAGACAAGTTCTCGAGTGGAAACTACGTTCGAGGAGTCGTAGGGAATACTTGTGTACTTGTATTATTATGTATTCTATGAGTACGTTTATATAGGTGTTACCTTTATGTATTTTCTAATTTATCATAATATTCATTTTATAATTCTTGATTCTCTGTTTGTGCAAAATTTAACTGGCACACAATACCACAAATATAGCACTGGGCACGCCTTTTGTACATTTTATCTGTGCAATAAAGTTTAAATAAATAATAAACAATTATTTCAGTTACGGATATGAAATTGAATTTAAAAACGTAACGGAAATTCCATAGTTTCGGAATTCGATTCGAAACGTCGTCGTATGCGCAATGTACCTAGATTTATTGTTGGTTAATTTTATATAATAATTATTTGGTAGTTTAATGTTTCCTGTTACTGGTACAGCCTAAATAAGAATAATAAAACTGTTACGATATAGAGTATCCACAGTATGCATGCACTCGTATTTACTTGTCATATATATCTTTATATCCATGTAAATTTATTTAAATTTATTCAGTGTTACAGTTCATTTCATATCTCCAGTTCACGCGACGTGATTCGGCCCGAGTTCACGCGTTATGTGAAAATTCGAAAAGTTATGTTAAGTTCCAATGAATAAAATTCTGAGTTGCAAAAAATCGGAGGAAAATATAGATGTATTCGCACGCTTATAGAAGCCGTAACCGTTATAACCGTAACCGGATCTTTTAATAGCTACTGTTGGACATGCACATTTTCTTGTGTAAGAGGAACGTGTTGTGGCCTTAAAACGCCACGGTTACTAAGCGGGTTTACAAGCCCACTCTTTTAGAGGTGGTTTACTTCCTCAGCGCTTGTGGCCAGTACCACCTCATTGCTTGCTTACACTACACTACATTGCTTATCGTTAGTTACCTCCTAGTCGTCGTTTACGACATCCACAGGAAGTGATGGAGTGGTGTTTTTACGCTTACAGAAGGATAAACTTATCATCCTTTCTCAGAATGAGATTGAAAAACATTTTGTGGCCGTTTTATGATGGAGAAACATAGGTAAAATAATATTTAAATGACCCAGAAATAGTAATTAATTAGAAACTATGCCGCCAAAGTCAACGGGTAACAGCAAAACACTCGTAAATTGTTTCATGGTATTTTTAAAATAATACCTCTAGGTTTTCATGTCTCTAACAGAATTAGCGTAATCGCTAGTTATTAACCAAGTATTGCGTGGGTATTAGCATGTTTTCATCGTATTTCCTGCAACTTAAACTAATTCCTGTAATTATATTAAGTTATTACTTCAGCTTATATACTAACGGTCGATGCCTACTTGATTTTGAACATCAACTCCCAACACTTTTTCTAACTAAATCTGCTACCTATATTTTTGAAACCGCTACACTCAAATAAAGACAAAAACGATCGATTGCGATCGACCAGTCGATCACGAAGGCTTTTACGATCGATGGCGCAAATTATTCTACATCTAATATACTGTAAACTACATCTACTTAAAAAAAGTACGTCCTTTCTCCATCTCTGTGCGATGAGATACCTCACAGTTTTCACACCACCATCTGATCATTTTTACTACTTCACCGTACATGCGATCTTGAACCTACACTTATCGTGTAGTAACAGTTCATAGTACGAAGGAACTATTTTAACCAAGTAAAGTATTTGTATAACTCGTATGTGCAGTGAATGCCTTTTATTAAAAAATATTAAAAACCGAAGTCTAATCGATCGCTTGCTGTCCAAATTTGTTTGCTGTAGCTCGTCGATAGTATAAATTTGAGCATCGCTGCTCTATACAATGATAAAAACTGTATCCAAATATTTACAGATATGACAGAACAGATATTTACATATTTTTGAGGGGGAGAGTGCACGCTGCAATTCAACACGTGGCGCACTCGACTGGCCACGTTACCCATCTCTCACAGAAGATTACCTTGAAATGTACTGCATTTCCCACTTTATCTTATTCCCCTAATGTACGTACGTATTTCGGTAGTGAGTGAGATGTGCCAGAACCCATTCCCATCCTATCCCTCCCCATTTTCCCAACCCTTTCTTCAAATCCATTCCTATATCTCCAAACGTAAGCAGCGCATCCGGGGGCGTGCCAACGTTTGTCATTTTGGACTAATGTTGGCATGTATCCCGGATGTCTATGGGCGACAGTATCCACTCACCATCAGGTGGACTGTATGCTCGTCTGCCGCCTTCGTCCATAAAAAAATGATATTATTCCGAATAAACAATCGCACGCGCGACGGAGCGTTTTATACTTTTCAACTTATAGACGATACTTTTCGTTAAACTAATAGGACACTTAATTGAATGTCTGGAGAAATGTTGTTAGACTCTTAACTACAAGATGCTCTCGTAAGAGGTGAGTAACCTTTCATAAGAAATCTTGTTTGTCAAAAATTAAATTATTTTTTTGCAATTATGTAAATTAAGCCGACGATTTAAAGAATCGCCCCTAATGACAAGTGGGAGACTAGTGAGAATGGTAGAAGGTTTTGACACCCAATATTCAACCCTGCACTATTTAATTCTACCTTGAAAGAGATGTCTGTCCAACAGAGGAGAGACAACCTTTTGTTATTAATATCGGGATTTCTTTTGAAAGTTAGTTTATTATTTTCTCTTTTGTATTTAATTTGTGTTTTTCTCTAGATTCTGTATCCTAATAATTATATGCATGAGAATATTCAAATCAAAATAATTTCTTTAAAAAGTATATACCAGTCTACTGAACGTGATACGAAAATACATGAATACATAAAATGTATGCATGATACGATATCTATTGTTTTAATTTTATTAAAATAATTTCACATTCACCTCTTGTAACTGATTTCAGAGCCGGTCCCTTTATAATTAGAATTATGATGTTATAAATTATTAATAACCTTACAAAGTTTGACGAAGGCTAAAGGCATTATTAAACATTTTGTAGTTACAATATCATACTACCAGACCGTATTTCCCTAGATGTATATTTCATGCTAACCGCATAAATCAGCGGAATAAAAAATAACACTGCATACTAATTATATAATAGAAAAAGTACTCATGTAAAAACGATCTATCAAAAAACTACTCACCCTAATAAGGTGTTTCTTTAACTAAAATATACCAAAATCAATAGCTAGACAGATAGAATTAAAATTAGGATCGAATTTGAATTTTGGTTTTCAGTAGCGGCCAGTTATTTAAGGATTTAGTAGCATGAAGTTCGGTAAAGAACAATACTCCAAAGAGTATTGTTACAGTGGTCTACAAGTTAACCTTAAACTCCATAGCGACAGATCACCAGAATAGCAAAGCATGTTCTCCGAATTCAACTTCAAGTAATTCTTTTTCAATTAGTCCTGAACAAACAAACGTACATAGAGAACCAAAAAACATATTGACGGATAAAACCTATTTCATCAGCTCGGCTTGTTTTCGTCGTTACCAAAAACCCCGAGGGGGAATCTCATAAAATTCCGAGGGCACTTTAAGTGTCCGTTCGATTTCATTCAAATTCTCAGCACAAAAGCGGTCCATGAATTCGAATTTTCTATCCGCTATAACTCGATTATGAAAAGTTCCAACGCAGGGAGAAGTTTGTTAAACAACGTATTTTGCATAAGAAAGTCTGGTAAGAATTAAAGTTTTTCCCTTTGCGAGAGGTTTCGACTTTTGTAAAGGTTTACGAAGTGCGTTATCCTGCTTATTGTGTTGTTGAGAATATTTATCTATTATCTGTTTTTGTGTAGGTATTAGAAGTCTGGCGAATACCTGCTGAGTTGGAAAAGTTACTAACTTTCGCACTCTTATAAATACGAGTGCTATAAATTTCTTAATCCCACTGTACTTATAAAGAGTACGTTATTAAATTAGTACATGTTTTTTATTTCTTTATTTGGTTCACCAACAAAGAGCACTCATACAAAGACCAGTAATTAAATACATGAAATAAGATAAGAACAGATATGTACTTTACATACAATAATCCATACATAATGATTGACCGAAAAAAAGATTTGTCATCAAAATCCGTACTAACCATTTACACGGTTATTCGAGTAAGATTTTATAAAGTTCGTGGTTTAAAACACGTGTTACACTTTGTTCGTATGACTTCTTATGCAAGATTACATTTTACGTGATGGTAAGTGTTACCGCCACCCATGGACACCTGCAACACCAGGGGGTATGCGGGCGCGCCGTCGAATTAATTAAATTTACTAAATAAACAAAGATTTAAAAATAATCTACATTAATAATACTCGTACTACAAAGAAATGATGCTTTTTGACTGCTTGTTTTTTGGGTTCCCTAGGAATCTTTTTTTTTTAAAGTTCTCGGCTTGGGCCTTTTATGGTAAAACCTACCAGAGCAAAGCCAAGGCGGGGAGCTAGCACGAAATAAATGTAAAAAAAATTACAATTAGGAGTACATTTTTAACAAACAACTACAGACAATGACAGTGGATTCTACTATTTAAAGGTTCTATTGTTTACCGTTTTAACAATGAATGCGGTTCTAGGTCTCCCCGTGGATTATTACTCTATGCGAATCTCGATGTTCGGAATTACGAGTAAATATGTATAATAATAATGTTGTTTAGTAGATAGGTATACCATATACCAGTGATATACCAGTAATGTAGATATACCAGTGAGGTCCAAAAGTTTCTGGCCTGACATATTTTTAGATGTCTAAAAATAAACAAATTATAAGTACGTCATTGTAATTGCTACTTCAGTCATTATAATTGTAAGTACGACTTAAGGGGTAGAAGATTTGCCACTGACGATGAAGTGACCGCTGCAGTTTTCGCCCATTTTGAAGACAAAACTTCTGACTATTTTTATACTGGGATAGAAATGCTAATTAAACGATCACTTGTTTTGTACTCACATTTTTGCAAATAAACTATTATTATTATTAAAACATCACAAAATACAAGTGAGGCCAAAAAGTTTCTGGCCTGACATATTTCTAAATGTCTAAAAAAAACAAATGACAACTACAATAACTGTACGTTATGTAATTGTCACTTATCCTGCTAATTCGTGTATATTTTTTAGAGTTCAACCCTTGTTAGTTTTGATTTCTCGACTGTTAGAACAACAGGAAGTCGCAAAATCTTTGAAATTTTTAACTGGAATGTCGTTCCGTGATTAAGTTCTTTACAAAGGGAGGTGTTAGTCCGACCGATATCAAACAAAGGTTGGATAATGTGTACGGGTTTATCGACGACGAACCTCGCTCCGGTCGACCTGTCGAGGCACTCACTCCAAACAACAATAAAATTAGTGGAAGAAGAAGTTCCGAGCGAGCGACGGCAAAGACGAAATAAATAGCAACAAGGACAGGGCTCTCAAAAACTACGTCCTTAGTATTCTTCGTGAACATCTTCATATGAATAAAGTTAGTGCGAGGTGGGTGCCAAAACTTCTTTCAAGTGTGCAGCGAAGTAAACGAATAACGTGCTCTAAGGAACTTTCAGAGAAACAGAAATGATTTATTAGTCAATTGTTACTGGGGATGAAACAAACTGGTTTTTTACTATGATCCCCTTTCCCAAAAGCGAGTCGATGGAGTGGCGTTGTTCTGGTGAAGCACCGCCTAGAAAGGCAAATATGACTAAGTCCACCAAAAATATTATGGCTTCGATATTCTGGGATTGTCAAGAAATATTGCTTATAGATATAAAAGAACACAATACTACGGTGACGTGGTAAACTAGGCAAAGTTGTACGTGCGGCTTCTCCATGACAATGCATCCATCCACGCCGCCGCCGCCGCAGTTGCGAAAGCTGCTGTTTCAAAGTGTGGCTTCACGGAAATTCACCACCCACTCTATAGTCCTGACTTGGCTCCCAGTGATTACTATTTGTTCTCTAAACTCAAGGCGGACTTAAGGGGTAGAAGATTTGCCACTGATGATGAAGTGACCGCTGCGGTTTTAGCCCATTTTGAAGACAAAACTTCTGACTATTTTTATACTGGGATATAAATGCTAATTAAACGCTCCGAAAAGTATGATCAAATAGACGGAGACTACATTGAAAAATGAAAATATGTTCATGAACTCGAGTGTTCTTTTTCGTTGTCAGGTCGGAAACTTTTGGACCTCCCGTAACTTAGTTATTGAAATGAAACATCAGATATTTACGTACGATTAGTAAACATTGTGTGGCAAAATTTTGTCCTACTTACCTTTGGTAAAATGAATTGCTAATTGCCAATTTTGAAATTTCAATAAAACATAAATTCACTGATGTCTATCCTCGTATGTTTGATACAGAAATCAATCCAATTACTAACAAATTAAAGCTAATTAAGCCTAAAATGTCATGGATATGAAAATTATATTAAATACCAATTAACATTTAATTTTACTACGCATTTATTGCTAATTAACATAAGTAGTATTAATATTATTAAAGACGTATTAAATTTATTATTATATTATACTCGACTCACATTTATGTGATCGCAAATTCAAATCCTCGGCCCGTACCACTGAGATTTCCTAACAGAGCTTTTTGTGAGTCCTGTACTTGGCGGTCGCTAGAAGTCTAACTAAGTAACTATGTCGTACAGTTTAAATGTCTTTATGTGCTTATAAGTATATATATGCTATAATAAGTAAGAGAATATTTCTCGTTGATTTATCAACGTTCTGGTATAACCACACAATAATATAATAATATATAATAACATCCGATTCCTCAACATCTACTTATGACTCTATTAAGAAAAACTCATCACACTAATATTATAAAGAGGAAAGATTTGTATTTTTGTATGTTTGTAACGAATAAACTCAAAAACTGCGGGACCGATTTCAAAGATTCTTTCACCATTAGAATGCTACATTATCCTTGAGTAACATAGACTATTTTATTTTGAAATTTTGAAAAAAAAATCTTATTAACCGAAGCGAAGCGAGGGCGGGTCGCTAGTCTAATATAAAGAAAGTGTCGAACATTGTCTCGGTACACACTCAAATATTGTAGTTTTTTATTAACACTTCACTTTAACTGTAAATGGAACGCAAAATTAAATGAAGCTAAAATTACTGGAAACGAAAATCAAACGCTATCGTTATAACCGTATTTAGGTTAAACACAATACCAAAAATGTAATACGAAGCCAGAGTTGGACGGATATAAATTGAAAAAGCCAGTGGGCCGTGATTGGTCGAGAACACGGCCCGATACACAACCCACGATTGGATAATCGGGTATTATTCCTTTTCAGAAAAATGATGGTATTTTCTATAATCCGACCCTGAATGTAACAGCTGACAGACAGGTAAGGTCTTCACTTTATGTTCGGTCGGACGACCTTCGACTGCACATGATTTTAGATAGTTTTAGATTTTACATAGGGTAATAAAACTATATGTAAAGTACCTTTCATAAAGGAAAACATATTTCGATGTCCATGATATATAATATTAGTTCGTATACCTATATATAATATGACCGTCTTGAGCAGGTTTGGGATGTTTAAAACAAAATGTATTAAATCACTTGTGTTAAACATTGTTTAAAACACAATCTAAATAAAACATGGTTGAAATTGAGTGTTTTATAATTGAGATATATTTTTATAATTGTGTTCTCTACTCTGTTGAATATATTAATAGAAGGCTTGGTGAATTTCAAATTAAAACGTTTTCTTATGTAAGCTGCTAAAACTTATTTTTAGTTATACGATACGTCAAATACGAAATACCGATTACGTTATAAAGAATACACCAGCCTTCGGACATCTCTATTCTCTACCTTGCTTTACTCCAATCAAATAAAATAAAATATTAGTACAAAATCAAATAAAAAAAAATTGATTTAAAACTTAGGAACATATGAACACATATAGGAATATCTAAAATTTAAAAAAATGTGTTTTTCCATCCTGGCCTTATTAATTTATTTCAAAATACAAATCATAAAAACTTACAATGTGAAATACTTTAACAGATCTATACAAGTTTAACACAAAGGCATGTATGCGATAAAATAAGAGTATAAAAAAATGGATGAACATAAATCCAATTCAATAAGGTTAAATTACAATTTACTAGAACATTAAACACACTTACATACTTAATATACTTAATGTACCTATGTAGAATTTGTACAGTTTAGGTATTGCAAATGTACAGTGCAAGAACAAACCCTATCCGGTTTTATGGCACCAAGATATGTATAATAAAAAAATTTTTTGTATATATACTTTATATAATATATTTAAAATATATCAAAAAATGTATATTTCACTAGTCATCGTTATAAAAATGCAGAAATAGTAAACAGACCAAAGAAACATACACATCTGACATTCCTCCTTTTTGTGTCGAGAGTTTAAATGTTAGGTGAAAGTAGATATATTATTAAATATATTTTTCTAACTGTGAGATGAAAGAATATGTGTCATACTGAGCTATTTTCAGTCTAATTATTTAACAGTGTTGAAAAGTGTAACAAATATTTTTACAGATAAATCGCATGATTAAATACATGTGTGATCGTTCTAAAGCTTTACTTGCAAATTTGGCCTATTAAGTGTTTGCTAATCTATTTCAAAGTCTGTTTACTCAGGTCTATGTGTTCGGGGAGTTAGTTCTAAGTCTAATGTTATTTCAGTTACTCAAATAATGGATAATATGTAGAACATTTGAAAATAACATATCGCATACTAAAATTAGAACCTTAAAAAGGCTGTTGGCTGTTTGATAACATTTGGTGCAAAAAAGGACGGAGGATAGTAATAAATTTATAGCGGTTTAAAGCGGACTTAAAACATAATAAAATAAAAGTAAATTTTCAGTCCCATTTTGGACACCGTTTAAGGCGTTGTTGGTGTCAAAATTTTGGGGGTTAAATATAAACTAAACCATATGCTGCTAATCGCAAAGATCAACAAAGTGTGTGAGCGAGAATGAAAAGCGCATCACGTTCACCATACGCGGGAAACAATCAGGATCAACTGTCAAATGGCACACGTTTTCGTCTAGTAGGAGAGGCTTAGAGTCCTTTATTTATTAGTGTATTACGAAGTTGCTTTTGCTGTGTCAGTAGCACATTATGACTAATCAGCACACTAGTAAAACACCTACCTACATATTCTGCACCAAAATTTGAAATTGTCTTGTCATCTTTACCAGCCATTTTGTCATCCGCTGTTGTACATAAGCCTCCTCATGTACATTGTCCTATACATGAGAGCTGTGTGGCCTTAAAAAGGCACGCCGGTCAAGCGGGTTGGCGAGTCCACTTTCTTATAGGTGGTGTAACTCCTCAGGGGCTCTGTCTAGTCACCCTTTAAGACACACACTAGCACAGATGAAGCGATGATATTATAAAAGCCGGCTCACACTACACGACAAATAAAATTATTATATAATAATATTATAAAAACCTATATCAATAACTTAATTAAATATTCTTCCAGCGTGAACACTTCCCAAAGAAGCAAACGATGTCTGATTTTTGAATACTCCTAAGTATTTTACCTTATTCACTTTGACTCGGTGTCTTTGAATTGTTGATTCCTAACCAACTCCGCCTCACAAATGCAAACAAGCATTTAAGGTGAACTTTACTTAGAAAATTGTTCAGCCAATATTGAATGTTTGTGTCAAACACGGTGTCAAATATTGGATCAAATAACGTGTTTAGTAGCGCGTTTACACATTGGCTATCTACCAGCCGAGAATAAATTGTGCGATTCAATAACGTATTTAATAGTTTATGTATATTTTGTATATATTGTTCTTATTCTTATGTATATATGTATGTATGTGTGTAGGTTAGTATATATGCATATTTAATAATACAGTATATTTATATTTCACCACACCTCATTTGAGTCTTTCTCCCAACTGAACCTCTCTGATCAACTACAATGTTTGGCTGGTGGAGAATGAACTTAAAGCGTTAAGTTTGCCTTTTGGTACGATAATGTGCAATAAGGTGTTAAATTAGAAGATACCTAACTTTTTAGGTAATTATAGCCTTCCTCGTGAATTCCGTATGCTTGTATATTATACTGTAATCTACTGGAGTTAAATCTTTCAAAAATAACACCTACTTCCATAGAATGTTCTATTTATACTAAATGACTTTTGTGTACTCTCGACTTCCCCATTTAACAAACTTATTACAATATTTTTTGCTAAAAGCACAGAACCGTGCACAGCGCCATCTGTACGTCGATCCCAGGGAAACACTCGATATCACCGAACAACATCATGGTTTAGGGATTTACATTCTCAACGATTGACAAAATGCACTGTTGACTGTCACGAGCCAGCGAATAATGCCATAATATAATAAGGAAATATGTAAATGTTGGCCGATGCCAACCGAGTATTCGCATGATTACAAAGTTTTTTTTGGCGTTCATACTCTGATGAATTAAATTTTAAAGTTAATTTTCATTAATCTAACTCAATAAATAGTAGAGATGTTATGGAGACCCGTAACCGAAACTCCGAAATCCGAAATAAAAATGTTCGAAACCGAAACCGAATGCGAAATAAAAGTGTCGGGTGTTATCACAAATAATTTTGTTTTGATGATAGCAGTAAATGTGATTATTAATTAATTCCTTGAAAGTAAAATTGCTATTATTCCCTATTTGATTTTATTTTCCTTTGCTTTCAGTTAGTGGTACATTTCTTAAAGAAGTTCACAAGTTCATTAGAAACATATACATAATTGAAACTAGCCGAAATAATTTCATATCAATATCTGTAACCGAAACTGGTAAGAGTATATAATGTATGCGTATCCGCATCCAGATCCAAAATATCATATCACTAACAACCTTAATAAATAGGTTTGTTTTACAGTGTTATCTTTGCGGATGGAGCCACTTACTCACTTTTCTTTTTAGGGACGAAGATGGCAGACGAGCACACAGTCCACCTGATGGTAAGTGTATACTGTCGCCCATAGACATCGGCGATACATGCCAACATTACTCCAAAGTGACAAACGTTGGCACGCCCCCGGGTGCGCTGCCGGTAGGCATCTCCAAAGATGTTTGAAGATGGATTAGGAGAAAGAGTTGGGAAAATGGGAAGGGATAGGATGGGAATGGCCTCATCTTATTGAATAAGTTGATAATGACCGGCAAAGGAATTTGTATTAATTGTTTAACCATAATATGGTTGTATAGTTACGCACGATTGGCCGATAATTTGTGAATTATGTTTGTGTGCAATTCCATCATTACCCTTTCGTTTCTATGGAATTCGCGGATTAACTAAAATATGATTAAATCACGGCTGCTGAAACAAAAAGGGTACAAGTCCTCAGCGAAGTCGAATTTGAATCGTCTGTATTGAATTTCAAATTCATAATAGACATGGACAAACAAGAGTTATGATTCTAGTTTAATTTAATTTTGAACTTTGAGGTCTTCGGAACTTTTGGAGGGTTTCAATTTACATTATCGACTTAGCTGTCTGTCTGTCTGTCCGTCACAGCCACAGTTCTATTGATCGTGGTCAGTCAAAATAATTTAGAGGTCATTGGAAATGATGCTCAGAGTTTATTCAAGAGATATTTCTGATTGAATTGGTTTAAGTTTAAATTATCGGTACAATTACAGTACAATATGTCGCAGTAGGGCCGTGCATCCATCCGCATTTCCTCAATACGGACTTGTCGCGTACTGTTCGGTCCAAAAAACATTATATACCGCAAACCCGTAGATATGCTGTGGGACGAATTGCCTCAAGAGGTCTATCCATTACGCTACGGTATACCGTTCTTCAAGACAGCTGTGAATAGGATTTTACAAGATCAGCGGCGTACCCGCGTACCTGGTGTTGCAGGTGTCGATGGCCGGCGGTAACACTTACCATCACGCGGGACTGTTTGTTTGTTTGATTTAGTTTGTTTGTACTCTTTTTACAGTATACTTTTTGCAATACAGCATTAAAATAAATAAATACACTGTACAGAGGCAGACTTAATAACTGAAGGTATTCTCCACCAGTCGACCGTTGATTATAAGAGTTGTTTTTAATTTTTATTCGTATTCACTTATTTATCGATCTCATTTATTTATCGCATATTTATTTAGATTCTTTATTTGTCTTTATTTCCGTCCGTGAGTCACGCAGAGTTCCAGCTGAAAGTCAACGCTGTCTGTATTGACTTATGTACGAACTATGCGGACTCAGATATGCGGACATATAAATAAACGGAAACAATTTTGTTCCTTATTTAATTTCAATCAGTTAAGAAATGCGCCCTGCAGTTTGTCAGTAAATCTCGTTATATCCCATTTATATATATACAATGTTTATATTTATACAAACTTTGGAACTATCGGTAGTTTTGGGATCCGTTGGTCGCCTTTAGGCTGCGGTCCTACCAAGAACGATGAGCGTTAAACTATTTTCCGCCCAATACACGTACAAATTTCATAAGAAATGATTGAAAGACAGAAATATTTGTTCAACGGTCTCATTGCAAATGAGGATCCTCGCTCTAGAGCATATTGTTATGATCTGTGAAGCAGACCGCAACGCTCACATTCTGCTAGGGCTACCGGTAACGTATCACGGGCAGGGAATTGATACACAAAAGGCAAATGCACATTTAAAAGGGGAAATACATATACACCAATATACATGTAATAAGTTGTGACGATAAAGTCCACATATTATGTCAATAATACAAGTGTACGAGAAAGACAAAACATTATGAAAGTAAATAATTATGTAATTACCTTGTACCTATGATATATAAATATTATATATTATTTTATAGTTTCTATATTATAGCATTAAATTGAAGACCACGCGAACAAAGTCGCAGGCAACAACAAGTATTTTTTTTTATTATATATAAATGTGTAAACTGAACTATCTATGTATGGGCCCATGAATGTGAAACAAAATATAATTGGAATAGCCCACGGTCAACATAAGGGGGGTCAATGAGTCAACATAAATCAATGAGGGGGAAGAGAATCGTGTAAGGTTTGTATCCGAAATCGAGAATTCCTTAAACCGAGCTCGAATTGCGGTAAACTTAACTTGGTCCAATTTAACCCCAGCAAGACACGAGTCTGTGCATTCACCGCTAAGAAAGCTCCATTTGTTTCGATTCAGAACATTACTCTCAAGACCTCTGAGAGGTTTGGGATCTTTGTGTTGATATTTCGAGCAGAGTCGAGTTTCGGAGTCGTCTGACTAGCAAATCAAAACTTGTTAGTAAAAAGCTCCATGTACTGAATAGAGCAAAGCAGTACTTCTTTCCGGGGTAACACTTATCGCTTTATATAGCTCAACATGGGCCCCGCATGGAGTACTAGTCACACCTCTGGGCCGGTGCACCGAAGTACCAACTGAACCAAGAGACTCATGAGGGGGAGAGTGCACGCTGCAATACAACAGCCGTTGGGCGCGCTCGACTGGCCACGTTACCCCTCTCTCACAGAAGACTACCTTGAAATGTACTGAATTTCCCACTTTATCTTATTTCCGTAATGTACGTACGCGTTTCGGTAGTGAGTGAGATGTGCCAGAGCCCAATCCCATCCTATCCTTCCCCATTTACCCAACCCTTTCTCCAAATCCATTCCCATATCTCCAAAGGTAGGCAGCGCATTCGGGCGTGCCAACGTTTGTCATTTTGGACTGGTGTTGACATGTATCGCGGATGTCTATGGGCGACAGTATCCATTTACCATCAGGTGGACTGTATGCTCATCTGCTGACTTCCTCCATAAAAAAAATATAGGCGTATGCTAAACTTTAGCTAACTAGGATTTTTTGAGATTATGAAACCTGCAATTACTGAGATACATTTAGAGTAATTAAAGGAATACATGTAGCACATTAAATTTATTGATGCAGTCAGTGATGTTTCATTCTATTATAAGACAATTACTACGTCAAAGGTCATGGCGAATGATGACTGAATATAGAACAAAATGCAGACGTTAATAAAAATTCACGCAACAACATTTACAAAAATACACCAGAACAGAAACCTTGTAAAACAAGGCAAAAAGTGTCTTGAAAAATATTACGAACATTCAAGCACCTATTTCTCGAGCAGCGTTCGAGTTTCCTTAACTCTGATAGTCCTTGAAATGGTCGCGCCTCCGCGTTTTCTTCAGCCAAATAATAATATAAAAAAAATTACCCGCGGGAATGTTTCGAGTCCATCAAACTGAATTGTTTTATAGCTGTTGAGATGAATGACGTTTCTTTTGTTTGGATGTAGAAAGAGAAGTAAGTAAGTAATAATAAATCCAGATGGTACGCGTCAGGAAGAAAGGTTTGCCTAAAAATATTTTTAGGCAAAAGTTTACAGAGTTTGATGAGCCGTATTCAACGATGTATTCTTTGTTTATTTATTTACAAAATCGATAGAAGTGTGGGTGGCGAAAGACGAACGTCTATATAGCGGTAGACCGCGCAAGAGATTTAGCTAAGTGGCACAAGTATTGGATACAGGATCGTGGAGGATGTAGGAGGAAGTCTTTGGAAGGAAGTGTCATATGCACGAGGAATATGTGGCTGAGCAAGTGAGTTGGCGAGTTCACTCTTTTAGATATGGTGTAGATCCTCAGGGCTGGTGGTAGCAGCTTTGTTATCCCGTAGTTCACTTTTACGATCCCCAAGGGATGAGGTGGTGCTTTTTTAAAGCCGGCCATTATAACGTCGAATTTCAAGGCATCATGTTTTCGTGCCATAAACACGAACCCAATACACACGCGTTGGAGCCCTAGATCTTATTTAATTCTCGGGTATGCGGATTTCCTTATGACGCACGCGACGCATTGCTTCATCACCTGGATAGTGTAGAACAGAAAAAAATCGTACTTAACCTATCAAATTTTATGAATATGGACTTTTAATTTTTCTCTTTATATTAGTAGCCCTTTAACATTGGCGTTAAGCACAGCGGTCTGGCATAAAAGAGCTGAAAAGCCTTTGCTAAACAGTGGCTAAATAAAAAAAATAGTAGCTGCCCTGGTGATCCAAGCTGCTCTTTACTGCTCAAATAGCAACTCGGTGGTACAAGCCATATCCTCACAAATAAGAGTCGAGAATACATACCCAAAGACTCACCGATCTACAATTATCCCTGTATAATCATGAAATACCAATGTGAAGTATTTTAAGTACAATAGGTTTCAGATTTCTCCGGAATGTACATTAGACATTTAGAATATACTAGAGAGAACTACCTAAGAACAAGAATTTCAATCATGACTTAGTTCTATTGCTAACTCTTGCAGGTCACACACACACGACTTAGCAAGGTAATTACGTTGCTAAAGTAACGCATTCCACACAAACTTAGTCTCTGTCTCTACATGAATATATGTCTGAGAACTATACGACTGATTTTATTGAAATTTATTAAAGGTTACGTAGGGTAGATTTAATTTTCTACCCGCGGCTTCGCTCGCGTGAACTAAGCAGCTGTAAAAGATTTTTAACACCTGTAAAAGCACCGACATGATGGATTTCACAGATAAAAATCCATCCAGTAGTTTCTGAATGAATAATTCTATTAAAAGTAATTGTGTTATTTTCCTCTATAACCCAAATTACTAGTGTTATATGAAGTTGAGACATATACCAGTTTTCCTTCTGGATACTTAGCTATTACATTACTGAAAACCGGAACAAAATCATCTTAGTATCTAGTTTGTATAGCGTGATGCTCAAACAAACAGACATACATATTTATCTATTTACACGGGTCGTAACGCGAATGTTTACTTTATTTATAAACATTTCGGTTGGTTTGCACCAGCCATGGTCACGAGAAGCATATAGATATAATGTGTATAAAAAACGAAAAAATCTCAAATGTTAAACAGATATACAAATAAACAGACATAATTTTAAAAACTACATATGTACCTAGCTTCTAAAGAGACACCCACTTTTATTTTTTCAAATCAAGTCAATATACAGACTCAACCCGTTTGCTGTTTTATTATGTGTACCTATAGATTTATGTCAACTTAGATATAAATGTTGTAAAAAGGCGGTTTAACTATAATATTTAAATTTAGGGCGGTACTTAGGTCCATTTTCCGTCAGTTTTTCTAATAACGTGTTTTTATATTATATATTTATAGTTATACAAAAGAAGTTGAGTAGGTTGCATGCGTAAATAAGCGATCTATGAAATATTTACAAACATAAGCAGACCTGATACAGAAGGCTTTACTGGAGTGTAAAAAATAGATAGCAGAATGAATAGATGGCATTTGACGTAAGGAGCGAATTTGAATTAAGATAGCGTTACTGCCAGTTCTTAGAAATTAGTAGCAAAAAGTTGGCTAATTCCATCCCAGCTCGTCCTCGTCCCATAAAATTTCGTCCCATTAAAATTTTTGTTCATTATATCGTCCCACTTCTTATTTTTAAGCTGTTGTGATACTGTTGAATAAAAATTGGTTTTTCAAATCAATGAATTTCAAGTCAAATAAAAAAAAGTTAGCTAAGGGGCATAAACTCGAATGAGTATTGTTATAACTTGTTCCTGTTTCTCTAACTGAACAAACAGGTTTATTATACAACGTTCTATTTGCGGTTGTCACAACCTATCCGTTTGAACATGTTAATGCAATGCAACCAGCCCTTTCGGCATGCACTGCTGGACATAAGCTTCCTCATGCACAAGATAATGTACACGAGAGATGTATGGTCTTAAACCAGTGTTGCCAATGCCCTCTAAAGAAAGCCCTCTGAGTTAGCGTTAAAAAAGCGCTAGATTGGCAGTTTTTTTGGAAAAATGCGCTACATCAAAGAAAATATTAAAAAAATAAAGGAAATTTTCATATTAACAATTTTTAATAAAAAAAATATCAGTGCTGATAGAAAAGTAAGTACCTATTAAGTATTTGAAGGAAGAGTATCAGAATACAAAAAGACAATTTTGAATTTTTTTTGTCTGTCTGTCTGTCTGTTTGTCTGTTTGAAGACGCTTATCTGCAAAACTACGGAATGGATTTTCATGAGATTTCCGCAGGTTAATTAAGCTTAGGTCGGCGCTTCGAGTAGGTTTTGTTTCGTCGAAATCGGCTAACGGGAAGAAAAGATATCCTAATTTAAAGTTTAAAAAGTAAAAAACCACGCGTACGAAGGCGCGGGCACAGCTAGTGTTATATAACAATAACACAATAATATAACAAGCTGCAAATGAGTTTGTATTTCTTCGAATGGTCGATAGGCCAAAACTGCTCTTCTGTTTTCCGCAGCGCTTAAACTTGGCAGTTTTCTTTCATTAGAAGTTAGAGCTAAAAACAAAGTTTTGAAACAGTGTTCCGATTGGGTGTCTTAATGAGAAGGCTTCTAGCTTGGAACCGTTTCAAAGACTCAGTTCGCGTGCTGCTTGAAAGTAATGAAAATGACTTCGTATAGCTTATGAGCGGTGTCACGTGCTATACGTTGTTAACAAAATGTTAGCAAGGCGTAGTGACATAGATATTTTCTTCATAAATGAGCGGGTTCTAAGCAAGTATACTGTGGAATTCTTAGAGAAATCGTTATAAAGAATGTACGCATATTAAATAAAGTTATATTTAAATAAAGAAATAATAATATATACCATTTATTTTTAAACTAACAAACAAATGAGTGTTTGGCCGAGAATGAACCCAAGACTTTTTGCAACAAACGGGGCTCATCTAACGTCAGGTACCAAAAACCTTCAAACTAGGGGTCAGCAAACTTTGTTTTCACAGCTAGTCTCTGCGTAATTTAGTTCGGAAAGTTAAAATTTGGTTCCTTTTGATAAGAAGTTTACTCCTCGAACGCCTTGTTACTAGAGACAAAAGGAAATTAAATTAGTGACGATATTCATTAAAATAAAAATAAGGAACAATAAAAACGAATTCTTCCAATGTTAATTAATTTGTATGAAATTATTTTTCCTCTTTTATAAAATCAAAGGTAGTCAGACAAGCTGACAAACGGTGATATCTAGAGTAGGCGACACAAAAGAAGTTCCGTACGCGCGGCGCTCTGATCCGCCGACATAATGTTTCCAGCTTATGGGTTTCTATTTACTCTATCAAATATAAATGTATGTATTTTTTGCTAATAAAATAAATCGTATTTTTATTTACACCTAAATAAATAAATAAAATAAAGATAGAAATACAGATGTCTAAATTAGGAAGTAAATTATAAACGAACATAATAATATTTATTTTGCAGATCGACCAGTCATAATTAGTTCCCATAATGAACGCCTGGTGAAGTGTTTTAAAAGAGACTTACGAACATCATAGAAAGAACGTGCCTTCATTGACGAAAGAAGCGGAAAATATAATTTATAATCATAGCCTTTAAAATAAATATAGTTCACATTCTATCCCATCCCAGCTTATTTTCCCAATCCTTTTTCCAAATGCATTCCTAAATTTCCAAAGGTAGGAAGTGCATCCGGGGGCGTACCAACGTTTGTCATTCTGGACGTATATTGGCATGTTTCACTAATGTCTATGGATGACCCTTTGTACCAAGTGGACTGTTTGTTCATCTGCTATCTTCTCTCTATAAAAAAGGTGACGTACTGAAACTATACTGACGAAGTTAGTACACACGACACACACATACATATATGTAGTCAGTCATACTATGCCGATTGCTCCCATTATCACAAACAGCAAGTTTTTAAATACTCATACATTCTTACGCATGTTGCTTCACGTTGTTGTTTATTGATACTTAAATTTACTTTTATATAATTCACTTACTTACTTTTATATCTTCACTTCGAATAAAGTCGAAAATTAGGTTAGGAAGCTAGCTTTGAAGTATCTACTTTGTAGTCCATTACTTAAAGGTTAATTAACGTTGAAATGAAGGAAAAGAGCTTAAAAAATTCAAACAAATAACACTTGAACTTTGTAATTAATCGTTGTTCAGTAACGCAAAGGTACATAAATCCGATCATTCATACCTTAATACGAACACTGAGTTTTTTAATTAATATCTATTTAAATGAACACTTTTTCGAATTAAAAGCATCTTGCAATTGCAAAAGTGCACCTTTTTTTTTAATTTCTTATGTTAAAAAAAGTTTCATATATTATATAAAATCTCATGTACAATGTTTTACGATATCATTAAAAATGACCAAGTTATAGCCTTTCAAAGTTGGATGTTGATAGAGTAGCGTGTGACGTCACGATACATTTACATACAAAACGATATATCGTTGAATAGTGTTCACGAAACACTATGTTTGTCTAAAGATTTCTTTATTTTTAAAACATCTCGACGTTAAATTATTTTTTTATTAATTTTGTAAAAATTTTACTCATAATTTTGGAATTACTGAACCACTTTAGCTCATCTTCGAACTTAACCTAGATACGAGACTTAGACCTAAACTATTTTTTCTGTCAAATTTCATTTCAATCCGTTACGAAAGGCGGGTGCCTTTTGTTACAAACTTCGTTATATCCCATAATGGGACTTGATTTGAACTCACGACCTCAAGAATAAAAGCTCGTCACCGCTATCACTAAAAGTGTAACGAAAAATCAATTTGGACCCAGCACACTTCAATTATACATCAAATTAAAACTTTTGTCATACATATTTTAATGTTAAGGCAATTAATATCAAAACCTTGGACGAACCAGAATATAAATCAACTTTATACTCCTATCTTTTATAATATAATGGATTCAAATTTTAAAAAGACGCCAAATATATACGTGCATGGGTATATACACGCTCACACGCTACAATACACGCCCTCTCATCAAGTCCGGTGACTTGAAAGGCCACTAGGGCCACAAGAATTTAGTCAATCCGAAAAAAACACGCTACAATATTTTCCTAATATTTATTGCAAAATTCAATGTAATCTGTATAGTTTGTAATCTGTTCACCTGCAACACAGGCCTGCCTAGTGCGTGGGATGGCTGCAACAATGAATGTTACTTCGCCATATTACTGCACATAAATTTGGAGAATATGTGAAAATGTATTTGCGAAATATTTGTAGTAAATAAATAAATTGAAATATGTTAAAATATTTTTTTATATATTTCAGTTAATAAAACCAAATCGTTTTAGCAGTTAAAATTGCTCGTAACGACTATGATAGATTCTAACAAATACATTGTCACTAATTTTATTTATTGGTGGGTCGGGATTTTCCCCTCCCATCGTGCTTCGTAATTTGACGTATACAAAAATTCGTATTTTTTTTTTTTTTTTATGTACGAAGGTGGCAGACGAGCATACAGTCCACCTGATGGTAAGTGGATACTGTCGCCCATAGACATCCGGGATACATGCCAACATTAGTCCAAAATGACAAATGTTGGCACGCCCCCGGATGCGCTGCCTACCTTTGGAGATATAGGAATGGATTTGGAGAAAGGGTTGGGAAAATGGGGAGGGAGAGGATGGGATGGGAATGGGCTCTGGCACATCTCACTCACTACCGAAACACGTACGTACATTAGGGAAATACGATAAAGTGGGAAATGCAGTACATTTCAAGGTAGTCTTCTGTGAGAAAGGGGTAACGTGGCCAGTCGAGCGCGCCCAGCGGCTGTTGGATTGCAGCGTGCACTCTCTCCCCTCTATCAGAATGTACTACACAAATTCGTTAATTTAATACGTACATGTACTTAACATGTAAATTATCGTGTAGATGAATGTACGCAACGGTAATACGCGTTTCCACGAAAGAGAATCAAATCATGTCGCTTCCGAATCCGTTATAGCAATAAATCAATTTCATTAGCAATGACATTGAGTTATTGTCCGCGGTGTTGGTTGGATACCTCGATGTTTCAATCACGAATTAAGATATAAGTCAAGTCATAAAATCGATCGGAAATAACACACATACTTACACCTACACATTTTTTAAAATTCTGAGTTAAGAGGATCGTTTGAGTAGAAATGAAAACTCTTTTCGTTTTTATCTCTATCATATTTAAATAAATATGTCGATATTATTGTATGTAATAAATTTACCATCTAACTTCATTCTTATGTATAGTCTTGTTTTTTGATTTGATTTGACGGTTGAATTTGTTTTGTTTTTATCTCTTTATTTTTAAGAGGGTTTGATTAAAAAAGTCATTCCACCTTCATTGCTTAAATTTCAAGCTAGTCTATACATAAATAATATACAACTAACCTAAAGAATGTTGAGATAGAATTATGTAAATTCTATCTCAATTAATCTAATACGTAATTGGACCAAAGCATATACCAACAGCGTCCTGGCTTCGTGCGGCATCGGAAAAGCCAAGACACTATTACCTACATCTTCCAACATGGCAAGAGATGTTGCCTTCTACAGACTACATTTCCAACATTTGTTGTAATTTGTGGAAAATATTTGTTAAACTACGCACCTCCCGACTTGTCTCTCTCTTCAACCCAAGGTTGGCTGGTAGAGAACGCCTCCACGTATTAAGCTCGCCTTTTGTGCAATAAAGTTGTTTAAATAAATAACAAAATAAAACACCCTTTTGAATTTATATTAGTGTGGAAGTGAGTATTAATACCTTTCTAGGGATATAAATAACATTAGATTAATATTAAAATATTCCTATAACCGCGTGAACTTGGTATAAAATAATGTATACTTATACGACTTATAAAGTACCAGAATGTGGTAGTAGTAAATATTCCTTCGAAAAAGAATCATATCGTGTTGTTCCTAAACCCATTAGGATAATGATTCAATTACTAATAACAATGAATAATTGAATGCCTCCTTTGAATTGAATCGGTCATTTCACAAACTACATACCTACGTTAGGTGTTTTCCGAAATACTATTTTTTTATAAATGTGTCCTTAAAGGTAGTAGTCTCAACAGTCTGGTCAAAAATTACATAAGTCGCGTTATTCCTTGTGGGTCAAACAGGTCGTGTTCTTCAATGCTTACAAAAACAACATTAGTAGATGACTTAGTTTTTGCAATCATTCAGATAGCGAGCGGTGTTGGTGCCGTCTACGAATCCAGCTTACAGCATTGATTCGTGAATATTTGAAAATATGAATGTCATGTGTTATTACGTGAGAGAAGTCATTTTGATATTAAATAATTTTAAATAATGTCTTCAAGCGAATCAGATAATGACGAAAACCTAAAAAAAAAAAAAAAAATATTTCTTCTGTTAAAAAAAAAATTAAAAAATAAGATTATGTTGCAGCAATAACTTAAGATTTTATGTGAAATTTAGGTAGCTCTAACTAAATACGCCCATTCAAGACATTTACATTTGCGGAAGCTTTTGTAAAAAATCTCATAACACAAATCGACATTTTATATATTCCACAAGGCTATTTATTCTAATAAAGGGGTGAATGTGTTACTTACATTATATCTTTTTTTTATATAATATTTTACATTATATGTTTTTTTTATATTGTATTAATAATAACATTACTCCAGAAATCAAACACCTACATATGTTTAACTGTCTAGGTCACAATAAAAACAATCCTTGATTAGAACCGACTCTCTCTTTCGCAGAAGACTACAGCAGACAAGCAGACAGTCCACTTGGTGGTAAGTGGATACTGTTATACATAGATATCCGCGATACATAACAACATCAGTTCAGAATGATAAACGTTGGCACAAAACCGAACCGCGCTGTCTACCTTTACAGATTTAGGAACGAATTTGGATAAAGAGTTGAGAAAATGCGAAAGGATAGGATGGGATGTAAAGTGTAAATAAGAATGTAAAAACTGGCTTAACGTGTAACTTTAAAATTAACTGATTGGTACAGCAAATCACTTATCAAATCCATATTATTACTAGCCCTTTTCGCTTAGAGGATGTAGATAATGATTTTAAAGGGAATGCAAAAATAAGTGTAAGCATAAGCATCCTAAAAGTGTAAGAGTATTCAAAATCGTACCGACGGCCTTTGTGTTAACATAAAAAAAATCTTTTACATTTGTATAGATAACTATAATATCCATATTTAGAGTACATTATATAAGTATAAATAATTAATAGTAAACGGATAAACGAATAAGTAATAATTCGGTAATTATTAGATACATGCTTTCTTCATACCAATATTATTTACTTTATAAATTATTTTATATTTCATATACTTAGTCGAAGTTTTCCAATGAATTGTCCCGCTTTAGTTTTTCAGAATATACCTACATATAGGATTAATGTATGTAGGTTACGCATGGATGATTGTAATAAATTATTTAACTCACGTGATTTTATTACCCATATATTTTCAAAAACTACTTTTTTTAAATGAAACATATAATTTTTAAAAAATAATTTTGAAATGTTAAAAAAATACACCTACCTTTTTCAATGTTGAAGTCACGGTTATTATCACCAATAAATCACTGTCTAAATAATCACTATTATTTTATTATGGTCTACACTACAATGATTAAAAACCGTACAAATAATTGCAGTAACAAAACTCACTTTTCACTTATACATATCACTTATATTTCCCGCGCATTACTGACGTTTAAAATTGCGCATCACATTTTTTTACTTATAAAAGTATTTTAAATTAGGAACCGCGTCGCGTTTCTTCAGAGATTGAAATCGCGATCTTCCATGGCTCGAAATTCGAAAATGGAACACTCAAGCGTCTGACTAGCGCGAGGTATCAAAACGCACTAGGGTGTTTGTTCATTCGGGGGAGTGAAAGAGAGAGTGATATCACTGAACGCGCAAAGAGGGATGAAATCTATATGAAGCTTGTAAACCGCCCTAGAAAATAATCGTAAAGCATCATTAAAATTGTCTGCGATATTTATAAGTCACCTTTGTCACTACTACATTTAAGTAAGTACAAATAAATATTGAAAAACAATTATGGTTACCTACTTGTTCTAAAAAATATAATATTAAACATAATATATGGCTGCGTGTATGTGAATATTTTGTATAACAATGTTTATATGTGGTAAATTAATGACACTTTTTAGAATTCAATTTTTTTTTTTTTTTTGATTAATGCAAGAAAAATCACAATACATACATACAGGTATCGTTCCGCTAAAACTAATTCACAGTTTTCAAATGAAGGAATATTTACTGTTTTTAATTTTGATACACATTTATATTTTGATTTATGATAAATATGAAGTATTAATTTGACTATAACAAGATTATCTAACAACTAACACTTTATTTATTTATAACAACTAAATTTTTTATATTACTTATTATATTTGGCTGTATAATTAAATCAAACATTAGCTCTAGATTTTGAATTGTTAAAAAATTGTATCTACACAACCTGTAACATGATTTAATTATTATAAACGGCTTCGTTTTGTACTTGTACTTGTAAAGCAAAAAGTATGCTTATACTTTTTACACGCTCGTAATAAAGACTGACAACCTAGAAAATCTGTTAGAGCCGTTCATGTTCGTGTTTTATTATTATAGATGTTTTATCTCTTTCTCCACGACTACAATACATGGAGAAACAGTAGGTTAAACCTCCTGATTAGTGTACTGATAGGAATTGTAAATAATGTATAATTATTTATTAGACTGTCATAGCCATAGACGTCCGCGATACATGCCAACATTATTCCAAAATGACGAAAATGGGGAGGGATAGCATGAGAATGGGACCTGGCACATCTCACTCGCTACCGAAACATGTCATGTGCGTACATTAGGGAAATAAGATAAAGTGGGAAATGCAATACATTTCAAGCTAGTCTTCTGTGAAAGAGGGGTAACGTAGCCAGTCGAGCGCGCCCAGCAGCTGTTGGATGGCAGCGTGCACTCTCCCCCTCAAGAATCATCTGTCCTCGGTAAATGTACCACCACTTTACTGAGCGACTCCTGACTTACTCTGACGGGACGGGACATTGATAGGATACGCTTTAGAGTTTGACTTGTTTAATATGAAGAAAACTTATACTGGTAGAATGTGCTACCTGCACCATTGCCATATACGAATATGAAGAAAAACAAAAACTACTCTGTACGAGTGAATTGTCTTTATATGTGTGCCACGGACTATGTGATGTTTTTTTATATGATTGAAATCATAGACCCATTTGAAAAATATCCAGGATTCAAGTCCAAAAGTCAGGTGTATTCGAGATGGTTTCATGGTTTTACAAATGACAGCGCTAATAATAAGGTCACAGGTCTAGGTTACTACAAGTATAGATCGTTAAATGTCACAGGCCAGTGTGGATTGATGTATATTACACATGACCCAGATATATTTTTAATTATCAAGTAGGTCGCATCGTTCTCCTTCAGTATATTAAGTCGAGTTAGTGACTAAGTGGTAATGCTCAATGATACGGACATCACATATATGAATTCATGACATCACAGACAGACAAAAATTTCAAAAAATGTTGTATTGGGTTCTCTTTCATTCGTAATACTTTATACTACAATGACTTTTACAAAAAAATATTTCATGTACAGACAAGGCTCTGTTACGATTTTATCATATGTATCATATGTATCATATGTAATGTATAAATTTATTTTTTTACTAATATAAAATACTAATATAAAAGCTCGCAAACCATTACCGGTTTATATTTATGAGTCGCTGCACATTCCACAGTATATTTACATACGACACACATTACTCGTATAAACAAATATAAATGATTATTTTAAAAAAACTGATACTGTATGTATACTTTTTAATTGGCATTCAATTCAAAGTTGTATTTGTCGAGGAACGATCACTCGACTGGTTTGTCTCGGCGAGATACAGGCTGATGCGTTTATATATTATTATTACTGTCATGTAACATAAATAAATGTAAGTAGCGTCACGTCATCTCAGTCTGTTTCCAGCTTAACCTTTACGTTTATATTGCGCGTCGTATTTTTAGCGTTTATGTAATGACGAATTACTGTTTGTTCTTTGTAATGTTTCGCGTGTCGTGTCGTGAGGGACATTTTCTTCCTCGTCGTAAGGGCATGTGAAAATCGTATAGTCAGCTTGCTTTAGAGGGAGTTTGACTTCGCTACTTTTAGAAGCATAGGTATAAACGTATATTAAACGTAGGTAGACATATAAATGCAGTGTAAGTCAATGCAGTGGCGTGCATTGGTTTTGAAACTAGATAAATAAGCGAAATAATTATCTGAGCAGCAGAAAATACTGAATGAGCAACGACACGATAGAGCAAATTTGAAGGTGGGTTAAGTTCAGGTTATCTGGTGACAATGAAGATATAAATGTAGGTACATGGTGACAACATTCTTAGTAATTTAAAATTATTTACTGCGGTTAATCAAAAACTAGTTTCTTGTGTTGGTCGCGATGTATATTTTAGTATTTTTTTATCTCTTGTTTAAATACAAGCCGATAAATAATAGGGACAGTGATTACAGTCTTTTTAACGTCCCACTACACAGGCGTCCCCTAGGAAATCACTAGTCGGTTTCAGACCATTATCTACCACTCGGGCCCAGTGAGGATTGGTACACAGTCACGCTCATGCACTCCAGATTTTGTTTAATTCTGGTTTATGCGGGTTTTCTCACGGAGTTTTCATAGGGCCGAGGATTTGAATTCACGGCCGATAATCCCTTGGCTATCACCTCTCATGTGTACAGTATGCAGGTGCCTACACTAAGATTGCTTTTAAAACGATTCGTATTAGTTTTTTACTGTTCGAATAACGACGAAATAATAGTACAATACTGTCTAGGCCCGAAATAAAGCAATTGACGGCCGAGTAGTATTGGAAGGACTAGGCGAAGCTGAGTCCTTTTTAAATAAACGAAGCCGTTAATTGCTATTTCGGCCGAGACTTGTATAGTAAATACTTTTCTCTAATTTGCGAGGAAACAATAAACAAATTAATTCAAGAAACAGAAGTTTCATTCCTGCCAATTCGACTGCGCGCGGTCATTGTTCTTTTTTTTAACTTTTGAAAAGAAATGCACATTCAGTCTTTATAATAATAAATATCGTCTAAAAAAATCTAGAATCTAAAAAAACCTAATTCATATTAGTGTGCACTAAAAATAACCTCGCTACTGTCCAGCAATCTCTATTATTGTCGTGTTGGAAATTGCTGGCATGCGTACAGGAAAGAGCCGATTGACGTATTCTTTTTTTTAAATAATGAAGCCATTTCCGAGCAAGTAGGAGAAAAGTAAATATATCATCCTTGTAACTGATTTGAGAATGTGCATTACATACTGTATGAATGAAGTCAGTTTATAGTTCACATTCGTCCGTAAATAGTTTTGTTACTAAATAAACGACATGATCAAGAAATATGGGAGACTGAACGCACTAATAAATCCACCCACCACGCACGTAAAAAATAATTTTCAATCTGTAACCACCTGGGGGAACATTACTAACGACTCACGGTCAGAACGCATGTTTCACGGGCGTGATTACGCGTGAACGTTTACGCGTGACGCGACTTTGAACATTACTACCTATCGAATATCAAAGAACAGAAATGACAATGTTGTTGGTGAGCTGTAGACACGCTCGGTGCCTTGCATGTGTTCATGTGAGACAGTTCAACTGGCGGTAAATATAATCAGTCAGCCATGAACATTGGCTTACAGTGCGGTCAAAAAGACACTATACCCAGAACCCGAAGTTTGTGCTATGAATTGTCAGCTGAAGTATTTCCGTAACGCTGCGACATGGGGCTCCTCAAGAGAGCTGTGAACAGGATTCTGCAAGGTCGGCAGCGCACCCGCAAGCCCCTTGGGCCCCTGGTGTTGCAGATGTCCATGGACGGCGGTGACCACTTACCATCAGGTGGCCCACCCATTCGTCTGCCGTCATGTGTTTTTAGCATCCACTGCTTGACATGGGCCGCCTCGCCATGCATGTCTTATGTATATAGATATATATAGATGTATATAGATATATATAGATAGGGATACCTATATAGCTTTGAAACGCTACGCTCGTCAAGCGGGTTGACGAGTCCACTCTTTGCTCGGGGCTTGTGGTAGCCGCTTTGTTAACCCTTAGTCGTCTTTTACGACTAAAGGATAAGAAATAAAACTTTTATTATATCCACGGGTAGGAAGAGATGGCCAGCCAACACCGTCGAAAAGGATAAAAAAGGATACAATATGTTCAGATTTTTATAGAGCGACAATTACATTCTTTGGAATCGCATGTTTTCACAAGTCACTCATTCCTATAAAAACGTCACGCCGTTCGCCGTCGTGTCCTCAGAAGAAGAGATTGCGTCGCGTGTCTTCACCTCCTCAAAACACGGTGCACCGCGCAGAAATAGGCCCGCGTCCGAAAAACAGTTTCTTTAAATCTCTGAAAGTAAATCCGAGAAACAATGTCCCCGACACATAAATAACGGGTAATCTGCACACAAATATCGCTTTGGAGAAAGCCGAAAGCTGGACGGGGGCTTTAGAATTTATTTGCAGATATGGCCGAGTACTTGCTATATGTAGATATAGCAAGTACGTGTAGACGTATTGCAATTAGTTACAGTAACTTGTAACAGCCTATAATATCCCATTGCAGGGCACAGGCCTTCTGTAGGATCGCTGTAGGATTTCGGGCCATAATCGACCACCCGGGCCAAGTGAGCATTGGTGGATTTTTTTTTATATATTAGTGGGCGGACGTGCAAGCGGTCCCACGTGATGGTAAGTGTTACCGCCGCTCATGGACACCTGCAACACCAGGGGGTATGGGGGCGCGCCGCCGACCTTGCAAAATCCTTTTCACAGCTTTCTTGAAGAACCCCGTATCGTAGTTTAATGGAAAGACTCTTCGTTCCATAGCGTGCGGGGTCGCGGTATAAAATGCTTTTTTGACTGAACAATACGCGCCACCTCCGTGGCGAGGAAATGCGACAGACGGAGATAGACACGAAAATTCTTAAAACTATTGTGGTTTCGGTATCATTATTCGAGTCGATTAGAATCAAAAATGGTCATCTCCCTTTCGCCATATCTGTGAGTAGAGCTAATTTTTTTATATTTAGCTCCTTGCACATACAATAGTTACGGTTAGTATTAAAAGTACTTCGTAATTTGGTTTATTCAATTAAAAAAGGAAAACAATGACTTCAAAGCAAATTATTAGAAAAAAATTAGGTTGAAATGTTAAAAAGGTTAAAAAATGATTGTTTTTTTGATTTAAGTGATTTTGATTCTAAGCGACACACTTGTGACACCAAAAAATATTACGTAAAACGAGTTATAACACAAAACGAAGAATCACATTGTGTACATCAATAGCGGCGTTTCTTTAAGAGACGCCTTCCTTACTACCAAGATTGTATTGTAAGTCACATATAAAGGCCGGCCCGGATGTTGATAAGGGTAGCCTTATCTGTCCCTTTCCTAGCCGAAACTTCTTTTTAGACGCCATTTGTTTTGTTTCAAAGTGCTCTGATGTGATTAAGTAGAATTTTAATTTTATTGCGAAGAACTAGGAAAGAAGGACGTTTTAAACATTTTCTTCTTCATAATAGTAATGGTACAATTAACACATTTTGCCAGTGTCAAGTTTTCTTCAGATAAACAATTTCAAAACTCAAAACGTATTCTGTCAATGTCCAGTCCCGTCGACGTTAGTCAGAAGTCGCTCAGTAAAGCGATGGCTAGTAGGTTCACTAAGAATAGAAGGACTCCTTGGAAGCACACGAAAAACGCAGTCCCACGCTTTTATTTGATTATCACAAATACCATGCACGAGAAACACTTTGAAGTTTAATAAACTATCATTGCTAAACCACAAAACGCCTTATACACATTTTTTTACAATAATCAAACAAAAACTCGACTACTCTTCTCGAGTGAGAACTCGAGAAGAGAAGTCAAAAAGACGTAGGTATTTAAAAAAAAAAGACTTTTTGGCCGGAATTCGAGCACATTGGCAATTAGCAGATTCTGCCAGTGTCAAGTTTTCTTCATAATAAACAAACGTATCCTGTCAATGTCCAGTCCCGTTGAAGTAGGTCACGAGTCGCTTAGTAAGGGGAACTCCGAAGAGGACTCCTTGGAAGTACACGAAAAATGCAGTCTCACGCTTTTCATTAATTATTGCAAACAATATGCACTAACATTAGACACTCTTAAGTTTAATAAACTATCCCCATGTATAGCCCACGAATCCCTAAATACACATTAATTACAATAATCAAACAAAAACTCGACTCTACGGGTTTTCGCCAAAAAGTCATGACATAAGTAAAGAAAGTTAATAATTAAATGTTACTACAAGTTACTTTTGACTATAAATTACTGTCATCATTATAATTTAGTAATCTTGATTAATTAAAAGATTTTAGGAGTTTAAATTAGTAATATATTTGACATTTACGACAGTTATTAATCAATAACCGTAAGGGTTCATTCCCCCTGACGCAAAAATTACGCGCGTTTGGACTAAATGCAGTAATGTCGCTAATGTTTCGCTAAAGAGCTGAAAGCGCCGACAGTCTTCCTATACAAAGAATCTAAACGCGTGTTTTGCGTAAAATAAAGTTAGGCCTAAGTTTATAAATAAAGCGGTAAGACTTTAGAACAAGGATTTTCTCGTTGAATGAGTTCTAGAAGATTTAGTTTCCCTAACTATATTTTCGCTATTCATGGGACCCTAAAATAACGGCCCCTCGAGATGACGTACAAATTCGTCAGCAATTGGATGTAAATGTCATTGGTGTACGCGACTACGCCGCGTACATTTTAGGAGTGTACAAAATGAAATGATAGAAAAATCTCTCTACACGTGAGCTTTATTTCAGCAAAATAGTGAATATAAGAAAATCCGTAACAATTTGCAATGCGTTACTTAGTTTAAAAACATATTTTCCTTTTCGATTACTATTGCTAAAAATATTTAAGGCGTGGTATGGCATGGCGTGGCGTGGCGTGGAGTGGCGTGGCGTGGCGTGGCGTGGCGTGGCGTGGCGTGGCGTGGCGCTACACCACCTCTAAAAGAGTAGTCTATCCAACCCGCTTGGGCAGCGTGACGTTATAAGGCCAAGCATCTCTCGTGCACAAGACAATTTGACTGAGGAGACTCAGTAGACGATAAATTAGGTTAGGGTAAGTATAGAAAATCTGAAAAGTTTTTCAGTTAATTGTAGCCCTCCAAGTAAAACTGTAGACGTCATTCAATTTATTGTGTATCCTTTTTAAATTTAAAGTAGAGTGAACTGCGATATTTTTCTAAGATATTTTCAATTTATAATTTGGCAGTTACATCATATTTTTAAAAGACTTCGTATTTTATATTAAACGACATGAAAGGGATTCTGAAAGCCTTTAAGACACGAGCTGAATGTGTTAGGACAACTCATGTTTTTTAAATGACCCTTCGATATATGTTCATATGAAAGCTCAATATTTATTGTCAAAATATCTAGATAATTGAACTGTAAAAAATGGTATGATGTTAAGAAAATAGAAACCCATTTGAAAGAAATATAAACATATCTACTAAGTCTGTCCTTATCATTATTATGTTTTTAAAGGGCCTTTCTCAGCACCCTGTGATAACGTATCAGGATATATCAGAAAGTCAGTTATACTTTATCAGAAAGCCAGTATAAGCATAAGAATAATAAATACCATAATCATTTATTATTCTTATGGTATCACCTAGATTTAATTAGCAGATAAGTGGCAGATAACTTATCTGTAAGATTGTTAACAGTTACTTTATCAGAAGATAAAGTATCAGGAGAGAGAGAAATATAAATGTAGAAGGTTTTTATGCTATCAACTTTGTTGTAACTCGCCATTAGATGGCCCTGCAGAACATCAATTTCCATACCGTTCAACCGATCGCCATGAAAATTGGTATACATAGATATTTTAGCACGGGGAATATTTTTGAGCTATCGATTTTGTTGTAACTTGCCACTAGATGGCGCTGCAGCACATCAACTTCTATGGCACGACGTCTGCCGGGTTTTGCTAGTATATTATAGACTGGAGAGTACAATGGAATAAAAATAACCCTTTATTTCATTATACTGTTAATTCCCCATCGTACCCCGAGGTATAATTCAACACTTCCATTCCGCTTCCATTCCCCATTTTCTCAACTCTTTCACCAAATCCATTCCAAAATCTCCAAAGGTATCCAGTGCATCTGGGGAGGTGCCAATGTTTGTCATTTTGATCTGATGTCGACATGTATAGCGGATGTCCATGGTCGACAGTATCCACTTATTACAACGAGTGCTCTCTTTCGATAAATAAGTACACTGGAGGAGAAAAGTCTAGTTTGATGGGTTGAAATATCAATGGATTTTCCTGAAAGTCCTTATATTTGAAAAAGTAAAACAAGCCGCTGGGTTTATGGAATCAATTTCAACAACTGAGGTATCATTAAAATGACATTGATCTCGTTCGACAATATGTTACATATTAATTTAAATTCGAATTCAAAAGCATTAATTTATCTGACATGGCTTAAAAGTTGTTGCAATGCAACTAGCCCTTTCAGTATGCACTGCCGGACATGGGTCTCCTCATGCACATTGCCTTGTGCATGAGGGATGAATGGCCTTAAAACGCCACGCTGAGTTGGCGAGTCCACTCTCTATCAAGAAGTCGACCGTTACAAAAAGTCATTCATTCAGTATCACAAAGTGTGTGTCACAATCTATGGTTAAGTAACCTTAGATATGGTATGGTTTCGTGGATGGTGAAACATTTAAAAAACCTCGTAAATACCGAATTCGATATCCAACTCGATCGAGAACCATTAGTATAACCCACGCTCAGTGAAAGGAGGGCGCGGCAGATTTGATTTCACTCACATTGAGTGTGAACGATAGAGGGTAGTCCTACATTTTGTTTTATCCAATTTTCCGCTCTTTCGCCCTCTATCAAATAGGGGTGTTTAAATGCGGTGTACATGGATTACTGTTGCGTGACTAGTAACATCATGGAATTAAACAATTGACAAATGTCAAATGACCCAAATTTAAAGCATAGTGTTGAGAACTTGAATTTGGGTTTTAAAACCTGATACCAATGTTGAATTCTTGTATTTTCATTCCATTGTAAATTTTCCACATTTTTAAAAGTCCATACATTAATTATTGTAAACTTTCTTATTGTTTATTTAAAAAAATAGCTATTTTTAAGGATTTTTTGCAATTGTGACCGCATTTTTTGCGATAAAAGGGTAAACGGTGTCATTTTGTAGAAAATTTGAAGATAAACAAATAGCCCGTAGGAATTTTTTCGCTGGGGAGCCCACGAAACGATATATTTTCAACAAAATATTACAATTTCCAATTGTTTACAAATTAATACTACGCAATTGAAATAATTAATTATCATATATAAATATATTCCAATTTTTCAAATTTAATTTTCCAAAAAAAGAATGTCATTTTTTTTTTATAGACTAATGGGCGGACGAGCAAGCGGTCCCACGTGATGGTAAGTGTTACCGCCGCCCATGGACACCTGCAACACCACGGGGTATGCGGGCGCGCCGCCGACTTTGCAAAATCCTATTCACAGCCCTCTTGAAGAACCCCATATCGTAGCTTAATGGGAAGACCTCTTGAGGCAGTTCGTTCCACAGCCTACGGGGTCGCGGTATAAAATATTTTTTAGAGCGAACAGTGCGCGACACCTCCGTATCGAGGAAATGCGGATGGACCGCACCGATGGTCTTATGTCGATTTGTCCTTACCATTTGGGTGATCGACTAGAATTCTAATAACCAAGTGATAATTTCAACTCCTACACAAGTGGATTTGTTGTGTTCCGAAGTGAACCAGCGGCGAGGCAAGCAGCACAGTGGAAGTTTTCCTCTATCTACAAGTAAAGTGCCTTGCCTCCTTCCAGAACATCGATATGGGAATAGACTAGATGACATTTTATCATACATTTTTATCAAAGAAACCTGGTTGGTAACTTCTTGGAGGTGGTGAAGCAGATGAAGAGGGGTTCGTTAAAAAGTAAAATTTGAAACTCAAGTACTACGTAATAAGGTTGTTCCATTTTCAAAACACATATGAATTAAATAATTCGAGAGCCACTGAACATAGACTGTAACGTGCCAGCCCTACAGTGCTTGTAAATATAACATATCTAGTATGTATTCTCAAATCGATGTGTCAGAATATACACTAATTACTAAATCTAACTAATTATTATTTTAATTAACACTAAATATTATTTTAATTAAATCGTTACCCTTCTGTACCATCAGTCTGTGTCAACATAGCTCAAATAAATTTGCAAGTTGTACGCTAGCCTCTTTATACGTTGATTCACAGAAACTTTTAAAGTACTTTCCTACAACAAAGTCCTATAACTCCCCTCTCAGACATCAAGGACCCTCAGCAGTTTCCTTTATAATTATACCATTTGCTCTAATTTACATTCCACAGCGCAAGTAAACACCATATGAACCATATTACATACTGTTCATTAGAATTACAATCAGCACGATGTTTGTGTGTTGGTGTCATATTTTGTATGGTAAATGTTATTGTTATTAGCATGTTTATTTAAAATCTAGACATTAAAAGAATGAGGGATAAAATAATATTTTCAGAATAATCTAAAAACTGGTTTTGCAGTAAATTTTCTGTATCAACACTATTAAAGTCTATTATCACTATTAGGTACCTTAGTGAAATTCTTCATTGTTTTCTTTTGATTATGGCTCTATTCTTTAGTATTCATTCTTTAGTAAAGCGCGGCTTGACCCCAAGGTCAAGCCGCGCTTTACGGACCAATTTGTTGATACCATCGATTTGAGAATAGATATATACTCGTATATGTTATACGAGCACTGTAGGGCAGCCATGTTACAGTCTAATAATGTTCTATGTTCAGTGGCTCTCCAATTCTTTAATTCACATGTGTTTTAAAAATGGAACATTCTTATTACGTAGTATTTACGTTTCAAATTTGACGTTTTAATGAACCCCTCCTCATCTGCTTCACCCCCCTAGAAGTTGCTAACCAGCATTTGATGTGTCATCTAGCCTATCCCGTATCGACCGTCGATATGGGATAGGCTAGATGACACATCAACTCATATCGACTCATATCGATCGGTCGATACCGACTACAATGGTTAGACTGGGTATCAATCTGACTAGACTGACACTAGAGTAGACTGTGTTGTTGATATTAATGTTAATAAGATACATCAAACCGAAATTAAAATTATTTTAACACGTGAAAACGTGTATTAAAAACATTTCTAAAACGCTTGCATTATGCAATGCAAAGTCTACAACATTTTTCAACGACAGTCGTTGGATTATACAGCTAAAAATAGAAGCCTTGGCTTCGTCGCGAATTTAATTTAACACTCACGACACTCCAGTGTTACATTTTTTTAGAAAAGGTAAATGGATTTAGAGGAGAATGTTTGTCGTTGTTAAGAGACCTGTTTAGTAGAAATACGTGATAAACATGAATGGCTTACCAAATATTAAAAATCTTAAGTGTATAAGTTATAATAATAAGTGTATAAAACTTATAATAGGTCAATCATACTCTCACTACTTTAAATATTGAAAACTCAATTCTAAATTTATGTGTACCTATAACTTTTTAGATATATAAATATATCTATATCAATATATTTATATTTCAAATTTCTATTATAAAATATCACTAAAAATGTGAAAATGCAGTAGACACTGGAAATAATGTTGCGATTTTATGAATTCTGTGTGCTTATTAATAAATGAATATTAGTACCTAAGGATACTAAGATCGATGCTGACATTTATTAATTATTATTTTAAACTCATATACAACATTTCTTTTAACCCACTTGGGATCCACAAATCAGCCATGGTTTATATGGATCCTGCATATTCCCCGTATAAGGTTACAAATAGCAGATAGATGTCTATCACGCACAATCACAATTTAAATACAAGCAACAAAAGAGGTAGTAATTGAACAAAGCGGACACTCAAGCTAAAACTCATACCGACAGATGTCGCTGTGCATCGCATATTATTATGGTTCGGAATGCTGGGTACTGACTAATAAAGACGAAAACAACTCAACTCAGGTTCTATGAAAATAATATTCATCCAAAAGTAAATAACCGTAAAGAGACCTTTTATCATCCACTGCTGGATAAGGGTTTCCCCTTGCACATTGTCTTGTTCAAGAGAGACGTATGGGTTTAAAACGCCATCCTGGCCAAGCGGGTTGGCTAGTCTTTAATCGCTCTTTTAGAGGGGGAGGAGGAGAGGACCTCTTTTGGAGGAGGATGCTATTCTCAAGCCGGCCGAGAAAAAATAAAATGACGGCAATTAATTATTAGCTTTATTGACTATATTATACTTATATGTATACATATGTACCTACTATTTGTATATTACTACGTGTATTTAATCCAAAACTGCAAGTACATTTTATTTTCTGTTTGATCTGATGGTTGACTGGTACAAAATGCCGTAGGGCATTTAATCCGCCATTTGTACACGTCAATTACTTATACAGTGAAGTTTAAATAAATTAATATACTAATACATACATTGAAAACACAAACAAGTATAACATTGAAAACAAGTAAAAGAGAACAACATTGATCAGCACAAACTCAACACATATGATGCCTGTTATTTTATAAATTACTTTTTAAAAATATTTCATACAAAAATCAAGGTTACAAGTAAAATTATTCCTATCAATGAATATTACACGGAATTCCGCTTACAAAATCAAGCACAGATATCTCCGTCGCAACCATCAGTTTAACGGGGCTTCTTATTACATTGACGACCTTTATACTTAGAGTAATAAGACTTTCAGTTTGCTCAGTTAACGATTTCAATCTTAGATGTGTCATTGTAAGTTTATCTAGGTATACAATTTCCATATGTATATCTACGTAATTTTGCGTTTCCTTTTACAACAAAAACCCCGTTGTTTATTTATTTATTCTTTATTGCATAAAGTGACAAAAGGCGGACTTAATGTTTGGAAGCATTAGGTATCTGCCAGTCTACTTTTGAGCTGTGCATAGTTGACGCTATGCTATGATAGGTACGATTAAGTAAAACTATACTTAATAGTAACGCATTAATTAAATACTTACCATGATAGCAAAATATGCATAGACGCATACGTATATATTCAAATACATTCCTTACAGACATGTATATATACCACTTCATTTGGTTAAAGGTCTCACAAGACAGTTTGCTGACTCGGTTTTAAATACAAAGTCTGGCCCTTGCGTTTCTGGGCAGTAAATATTAAGTCTTGAATTTAAAACTTGAAGTACGAGTCGTTCGGATTCTGAGAGCCGCCTATAAAAGGAGAAGGTTCGTTGGCTCAAGTCTCGCTAACGTTACAAGGCTTTTCCCGGGTCCAAGCACCCCGGAACATCATCAGGGCTTATCGCAACCAGTTTTATACGTCGATGACAATAAAAGTTTTTAGAATCTCAAAAATAAAATTAGATATAAAGATGGGAGTTGTTTTATTGCTTTTCGAAGTATTCTCCGCGACAATCGATACACTTTTACATGTGATGAAACCATTGTTTAAAGTATTCAGCCTACTCTTCATTAGGCACCTCTTCAACGGCGGCTTGGAAGGGCATCATTAGACATTGGTGTGAAACCAATGCCTAATGATGCTCGTAACTGCTGATATGCCGTTCGTTTGTCTGCTTCAGTCACGAGTCGCACAGTTTTGATGTTCTCCTCCGTCAGCGCCGTCGCAGGATGCCCTTCTCTAACATCGTCACTGAGGTGGGTACGACCACGTTTCAATTCACTGAACCAGTTATAAAAAGTGGCACTGGATGGGATATCATCACTAAATGCTAACTTAAGCCTTTCATAACTTCGTTTCTGGTTAAGACCGCAACGAGTTATAAAAAAATCATTGAACGAAAATGTTCTCTTGTTAAATTCATTTTTCCGCAAACACTTAATTTTCAAATTTCCACCAGTAATAAAAAACTGAAAATTCAATGGATTTTGAGAAGCAGTTCCATTTTCGAAATTCGAATTAGATTTTTTTCTATTCTACCGTCGCCAATTCTAAGAACTTTTAGTTTGACCTATCGTAATTAATAACTGCGACTTTGTGTGCGTAGAGAGAATTGATTCCCGCGGGAACTTTGCAATCTATCTTGATAAAAAGTACTCTAAACGTTAACCCGGCACGAGCAATATTTACCGCAAGTGTCATTAAAATCCGTCCAGCAGTTTATAAGTGATGCGGGTTCCGACTGACAGACAGACAGCGGATATACAGACGGACAAATATTGCAATAATGTTATTTTGGGCTCTATCATTCGTTATTTATATTGCAATCACTTTTTCAAAAAACATTTCATGTACAGACAGAGCCGCTGTTACGATTTTATTATATGTATAGATAACTGGCATATAATAAGCAGTGTGATGAACAACTTAAATAATATAACTATTTAGAACTGTTATATATGTGAAACTGTTCCAATACTCGTAGCGCCTGATGCAAGCCACAGTACAAAGTCAAAGGCAGTAGGGATTCCCTTTGGGAGTAGCGCATACAAAGTCGCTTGTTCCAGCGATTATGGAAATCATGTTATAAAACAATAGCGACCAATACCTACGCGACTACGCAACACTTTGTAGCGACCTTACACTGATCAAAGCGACCAAACTCATAATATATTATTATAATCTGTTAGCTCAGTTGATTATATCTCTAAAATGTTGGAACACAGTATACTTTGCTCTAACTCAATCTCTCGGCTTTGCATTGCGCGTCACCATTCGTTATCTGAACTACTGAGTTTCAGATATGCAGCTACTAAATGCTGGAATAACTTAAACTCCATCGTTCCATAACCACCTAAGGGCGTATAAATAAATAAATGAATTATTTATTTGAAACACTGTGAATTAAACACACATAACAATTGCATACATAGTTAATTATCTCAGTGCGCAAAAGGTCACAAGCTCAGCGATGCCTGCACAGCACTGAACTCATTATTACAACGTTTAAATGCTATGCGTCGCATCTCTTATTTAAAATAAAATTGTGAATCAACTAAAAATTTGAAGGGTAAGAGTGTGTGTGTCTCTTTATGTAAGACGCATTTTCAGTAGTTCCACGAAGAATTCATACCGCTTTCTTCATATAGTGAATATGAAATTATAGTACACAGTCTAACTGACTTTCTCCGCGTCCGCCATGTTGACGTATCCAATTTTCTGCGCGTCTGCCCCCGACCTGAAGTAGAAAATGACATTTGCTATCAAAAGCCAACAATCCTTTGTCCTTTAGAGCGAATTTATTGTGCAATTATACAAGTATTGTACAGTTACGCGAGTGTTGTGTTACAACTAAACGAATAAGCTTGTAATTATATAAACTACAATATGTTTTGGATACAAAATGGTATATACCGATACCGATTAATAGAAAATATGTGACGTTATCTGAGCAAAGCGACCTTATTCTCTTTAACGTTGTTATGTTTCTTTTTTGAAAAACGTATGCATTGGACGGTGTAGCTTTTCGTGGTGTTGCAATGCAATGCAACCAGTCCTTTCAGTATCCATTGTTGGACATGGAACTCCCCATACACATTGTCTCATGTAGCTGTTTTGTTGTCCCCTAGTCGCCGTCTACGACACCCATGGGAAGAGAGGGGGGGGGGGGATATTCTATAGCCAGCCGGCACCATATGCCACTTATATGCTTTATTATTTATATGGTGTTAATGTTTTAAAAAGTTCGATTTAATCTACTTAAGATCTAACAAAATTTCACACCTGATAAATACTTAGATCACCCCCTGTCATTGAAAGGGCGTAATAAAGAACATCACATACCATCCGTCACCATAACCGCAGAACGACTCGTTTATTATGCACGAGCGATAAAACAATAAGGTGTGACCATTACTTTAATGGCACATTCGTGGCACACGTAATTCATAACGTGGTATCTGATATACTTTAGTGTCATGAGTTGAAAATTGATAAGCAGTATTCTTGTTTCTTTTTTCTAGTTTCAATATCTAATTTTGAAAAGTAATTTGTGCGATTTTATTTCATCTTATACCATCCAACATGGGATATAGAGTAAAGGAAGCGCCATCCATACGTATTATAATCCGCATTCCTCCTTCTTCATGCAAATTCCCATATATTCCCATACATATTCCCAAATTCCTGAAGGTAGGTAGGTATAAATGTGCCATCGTTCATAATTTTCTTATTTGACTGATATTGACGTGCACGTGGTGAGACTGAAAGTTTTTAGAATCTCAAAAATTAAATCAAATATAAAAATGGAAGCTGTTTTATTGCTTTTATTGTTTTATTTATAGTATTCTCCCGATAATCAGCCCGCTCTTCTTAGGCACATCTTTAACGGCCGCTTGGAAGGCCGTTTCTGCCACTTCTACATGGTATAAGATTCATAAAACGTATTCCTCTGAGTTTATTCTTAATTTAAGGGAATAAATAAAAATCGCAGTTAGAAAGGTCGGAACTGTATAGCGAATGACGCATAAACTCTACATTTACAGTACTCAAAAATTGCTTCTCAAATGGAAGAAAATTCTTGATGGAAGAAGATGCAGAAGATCATTCTGCTTTGTGGGCGTCGTTCTTTGACTTTGTCCAAAACAGAAGGCAAGCAGTTGTTCACATACTAGACCACCGTTACTGTTTTTTTATTTTCTAAAATTATAGTATCAAAGTGGCCCGATCTGCCAAAGAAGGAGGCACTCATTTTCTTTTCAGCACACTGTCCGTTCTTCACTTTCCTCGGCAACTCTTCAAAAGGAAAACCCACAGCTCAGATTGCCTCTTACTTTCAGGTTCATAGCAGTAGATCCAGCTTTTATCACCTGTTACTATATCAAAAACAGCATTTGATTGACCATTGACACCATACCACGCGGCAGTGTTTTTGAGCTTCGCTCAAATTGTGAGGCATCCATCTAGCACAAAAGTGATCGTCTAGCACATCTAGCACAATCCATCTACCCGTAGGTGATCGTGTAAAATAGTTTGAACTTGACTCATACCTAATGATGCCCGTATCTGCTGATATGTCGTTCGCTTGTCTGGTTCAATCACGAGCCGGCCCAGTTTTGGTGTTTCATAGTATTGACTGCGCATCCCCTTACATTCTCCTACTTCAAAAAAAGTATGTCCTCGTTTGCTATCTTATTTCTATACAAAAACACAATTAATAAATAAACACTGTATTTCTAAATGTTTTAGAGAAGTGCAGCAGACACGTCCTTACGAATTAAACGATAAATTGATAGATAGATAAATAAATAACAAATAAATAAGGTTTCAAGAGTATATGGAATGGAAATATGTAATGGAATCCATTTTCCAAACCATTTCCAACTCTAGCATGTCTCACTCATTATCGAAACACGTTTCGTTTTACAAGTAATTTGTAAAAAATAGTAGGTACTATTAATTTTTAGCTACTATTGTGTTTTAAGAGGGTTTCTTCACTATTGGATAAAGACCTATCACACTCGTTCTTTATGCATACATAGTGGTACACTGTATCCCTGCTATAAAAATAATAAAAAATAAAAACTTTTATTGATGCTTTTTATATTTATTAATAAAGGCTGGAGTGAAGCTAAGCTCGCATCATTGACTATAATTATCTGGGGGTTTGTTGCAAATTACCCTGTTGTTTATCACACCAATGGAGATGGAGTTATTGTAGTAAAACCCGTTCGAGCGTACCATTCAAGTGATTTTATTATTTGGAAAAATCAGTAAATATTAATGCACGAGTGTCGTAACTCAACGAGAATTAATGCAAGAGCCGTATCAATTAACGGTGCTCGAGCAGAGTTGTGCAAAAGCGGGTGAACCGGCCTTAATGAATTGCAATAACTTTGATAAAATAATTTTATTTATTACTAGCGACCCGCCCTCACTTCGCTTCGGTTTATTAAATTTAAAACAATCGGAATAAGATATTTTCCTGCGGTAAAATGGACCATATATTTTAAGTTAGACCTCTAGCAATACATCGGTGAAAACTGCTTTCAATTCCATGCAGTAGTTTTTGCGTGATGCGTGTACAAACATACAGACAGACAGACAGACAAAATTTCTAAAAACTGTTGTTTTGGCTTCTGTTGCTCTAATAAAGACCCCCCATATTAGTGTTTTTTCAATATCTATAATGTACAGACAGCGGCCTGTTACAATTTTATTATATGTATAGATTGGAAAACAAAAATGTCAACGTAAAAGTTTAACACTTTTTAAACTTTCGAGCTATGTGTAGGTACACATTTTATATTGCAACAGTCAAACGAGTAAATCTGAATTCATTATCAACGCTAGAATTATTCACTGGATAAAACTCTACAATCCAAAAATCTAATCCCTTATCCACTGAACGTCACTATTGTCACTATCCAGGATTGTTCGTGAAGCGATTGAAATTAAGAAAAATAAAAATTTTAATTGGGAAGATGGATACTTCAGTCGAGCCATGATTAACAAATTTAAACCTTGCAATTTAACGTCCAATACGTCTGTCTGCCTTTCCAAATGTGAATATCAAATGTGGGCTGTTGATTAAACTGCTCGCGGCTCCCATCCTGAACTACCCGCCTCTTCAGTCTACTGTGTGACCCATAGCTGGTGTATCCCGTGCCGAAATGTCGAGTAGAAATAAAAGGTAAACAGAAACCTTTAATTTTACGCGTTCAGACCCGATTTACAACATAAAATGTCAGTAGATCTACAACATCATTTATTTTTATTTCACCAATGCACATCGAGTTCGCGTGGCGGATTATAGTCCGAAACTTTATAGCCGACTCCTAAACTCACGTCGTGAAGCCCCGCGGACTTGACCTGGAAAGGAATGGGATATAGAAAAAGTACAGGTAATGATTTTATATGGATTGAAAATATAGTGCACAGCCGATGTGATGTACTTATGTTACTTATGTAGGTTGTGTACTGCGTTTTTCAGTCAAACGCCATTATCGTCGGAAACACCGTAAATGCAAGCAATTTTATTTTTTTATAAAAATGTGTGCGTTACGCCTATACACGTTTAAAAAATTCAAATAAATAATTGATAAAACTAGTTAAATATTTGTTTTATACGTGAGAAATCGAAACGAACATCCTTAAATATTTAGGCCGGTGTCAACATCAATCATATTTTTGAATTTTTGAATTGAACGTTTGAAATTCAGTAAGGAAACATAATTATATCACCTTCAATTTAAACCTTTAGAAGGGCAAAACAGCAGTAGCAAAAGTAGCATAATTAAAATTCCCATCATCCCTATCAACCAACTCACGTGGAGCACACTACAGGGTTATTATATTTAATTATCCCGCTACCAGGTGCGTATTGAACGAGAGTCCAGGGGGTCCGAACATGGGGTCCCGACGCCCTCAGAAATTACACCAGATAAACCGAATTTTCTTAATGAAATTTTAAAAAAGAAAATAATAATCAGAATAAGTATAGAAAGGATTGTTGTAATCGTTAATTAAATTATTATTTCTTTACAGTTAGAACTTTGAATCTTTATGATATACGAGTACGTCGTGTTTAACATACGTACGAGAGTTCTTATTTTCATTATTTTTGTATGGAAAGAAGGGGGCAGAAAGAGCAGACAGCCCACCTGGTGATAATGGGATACTGTCACCATGATACATGTCAACAACAGACATGGAAAACTTATGAGATTTAAGAGTTTATTTAAAAAAAGAGTTAGAAAGGTAAAGAGTATCGTAACCGGTCCCTTTTTATCCAATGCTGGAAAAGGGCCTCCGCGCGTATCTTGTTTTGTGCGTGAGAAATATATGGCCTTAAAACGCTACGCTGATCAAACGGATTGGGTGAATCCATTCTTTTTTTAGAGATGGTGTAACTACACCTTTTCCTGAGAGAAACTCCTCGGGGCTTGTGCTAGCAGCTTTGTTATCTCTTAGTCACCTTACCCACGGGAAGAGATCAGGTGGTATTATTCTAAAATGTGCCGTGTGCCGACACCACGCGGCCAAAAAGAGAACTTTATTCCATTACTTTCACTTAGTTGCTACTCAATAGGATATAATCTATATTCACATCTATGCATACTTTCTACATAAATAATTTTGAACCCTCTACAAAACTAATTCTAAATACATACCTGCCCGCTTCAATCTGCTTTAATAATTAATTTAACACACTGATATAATAAATATGTGTGCCGACTCTTTGATGTGTGCTACATTTTTGGAGAAAGGCTTTACCTTCCTTTTAGGAGCATATAGTCTTTTTGTGAATCGTTAATAGTACCTTAACCGTCGGTAGATATCGTAAATAAGTGAAAGTAAATACATGAAATGACATTGTTTATGATAGATAGCCTTTAATGATAGTTGTAGACTTTCAACAGAATGAAAAAAACACGAAGCCCACAAAGTACGTTTGTCTATCCGGTAAACGAACTAGAAACTTTTTACGCAGAAGGTAGGGATAGTACACACGACAAAATAGATAAGTTTGCATGGAATATGAGCTATATGAGACTTGTCAGTAAAATTTTGTTACTCATTCAGTGAACCAAAAATAGTTACCAATATACCTGGAACAACTAATTATTGACTCATTAAACATTATAATAAACAAATATAGGGATGGCGATTTGAGATCGATTAATCGATTATGATATTTTGGAACAATTGCTTTGAGTATTATTTGAAGTTAAATTGAAAATTTAAAACTATTTTAGTAATTTTTTCAAATAAAAAGATATACACAATGTCTATTTGTTTGTATATTAATTTTTGCACTGTTTTGGTCTTTTGGACACCAATTTAATCAAGAATCGATTCTTTGGCCCTCCATTAAAATCGATTCTAATATCGTTTTTTCTCAGAAGGAATCGACATTCCTAAAACAAGAACTCGTCCCTCACTTCTCCAGTTCTTGCCAAAAAGTCCAAATTGCTTTATTTTATATAGGTTACAAAATAAGGCAGTCGAAAAGTTCGAGAAAATTAAAAAGTAAACATTCGCTTTAAAGACTCGTTTAATAGATAATAATAGATATAAAACACGAAACTCTTAAACATTATAGAACTATTTCGATTCTAAAGTCTAGTGTTCCAACTGCACTGAACAAAGTCATACAAAACACCCTTTATTGTTTGCACGGACACAAGACTTGCAGATTTCAACTCAAATATACTTATACAACAAAGCCGAGTGCTGTTAATGCAAACATTTCGCCACGGTAAGGATAACTCGGTAGTCAATCTCGTAGAGCATTCAAACGTACGCTTACATTTTTTGTGCGTTGGTAAACGAACTATTATGGCGACTTTTACTTTGACTTTTACGCAATAATAATAAAAGTGATTAAATACACTAACTGAACTTCAAAGTAAGAATATTCAAAATTGTCGCGCTGAATGGCTTCAAAAATGTATTATTTCATTTTAACACGTTTATTCGGGTGTTTTAAAATAGGTTCAATGCATTTAAAAAGTGTGTATAAGAATGTTCGTGTGAGTATTATGTGATGTGAACAGTGCGCGACACCTCCGTATCGAAGAAATGCGGATGGACCGCACTTCTGTGACGGGAGGTGCGGTTGTAGAAACTCGAGGTGGGAATTATATTAAACAATTCTTCAGAGCATTCTCCATTGTACAGGCGGTAGAACACACAGAACATAAAAGTAACATAAAAAGGAAAGTTCATACATACGAACCTGGTACTAACGAGCAGATATGATAACGAAATTGTAAAGAACAGTAATGCAAAATTAGATATAGGATTGTACTTTTAGATAATAAGACACTTTTATTAAGTTAAGTTTCTGAACTATTCGCGCCAATAACATTGGTGCTTTTTAAATTGTAGGGTAATTTCATCTTTTATTATCCACATCTCATTTAATAACCTCTTCACATTCGTTTTATATCGCTGCATTTTTGCATACCCGCCAGTCTAGCGGTCGACCCTTGCCGTCGCCGGTTGTTGATTGTGAAGCTCAAATTTTGTTTGTCTCCTGGACTCTGGAATTAGCACACGCTGTGCTTTTCCATATCGCGAATACATCTACTTTAAGCTACACTGTAGTTTAATATCGAAGGACGCCTAAACCAAGTAGAAAGTCAAGAAGAAGCGCTACTAGGCTTGGAATTACACGTGGCGGTAACGAGCTCACCAGGCGGTCGTAAGCTTAGTCAAAGTGTAGCTACTCTCTGGATATAAGGTCAGACTTTCTATTTGATTATCTTTATTTATATTTTACCCATTGATTTTCTCCTGGATTAGCGTACGGCTGTATTGCTTAGCTGTCACGTTCACATGCGTTAAATGCACGAATGCATGAAGAGTGCATAAGCGAGAGAGAAGATGAAAGCATAGGATAATTAGTGTAAAGTGTGTGAGTGAGACAGAAGACATAATGAACTGTGTAAGTTAGAAAGAAGATGAAAGTATAGGATAAGTGTAACGTGTGCTAGTGAGATGGGATAGAAAGAGTTGTGTAAGCAAGAGGGAATATGAGAGTATGGGAAAGGTGTAATGAGTATGAGAAATGCGGAGACAGAAGGATTATGGCGGAACGGACGACGGTCGACGACATACGAGTGTCGGTTAGGTCTGCACTGTAATTTTAATTTAATTTATAATAGTGTAGTTTCCCAAACTTTGTGTCTGTTCTGTCACCGACTCCCACATAGGTTACTACATTAGATACTTCAGGGCCCGTCCACCACTCCCGCATGGGACAACGCGACGCATCACGCCGCAATGCTTGACGCAACGCATCGCAACGCGCTGCCCAGCTAGAATAAGCCTTAATACTTTTCTTTATGTCTACTGTGGTCTCGCCCCGGAGACCTAGTTAGCCGTAAAAGTCTCACTTTAATGCAATATTGTTAAGTAAACCGAAAGTTTTGCGAGCTCAGTAGTTTGAAATTAAATGCGATTAAATATCATTTAATTTCAGAAAATTGAAGACAGATGTTATCTTTGGTGGTTTGGTTCAAAACTTTTTGGAAACATGATGCGTAAGCAAATTAATTTCTAATATTTACAAAAAAGAAAAATACGTTCTAATTACATTCGTGTGATCGTGAGTTCGAATCCTCGGCCCGTACAACAGTTTATACTTAAGTATGGATTTTCAAAAATTATCACTAGCTCGGCAGTGAGGGAAGCATCGCGAGGAAACCCGCATGCTCCAGAAAAAAAAAACTGGAGTATGTGATCCATCAATCCGCACTGGGCCCGAATGGTGGACTACGGCCCGAAGTCCTCAAGTGATTATGACAGAATTATGACAGAAGAATATGACAGACGAGTGTCTCCACCTGGTGTTAAGTGAATACTGTCGTCCAAGAACGCCAACATAAGTCAAAAATATCAAACATTGCTATGCCGCATTCATGAGTAGGACACAATGGTGTTATTGAAATAACGCAAAAGTTGAAACTACGTTGTTAAGTATCGAGATATGAATCGATATATTTATCGATTTTAAGATTTATACTACAATAATAACAAATCAAATAATTTAAATGTATAATAATGGGAATTCATTTCTTTTATGTGCTAAGACGCCAGACGAGCATACAGTCCACATGATAGTAAGTGGATACTGTCGCCCATAGACATCCGCGATACATGCCAACATTAGTCCAAAATGACAAACGTTGGCACGCCTTCGGATGCGCTGCCTACCTTTAGAGATATAGGAATGGATTTGGAGAAAGGTTTGGGAAAATGGGGAGGATGGGATGGTAATGGGCTCTGGCACATCTCACTCACTACCGAAACACGTACGTACAGTGGGGAAATAGGATAAAGTGGGAAATGCAGTACATTTCAAGGTAGTCTTTTGTGAGAGAGGGGTAGCGCGGCCAGTCGGGCGCCCAGCGGCTGTTGAATTGCAGCGTGCACTCGCCCCCTCAAAAATGACATTCAATATAATATTCATCGTAATCAGCAACGAAGATTATATAATGTTATAGCATGCACCATAGCTTAATTCACCATACAAAAGATAGGGCCTCTTTTTTACGTGAAATATCATCCAGGGCCATTGTCCGAACTTCCACTGATATACTGACTAGAATTGATGGCTACCTTTGTATTGAGTGACTTATGGTCATCTAGTTACCATTCTAACAAAAGATCCTCTTTTAACGGATAGCATTGTCTTTATTTGTCACTAACTTGATTTGCGACTTTGGATTTATTATTTTCTGCAAGCATTCATATATCAAAAGGAAATTTGAAATTTTAATCTTGTTGATATTGACTTATTTATGGCCTTTAAGTGAAATTGACACATGAAATTGACATGTTTTATGGCCAATCGAAAACTAAAAATGAAAACAAACACACATAAAAAATATTTTTTCAAATCCATTCGAAAATTGGATCAACATAAACTTCAAAAATTTTAACCTAAGTATTACTTACTACCTCTGTTTTCCCTGTGGTTTTAATGGTACTAATATGTTAGTGACGTCATTAACATAGTAGTGAAATCATATTCAAATTTTTACCTACTAAGCCTACCACCTATAGGCCTTAGTAGGGCTTAGTACATAGCCATTTTTTAAGATATTTTATTTTGATTATGATCTCATGGATTGATGTCTACTAATTTAAGTTATACAATTTTTAAATTATCTAGATTTAAATTATCTAGATTTAAATTATCTAATTTTTTAATTATCCCATAATACGTTATCAATATAAGACAGAAGTCTACTTAGATAAATATTAATTTATTGTAATTACTTAAGGGCTCTACACACCGAAGCCGTTGGCGCGGACGGGTTAGGCCGCAGGACACAAATCCGCCTGCACAAAACGGCCGCCGTGCATGCCGCACCGGCGTGAAGAGCCCATTACTATTATGGTAGCTCAGTTTTGCACTGAGGCCTATAGCATAATATATAAGTATAACACATAGATTACCCAAAAGTATATACATAAAGGAATTATACGAGTATATTTATAAAACCCTATTACATAAAATTAATATATTGAAACTAATATAATAACGTATCGCAGTTTGTTAAAATAAATAATTTGTGTTGTCCGCAGCATATAAAAATTGTAAATAATATTTAAACAATAGGATATATAGAATACAGAGATTATAAAAAATACAGATGTTATAAAGGAACAAATGTTACAGGTATCACTATTCTATGTTCTAGTATTTGAAAGTGCCTAATGCTTCCATAGACACCGCTTTAAAAGCAGAAAAAAGGTAAACAATCCTCCAGGGACTTTCATCATTTTGAGCTGTTTGAATGAAAATTACGTAAAGTTAGAGGTTTTGTAAGCTCCGCAGTTAGGAGTACTTACGTGGTAATTATCAACTAAATAGCTCACTACGTAGTAAATATTAGTTGTTTTTAGAAAGAGCTACGTAAAATAATTAAGTAATATTTCATGTTAATTAACATCATCAGACTTCGGGAATGAAATGGTTACAGCCCGTATACGGGGCTTGTGGTAGCGGCTTTGTTATCCCTTAGTCGCCTTTTACGACACCCATGAGAGGAGATGAGGTGGTGCTATCGTAAATTTGGAGGACACTACAACAGTGTACATTAAACAGTATGCACCAAAAACTGTCCCAAAATTTGTGATAATAATGGTTTGCAACATATTGAGCTGTTCCAAACAATTTTTTTTTTAAGTTACGTGAGCATTCCAATTACTTCTCAAAACTAAATTATCTATTGAGGTTGTTTAATTTCGTTCGTAAAACAAGACTAGAATATATATAAGTTATAATTTATAAGTTATTATAGTTATACAAGTTATATATAGAAATAACCCCGACGTTGCATTCCGTATCACGTACCGTTTCTCCTAAATTCAAACACAAATAAAACTGTCCTTACTTTTAGTTCGTTTGTTTTTTACCCCTACTATCTATGTCCAGGTTCTGTGAGACTTTAGTAAGAAGAATATGGGAGCTGACTGTAGTAGAAATCTAAATATTTCACGGTTCATCTGACAATTGAACTAGTGATCAAGCCCATGTTACGTACAAGAGTTGAAATTTTGAATTGAAGTTCGAATTAATGAATTACAAATATATCAACATTTTTTTTACTGGAAAGGCAAGCAGACGGGCAAGCGGCCCACAGGATGGCTAGTAGTCACAGCCGTCCTGCAACATTACGAGGTATGCGAATACGATGCTGAACTTGCAGAACCCTATTCACGGCTTTCTTGAAGAACACCATCTCGTAGCGTAATTGAAAAACCTCACGAGGCTGTTCGTTTCACAACTTACGGTTCGAGGTATAAAACGAATTTTAGACCGCACCATGCGCGTCACATCCACATCGAGGAAATGCGAGGACTTACTTCTAGGAGTAGTTGTATCTACACTATTTCATTTTACTGTTCTGTAGAATTTATTTAGTTGGAACCGCAGGTGGTCCCCTGGGACGGAAATGTTAAATACAATGAAAAGGTAAATTGGAAAATGTTGGATTTGTATAACATTAATTAATTAATTTATTATATCTCTGAATCCTTGAAGAACTAAGTATTTTGCGTCGAAAGTTCAGTCAGACGAAAGTTGTTAAAGGGTATAAAATATGCTTCATACATTATTGTTAATCAAAATTGTATAAATGCGTTGTTAGAATATTTGAATATAATAAATGAACAAATAGTAATGGTTAAACCCTCAGCTAGTGAGTCAAAGAAACTGCTCCATGCCTGGCTCGAGAACCAGTGGCGTTATTTGCATAGACGATAGAAACACGAAGCAGCTGTGTTATGAATCACTGTGGTCTCTTAAGCGGATATAGGAAAGTTACATTAGGTACAGTACACCTACGAGTATACTTTTAGCTAGCTATTAATTAGATACAGTACCTACACCTACGAGTATACTTTTAGCTAGCTATTAATTAGATACAGTACCTACACCTACGAGTATACTCTTAGCTAGCTATTAATTAGCTACAGTACCTACACGTACGAGTATACTTTTAGCTAGCTATTAATTAGGTACAGCATACAGCGTAAGGCGTGGTGTCCAGAGTTTATTTTTTTTATTTTTTGTTAGTGATTTAGTTAAAATGAAATGAATATAAATATAAAACTTGCTCTGATTTTTACGATGTTCATATCTCGCGTCCCTTTTATGGTGTGTCAAAACCATCATCTATGCATGGTTATCTATGTTTTGGACACCGCATCGTCGCCATAGATAAAGTAAACTCACCATAAATCGCAATGGCTTCCCCTCCCATTTATCAGGGTGGTCGTTATTGAAACCGAATTCGCGAGTCGCAGACGGACGTGCAGACGCTGCGTTTTATATACGTGGGTGACAATGAAAGTTTTTAGAATCTCAAAAATGAAATCAAACATGAAGATGGAAGTTGTTTTATTGCTTTTCGAAGTATTCTCCGCGACAATCGATACACTTTTTCATGCGATGAAACCATAGTGTGAAGCATTCACATTTTTTAATTTTCAACTATTAATTTTCAAATTGCCGCCAGAAATAAAAAACAAAGAATTCCATTTTCAAGATTCGAATTTATTCGAATCTAAGTCTCGGAAATGTTTATAAATTCACCATTCAGACAAATAAGGGTTTACAAAGTCTCGATAGGTCTTGTTTTCTTTAAAATATAATAGCTGGAAGATTATTCAGTTATTTTTTTCAAAAGGACATATGTATAATTACCACAGACATGAAAACATGACAGACCTGAGTTAAACATGAAAAAGTAATATTTTTTTTGTTTTCGTATTAATACTGATGTCGTTATTCGCAATGTTACACCATTTTTTATTAAATTCCGTATTCAGCGCCTCAAATACATAAGAAATCCATGAAACTAAAGATTAGATCGACGTGATCACATTTTGCCTTTTCTAACCTTTTTTTTTTATGTACGAAGGCGGCAGACGAGCATACAGTCCACCTGATGGTAAGTGGATACTGTCGCCCATAGACATCCGGGATACACGCCAACATTAGTCCAAAATGACAAATGTTAGCACGCCCCCGGATGCGCTGCCTACCTTTGGAGATATAGGAATGGATTTGGAGAAAGGGTTGGGAAAATGGGGAGGGATAGGATGGGATGGGAATGGGCTCTGGCATATCTCACTCACTACCGAAACACGTACGTACATTGGGGAAATACGATAAAGTGGGAAATGCAGTACATTTCAAGGTAGTCTTCTGTGAGAAAGGGGTAACGTGGCCAGTCGAGCGCGCCCAGCGGCTGTTGGATTGCAGCGTTCACTCTCCCCCCTCAAAACTACTTTTGGAGGGTTCCCGCTCACCTATACGTATATGTTACGAAATGCAGTTAGAGTTCGTGATATGTATTCTTTGTAATAATTGGATAATTTAGTTCTTCGAAAATTTAAAGACCTATAAGTTTCAATGACCTTCATCTTAATCAATCAAAATTATAAGATAAATACACTATATCTGTCAACAAAATGGGCGTTTCAACCGCTTGTCTGTCACCGGTAACCATAATCCGAAGTGAATGGCGATTGTATTACGCCACAGTGGCACATGGGGGATGCAATGTGTTATTATTCTATATAATACATATATAGAAGTACAGTGATTGCGGAAAGAGGAACTCCTTTTATATAGGACAACGAAGAAGGAATGTGGAGGAGGTAGGTCCTCCTACCCCCTTCACATCGTAAATCGAAATTTCAGTAGGCAAATACAGTTGTGATCAGCTAATTAACAACACTGGTACTGAATGAATAAGATCTTTCTTCTAGTCCGTGCAACCTGTCGATTCCTGGGACTTTGTTGCCTATGTTAATGTTGACATATAGGTACACCGGTAGGAGTATAGGTACATATAGGTACGAGTATATTATAGATTGCAGAGTCGGCCATAAGTCCTACCAAATCATACAAGTAACAACATAACATAACTCCAACCTCAAATCAAACTAGGGTAAGCTAACACAAGTTGACACCAAGGGTGGCAAGTCGAATATATTCCCAATGGATCCGATACGCTTATACATGCGGTTACGATCCCATATTGTACGGTTTGCCCTGCTAGACGGGAACTGCTATTGAAACAATATGGGTATGTAAGTTTGTGTGTACAATTAATGTTCAATGTAGTTTAAACAAAACCAGAACGGTATTGTTTTGTCATACGTAACAAATTTGATCTATTTGATATTATTAAAGTGAAGGTTATATTGATTTTAGTAAAATATATTAATGAATGTCGTGTGGTGTCGGACGGCTATTGAAAAACACCACTCCATCTCTTCCCGTGGGTGTCGTAAGAGACGACTAAGGAATAACAAAGCCGCTACCACAAGCGCTGAGGAACTACACCACATCTGAAAGAGTTTGGCCAGCGTGAAGTTTTAAGGCCATACACATTGTCTTGTGTATGAGGAGATCCATGCCCTGCAGTGGATACTGAAAGGGATGATTGCAATGCGTTATTGACTGTTGATCTTACTACTAAAATTCAGTAGGTAGTTTAGAAATAAAACAATTTAGAGATATGCCGAAGATTGACCACTCAAGCACGGTCTGGCAAAATAGCGCTAATGAAATAAAAACCATAATCAGGCTTTTATAATCAGTCCACTGCTGAACGTGGGCTTCATGTACATTGTCTTGTGTATGTCATTTATCACGACCTTGAAAATCCACGCTAACCAAGCAGATTGGCGAGTCCACTTTTTCAGAGATGGTTTGATTCCTTAGTTTATGGTAGCGCCTTTATTATCCTTTACTCGCCTTTTACAATACCCACGGGAACACCACAGGGAATACCCACATGATATACAAATATTTTTTCGTGGAACGCAGGCAAACTCGCGGCATAAAATCAGACCACATTACAAACATAGAACTACGTGCCTGGTCACGATTCCCCTTCGAATTCGGCGAATATTTCGCCGAAATATCTTAAGTAGGGATCTCAAAGCAGATTTTTCTACTCCCTTTATGTACAAAATGTTGCCACATTTTATTCCGATCTCTACATTTTGTATAGTGTTTTATAGGAGGCGAGATATCTGTTGTTTTATTAGTTCTATCTAAAGGTGCTCCTACACCAGACGTTTCGAGACGTTTGTGATTCCTTAGTGTTGAGAAATATGTATTTGGGAACTGTTATATTAAGCATCTCTTTATCTCTTTTCTCTTACATTCGGGCCGTGCTCACGATAAGTGTTCTTTCTCTGTATAACAACTAACAAAACTAAATAATAAAAAATAGTGTTTCAGACAATTGTATGGTATCAGTTAGTGGAAACTAAAATACATAAGAAACATTTCGAAAACATTGTGAAAACATATGTTACAAAATGTAGTTGAAACCTTTTTAAACATTAGGTAAACTACATTTCAAATCTTCGACTTGAAGAATAGATTACACTTTGAGAAGGACTTTGGTTTGTTAACAAATGTTTCAAACGTGGCTATCATCAGCTCTTTTATCGTCCACTGCTGGTCAAGGGCTTTGTCATGCCTGAGGAATCTCTTCGTTTCGATTTCTACTCCGCTAAGAAACTTCATAGCTCGCGAGTGACTTTAAACTTAAAGATCACACCTACCGTCGGAGGTCACATTTCGGCACCATACGTCATAACGCACTGATTGAAGCCTTTCGTTTTTAAGCACTATCTATGATTATAAATGAATTAATAGAGGTATAAAAACGAATGTACAATAATATAAGATATTAATAAATTGAAAATCTTTTTTTCTATTTTTATAATACTAATAAAGGGATATAGAATGGTTTGGATTGTCAAAGAGCGGTTTTCACATATTTTGGAACTGACTGGTAAATTAGCAAAATACGGTTTTAAATCAAAGTCGAACGTCTACTGAAACTGATACACAATTTATTTATTTAGATATCGTTTAAGGTTCATGTTAGTATAATTGACCCCCGGGAGGTTTAAAACAAAGCATAGCTAAGTTAAAAAACAAACGGCGCTGCCATTCTCATTTTTCCCTCCAAAAAATAATAACTGCGCACAAAGCGAACTAATGCCCGTCATGGCCGCTTGGTTTCGCGTTCGTCAAACTTTTTGTCTCCAAAAATATCTCATATCCCTGCAGATATGAAAATGATGAATGATATACCGACTGTCGTGCTCGTACAGACATGTGCTCCGTTTAAATAAATCTGAAACTTTCAGTTGGAAATAACGCTTCTTGTGCGAATATTTTTTTAATGCATTCACTACCAGCTTACCTTTGGATTGATCAGAGATATACATTGGGAGGTGCGATGAGAGGTATACATATATAACTTAAACGACAAACGGGAGAAATAATTTACCTATAAATATATATACCTACATAAGTAAATATATAAGTTGTTAGGGAAAAGGGAGGAATTGATTCAAAATAATTGGGGCTAAAGAAAATGTTCAATCTGTACGAAAGTTATACTTACGTAATCCGTAGAATAGCTAGGCAGTAACAAAGGAATTAAACAGTTTGCAATATTTCACAATAAAACACAGTAAAACTAAGCACAGTGATAAACAAATTATCAAATATAATTTTTTTTATGGGAAAAAAGGCGGCCGGGTAATCGTCCCACGTGACGGTAAGTGGCAATCGTCGCCCAAGGACACCTGCAACACTAGGAGGTATGAGGATACTCCGCCGCCCTGCCCAAATCCTATTCACAATTTTCTCGAAGAAATTAAAAAGAGAAGAGGATAAAGTAATAATAAATAAACTAACGTATTACCTATAGTCGGATTTATTTTATTCAGGTCAGGGATATGACATGTAGAACTGTCAAACGGAGTAAAATTTGTACGGAGATGACACTTTATTGACAGTTCTATATGTCATATTCCTGACACGAATAAAAAATCCGACTTTAGTTAAAATTTCTAGGACGTCAATTATAACAAAAGTTCATTGTTTTGACATCAGGCAAACGGTTAATGTTAAAATAATCGTGAGTAACATCTCGTACACATCGCTCGCTCAAGGAGCATCGCTGTTGGAATTCCGAATGATTTTCTACTTACACGAAGAAACCATAGGTGTGGTGTATCCATACTTCATCCATAGGTGTATATCAAATAAATAAATATTTAATTTATTAAACGTGAAATGTATTAACATTTGTCTTATGAGAACGCTAGACAGAAGCTAGATAAAATCAGTCTTTTATCTTAAATTTAATTTCAAATTTATATTTTGCTCGTAAACAGTAAATACGCTATGTAATTTGTGTTTTTACAAAAAAAAAATATTTGTAACTTTTTTGTAGATTGTGTGACTTTAATCGATTATTAGAATTTAAATGCAATGCCTAACAGTGGGAGTACAGTATAGAGAATATTAAACCGCTATGATGCAGTACCTCTCTGAATTCCGCTTAACCATAGGTTGACTGACAGAGAATGCCCCTCCGTCTTTTGTAAAATATTTATTTGTGCACTAAAGATAAAATAAATAAAGGCAGATAAATTCTGTATATGTTATAATTCTAATTCTTTTCTACTTAAGAAATTTTCTTAAGACTTAGTGACAGTGTCTTTCCATGTACGTTGCACAGTGCCAGTTGTTTTGTAATAAATCCATTTGCGCGCATGCAACTCATTTCTCGTCCCCGTGATGGATCGACACAATATGCCGCAATGAGAATATTCTAATATTACAATACAGATAAAGATCGGTATGGAATCTATGTAAAAATGCCCGAAGTGGTAATTAATTCTGGAGTCATTGACTATTTTTTTAAAGTCCAATAAAGTTTCCATCACCACCTCTAAAAGAGTGGACCCGCTATCCTGCTTAGTGGTATTTTAAGGTCACACGTCCCCCATGCACAAGATAACGAACGTGCATGAGGAGGCCAAAGTGCATAAGGATCGCTCGACACTCCACCACTGAGTAAGTGGTAATATGAATCTTTAAGACTCGAGCTTTAAACGCTCGTGAGCGTTGTAATCAAAGTTTTTAAACGTTCGATGAACTAAACCCTTGGGGTTAACAGCTCAAGCCTAAAACGGTTAAGGTTCGTAAGATTCATTAACGGTGACCTATTGTTGACATTTAAAATCATTTAGGCGCTCATTTGAAGGCCGCCGGTTGTAGGTACTTCTAACTACTTGCCCTTTGTTTCTCTGCATGTTTTTGATGTATTATACAATAATATATCAATCTATCTATTGTTTTTATACACTAGACAACGTAGATAGACTAAACACTAGATTAGACAGTAGTAGGGGGTCGTAGTAGACTGTAGTGCACGCTGCCTCTCACAGAAGACTACCTTGAAATGTACTGCTTTTACTACTTTCTCGTATTTCCCCAATGTCTTACCCTGTTTCGGTAGTGAGTGAGATATACAAGAGCCCATTCCCATCCCATATTTCCCCATTTTCCCTATAAAAAAAACCTCCGCTGTGTTTATAGTAGATTATTATTTTGAATATATTTCTAGAATACCTTACTGTATTCGTCGTTACTGTGACATTAGTACCGACTGTAAATAATCATTTTGACAGTATAACGAGAGGAGGAAAGGTGTAAATTTATATTTATTACACGAACAGAAACGTGGATGGAATTATGTGGAGGCGTCGCGTGTTCCAAATGTGGAGTATGTTTTTAATTGAAAAATTATAATTGATACTAGTTGAACAATAATTATAATAGCCAACATTTCACGAATTACCGTCAATGATTTATGAATTGTTGACTTAATAGTACATTTTTGTAACACTTGAGATGGAAGATGGTTTATATAAATACTAGCTGTGGCCGCGACTTCGTACGCGTGGAATTTTAGTTTTTAAACTCTAAATTGGGATATATTTTCTTCCCGTCAGCCGATTTCGATGAAACAAAGCCTATTCGAAGCGCGAAGCTAAGCTTAATTAGCCTGTGGAAACCCCATGAATATCCGTTTAGTAGTTTCGGAGATTAGCGTGTTTGAACAGACAAACAGACAGACGCACAAAAAATTTCAAAACCGGTTTTTTTTGTATTTAAGATACTCTTCCTTCATCGCCCCCAATCAGTTTTTGATAAATGTATTCAATGTACAGACACGCTGGTTCTACAGTTTTATTATATGTATATATAGATAAGTCTGCTCTTAGGACTGAACATAGCTGTATCTAATTTATAAATTTTAAACATGATTTTGTTTTTTAAACATTTTGTTTAACTTGTATTCCTACTCGACCTTTTGGCACGTGTCACATCAGCCATGGTGACGAGTTGACTGAAGAGGCGGGTAGTACAGGATGGGAGCAGTTTTATCAACTACCCTCATTTGATCATTAGAATCATGCACAATCACAAATTTACTATTATAAGAATATAATTTTGATGGAGGATACTAACATTAATATTATTTTCGTTTTATAAAATACACGTAGGGATAGATTTTCGTACGTGTGAAAATACGTATATCGATCACTGCATGTTAAAGTGGTCTAACAACAGGGAATATCAATGTATTATTTATGAGACTCACATTATTGATCACTACATGACTATGTGTATGTTAAATAAAAGGAAAATGAGTTATATCAAAATATCCTCATTAAATGTAAAACGACGTGCAGCTTAATAAAGATATAGAAAGAGAAACATAACGTTTACACAACCAGATATGCGCTTGACAATTTTCAGTTTATATACTCGTATTAAATATCACATATGGAAAGATTAATATTATCCCATCGAATGAATGGAATAAAAGAAATACAAGTCATTCACCCCCATTTACTTATACTTCGTGACCAAACGGCATAACAAACTAAAATGTAAACTACACGTCAATTATACTAAATACGTTATTATTTTATGTCGACAAACTACGCGGTGACATCCCTAGCCACCAATTTCGTGCACGCAACACACATGATAACCCTAGGGAATGATATGGACGCAGATTATTTTGAAACATTATTCAACCGTAATCGTTATGAAATATGGAGGTCTACGGACAGGTTTCTTTGATAAAGCTATTTAGTGTAACGAGGAGTCGCAAATCCTTTGAACATATTTATCTTGGATGGTCTAAGTAACCGATAACCGAGATGAGGTAAACGAGTCGTCGAGTGGAGGTCACGTACCGAGAAGCGCACTGTGAGATGCTCTCCGGCCAGGTGGTCCGGCGACTTGAAGAAGTTCGCTGGTGGTGGCTGGATCGTGCAGAGGATCGTGTGTGGTGGTAATGGGTGGTGTTATTTAATGGAAAAAGGTGGCAAATAAGCAGAGTCCACCTGGTGGTAAATGGATACTGTGGCCCATTGTCATTGCGATATATGCCAATATCAGTCCAATTTGTTTCGTGTATTATGGTTATAATATTAAAAGATTTAAAAAAATAGGTCGGATTCATGAAGGGAATCCATGGTTTCAGTATTCTGGAATATGTCTTTTACACCTTATATAACAATAGACCAGTTTCAACATAAATTTTGTTCAACACTATGGTCTAGAACACCAATAGGGCTGGTCATCATTAGAAACTTTAGAGGAGGAGCGGAAATAAATTAAACGGAATAGTATAAATTATGGTTTCTTGTACATCCTTCAAGGTTTATTTCCATTATAACCTCACTAATTTGTACACTACTGGTGGACTGAATATATATAATATAGATACATATATGGATAAGTCAGTATACCATGTTGAACAATTCCTTTTGTTAAATAATTATATTCTTGTTTTATTTAATTTGATTGTATTTATATACCTACTTAACAGGTACAATTTAGATATTGGTAGACAACTAACATTGACAAAACATAAGCCAATTATGAACTGATATTGTGTTATTTTGGTATAGGAAGTAGTACATGATATTGGTATAAGATCTCCAGATTATGTTCTCCTTAAAATTCCTGACCATTCTTCTACTTTTTGTCCACTTTCAATAACTGCCAAAGCGGTTCGCTTATGGAATGCATCACCTTTAACTGTAAAGCTCGCTCAATCACTGGCTAGTTTTAAAAAACTCATGAAAGAAGATTAAGAAGATTAAACTCAAATTCTTTTCCTTTTTTTTGTAGTTTCTTAGATCTTTCTGTAAGTATATATATTTCTGTATGTATGTATCTATGAATGTATATACAGACATTATTTCTTTCTTGTACTATCTACTTCTATTTCGTCTACTGACTTTACCACCAAAGGTTTCCTGGAAGAAATCGCTTTAGCGAAAAGGCCGCCGGTTGTACTTCTAATTACTTGTACTTTATTTATCTACTTTATTTGTACTAATTACTTGTACTTGTACTAATCTGTATGGTTTTGGTGTACAATACAGTGTATTTATCAATCTACATGTGTGTATATCTGTATGTAAGGGAGACAGTGAAAGCTTACACTCTGAATGCCCGCGAGCAAGCATGGTATTTAAGATTAATATGCAATTAATATGTTGTTGTAATAAAAGTATTATCTGCGCTTTAATTTCAATCTTATGTTGTAAACCTGTTGGCAAAGTAATTTTGGTGGATATTTTGCTTTGGAATCCACCAGTAACCAAACTAGTTTTGTAGAACGGGAACAAACCAACAAGATTTCTAAGGGCTGGCGACAAGATATAAATCGCGTTTAACGCTCACAAATGTTTGGGATCAAGACGGATCGCTTTGTTCCAGCATCGTGATTAACTCCGAAACAATGAGTTTTGTTTCGGATCGTATTGTTTGAGTTAGATTACAGGCTGTATTTATAACGTTTTCCAACCCAAGATGGGTTTCGAGAAATTATTTAGTTCAATGTAATTTAAATTAGTGTTATAAAAATTAGAGCTTCCCGCTCGAGCGCTAAGTCAGCTCTAATTAAGAATCTTAACCTTCACCGTTTTAGTGTCGAGCTTTTAATCGCAAAGGTTTAAGATCGTCAAACGTTAAAAACTTGAACTATATCGCTCACGAGTGTATAACGCTGGAGTCTTGAATGTTTATTAACTTTTACTCAGCGCTGAAGCATCTAATGCGGTGACGGAAGTTCGTACATCGCTGGCACAAACAGAGAAGCAAGTGGAAATAGGAGCTGGTCGGCACCGAAGTGACATTCATTCTGACGTTAACAAAATAAGATAGAGAGATGTGTTTAACAGAATGCAACCAACCCTTACAGTAAGTATCTGCTACAGTACTGCTGGACATGGCTCTCCTCATGCACAAGACAATGTCATCGTGCCTATTTCTATTGAATACTAAACATACGAAGTCTCCCTAGTACGAGCTAAATATTCTATTTATGTCGGGTGTTAAGGATGTCAGCGGGGTGCGCGGGCGTACTGAGAGCGGTAGCGTAGCGGTAGCGTAGCGGTGAGACGAAAAAATAGATCCGATCGAAATCACAGCTCGGCGTACTGTCGACGCTACGAATATTTTCATATATTTTTGTAAATTAATCAATTACAGCAAGATCAAAAAAAACAAGTTTCCTTTCAATATTTAGCGACTAACTTCAAGCTAAAACCTGAACATGGGACACAGTGTCGACACAGTGCACGTTGAATGCCCTCGGTGTTTTATATCGTCAGCATCTTGTAGTATAGCGTCTGTACTCACTGTACTCGCCGGCCGTGTCCTGCACGCCAACATGATCTGTTGTTTTAATCAGGGTTCGCTGATATATATCACGACATATATCTATTGATACTTATCGTCAAAACTAGAATTTTGGTAAATCCCACACTTACGCTGGCAACACTTGACAAAAAACTACAATTTTAATTATAATACTTTTTTGAAGTGGCGGAAGTGGCCACTGCCAATGACCCTACACTCAAGATTATAATTATAATTTAGTTAAATGTTGATTAAGACTCTAATTTTTTGTTACTCCAATTGTACTCTTATTTTTTTGGTTTGTTTTATAATAAATAAGTCTATTAGTCAAACTCAAAGTTTCATTTAACGATTTTGACACATTGAAACCGCTTACAGAATGAAATTCGCGTTGTTTTTATATACATGATGTATATATCCGATATATATCGAATATCGGATATTTTGATATTTATTAGTAATATCGGATTTTTACGAACCCTAATTTTAATTCATTGTTGTGATCATTTAATAAAATGGTACGGAGGACAGTGAAAGTTATTTGTCAAACCTTCTGAAGCTACCTCGTACTCCATACACCGAACATCTGTAACCTCCCTACTTATTTTAATAAAATATAAGGGTAGATACAAATGATATACACAATAATGCTACCTAATAGTTTGCAACCGAACGGAAATAAGTCTCGCATACAAGTAATTACCAACACACCCGTACATTGCTCCCGTAATAATTACAAGCAAAGCCTGTAATTTTGTGTAAATGTAATTTTATAATTCTAGTTGCAGCGTTTGCACACGTCTGGGAGACTATTATGAGCTTTTATTGCCAGTTATTTCACGCCGTGAAATAGCCTTATATTTTCGTATTATGAATTATCGCATTATCGCTGTCAATACGTGTAGATTACCATTTAAATAACTATACGTTATACTATATTGTAATTTCGTTCTATTAAGGGAAATTGATCTGTACAAAGGGTGCATAGAATTGTCAGTTTTCCGCAACAGTTGTGCGCACCATATTGGACGGAATTATAAGTCGCGTCTGCAATATTACAGTGCCACAAACTTAACTATGCGGACGCCCATATCGTCTAATTTTGAAAATATTCAGCATTTGATTCTAAAATCAAATAAAGAAATTTCTACTTTACTGATTGTAATAGTTTATTCAAATTCACAATGGGATATTTAGTGGAGATGTTAATTTTTTATGTTAGAAATAGATTTCGTCTTGTAAATAAATTACAGTTAATGTCAAGATGAACGCACGAATGAGTTTGTCTGAATGTACGACCGCACATGTCGTATTTGACACATGACAAATTTAATAATTCACATTTTATAACGTAATGAGAAGGGTTGGTGGGTGGTTACAATCAATATAGTATTATTGAAGTCGCTAGAGAATGGTCATTTTATTTATCGAGCTTGCTTTTACTTTATATTAAACATTATTTGTACTTTAATGAGATTCGAAACAAAGATTGGGAGAAAGGTTTAATAATTCAGCTGTCATAAACTTATTATTTGCTATTAGTTTTTATTATTGAAAGAAGGTGTCAAACGAGCAGACAGTCTACTTAATGATAAGTAGATTTTGTAGTCAATGTATTCGTGATACACGTCATCATTAAAATTTGTCAAAAATGTCAAACGTTGGCACGCTCCCAAACCTTTGGAGATTTACAAATAAATTAAGAAAAAGATGGAAATGAATAGGAAATAGCAAGTAACACTGGCTAATAGCTTCCTAATCTTACACTTCCCATTCTATCTTGGGATACTATCATTCTGTGGAATGATGGGTATGAAAATATACACTCTGCACTTTGTGGGATTTGATAGGATAGGATAAGGTTAGATAATTAAAATTGATGATTTTTCTTGATCAATATTTTTGCTATTACATCCCTCATGCTCAAGGCAAATGTGTATGAGGAGACATAAGCCAGCAGTGGACGATGAAGGACTGGTGACAATAGTTTATATTTTTTTCATATATGCATATGTATATATATATATATATATATATATATGAATGTCGACAAAATGTTTACATTATTTAGTAACATACAAAAATTTGCATTATTAATTTGCATAATGTGGTCCTTATTGTCCTTAAGTGTTTTATATATAATTATATATTGTGTGTATTGAAGGCAATAATTAATTAATATGTTACATTCAATATATTCGAAGATAAACTATTGTCATTACTTATCCTACTTACGATATTTTCACCATATTCATATTTCAAATTCACTCTTTCGGTACATTGAATACGGGTCTACGATTAGTTCAAATTGCTGGATATCACTATTTTAAAAATGCCCAAAAGCTAGCAACATCTAAATTGTCATTTTAGTCTACGGGATTAAAAAACAAACTTTAGCGAAGTTGAAAACATTGGGATTTCCATATCGCCGTTTTTAAGCTGCTTTTAAAATACAACAGTTTTTTTTTCACACAAACCACTCACTCAAATCGCGTAGTACATTCGTACGCATGTACATAGATTACATAGATAGTAACGATTCGATTAGTAGCCGTTTATGAATAGTGTGCGCCGTTGTTAGTCGTCGTATCGTATAGTGAATAGTAGAGTAAGAAAGCCAGAGACTTCAATTAGTGTTTGTCTGCTTCAGTCATGAGTTTTGATGTTTTCCTCCGTCGCCTTCGTCGCAGGACGCCCTTCTCTAACATAGTCACTTAATATTTCAATTAACTTAACATAATCACATAGTTAACTTAACTTTAATGGCGTTTGGTAAGCAGTGTTCCATTTTCGAAATTAGAATTTGTTTTTTTTTCTATCGTTTTGTACAGTAACCACTTCTAAGAACTTTTAGTTTCACCTGTCGTGTCCTGCAAAGACCAATCCCAACAGCGGTAATACATAAAAATGTAATAAAACTAGTACCACTTTTCAACTTAGATTATATTTATTAAATTGTATACTTTATCGAAGCATTATTTGAATGCTTAAAGCTTCCCACAAAGATTCTACACATATAAACGTCTTGAAAATCAATCTAAAATCAATGTTCTTCATAAAAAAGTCGACTAACAAACTATTGAAACAATTGTACGAACTTTTCGAAACTATTTCTTTTTTACTATAAATTGCACATAAATAATTAAGTTGCAAAAAATTACATTTTAAAATTACATTACTCCCTTATCCGTCATTCATTAATGAAATATTTGTTTGTAATACGCTTCTGTGACCTCGAGCGTTACAATTTTCATTACATCCCACTGCGCGGCGGCGCATGTGTTGACTAAGCAACATCTCGTGGCGTACCGACTGAAGAATTTGTTACCAAAAACCACTCGAAGTTAAGTTCACCGTATGTGCAAACAACACTATAAGAGTTGCGCGCGAGCTGTTACCGACTTTTCATACCTAAATATATTTCAGGTGAAACAATTTAAACGCCAAACAATATAAAATGAAATGAAGCGACAAAATATTAGTGTTTTTTTTAGGTAAATACACATAATAAGTGACTTTTATCTATGAATGGGAATGAACAAATATTGACTTTGGTAATTTAAATTTAAAATATTGCTAATTTAAAGATACATATATGAAAGGGGGTAAAAGGGACAAATAAAAATATAAATACAACAATCTTGAGGAAAATCAACCTAACAAAATTAAATTACATGTTTTCGTGTAATGCGTAAGCGACAAAAAGTTATCGTACCAATATGAGAGTTAGATCAAAAGATGAAGAAAAATCTGGCGATTCCAATGATGTATACAACTCAATATCTTCCAAATTGTGGCTTATCCCATTTCTCCTTTTAACCGTTGAATATGTGTTTAGCAATTTAATCTATGATCCTTTGTAGACTATTTTACACACCTAAAAACTAATCTATCCGCTTATTATATGCCGATGAACGATCCAACACAACCACTTACGGAATCACTTTGTAGAATCGAACAATTTCATTATACGAGTAGTAACCTATTGTAAGGAGCTTAATTGGGCTCCTGACCTAAGCAAACTGACTCTGAGCTACGAAATTCCCTTCAAAAGTGTAACAATGTGTTATTTTTCAATATTGAAAATCAGCAGTTGGTTTTCACCTTTCAACATCTCATCTCATTTTTTTATCATTTTCAGTTTAGTAATTACAGTTCATCGATATACAATAAAAGTAAAAAAAATCGGCAATGTAATACAACAAATACAGTGGTAGTAATTAAATAATGTCTAAGTATTATACTACAAGTAAAGAGTAATAAATAGCTATTAATATCATCGTGACATCACCGGGTTTCAGCTGAAAATCACCGCTGTGGATTCCTCGCGTGCTCACAGTTAAAGCGCCTGCACTCGATATAAGGACGGTACACACTTAAACTTGAAACATCTTTATTGCCAATTACTGGTGGTTATTGTAGTAAATATAGATAGATAGATAGATCACTGCAACTTGCCGGTGTTAAATTAAATTACAGGATATACAAATTAAACTTATATAACATTGAACATGTCTAAAAATATTAATAATTATAAATGATAATATAAAATGATGAGTCTATACATTAATAATAATAATAATAATAAAAATAATAGAAATATTAAAAAGAAATTCGTAGAATGAGACACTACAAAACGGCATCGATATGTGTCCCTGTCCAATGCCTCAGTATAGAGCAAGTCACCCGCTCCGTCAATGTCGCCAGGATACCGTAGGCGCTGTCTCGCACGCGACATGATTAGAAGCTATTCTGCCGCGTAGGATGGACTGGAATCCATCTACGTGTACCTCAGCAAACATCTGGGATACGCTGCAGAAGCGCGGCAGCTCCAACAGTATCCTGAACGCATTATTGTATTTGGACATGTCATCTAATAATTATTCATCGATTGTGTAATAACGTTTAGTCACCAATATATTTTCTAAGTTTTATCTTAAATTGTCTACAAGTCAGATACTTTATGGAGTCAGGTAATTTATTAAATAATTTAGGAGCTAACACAAGTTAAAATTGTTTAGATGTTATTTTACATATACACAAGCTTCGTAGATATATAGCCTCTAAAAAAGTGAATTCACCAGCCCGCTTGGCTCGCAAGCCCATACATCCCTCATACTGGACTCATACAATGGTGTAGGTATAAGGAGTTTCATGTTTAGCAGTGGACAGAAAAAGGGTTTCCATTTAATTAACCATAGTCCTTGCATCAAAGTAGACAAATAGATAGACACCAAAATATACAGAGAAATACAAAGTACAAGTAATTAGAATACCGGCGACCTTATCGCTAAAGCGATTTCTTCCAGGCAACCAATGGGTGGTAAGGAGAAGTCTGTAGAAGTCTGTAGTGGTAAGGAGAAACAGAGGTAGATTAACGATAAAGTATTGTACTTTTAGAAGCGATAATAAATTAAATAACTGCAATATTTCATTTTAATCGTAGCTCCATGTTAACCGCTCAATGTTGAAGGCGATTACTGTGCGGTTTACCCTCTTTGATTGGTACTTTCAACGGGATATTACATGGGAGAGTTCCACGATGTTACCATGGTAGGATTACACGCTTTATTCCTCTCGTATTGTCTTAGTAATTGACCTATATATTTATACATAATAATAAAATCGTAACAGAATAATGTAATATTTTTCGAAAAAAATGATTGCAGTATAAAGTACGAATGATATAGAACCAAAAACAACGAATTTTGGATTTTTTTGTCTGTGTGTATTTGTAGGCTCACCTGCCGCCTTCTTACTATAAAAAAATATATTTATTATTTTGTTACAATTAACTTGTAAGATAAGAGCTCAATATCTAACAATAAAAAGTCCAGAACTGTTCAAAGTTTTTTTTAAGTTAAAGAGATGATTTAACCAGTCTTTTTGTTGTCCACTGGTGGTCACGGGGCTCGTACACATTGTCTCGTGCTTGAGAGATGTACTTATAGCTTTAAAACGCCACCCTGGCCAAACGGGTTGGCGAGTTTTTTGGAGGTGGTGTACTCCCATAGGGCTTCATTATTCCCTAGTCGTCTTTTACGAGACCCACGGGAATAGATGGAGTAGTTCTATTCTATAGCCGGTCGACACCACACGACCAAAAGAGGAATAGTTATTATTAATAAATCATTCTAAAATGGAAACCAAAAGCAAACCAGTAACAAATATTTTAAAAGAACTAACGATGCGCATCCAATTTATCAATCCATATGTCATGTTGATGACGTAAGAAGTACTCTGAATATTTCAAATTATTCAGCTGTAGTTGCAACGATCCAGTCTTGTATCATTAATCATAACTTTGTCAAGATCCCCAGAGAAGGTGGCGATTACAAAGTTAAATTTGCCGGCATCCAAATTATTCACCGTCCTCGCTTGAAACAAGCGAACATCTAATTTACGTGGTAATGAAGTTTGTTGACTCCATGTGCAACTTTGTGCATCGTTGCTAACTGCTCTTTTGAATGTTCACTTTGGCTATGAGCCAAAATTATCGTTTTAAAAATATACGTATAGTAATGTTTTAAACAGCGTTATTGATATTAGATATGTTCTAAATTCAAATTTATTGCAGAGTTGTTATAGGAACAGAAAAATATTTGAAATTTTCCAAAATTCCTGATACGGCCTGGTGACATTATAAATTTAAAATTAGGCGCCTTCTGTATATTTAAAAAAAAGTTAGATACCGCATACATACGTGTATATTTTGTAGTATATCTCTCGCACTCTATGACTATTTTCTCTGCTATTCCTTTAATTTTTTCTTTAACAATTGTAGTTCGTATTTTAATCCTATAGACTAAAGTGACATTTGCCAATGACATATATGTTGCTAGTTTTTGGCATTTTTAAATAGTGATGTCCAGCAATCTGAACGAATCGTAAAACCATATTCGATATTATTTAAAAAAAGGTTTTTCTGCATAATCGCGTGGTGCTGGATCAATTTGTGAGAATAGATGGAATAATTCATTTCAATTAAAAATAATCATCTGGCAAAAGAAAAGAGTGAATTTGAAATATGAATATGGTGAAAATATCGTAAGTATTATTAAGTAATGACAAAAAATTATCTTCGAATATGCTGAATGTAACAAATTAATGCCCTCAATAAACACAATATACAAAGAAACACATTTAAAATTTTACTATTCAAATAACAGGAGCCTTTCAGAGACCACAAATAACATTATTTTCAAGTTAGACATTTGTACTTGTCAATTTAGTCTCCGGGATTAAAAAACGAACTAAGGGTAAAATGTTTCAACCTTGACATTGGCAGAATCATCGAAGTCTCGATGGGGCCATATTAAGAAATTGGAATTGGAAGGTAAAATGATAATTAGGTAACATTGGTAAAATGGTTTTTATTTATGTATAAAATTACTTTTATTTAAAATGCAATGTATTATTTAATATAAAGAGATGCATGTACAAATAGTAACAACATCTGATCATCGTCAATTTTGTCGATACAACCAAAATCCCATAATCCATCGTACACAAAAGTCCATTTAATTAAAGTCTATTAATTTAAATGTTCCATACAATGTTCTAGGACGCGAAACACGGTACACACTTTGTTCCAATACATTACAGTCGGAATCTGCAAATCCTTTATAATTTAATATAGAGAACCCTCTTGTGCAGTAACTATCATGGATAGGGTGACCATACCGTTGACTATACGAAAAATTGTTCAAAAATTTTATAGCTCATCTGTGGGAAATCGATTTACAGACAGTATTGTTTTAATATAATTAATATTCAAATGTCAAACTTAAAAATATTAAAAATAGATACAAGTGTAAACTAATTAATAAACTAAATAAATTCGTCCAGTTTCGATCAGTTTTGTTATAATATGTTTTAAATCTCTGTTTTATTTTACTTTATTATTTATACACCATAATATAGGATATTATTTAATTATTTTTTTATAATTACATACTAACTAAATGACCAACCGACAGATAAATATTAACTACACTAATGTTATAAATCTTTGACTCGTGAACTTGGGTGGACCTGTATCTCAGAAGGTAGTATCTTCGCATTACAACGTCCTAAATTTTATCTAGTCTAACAAAATTTAATTTAAATGTACAGAAAAACAGTACACAGTTAAAAAGACTTGAATCATAAACTAATAACTAGTAATAACACAAACCAGTAACTGTTTATACTACATTTTGTGATAATGGTATATTTTTATCCAAGAAAACGTGTTCCTGGCTGTAGTACCCTACTCGCACTCCCTCGTGTATTAAAATTTTAATACCGCTTGCTTTGAATCATAGAACTAATTTAGTAATGACGAGGGGTGACTTACCCTTACTCGAACAATGTTATTAGACCTAACCATATAAAATTAGGACTCGCACACAATTGAGATGACATTTTGACTTAATCCACTTGACATGTTGTCGGGAGTCTTATTGATAACTAGCTGGTGTCTGCGAATTCGTTCGCCTGAACCTGTAATTCCCGTGGTAACTCTATAATGAATCTGGACACAAGTATATGTAATATACATATACATGGACACAAGTATAAGTAAATGTTAACCTGTCACATAAGCTCAATTTGCTGCTGAATTTCAATTGAGTTCAATTTCAGACAGACTGCAAAACAAACAAAAATTAAAAAAACGTGTGCGGTCAGGAGACCCCCGTCAGGAACGAAGATCCTCACGCATTTTTTAAAACTCCGATTGTAATTCGAAATAAAAATCTGTATAGTTCATGTATTTTTTTTTTATTTTGTATCATATTTTCAACGCAAGTAATTTAAAATAAGGAATCAAATCAAAAACGAAATAGTTTCATTAAATATATTAGGAAGAATATTCATTTTCTTTGTTGAAAAATAGGTACAATACTTTGTCTTATCATTATATTCTAACATGGTAATTATCGGCTTATGGTAACTATAATAAGATACATATATTTGAGATTCAATTTTGTCCAAGTATCTCGAAAAAACAGCATCAATTGTCGTACAGTTTCTCGTTGTGTACTACGCCGGATCGAGCGAGGCATGAGAGAGAGAACTAGCGATCGGCCCGCTACCGAAATTTACCGAATACCGACAAACTGACACGATCGCGAGAATCGCGACCATACCGTGTCCGAGCGAGAGAAAGGCGAGAAAGAGAAAGAGAAAGGCGTATGGAGGGGGTAAAAATCTTATGTGACGTTACATTTTCTCTCGAATCACACCTACCGCAAGCCGCGTAAAGGAACTTCGTTACAAAAAAATGTTTTGGACTATATATCGTACTTTAAACAAAATGTACAGAAACTGCTTTGTTAGGATTTCATTATATATTTTTATATTACACTAGCGACCCGCCCTCGCTTCGCTTCTGTTTATATTTTCCCGCGGTAAAATGGAGCCTATATTTTAAGTTAGACCTCTAGCAATACATCGGTGAAAACTGCATTCAATTGCATGCAGTAGTTTTTGCGTGGTGCGTGTACAAACATACAGACAGACAAATTTTCTAAAAACTGTTGCTCTAATAAAGACCCCCCCCCCCCATATTAGTTTTTTTTTTAAATATCAATAATGTACAGACATCGGCCTTTTACAATTTTATTATATGTATATAGATATATAAATGAAATAAAAGTAATAGTGACTTGTTTCAAATACTGTATAAACTATTTGTATAGTAACTATTTTGAAGTTGGTATTATACATATATATTTTTTTATTTATATTTTTTGTAGTGGAGAAGCACAGTCCACCTGGTGGTAAACGGATGAGGTCCTCCCATAGACATCCCCAATACATGCCAACATTAGTACAGTATAAAAAATATTGGCACGCTACCGGACGCACTGCTCATCGCTATATTGATGGAACTTACATTTAATATTTATTATAATTATACATCCAATCTTCGGCTCTTCACGATCTTCGGGTTGACGTGACTCGAGCCTTGTCTACTCCATCGGTTGTCAGTCCTGCGGCAAATATGATCTGCCTATTGGCATTTTTACCCGCCATTTTGCCAATTTTTTATGACATGGTATGGTAATAAATCGAGCTTACATAGCTTGATTTTGATACCCCTATCAAGTTATGTGACTTTGATCTTTTGTTCTCCCTTGTATTGGTGGCACTATTGGGCCATGTCGCGTTTGAATGGTGTATTAACTGTTGCTATATTTAACCATATTGTTATGAGTACGCCCTTGTGCGTACATCTTTATAAGGCTGCGAATGAGACAAGAGGTGCCAAATTACTCAATATTTGTTGGACCGTTTATATTTCTACCACCTATTCTCTAAGACACTTCTTTAGACAGAGCAAATACTAGTAAAGGTGTCTAAGGAAGGCACGTATTTAGGGAAGACCCCAGGCCCCCCAAAAATATAATGAGGGTTCACACCTTCCAACCGAAACAGAACTTAAACTTACAAAAAAAAAAAACGAAAGCAAGCGCCAGTCGGAAGAGAGAAGTTGCTATTTTCTATACGTTTTAGATAAGCATACTTATACAAATATTACTTTCACGACGACCACGGGAAAAAATGGAGGGGCGCTATTTTACAGCCAGCTAACACCACACGGCGACTAAGAGATAACAAAGCAGCTACCACAAGCCCGGAGGAACTACACCGCCTCTAAAAAAGTGGACTCGCCAACCCGCTAAGCCAGCGTGCCGTTTTAAGACCTTGCGTCCCTCATAGCCCTAAAACTTGAGGCCCATGACCAGCAGTGAATACTGAAAGGGCTGGTTGCAGTTGCAGCATAGAACTTACGAGCCCCTTTCTATGACATCACTTACATATTATTATATTGTTTTTTTTTATTGTTTTAAAAGTTTACACTATTATAATCTTTGAACTACTGACCAGATTGGACTCATCTTCGAGCTTGACCGAGATATACACCCAAACTATTTTTGTGTGTATTACTCGTAAAATATTGTAAGAAATATAAATTGTAAAAATATATCCCATATTTTCGAAAGTTAAAAGTTATCTTGGCAATAAGTAAGTTTCTTCCAAATCTTCCTAATAAGAAGTAGTAGTCAGAAACAAATATAAATGATAAATCACGCTTCTCAGTTTTTTAGTTAGGATGGAATACCTCGTGTCTCTACATACCCTACGTTGCGTCTCTCTGTGTGTATTACCGCCTGTACAATGAGGAATGCTCTGAAGAACTGTTTAATATAATTCCCACCTCGGGTTTCTACAACCGCACCTCCCGTCACAGAAGTGCGGTCCATCCGCATTTCCTCGATAAGGAGGTGTCGCGCACTGTTCGGTCCAAGAATTATGTTATACCGCGAACTCGTAAGCTGTGGAACGAACTGCCTCAAGAGGTCTTCCCATTAAGCTACGATATGGGGTTCTTCAAGAGAGCTGTGAATACGATTTTGCAAGGTCGGCGGCGCGCCCGCATACCCCCTGGTGTTGCAGGTATCCATGGGCGGCGGTAACACTTACCATCACGTGGGACCGCTTGCTCGTCCGCCCACTACCTAGTCTATAAAAAAGAAAAACCCCGAGACCGAATTTAGAATTAGAATTGCCGGCGATCTCAAGGCCCGACAACTACCTCTCACAATGCATCAGTCTGGCCATTCAGCGAGGTAATGCCGAAAGCTAGCTAAATTTCCACAAGGACCAAATTACGTTTTCTACGTTTTCAATATTTAGGATTTTTTAACCTACATGTTGAAAATGTCGTATATTTTATTTTATTTTTAGTACTAAATTTTAGATTATTCTTGTATCCAGGCTTTAGTATAATTTTATTTGTGATTTTAATATTTAAATATTTAGGGATAGATGCATTTACTTGTAGAATATATATAAATAGAACTCCCCCTGTATTATAATTCTGAATACGTGTCTGGATAAACATCGCATCGCCTACGTATTCATGTCCTTCACTCCTCAGCCAACCTTTGACCATTCGTTGATGTTTGTACAAACAACAAAAACAGATGTTCACAAAAGAGATCACGTAAGTAGCTAACATTTCATACAGTAGAATAGATTATTTTATAGAATTACAAGACACACAGAGCCAGTGAATGTCAAACTATACGAAAATGTTCAGAAAACTGTAAAACTAATATATTTTCATTCTTTTTTTGTTGAAATTAGCGTAGCGACACAGGTTGCAATAAAAAAAAATCCGCTTCCATCCAATTTTTATATGAACACGAAACTATATTGAAGTATATTTTATTTATATTTTATTTCATTTCATATGGTTTATAAATATGCGCTTATGCGCTAAACGAGGTAATAGCCTGCTATAGAAATACGTAGAGTGGAATGGAATTGAAATTTGTACTACTTGCCTATATATCAATCGAGCTGGCCTTAGGTCCAAGTGAACCGACTACTTGAAGAAGCTCGCTGGTGGTGGCTGGATGAGATGAGCCGAAGATCGTGGTAACGAGCCTCGTGACAGGTCTATATTCAGCGTGGTGATAGATAGATAAAACTCTTTATTGCACACCAAAACAAAACAAGACAGTAAAAGACGTAGCACATGAAATGTACATAAAGGGGTCTTATCACTAAAAGCGATCTTTGCCAGATAATCTTTGAGTAGAGTGGAAATAAAACATTTTAATCACAGATGTACAGTACACATTTCAATATACAGTATGTACGTATTATACAATATAACCTATATATAAAATAGTAAAATTAAGTATAAGTATATAAGCGATGAAAATATTGAAGTGATGGTACATACTCGTAGATTGATGGTATGGTATATCAATCAGATTGGTTCGATACAAGTATAAACTGTATATCACATCTAGTTAACGAAAGTAAACAACTTGAATTTTCAGCCATACAATGTTATTTTAGCAAAAATTTACATCGTTGTGTTATACGTATTTAGGTTGCTAGCTGCTAAGAATTCCGATGTTCTCATCCAGTTGCGTAATAAGTTGGAGTAATAATTATTATTAATAATAAGTTATAATAATTAAAGCTACTGTTTTGATTCGCGAATCGCGACGTCTCTCTCAAAATTTTGTTTGTTTATGAATATCATCTTGATATTGGGGAGTAGATGATTTTGCTAAAAAATCGTTTTCATAAGAGCTACCTTTATAGAAATATCAATTGGACCCATTTGACTCCATCCACCGATGTGCTGTTCGAATTTTCGACAATTCCACTGTCACGGGCGGTTTAGAACCCCTCAGCATTCGGAAAGACGTTGCGCCTCTCTGTGTTCTACCGCCTGTACAATGGGGAATGCTCTGAAGAACTGTTCAATATAATACCCACCTCGGGTTTCTACAACCGCACCTCCCGTCACAGAAGTGAGATCCATCCGCGTATCCCCGATGCGTAGGGGTCGCATACTGATCGATCCAAAAATCATTTTTTACGGCGAACGGCTGTGGAACGAATTGCCTCAAGAGGTCTTTCCATTAAGCTACGATATGGGGTTCTTCAACAAAGCTGTGAATAGGATTTCGCAAGGTTGGCGGCGCACCCGCATACACCTTGGTATTGTATGTGTTACATGGGACCGCTTGCTTGTTACTTCACTATAAAAAAAGTTCAAATTCTAATTTCCGTCCACGGTTTCATGGAAATCTTGACCCAATATTCCGTGGGTGTTACCTACATGCAATGACTTCTATTTATTTTACTAAACAAACAATGCAGTACTAAAAAATTGCTCATTACGTCACGGTCAATTATCCACAACTCCTTCAGTCGATCGCGCGCCAGCGAAAGAAGTGCTTTAGTTTAATGTGGGAGATATGACGTTGTTATTATTTACATGTGCATTGTATTTAAGTAATTTTGTTTATGTAATGAACTCATTTATTTTGTAATTTCCTACAAAACCAAAATATATTATATTGTCGTAAATTAAAGTCATTTGTCAGCCATCTTACTATGTCTTTCTCGCTTACTCTTTGCTTTTTTCATGAGAGCGAGTAGCGAGAGTGACTACCACCAATCACATTGACATTGAATATAAGAAACACTCACGCAGAAGAGGCAATTTCCAAACAATTGAAGTGCGTCCTTCAAAGATGAAGAATTTCGGACGGAAATGATGGTGCTAAGTTTGTGACTCCTTAGCCCATCGGAACAAGTTTTATCGTTTACTTTGACTAAAATATTGTAAATTTCGCTGTTATCGTCCGCCTAAGCAACGGTTAGCTCAGTGAGCAGCCTTTCAATTTCTGCTCTAAACTGCCACACTTCGCGCCTCGTGTCTAAAGATGCGTGTCTGATCAGACTCTATATACTTACGTTAACATGCGGCCTAATCCTTATGTAGTCATATCTACAAACTCTCACATAAGCAATAACACTCCCTTTTACCTACGCACACTACTACAAAATGCTGTATCCGTTCTAAAGGCACTATTCGTCCTTGGCAAATATTTATTAAAAACTAGCGATGCGCCCTCGCTTCGCTTCGGTTTATAAGAGACCTTTTTTTTTTTTTTTTCAAATATTAAAATTAAATGTATCCTATATTAGACACGGATAATGTAGCTTCCTATTTGTGAAAGAATTTTTGAAATCGGTTCAGTTGTTCCAGAGATACCTACATACCTACAAACACACAATTTTACATCTTTATTATATTAGTATAGATATGCACTATTTATTACTTTCCATTTTGAAAACACACCCGTGTACCCATCAATCTGCTTTGTGCCCGCGTGGCACGAAACACCGTTGTGATTTAATAGGGGAAGGCCTAAGCTGCGCAGTGGGACAACACACTTTAAAAAAATTAACCTTCAGCAGAAATTACCACTTGTTATTGAATACAATAGGGCATTTTCATTATTCTTTGCGCCTTTTTAAACGGTTTTATTTAGCTCGACCCGTACGGAATTTATTTGTTTATTTATTTGGGTCAAAATTAGAAATTGAAATTTAAGCACCTTCCCGTTGTCAGATTGATCTGAAATTTGGTACACACATTTAATTTAGATGACAATACAATATAATAAAATCAATAACATTATAAATCTAAGATGGCCGCCGATACAAAATGGCAGATTACATATTTTTCCTTAACCCCCTCAATATGGGTATCAATTGAAAGGGCTACACGTAGTTTTCAGTGCACATAAAATATAAAACCGTTTAACTTAAAAGTTTTTTAAGATTGTTATTTATTTACAATCCGACTAACGTTCCTGTTTTATATAGAGATATAAATAGTTCCGTAAGTAGAATATGAATTGTAGGAGAAAACAATGATCAATCACAATTTTGGAAGAAATGATCTCTGATTATATAAATGTTTATAATATTACGAGATTTGTATATCTCGAGGGAACTAATCTTACAAAGGTAGAGGAAAACTAAAATATTTTGTTAGAATGTTTTCAAACTACCAAACTTTTTTAGGGGGAGAATGCACACTGCATTCCCACAGCCACTGGGCACACACAACTGGCCACGTTACCCCTCTCTCATAGAAGACTACCTGGAAATGTACTGCATTTCCTACTTTATCGTATTTCCCCAATGTACGTATGTGTTTCGGTAGTAAGTGAGATATGCCATTCCCATCCCATACTATCCCTCCCCATTTTCCCAATCCATTCCTTAGTCTGCAAAGGTAGGCAGCGCATCCAAGGGCGTGCCAAGGTTTGTTACCCCTCTCTCATAGAAGACTATCTGGAAATGTACTGCATTTCCTACTTTATCGTATTTCCTCAATGTACGTATGTGTTTCGGTAGTAAGTGAGATATGCCATTCCCATCCCATATTATCCCTCCCTATTTTCCCAATCCATTCCCTTCCCATACTATCCCTCCCCATTTTCCCAATCCATTTCTTAGTCTGCAAAGGTAGGCAGCGCATCCGAGGGCGTGCCAAGGTTTGTCTGATGTTGGCATGTATCGCGGATGTCTATGGACGACAGTATCCACTTACCATCACGTGCAATGTATGCTCGTCTGTCGCCTTTTTCTATGAAAAAAAAGAAAACTTTAGTGTTTAGTAAAGTTTAGTTGTAGGTCGTGTTGTGTAAGCCACCTTTGAAATAGCATTACCCCCCCCCCCCCCCCCCCACCCGTCCCTATGAGTGTCGTAAAAGGCGACTAAGGGATAACAAAGTCACTATCACAATCCCTAATGAAGTACATCACCTCTAAAAGAGTGGACTCGCCAACTCGCTTGACCAAGGCGACGTTTAAAGCCATAGATCCTTCATGCATAAGATAATGCTCACTAGGAAACCCGTGTCCAATAGTAGATACTATAAGGGCTGGCTACAGAAGAGATTAAGTAGAAAGAAGTTCGGTAAAAGACAATACTCGGAAGATACACTATCTCGGTTTGATATTTTTTCTATCTTTAATCTCCTACTATTAGGTGGAAAGCTTCTTAACCATCTGTTCCGTGTCCCTCATTTACCAGCCGTGGGCACGTGCGTCAGGACCCGTTAACGAGACTGAATCTAATTGCACAATGTAAAGAATTACAGTATTGTATTTCAAGTAAAGTTTATTTCTCATATTAAACCAGAAATGTTTATAATATTGTTACACATAATGGTTGTTTAGAAATAAAACTATAAGATAGATTTATTCATGTTACAATTATAGGACGTAACAGTTACAAAGGAAAAGGACAAATAAATACATTGAATAAATGCAAGTAGCGTAGCCTGCTCTCCGAGTGTTCCACGATTACAGAATAACACACCGATGTTACTGAGAAGTACTTTATTTATCAAAATATTTCATTGTGCCAATTACAATAAGGTTTAGATACCTATTATTGCAGTAAACGTTGACGTTTAGAGCATGAAAACTTTAAGGCATTCTCATGAAATATTCTTATAGAAAATTATGATAAGTACACTGTTTACATAAACCGGTCGCGGTCAGAACTGTCAAATCCATTTGTTACTGTTTGTTTATTAAGTGTGATGAAGTGACATCACTATCGCTGCAAATGGGAAATAATGTAACACTAGTTAGCGTGTGGACCCCGCCCCGTCGCACTTCCGCCCGCGAGGAGCTGTCAGTCGGATTGTAAATAGGTTATGTGATTATGTCGTGTATAAAGGTGACAAAAAGAATAAAGTGATAGAAGAGATTAATTAAGACTGTCCGAGAAAGTGATTCTGCCTGCATAAATACCTATATTAAATACCCAAGTGACAAACAATAAAGTTGTCATATTAAGTGATAGAATTATTACATTAATCTTAAAGTTCTGTCTATCTATGCCACTATTTTATTCGCATGTCTAGTTCCGCGTATTCAACAAATCTAAAACAGACCTTACATTGTTAGCATTGCATCTGTGTGCGTGCTCTACATTGCAGACGATTCTATTTATTATTTGAATATGTTTAATATTTTAAATATATCCAAGTACAAACATTGTTACAAGTATCATCTTCTTATGTATTTAAATACATATTCAATTATACATATACCTGTAATTAAAATAACTTAATAAACGTTTGCATTCTTCTACGAACAGACGTGCGGCTACAAAAAATAATTAGGGACTAAAGCGATTAATAGATGTACCTACGTCGTACATATTTAAAAGAAAATATTTTATACAATGTCATTTTAAATTAAAATAAATAATAATAATATAATTATTAGATTGGGTTGAATTCTGTGTCCCTCCTCTGACATTAATTCATTAGCGTGTGACATGTGTGCATACCTGTAATTTAGGTGCATATATTCACATAATATGTCACTATAATGGTGTAGTCAATGTTTCTGTATGTATTCTAGTTGGTAAGCCTAATTAAATCAAATTTAAATTTAATTTATTCCTTATGAAATATTTACTCAAGGGAAGTATAATATACTATGTATATATTTCACACCATTTAAGATTACATACTGTTCCTCTTTAAACTGTGGTAATTGTGCTAAATGGTTCAATTAATCAAAACTACTGCATGACGCTGCTATACAGAGAAAGCGTTCAGTAATTTTGTGAATGAACGAATGAATAAAAGTTTTTCATCGGACTGTTAGTTAAATTGGATAAAATTTAAAGAGCAAATCCAGTAATTTGTGTAGTCATTAATTTAAGGTGATTCAACCTTTTTTATTTCTTTTTTTTTGTACGAGCATACAGTCGACCTGATAGTAAATGGATACTGTCGTCCATAGACTTCCGTGATACATGCCAACATCAGTCCAGATTGACAAGCGTTGGGACGACCCCGGATGCGCTGCCTACCTTTGCAGATTAAGGAATGGATTGGGAAAATGGGGAGGCATAGGATGGGATGGGAATATGTTCTGGCATATCTCACTCACTACCGAAACAGGTACGTACATTAGGGAAATACGATAAAGTAGGAAATGCACTTCATTTCAATGTAGTCTTCTGTGAGAGAGGGGTGACGTGGCCAGTCGAATTCGCCCAACGGTTGTGGGAATGCAGCATGAACTCTCCGCCTACAAGTGGTTTACCATAGAATGAATTTAACGTACTAGGTAGTTTGGCGAATCGTACTACACTCACACACACCGCTTCATTCATTCGCATACACACGCACACACGCAACTGTATTACACAGATAAAACCTCCCTACCCTCTCTCTCATCTCGACCGCGAAAAAATGTCTGAATCACGCGTAAGAATTACATCTACACGAGTAAAATTAATTAAAAACATAAGTTCCATGACTACCGCTGACTATTCTCCCGCGAGCGAGCTGTGAAGTGTTCTCTCTATCCAGTAAGGGATAATAGTACAGTGTACATAAGTGCCGGAAGAAATCAAGATAAGCAGGCTTGACTGATCAAGCGCCGCGAAAGTTATAATAAGGTCAGTGTTCCCATCCCAATTAACACATTTTACACACCACTAGGTGTTACCTAGGCTACACTAATTTGGCACACTTTAATAACCATAGCTGGGCATCGTTAATCAAATAGTTAACTTCGTTAATCGTTAGTCCGTTAATAAAAAAGTTAACTTCGTTAATCGTTAAAGCGTTATTTTACGGATGATTTAACGGAAGTTAAAGTTAATGGTTAACTCGTAATAGTAATATTACAACGTATGTTGTTGTACCTATATGTGAAATGAGGACATGAATCACATGAAAGATACAGAAAAAAAAACAGGATATAAATCTTTGCTTGTTTATTATTTATTTATTTATTAAAACCAACAAGAGAAATATGAATCTCAAGTCAGATAGCGAAGCATAATGGTATCTGACATAATATTCACGTTGATTAAATAATTAATGGGATAATTATTATAAGGGTGATCAAAATTGACAATCTTGCTGAAAATAAAAACCCTTAACATTCATTATTCATCACTGTCTGACATGACATGCATATTTCCCTTCATGAACATTAACATATTGCAATTTTCATCGGAGAGCGATGATCGTTTTAGGGTCAAAATATCTTTACCCATGGAAAAGTCGCTCAACTGCAGCACTGGAAGGTATAGCGGTATTATATTTAATAAATAGATTTATTAAAATCTGTTCTCCAACATTTTTCTCAGTTAAAATGCCGCATCGTTGATTTCATGTCCAGCCACATTTTCACTAGCCTTTGGGCTTTATTTTTTAAAGATCGGTGTCCACTAGTCTTCTCTTTAGATTGCGTGACAGAAATGAAAAAATCATCATCTTCTTCTCCATTGCTACTTCCGCCACCACCGCTTGAACTACGCCTATTAACTAACTACCGCCTACGCGCACCCGACCGAACAAGTAAGAAGATGTTTTTTCGCGGCGAACTTTAACGATTAACGGACTCATAGAAAGTTAACGGAAGTTAAAGAGTCCGTTAACATTTTTAAAAATTAACTTAAAAGTTAATCCGTTACACGAAAAGTTAACTTCGTTAATTAACGATTAACGGATTAACGGTCTTATGCCCAGCTATGTTAATAACAGATAAACTCCGCCTGCGTTGTAGTTTTTCTTCAGTACTAACACTATTAACAGATACTATAGTATGTCTGTTTGCAACATATGTTGGTGTATTTTATTCCGTGTATTTTTTAGTCTATCTATCTGTGTATGTATTTTATTCCATGACAATGTCTGACGCTTTAGAAAACTTAGGTTAGGTGCGATATTCTGTCGTCTCAAGCAGACTTCAAAGTATAGACTTCAAAAAGAGAAATTTAATTGTACTCCGCAAGCTAGAATGGTAATCTATTGGCACCCAAAGTTCTCGGTGGAAAAACCAATTCACCTTTGAACTGACTGATAAGTTTTAGGGTCCGCTGGTCACCGTCAATAAGGAGACAAAACAAAAAAAAAATATGTATATTTCTTTTGTTTCCTCTGTTCTATTCTAACACAAAAATATCACAATGGAATGCTAAGGGTTCAATTTCTTAATTTTTCTCTGGCAGTATATTAAAAAGTCATACCTACCTAGTCATAATATAATTTGTTTTATTTCTTTGGTAGGAACACCCATATTATTATTGTATTTACAATTAGTAGGAATTGATTTTTTATTTTGTAATAAAAGTTTTTAGACATCAATCATGCCTTATTTCAAATCATGAATTAGTTTCGTTGCATCTTGTAAATCTACCGAATTTAATAGATTCTATTAACAAGTCTTTGATTATATTATTGCTAGCAATTCCGTATTTGTTAAGAAAGTTTATTTAAAATCGGCTACAAATCTGTATGCAATTGTACAGACGGCAACAGAGCAACCTATATTCATGTGCCCGTTAACGCTATAAGGACTAAATTGGAATAATTTTGGTACGACGCCGTGTTGCAGATTTTACAGAGTTCTCACACATGTTTAATTATTAACATCCACTTTTACTATACTAACATTTAGGCGGAATCTACGTATTTTAGGGGTTGAGTATTAATATATTAATAGGGTTGATAGAGGGTGGTCCACCCTACATTGTTGCAAGAAATGGGGGTGGACGAGGGTTATTTTAATTTTAAATTAGCATTACGCTATGTAAATTGGTATGCTGGTTGATATGCCGAAGCGAGCAACTTAATCTCTCGCGAAAGGAAATTTCATGTTCTTTTTCTTTGGCGTGCGAATGTTTCTTTTGTTGTCAGTTGTTTTAATATTTCTTTTTTATTATTTGTAGGCGTGTTGAAGTATGTAAAGAAATATTGTATTTATATTTTTTCTAAATATAATATACTTGTTTTTTAAATATAATACAAAGTTAGGTAAAAATGGCCGCATCCTCCTAAACACTGAATTTCTTTTATAAAACTAACAACGTTTTTCTATGATTTTTTTCTGAACTTGAATTCCACAGAAAAGTTATTTTTTTATGTAGTTTCTGATTTTGTTACTCTATACCAGGGTTTCTAAATGTGTGGTGCATGGACCCCACAAGCTTCACTTATATAATTGGACTAGCTAGGACCTAGTCACGCGTCACGTTTGATTGAGTTCGCTCGCCGTGTGTGCGGTGGAAGGGAGCGCGGGTGGCGCGACAGTTCTCTCCGCCGCGCGTCGCCCGCTAGCCTTACCTCACTCCCGTGTCAATTTTAGTGCCGATTAAAACTAAAAATCGTAATCGATTAAACGTCAAAGATGACTTGCGCCTTGCGTTGGCGAAGTCAAACAACAGTATCGTTCTCATTACATGAATTAGGCCAATCTTAATTAAGTACTGCGTAAAAATGTAGTAACTACCTATTGAGTATTGAATCCGTATTAAATATTGATTTCAAAAATGCTCTGTTTTCTTTTCCTACCACACCCTTTGACAGGGGTCCGTGGTATTTATGAAATTTTGAAAAAGTTTAAGAAACACTGGTCTATACGCTATATGCCACTACAAACAGCAACGACGCACACTTAATTCATGAACAGCATAACTATATAATCGTGAACTCTATTTACATCCAACTATAATTTATTATAAGTTATAATACCAATCCAGAAATTAATCTTAAGGCTGTAATTAGTTTGTATACGAATGTGCAGTACCTACACAAACCCTCTAGGTTTAAGGGTACAGGGGCCCTACCACCATCTTTTACAAAACAATATTGTTGCAGGAACGTTTTGTTTCAGGCTTAAAACAACATTACTCATATTCGTACCATGACCTCCACCAAAGTATTAATGCTCAGTGCAGAGAAAGAACGAATGATTTTAATTATTTGTCTATTCCTTGCTAAAAACCAAAACGAGATAACGCTATATGAACTGTATAACGCCATTTCTTTCATCCAACGTTCCGATTTGCACTACAGTATGCTCTCGAATTGAGTTGACGTCACCAAAACTTCCTATTAAAACATTAATATAATAAGGTTACATTAAGGACGCCGCGGTGCGAAATTGAGAAGTAAGGTTAAAATAATACTGCTATAAACAATGGTGGTAAGGCCCCAGATCACGCAAGATATTATGTATTATGTGTTGGCATATAAATAAAATAAAAAATATACACCTATATCTATGTAAATCGGTGCGAGTGTACCTAAGCACTAGGTACACTAGCGGATGGTTAGTTAAAAAATGCTGAATTTAAAAAAGGCGTGGAATAAATTTTGTTAGTTTTAACAATATCAAATCCGTTTTATTGATTGTACTTACTAATCAAATGTCAAATCCAGATCAGAAGGTTGCGTGTTCAAATAATGTCGGGGTCACCTTATGTGGGGTCGATACTGAGAGTGGATTTGCGATTATTGACTGTTCGCGTAACAATATTCTTGAGAGGTGTGACGCAGGCTTCACCGTGGACTGCTTGTTGTGGCGTACTGAAACTGAAGAGTTGGAATGCAGTGTCAGAGCTCAAGTGAGCGTTCACTTCGCTCCGTCCGTCACGTCGCTCTACAGTGAACGTATTAGTTCTGCCTCAAGGCATACAAATATATCACATAATTATAATGTTACTATGTTTGAGTAAGTACAATCATTAAAATAAAACGTCATAATTTGATCCCAATGTAATTGAATTATTAATATAATCAATTAAATAATTTATCAATCAAATTAATACATTATAAAGTCAAATAATTTAATAATGTATTAACAGGATATTTTAATGGATTTAACGAAAGAAATTCTCTGTGAAATGGGGCAGATATATTTTATTTAACGCTGTAGTCGACTGGGCCAATCCATCAACACAAGGCTCGTGTGGTGGCCATAGACCGAAAGCCCCTAGTGACTTACCAGAGGACGCTGAGCCCCGCAGAGGAACTTTCTACATCCAGATTCCAGGGTACCAAATTTTTTTATATTCTGGAACATGCTATTGATATTTTTTTAAAACTCCCTTCTTAAGTATAAACTGATTGGTGGTACTTACCGCCTTTAAAGCTACGATTAAGAAACGGATTTTTTAAAAATATCAAAATAGATATCTCGGAAACATTTATTCACAGACAGAAAATTTAATTGCCGAAGACACTTTATTTCTAAAATTATGTTTGACAACTTTCCTGTCCCCAAAATTTGTATTATAATAGCTGTCGAGATGTTTTGTGCGAGGAGAAGCAATCCCCCTTCCAATAACTTTTCAAAGGACTGCGAACTTCAGTAATTAGTGTATTTATTTCCTTATGTATTTAAATAACAATAAAATATTAAATACATTTCTCTCGTTCTGTCGTGAAAAGTATAGTATTTATTTAATTCGCAAGTTGTAGTACATAATTAATGTCTAACAATACCGCGCTAGGGCACAACAAATGTTACATTCGTTATTTATTACTTTAATTACGTTACTATAAATTACGTTATAAATTTATCACATTTTTTTTATGGACGAAGGCGGCAGACGAGCATACAGTCCACCTGATTGTAAGTGGATACCGCTGCCCATAGATATCTGTGATACATGCCAACATTAATCCAAAATGACAAACGTTGGCATGCCACCGGATGCACTGCACTGTCCATAGATATCCGTCTATGGACAACAGTATCCACTTACCATCGGGTGGACTGCATGCTCGTCTGCCGCCTGTTTCTATTAAAAAAAAACCAGGGAACACCGGTGACAATAAAGATATGGGAGTCCAGCGAAATGGGACTTCTTGAACTTGGTCATGACATCCTTAATAATTAATAATTATTTATTTCTTTTAATGTTTTGTTGTATTTTTTTAGTATTTTATTGTTAGTATTTGTTATAATATAAACCTAAAATAGTATAATACCTACAGAGACATTGAGCCATAGAGCCATTATAACTTAGGTGTATCTATTATCCATTCTTATTTGCGTAGTCGCGAGTTCAAATCCTCTGCTCGTACCACTGAGTTGCTACAGTCAAAATTCTTAACATTATCGCTCGGCGGTGAGGGAAAACATCGCAACGAAACTAGCATGTTCGAGAATTAAAAAGAAAATTTAGAACATTTAACCTACCAATTCGGGCCCGCGGCGGGGTGGATTATGGCCCAAAACCCTCTCGTGATAATTAGGACTGATTCATTATCTGAATAGCTGTAAGTATTCCTCTTAATTTTTCAAAGGGAGAAAACGAGCTAGTATTAAAATTTTTAGAACAGTAATATTTTTGTAACTGAATATTCATAACTCTATTTAGTCATATTATTCCATGTGTGAAACCAACTACAATGTCCCACGATGAAACAAAGCACTCTGAAACAAAGCTAGTTATAAACAGTTAGTTGTAATATTCAATTTAATCCCGCTAAATTTACTAATACAAATACATTGTAACCAAAATCCTTCGACAAAGGGGAGAATGCGAAACGTGGGGTGCATCGAGACAGACAAAGTTATGTTTACACGCGATAAAACTCATAATGAACCAGAATTTTCATTATGAATTTCCATAAATATGTAAAAAAATCCATATATTTATTGTATAATTAGATACCTATTTTATGTACAATGTATAGTATTGTACGAATACCAAGTAGGTACATTTATGTGCGCATCAATTTTATATATCCATCATTATAATGAAACATTTTAAAACTTATTTGCCCGAGACCGCCTTTTTGGGACTGGTGGTTTTATACGATAATTTACAACCGTGTTTATTAATAAAAATTATTGAAGGACCTTTAATTTTACACGCGACTTTAAAATCATTAATTATATATATTAAATGGCAAGGAATCGATTTTAAAACAAAGAAACATTATAATTTGTCATGAATATTAATAAAATTCCTGAATATATCCATAAAAGAAATACTTTTTTTTACCCAGTAAGTATATCTTGAACGTAATACTTACTTATAATACTAAACTTTCGTATAGATTGACTCAAAAAATGTATTTTATCTACAAGTATGTATTGTCATTAAACTTGGAATAAGAATGTTATTCTTATATTCTTTTTTAACTCACTTCGGCGGATCTATGTGTTGGTAGAAACAAGTATTTAAAACAAACATTTCTGGGTTACAGCTAAAACAGCTCAGCTATTTCGAGTAATAATATGTATTGGCAACATTATACTTTTTTTTAAATTAGTAAATCTAATGGTACAATCAAAACTGATATTTGTGTTTTCACCTGCAAATATGTATAACTTCGACAAACTATACACAACAGGAACTGTGGTTCTACACTAGTCCAATTGTGCCGTATGCGGGGACCGGCAACGACGACAGTTTACTGTTGAACATGTTGGAACGGCGATTTAATTTCACAGTTACATGCACTGCTATTATTCTTTGTTATTATTGGTGATATCAAATATCACACAAGTAAATAAATAGCTCAAATTTATAATAGTGAATTTAAGTAATAATAGTGAAATTTTCATGTCAGTGAATTTAGACATTATGAGCAATTTTAGGATTCGGGAGAGGTTGGGATAATTATCTCATTACTCTAATACAATAAGGGCATAAAACAATTGTCTAAACACTAAACAATGTAAGGTATTAACAAAGAAGGTATTAACGGTACACAACAGTGCACTCCTAACAATACCGATTTGCAGAGGCTCACATCAGCTTGCAGCGATTTAAGCCGCACAGTACATACGAAAAAGAGTAGCGTAACACGACGATTAGACGACGATATATTAAGAACTCAACATGTTCTGAAGCGCGCGCCATGAGCAGGAAGAATTTCGATCATTGACAGAGGTCAGCAAAGAGATATATACGAAATCGTCGACCACTTTTAAAGTAACTTTTTCTTTTACGTCCACTATTGGCTGATCTCATGTCAATGACCGAAATTCTTCCTGCTCGTGGCGCGTGCTTAAATATACGCAGCGATACAAAATTCCTTTGCTGTTAATTATCAATATATTAATTAGCCAGCTAGATAATGCCAATCGCAAACAAAACCGTGTGGAACAAATTTTTTCATTTAGTTAAAGCAACGAATATGAACTTAAAGTCAATATATATGTTACCGGTCAAACTAGATTTCGAGATAAATTAGTTTTTTCTAGGCCAACTGTGTAACAGAAGCGTGTTAGAATCAACCAGTTTAGCCAAACTAGGTAATTTGTCCTGATAAGAAATTTCACACTTCGGGACAAACTGATTGGCGGAGGCACTACCGTGCCCCTTGATATTGTCTATGCTAAACTGGTTGAGTCTATTTTAGTTTAATATAAAAATATTATTCGAGGATTTCTAAATTTGAAAACAAAATTTATAAAAATTTTGTGTGAAATAACAAGAAATATTTCTCAAAAAGTCGAGATTTATTAAAATCCAAATAAATTTGTATAAAGATATCAGTTTTTCTTGAGGGGTCTTTCATTTTATTTATTCCCTTCATAGGATCATTCCCATCAATCCCATCAAGTAGAGAGTATAAACGGACTGCGGGATGTCTCTCATTTCATTATATAGAAATATGGAGTTGGGCTACTGTTACTTCTATTATACTATGGCAGGATTTACATAAGGCCAGCGGAGGACACGACGCGTTCACACAGAATTATATGAATGAAACAGCTGAAATATACGCTCCGTGCATTTGGAATAATACACGAATATTTTGAGTCATACTTTTTGAAGTGACGTTCTGTTTTAATATTTTATTAAATTTACCAGTACCCGGCGGCAGTGGGATTTCCGAAATGTAGGTATTGAAAGGTAATATGCATACTATCTCGTGTAAAACTCATCAACATACCTATCTCTGTTAAGTGGCTTTCATAAATCTATGTATCAAAGTACGTTGAAGAGTTGTGAACAGAGTGAGATTGTATTGATAGCATATGTGAGGAAAATGAGAGCACGATTTTATTTCATAGAAGCTAGCAATCGAAGAAGATAAAGAAAGTAGCTGCTCATCTGGCTGGGAATGGCTGGGGATAGATTTTTTTAAAATTCAAAAGGTTTTTTTTGCCATGTGTACAGTGATATGTCACACTTTATCCTTTTCCCATAATATATTTCATATACGTACTTCAGTAATCAGTGGGATTTGCCAGAGCCCATTATCATTCCACTCTGTCCCAATTTCCTAACCCGCAAACCAATTCCTGAATCTCCAAAGGTAGGCGTATGCGCATACGAGGGCGTGGCAACGTTTGTCATTCTGGACTGATGTTGACATATATCTTGGATGCCTATGAGCTACAGTAATCACGTTCTTGCTATAAAAAATCGACTCTGTTTTTTGATACATTCTTGACATTCATTGCAGTCTCAGCAGATGTTCGGAAACACTAAATAATAAATAAAAAATACTTCAAAAAAACATCAATCAAATTGTCACCTCCACAAGAGATTTACTAAGCCATCTTTACGGTTTTATTACCAACAATTGGACCATAAAACGCGGTTGAAAATAGCTACAAAAATGTCACGTGCCGTTACCAAGCCGTACCTAACGAACTAACTATAAATCACATTGAACCGTTTCACCCCAAATTTTTCACGTATCAGTAAGTGACGTGTGACAAGCGTCAGCGAATAGTAACAGTTCAAATATAGAGCAGAAGCGGGTGCGAGAAGCGTATATGTGTGTAGTTCTTTCACCTCATGATGAAATCACGTTTTGTAATGGTTCTGCTCATACTCGTACATGTATATTGTTTTAGTGTGCGCCGCGGCGTTGCAACGGTCGGGAACCCAACTAAGCTTTCTTAAATTTACGCACACTAAAACAATGTACAGGTACAGGCAGAACCACTACTAAACGTACTCACGTTCGTGAGATGAAAGAACTATAATAAATTAAATAAAGCGTAATCTTTATTGCAAACTAAGTAGTTTTGTTTAAAACATAATCATTTTCTTGCGCTTGAAAAGGCATGCTCATATTTACATCTACGTTTGCATATAAAACTATTTTTGGAGCGGTAGACTTAGTTTTACAATTTTTTATTTTGCTGCCCATGCCTCTTTGCAGTCAAAGACAGTTCTGAGTTCAAAGTCAAACAGTTCTGAGTTAACAGTTTCTTCAACATTGAAAGTAGGTTTTTATTCATTAAAATAGGTGCACCAACGGTACATCTCACACCTTGACTACCTTGAAATGTACTGCATTTCCTACTTTATCGTATTTCCCCCATGTATGTACGTACGTGTTTCGGTAGTGAGTGAGATATGCCAGAGCTCATTCCTATCCTATCCCTTCCCATTTTCCCCATACATTACTTAATCTACAAAGGTAGGCAGCGCATCCGGGGGCATGACAACGTTTGTCATTCTGGACTGATGTTTAGCATGTATCGCGGATGTCTATGGACTACAGTATCCACTCACCATCAGATGGACTGTATACTCGTCTGTCGTCGTCTTTTTTCTATAAAAAAAATATCCACATATTAATCAATAACGAAAATCATACAGACCTGTTCCATGTGATAAACCTATTGTAGGTGCCCGGAGCACACACCAGTCACATTTAAAAAAAGTCTTTGAAGCACAAGTCTTTTTTCTGTCAAACAGAGTGAAATTTGTACGGACATGACACTTTATCAACAGTCATATCCCTGACTCGGATAAAAAATCCGACTTTAGTTTAGTTCGCAAAATAAATCTAACAGTGCGTATGCGTGTCCACGTTACAAATAACATGCGTTTTCTGATTCCATAAATAATTAAATTATTTTTCTAAAAGAGATCACTGTGCCGCTGGAATCTATTACAGCAAATTAATAAAAAGTAAAACGGTATATTTAAGCGGCTCTCGGTCTAATAAGGTTATTTATAGAAAAGTCGTGAATAAAATATCAAAGTTTATATTTTAGACCATTATTAAAAAAAAAAATGCAACCCCAACGCTATATTCTCATAACTTAGACCACACCACAAGTCACATAGGAATTTGCGTATCTAATCTAAATTGTTTATACACGTGCTGGCGGACTGTAAGCCACATCTGTGGTTGTGGACTATCGATTCAATCTCCCTCTATATTCCATAGTTTTTAATCGACCTGCATATTTGATAGTTAGTTTTGGAACTACATAGTTATAGTAACAAAATCGTTACGCGGGGGAATAGAGGGTAAATGGACAAGAAAAAATCTTAGTATATTCGTATCTGTTTTAACTGCTGCTGTTACCCCACGTTACCCCTCTCTCATAGAATACTACCGTAAAATGTATTGTATTACCCATTTATCCGATTCCCTCAATGCACATACGTACATACTCGTATTCTGGTAGTGAGTGATAATATTTAGTTCTCTAATAAAGTTCGTCCCCATATTTCTCATCTAGCTAATTCTGGTAGAGAGTGATAATAGTTCTCTAATAAAGTTCGTCCCCACATTTCTCATCTAGCTAATTCTGGTAGAGAGTGATAATAGTTCTCTAATAAAGTTCGTCCCCACATTTCTCATATAGCTACTACCAGTAACTTTCTTGATTCAATTGTATAAAGAGCGTCCCACACTACGCTTCTTGGTAGATTATAATAACAGCACTATAATAAGGTTACAATCTTTGAGGAGGGAAAAATTAAAAACTCATAAATTAAACACATAAACAATAGAATTGTTTATAGAATTAATTTAAGAGTAATGGCTCGTTTACACAAGGAGAGTTTCTCGAACATCGGTCAAAAGCTAGGATAAACAACTGTTATCATCATCTGATCACTGTTATCTCTATTATCATCGAGTTATTATCATGTGAACAGTTATAGACGAGAATTGTAAGTAGCTTGGTCGCATGCGAGAATCGTATACAATAATTCTTCTCGAGAGCCCGAACCGTTCGAGAAACTCTCCTTGCGTAATTAAGCTTCTGTATCTATAATCCCGCAAAGAAACTACAAGTATAACTCACTCCAAGCTCACTGATCGACTTTAAACTTTACGTCGATGTGTTAACGTACATATTAAGTCGCCATTGAGTACGTTTTCTCTATAATCCCAAAATCCGAAAACCACAACTGCTTCACTTACTTTTCCTGTAAATAGCCTGAAAGATTTAACACAATATAAACAAACATTTACCTAGTAAACTAGCCCCAAAACAAAGCGATATCTACAGAAAATCCTCAACACGATCTAACATACATTAACTGAACCCTCCAGGTTCGTTGAGTCGCTAGCGTCGCAGATGTTACGAGGATGCGAGTATACTCGTAACACTCTTTTATTACGAAAATAAGTATTAAATTTTATTACCTATAGAATTTGGAAGCATGTGGCTTCTCTGAATACTCTTTAGACTTGCAAATGTATCCTAGATTACTTCTAAAGGAAATCGCTGAAACGTTTTTGATGGGTCTAATTATTGCACTACGCTGATCTAAAATGAACCGAAATTTTAGATCAGCGTAGTGCAATAATTAGATAGCAAATTAACGGATTGATAGTCGATGACGCGCTATACCATACCAGTTGTATACCATACCAGTTTTATACCATACCAGATGTATACCATACCAGTTGTATACCATACCAGATGTATACCCTACCAGATGTATACCATGCCAGATGTATACCATGCCAGATGTATACCATGCCAGATGTATACCATGCCAGATGTATACCATGCCAGATGTATACCATGCCAGATGTATACCATGCCAGATGTATACCATGCCAGATGTATACCATGCCAGATGTATACCATGCCAGATGTATACCATGCCAGATGTATACCATACCGTCGGCCTATGTCTGTTCACGGTTGGATATAAACCTCCTACAAGACTCGCCTTCACACACGATCTTCGGTTCCTTTCATTTAGCCACCACCATCAATCTCCTATATATCGTCGGTAGACCTGGTCGGTGGGCATCCCGCCCTATACTTCCCAGTAAGTGGCCTCCATTCAAGAACTTCTCTACCCAATCGGTTGTCGGTCCTGCGGCAAATGTGACCTGCCCATTGCCACCTCAGCAATTATAGGGAGACCAAATGATGCGCCTGATGTAGCACTATTCGAAAATATGTAAAATATAGGAAACCATTATATATCAGGACGCAAGGGTGCACTAGGTGCGTCATGCTTTAAGAGGGCCGATGAAATAAATGTAGCTTCTCTGATAGATCATGACATTTGAAGGTGGCAATTATTCAGTTTTTCTAAGAATTGTAGAGAACTGCGCATATTTACTATTAAATTACCTACTATAATTGCAATTATGCATTTGTAGGAGATCGTATTCCACATAATATAAAAAAATATTTTCCAAAAAATTCCTATTTTCTAAAATTAACTTAACGTGCATCTAACAAAGTTTCTGTTGGATCCCGTACTAGTAGGATATACCTAGTTACGAATAGTCTAAATGGAATTACAATTTTAGATATCAGGTTAGCTGTTAACGAAAGTTTTCTTCCACTTTTGAGAAAAAAATAGACGACATGAAAATTATTTGTTATATCAAAAGTTAAACGACTTAAATATCAACCACACAGGAAAACCGTCTTTCTTACTTAGCTTTTTATAACTGCTGGAAAAAACCTTTGACAAAACACCTTCGTGTGGTGTCACTATTTGTAATCATAATCACGCATCAATCTCACTGCGTTACAGCCGTAGAAGTAAGGGACATGAAGTGCGTATGTAAATGGTTACTAAGGTGTAGTGAAAGCGTCTGGATGTGGCTTAGAAGATTTTGATAGCAAACAGGTCACAGACAAGCAGACATTGGGTGCAAGCTGCAATTCCACAGCCGTTGGACGCATTCAACTGGTCAAGTTACCTCTAACTCACAGAAGACTATTGTAAAATGTACTGTATCTTCAATTCTATCCTATTTCCCCAATGTACATCGTAAAGGAGAATAACTACGTAACTACGTAAGAATAAACGCATCCGTGCTTGAACCACTACGCTGATAACGAGACACTTTTTCAAATTAATGTCAAATGAATAGGAAGCAGGTTTTTGGGTCGCGATGACAATGTGTGCACCCAGAATTAAATACGTACATTGCGAATTATGTAATGGGAATATTGGTAGCGAGAAAGCAAGATATTGAACCATTATTGAATATTGGTTGGCCACTTATACGCCATTAGCACTAATACGTCACGAGACATCAGAAAGTTGGGTCTGTTTATGTTTGCGTGCCTTAAAGAATTGTGACAAACATACGAGGGTAAACAATTTACTAACGTCCTTATTTACTTTACTTTTGCTATTTATATACTATACCATCAGCCTGTGCAAGCCCAGAAGAATACTCACTCGACTTTTGGAAGGTGCTAGTGCAGCATCGTAGCTAGGGACTGGCAGCAGGGGCGACTGCCAGGAGCGCAGAACCCAGGGGGCGCAATCAACAAAATCAATATTCTTATAGTTTATACTAATTACAAAACTATGTGGGATTCTATGTCTGTAATTTTCGAGGTTTAGGGAGATATCTTGCAAGATGGCTAATTTCAGCTTAAACTGCACGCCTGTACAAAATACACACCAGTACTTTTATGTCGATAGCTGTGAAGTGCAAGCAATTTATCATACACAGCTGTTGTGTCGCTTTATAGCATTTTTTCAGGGTGCAAAATTTTAACCTTACCCTGGGCGCTCATGACCCTTAGCTACGACACTGAGTGTAACTCGAGTATAAGTCAAACTCGAGAAGGACACAAAATGATCGCTCAGATCGCTAATTGTGAGAAAAAGTGATTATGATTACAAAAGTGAGAAGAAGAAGGAGCATCTGTCGGTGTTTCGCAACGGCTGAATATATACCTCTCCCAATGCAGTATATCTTTAAAGACCTTAATGTTTCTACAATTTGAATTGTTTTTCTGGCAACATTACTTACCCACTATCGGTGATAATTTCACTTCTTAAATTGCACCAATCATGTAAGAATATAAAATAATACTATATTAGACATTAATTAGGTCTTTAGCATTATTATAAATCATACCCTATGTTGATATTGACTATTATTTTATAGGTTGCATTATATTAGTCAATTTGACGGAAGCGGTCTCGAGAAGACATGATTACGTCTTTTCCAAACCCAAACATGACAAATGGTTGACAGCGGTGACAAATTGATGCTGACCAAATTCCTGAGTGATGTCACAACTGGGTTAAAATCGGTCAGAAGGGACGTGATAATAACGTTACATCAGCTTATTAAGTAAAATTTGGATCTCGAATCACAATCCGGTGTTTACTATGGCTGTATTTTTTTTTTAAATTTAACTCCATTATATAGGAGAAAGGGTTGACAGGACGTAGCCCCACTGGATTACTTATATAAATGTACAATTATGAGACAATTTGTTGACATACATCGTAGAGCTAATCATGTGGGATGGGACTGACTCCTGTAATCCAGGTTTCCCTAGTTCTGGAGTCAGGGCATCAATGTCTATGTTATGTCAATAAAGAATTTTGAATTTGAATACAGATAACTCCTTATCTACTGTCAACTATGCACATATAAAACCACAGTCCTCACATCCAACTGGTAGAAACAAATGTCACCTATCTGTCGCACTCGTCTATCTGTTGCGTTTCAATTGCTTGGTTTACAATTTTTGTTAATAATAGTAAAAGTATTGTATCACACTTGATTTAACATAATGTCTATGTTTCCAATACTGAATATAGGCCCTCTCAAACTCACCACTACAAACGAACTGCAACTCTTCTGATACAGCCACTAGTAATGAAGATAATCTTCAATCAGTGCGTCCAGCTATAACGTACGGAACCGAAACGTGGTCTTTGACTCTAGGTCATAAGTTAGTAGTCGTACAGCGAATTGTAGAGAGACTATGATTAGACTGTCTTTGTCGGCTAAAATCCGAAAGGAAGAGATTCGACAAAGAACATTGCTCCGACATAAATCCTGGAATTAGCATACCGAAGCGGCAAAGAACAGCTCATAATTTTCCACAGGATCTACAAATGACCGGTGAGACGAGTTTTGGCACGGAGACCATATACCGGGCAGCACAGTGGACGCTCTCCGACCATACGAATGTTCTTTCCATTTTCCTTTATCCTTGTCGGCATATATCAGAACTCGTGTAGGTTTATAAATTATGAATCTCGCGACGCGATACAATCTCGTAGCGATGGGAATATTATACCTTGATCGTATCGCCCCCATTCTCCGCCGTGCATAGATGTTTTACAAATATATTTTCTGCGAACGATTTTTTCTGGTTGACGATATAATTGGTTAAGGGAGCCTCATTTTTATTCATGCTCCAGAAATGTTTATGTTAATTTTCATGCGTTTTTCATACAATCTGGGAAAACATTATTAAAAATAACATAAGGATAAGATTGTATGATATTGATATTGTATTGTATGTAACTGTTTGTCGTTTCAGTTACATATTTATTTATACCTCTCATCGCACCTCCCAATGTATCTTTCTGATCAACCCAAAGATTAGCTGGTAGAGAATGCCTTAAGACCTTAATCTCGGCTTTTGTACAATAATGTACAATAAAGTTATATATAAATAAAAATAAAATGAAATTGATGATTTTGCTATAATGATGATAACTTAACGAAATTAATTATTGACTAGAAATGTAATTTTCAAAATGACAAATTCATAGAAAATTAATGAAATCGGAATCATAGGATATGATTGGATGGCTGGTATACAGGGAACCTCTTATCCCATTATATTCCTCGCTCTATGGGATATGGATAGGTTTCTAATAGGACTTCGGAACAGCATATACTAACAGGTTTGGTAGTATAAAAAATAAAGTCAAGGTTTACACAAATTCAATTTCGTAATAATTTTATTGTTAATAATATGTCTCAGAGTGAGTTAATTATACGGATATTGTTAGTAATCTGTCAAATTGAAGGTTAAAAACACCGGAATCAGCCATTTTACTGACCATTGTTGAACATGGGTCTCCTCATGCACATTAAGGGATGTAGGGCTCTAGGGATGATGTATCAAAATATTTTTGAGCGAAAATAACCATAACATCCGAAGAGTATTAGTATTAGTATAGTATTTCCGTCTTTGGGTATTAGTATTTCCGTAGAATTAAAGCGGGGAAACAAAGTATGAGTCTAGGCTAATCTAAAGACCTCACCTGTACGCCTCCGGCATGCACCACCTGGAGGCAGCTTCCATGATCATTGTGGGGCTTGTTAGCTGTGATCGTAGATAGGGCATACGTTCTCGCTGGTTCTCCTTGCACACCAGCACAATCCCGCGACAACAAGGTTCAATCATAGTCTTCACTAATCGTTATTACAGCTGCAGGACTAGGTCTGCTACCACGCGATTTCTCGAGAACTGGCACAGAGTCAACTGCAACGAAGTCGAATCATAGACTCGAACAAATAGAAGTACAGACGTGGCCAGGGCCCACGGTTTTCCTCGCAAACCGGCACAGAACCTGCTGCGACTAGGTCGACAAAGACTAGCGGTCACACACACTTTTAACTTGGGGACAGGAGTCTGAAAAGTGATGTGAGTAACTAATGAGCGCTAGAAATTAAATAAAATGACAAGACGTAACTCGGTGCGAACAATATTTAATGTTTGCAATTTAAAAGTTTCTTTTAAAACTCTACGAATATAATTATGCCCCTTTGTGTTATTGACTTAGCGAATAATAGGGAAAGTCGATCCTGATAAACACATTAATTAATAACCAATTAACATTGGAGCACATTTACGTAATTAGGCTGCCATATAAATGCAAAAATAATTTTCAATCAACTGAGTTTATTTTTAGATTCAGTTTATCTACTTTTCCCCCTCCTGTTCGAATCCACATTTTTACTTAAAATAACACCACCCTATCCATTCCCGTGGATGTCGTAAACCACAAATAAAGCGGCTACCACATGCCCTGGGGAATTACACCATCTCTAAGAGAGTGGACTCGCCAACCCACTTGGCTATCGTGGCTTTTTGAGGCCATATGTCTTAAAGCCCATGTCCAGCAGTGGACGATAAATGGGCTCGTTATGTTAACTTTTGTTTCTTATTTTGTCTTTATTTTCGAAAAACCAGTCAACGAAAGCTGACTCAAATACTTACATTTCATAAATATTTTTATTTGAGCAAAGTAGTAATCTAATTAATAATTATAATTAAAGTTTGATTATATAAGATTTGAATTTCGAATACCACTTTTCAAAAATATTAATTCTTTATTGTTTTATAGAACTATTAGAGTTTTTTGTCGGAATACTAGTATGTTTTGAAAAAAATATTTCATAGGAATAAACTTGCTTCACAATTACCTAACCAATTACCTAACTAATGACTTAACCAATTACCGAACCAAGGACCTAACTAATTACCTAACCAACGACCTAACCAATTACCTAACCAATTACTAACTAATGGCCTAACCAATAACCTAACCAATTACCTAACCAATGAACTAACCAATTACTAACTAATGGCCTAACCAATAACCTAACCAATTACCTAACCAATGAACTAACCAATTACCGAAACAACGACCTAACCAATTACCTAACCAACTACCTAACCAATTGCCTAACCAATTGCCTAACCAATTGCGTAACCAACTACCTAACCAATTGTTTAACCAATTACCTAACCGAAACTTGCACAAATACAATACAATGTCAATATTAAAATTAAGTCATGGCATTACCTAGGGGCAGAAGTTTTTTTTTTACTCAATTACTTCCTTTTATAGTAGACAGATAAATATTCGGATCTAAATGAGTCAAAATATCAATGGCCCCAAGTTGCGGTATACCGTCATTGTCCACACTGCTCGCCAATCGTATCCCGCACACCTCCGAGATGCTTACTTTCAATTAAACCTTGTGATAATTTAATAAAATAGTATGGAGGACAATGAATGTTATTAATCGCACATCATTGTCCACCTAAACCACGGACATCCCCAACTGTTCTGCTAGTCTGGGCTCGTTAATGCTTAAGCTATGTATTGAATTTAATTACGTTTTAAAAATGAGAGTGACCAATATTACGGGAGTGGTCGCTCGTTAATCATAATAAAGGAACCGTTGACACGGAAATTTCGATAAATTATGATTTATGGACACTCGACAGACGGCACGTCAGCTCCGTTTCCGTTCCCTTTTAATTTTCCCGCTTTTAAATTGGGCATGGGGTTCATGTTACCTTATGACTCAACGAAAACAGTCTTGCCGAATCATCATCGTGGCCAAAGTACTCGTATTACGCGACGATTATTTTATGTCTCTAGAAAATGTAATTTTGGTGGGTAAAAGTGTTCCCAAAGTGTATTATAGATGTATCCCATGTTTTATAGAAAAAAGACGGCAGACGAGCATACAGTCCACGTGCTGGTAAGTGGATACTGTCGTCCATAGACATCCACGATACATGCCAACATCAGTCCAGAAAGACAGACGTTGGCACGTCCCCGGATGCGCTGCCTACCTTTGCAGATACATTTTGTTTTTTCAATAAAACAAGAAGTATTGGTTTAATTATCCAAATTTATTCTGTCCTTTCAAAATAAGCTCCATTTGATGATTTACATTTACGTGGGTGACTAGGTAAATTTTGAGAAACAAAAAAAAATATTTGGGTTACAACACAATTTTTTATTGCAACCTCTCAAAATATTCCCCATTAGTCTCTACACAGCAATTCATTCATCTAAATCTAGATTTAAAGCACTGGCGACACTTTTCTTTCCTTCTCGGTTCCATTCTTTACGTCTTTAATTCAATGATATCACGTCAAATTCGTACGTATCTAAACATGACAGTATGTATTATAACACGGCAAAATTAAGAATGGGTAAAGAATAGTGGCTGCACAATTATTTCTTGCGACCGTACCAACACACTTGAGACATCAAATACATCAATTAAATGATACATCAAACAATAAATAAATCAATAAATGATGATATAATACGTCAAATGAAAGCTTTTATTTCAGAGACGTTTTGATATTAAGGCAGTTAATGGCAAATCAAACACTGGCATAACTAAGAATACGCCGCCTATCTATGATAATTTACGTGAGGATTTGAATAAAGGATTAGGATTAAGGAGAATAGAAAGGATAATAATCATTGTTATTCACTTTGTTATTAATGATAAAAACAAAAAATCTTACAGGAACTTCCTTAATGAAATGTCCTAGAGACCCAGTTATTCCCTCATCTACGAACTCTCTTAAAACCTAGCTTTATGCGAAAATAAATTATAATATTTCCTTCATCTTACGTGAAATGCGCTACCTGTGAAACTAAATAAAAGCTACGTTCTCATTAATATTGGGTCGAGTGTACTACGGGGCCACAGCTACAAATTCCACTAACTCTTATCCCTATTACATTAAAGTGCATATTTGTAAAACTTGGTTTATTCTAGTTTCTGAATTCTCTTTGAGAATCACTCGGGTGTGAATTAAAAGATTTTATTTCATAAATGGCCAGAGAATTTGTCAGCGTTTTAAAAGTTGAAAATGCAACGTAAAATCAATTCGACTCAATCAGTTCTAATAATATTTATATTTCTCTTAGAATGCTTTCAGTAGATTAATGAGGAGAGTATAGATAGATAGACAAAACTCTATATTTGCACACCAAAACAAAACAAGATGGTAACAGACATTGTAACACTTGAAATGCATAAAAGGCGGTCTTGTCACTAATAGCGAGCTCTGCCAGACAACCTTTGAGTAGAAAGAAAATAAAAAGTTTGATCACATGTATTACAGAATACTAATAATATTGTAAATGTATTGTAGTATTATTTTTATGAAAATAATACGAGTACAGTGTGTCCCATCAGCTAGCAAACTGAAAGTGGTGATAGCTCTATTCTATGCTTTAAAATACATATCTTATTAAAAGTTTCACGGATTTCGGGTTGATATATTTTTGTTTAAATATCCACTGAAGTAATTATTAGATTTTATTTAGCGGGCTCTCTGATATTTTCTCATCTTCTTTTGGTACCATCTCCTAATGATTGGCGATCAGCATGGCCTATACTCACGCGAGAGACTGCTGCTCAGAACAAAGACCTGGTGCTCATCCTGAACTAAGATCTAAGATTTCTGAGCCAAGATGTCTGTATTCTTGCAAGTTTGAGAGCAATACAACACCTGTACCAGAAACGATATCCTACTTCTCAAGTTCCATATCATAATAGAATTTTGATAGAACTGTAGTTAGTGTTAAAAAATTATAAGACAAAGTCAGACGCGAGTTCAGTAATGTGTGCAAAGCGGTGTTAGAACATAAATTTATTAATGTTCACGTGAGTTTTGTTTATTATAAGCACTGTGAGTACCTAATCTGATTTTAATAGCAATTATTGGTAACATATTATCATAATTCCAAGTTTTAAGTATGTCAAAATTATAAAAATAACATTTATTTACAATTTGCATGTAGTAAAATGTTGGACGAATTATATAAAGCAGGCTAGCCGCGCACCGCTCCGCTCGCTCCGCCCGGCGGGTGGGTCGGTCAAATTAATTCGATATTTTTTTTTTTTTTTTTGTCTAATTTCTGAACACTACAGGCAAATATGACATGAAATAATTAGAACACATGTCATAATTTTGGTGATTGAATTCAAATTCACCCTGTATAGGACTAGGAAATCCTCTAAAAATGTCATAAAACTCCAATTTTACTGCCAAGTTATTCAGAATTTATTAGCAGTATTCAAAGTCACATTTAGTGACGCATAAAAAATAACGTCCGCAAAAGCTGCCGCCGTTAAAAAAAGTATAAAAAGCGTTTCCGTTATTAAAGTACCCGTAACATATGCGAATGGGTGTGCAAGGCGTAAATCAGAATATTATTTCTTTTGTCCACAAGACAGAATACTAAGAACAGTATGGGACCCTCACATAAACGCTCTAAATTCATTTCAAGCACACAGACGCTACGTTTACAGTGTGATGTGTTTCAATGAAACGATAGAATATCAGCGTTCTAATTGTATATGGCGCGCCAAAGCAGTATTTAAGTGTCATCCACGATTATTAGAGATGCACATTTAAAAATTCAAAGAATAGAAATCAAACATAAAATGTCAGAAAATTACTTATTTCCTTTGGCTTGAGAACATAACGTAAACTAATATTATAAATACTAATATTATAAATTTCTACATTAATTAAACTAATATTTATATCATATATATGTATGTTATAAAGATTGGTACCTCAACAGGGTTAACCCGTTGAGTTTGCTTTTGCGCTCAGCGACTTAACTGCTGGCCTTGGAACATAGTCTTCATGTCCTGAAGTCAAAATTGAAGACTTGAACAAAATTTTGTTTATTACGAGCATCGACCTTCTAAGGTCGATGATTACGAGGTAGCAGAGTCAGAAACGCACGTCCTGTATACGCGTATTGAAAACGCATAGCAGTGCGTAGCTGGGGGTCTATTGTGATTTCACGCTTTCGAAGTTTTCGACCGAAGTTTGAACGAACGAAACGCTAAACCCTACTCTGGCTTTCCTTCGTTCGGAGCTCTATATATCAGGTATTTCGATTACTTAAAAGGTGAGATATTGTTATCGTGAAATGTGACGGCCGATCCCCAACTATCTCTACTCAAAATTTATACTTCGATCGTTATCTCGTGCAATCGGAGTAGTTTCAAATGTCAAATGATTTTCGTGGTAAGAATCTACCGAAATATCGTCTAAAACTTCATTTTTAGTGTTTTAGGAGTAGATTCCCGGGGTACGAAGCACGCGTTTTCATGACGAACTCGCGTTTATTTATTTCATACAACATGAATACGCGCTGATAAAACGCGCCGAAAATACGCGTTTACTAGCGTGTAAACGCATTACGACCTTAGTGATTATTTTAAAAAATAACGATTAGTTTTACTACCGTCAATAATGTTGTGATGTTTTATCTCTCTTCCACCTTTTCAATTCCCACGAAGCTTTTTCGATATCGTTACCACTAATATCTGATATGAAATATGTTTGTTTTCAATTGAATACATTCAAAGTTAAAATAAACCGACGGCTTTTACATTAAAATTGTATGATGCTATATTTTTATTGAGAACACTTTATTTTTTACAAATTTCCTTGAATTAAAATGAGTACAATTTTACTTATAAGATACTCAGAAATATTTACATAAGTTCGAAAGAGACCGCAATGTCGAATAATGACGCCATTGTTATATAGTGGTACTAGCTGGTGCCCGTGAGTTGTGAGTAGATAAAAAGTATGCTAAATTTTAATCCGGCATATAAGTAATGCCAAGTTTCAATAAAATCCGTCCATTTGTTACGTTTGAGGCGCGTGTAGACTGACAAACAGACAGACAAAAATTCAAAAAATGTTGTTTATACTTTGTCTAAAATGTTCGTACTTTACATCACAATGATATTTTTCAAAAAATTAGAAATATGTAGATGTTTAAATACAGTGTATAAATGTATAGAGTATGTATAGAGAGAGAGCAATATCACAGTGAACTCTATACTTATGATTTAAATATTAGATATTTTTGTAATTACATATATTTAATTTAAAAATATAAAAATACTAATTTTTCACCTGCACCTTTAGCTCCTAATTAAAAATATACTGAAATTTATTTTAAAACAAACTCAAAAGTACTTCATTTTCGTCTGATGTTTTCTAAAAAAATAAAAATGCCGCCACTTATCCAATAAATTTAACGTTCCCGAGATCAAAGCGCAGGATGGTATCAAAATGTTTTTATGTTTGTAAAACATCCAAAACAAAATCAACACACCACTAATGGTTCTAAATAATACTTAAAATAGCTGGTTCGAAATGATTTCATGAAACATAAATTCATTCTTAATAGGAGAGAATACCCATGTCTCTTTTTAAACAAACATGATGGCGTCGTAATGGAAAAAATACCTTGTTCTTTGAGGTATACAGTTCATATTCACGTGAATTTTGCTAGTGTAATTTTGTAAATTTACGTTTAAGGCCTATTTCTGACGAACCGGAAGTCTCGTGGTGCATCCAGTAACCGTAACCAGTCCATTATTTCGTCCACTGCTTGACACAGGCCTCGTTATGCATATGGACTTGTGCGTGAGGGATATATGGCCACGCTGGCCAAGCGGGTTGGCGAGTCCACTCTTTTAGAAGTGGTGTAGTACCTCAGGGTTTTTTTTATCAATTAATTTGTTGTGGTTCTAGATATACTAGACTAGACATGTAGGTCATATTTACGGAAGGACCGATAACCGATGGGGTAGACGAGTCCTGGGGTGGAGGCCACGTACCGGGAAGCGCAGTGTGGGACGCCCACCGACCAGGTGTACCGACGATTTAAAGAAATTCGCCGGTGGTGGTTGGATGAGAAGAGCCGAGGACCGTGTGTGGTGATGAGCCTTGGAAGAGGCCTATATCCAGCAGTGGAGAGATATAGGATGTTAGTATGGTATGGTAATACTACATTACATTAAATTATATTGTCCTTGGATAGGGCTCGTAAAGCTCTACAAATTTTAACTAAACCGTTTTTGTTACTGGCGCCGGACATAAGCGTTATTTATTATTGATTCCACTAATGTACTGAGTAGGATGGTGCATGCTGCAAGCCAACAGCCTGGATTGCAGGGCGCCTTCGGCTAGCCTCATTACCCCTCTCTCACAGAAGACTACCTTGAAATATACTCCATTTCACATTTTACCCTATTCCATAATGTACCTACATGCGTGTTTAGGTAGTGAGTGAGATATGCCAGAATCCATTTCCATCCCATTCTGTCCTATCCCTCCCCAATTTCCCAATCCTTTCTCCATTCCTTTATATCGAAAGGTAGTCAGTACTTCTGGCGGCGTACCAACGTTTGTCGTTCTGGACTGTAGTTGGCATGTACCACGGCTGTCCATGGGCGACAGTATCCATTTACCACCAGGTGAACTGTATGCTTGTTTGCTGCCTATTTTAAAAAAACAATATGAAAAAAAATCTCCGCGAGCGCAGTCGATTCCAATAGGTATTTTTTTGATTAAAATGCGAATTAAATTTAAAATAGCTTCGCCATACACCGGACAGTAGCAGGTTTTCAATCACCAGCAAAATTTACAAATCGACATTAATAAGTCCACTTTAAATTTTATGTCACTGCATGCTGTGCATAATGCGTAAAGGCTTGCAGCATTGCGTCAGTTTCATAGCTTATTACTGCATTATGCATTTTATATAGATGTCAACACTTAACCAATTGTGATCAAAACGCGCATACTTAGACTAAGCGCAGAATGCCGCCATATCTGTTTTTCTTTGCAAATTTTTGTTTCTTATACTTATTACGGTAGTTATGCGATTTTTCCTCGCAATTAACAATTTCGAAATCATAATCCAAATCACATCTGGTCAATGTCGACCACCTGGGTCACATGTCGAAGATGTCGCCCAGTAAAATGATTGTAAGTTTATTGGCGATAGAAGAATTGGTCTCTTTGGGAGTACACGAAAAATGCAGTCTTATGTTTTAATTTGATTACTAGCTGAGCTAGCAAGCTGATTACTAGACGTTGTCCTGTTCAAATTTCAATAATACAATAATTTCAATAAGTTCATACAAAAATCCCATAGAAAAGAGCACTTTCGGTTTTTTCCGAATTTTCCAATTTTCCGGGCAACTTTTCCAATTTTTCTCTCCCTAAAAACCTTATTCGGACTATTACTTTTACTTATTTAAAAAAAAAATAGCGAAAATGTCCAGCCGTTCTCAAGTGATGCGCTTACCAACGAACAGCATTTAATATTTATTTACATAGATAGGATTACACAAACAATTAACATAAACACTGAAGTTTAATAAACTATCAGTATTAAACCACAAAAACCGAAATACACGATTTTTATAATAATTAAAAGAAAAAGTTAAGCTTCACTCCTCGAGCTCCAGCCATAGCTTGTAATAGTCAACGTTAACTAGAGAGCGCGGTGATAGTCTAGGGGTATACGAGTATACTCGACTCACATTAGTGTGATCGTGAGTTCAAATCCTCGGCGCGTACCACTGAGATTTTTTTTTTAAATTATCACTAGCTCGGCGGTGAGGGAAACAATCAAGAAATAAAAAAATCTGGAGTATGTGGTCCAGCTCTACGCACCGGGCCCGCGTGGTGGATTACGGCCCGAAACCCATAGTGATTCACTAGGGGAGGTCTGTGCCGTGCAGTGGGACGTTATAGGCTGATACAAGTATTATACCTACATTAGAAATTCAAAGTAAATTTTAGAAAATCGGGAGCGAGAAAAGACAGACCGTTATTTTTTTTCTTTTTCGCTGCATTGACGCACTTAGTTGAAATGACAGCATTTTACGCAAGAATATTCTAGTACTTTTCCTTTTATTGTGTTATTTTTAAGGACGCGAATGAAGAGGATTTGTTCGAACGAGGGAACCTAAATGAGAACAATGTGCCGAAAGCAAACGTTTGAGCGATTGTTTATGAGATTTAATTAATTTTTACTAAATTTAATTTTTTGTTTCTTTATATTCGATAATTAATTTCTGACGTCACTAATCATCGTCATTATTTCCATCCTATTGGGAGCCTTGAGACGTGTCTGTATTGAAACGTGAGGTGACATAGCCCGATGTTATGATACGGTACAGTATGGTACAAAAAGGCGTAGGTAACTCGTCCGACCGGTTGAACTACGGTGACGTCATTTGGCACCCCATTCTATCAAAACGAAATACAATAGAATAATACTAATATATCACCCCATTATATTTATTACTATTTTTTTGCCCGTAACTGCGCCTGCGTTCTCTCTGTCTCACGGAAACCTTTTAATTTTGTATATCCTACGTCCTGTTCGTGTGGAAATGTAAATCTACAAAGGTAAACAGCGCATTCTCTAACGTCATTCTCGGCTGATATTGACATGTATCGCGGAAGTCCATGGGTAGAGGGGATATGATATTTCGGATCCGGATTATACTGAATTATATTGAATAAATAGATACTCTTTCATCGGTTTCGTTTACAGATACATACAGATATGAAATTATTTCGAATATGGTTTCGTATACGATTTCGGTTACGGATATGTTTTTAATGAACTTTTTAAGAAATTTATTACTAACTGAAACCGAAGAAAAATAAAACCAAATAGGTTGCAAATTTACTCTCATAAAAATACGATTGCAAGCAGCAATAACTTGTCGAAACTCGTCTCGTTTAGGTTAGGGGAACAGCAATGAATAAAGTTATTTGTAATAACATCCGAATCATTTATTTCGGTTTCTGTTTCGAATATTTTTTTAATTCGGATATCCGATAGTTTCGGTTACGGAGCTCCATGACATCCCTAACTCATCTGCCATATTATTTCTGTAAAAAAAACAGTAGTCTTATAAATTCACTCAGATGGATTAGTATTTTCAATAAGTCAAAAACAATAAGTCAAGATCATGGCGATAACGATATATGGACAGATACAGTAGTTCTAAAACCGTGATCACATTCGTGGAAGCAGTCACATGTGACCGCATTAATAAACTCCAAATAGGTTTGCGACGTCTGTCGAGTCGTGTTGCATTTTTTAAGTTTACTCGTTGACAGTTTAAATTGTTGTTTGATTCATTGTACTTGTACATTTTGTGAGTATTCAGGACTGAAATAAACATTGTAAATTATTACAATTTCGTCATTTATTGTCATAGAATATTACATTTTAAAGCCGCCATAGTCTGTCTATAGACAGTCTATAGACTATCTATAGACAGCTGTCTATAGACAGAAGACCGCAGCCGAGCAAACAGTCCACCTGGTGGTAAGTGGATACTGACACCCGCGGTACATTCCAACATTAGTCTAGAATCAAAAGCGTTGAAACGTCCTATAAATTCACGTCTCTAGATATTTAGAGAAACAGTTGGGAAAATTAAAATACGAAGTATTTCGGAATGAGGAGTTCTCTCATCCCCATTGGACCTCCTAATCCTACTTGAGGAATGAGGATTCAAGAGTCACGTTTGTTACTTTATACTTTCCATTCGATAGGATAAGAGGAAATAGAATAAGATGGGATGGGAATTGGCTCCACCATATCAAACTCACTACGTATATTGAGGAAGAAGGATAAGGTGTGAAATTTTACGGTAGCACATTTTACTTTTCTTTTTCTGTACTTTCAGCTAAGTCCACAATCCTTGTCCCTCTTGGTTCTATCTTTAGTTTCTCTCTTCTAGGACGTTGCTTTTCTCATGTTTCATATTGTAAATCGCCCGGGTCTGAACGCGAAAAATTAATGGTTTTTGTTAACATTTTATTTCTATTCGATGTTTCCGCACAGGTTACACCAGCCGTGGTCACGTGTTAACTAAAGAGGCGGGTAATTCATGATGGGAGCTGCGAGCAGTTTTACCAACTACCCACATTACATCTTCACATTCGGAAAGACTGCCACACTACACTTATGTGAGCACGACTGGTGTACCTCGTGCCGAAACGTCGAGTAGAATTTTACGCGTTCAGACCCGGGTGATTTACAATATAAAATGTTTACAAAAAGCGAATGTTTAAAAAGTTATATTCTCTCATGTTTTTAAGACCTTACACACACTCAATCTCTCCTGCGGCCTGCCTCGTGGTCTCGAAACTCGAATTCTTTTACATCTTCCTTGACTGCGCGGCGACAATCCGATCTGTTGCAGGCAAGCTTCTACCCTGGTAAAAATTATACCTTACTTCGAGACCAGATCCACCAACGAAATATCATTTGTATTCATTATAAAGCGACTCCACATCTTTTCCTAGACTATAAACCGTCAGAGCATTTAAGTTTTTATTATATATTGTTATAAAGCATATTTTCGTACGGCTTAAAAGCTTTTTGATGTTGAAGTAACTGAACGGGTGGGAGGGAATCAAATGGATGGCAAAATTAGCAAAAATGTTATTTAGCTTTTATTCTATTCAAAATACATTATTGCATGCATTCGTGTTTCTCAGAAATGGAAACGTTCATTGAAATTGTATATATGGTTTCGGTGTTCAAAGGAAATATACACTTTTGTACGCTTGACAATTCCTTATAAATTTCGTTTTTGTCGATACTCACGTGACAGGAGAATCAAATTACAAAGACTTACAGAAAGAAATAAGTACAACGAGTTTGGTTTTCAGAATTGGATACAGTTATGCGTAACTATTCCAAGCGGGAAATTTTATATATTTGTTTTTTTTCGCCATTCAACTCAATTTAGCGTAATCCTTAAAAGATCATAAAAGATTTTAACTTATATTTAAACGATATTTTAGTAGTAGTCCAAGCGCCTTCTAAAATAATCTAGTATAAACACAAATACAAAATCTTCTTTCCTGTAAAATTTCATTTATGTTGTAGCGGTTATGCAGAGTGGTATCCAATTATAGTTTGGCTTATAAAATGTGGTACAACGCTACGAAATCTTTTACGTGGCTACATTATTTTAATTATACCATCAGCCCGTGTCTGCCGATTGCTGTATTTAAGCAAATCACTAGAGGGTTTCGGGCCATAATCCACAAGGCGTGGCCAATACGGATTGGTGGCTATACAATATGCTACATTTTTCAATTTCTGAAACATGCTGGTTTCCTCAAGATGTTTTCTAACAACTCCGAACTAGCGATTTTTTTTCAAATTATAAATACTTATGTAGAAACTCAGTGGTACGGATAATACTCTTAATAGTATTTAAGTTGGATTTATAGTGTAACAAAAATGTCTCGATACTCGCGATTTGTTTGTTGTTTCTTTCGTTTTATATACGATTTATTGATTATATTGATTTTTAAATGTACAGATCATAATAAATTGTGTAATTGTTGGAAATGATTGTTTAAAGTAATGAATAATATTATGTACCTACCTATCCATAAATGCATAATTCTGATGTAAATCTAACGTAACCAGCCATTTTAGCATACACTGTTGGACAGTCCACAGTTTATTGGCGAGTCCACTATTTTAGAGATCATCTTGTAACATTTTGCTGTTAAAATTGAAGCGGCTTTTAATTTGTTTTGAGTCTTCTATATAGAAATCAAGTCTAAACGTCTTAATATCTTCAGAGACAAAGTTACTTGCGACTCCAGCTAGAGAGATTCCAACTTTCGCACCTAAACTGTAGATGTTCGGAATTGGCACACACTGTCTTGGATTATCATATTGGACTGCTTGCATCTCTGTTGTCAATAGATACGAAATTTTAATATAGTGATCCAATAGAGAACGGAATGTCATTGGCACATTTTCATTGAGCTTGTGAATTTCTGGATGCTGAAACTGCATTAGTTTGTTTAAATTGTAAAAGGTTTCAAATGCATATTCCAAAAATTCCACATACAACTTGTATGGATTTTAAGCATCTACCAAATGTTATCAAATGTCTGCAAGCGATCTGTGTAAGTGACTCTAACAACAAGTCAAACCGAAGTCTAACCACAGCTGGACGCAGCGAATGCCACTTGGTCTGGCACTGATGCAGAAGTTTGTGAGGCTTGAGATTCAGGAAGTCTTGAAAATCCTTGATAGATTCAACTCGCTTTGGACTGTTATGAAAGTTATACACCTCTCTCACTAAGCCTTTTGGTTTACGTGATAATTCCAAGCAGGGATAAGAAAAGCACACGGATGGAATGTGTGGCAGATAAACTTGATTACAAACAAATTCGTTATATCTGCAATAAATCTTGTTGACAGAGAATTGTGCTGGCCCATCATAGTGTTAGCTCCGTCGGCAGCAAATCCCACCATATTTTCTTTGTATGCGATACTATTCTTTGTGAAGACTTTCACAATGTAAAGTGTGTCAGCTGTCCCACCTTGAATAGCCACTAAGCCAAGAAATGCATCAATCACTTTGTAATACTTGTAAGTAGAAGCTTACAACAAGACATGTGTTTAATACATTCTCTGTCTGTGCTTTCATCTACTAGTGGGGTACTAGTATCTACTAATACTTTCATTGTAGGAGGAGAGTGCATGCTGTATTCTCACAGCCGCTGGGCGCACTAGACTGGCCACATACCCCTTGCTGGGTTCAAGCCAAGTCCTAGAAACAGTTACTTCCAACTAATGCAGATTAAAACGCTGTATTATCCATAATTATTTAGACGTTAACTATCTTTGCAGCTTAATATACAACTATTTAGAATTTTGGCATTATAATTAACAAAAAATAATCTGAAAGAAATCCCCATAATATCTACACATCACAATATTACGATTTTTGACTTTCCGGTAATTCCCCAAAAACGAAGTTCGGTGTAGCTATTATATTTTGCTGAAGGAATAGAAAACTAATAATTGAGGAAAATATCTAAGTATATAAACAATGTGCGAATGGTGAAAATCTGTATGAATGAACTCTTAATTTAAAATCTGTAACTCATGTTAAGAATCTGTATAAATACCGATAAATCTGTATATCTGGCAGCACTGCACCGGAGCCCCACGGGAGGCGAGGCACGGGGTGAGCTTCGTGAGGGACGAGGTACACGTCCCACAATACCCTTACTAGAACACACTTAATTAAACACTTAATTTAAAACTAAACACTCATAACACGAAAGCTGTATTTAACCACTTTAACTTAAACAAAATTTTCAACTTAACCAAGTAATAACTTAATTTCGATAAAAAAAAGTTTACAAAATGCAGTATTATAAAACAATTTTCAACCACATAAAAGCAAATCTTCAAGACTCTCAAACGAAATTATTTTTAAAAGCTACCAAATTTAAAGTGACGTAGGCGCTTTCGAGGGTAACTAACCGCAAAAAAAACAAAATTATTTTGAGACCGAAACATACACTCTGTTTAAATTAAGCTAAGCCCAGCGTGTTTGATGTGTAAACAAGCCAGACTGCATCCACTTAGATAAGGTAACAATTTCTCTCAAAAAATACACGCCATAGAGTTTAATTTTACAACAGGACGAATATGTAGAAATGGCAGACCATTTACTCTTTGGTCTGCTTTTTTGCGATGAATTACTTGTTAAGCGTTCTTGTTCTGGCTTCAAGAGCGAAGTTTAGTGATATTTTTATGCTTATTGCTTTTAAATCTTTCTCTTCAAAAAATATATTTTATTCTAACAAAACGACTAAAACCGACTTTTTTTTTTAAATTTGGCGATTCATTTATGAAAACATTGGGTACGTATATATTATAGTTTAAACTGCTTTTTTAATTAATGAATAAATCTAAATTTCGAGATAATACGATTTACGGCATTGTTAAACTGAGGTTGCGATATGTACAAAATAATTTATTTCAGTTATATATTGACATTAGGACTGTAGAAATTGCGCCATCTATCTTTATTTTCAATTTCGTTAAAACCTTACAACTAGGTAGATTGTAATCCAGATCAACACATAGGTTACTATTCAAGTAGACCAAGCGAACGAAGTCGCGGGCAACAGTTAGTATAAATGTAATTAGCCTAAATTACTGGATATAAGCCTTTCCCAAGGCTCACGATCATACATGATCTTCAGCTCTTCTCATCCAGCTACCACCAGATTCCATTATATAATTATAAATTACATTGTATTTATTGTCATGTAATTATAAACGACAATAACATGTCGAACAAAACTGACATAATAATATCGCAAACTGATCGCAAACTCTCGTTTCTCATCAGGGTAGTTAATTACTTTTGATCCAATTCCTCCCCAAATCACCTGCCTTTGTTACGAATTCCCTTATTTCCTTGGGGATTAGGGGATGTTACATACAACGACTCTAATATTTATGTAATGACACAGACTAAAATTGATTGTACAGAAGCTTTGAATATACTGTTACTTAGAAAAGTTTTCACGTGTGGTTTTTCTTGCGTGTGGTTCTTTTTTCATGGTTGTCAGTTCTATGAGTAAAGTGACATAGTTAATTGTTGTACGTTATTTTTCTTGTCTTTATGCACTTTTGTAGCTTCATTATATAAGTTTTCAGAGCATACCTCTTAAGATTTCGGAGAGTATCGGGATCCTTAGTGTCGACATCTCCAGCAAAGTCGAATTTAGGGGTCATCTGGAAAATAAGGCCAATATGGCCTCCAAAATGCTCGGTGTGCTGAACAGAGCGAAGCGGTACTTCACCCCCGAGCAACTCCTTATGCTTTACAAAGCTCAGGTGAGGTCCCATATGGAGTATTGCTCTCATCTCTGGGCCGGCGCACCGAAATACCAATTGGACCCATTTGACTCCATCCAACGACGTGCTGTTCGTATTGTTCGTATTGTCGACGATCCCACTCTCACGGGCGGTTTAGAATCCCTCAGCATTCGGAGAGACGTTGCATCTCTCTGTGTATTCTACCGCCTGTAGAAATGAGGAATGCTCTGAAGAAGTGTTTAATATAATTCCCACCTCGGGTTTCTACAACCGCATCTCCCGTCACAGAAGTGCGGTCCATCCGCATTTTCTCGATACGGAGGTGTCGCGCACTGTTCGGTCCAAAAATTATTTTATACCAAGAAGCCGTAAGCTGTGGAACGAACTGCCTCAAGAGGTCGTTCCATTAAGCTACGAGATGGGGTTCTTCAAGAGAGCTGTGAATACGATTTTGCAAGGTCGGCGGCGCGCCCGCATACCACCTGGTGTTGCAGGTGTCCATGGGCGGCGGTAACACTTACCATCACGTGGGATCGGTTGCTCGTCCGCCCACTAGTCTATAAAAAAAAATGAATTTCATTGGCCCAATAATAATACACAAACTATAACACAATATAACACTACACAAAATAACAGGATAATGTAACGCTTCATGTTTGTACATCTATAATATCATATCTATGCACAGCCACTCGTTAAAAGAGAAACACAAAAGACAAAGGAATTGGATCCATTGAGTGTCTCAAAGAACAGATGTCACATAAGATTAATTATATTAGTTATGAAAGCTTAGCAACTGTTAAATTTAAAAATATTTGGATAGCTTGTCTGAGCAGACATTATACTAATATAATAAAGAAGTAAAATTGTGTATTTGTAGGTATGTTGGGGGTAATCTCTAGAACTGAGGAACCGATTTCAAAAATTCTTTCACAAATAGGAAGCTACATTATCCGTGTTTAATATAAGCTATATTTTATTTTGCAATTTAAAAAAAAAATGAAAAAAATAAACTTATAAACCAAAGCGAAGCGAGGGCGGGTCGCTAGTTTCAGTATATTTTCTGTACATTCGAGCAAGAGACTCATTGTAAGAAACATTATTCCAATACTGAATTAGATACCTATTTAATTCATAATCCAAACCTACTTCCTGACCTATATACTTTAATAAAACATAAGAAACGTCTGGAAAGTTTACATGCAATCTTAGTCATTCTGGGAGAAAATTGCTTGCATCGTAGAAATATCTATCTCGGCCCGATCGATCGTATTCCGCCTCGAACGTTCCAAGCTGATTGGTAGAGCTCAAACAAATGGATCGGGAAAAATCTAGATCTATCTGTACACCAAGTACTATAAATAAATTGTGTTAAGAGGATTGTATCAATACAAACAGTAACGTTTAGAAATAAATGTACCGCCTGTCCTTTTAATGATTTCGTGTGTATAGTGGCGAGGGATTGTCCACTCTTTTAGAGGTGGTGTACTTCCTGAGGGCTTGTGGCAACGGCTTTGTAATCCCTAGTTGCATTTTACGACACACGGGAAGAGATGGGGTAGATATATCGTCACCTGCGTCAGGTATTAAGCCCAAGTCAAGAGGAGGCCCGTTTCTAGTGGTGGACGACACAGGGAGTATCTGATTACGAGACTATCTGAGTCTGCGGCTCTGTCGGGCGATAGTGCGACTCTGTGTGCACACTTTTCAGTTATCCGTTTACAAGTATTTCTGAGATACTAGTCACGCGTCCGTTTACAGTTTCCGGACGCGTCCGTCGCCACGACCTGCGACAATGTGTGCCATACAGCGCTTTTTAAATGTTTGGTAATAAGCTGAATTTGTTACAATAAAACATACTTATTTGTTGAATTTGGTTCATTTTCACATACCTACAAATTATTTTCTCGTTTTAGGTAACTAAAACATTAACATCGCAGTCCGACGCACAATGGTTCCTTGTTGAAAATTGATGGATAAAGAAACAAATGTCAGAATTTCGATGTTTTAATCGAGAAGAACATTTTTTCTCAAATTGATTTAATTTGGCAGAAATTTGGCTTGAATTATATGATTATTGAATTATTATAATAAAAAAAGTTGTATTATTTGTCGTTCAAAAATAATCAGATAGAAATTCTGATTTTAATTCCTATATCCACCGATATTCAATATGGAACCACTGTGCTACGTGCGGTGTGTCTTAATGAATAACAATGTCACTCAACAAACTGCATGAAATGAACGAGTTACCGACAATGTTTACCATTCACAATAGCTTTTTTTTTATTTTTTTTTATAGACAAGTGGGCGGACGGGCATGCGGTCCCACGTGATGGTAAGTGTTACCGCCGCCCATGGACACCTGCAACACCAGGGGGCATGCGGGCGCGCCGCCGACCTTGCAAGATCCTATTCACAGCTCTCTTGAAGAACCCCATATCGTAGCTTAATGGAAATACCTCTTGAGGCAGTTCGTAAACAAATTGAAAAGTTTTGGTTTTACCGTTTCGATACAAAAGACAATACGTCACTTCAATTATTAACCCGATCGTGTCGTTTTTAATTAGCATTTGCAAATTATATCTGTCACTTTGTATTGTATTGTAAATAGGACAGTTGTATAACGAAGTACGATATATTTATAAATATATTTTATTGTATCGACCAATCGGACGGTCGCACAAATACAAACTCCTTTGCAGATTATTAAATAGGCGGTTAGTTAGCGTCAACGGTAACAAACCTATTCATTCAGTTAGAGACATACAGCAACGAAAATGAACTTTAAAATCCCGGCAATAATTCGCTTAGGAACGCTCAAAAAGCTTGTAGTCGTGTGGACTGTCAGAGGGTGCCACAACTTTGCACTGATTTCCTTTATTTCAATAATATTTAAGTAATTATTTTTTAAACGGACACCTTGTTAACCGAAGCCAATGTTAACACACCGGCCATGTTTAACTTTTTACTACAATTATCAGAGAATCATGAACGGAATCGATGTTTTTTTATTGTAGGAAGATAGCAGACGAGTAAACAATCCACCTAGTGATATTGTCACCTATGGACATCCATGACACATGCCAACATTAGTCCAGAACAGCAAGCGTTAGTTAGACCCCGGAAGTGTAGCCTACCTTTGGAGATTTTAGAAGTGGATTTGGAATATGGGTTGGGAATGATGAGAAATAATAACATGAGGGAAGGACTGCTAACTATTTATACGTGGGCTTCTTAAATATAGTGTTTAGATGTCGACGTTCGTTGTTTCCAACAGACTGATGTTACTGTCGTAAAAGTGCATTGTTTTAACGTCAAAGTGAACTGATGTAAAAATACAAAGTGAAACTCTGAACATAATTAAGAACTTCTACGACTATAGAAAACTAAACCGGAATACAAAACGGTCTCATCAAATAAACAAAGTTTCGGTCCATACGAAAAAGGCAACTGCAACAAAGTTACTAATTAGGGGCGATGCGGGTTAAATGTAAATGTAGAGCCAGCCTGGGAACTCATCGGCAACTATAACTGCATAAATATTTAACACTTGTTGAATTCCTTTACGGAATTAAACGAATTTTAACAATAATTTATGCAGTTTCTAAGTATATTTTTGTCAGTATATGTTAATAGATTCACATGTATACACTTAATTAATACAGAGTGTCAGTACGTGCAACCACGCAGTGATGCGACCATGCGGTGATACGACCATGCGGTGATGCGACCATGCGGTGATGCGACCACACGGTGATGCGACCGTGCGGTGATACGACCATGCGGTGATTCGACCATGCGGTGATGCGACCACGCGGTGATGCGACCGTGCGGTGATACGACCATGCGGTGATGCGACCATGCGGTGATGCGACCACGCGGTGATGCGGCCACGCGGTGATACGACCATGCGGTGATGCGACCATGCGGTGATGCGACCACGCGGTGATGCGACCGTGCGGTGATACGACCATGCGGTGATGCGACCATGCGGTGATGCGACCACGCGGTGATGCGGCCACGCGGTGATACGACCATGCGGTGATGCGACCATGCGGTGATGCGACCACTCGATGATGCGAACACGCGGTGATACGACCACGCGGTGATACGACCATGTGGTGATGCTACCATGCGGTGATGGGACCACGCGGTGATGCGACCACGCGGTAATGCGACCACGCGGTGATGCGACCACGCGGTGATGCGATCACGCAGTTGTTAATCTATTATGATAACCACCGTTTTTATAGTTCACTGACAATATCTATGGCCTGCAAATATCACAGGATAGTTTTAGCAGCGAATTGGTAGGACCTCTTCCGGCTTTAGCAAATACAGCCGTTAACCCGTTTGGCCAGCATGACGTTTAAATGCGACATGTATGAACATGTATGAGGAGGTCCAAGTCCTGCAGTGGATTCCGAAAGGCTGATTGCATTGCATTGCTTCAATCTAGACATTATCTTCTCTGCCCTCTTTGCAAATGACACCGCCCTCTACCTACGAAGTGTTTCTCTACGCCTTCAACGCGCAATCATCGCCCTAGGCACATAGAGAAAAATGCAGCCATGTGCTTCCCTTTTCCCTTGGGTGGCCATGGTAGCTCTAGGCCACGTCTCTACCTAACTTTCTTTTCTCCTAACTCCTCCTAATTCCTCCCTTACTCGCCCTAACTTATACATGTCCGATGACTCTTGAAATGCCAGGCCAAAGAATTTAGCCAAGCCGAAAAAAAATCAATATCTTCTCTTTTCTCATAAATTTATTCATAGCCTGTGAAGGATGCTTGTTCCTCCTCGCGGGAAAGTATAACAGAGTAAATAGTAAAAAGTAAGACAGTTCACAATCAGTGAGCAGTATATATATTATTGAAAGAAAATTATACTAATTTTTAAGTACACTAATAAATCTGCTTCTATCCATTTATTCCATTTCGTTAAAACGTTCCCTAATAACTAATGATTATAAAAGTCTGAGACTACTTCGTTAATGAATGTTAAGTTCGCTGAAGTAGCAATAATAAAATCTGAGGAATATCTGTATCTACGATAATAATACATTAATATAATAGTCGTGTCTGTTTGTAGCAAACGATATCAGCGGTTAATGTTCTACTGCATATAGAACATAATTAGGGAGTTTCGGGTTATAATCCACCACGCGGGCCCAATGCGGATTGGTGAATACGTATGTTCCAGACTTCTTAATTCTCGAACGCGCTGGTCTCCTTACAATGTTTTCTTTATCGCCGGGCCGAGGATTAGAACTCACGACCTCACGACTGAGATGCTATCACGCTGCAATCCCGCAGCCGCTAGACGGATACGAACCTCTCTTGCAGAAGACTAGCATATCGGTAGTTAATGAGTTGATATGCCAGATCCCGTTCCCACAACCCATCCCCCCTCAATTTCCCAACGCATTATCTAAATACATTCCTAAACCTCCATAGGTAAGCAGCACATCCGGGGGCGTGCCAACGCTTATCATTTTGGACTGATGTATCGCGAATGTTCATGAGCGGCCGTATCCGCTTACCACCAAATGTACTGCCTGCACGTTTTCCACCTTCTTTATATATAGATATATATTACCTTTATGTATACTGTACACCATTCACTTGTGATTAAAATAATTATTTTCTCTCTAACCAAAGGTTGTCTGGCAGAAATCGCTCTTAGCGATAATTCCTTTTGTCCATTTTTATGTCTACAATGTGTGTTATTTTTTTTGTTTTGTTTTTGGTATGCAATAAAGAGTCTTATCTATCTATCTATCTATCATATTTCTATAAAAAAATATTCTTATACAAAAAGTCGAATTCCACATGGAAGAAGTCGCAGACAAAAACTAGTTAAGAAACTGATATTGGAAATGGAGGAGAAAAGAGGAGAAATATATTAATTTACAGGTCAATAAGTAACTTCTCAATCTCCAAGATGCAACTTTGTATAACTTCTGAGTGGTAATATCCGTAACTCACTGCCTGTACTGTCGGCAGGAAAATTTGTTTAATTTATCTACATATTTCGTATTGCAATGCAATGCTAGGCCAGCCAAGCCTTTCAGTATCAAGCGCTGGACACGGGCCTTGTCCTGTGCTTGAGGGATGTAAACGCCACGCTGCACTATGAGTAATATCGCGCAGTTTCGATACTAGATACTGCAATATAGATACTATAATATAGATACTACAAAAACCTCCAGGGTTTAACCGTAGCACTGAAGCCGTTCCTTAAATATAACTTACTATCCCACTTATTGTTTTAAAAGTTTTAATTTGTCGTAATTCATGTTTTTCCTGCAGCTTGATAGACAGTTCATTGGTTAAATCAGGTAACATATAGATATTGCCTCATTTTTTGACCATGTAAATTATTAACTTTGGGTAGTTCATAATTGATGTTTGTCCTTTTCTGGCGTAAATAACTGGGCCTTACAATTTTAGTCAATTAATGTCTATTTTGCTGTTCCTCAATAAGGATGGATAATTTTGCCCTATTGAAAACATTAACAAATTTGCAGTATTTAAACAAACTGTTGTAGTTGGTATTTTTATGTTAATTTTTAACTTTTTTTGGAACTATTAATTTCAACAATTGAATTTGTATTCAGTATATGCTTTTAATATAGTTTCAATATGTTCTTCAATAGGCACTTATCCCATAGCTGACAGCAGAATCCACTAGGGCTAAATATAACAGTCTACAATAAGTGTACTGTACGGCATTTTATATCTTAAAATAGAAATGTGACATGTATCTTAAATATCCTAAAATTAACATGACATCTTAAAATAGTGACAATGTATTTGTTATGAGCTACCATAATCGAAATAAGCAATTAAAACTGCTACGATGAGGTCTTTTTACCGAAAAGCTTGCAATCGACATACCTTGCATATAATTATTCGGTGGTTTCTGAGGCATGTCTGTTTTTCACAATATAAATAGACAAAAATCTTTTAGGCCCCTTTTGTATTTGTACCTACAGGTATTGAATAAACACTTAATCATTCCATGTTATACTTAGTTACTAATGACATTAAAAAAATTAATTATGTTTGTCCTAATGCTATTTCTTCGTCATTCGACATTAATATCATCGATCAACAACGATACATTAATCGATAATTAGCATGCACATTACACTACAGATAAACAAGAACATAACAACAATAGGAAGAAAAAAGAAAATCATAATTGAATAACACAATCACATAACTAAATTGATACAAACAAACGAAAACAATTTAATAATTACTGCGCATGAACGCTTAGTAAGTCCTCCGTGGTCACCGGACGCACTCTCCTGTCCCTTTCTCCACGCTACCTGTCTCGCTCTCTGTTACAAGGGTCGGTCGCCCGCGCACCGTATGTTAATTCCGTCTAATATCTAAAAATATTAAAGACACTTTAAAACTATTATTTTTACAAATATTCTATTGCGATTTAATTGCTGACGGTACTACCATTACTTCTGATACTGAATGCTTGGTACGGTTATTGCCGTCGTCGTAGACGGTAAGCGATGTGGTATGTAGTAGGTAGTTTTATTAATATTGATTTTCATGATAAAATGTAATTATGTCTATATAAACCTTAACTGGCTCCTTTATTCGTTCACTGCTGGACATGGGTCTGTTCATGCACATTGTCTTGGGCATGAGGGATATATGGCCTTAAAACTTAAAGCGGGTTCGCGAGACCACTCATGTCAATTTCTATAAGAGTGGACTCCACTTGGCCAACGCGCCGTTTTAAGGCCACACATCCCTCATTCACAAGACAACGTGCAGAGGAGGCCCGTGTTCAGCAGTTGACGAATAATTAGCTGGATACGTTTACTCTAGACTCAATTAATGAGTAACGCTTAATATATATGAGTCACCTGCCGATCTGCCATCTTTTTAATATAAAAAAAGCGATATGAGTGAAACTAGAAAAAGAAGTTCCATGTAACAAGCTACATCATTCTGCCGCAATGCAAATGCAACGTCGAGAATCCTCGAGTGCTCATAATCCTTCTTCCACAGTGTATGAAAACTCGTCAATTTCATCTCCTTACCACGGAGTACTTTAGATTTTTTCCAGTATTTATTTATGGAACAAGACTTTCTAAACATCAAATCTTTCTAATGGATTTTATATTCTGAATGCTGTCTGGTTTCCAAATAAAATAAAAATAAAGTCAATCTAGCTTTTAGCCTATGTCTCTCTACTAACACTTGAAATTCGTTTGAAACATCGGTTTGAGACTCTCACTGACTTGCGATCCCGCGGTACCCTCGCAAAGCAACGCCCTAAGCCGAGGTCCGTTCCTTCCGCCGGTCTACCGGCAGCGGAGCCCTTACTTAGGCTCATTACTGCACACACTCTTTGCTCCTGGCTGAGCGCCTTCTGCGCTCGCCCTAAACTATACATGTTCGGTGACTCTTGAAAGGCCATTAGAGCCACAAGAATTTAGCCATTCCGAAAAAAAAAGCGATTTGAGAATACATACTAGATATGTTATACAAGCACGTTACAGTTCAGTCCTATGTTCAGTGGCTCTCGAATTCTTTAATTCATATGTATTTTGAAAATGGAACATTCGTATTACGTAGTACTTAAATTTCAAATTTTACTTTTTAATGAACCCCTGCTTATCTGCTTCACCGCCCTTAGAAGTAGCCAACCAAGTTTCTTTGACAAGAAGGTATGATGTGTCACATAGTCTATTCTCATATCGATGGTTTGAAATAACACGAACTTTATAGTCTTACAATGGATTCTCTCGCATACTTCATGTGTATGGATTTTCCTAATTTACATTTGATTATGGTTTAACGTTATGTAAGATCGACGGCTTCGTCATTGGTTCCTTATAATCGACATGTTCTAAGAATAGATTCTAAATTACCTTCTTGAATAGCCTACTGAAATCAATTGGAGGTACAGGGAGACGGCTTTTACTTGAGTGACTGTTTAATAAACCGGGGATATTAACGTTTATTAAATGGTTTATCGTTATTTTTTTTTTATTTAAAAACTTTGTTAAAAGATAGTTGATAAATATGTGTGGAAAACGCGAAAATGTCAAATGTTAATAAGTTCTGAAACGAAGACATTCATCAATGAACGAAATTCATTTTGAATTTTCATAATTAAATTCCGATACTACTTATCGCTCGATCAATAAAAAAGGAGTAATCAACATTTTTTTTAAAAAAAATCCTTAAATCCATACGTTTTTTTTTATATGAAAGCAGGCGGACGGGCGAGTGTCCCACGTGGTGACAAGAGTTACCTGCAATACCAAGAGGTATGCGGGTACGCCGACCTTACAAAATCCTTTTCACAGCCCATAACTTTTTGAATAAAGCTGACCTACAATACATTCACACTTAATTATACGATCGTGCACCTAATTTAAAGTCACATTGAGGCGCTAATGTCAGAGCTAACACGGATATTATTAGGTAATAACGCAAAACGTAGCAATAGCCATGCTATTACGGAATTTACTTACTTAATAATAATTACGGGGTATATTTTAAGTCTCTACTTGTGATGTTCACGCATATACACACGATTTTATGTTCTAAATTCGGTCTCAACACGTCTAATAAAGGTATTAGTTTACCTTTTACTCCTACTCAACACGGCACAGGTTTGCCAGCCGTGGTAACGAGTTGACTGAAGAGGCGACCATCCTCGACTACCCAGTCGAGTGAACAGTTTTATCAACTACTCACATTTGATGTTCACATTCGGAAAGGCTGCGACACACTACACTAACAATGTCCGCGGACATATTTGACGGTAAATCGTAAAGTTTTTTATTAATCACCGTATTCCACGTCGACGACAGTTTATAACAATCTATCCGATTGAAAATTTTAAATTTCTTAATTTCAATCGCTTCACGTACAATCCTGATTGATGTACGTACATCATAGTGACGTTCAGTGGAGAGGGTTTTGGGAGTGCAGAGTTCTATCCAGTGATTAATTCCAGCGTTGAGAATGTGTTCGGCTAGTGCTGATTTACTCGTTTGGCAGTTTGTTACAGCTGCGATGTGTTCCTTGACCCTTTTCGCAACTGTACGCTTAGTTTGTCTCGAATAATAGAAACTACCACAGCTGCAGCACCAATTAAGAATACAAAATGTGTACAAAACGCACAATTTTAAAAAGTTTTAATACACACGATTATTTTTCAGATCCTATTTCAAAAGATATATATATATATATATATATACCTTTATAACTCTGGCCGTATTAGAGTAGATATAGCCTATAAAGAATAAACGTGGTGTATATTTTTCATTTTCTACTAAATAGATTCACAGCCCCATTTCTTCCCGTGGGTCGTAACACGCGATTTAAGTGATACATACCACAAGCCATGACGAACCGCACCACCTCTAAAAGAGTGGACTCGGCAACCCGCTTGGGCAGCGTGGAGTTTTAAGGCTATGCAACCCCTATGCACAAGACAATGTGCCTGAGGAGGTCCATGTCCAAGAGTTGATAATAAAAGGGCCAATGACGACAATTTACAAGATTGAAATTATTCAATAAACCACTTGTTTTGTTTAAAATACTCTACGAGGTCTCTCCGCTTCCCCGTCGATTGTTCGTCCGAAGTGATTTCTGTAATGTCGATAAATTGAAATAAATTTAGAGGAAGAATTGTGGAATTTCTTCAGTTAAAATTTTAACCCATAAAGAAACTCCGTGTAAACTCTCCGTGTCCTCGAAAATATTGTACCAGTAAGTAAATAGGTATGTGGTTTCTCAGCTCGAGTGCTGACGGACAATTTTCCTAAAGGCAATAAGGCAGTAGGGGCAAATTTTCAAATTTCTTTAACCCAAATATACTGTTGTATTTATAAATTTTGAAGCGCCAGAAAATTATAATGTTTACAATCAGGGCCCGAAACCGATTTAAAATTTATCGATATATTTAAGTTAAATCGGTTTTTTACTCGGTTTTGTTTGAACGAACAAACAAAATTTCGATCACTAAATTTTATCACTCATGAACGAAAATTTAACTTGAAACTGGTAACTGGTAACCGTTAAATTGCTTATTATGTTCACATGGACTCCAGATCAATTGAACTTTGATTAATCTAATCCCGAATTTGGTAGAATAAGTCGCTTGTAGCCGGTGAATGAAGAACCACAGAGAGGCAGTCAGTTAGATCGGGTCTAAAATCTCCAGCTGTTTAGCCCATTGTCCCAATCCCATCCCAAACCATTCTATTACATCGAGGAGGAAGTAGAAGTCCTACATCCAATTATAGTTTCTACTCTCTAACCCTAACTCATCCAATAAAAGAAATATTGTGGATTGTAATGGCATTAGGAAAGTTTTTATACTTTTATACCTTTCATCATACGCAGCTCATCCAAGGGGGTCCTGATTTTTGTTGTACTTGACTGTTGTTGGCATGTGTAGCGATGGTTCATTAGTAAGTCTTACCACCAGTTGGACTGTCCGCTCGCCAGACTTCTTTTGTTAAAAAAAGAAAAATCGATTTGTTAAATAAACCGATCTTCAAGCCCTGTTCACAGTATGAAGGAAACGCGTAAATATCGCATTCAAAGTAATCTCAATTATTTAAGGGAAATTCTGTCCGGTAACAGGTGCGTTCAGCTGACATTGACAGAGGATCATGTTGTTATGTACCTCGGCTTTAAGATTTCGCCCAAAACATAATTTGTTTCAGTCGACATTTCTACGCGAATGAATTTTAATTGTTTGCGTTTCGAGATATTAATATAAAAGCTTAAATATTGCGAGCGCGTAATAAACACAAAATATTTATTATAATATATGAATTATATATTAAATATATGAAAGTAATTTACATTTAAACGAGTAGTAACCTATCAATTTCCGAAGCCGGATATTCTATATATATACATATATATATATATACATATATAATAATGCATAACAGAGTACCTAAATTGTTTTCGTAATTTCGTTTTCGCTGATGACAAATTCATCATGGCAGAATTGCTGGAAGATTTAAGCTGGATGCTAAACGACCTTAACGCAACATCATGACGCGTCGGACTTGGAATAACTTAACTTAATTGAGGAGACCTACTGGCCGGATTTACCTTTCCGAAGTCCCTGTTTCACTTGTCTTGGCCCAACAACAGCATAGGTTTGGCGTCCTCCAACTCCCCGCAGTTCAGATCTCTGAGGTGCACGTTACCAAGCAACACTCTCGCAGGCACAGATTGAGAAGGTACGTCGAAGTACGTACACGCTGTGACGGACCGTGTGGTTATTTTCAACTGATTATTTTCAACGTTGATACAGGTCCGTCAACGACACTCACAAGTGATGATACATCACACAATGACAGCGTAGCACCGTCATCCAGAAGTGCAACAGTACCACGCTCGTCCCCATTCCCTGAAACAGTAACAGGCACGATCTTAAGGAACGCTTTAGATCGACATTGTCCAATATTAGTGACTTTTCCGCAGTCTCAATGTGTGATGCGAATTACGACACTTCGTACATCGTTTAGCGTGACAAAACTGTCAAGAATGTGTCAGAACTAAACAACTAAAACATATGAACCTATAATCTTTCACTATTTGCCACCTTTCATCCCAACTCGAACTTTTAAAAACATTACTTACAATTTGGAAACGAATATTGGTCAGTACACAATAATCAACGTTTTTGTAAATCCCGCACTTTTTGTATGGCACATTCTAAAATTGAGTTTAATTTGTGTGCCTAAATTCCTCCTCTAGGACATTTATTATTTCCTCGGGGCCAAAGGCAAATTATCGTATACTTTGAAATCTTTAAATTTATACAGATGTTAAAATACAATTAAAATAAAATGACACGAGTATTGCTAAATTTTACTATTTATTTACGAGTATTTTACTAAAACAACACAATCTTCCTAAAAGAAGACGTTTCAAAGAACAACCCTCACATCCATCGAACGCTTTTTCAAAAATAAAACTAAAGGAAAGCTGTAAGTAGTTCATTTTTCACGCCCGGTACAAAGTGTTCGCGAGATAGTGGATCATAAAGGATGTGCTGTTCTTATATTTTTCCTCCTACAAGCTATTATTGTCCAAGAAATATTCTTGAGGTAACTGCGATGTTAGTAAATATACTATTTACAACAAAATGTTAAATACAAGATGTGTTGTAATAAATTTGTTTTATTTCAATGCAATACCTGATAATTTACATAGATTATGGTTATGATTCTCAGTTAATTGACGTATAATTTTGCATATTTCTAGTTTTTTTTAATTCCCACATAATTTTTTGGACTTTTTATTTCGTTAAATTGTATGAAAATTTTGGTAAAAACTCAAAACAATTTAATATTTTTGGTTCTGTTTTAGCCCGCCATTTATAAATATTTCAATTCTCGAACGCTGAATTTCACACTAAAAACAATGCATCCGCGTATATAGCTCGCTCACACGATTTTAGTTCGTGTTTTTATAAAAATTGAAAACCCTTTAAAGTGGAACTACATCTGAACATTTGTTTAAAAATGCAGTTGTATTTAAAGTTTAAAAACGATTTGCGTTTGAAAATAGATTTAGGCACCCACATTGTATCGACACGGCTTTATTTTACTGTTTTCGTAGAATTTATTTTGTTGGAACGCATGTGGTTCCCCCTGGGGGAGAAAATGTAAAATATAACGACAAGGAAAATGTTAAATATGAACAACATAACATAATATGAACCAAGCGTGTCCCTTCACGAGTAAATTATAGTGAAGGGAAACAACTCACCGACGAAACGAAACATCTCCCTGGACTCGGTTCACTCACCACTTTTGACGAATTTTTACTCGTTTGACGAGTACGAACAGATTGAACGAGCAGCGCGAGTGCTAACTTCAGGCACGCAGCGACGTACAGCTTGTGTTATTTATCCCTCTATATGTGTGGTTTGTACTGCAAATGCAACCAGCCCTTTCAGTATCCACTGCTGTATATGGACCTTCTCGTACACATTGTCTTGTGCCTAAAACGTCACGCTGGCCAAGCGGGTTAGCGAGTCCACTCCTTTAGAGGTGGTGTAGTTCTTCAGCGCTTGCGAGAGCGGCTTTGTTATCCTTGGTTTGTACTAAAGGATTCTAAACTTGTTTCGTTTTGGACTTTATTTTTAACAATAAAAAGGTTCAAATCAAAACGTATTTTTCGTTAGTTTTAGCTTAAATAAACGTTGTAGAGATTTACGAGCCCTGTCCAACGACATATTACTTATATTTTATATCATTACACCAGCCGTGGTCACGAGTTGAGTCGACTTGTGACCACGGCTAGTGTAACCCATGCCGAAATGTCGAGTAGGAATAAAAGGTAAACAAATACCTTTATTATGCTCGTTCAGGCCCGATTAAAAATATAAAATGTGTACAAAGCGCAAAAATTTACTTATACTATGTATGGACGGGGTCTGTTTAGACATAAGTATGTACAATTAAACGTATTCGTCTTCTAAAATAAAGCGAATTGTCAAATCTTTGCCTGTTCGTACCTGTTCAATTTGAACGTATGTTCCTCATGGACTGTATATTGCCGCAGTATGTCACAAAAAACTAAGCGCAATTCCCCAATTCTTATTAAAGTCAGCGAACTGTAAATTCCCTAGTGACCTAATGAGGGCTAAAGGTCTAAGAGCCCTTCATTAAAAAGTGGCCCTCCAACATCTTCGTCTCACACCCTCCAGTCGCAATTAGATTAACCTCTGCAGGATACAATGGGAGTCGAGAGATTGTTAGTTTTATGGTGCAAGTGAAGAATAATTAGCGGAGTTTAATTATTTTTACCTATTTGTAAACAAGCAAGCAATCCGTTTCGCAGTAAGCAGGTGCTGTCGCCTATGCACTTCCAAGGCACAGGCTTATATCAGTCGAAAATGATATTGTTAGAATAATATCAGCAAATGTGCTGACTAATCCAACTTTAGGATTTAGAGTAAAAGATTATGTAAACTGGAAAAAAGAGATGTTAATGGATAAGTGAATGATAACGGATGAAAAATGGGATGATGGATGGACTCTAGCAATTCCAATTCTATTTAAACTAAACTTTTTGCGTTTCCAATAAGAGGCATGTCCTTATCACTGGTGATCGCAGTACCTCTCGCACAGGAGTTGTTATTGCCTGTCACTGCTCACTGGTATTTGAGATCTAACGAATCAAATGATCATACCGATATTTATCGCCGTTGATTATATTATACTTAAGGCAGGCAAACTTTAGTATTAAGTCATCTCAAAACAAAAGAACCAAAATACTGGTAGGAAACCAAACATATTAGAGCCATATGGAATTATTGTAGAAAAATGGCAAACGGACCGACGGTTCAGACAGACAGACGGACAGAGTGATGATAGTATGTGGTCATCATTGTCTGTGTACACCTGCAACACCAGACGACACGCGGGTACGCTGCACGATTCGCGGGATCCTTTACCTATCTTGAAACCACAATGGCAGCCACAATTAATGTGGTGAACAGAAACTTCATTCAAACTTTCATTTCATTTTATACATAATTCTTTCTGCCTTTACAGATTTCTTATTCTTTTCTTATTAACGAATCCTAGCTTAAAACTAGAGAGATAAATGTGAAAAATACAACGAATTGTTTGCGCTTGATTTATTTTTCAAACGTCATAGTTCACTAAATAATTTTGTTAAAAGTCGCCGACTTATACCACACCCAAACACTCTTGAATGCTAACTCGGAGACCAATTAGGTCAAGTGAACAACTTGCCTCGAAGTCACTACTCGTCGTACGTTATTCAGAAACACCACCAAAGCGACTACTTTTTATACAAAAGTATTTGTTACCGTTCGACAACTTCATCTTCGCCTTCTAGTCAGTAAGGTTGTATTCAGTTAAGTTTTGAGTTCGATACGACGAATAATTTCCAAGGAACTCTATCCAAGTATAATAAAACCAGATGACTGGTGTACTAGACTTAATTACTACATGTACGTGTGTCATCTGACCTTTTTATAGAAGAAACGGCAGACCGGCGAGTAGCCCACCCAATGGTAAATCGTCATCGCCGCCTATTGACATCTGCAACACCAAGGAAAGTCCCGGTGAGTACCGATTAACTATAAACTCTCATTATGCAAATAAATGATTGATTGATACGAAAATACCCTGTATACTGTGACACATTTTGATGATCTTACTCTACATTAATATCTGACATATTTTTCAATAAAAACCCATTATTTAATTAAAGTAATTGACATTGTATTAAAGTAATTGAGGCAGTGTTAAAAAGTTATTCTTCCGTGTCATCTTTATGTGAACTAAAATCTTGATAGATACGAGTAGAGTTCAGAAAAGTTCTGCATTAATTAAAGACCGATTGATGTACCAGTACCAGTTGTAATAATACAGATATTAATTGAAGTCTGTTCTCCTTTGAGAAAAAGAATTTAAATTGTTTTATCGGAAATATTTTAACGGTTCGGTGGTTACGTTACAATGCTTTTCATTTGTCATAGAAAGACGAAATTAAAAAGACGAAAGTCAGGCAAGATTAAAAGATACGATTGATTTTTCACCGGCCAGCCAACCTCCGGCCAACTGGAGTGACGACTTGAAGGAGGTCGCCGGTAGTGACTGGATGAGAAGAGTAAAAGACCGTGTGTGGTGGCGCTCCTTGGGAAAGGCCTGTATCCAGCAGTTCAGAGATACGGACTGATTGAATGGTATATTCTTTTAAAAATACACCAGACAGACGTCTGAACGCGCATCACGTAAAGACCGTCATGTATCTGGGTTAACATTTAGGGTAGGTACTTTTTATTCAGATCAAATATAAAGTTCCCACGGGAATATACATCATCGCGCGTGAAGTCGCGGGCACTGCTAGTTAACAAAACCAGTACCTGAAAGAATCAATGAAGCCGCAATAGTTAATATTGCAGTGCCACTTTGTCCGTTTCCATTTACTCTTCAGCAACATTAAAAATGTACTACAGGTTGGCTCCTGGAGCAATTAGGCGTGATTGAAAGAAATAGTATTACTTCCTTTGCCCTACTGTTTATTGTTTAATTTTAAGAGCGGTGATAGCCTAGGAGTGATCGTGACTTCAAATCCTCGGCCTGAACCACTAATTATTTAAGAACTACATACTTTTTAAAATTATCCCCAGAACCGTGGTGAGAGAAAATATAGTAAGGAAACCCTCGTGGCTCGAGAATTAAAAATCCACTCCGCACTGGGCTTACGTGGTGGATCATGGCCCGATTATGGGATACTTGTTACATGTAGTGGAACGTTATAGGCTATTTTTTATCATTTTAACTCTTTAAAAAAATTTTTCTCGCTTCGATTCAATATCCCTCCCCTTGCAGTTAAGAGTGATTTCCGGATCATAATCTACGACATTGCGACACACAATCGCGACATACATCGCATTCAGTGGTGTTTTATGAAGAATTATGAAGACTTTCGTAGATTTCTAAGTCTTAATTGTGTGAAAATTATATAAATTTACTAGTGATGTCAGTGATTTCGTTCGTGTATAAACTGATCTATGATTCTTGCGAGAACTCTATAAAGGACCTGAATAAAAAATACCCCAAATAGTAGCTCGGCACATAAGCTATAACTATACCAAGTTGTATTAAAATTCGTCTAGTAGTTTTTACGTAATGCGCGTCCAGATAGACAGACAAAAATTCTAAAAATGGTTGTTTTGAGTTCTGTAGATATCGTTCGTAAAGTACACTGCAGAATTTTTTTTTTTCATGAAATATTTTTTAAAGTACAGACGGCACTGATACGATTTTACTATATGTACAGATTTATTCTATGATATAACAATTCGGACAAAACAATCCTAACAGTTCTATGACGTCACAATTCTCTAGAACAAATGGGAACCTGCCAGGAACATTCGCGATACAAACGTTAGGAACCACTGCCTTGTGTTAACTCGCTCTTGTCAACAAAATTTTTATTTCAATAAAATTCTAATTCCTTTCCAAATCAAAATTATTCTTCATGGAAACCTGACAAAAATAATGTAAAACATTTATTGTGGACAACGGTGAAAGGATTTCAGGGTTCTGTATAATAAAGGAAAATTAAACTTTAATAGCAACTTGTAGTGTGCCGTAGTTAGGTCGCATTTATTAAATTGTTTACAGTGAAAACAATCAAGATTAAGTATGTCAACGACATTACCAAATTTATGAAGCAACATCTGAGTAACCGTACCCTTAACCGGCCCCTTTATCTTACACTACTGGACATGGGCCTCCTCGGGCACATTGCCCGGTGCATGAGAAATTATGGGTTGGCGAGTCCACTCTTTTTAAGGTGGTGTAGTACCTCAGGGCTTGTGGTAGCGGCTTTGTTAAGCCTTAGTCGCCTTTTACGACATCGTGACATATTTTTGAAGCCGGTTGACACCACACAGCCAAAATAGAGCATGGATATTTAAATTGAAACATTTTAGCTTGTATTTAAATTAAGATTTTTGTTTTTAAATCAGACTTTTTAAAAGTAAAGTTGTTATTTTTTTCTTCTTATCGGCCATGTAGGTATCACTAAGAAGGGATTTTCTTAAGCATATATTTTCGCTATTCAAACGTTCACTGTTCACCAAGAATACTTATTTTTAGTTGACTTTAATGCGACCTATACTATTGAGTAAAATCCATCTTATTACCTGGCAATACCTATATGAAAAAAGGAATAATACCGAAACGCTCAATGCGCAAAAAGGCGTACTTAGATTTTACTATTTTTAGAAGCGTTTAAAACATTTTTAGATTTTTAAGGCTTTGTCCTGCTAGCAGCGCGTTGCGCTGCGATGCATCGACCGTTGAGACGCGGTGCCTCGCGTCGCTGTCGAGTTGCCCTAGGTGGGAGTCGTAGACGCGCGATTGCCGTTAGTACTATTCGAATTTTAATATAACTATACATAAAATTTATCACTTACTCAATGAAAACATTTACTTAGCGTATTTATATTTAGAAAGGCAAGGAATAAAATAAGTCGTAAACGGACGCGCGTCACGCGCCGCGACCTTTGACGCAATGCTCACGTAGAACACGCGTGCTCAGCGGATTTTTGATATTTTCGCGCTGCCTAGCAGAGAAAGGTAAGAGTTGCACGCTACCAGGCGATTGTTATGACAGGCGAATCTTGTAGTGTCTACAACATGTCTACATGTCTACACATCTACTAAATTGATGTATATAAAACCGATCTAGTGAAGAATAAAAATATTTTAGGGAATAAATCACAAGTGGCAAATATGTAAAGTTTTGTTGTTCTACCTAAAACGTTGGTAGCGCTCATTACCAAGTAGGTACAGGGTAATGACCTGTAATGGGGTAATGGGTAATTTCTAGTAGCCTAGGAGTGTACGGCGCGGGCAACGCGCGTATAATGAAACGCGCGTAGAATTAAAGATATACCTACTAGAAATTAATAATAAGTAATGAAATATTGACAATTGTAAAAAATGATGGAATCGATTCTACTCTCGATATTTACACCCTATTTACAGCTTCTGCGTTATTTCAATTTCAGTGACACGTTGTATAACGAAATTTGTAGACGACATGACGGGCATATTTCTTAACTATAACGAACTTAACGAATTAAAATGAAACTTGCAGGGAAAATAGTTTATGTCGAAGTTCGAATAAGTTCGAAGATGATCCAAATCTGTTCCAGAAGTTCCAAATAAGTGTAAATTTTTTAAAAAAACCTTTAAACTCGCTATACAATCGCTCGCAGTCATCACTTACTGGAGGAGGTTCCACCTCGTACCAACCATCAACGTAATGCACCGGTGTCATGTGCTACACGTTATATTATTGAAATGTTAGCGAAGCGTAGTGAGAAAGATGTTTTCTTCTCAAATGAGCGGGTTCTCAGTAGGTGTGCTGTGGAATTCTTAGAGAAATCGTTATGAAGAATGTACGCATTGGTTTTTACAACTGCAAAGTACCTTCCGTTATATTTAAATAAATAAATGCTTATAATGGTACGGAACCTTCGGTGTATAAGTCGCACTGACGTTTGTCCAGTTTTCTTGTCAACAAATCACCTTCAAATATGTGGGCAAACAGTCCTATCTATGTTTGACTTTCTCAAGGCTTTCAAACTTCTTTACTTTAGTATTCGACGCAAAGAGTTGAAAATAACATCTGATTGGGCGAGAAGGCCCTTTGGAATACCTAATGTTGAAAAGAAACTTATTTCAGTTCAGCTTTTGTTAAAGAAAAGTCACTTTCGTTAGTTGAGCCAAGTGGCTCGAGAAAGGTCTTTTTTGCAACTTTTTTTAGACTTATATTCGGAAGGCAATATTTCTAGGCATTATGTGCCGTGTGGTATCGACCAGCTATATAATAGCACCATTACATCTCTTCCCGTGGGTATCGTAAAAAGCGAATAAGGGATAAATAAAAGAGTGGACTCGTCAAGGTGCTTGGCCAGCGTTTTAAGCCCATACATCCCCGATGCACAACACTATCTGCACGAGGAGGCTCATGTACAGCAGTGAACACTGAAAGGGCTGGTTGCATATGCCAATTAAACCAAACAGTGTTCCCTTCTTACTCGTGGCACCTACTACCGGTTGTACCACTGGTAGTAACACCCGTTTTTTTTTTGCCCGTACTGCTACAGACCTGTCTGGTAATATTGTAGAAGATTTATTTTACCCCTTTAAATACTGCAAAATTCCAAACTATTCAAAATCACTCAATATTTATGATTCACGCTTAAATTAATGCAGGACTTCATTAATATTCAAAGTATTAATAACAAAAAAAAACAAAGTATGTGGCAATTAAATATGGATTTTATAAAATTATCACTAACTCAGCTGTCGAAAAACATCGTATGGAAACTCGCATGTCCAAGAATTGCAAAAAATGCCGAAACACGAGTTCTTACAGTTATCGAGCGAATTAAAGCTAGTGTCTGAACACGACAAATCAACAATTGATCAATTGCGAAAAATCCTACGAGGTTATGTGACGCGCCATACACAATCAAACATGAAAAATAAATTGTTACCATCCAATATCAATGGTTTTTCAACCATCAATTTCAATGGTAGAAATTGGAGCAGTTATACCGAACAATTATTATGGTATTCATAAATTTATACGATATTAGCAAAACCGAGCAGACGTTGTGCTGCCATAGAACTTAATGTGCTGCAGCGCCATCTAGTGGCGAGTTACAACAAAGTGGATAGCATAAAAACCTTCTTCATGAAAAAATACATATACATGCGTGCCATCTTTCATGGTTTTCGATCAAACGGTGTCGAAGTCTATTAATCTCAAACAGATATACCAACATCCATTTTTTTATATACAGATTCCGGAAGAAAAACAGGTACCATTATTATGAACTAAATTAAGTAGATCTGTGTATGAAAATTTGTTTGGACTGATATCTCCAGTCCTACCTATGAAATTGAGTTTTGAAAATATTTGTGAATTACTAGAAAACTTTTATCATCCCAAAACTACATAGTTTTGGGTATAGTTTTGGGTTTTGGGTAATCCCAAAACTAAAGTTGCAAGTAAACAACGTTGCAGTTCAGCGAGCAATATTCAAGGACGGAAAACAAGGCATGAGTGAATCGATTCAGATTTATCGTTTAGCTTTAGGAAAAATAGCAAAGGACTGTAATTTTAAACATATCTATGAACAACTAACGGAAAGGCTAGTTAATGGGGTGTATAATGAAAAGTCAGTAGAATTTACTGGTGGTTGTGGAAATGTCAACATTAATGTAGGTGACACGGTTATAGCTAGGGATTACGGGAGAGTTAGAAAAAAAAATGGATTTTGGAAGAAGTAAAGGAGTGTATAACACCAGGAGTAACATATTTATTAGATACTAGCTGTTGCCCGCGACTTCGTTCGCGTGGTCTTCAAGTACTAATTCCGAAACCTTCGCGGGCGTGCGCACAACAACTGACCAAGTTTCATCGCAATGGGATGAATGATATAGGACAAATACGGGACAAACAAAGAAACATTCATTTATATATATATACCTTGGAGAATGTTCGAGGATAGGTGTTGTAGTTGTAACTCACCAGGGGGCGCTGCTGTACAAAGTTAAAAGTTGTTGTGCTATATAATTTCTAAACAAATACGCTTATTCAAATGCATCTTTCTAAAGTGAATAGTTAAAGAAATGTATATTATACACATAACCGTCATTATCTGATGTTGAAGATCTGATGCGAAGGTGGACAAGGGAACTCCTTGAAATTTGGCGGTACAGTGATGATATTTGGACTCATTTTCTGAAGTTGTTTGGTTTAATGAACAATTATAATACATTGAGGAGTGTGATGCTGTATCTCACAGCCGACTGGGTGCATCCAACTGGTCGTGTCATCTCATTTCAACAGAATATTGATATGTAGAAACGTGATTATAATTTCGAAATGAATACATTTATTCCGTCGTGCGTAACGAAAAATCTTGTTTCTTTTATATTCGATAAACCTTCGTTACTCGCGACGAAGATGATAGGTTGTATAAACTATTGCAGATTGTTAACAAGGCCGCTGCCTGGTCTATGTTTTAATTTTAACCTTTGTAAAGATAAATTAGTTTTTTAACTGTGGGTTTTATCATTTGGGTTACAGTTCACCTGATAATAAGACAGTAGGTACTTTGATAAACATTTAAGAAAGTAAATATATCTATCTACTGTTTATAATTACTAGATAGATTTTGAAAAAAGTATACAAAGAACAACAAAATAAGTTTAATAATTAGCCCTAGCCGATTAATATAGACAGACAAACAAAATTTAGGATGTAAAATTGATATAGTCATAAATAAAATATTAACGCCACACTCATTGGCTGACACTAGGATTCCCTGGTGTCATGGGTCCAAGACACACGCAAAGACAAAGACAAATCATTTAAGTAATAATACCTTGTTAAACTTTTACTGTAATATCTGTGTTGTAAATTATTCCCTACTAGACGGGGAAAGAGTATGGTAACGAAACGCAGTTTCCGGTACCCCCTCTCTCCTCTCCTTCTCGGTCTTCCTTCCAAAAAATACCTTTAATATAAAACAGGGTAATTAATTAATTAATTTATATTAATGTTAATATATAGAAAACATGGAATTCAGTAATAAGTAAGTGTAATTACGAGTAGCTCTCTAATATGGTTGTTTTTCTACGTGAGTGTTCATGGCACCCCATAGCGAAGTATCTTCATTAAACGATTATGGCAAACTGTCTTTTTTTGAATACTACCTAACCGTTTGTACACTGGCGGCAATTAGAAAATTAAGTGTATGCGGAAAAATACGTTCAACAGGAGAACATTTTCGGACAATTCTTTTTTATGACTTATGTTGCGGTCTAAACTAGAGACAAAGTTATGAAAGAATTAAATTAGCATTTAGTGATAAATACCCATCCAGTGCCACTGTTTATAATTGGTTTAATGAATTTAAGCGTGGTCGTACCCACCTCAGTGACGATGTTAGAGAAGAGGGTCCTGCGACGGCGGTGACGGAGGAAAATATTAGAACTGTGCGGCTCATAGTTGAAGCAGACAAACGAACAATAGATACGGGTATCATTAGGTATTGGTATGACTCAAGTTCAAACTATTTTACACGGTCACCTAAGCGTTGTGCTAGATGTATTCTTCACAATTTGAGCAAAGCTCAAAAACACTGCCGCGTAGAATGGTGTCTCAAAATTCTTGAAAAATTGGACAAGATTTAATCAAATGCTGTTTTTGATATAGTAAAAGGTGATGAAATCTGGATCTACTGCTGTGTGCCTGAAACTAAGAGGCAATCTGCGCAGTGGATCTTTCCTTTCGAAGCCTTTTTGAAAAGTAAGTAAGGCGCGTTTGAAGTAAGTAAGAAAGTTTGAATAGCTACATTCGCTAATTTTCTAATGGATTTCAAATCTTTTTTTACCATACGTAATATTTTAGCGTATATGTGAATACAAAATATTCGCCAGTTTAAAACTGGTGAACTTCTCCATTAGTATAACCTAAAACATTATCATCTTTTGTATCAACATTTATAAATCAACCTCACTTATAAATTATATCATTGAATGACTAAAAAACAAACCAACACAATAAATACCCAAACGCAGACCATTTAATATAACAAAAAAATCATCACACTCATGATTACAAAAAATAATTTGATACAATCAAAATTATTCGTTTCGATAGAGAGATCACAGCACACAACTAAAAGAAATAGACGCTGAGTTTAAGTATTTAGCAACAAAAGCCTCCAGACCGCCAGCTTGACTCAACTGAAGGAGATCTGATTTTGTGATTGGCTTCTTTTCAAACGTGCACGATGCTCCGTTAGACAAATTCTCTAGTAGAGACTGATCACTGAGCTGATAAATAACCATTAATATCAAACAGAAGAATAAGAATTTTACAGTCATTTTGATATAAATATTGACTTGTAATATGTTGCAGTCAAAAACTCGACGTGTATTCATACTCTGGTAAGATAATAACTGCTTTTATATTGTTTGTTATCAGCTTCTTATCAGAAATTATTGGCTAGAAACGAGTAATGGTCAAGGGTGGATACAAGACTGACCTCATTTTTAACTACACGTGTCAGATTAAAATTATTCATTTAGAATGGCACCACTCCCTCTCTTCCCGTGAGACCCGTAAAAAGCGACTAAGGGATAACGATGCTACTGTCGAAAACCCTGAGGAACTACACCAACTCTAAACGAGTAGACGCGCCAACCCACTAGGTCAGCGTGGCGTTTAAAGGATATACAATCAATCATGCACAAGACGATGTAAAGAGGCAATGGACGAAATAATAGCCGGTAACGAACGAAGATTTTTCTATTTCTTTTTATGGACGAAAAAGCGACTGGGAGGGCTGATACAGTCCTGATGGAAGTGGATGCTGTCGTCCATAGACACTTGCGGTACATGCCAACATTAGTTCAAAATAACAAACGTTGGCACGCCTCCGAATACACCGCCTACCTTTGGACATATACGACTAGATTCGGGGAAAGGGTTGAAAAAATAGAGAAAGTCGACGACAGTTCCCGATTTAAATTTTTATATGTCTTACTTTCAATCGCTTCACGTATAGTCCTGGTGTACGTACATCATAGCGACGTTCAGTGGAGAGGATTTTGGGAGTGCAGAGTTCTATCCAGTGATTAATTCCAGCGTTGAGAATGTGTTATGTTATTGCTGATTTCCTGGTTTGGCCATTTTTTACAGCTGCAATGTATTCCTTGTTAATATTTAATGTTGTTTAAGTGTTATATTCGTATGCTGTAATAATTAAATAGATGATAGCTATAAACAATTAAACATATTTGTTAATGCTCCTAATAAAGATAGGTAAAGTAAAGAAAGAAAAATGGTTAGTAAATAAAAATATTTGTTGAATATCGTATTTTATAGTTAAGTAAGTATGTTTGTATGGTATGTATGTAGGTAATTGGGTATGCATGTATTCAAGTATATATGTATGCATGTATATATTTATATTATGGTATTTAATTAACATTCGTCACTATTAACTATAGTTTTCCTTCATCTTACCTACCATTGCACCCACCGCGCCTTCTGTGCATAGCCCAAATTTTAACTGGCAGATAATACTTCTGAGCGTTAAGTCCACTTTTTGTCATTTAATGCAATAAAGAATAAATAAATAATAACACACGTCGCATCAATATACTATACGATAATTGATTCGTATAGTGCGTGACATTGTTCACTGATGCATACGTCAATGACCAAATCAAATCAATTCAAATTTGCACCTGAAACCAGAGTCGTTCTCGTCTCAATGATTGTCTTTCTTTCTTTCGCACATAAAGTCAGCCGCGTAACAGTAGTGTGCTGTATCACTTAGTTTAATTACAAAATTATCATCGTCTATATATACATATTTATAATAATAATAAAATTGTAACAGGCCGATGTCTGTACATTATAGATATTGAAAAAAAAAAATTATATGGGGGTCTTTATCAGAGCAACAGAAGCCAAAACAACAGTTTTTAGAAATTTTGTCTGTCTGTATGTTTGTAGACGCATCACGCAAAAACTACTGCATGGAAGTGAATGCAGTTTTCACCGATGTATTGCTAGAGGTCTAACTTAAAATATAGGCTCCTTTTTACCGCAGGAAAATATCTTATTCCGATTGTTTCAAATTTAATAAACCGAAGCGAAGTAAGGGAAGGTCACTAGTTTTAAAAAATTACATAGAAAAGTGTTTTTTTTTTAAATATAGTATAAAGTGTAAACACAAAAACGTATATGCATTTATACTTATCAGTAGCGATGGGTATCTCCGGATTCAATGAATCAAAAGATCCGGAACCCCGAGCGGAGCCGAAACTCTTAATTATTCCGGCTGCTATCGACTCTATCGCTAATTTTTGAATCGCTGAGTTACATGAACGAACATGATGCAAAATGAATGAGTCGCTCTCAGGCTCTTATAAAATATAAGTAGGTGAATCAAAAGAGTCAAGGAATCGTTAAGAGGAGTCGGATCCGCGAGCGGAGCCGGATTAAGTAAGCTAAAACACTCCGAGAAGTCATGAATACCCACCACTACTTATCAGCGCAATCAATGTCCATCCAGACTTCTCATTTTTATATTTGACATTTACTTTTTATGACATAGATATTCATCATTACTAAACTGGATCATATAATATCACCTGGAAACTTTTCTGTTTGACATAAAGTTTACAGCACACATTCAAGATGTCGATTCGGAATGAATTTCGAAGCACACTTCTCTTGATCTCCCGTTCGACTCAACTCAAGAATCTCGCACTGTGTTTGCTTCCCTTGAAATTTGCAAGAATTTACTCTCTTAGACAGATCGTCTAGTACAGAGTGGTCAATTAGATGAAAAATAACCATCAATATCAAAACGAAATATAGGAACTTAAATATCATTTTGAAAAAAAAAACCACTGGTGATTTAAGGCAGACTTGCCACGTTTTCGTAGCCTGGAAGGAAATACGATAAATATAAAATATAGCTGATTTTATATTTATCGGTTTGTTACTAGAAATGTTTGGTCATCAGGCGATAAAAGTTCAGTTCATACAAGAATTGACTTTAGTTTAGTTTGCTTTAATCTGAATGTACGAGTAGGTACATCTCCGAGAGTTTCGGGCCCGACCGAAGTTCAAACGAAGTGCTAGAATCCTATTCTGACTTTCCTGAATTGATATACCAGAATGAGTGTCAAAATAAAACAAAGTAATTTAACGCCCATTTTGAAAAAAATAACACGTGTAAAAATATGTCTATCCAAATTATGTAAGTATTGTTGTCCAAATGCTTCTAATCAATGTGGACCATTCGCTTAGTTATATATTAGTGTTATCAGTAAAAGTGTGTTAATTAATCTTAATTTGTTTGCAAATTATCGTTTAATTTTGTCTCGATTTGGAAGTGTCAACTAATCAACCTTATAATAATGCCTTTAGAATTATTGCCCTTATAATATAAATTTAAATGTTATCTATATGTGTTGTCTCTTTCGATTCTTTTTAAACACAACAGAACGGAGATGATATATATAATATTTATGCATTTGAGGTAAGAAAATGTCCGAGCATGTATCAATGTTTGTGTACCCATGTATTACCGATTTTCTCTGAAACGGCCGCACTGATTTCAAAGCGATTTTTTGTGAACATTTAATCGTACCTTGGAGAATGTTCGAGGATAGGTGTTGTAGTTGTAACTGACCAGGGGGCGCTGCTGTACAAAGTTAAAAGTTGTTGTGCTATATAATTTCTAAACAAATACGCTTATTCAAATGCATCTTTCTAATGTGAATAGTTAAAGAAATGTATATTATACACATAACCGTCAGTATCTGATGTTGAAGATCTGATGCGAAGGTGGACAAGGGAACTCCTTGAAATTTGGCGGTACAGTGATGATATTTGGACTAATTTTCTGAAGTTGTTTGGTTTAATGAACAATTATAATACATTGAGGAGTGTGATGCTGTATCTCACAGCCGACTGGGTGCATCCAACTGGTCGTGTTATCTCATTCCAACAGAATATTGATATGTAGAAACGTGATTATAATTTCGAAATGAATACATTTATTCCGTCGTGCGTAACGAAAAATCTTGTTTCTTTTATATTCGATAAACCTTCGTTACTCGCGACGAAGATGATAGATTGTATAAACTATTGCAGATTGTTAACAAGGCCGCTGCCTGGTCTATGTTTTAATTTTAACCTTTGTAAAGATAAATTAGTTTTTTAACTGTGGGTTTTATCATTTGGGTTACAGTTCACCTGATAATAAGACAGTAGGTACTTTGATAAACATTTAAGAAAGTAAATATATCTATCTACTGTTTATAATTACTAGATAGATTTTGAAAAAAGTATACAAAGAACAACAAAATAAGTTCAATAATTAGCCCTAACCGATTAATATAGACAGACAAACAAAATTTAGGATGTAAAATTGATATAGTCATAAATAAAATATTAACGCCACACTCATTGGCTGACACTAGGATTCCCTGGTGTCATGGGTCCAAGACACACGCAAAGACAAAGACAAATCACTACCAACTGCCCCAATAGGTCGACATAACGACATAACTACACAACATATACAGGGAAGACCACTATACCATACCATCAGACTATGTCACTCCACTGCACTCTCCCTAGGCTCGCCACCACACACCATCCTCGGCTCTTCTCATCCAACCACCACCGGTTTCTTTAAGTCTTCGGTCCAGGTGGCCGGAGGGCGTCTCACACTTCGCTTCCCGGTACGTGGCCTTCATTGAAGGACACGTCTACCCCAACGGCCATCGGTCCTGCGACAAATATCCATTGTCACTTCAACATTCCGATTTTACGACTTGTCAGTGACGATGTCAGTGACTTTAGTTCTTTACCGAATGTCTTCGTTTCGGATGCTATTAGGCAAAGAAACTCCGAGCATATAGCTGTCGCCACAGTTTATGAGGCGGAGAGTGCACGGTGCAATCCAACAGCCGCTAGGCGCACTCGACTGGCTAAGTTACCCCTCTCTCACAGACGTCTACCTTGGAATGTACTGCATTTCCCACTTTATCGTATTTCCCCAATGTACGTAAGTGTTTCGGTAGTGAGTGAGATGTGGCAGAGCCCATTCCCACCTCTTTCTTCAAATCCATTCCTATGTCTCCAAAGGTAGGCAGCGCATCCGGGGGCCTGCCAACGTTTGCCATTTTGTACTAATATTGGCATGTATCAGGGATTTCTATGGGCTACAGTATCCACTTACCATCAGGTGGACTGTATGCTCGTCTGCCGCCATCGTCCATAAAAAAAGCTGGTTGAGTGACTTTGAACGTATGGATCAGGCTAAACGGAAATGCATGATTTACATTGCTTCCACGCCCTGTCAAGTCCAGAGTCTTAAATGCATCTTTCAGCGCGTTTGTGAATAGTTTCGGTGATCCTCTATCTCACTCTTCGACGCAACTGGATCTACCTGGTCTTGGATTCAGACATCTCAGCAACTCGATATATCGAAGACACAGTTTAAAATATGTGCGACTTTAGCTTTATTTTTATTTTTTTACCACTGACTCCATGACCCGGGAGAAACATTGGTGATATTTCATCAGTAATTAACGATAAACATTAATGTGGGAAGGTACCTAATTTTTTGGATAAATATTCTCCAAGCAGATGAGTTGATAACCTGCAGACCTCCAGACAATTATATAAACAACCGTGAAAATTGAGTTAAGGACTTAACCGTGATAAATATATTCAATCAAAAATTTACGGCTTTAAAATTTCAAACAGGTATGAAGCGGAAACAGAAAGAAACCAAATATGTTTTATTGAGAGATACTATCAGAAAGTTCATATGGCGGTACTCGTAAGTATCACTTGGGGAGGGAGTGGGTGTAGTGAGGGGAAATTGCCTTGTTTTATGTTTTATGAGGGTCGGGGGGGTGCACGCTTCAATCCCACAGCCGCTGGGCTCACTCGACTGGCGAAATAACACTCTCTCACATAAGATTACTGTAAAATTAAATGCATTTCCCACCCAATTTTATTCCTTCATTCTACGTAAATATTTCGATAGTGAGTGAGATATTCCAGAGTCCTTTCCCATAATTTTTGCTCATATCCCAGCTAAGAGTATAATGAAATAAACCTCCTCATTCCATTATACTCTTGACTCCCCATCCTACCTAATCTCCCAAAGAAAATTGGGAGGTGTAATGAGTTAAGGAAGACTTATTCCACATCACCACTTATTAAATATCTTATTTCCCTTTTTTTCAACCCTTTCTCCTGTCATTGTGCGTTGATATTGGCATGTATCGTAAATGTATATCTATATTTAAGTTATCCTCAAGGGAAAATTAACATTTTATGATAAAATAAAATAAGTACCTATACATATTCCATGGAATATTCAATAGATATGTGCTACAGTATCCATGTGGTGTGACTGCTCGCCCGTCACCTTCTTTCTATAAATAAATACCAGTAAATAATTAAATAAAAGAAATACTTCCGTCGATGGACATCCGCGATGCATGTCGACTGATACCCCGTCGGTTGTAGGTGTTACCGTAGATATAAGTCAATAAATAAACACCACACTCAATGGCCCACACCAGGACTCCCTGTGTCATGGGTCCAGAGACACACACACAAAGACGAACACAACACATGCAACACCCAGACCTGAACAAACACCTGTCTTTAAACATATGTCTGTCTGACCGGGAATCTAACCCGGGAGCTATTGAACAGCAGGCAGGGTCACTAGCAACTGGACTAATTGGTCGTCAACGTGGTCTTCTTATTGCCACATCAAAATGCTAATCAAATCAAATCATTTATTTTTCCAAAACAAATAATCAGAATATGGTGTTACAGTAAATACATTTGTCCCGTTGTGTTTTAACTCTATAGGTGTGTAAAAGCCAAGTTCGTAGTGACAACACGTAACATACATTAATTATACAATATTATCATAAATATTAATCCATACATTTAATTTAATACATAATATATATAAAAGAGGATGTTGGTATATATGATGTTAATAAACTTTGACACCGTTTGACCGATCACCATGAAAGTTGGCACATATATGTATCTTTTCATGGAGAAGGTTTGTATGCTATCGACTTTGTTCTAACTCGCCACTAGATGGCGCTGCAGGACATCATCTTCTATACCGTTCAACCGATCGCCATGAAAATTGGAATACATAGGTATTTGAGCACGGATAATATTTTCGAGCTATCGACTTTGTTATAACTCGCCACTAGATGGCGCTGCAGCACATCAACTTCTATGGCAGGACAACGTCCTGCATGGTACAACGTACGTCCTGCAACGTACGTCCTGTATGGCAGGGGTTTGCTAGTAATATATAATTATTTACATTGAAAAAACACTTATTGAAAAGCCAGCTTCTCACCTGTTGTCTTAAAAATATTTCTCGGTAATTATTTACAATCATTTGGTAGCTTATTATTAGAAATCGGATATTCGGGGGCATATTTACCTAAAGTTGAGGTGTTGGATAAGTATGGAGTGCACTTTTGTGTCGGGCGAATGCCGCAATCCAGGGATAGACAAATTTTATGTTCAGATTATAGAATACGATGCATATACCTAAAGTTGTACAGTTAATCCCTAAGACTCAAAACTGCATTCCTACAAATTGCCCTTAGAACTAAGAATTTGAGTCCATATCCGAAGTTTATATCTTCAATAATGCCTTAGATCCTATCGACTCTGTCCTGGTCATCATTAAACCTTCAAAACTGCTGAGGAGTTTCATAAATAAGCATCCTATTAGTTGTGAAATCCCGAGATTTCGGTTTTCAAATAAATTATTATAAGAAGCCGCTTCCATACTTTATACCTTGTAGGTAAATGTGCACCCGAATATCCGATCTCTACTTATTATTATTATAGAAATCGCCATATAAAAATAATTTCTTATACAAATCTTTATTGTACTCTTACATTCTGGTATAGACAAATTATTTGTGAGCTACGCCCATGACAACTTTGTTGTATGTACTTTGTTGAATTTCATCGTTTTAAATTTTATCCCTTAAACTGCAAGCAGCCTTATCATGTCTGTGAAGATAAAATATGCAGAAGGCAAGTTAGTCATGTCAATGAAGGTTGAATAATATTTCGGTGAAAAAAAATCATTGATCTTGTACTAAATAACCATAGTATATTTCAACCTTACAATATCTCTTAAAACATTGACTGGAAGGTATTTCGCTAAATTGTTATAAATAACAACACTAAATCGCTTTTCTAACAAAATTTATGATCGTACCTAAACCAATAGGGATTAATGTAAATAAACGTTTCCAATCGGAATACCGTTTTGCTTACCTTCTGTTTAATGGTTGTGATATAAATAAAAGTCCAGGGAAATTCGTACAATATCCGTTGAGGCATATTTTTATACTAAAAAAATTGTTTTATACAGTTATAATTGTGATTGACCCCTATTTATTTATGTAGGTATTTATTTGTTACATATTTTTTTGTAAATTATTTTGTAAGAGCGGACTTAATGTCTTACAGTATTACTTCCCAATCAAGCTTCGGGATATGCAGGTCATGGAGTGGTAGGGGAGTTAATAAGTGTAACAAATGAAATAGAAAAAAAAACTAGTGTGAGTAGCTAAATATTAAAATGTAAACATAATATATTATCTATATTTATGACTATTACACATATTTACATAAACTACATACAAATATACATTTCAAAATACATATCTTAGGAATAAATACTACATGAATATTGTTAGTGATTGTAACGTGTCGTCAGCGGTACACGAGTCCTGAGACATTCTACTTTAAGACTTGTTCAGATTTAAAAGATAGTCGCTGTCGAAAGAAAAAGAAAAAAACGCATTTTCTGTACACAATGTATCCAGCCAGTTCAGTATCCACTGCTGGACGTGGGTCTCCTCATGCGCATTGTCTTGTGTATGAGGGTTGAATGCCCTTAAAACGCCACGCTGGCCAATCGGTTTGGCGAATCCACTTTTTTAGAAATGATGTAGTTCCTCAGCGATTGTAATAGCGGCTTTGTTATCCCTTAGTCGCCTTTTACGATACCCGTGGGAAGAAATGCTGTGGTGCTGTTCTTTAGCCAGCCCACACCACACGACTACTGTACATTGTGGTGTCCTGTACACGCTTTTGTTTATTTTATACATGTTTATTTTATTATGAATACCATGTCAGCCTATGTCTATCTACTACTGAAAAGAAGCCTCTAACAAGACTCGCCACCACGCACGATCACTACTTCAAGTTGTCGATCTACCTGACCTGAAGACGTGCGACACTGCGCTTCCTGGTACATGGCCTTCATTTCGGAACTCGTTTACCATATCAGTTATCGATTCTGCGGCAATTATGACATGTCCATTAACCACATTAGCATGTTGATTCGGCGAGCTATGCCAGGGATTTAGTTGCCAGATAAAGTTCTGATCTTATCCCGCAAAGAATCTCTGAGCCTATCTCCGTAGATCGCTGAGCAACTTTTTATTTTTTTTTAAATTATGAATGTACGACATTTTGAATTCTCGCTGATAAAATGCGTCAAAAAGTTAGCCCAGTGTGAACACGCACGAAGACTGTTACCGTCAACTCCACTGAAAATTCTCTCAAAACGAAAGAGTTAAAAATTGTAAAAGAAAGAGTTTCCACGGGAAATGTCGTTCAGTTTATTTATGAGTTAAGTCGCAGTGTAAGCGGAGGACATTATCACAGATTTTAGGGATAGTCAAGGAAATTTATCTATTACGGAAATATGACTTTCTGACTTGATTTTTGCTGAAAAGTTTTAAAAAAATCTACATTAAATCAATGCCGGTTTCTTACTTCTAATTAATTAGTTGCAGTGATCTTCAACCCTTCAAATTATAATAATTTCCTTCTTCAAATTCCAGCATTGATTTTTACATTTTTTACAACTACTATAAAATCATATTAAGATCATAATAATCATGAAATAAAATAAAATAGCAGCCTACATTCATCGATTTTGCTTATTTGAAATACACATTAAAATATTCATTATTAACGCGTTTATTTTTATTATCTGTTTAATCTGGTGATTGTATATTAGAGAATGCCGTACGTCATTAAGTCCGCCTAAGGCAGTAATGCATAAGGAATAAATAAATGAAAAATAAAAAATCTATTTTCCTATTTTACATACGTCTTGGAAAAAAAAGGTTTAAACAAAAGTTGTTGAGTAGTTGGTAGGTATCATCAAACATTAATATGGGAATAGACTAGATGACAAATCATATGTTCGTATCAAAGAAACCTGGTTGGCAACTTCTATGGGGGGGGTAAAGCTGGTAAGGGAGTGTGTTTAAGTCGGTAAAATTATTGTGTAAAGTTAATGTCAAGGCCAACAGATGGCGCTGTATCGGTTCTACATCGCGCTATGGTTGCATTCCCGTGTAAACCTTAAACGGTGAATTTTGGTTTTGCTATGAATTGTGGTCGTGGGTGTTTTGTTGACATGTTTAGCTTCAATGAATTCTAAGCCGCAATACTTACTAGTTAAGAATTCTTTACATTGTCCAAACGTCAGAGGCCACATTAAAAATAAAATATTTTTTCGAACAAAATTAATTTTAATCTTTAATACCTACCCTATATACACACATATAAAAATCCACGAAACTCACTGGTATTTTAGATTCAGCTGGTGTTAATTAGTCGAGATGTTTTTTTTTTTCAAAATTTGAACGTCATTATTTCCACAGAATGTAGATTTCTTTTGGATCTCTTTAAATTTGTAATCGTGAGAAAGCTCTACGATTACTGCTCCGCTGCTTCTGTAGCCACACCTCCGTTTATCTGAGACAAGAAAAATATCACGTTCAACCTTCCCCACGGTAGCAGAAAATATGGAATTCTGAAGATTTATGTAGAAATCTAGTGAGAACTCAGTTTGCTGTTGCGTTCAAGATGTCTCAACACATTTGCTTCGCACTCGGCACAAAGCGATATTTACCTTCGTATTAAATTGACATACCATTTTAAAGTTGATTCTGTGCTAAAAGGTATATGGTACGATTGGTATATCATCCTATACTCATGGACGTTTTAATAAACTAGTATTTAAGCTAGAATTGAATATGTTTTTGGGTACAATATTGTGTTGTGAATTCTGTAGTTTGAAATGTCAGCCTCTTGATTAAACAGCATATATTTAATTTTTTTTATTCCACTCATTAACTCCCCAGTGATTTACTAGAGGAGGCCTGTGCCCCACAGTGGGACGTTATAGGCTGATTTCAATCGACGACGTTTTGGGCTGGGTATGCTCCAAACACCAGTCAGTATCGGTGTCCCTCATGCACAAGCCAACGTTCGTGACGAGGCCCACGTCCAGCAGTAGACGACAAGAAGGACCGGTTAGAATAAACCGTAACCAGCTCTCAATTAATTATATTTACTGTAATTTACATATAGATTCTACTGCAGATTTTTGCATAAAAATATAAAACAATAAACAATTGTAATTATATCTTCCTATTAAGTCCCATTGTACGAGTGTAACAGAGGTCGATCTTTGTAAGTACAAAAGAATTTGAAAGCTTTTAATCCACCTCTCTGGTCTTTTCCTTATAATGGTTTTCCTCACCGCCGAGCTGATTAAAAAATTGTAATTCCTTAATATATAAATCAACTAGCTGCTGCCGGCGGATTTACTCGCGAGGAATTTAAAATAGTGTTGTAATTAAGCGTTGACTGGTCCACGCTCGAGTGCTGAGTAAGTTTAAGACCTTTTTAATGAACCTGTAGTGGCTTGATGAGAAGAGCAAAAGACCGGGTGTGGAGGCAATATATTAAGCTGTGAAGAGATTAAGCGATATATTAAGGTATGTCAACTGACAACGCTGCGGCACCATACGTCAGAATAACTAACTTCCTTCCACCAACAATATCAGTGTGTATTTGGTGCCAAGTATGTGGCGTTATTTACATTCCAGGTTTTTATCAAGGCCAACTCAAAGTTGGTCCGTCGGCTTCTGCGTGTCGTGATATGAAAAAATCTGTTTACGATATTTAGCAATTTCATCATAATATTGATGCGAAATTATCAGTGAATTCATTGATCGCCCCCAAATATCAAAATAAAAAATCTGACTAATTACTTGTAAAGTTATTCACGTCACAATAATTTCATATAAGGTTTACAACACTCCTGCAAAATGTATCTCATCCTCCATCATCGATATGGGAATAGATGACACATCATACTTTCTTATCAAAGAAACCCGGTTGGCAACTTCTAGAGGGTGGCGAAGCAGATGAAGGGGGGTTCATTAAAAAGTAAAATTTGAAACTTAAATACTACGTAATAAGAATGTTCCATTTTCAAAACAAATATGTATTAAATAATTCGAGAGCCTCTGAACATAGAACATTATTAGACTGTAACGTGCGTGCCCTACGGTGCTTGACTATCATATCTAGTCTGTATTCTCAAATCGTTGTCCACCGCAAATAATTTATGTTCAATTAGGTTCATTCGTTCGTGAAATTTTATTCCAACTTCTCTAATAAATACAGATCGACCTTTTCTGTTTGTTTGTCTTGAGAACTAATAGTCCAATTTTATTATAATTTCCTATAGTATTGTATAGGCTGTTTTATTTGGAAGGTCCATGTTTTAGTAAAATCATTTCAATAGTTTTTTTTTGATCCAAACCAGTTTAATGATGATGCCCCCTAGCCCTATTATAGTCCACTGCTGGACATGGGCCTCCGGTTGCACACTGTCTTGTGCATAAAGGATATATGGCCTTAAAACGCCACGCTTGCCAAGCAGATTGGCGAGTCCACACTTTAGAGGTGGTGTAGTTCCTCAGGGCGTAGTAAGGAGTCGCCTTTTACTACACCCACGGGAAGAGATGGGGTGGGGCGGTGATATGCCGAATCCAGCCTGTCTAACACCACACTGTCTAAAAAGAGACCCCAAGTAACTAGAAATGATATTCAAAAAGTTTTCAACTTTATTTCGAAGAAATTTGTTCAAAGAAACCTCCACTTTTATTTAGTATGCAGCACGAATGCCAAATTTTTGTCTCAATCGAATATTGAGATTTCGTGTCAGTAAAAATACTAACTAAAATACTAAGTTAGTAAAAGTAATGCACAAAAGAACATACTTTATACTTATGTCCTTTAATTCAAATTAATTTATTTGTAGGACATGAGTAGGCACGTTGACAAAAACAGTTTGTGAAATATCATAAGATATGCCTTTTTTTTGTAGAAAAAAGGCGGCAGACGAGCATACAGTCCACCCGATGGTAAGTGGATACTGTCGTCCATAGATATCCGCGATACATGTCAACATCAGTCCAGAATGGCCCCCGGTTGCGCTGCCTACCTTTGCAGACTAAGGAATGGGATGGGAAAGGGCTCTGGCACATATCACTCACTACCGAAACCGATATGTTGGTATGTATCGCGGATGTCTATGGACGACAGTATCCACTTACCATCGGGTGGATTGTATGCTCGGACTAGTATCACGTGAGATTTATTTTAACACTGTTACTACTGAAAAATTACAACTATTAAAACTATTTAACTAATTAAATGTTTATTAAAATTTTTATTATATGAAAGTTGTGATCTCCACTTACAATAAGCTGTAGATTATTTCCGTATCCTCAAAATCCAATTTTTAATACAAGCGATGCCAATTTAAAATACTTTAAGAACTTTTGCGACACCACAAGGTGTACAATAGATGTAGCTCTAGCCAGTCTGCGTATATACAGGGAAGTCCTGTTAAGTTTTCCGCTTCGCTGGACCGAGGAATTACCGTCTCCTCTCCTTGTCATTTCCTATTTCATTTATTCTCGTAGCCGACAAGGTTTCTTTCGCTATGCGATTCAGTGCTTCACTATTACTTAAAGGTTATTCTTGAATATGTTATCTATACATATAATAAAATCAGTGACATCGTAAAAAAGCACTGTCTATACACGAAATATTTTTTCAAAGAATTGATGGCGATACAGTAGTATATGTAGTAGATTGATATTTTTGTTATTAATACAAAAAATATTTTTGATATTTTTGTCTGTCTGTTTGAGCGCGCATCATGCAAAAACTACCGGACGAATTTTAATGTAACTTGGCATTGTTATAGCTTATGCGCCAGGGTAATATTTAGGGTACTTTTTATCCAGACCCATTAAAGAGTTCCCGTGGGAATCATTCTAAAAATCACGCGAACGAGGTCGCTGGCACCGCTAGTTCTTAAATATGATATTAAAAATATTATTATGTTCTGGCATGATATAATTTTTTTTTTTTTTATTTTTTTGTTTATTTCCAGTAATAATTATATCGTTTATTCTACGCGCAGCTACGCAAAACAAATACACTCACTGTTATTTACTAAAACAGTGATAAAAATTCCTGTGTACATAGGTACATAGGTACCTGTGTTTAATTTTAGTGTTTACCTGTGTTTACCGCGCGTTGAAGCGATTCTTTTTACGATTTAAATCTACTTCTACCAATAAAAAATCTCCGGCACGACACTTCCGACGTAATTTATTTACGGAGTTGCAATTGGTTTTTCTGCATCGGGGACGTTGCATTATTACATTGCGACATCGACTTTAAATACCTACAGCAAACTCTATTTATTTTAAAATTAAAGTTGCTGAACAGGGCAATTTTTGAATATTTCTTTTAACTATAATTACTGAATTTAATTATAATACAACATGCTCTCTGGGTGCATTTCAGTAACTATAATTACTGAATTTAACTATAATACATCATGCTCTCTGGGTGGGGGAGGGTGCATGCACAGCCGCTGCGCTGGGCGTACCTACTCGACTGGTAACGGTAAAACTCTCTCACAGAAGACTAACGTAAAAGAATGATGCGTCATTTTGGCCGGTATATCCAAAATACCATAATCAAACAAACTACCTATCCTCTCTTTTCATTGAGAACGCCATAGTTCCGATTCACCCATCTCCATTTGTTCCTTCAGTTTGTGGAAATTAGGGGCGAACAGCTTGAGATCCGCATTCTTCCTCTCCGAAACTGTAACCCCTCGGCCAACTCCTCCAAGGGTGTATTTAGAGGATTCAGGGTACGGCAGAATAAAAAAAATACCATAATAAATCTGTCATTTTTACATTAACTTTTTTATTTACCAAGCACCATTTTCATAGATACCCCATTAATGTGGGAGACAAAATATTACTTTATGACAACTGTAGGTTATAATCAATTAGTTGTTATAAATTACAATTGTATAGGCGGTCAGGCCAGGTCTCATTCAAAAGTGCCTATCATTCTTTCCCAGTTTATCCTATTCCCCCAAATGTACGTGCGTATTTCACTTGTGACTGAGATATGCCAGTGCACATTCCCATGACACTATCCAATTCCTGCCGATGTTTCCAAACCTTTCTCCAAATCCGTTCCTAAATCTACAAAGATAGTTAGCGCATCCTAGACTAAGAGATAGAGGCCTTTTTCTAAATAGTCGACAAACAACTTTTCTCGAAAAATGTTGTATTGACTATATCGAATGTGAATAATGCATGGCGGAAAGAAAAGTCAACGATGAAAATATGGGTACCTAAGCAATGAAACTCGGAAAATTTTGAAGGTTTGTAAATCACTCGGGGCATGGCTGAAAATTTGACAGTAAGTATCAAATACTGTTCTTTTACTATACGCAACGTGCCAACGTTCGTTATTTTCGACTGATGTTGGCATATATCGTGGGTATCCATGAACGGTCCAAAGGTCATGTAACTTATACGCGAGCGGAACGTCTGTCTTCGCGTCTTATGACAGACATCAGGAATTCGACATTGAAACTTTCCGATATATTTATCTCAATAACCCTGTATAATAAATACCCACCCATTTTAGGTTTTCCAAACCATAAATCATTCTTTGTAAGACTAAAAGTTTTCCTAACTTATACCAAAGTAGATACCAAAGATAAAGTTAGATTTAATGTTACTTAATGGGTTCCATTAACCAATATACTTACATTAGTAGAATATCTAAATGAAGAGTTCACTCCGAATATTTGTTATTTGTAAAAGTGAACTAAACGCTGAAAGTCGGGTAAAAAAATTACAAATTTAATATTCCGTTTTGGTTTTACAGTCTGTAATTTAGAAGAACACTACAGGAAAATTAATAACAATTTTTACTTTTATGAATAGAAATACTCTACAATTGATCGTGAATACCACCTTGAATTAAACTAAACTAAGGAGTTGCTATTACCAAAAGACACGTAATTCTATTTAAAATAACAAAATGTTTAACGAAATTGTCAAAAGTGCCTTTCCAATATTTTTTATATGCCAACTATTTGGAGCTTGTGTAAGCATAGATGATTACAAAGAAAAATCATTACGAGCATATATACTGAAATATTTCTGGATAGCATATGCTTTACTTATTTTATTTTACGACGCTGTCATCATTACTATATTTTTTTATGGTAACGTAAACTATACTCTACAAAAAATAATTGAATGGTCTCTAATAATATGTATCCTACTTGTTATTCCTCAAAATATATATTATAATAAAATATATATGGATATTACAAATAAAATTATAGAAAGTTGTGATTTAGACACACAGAAAATTAGTTTTAAACAGGACAAAATATTTCTAATTTTCATGATTGTATTGTGGATTGCTGATTCAACTATTTGGTATAAAGAATATGGTACGAATAAACTTATCGTATTAATAAACCACGATCTTAGAGCAAAGTATGCGAACAGACTCTGCATTCTAACATTTATGAAATTTGGTTTGATTATAAAACTCGCAGAATTGGGTATGAAAAAGTTTAACGAGAGACTTGAGAAACTGGCATTTGCTACCGAAAATGAAGTGGAAGAAATTATTGATGAAATTGCTAAATTGAAATACCTAAATATGGCATTGATGGAAACGTCTAGAATGATTTCCAAAATGATTGGTCCTACAACATTGATCATAAATTTGATTGGAATCATATCACTGACCGTTATGGGTTACGGAGTAATTTTGTATTTGACTACAAGAACGCAAGTAGTAAATTTAGAAATCTCAACAGGTTTCTATATAATTACAAATTTATCTGGGACAGTCTATTTTACCACTCATTGCACTAATTTGATTAATCACGTAAGTTATTCATATTAACGTTATTCATGTTCTTTAATATTGTGTGTAAAATATTTATGTGGATATATTCCATATCGATGGTATATACAATCTCCTTATTGCAAGGGGGATCAGTGCCCTGCTGTGGAACACAACCTATGGATAGGTTAATGTTAATACAGTTCCCAACCTAAGAAAATTCGTAGACATCAGTTACTATAGTCGTAGCATCATCAGCTTCCTAGACTTTTGTATGTCTATTGCTTCACCGAGTAAGTACTTTGGTGTCGCGACACCAAAGTGAAACAGTAAATCATTTTTTACATTCTACCATCTTCCATAGTGTGTCTGCTCGACTTGAAATCTGATCACGCGACTGAGCAACTAGCTGGGACTAACTCCTTGAAGTCGCAACCGCCAGCGCTTTCATGCCGTTTTTACGACTGCCTTCATTATGGTTTTATCGGTCGGTTGCGGTGGATCGCATATACACATATCTTAGAGACCAGTAGTGCAATCATTTGCCTATTCGGCGTGATTAGCCACGTCGTTGCACGCTCGATCAAATAATACTGTGTGCCCGACGCCGTTGAGTAAAAATGGAAGAGGAACTGAAACGAAACATGCGATATGGATGTTAATTTTTAATATACTTTGTTTAGCTCCTACGATGAAATGTCCCTAAGTTACGACATTAGTTACGTTAGTTACTGTTGTCCTTGGTTACGACAACACTCCTTTTGAAGAGTCAAAAGGACTGTGAATCGGATACTGCAAGGTCAGCAGCGCAACCGTATACCATCTGATGCAAGTGTTAATTAATGGGCGGCAGTGACCACATTCTCATCTCGTTTGCCACCCGCCGATCTACCAACTGTTCTATAAAAAAATCCATAATAATCTCTAATATATACAAATTAATGTTTGTTTCTTCGTCTTCTATGTGTTTCTAAAATATTCATCCGATTTTGGTGAGTTGCTGTGCGCGCGCCTGTCAAGGTTACTGACAAAGAAAAAATCTAACTCATTGCAACGCATGCCGGGCACAGCTAGTATTCTATAAAAAATGTGTAAAATCTATCACGTCTATACAAAAACTTTTAAATTATAGTAAGCCCTATAAATATTAAAACACTGAGGATTTTAACTACTGTAAATAAATAAATTAATGATCTGAAACAAATATAAATGAAAGCGATTACGAGGGCAAATGAAGACTGTAAAATCGCGGTAATTTAAAAAAAAATAGGTTATCACTAAAAAGTTTAAAAATAATTTTGATACTTGAATTCAATAATAGAATTAGCATAGCTAATGCTAGGCTAATTGCTGCTAGGCTGATCCAAATGCTATTTATTTATTTAATTTTCTGCGCTTTCCCAGTCTGAACTTTCATTTACTTAGACTATACAATTAGACCAGATAAAATAGAATCTAGGTTGATGACGAACAACTACGAATTATTAAGTTAGCTAAAGTTACGAATATAGTAGAAACAAAAGGATGTAATTCAGAAAAACTTACACAATACTCAAATTTCATTTTTTTTGTGGTCTCTTCCCTTTCTGCTGTGAATAGCTTCGTTAATGTTTATTATCTTTTGTTTTAGTACAAAAGGGGAACAATTATTCTACGTAGACTCAGTTTTCTTTATGACGACCGACGAATCACAATGGAGGTTTGTGGTCGCCTAACATTTAGATGAAAATGTTGCTCACGAAAATTCAAATTCATTTTTAGACGAATTGCAAGGTGCGAGGACTTTGGGTGTTAGGTTTTCTGATCTGTGTTAATATGAGGGCAGATGAACTTTTTATAATTTTAAAATTACTGTTAAGGTAATACAAAGGTAAGGTTTTTTCTTTTTTTTTTCAACATTAACTACTACGTTCAAGTGAAGTCCCAATGCCTCGATTCTAGGCGAATGCTCTGCCCAAGGAAACTAGTTTAATTCTAGTCTCCTAAGTTGTTGTTTATAACAAGGAAATTATTTTTTAATTATAAATCTTAAATTATAAAACTTTTCAATTATAAGCTTAGATGCTTTGCATCTAAATTACCTTTGTAATCTTTTAGTTTACATTCTGACCTTTCGTTTATTTTTTATAGTAACAGCGACATCTCATACTCGTATAAGTATTTTTAGTAAAGCAGTTTCACTTTGAAAATACTCAATTTCTATATTTTTGACATTCGACATGTATGTAACATTTGACATTTATGGAGGGGGAGAGTGCACTCTGCAATCCAACAGCCGCTGGGCGCACTCGACTGGGCTCGTTACCCCTCTCTCACAGAATACTACCTTGATATGTACTGCATTTCCCACTTTATCATATTCCCCAACGTATTTACGTACGTGTTTCGGTAGTCATTGAGATATGCCAGAGCCCATTCCCATCCTATCCCTTCCCACGTCCTCATCCCTTTCTCCAAATCCATTCTTTCATCAACAAAGGTAGGCAGCGCATCCGGGGGCGTACTAAAGTTTGTCATTTTGGACTAATGTTGGCATGTAACCCAGATGTCTATGGGCAACAGTATCCACTTACCACTAGGTGGACTGTATGCTCATTCGCCACCTTCTTTCTATAAAAAAAAACATATTTTAATAGCGAAAAATTAAAAATTGACATCCATTCATATTTTTTATTTGATCGCTCGAATTTCAGATACGGTACTTGTGCAATCAGCATCGGCTCTCCAATATGAAAATCGATGTATGCGGAATTTATGTAGCGAATAATAGTGCGTTTTTCAAAGTAAGTAAGCACGTAGTACATATTCGCTGAATGGTGAAATTTATAACTGAATGCTCTCCGTTAAACCTGTTTTAACTGGAAAAGATTTTATAGAAAGTAATTTCGGAACGTACTGAGAAGCCCAGTTTTGGACGCCCAGCGACCAGGTGGACTGACGATTTAAAGAAAATCGCCGGTGGTGGTTGGATGAAAAGAGCGGAAGATCGTGCGTGGTGGTGAACCGCGAAAGAAACCTACGTTTTCTAAAAATACGTACCCTAGAAATTTTTAGAATCTCAATAATTAAATCAGGCGACATAAAGATGGAAGTTGTTTTCAAACTTTTCAAAGTATTCTCCGCTACAATCGATCAATTTTTTCATGTGATGAAAACATTGTGTGAAGCATTCAGCCCACCCTTCCATAATCACCTCTTCAACGGCCATATGGAAGGCCGTTAGTGCCTCCACTGCATTCATACAACATATTCCTCTGAGTTTATCCTTAATTTTATCCTTGGGAGAGGCCTACATCCAACAATGGAGAAGCAGGCTGATGGTATGGAATAGTATGGTTATAATAAAGGTTACGTTTCCAATTATACCAATTTTTAAAGCTATTTAATAGCCTGCTTTTTAACATAGCCGAAATTACAGTGTTCGCTTTGGCGGTGCTTTTGATGTAGCGCCTTGTGGGGCGGCATATCAAAGGCGCTAAACAGTAGGTAATGAATGTGTTTCGGCGTGGGAGTAATTAATTTCAGTATTTTGGTACCAAAGTATCGCGAATATAAATAAATATACATCATTTGCGGTTCATTAGTGATAGCAAAATTCAGAACATTCATTGGTTCTGGAACCGGTTTAATTATTTAAAAGATTTCAGTCTAGGTAACCGTGTAACCGTAACTTTTTAGTGTTCACTGCTGGGTACGGGGCTCCTTGTCATTGTCGAGGTTCTTTATTTTGCCGATTTGACGCAGATGAACCAACGTAGTTTTATCACTAACATCAAACTCTTCTGTTAACTCAGATGTACTTGGAGATGGATCTGCTTCCACTTCCATCTGCTTGGAGATGGAAGCCTTTAATTCATCGTTATTAACCTTGGTTTGGTCGTCAGTGGGGCTCATGCTTAAGATTGAAATTTCCAGAACAGAAGCGTTCCATACGCACGGTGCAATAGTGTTGGCCCATACACTCTATTGATATTGCTACCCACAATTTGTGATCTGTCTGATTTGCATTGGTGTTGCGACGAAACTCATATTCAAAAATAGCACCAATTTTCAATATAGCCGTATTATTTTCAAGATAATCAAATGAACAAAATTTAGGTACAGAAAAGGAAATGAAATACGGATTGTCCTATTGGGCTAGATACGCTTATGTACAATGTATAATCAGCAACAAGATAATGTATACGCATCTGTACTTTAATGCACGTGTAATGAGGACTGGAATCGAATGGTACATTAGCGTATAGCTGACTGTACACATTTCAGAAAATAATTTTCAGTTCATTTCTAGACCATCTAATTATGAAATCTTCTACTTTCAGTATGCAAGTATCATCATGACAAATCTCATCATTGCGACACAATTGAAGCAGGGCCAGATACCATCAGTGAATCGTGTCATAGATGCTCTATAGAAATAAACATTTAGCTATAGAGAAACCTGTCTTTAAGATTAGTTCTAAGCTGATGTATTCATGGGAATAGCAGTGTAAAGACCATTAATTCCCTCTTTAGAAATAAAACCACAAGTTCATTTTGATGACATTTAAGTAAAATGCATAAACGTTTGGTGAAATCTTCGTTAATTTGAAATCTAGCTGTAGTTTTGGATAAACTAAGAAGAATACCTACTCATTGTTTACTCTCGATGTTTAATTTTAAATTTCAATATATCTACGTGTGATTCAAATTCAATGTTCTCTCGACCCACTTGAGGGGCCAGTGTCTAGGGGTCTGACGGTAATAAACCCTCACGTCGTCTGTGCCCGTACTCATCCCTGTATGAATACGGGCACAGACGGCCAGAGGTCATTATTAGATTGAAGACCCGCAGGCAAATAAAACACAGTAATAAAATGAAGAACACATCATAATTTTTAAAAGACAATACAATAGATATGTCATCAGTCATTGTGGACAGATATAATTATTGGAAATAGAATTATAAAAATAAGAAATTATATGTGATTCCCGTGCCAGACAATTTGTACTTAATTTGACCAGTGTATGCTGGCCAAGTGGGTTGGCGAATTTTCTTTTAGAGGTGGTGTAGTTCTCAAGGGCTTCCTTGTGGTATCCACTTTGTTATCCCTTTAGTCGCCTTTTACGACACCCATGGGAAGAGATGGGGTGGGGTGGTGGTATCCTATAGCTGGCAGACACTACACGGCTAAAGGTCACAAAATTTAAGAAAATTACGTCAGATTTATAGTCATACTACAATCAAATATTCAATATTATATTACATAAAGAATTTGATATTCACTACTGTCTCTTTGTCTTGGCTTCGTCTTGCAGCTGAACCTAAAACTCTGTGATACCTGCAAAGGTACAGTTTCGAGGAAGTTATAAAACACCCGTTGTCATGTAGATATTGTCTCACAAGACAAAGGGACAAGTTACTAGTTTGGAGAACTTCTCCAAATTTGACAAGTTTTAACAAAGGTCCCCCTGGTACTTACCTGCCCGGACCTCATATTTACATATATATTGCTCGTAATTAAATTAAAGTATTTTGTTGGAATGGAGAGTCAGGATGCTGCTTCTTTGGAAGGCTTTCTGTCATTTCGAGTACAGTAGAGAAAACCTCAGAATACAGAAATACAGAATCTGCCCTAAATTGAATAAACGGAATTAAAGAATCACATTGCTTTGCCAAAGACTAAGATACTCTCATATTTAAGAAAAATATAGCTGAAAAGGCCTCTATTAAAATGCACTATTCTAAAATGCTCTTTCATTTTGGGAACAGCAGTTCTCAAAAATAAGCAACCTCTATAACTCATGATCAAGTATGATCAATAGACTATGCATCTGTATATCAGCACCAAAGAACCTCTGGTAGAATGCAGTAACTGAACTCTTTTTGAGACAAGGGACAAGTTGACGCAATGCCGTCGAGCTCAATTTCTTTAGTAAGCCCAATTTAATTTACATCGGTCTACCAATTATACCGGAATATTCTTCTTCAGTGAAAAATAATAATTTTAAAGTGCCATCTTCGTCATCGAAGGTACCATCCCATCTTTTCCTGAGGGTATCGTAAAAGGTGACTTAAGGATAACAAAGCCTTTACCACAAGCCCTTACACCTCTAAAAGAGAAGACTCGCCAAGCAGATTGGCTAGCGTGGCCAAACTTACAATGTGTACATCGACATTACAATGTGTATGAAGAGATTCATGTCCAGCAATGAACGAAACGAGTTACGGTTATATAGCTTCTCTGAACAATAAACAGCTGGTGCTTTTCCCAAACCATTTTCAAGCAAGATTGTTTACTTCTTTCCTATTTTCTTTTTCCAATCTTCCCTTAAATGTTTAAATGTAACATCTCATATTTCTATGGGAATAATATCACCCCTATATGCACTACAAGCTTCTCGCCCGTGTGTCATGACTGCACCGAAGCAATGCATGTAATTACTCCAAGCTTTCAATGCCTTCATTAATGAGCTCATCTTCGCTTAATGAACTGTATGAAACTTCACACGCCTTCTACGTAATTACATAGTAGACAAGATAACAACGATGAGGACATACCTTATGGGATGGTGTGTTCATTATATGAAATTGATAGAACATGGGCGGCGGTAACACTTACCATCACGTGGGACCGCTTGCTCGTCCGCCCACTAGTCTATAAAAAAAAAACATAGATCATACAAAGACTGAATTGAAGAGACTTTCTACTTCATAATACGGCCTGCATTATACTATCTCAGCAAAGTGAGCGCAGGATACATTTAGTGTAACATAGTTGCTGCGTTTTACTTTCCAAGCAAAACTGTATTGAAGGAAGCGGTTATCCATTGCCCGCTTCGTCCTCTCCTCGCCTGGACCGTTAAACCGTACCTAGCATCTCAGCTTTCATTTAAAAGTATATCATTCATCGCGGCAGGACTAGTCAATCCTAGGATTGACAAATGACTTAGATTAAACCCCAAAATAGATTCCACCTTTGACTTTTTGGATTTTGAGTAATCCCAGGAGTGACTAAACTGAGCAATCAAACCCCGAAACCAAAGTAATCTATTTAGGCTTTTGACTTATTAATCATAGGTGACACTGTAATGAAGTAGTCCAAGCTAGCTTTGCGTGGCGTTGTCAAACATATTCGGACCCGTATATAATTAGGTATTAAGTGCGTTCAAATTTACTGTATAATTCTAAATGTCACTAAGCGTCTACTTACCAAAAGAAATAGTCGGTTTAAGTGTTATTTTCGTTGAATAAATGCATCGATATGGGAATAAACGCAAAACTCAGAGCGTAATATATATGTATAAATGAATCAAAAAAACTTTCTTTGAAATACACACAAGTACAACATTAAAACATTTACACAACACATATACGCAGAGTATATAATTTAGAATATGAAATATAAGTACATATAAATTGCAGTAAAATGGAAGCATGAACGCTGCAGTGTGATGTCAAAGACTAGGCATATATGCCGCAGCAGAAGGCTTCGACGCTGGTTTTGAGTGGAGCCGCATGTGAATCACGGTTGAAGTGACAGCACTTTCCAAGATGTACCAACAGATTTTTTCTGTTAATTGTTGATAACTTCACAGGTTTCTATCTTATATTTAACAGTCCCTTGACCATCACCCCTTTGCAAAACATTAATTATTTAGCAAAGACAATTATTAACTTTATTATTAGAATCATCGAGCAAACTTTGAAGCAAAACCACACATTAAATTAAACAGTACCTAGCGAATAAGTAAGTATTTATAACCATATATCAAACTGACGTGTTTCGAGTCCAAACACAATCCATTCTCAGGGCCGCCGTTGACCGCCAACCAGAAATATACCTAAGTAAATAACTGTTAAATAAATAGTGAAGGGTCTAGAAGGCTATATAGTATCATAACTTACTATTTTTATGAACTGGTGCGGCAGTCCGACAGACGTAAAACATACAACTTATGTCAATAGAAAGGCTGTCAACCGTAGAAGGTATGTGCCGTCCATCTTGAATTCAGCTATGCTATATTAATATAGACTAGCTACTGTCTACCATGTATGATGTAGTATGGTATGATAACAAAGCCTTTGTCTTTCCACTGTTGGATCTGGACCTCTCCCAATGTCCGCTAACGATGTTCCTCTCTTCTTATCCAGCCATTAATGGCGACTTTCTTTATTTCGACAGTCCACATCTAGCTCAATCTATCTAATCGTTTATTGCCGCTAGTTCAGTTGCCCAGTTCAGTCAACTGAACAGGGCAACTGAACTAGTGGGGAAAAAATCGTATTAGTTCAGTCAACTGAACTGGACAACTGAACTAGTGGGGAAAAATCCCATTAGTTCAGTCAACTGAACTGGACAACTGAACTAGTGGGGGGAAAATCCCATTAGTTCAGTCAACTGAACTAGACAACTGAACTAGGGGGGGGGGGGAAATCCCATTAGTTCAGTCAACTGAACTGGACAACTGAACTAGTGGGGAAACAATCGCATCTAATCATATTTATATATTAAACGCATATGTTTACTGTTTTTATTTTACTTACGTTTCGGCTGGGTTCCACCAATCATGGTCACGAGCTGACTGTACAGGCGGATAGTCCACCTCTCCAGTCATTGCCTACCTTTGGAGATGAAAGAATTTAGAAGATGGGGAGGAACGGTAGGATGGGATGAGAATGGGCACTTGAATATCTCACTCACTAACGAAATTCGTACGTACATTGGGGGAATAGGATACGCCTACCATATCATCACTATATAGCTCCAAGGTCGGCAGGCGGAAAATGCCTTTTAGCAGTAATGCCTTTTGTAATAAGCAATAAAGTAAATAATGTAAGTAAATAAATTAATAAAGTGAGAAATTTTACGGTAATCTCTTACAATAGACTGAGCAGTACGCTGTATCGCTAAAAATATCGATATTGCGGTCTATTGTTTTGGTATATCTTATGTTAAATACAGCTAATAATTAAGTTAAAAGTGATAATGCAATAAAGAATTCTCATTTATTCAACAATTCATACAATCAACTATTTTGTCCTTTCGTTAAAAAAAAAACAGTAAGCAGTCCGACGACAATCAAAATGACGATGAAAATAGTGCAGTAGATAGCTGTCAGTAATTAATTAATCTTACATGTAAATTGCAGGAATACAGCGCAATTTTGGATCCTGACATTTCGATCCTTATCGCGTCGGTCTAAAGCCGAATCTAAAGCAGTTTTGATAAAGTTAAAGAGCACCTTAATTTAAGTCTATATTACGTGAACAGCCTAAAGGTTTTCTCATTGACATTAGCATACAACCTTAGGCAATTACACGGGTTTTCAACAACACTAAATTGGATGTTTACTCTAATAGGACCTTGCGCGTAATAAGAGGACGCATACGGTTCAGCCGTTCGATAAACTGAATTTTGCTAAATTCAAATAACGATCGATTCTCTCCGGACAGGAGATAAACTTAGTCAGGAAAACCACAGTCCTGAAGGTAGTATTGAAGATTTCGATAAAATAATTCATTAATTAAAGATCTCACTCAGTTCCTTTACTCCTCTCTTAAGTAAGTGTATATGTAAAGGTTGACTGGAAGAGATCGATTTGGTGATAACGCTGCCTGTTGTACTTTTCGTGTTACTTACTTATTTAGACTTTTTGCAACATGTATTGCTTTTTATCTATTATATAAATAAAAATGAATTGCTGTTCGTTGGTAAGCGCATCACTTGAGAACGGCTGGACCGATTTTGCTATTTTTTTTTAATGTTTGTAATAGTCCAAACAAGGTTTTTAAGGAAAGAAAAATTGGAAAATTTGCTCGGAAAATTGGAAAATTCGGGAAAAACCGAAAGTGCTTTTTTCTATGGGATTTTTGTATGAAATTATTGTATTATTGAAATTTGGACAGGACAACGTCTGTCAGGTCAGCTAGTCTATAATATATTCCATTTCCTTTTTATGTTTCTGTTAATTGTATAATATTTGAATTAATTTCGTATGGCCCACAGTTCGTATGGGACATAACCGAACATATTTTTTGGTATTAACTGCACGTTCTGCATCCACGAATCTGAATCTATCTACTTATCTAAGTTAAGTTACTCTTCTCTCACAGACTACATTTCCCACTTTATCCTATTCCTCAATTGTTTCTGTACGGCACGTGTTTCGGTAGTGTGTAAGATGTGCGAGGGCCCATTCTCTGGAGAAAGGGTAGTGAAAATGGGGATCGCATAGGATATCCGATCTCCAAATCCCTTCCTAAATCTCCAAAGGTAGGTAGTGCATCTCGAACTATGCTAACGAATGTATATCATCCTAGGTCCTAGACTGATGTTGGCATATATCATGGTCGCGGATGTCCACGGGAGACAGTATCCATGGAAACCCAAAAAAGAATTAAAAATATCGTGATTATGTGTATCCACCAATCCGCACTGGGCCCGCGTGGTGAATTGTGGTCCGAAACTCTCCAATGATTTACTATGGGAGACCTGTATCCTGCAGTGAGACGTTAAAGGCTGATTTCGATTTCAATCACGCTGTATTAAGATAAAATATACGGAATACCAGATACATACGTGTATTGGACACGAGGTATTTAAAGTTGTCAGTGAACTATCCGCAGTCCCGTACTATACTAACAAATTGTTACAACCTAAATTTATGTACCTTTTGTTCAGAAAATACAGCGCCATAAAATTTTATTTATTCGGGTTTTCAGCTTTGCCATCGCGGCGACTGCTGAATTTCAGATAAAACTTTTTCAATATTTTTCAATATCTTTTTATGAACTGGTTGTTTATTTGTTTAGCAACGATTCTAATGTTTTACATATTAAGACTGGGCTTTAGAAACTATTCTATTCGTTCATTTGAAATGTTTTGATCGATACAACAATATTGGAACTAAATGCAAATCATTTTATTATTACCTTTGCCCGATTTTTTATACCTACCGATTTATTAATTAGTTTTTTAGGAGAAAACTTAACAAAAATAAATAAAAGGAAAAAAAATACAAAGTTAACGTTTAATAAAATTTAATTTAGAAATGTAGAACTTATGTGTGTGATGGCCCTGATGGGTCTATTGCAAAATTAATTTTTTCTTCGTCTAAGCAATCTATGTCACTTCTCATTGCTCTTTGGTACGTTACGTTATACGCCCTATACGTAATTCACGACTTTTATTTCTTAGTCTAGGTACTAAGAAATAAAAGTCGTGAATTACGTATAGGGCGTATAACGTAACGTACCAAAGAGCAATGAGAAGTGACATAGATTGCTTAGACGAATGCGTAATTAAAGATATGCGTTCCCAAAATAAATAAAGAAATACTCAAAGATTTCCATTTTTTATTGGGCAATTAAAAACATGTTGATGACATCACATCAGTCGTACTGATGCAACTGCAATCGTTCGGTCTTGGCAGAATGGTTTTCCGATAGTGTTCCCGTTTGCACTAACTCGATACCACTAAAAACTTTTGAAACGATTGTTTCATTGTCCTACATTCCTCCATAAACTTTGCGGAACCCTAAAAATTAAGTACTCGCAATCATTCGTTTGATAGTGCAGAGTAATTTTTTTTATCTTATTAAACGCCATTCGAAGCAAACGCTAGCTTTCCTATTCTTGTTTGTACATTCGATACTAAAATTATTTTTAAAGTTATTTCTATTATTTCATAATTAACTGTTACAACATTTAGAATGAAATAATAATATAAAGATTGACAGTCAATATCTATTTTTTTAATATCGTAATAAAGGTTTTTGTTTTAATATTTTTAACAAGTAATTCTGTGTAAATTATTTGGCATAAGAAATGGTAAAATGATGTCTACTTTGTTTTCCTTAGAAATAACTTATTGAATTTATAAAGTACCTCATTGTTGTTCGTTTAGAACCTACTTAATTATGTCACACTATCCTTATGAAGTGCTCACCTATTTCTGAGTATCGAAATACACCGTCTTTAAAGTAGCAACAACAGCTCGATCTGATTGTAGTTTACGTAGTTAGAAATTGAAAAAGATTTCGACCCATAAGATGGCGCTTTTTGACGTAACAACGCTTATAGTTCTTTCATCTCACGAAAGCGGGTTACGCTTAGTAGTGGTTGCGCTCTTACAATGTTTAGTACATTGTTTAGTACAATGTTTAATCGTATATTGTTTTAGTGTGCGTAAATTTGAAAACGCTCAATTAGGTTCCTTAAAACTAAAACAATGTACATGTACGAGAACAACCACTACTAAATATATACCACCACACTCGTGATATGAAAGAACTATATCATCATTACTACGATATACTTTCGCTTATTTTATGATGGTATTAAAACGGCTTCAATGTACCAAATGATGTGACTAATATATTCAATATAAATATGAATTAATATATATGTAAATATTATTATGTAGTTCAATAATTATTTTATTTTTTATTTTATTTTTATTTAACAATTTATTGTATATCTACATATAACGTGAAAAAAAATAAAAAGGAAGAAAAAGAAAAAATGAATATTTCTTCATTTTTTCGGATATTTCTTCCAACAGACCTGGAAAAGTGTAAGTGGGAAAGTTAATAAAGTACAATAATATTAACAAACTAGATAAATATATACATGCATTACATATAAACACATATACCTAATTAATAAATACTATACATATAAAATATATACTTGTTATATTTCTTATTGTAATACATATATACATATTTATGTGACGTTTACATGGAAAACTAAGCATTAACAAAACAATATCTAAACAGAGTTGAGAAGGATAGACAAGTAAAATTTAATAAGTTTTCACAGATGGTTATCTGAGTTTGCAGACAAAAGTATGGAAAAAATAATGAGACAAAAAATATGTATGATTATTGAAACCATAATAGGCTAGCGAGGTGGAAAATCGAAACACCGAGTTGAAATTAAATTTCTTACCGCAACCGGTTTACTATAAATTAAGGTCTAAAGAGTGCTTACAGAGCACTTTATAGTATGTGTTTTATTCATTCTTAAATGTATATTTTATTACGTCCCTGTTACAAGTACGTCCGTGCATCACCGGAGTTCCACCTGAAAATCACGCAAAAAGTACTGGATAGATTTTAATGAAACTTTGCATAGTTATAACTCATGTGCAAAGTTAAACATTTCAGGTACTTTTTATCCAGATTCATTATAGAGTTCCCACGGGAACCACTGTGATGTTCACGCGAACGAAGTCGCGAAAACCGCTAGTAAAGTAATTTTATTTGTATTAAGGAAAACCAGCTTGTATTGAAATGAAACGTTACAAAACTGATGAAGTAGAAAGTCAGCCATGAATAAGCAAATTGTTTGCAGATTTGTTACAAACATATTAATAATTCAAACAATATCCCATCTACATCAAATTTGCTAAACTAATACTCTGCCAAAATATGTTGACTATTTTAGTCAAAATATGTATTTCGGAAAATTGTAGCTTAAAATCAGCGCGATAGAGTACATAATCGCTGAACTATAATCTAATGGAAACCTCGTTATCTTATTCTAAACAATGTGGTAGATCGTCATCTGTCATAATTAAACTTGTCATAGGTTATTATTATAAATTGACGGTAGTAACTTCGGTACAGAAAGGGTATACTTTAGTACTTATTAAGTTGTTATGGATTTCGTGATTCGAAGTAGAAATGATTCTCCCGATAAAGATTTCCCCATTCATAAAATTATCCCATTTAAAATTCCAAAAACTAAATTTTGTCTCTAGGTTACCCTATTTTTTTAATAATAATAAACCACGCCACACTTAACAAGCCGTAGGATTACTTGTGTCGTGGGTCCAAAGACACATAAAAAGACGAATACATCAGCCAGTTCGGAACAAACATGTAACGTAACGTTATGTTCGGAAATTAAAAATAAACGAAGTGAATAAACAATGATTATTCGTTTAGTTTCATTCAAAACTCCAAGTTTCTTCTTCTCCAGGTTTGCGAGAAAATGCAAAATTATTGCTATTTCTCGCATGTTATCTTTTGCACTTGTGTCCTTTTTTAAGGCACAAATGTATGTGTGATCCGGGATTATTTGCACAGCAGTTAGGACAGCTACCAACTGGGCTAATTGGTCATTAGAATCTGTAACTTAGACCTTTTAAGCACTACTCTACATATACAGGATTTTGTAAAAAGTATATGATTTTTTACGTGAAAACTAAAAGTTTCATTCCACGACTTTTTGGAATTTAGCACTCTTTTCACACAAATCATTCACTCATTCGCTTCGCTTCGAATCACATTCGCTCTAAATTACATAGATATACGATAAAATATCTAACAGCCGCGGTTCGATTATTAACTCTTTATAAATGGAGTGTGCCGCGTTTCCGTTCGTAGCAGCGTACTCGTACCTATATATGACTAATACAGAGTAAGAATGTCAGAAACTTTATTTAAAAAGTCTTTATTCTGATAAAGTTCAGAAAAAAGTCGAATAACATCCGAAAAATATATAATCAAAACGACATTCACTGGATCTAAATAAGTCACACTAGTAGCAAACACCATGTATTATCTGTTCTCGGAAAGAGCCAACGCCGCGTAACTTCTTCAACTAACATGCCCCGTAACGTCTGAACAGATTCTAATACTATATTTGAGACACACGGTTTTGAACATTAACCAACGATCATTTCGATCTTACGTTTTTTTAAATAGAATTACACATGCTTTTTTTCTGTATTAAACGCTATTTTGTGCAGGAAATTAAGCACCGGCATTCCAAAATGCTTTATTATATTTCATGGGCACAACCAATTGGCTCTGAAATGCAGCATGCACAGCTGCACGCATGCACCGTAGTGCATATCTTTTCTCTCCTGAAGGTTGGCTGGAAAATAATGCCATGTACCAATAAGACATCGTGCAGGCAATGTATCATTTGTGCAGTAAGGTGTTAAATATATATTTAGGACAGAATAAACGTTGAATAATAAATAAAAAAGTCTTAAAACCGTCAAAAATGATGTCATAAATGTAGTGTCGAGAAATTAACGGTACATTCCAATTAACCCTGTAAGTTGTACAGAAGACATCAACCATAATAAACAATTTTTGTTTATTTTCGCTTTTAATATCAATGCAACTAAATTTGCTAATGGCACACAAGTATTATTCTTCTCAATCATAATGGAACCTAATACTCCTGAATATCCAAAATGTCCTTTAAGTTTTCTTGTTGACGAGTCATTGTCTTCTCAACTTTATCCAGTTAATGTCAACATTATCTAGGTATTGACAACATTACCTAATTAACTTTCGTTGGAAGTCTGTAATCACCAAGCAAACAAAGGTTTAGGTTGTAACTTCAACTAAAGGGGCCGGGAAGCGTGAAGCCAATATCGTGAGCAAGTGTTAATGTGGATTATTTATCTAAAAATGATTTGGTTGGTTTAGGTTGGAAATCCTCCCTACCTAGAAATAATTTTGTTAGAAATTTAATTAATTAATCTATTTATTTAATCAAAGTCATTTGGACTTTAATGAACGTTGACTCGTGAATGCTGACTTTACCTGGTTAAAGTACGGCATCTTATTCGATTTCGTTGGTTGAATTTAGCTATTGTTGACTACACCTAGGTAATGTCAAAATTAACAGCTTAATGGACTTTAGCTTAAACATATATATGTATAAATGTTTGTATGTGTGTATACATGTATGCATGTATAATATATATGAGTATTTATATTGTATTGTGGTATTTAATTATTATGCGACACTATTAACTATAGTTTTAATTAATCTTACCCATCATTGAACCTACCGCGCCAGCTCTGCATAGCCCAAAGGTTGACGGGGAGATAATGCTTCTAAGCATTAAGTCCGCCTTTTGTCACTTAATGCAATAAACAATAAATAATTATTACGCTGATAATTCTTCTGTCTTCTGTACAGCAACTGAATCATATTTTTTGAACACTTAGATCCACGTTCTTCCTATAGGTATGCCCCCTACCATTATTTCTATAAAACCTACCAACGGAGTACGAAGCCAAGACTAGGAGTTAAATCACGGAGCCAACGCAGTGAGCGCTCCTAAATCTATGTGCTCATGATAGAACCACGTTTCTGATTCAATGCTTTTAGAACTAACTCCGCACCGGTGAATTTTATCTTTGTCTTCACTTATTGGATTAAAGAGTCTTTGGTTTTATTAATAGTCTATCAACCGAATAATAAAATAAATACTCTAAGTCCCAGCTGGGCGCGCGAAACAATGCGTCGCGTCGCGCGTTGCGTTGCGAAAATATCAAACATTCGCGGTGCACGCGTGTGTCCACATGTCGCAAAGATATAAGCGATTTCGTAATATTTGAGAAAATGGTTAGTTGATAAAACATTCTACTCAACTGAAGAACTACTGGAGCTAAGGTCTAAAAAGGTTTGATTGTAAGAATAACATTCATAATTCCAATTATTTTTATCCCTGTTTGTATTTTAATGTTTTTTAACATTAATTGAATGCTTCGTCTCTTGACTGAAGCAATTCTATTTACGTTTATTCATTTTAATTTTTTGACCATGTTATTACAATATTAAATGACTTAATTACTTAATTTAAATAAGTATGCTATAATTATTGTAGCACGGTTAAGTTTACGTTAACATTATCATTATGTGTATATTGTAGGGGGAGAGTGCAGGCTGCATTCCCACAGCCGCTGGGCGCTCTCAACTAGCCACAGAAACTACTATCTTGAAATGTACTGCATTTCCTACTTTATCGTATTTCCCCAATGTACGTACGTGTTTCGGTAATGAGTGAGTTATGCCAGAGCCCATTCCCATCCCATCCTCTCTCTCCCCAATTTCCCAACCCATTCTCCCAATCCATTGCTTAATCTGCAAAGGTGGCGTGGCGTGCCAACGTTTGTCATTCTGGACTGACGTTGGCATGTATCGCGGATGTCTATGGACGACAGTATCCACTTACCATAAGGTGGACTGTATGCTCGACTATCGCCGTTTTTTTCTACAAAAAAAATGTGTATTAGTAATGACGGTAATAGCGGTTCCACGACTCCTATGTAAAACAATGCAACACAACGCGCTGCCCAGCTGGGACAACACCATACCCTATCAAACTATTTTAACCGTTGATCTTCAATATCAGTCTATAACGTCCCACTGCAGCGCACAGGCCTCTCCTAGTAAATCAATAGATAGTTTCGGCCCCTAATCCACCACGCGGGCCTTGTGCAAATTGGTAATAATAACCTCAGAATTTCTGCTCTTTTACCCTTTTTTTAACTACCCAATGGATTCTTATACGAGGCTGAAACCGTTCAATTTTTAGAATACCATAATGTTATTCTACTTAATGAGTACAGACTCAGTGGTTTTATTACCCACACTACCCATAAATGCATAGCCACCGGTCGTAAAGATTTGATGACACCGTAAAAAGACAAAAATATTATGACGAAAAAAATATTTTATTTTCACTGAGGTCGAACCTTGTAGTAATATAATCCTTGCACAATGTTTTAAAATTAAGCGGAGTATTTGGTAGACCGAAACTCCATGCTATCTTTATTAATTAACTTATACTTCATTGTACAAGTACATTGTACATTATAATTAACTGAATAGTATAATTTTGACAATTGCTTATTTATTCATTTGTTATTTAATAAAATGGAGCTATAATATTTAAATAATATTAACAGCATGTAAATGAATGGGATGTAAATTTTATAATGCTTTTATTTGTGCTTTGGATGCTTAAATGTAAATTTTGCATGCCAGCTGCGGTAGAGCTTGTGGAATCATATTTATTTAAATAACAACAACCTATATCCTGTACCAAGTTTTATGGAAATGAAGATTATTATTATGTTTCGTTTCTCGACCTCTTGGGTTCGTATTTACAGTTACTTCCGCCCTGAGTCCCTCAAGGAAGAGAAGGTTCAGCTCTCCCAATTTCTTCACCCAAAACTTTTGAAACTATTGTCATTGTGTGTATGGCTGCTTGTTTTTGTTAGATGAGAGTATTTATTTTTCATTTCAGCATGTCACAATACCTGGTTAAACTATTATTATTATTATTACAAATCGATATCAGTCTATAAGATCCCACAGCAGGGCACAAACCTCTCTTAGTGCACTATCTAGAGGGTTCGGGCCGTAATTCACCACGCGTGCCCAGTGCTGATTGGTGCGGATGCAGAAACATATACTACAGATTTTTTTCATTCTCGGGCATGTGAGTTTCCTCACAAGTATCAAGTATCAAAAACATTTTCTAACATTTTTAGTGATAACCTATTTTTTTTTTGCCGCTCTTTTTCACTCTCCATTTTCATTTGCCGGACTCAATTACACTTCTTCGATCAGTAAGTACTACTTACTTACACACTCCGTTGGCTTAGCGAACACGCGATCTTGGCCTCCGACACGCCATCTTTTTTGATCCTGCGCAGCTTCGTGCCTACAGGTTATTTGGAGCCACCGCTGGTCCCTTTCCGCTTCGTCTCTCCTGCGGTACTTGGGACATCGCTTCACGGCGAGATCCTCTCCCATCCTATTCACTTGAATGAGCCAACGGAGTCTGGCCGCTTGAATCTCCCCGATGACATTCGGCTCGGACTACTACAATATATAATTAAATTCGGTATATAGGTACTGATGAATAATTAATATAGTTATAGGTATTATTGAACACTATGATAATGAAATACCCATTCTAATAGATAGTTAATTTGTTTTAGATTAATATGTGGTCGGCTGTACATTGCCTAAATCATGATAAATTTGCATGAAATTTCGGCTACCTCCCAATATGACTGAACCTGTATATGTATATTAAAACATACATCGCGATAATTTACGTATTTTCTGTAAAAACGTATTCATGAACATTGAATGAAAATATTGAATAATTTCTACGATAAATGATTTTTACGAATGATTACGATTGATTATTTATTTACGAATAAATGATTGAATGATTTTTACTATTCGTAGAACGAAATGACGTTGTACTTGTAATTATTACTTGTACTTTGTATTCCTCTATATGTGTTTGGTATACAATAAAGTATATCTATCTATCTTTCTGTTTAATTTAGTCGGTAAACATTCGTTATCGTCAAAAATTGCCACTATATAAATAATTAATTTACAGCCATTAAACTCAGTTGAGTTGAGTTTCACCCGAAAATTCGGCCTACATAATTGAACCAATTACGTTAAATCTATTGGCCCACTAAGCAATCAGCAATTTCACTTCTGGTTTGACTTAGAAACTGCTAACTACTGTTAGGATTGGACAGTTTGTCAGTTTAAACTAAAAAACAAACAGTTCCTGTTTACAATTAGTTTGAACTTGCTGTAATTGATAGATACCGATTCTAATGATAGCATTTTTTAATCGAATTTTAATAGGAAGGTGTTTTGAAAAATTCTGTAACATAGAAGCAAAGATTTTTTTTTTTATTGAATGGTAAGTGGTCACTGAGGTCCATGGACATCTGCAGTACGGGGCACTGTTCACTTCCTGTTCCTGTGAATCCTGTTCACTGCTCTATTGAAGAGTCCTGTATCGCAGCGTAACGGAAAAAACTTAGCTGACAGTTCAGTCCACAACTTTCGTCTTCGCGGTACAAAGAGTACAAAGTCTACAAGGTGCGTAGAATAAGCAATTCCTTGGACATCGCTTCTGTGGCGTGTCGTGAGAGGCGACTAGCATAACAAAGTCGCTACCACAAGCGCTGAGGAACTACACCACTTCTGAAACAGTGGACTCGCCAACCCGTTTGGCCAGCAGCGTAGCGTTTTAGTGTGGTTATATCCTTTATTCACAAGACAATGTGCATGAGGATGCCCACATCCTGCAGTGGATTCATTGCATTACATTACACATCGAATTTAGCTGGTCACCCTTAGATAAGATATAATGATTTTTTTTACAAAATTCGAAAGTGCCGATCTTTTAAGCAGATTTCTTTGAAAGCTCAGTAAATCTCAGTAGATTATAGGCGTATAATCGTAAAAGTACTGTAACAGTAATATAGCTTTTAATAAAATAATTCATTTGGACAACTGGATAATTACATGAAAACACAAACGCTGCTCCAGTCCGGATTAAAGCTCAACAGAAACACTGTGCAAATATTAATTTGTTTTTTGTTCCACGTGAAATAACAAGAGCTCATATAAAAACAAAAACCAATAAGCGTTTTATTTGCTTTAGATTTTCTAAAACTAACACTTCGTAAGTATTCCGCATATTTGTTTCAGATAGTTCCTTCACTTTGTCTCATGTATTGTTACTGTTTGAACTGGAGGAGACTGGCTACGGAAAAGACTGGCGATTAATCGTTAGGGACGTGGATAATGGAATAACAAACGAAAATTAAAAGAAGAAGGATTTGTCTGTCACGAAACGTCATCTAGAGCGGAAGTACTGCTCACATCTCTGGGCCGGCGCACTGAAATATCAATTGGACCCATTTGACTCTATCCAACGACATGCTGTTCGAATTATTGACGATCCCACACTCACGGGCGGTTTAGAACCGCTTAGCATTCGGAGAGACGTAGCGTCTCTGGTGAATAGTGACTGGTGTACAATGGTGAATGCTCTGAAGAATTATTCAATATAATTTCCACCTCGGGTTTCTACAACCGCACCTCACAGAAGTGCAGTCCATCCGCATTTTTTGGATACGGAGGTTTCGCGTACTGTTCGGCCCAAAAATCATTTTATACCGCGAACCCGTAAGCTGTGGAACGAACTGCCTCAAGTGGGACCGCTTGCTCGTCCGGCTACTTCACTATAAAAAAAAGTGCAGTCTAACTAAAAATTATAAAAGAAGGAGTTTCAGGCGGCTTCTGAAGATTTTAAGCTCCGACAGTACCTTATCATCGAACCCATGGGTAGAATCAGCCAGGCGCCTTGGTTGTGGGGTTCCCACTCCCGTAGTTTTGATGTGGAGTCTCAGTGGTCTTCGGTTTTTGATGAGGTGAGTGTTTTTTTATTCATTGCCTACCAAAAAGTAGCTCCCAGAGTCAGTAGGCTTGCGTTACCGGGTTCTGAAATACCACAGGGTCTAGCCTTGAGATTCCTACGACTGCTACAGTTACCATACCAAACCATACAAGTTTATATCTCTCCACTGCTGAATATAGGTCTTTCTCAAAGTTCACCACGATCTTCTTCTCTTCTCAGAATCAGAATTCTTCTCATCCACTGGTGAACTTCTTAAAGTCGTTAACATGGCCGGAGAGTGTTATATAGATAACATGGCGCTTCCTGATACGTGGACTACATTCAAGGACTTGTTATCAATTATTGTCCATTATTATCAATGGACTATTGCCATATTAATGAAAGTTGATAGATGCCTCTGCTATAGAACTCCTGGGGAATCGATGAATTCTCTGATGGCGTTTTTCACTGCCTCATCACAGTTTATCTAGATTCCGAAAGGCTGCTACTAACTCAGACGTTGTTTGACTATTGCTTTCAATTCGTCATTATCGACTTTAGTCTCTGGGCATCCACGGGGCTTATTCTTGAGATCGTAATTTCCAGAACGTAAACGATCACACAAAAAACGCACCGTGCGTTCTTTTGCGATATTTGGTCCGTACACATCGTTGATTCTGCATGCCGTCTCTGCCGCGTTGCTGTCACGACGGAAATCATATAAAAAAATTATGCGAATTTTTATCGGTCGCAAACACAACGACATCTAAGCAAAAAGTAGTTTGACGGAAAAACAAATGAATAACTGATATTGAAAAAGAATATCATGGCTTCAAAATATAAATTAATTTTTAATTGGGAATTCCAAGCCTAATGTAAGATAATTAAGTTCAAAGTGGCCACTATGAACAAACGGCAATTTCGTAGGTAAGGCCCTAATACTGAGTTTTATCATAAACAAAGATAGATATATAAACTACGAGTATGAATATAGGGGATTTATATGCTTGATTACGGATTCAGGATATTGATAGAATATATCTAGATTTTTATTGGTTGCAGCTAGATCATTATAATTATAATTATACACATACGACATATAGGTGAGTTAAATATAATATTTGTACCAGCATATGGAATAAAGAAGGTTCTATGCCATGAACATAAATCAAGAGATCACTTATTCTCCTACGACGTTGAAGTGACAACACTTTGTAAGACTAAGTCTCACGATGTTATAAATTCCTACATCCAAAAATTAAAAAAATGTTTAAAATGTTTTTGTCGTAAAAGACAACCTGTAGAGGTAACATGTTATAACATGTTGTTTACTCTTGTAGAGTAAGTGAATCCTTCCGACGTGACGTCGCATTTTGAGGATAAAATCGTGACATTCTCATCATACGCATGTCAACTTCGACTATAATTTATCTTTCACAAAAACTTTTATGTACTTTCTGAGCAAAATAACGTTACATATGTATAATACGGAACTACGAGGGCCGATTAAAATGTTCGGGACCTAAATATGAAAACAAAAGAAATAACAAAAAACAATGCTTTTTGTTCACAAGTTCTCGACTTTTTATTTGTCTTAAAATGTTCTACAAAACGCCGCCACCTATTATACCTTTATCGTAAAAAAATCGCTCACAATTGAGAAAAGAGCGTAAAAATAGCTATTTTTATAAATAAACAAAACGATAGTTGAATATTGAGGAATTGGCCTGTAAATAACTTAGCTTTCATATAATTGTTATTTTTCTTTTAAATTGCATCTATGTCGCTTTGTCCGCGCCATTTGATTGTCCATGCTATTGGTATAAACAACCAGTAACCTACGTATTACTAGAATTGGGTTATCACATATCGGTTGGTTCCCTAAGTTCCCTCGTCATAAGTCCACACTTCATTCCGCCGGTGTACGGACGTAGCACTCGCTAGGGACGCGACCTCCAGCGCGTATTTTATATGTTGTGATTTACTTTACCCTGAAATAATATTTTCCTTTGTGATTCTAGCGAATAATTTAGGTGGGATGTACGCATTTGTATTCGGTAAAAATATTTATAATAACGCGAAATAAGCAGTATGAGCAAAATGTAAAATTAGCAGCAGAAATGCTGTGGCAGTGGCAGCAAATCGATGGCAGCAAAGTTAAAAGTGGGTTAGGTTCAGGTTCTCTTTTGACAATAAAAATATGCGGGACTCCGTGGAGTTTGTGTTGACATTCTGAGTAATTTAAAATTATTTTTTAGTTCTTCAAAAAATAATTGTTTTGTTAATCATTATGTATTTTTGCTGCACTTATTATACAAGCGTATAACCTTGGATCAAATCAAAAGGAGGAAGATACGTTACTCACCGCGCATGGTCCTACAAAATCAAGTCCGATAGACCTGCTTCGTTCAGTCGTAGATAGAACAGCGACTTGCTTGCACGTGATACAATCACACACGATTTTGTAGTGGAAAATACATTTAAAAATGCCTTCCTGTGCATTTATTCAGTGCACCTTGTATTGTAAATGATACAATTGCAGATTCGTAAGTTATTTGTTTTTAACTTGTTGACCGATGGACTGTTTTAAGAAATGGTCAGATCCTTTGAGACAATTTAATCTAAATAAGAAAAGGAAATTATTTATCTGAAACAGACTACTTTCTAGGTCACAAGTAATTTCTGGGAAATAAACTAGACGAATCGCGAGACAACTCTAATAAATATTTTTAAAATTCATTTACTTAATATCTTTTTCTGAGAATTGTCTATTTTAATTAACGTTCAAAAATGTCGATATACATGAAAGAACTTTGTGTTATATTTATAAAATGTATCTTATTGTACATGTACTATTGTATCACATGAATACTAATTGACAATAAAATACACCTAGTTTGTATTCAATTCGACAGTGTATACTATATGAGAAAACTAAGGCAGTGGTTACACAGAGCGACTTGAAAATGTAGCTAGTGTGTTTTATTTATCGATTTATTAAAAAAACAGGATTGCTCACTTAACGCAAAAAAATAATTTGAAGGATATTTAACAGTATCTTTTATTCTTTTCACACACATGCGAAAAGTGTCCCGCTATATCTCCATCCTGTTTTCATACACATTACTATACAATATTTCTACCTCGTTATTACACTACTGGCTGAAAAGGGACGTAGATACACTCGGGTGAAATCTCTCTCTCTGGACCGCTTTTTCCTGAAGCATAATCATCTAAAATTTTTTTTTTCTACGTTTTAACTTTTTCTAATACTATCACCATCGACTTGCCAAACATTTTGTGCAAAATGGAATATTGGTTTATCTTTTTGAACAAAGGTTCTTGAAATGAAATGGATTCGGTCATCATAATACGAACTGATAGAGTCAAAAGTGTCGACCCTAGTTTCTCTCGTTACATTGTGCGGCAGCAATGTATGTACTCGATGGTGTTGAGTTAGTCGTCATTTGACCATTGTCGCAGTACCTGGCCTGTGCAGAATATTTTATTTGTGCCAGTAAATATTTTATGAACTTACTTCTTTTATTCAGATTCTATTAGTAACATTACTATCATAATACTATAGATACTATCACATATCACATATTAAGCAAAGATCTTAAAAACTAGGCAAACCTCTATGATCTACCATTTCTGACGTGCAAATGTTTAAAATCAACGTACGTTGAATTATTTCACAAATATTTGTAGTTTAAATTCACATGTACAAAGACATCTTCAGTTATGCTTATCTGTCAGTAGCTTCGATGTTAACTACAAAAATACACAATTAAGTCAATGTGATATATCACGCTCGGATAAGGTGATTTTCACTTGTACGATTTTTGCAGTAATTAATTTTTTTTTAATTTTCGCTCGATTTTCGTCGCGCGACGACAATAATCACTTCATGGGTCCTCTCCCTTACGTAACCTCCGTAGTGACAGACAAACAAGGTACTCTAATTCCATATTCACTCCGCTCACATAGGCATATATTATACACATGTTGAACCATGTTCAGGATGTCCTGATTTCACGAACCGTATGATTTGATGTGACGGGAAACCCTTATGTTAATATCGGTTATGCAATCGTTGGTAATAATGACTAAGTTTCAATTTCAGCCTGAATTACAACACATACCATCAGGTAAACTATCAGTTCATCTGTTACTATAAATTGATCTCATATCATATCATAATTATCACTTTGAAAGCGTGATTGACAAACGTCGTTGTTGGCTAGTGGAAACGGTACCGTGAAGCACCCAGACTAACAAAGTTTGCGATGCGACTGGCTCTGAACGCCTACCGGCGGGTTTCTCTGCAAATTGAAAGATGCCAATCTCCTTCGCCTATCAAAGTGATAGATGTCGCATCTACGAATGTCGAATCATCAATTAAATCGACAAGATGTTTGCATTTACTGTGTAAGAAAATCAAAAGCAGCTCTGTGAGCTCAATTTCAATAATTTCACAGACCGAGCGTTACGTATTAAATACCATTCGGATAAATTGCGACCTTTAGTGTAACAACTAAACTCACTGTTGTGTTTCGTGTCATATCCCACCTATGCCATTATTGTATTATAAAAACTATAAATAGGTTGAATAAAGCATTCGTCAAACTGGTGCTCGACTGCGCGGGGACGCTGGACGCGAATTCCTTCGCATGAACTGTGCATGCGAGCATGCATTAACTCAGAGTATTTCAGAGTGGTTTCACTATTGAGAGTATTTCTGCTTAGCGGAAATTCGCGTCAATTTGGTTACCAAAATCATGCGAACGGATTCGCATCCCGCGTTTCGCCACGCACCAGTTTTAAGAGAGCTTAAAATAGACTCCGAATAGTGTCTGTTTAGACCTTTAATGTCAAAGACCTATACAACTCGTTATTGACATGAAATATGTATTCACAATAACAGACTATTATTTACCGAAAATAAACCAGAAAAGGTCAGGTTCTAAATGTTATCAACTTTCAAAGTCATCATTATTCGAATATAAGTTGTTTATGTTGTGTTCCATGTAGTTTCAATTTTGGGTTGTGGACGGGTTGCCAGGCTCCCAAATACAAAAGCCGGACTCTGCGCTATATTAGGCCGGACATTTTGCCCAAAAAGCCGGACTCAGCGCTACATTAGGCCGGACATTTTGCCCTAAAATCCGGACATATCTTTTATAGTAAAAAAAACTCGGTTACGTATTTTAATTAAGTATTTATTAAGTACAAAGTCTTCTGGAGACTAGATAAAATCGAAGAACAAACAAAACACAATAAAATAAAAGTTTATATTAAACAAAAAAATATATCCTATGAAATATATTTGATAAAAAGCCTAAAAAAAGCCGGACAGGCCGGACACGTAAATATTTGGCCGGACACGACTGTAAAAAGCCAAACATGTCCGGCTAAAGACGGACACCTGGCAAGCCTAGTTGTGGTCATAAAAGTTGTCTTTTTTCATTTGTATTTTTATATTGTGGAAGAAAAGCAATACAGGTAAATAAAACATATATAAACATTATTTGATACCAAATCCGTGTGAAACTATAACTTTATTGAAATACAGTTGTATATACGTTACCTTCTATTTTTTAGAGAAATAATTAGATATTGTAAATAAGCAACAAAAAATACTCGATGAGCAGCAAATCGATGGTAGCAAATACTAAATGACCAGCAAATTTATGGTAGCAAATACTAAATGACCAGCAAATTGATGGCAGCAAATACTGAGTGAGCAGCAAGTAGATGGCAGCAAACACTGGATGAGCAGCAAATCGATGGCAGCAAATTTAAACGTTGATTCGGTTTAGGTTCTCTGGTGACGATATGGAAACAGGAGTACAGCGAGGCCAAACTCCGATCATTTTATGATGGCATTCTTAGTAATATAAAATTATTTACTTCAGGTATTCAAAAAATAGGTTGTTTTCTGATCATTTAAATAAAAGCCCTTACTGTATACAAACGAGATACCGCCTCTGTACCTACATAATTGCTGACTTAGCGTATGATTCGTGGAAACCCCTGCCACAGAGAGGGAGCTGAACGGCGATAACTAACCGTACTAGCAAGGGTGGGATACTACTAACATATCTTCGAAATGCATTGTGGCAGGTAATTCGTAAAAACAATTGTATTTCAGAATTTCTAGTACTAAGTGATGTGTATTATAAATTTGCTGTCATAAGCTCTTGCTTTCTGATTAATTTTCTCTGTATATTGATTTCTTGAATATTGTTAGTGAACATGAGAATAAAGATTCTTGAACCGCATTGACTCGGATATCACCCTATAACGCCTACTAAATGGCATAGGCCTCCCTGAATAACGTTTTCGGGCCATAATCCACCATGCAGGCCCAGTGCGGATTGGTGCGGACGATTTTATTATATTTATAGACGTATAGATGTTACTTGTATGTAATTTCCCCCCAGTCGTCAGTTCTGTGTCAGGACATTTGATTACTATTTATTACAATTGTGTGTAATTTAAATCAATATAAAAATACTTATAAACCCCTACACAGTGTTAAACACTAACATAACATAATAGACGTCAGTTGCCAACAATATTAATGACGGCTATTCGCACTTTCTATTAAACAATTGCGCGCAGATAACATTTGTATTAATAATTGTTATGTAAACGGGTTACTCACGATTTATTATAAGCGATACATCGGTTACATGAACCGTGGTCTACAAAGTGAACTGTAGCTGTGGAAGCTCATACATTGGACAAACCAAGCGAACCATAACAAGCCGTGTAAAGGAACACATAACCGCCGTGAAAAATAATAACCCATACAAGTCGGCAATAGCAGAGCAGATATTAGAGGCAGGATTACATTTTATACGTGTAAGAAATACTCCAATACATTTCAAGTCAAGTGGTCGCTATGCGGCAAAGGTTCTACCTACCAGACCATACCAGCCTATGTATGTCCACTGTATATTGAGCTCTCCCACACACGATCCTCGGGTTTTCTAACCATTTTTAAGTAGTCAGTCCACCTGACCAGAGGGCGTCTCACACTTTGCTTCCCCGTACGTAGCCTCCATTCGATTACGCGTCTACCCCATCGGTTATCGGTGCTGAGGCAAATATGACCTGCCACTTGCCACGTTCCACCATGTAAAGATAAATTTAGTCTAAAACAATAGGCATTATGCAAAATGACAGATTACGCTATTGTTCTACAACATAGTGATCCCCTATGGCAATAAAATCGGATCTAGTAGGTAATACGGGGTGCCATATGTCGCTTACATTTGAATCACAAACTATAGTTAATGTTCCATGTAATGTATAATTTCTGCTTGGGGGGAATTAAATAGATAGCAATCCTGATTTCCTATGCTATTCCCTATGTAGACGGAATTAAAGAGAAGCTTCAAGTTTTATTTCGATAATTAAATTAAATTAAATTTCGATTAATTAAAGAGAAGCTTTTATTTCACATGGATCAAGCTGTGTGTCCAAGGATCCTTACAGAAGGAATTTCCTTTTATTTACAACGTGGATGTGTCAGAGTATAAAAATAAAATAAAGTCATCCGAGCCCGCGCAATCACTATTACCTATCTATACTAAATTAACAATAAATGCGAAAAAGTAACGCTCTGTCTGTTACCTTTTCACGGCTAAACCCCTGAACCGATTTTGTTGAAATTCGGTACAGATCGAAACCCAGGGATGGACATAGGGTACTTTCAAGGGACGGACTTAGGGTATTTATCGCGATAACCGAATTCCACGCGGGCGAAGCCGCGGGCACAGCTAGTTTACTATAAATAATAAGTACTTAGTTACTGATTAGGCTAGTATGACCATATTTTACTTAAATTGCGGACAGTAATAATTATTTAAAAATTATAAAAAAATGGTTGAATATCAATGAAATAATGGCATTATGAATTTTAGTTATTTATTTACCTGAGTAGGCTATACAGTATTGAAACCAATTCACCTACATTCTACATAGTATTTCCTTGTAGTCATGGTGTAGTCACGGTGGGGCAGGTTGGGCATGGGGGCGCTTGTCGTGGTGGTATAGGATAACAGACTTTCTGCATTACACTATCTTTATTTAAATTATAAAAATAGTTTGCTCTACCCACTCTGGTTAAAATCCTAACGCCCTTGAGTATAAGTAGGCACTGCCGCCCTGCAAACGCAGTAAAATAAATCCAAATCTGTATGTTTATTTACAGTAGCTACATTTACAGTAGCTCCTTAAAATGATGCAGATTAAATTTATTACATTTATTTTTAAAGAAGATTACAGACGTTAAAAATATTGTTAAAACACCTAAACGAGAAAAAGAAATTAGTACACATGCCATTTAAAATCTTCACAAATATGCATTTAAGTCTATATAAAAGGTCTAAACGTAATTATAATAATAAAAAAAACATGTAAGGAGGTTAAAGAAAAATACATCCGAAGAAATAGAAGTGAAGATGAGAGTGCAAAGAGTTATAATTCAGCAAAATAATCAGTTTGCCATTTTTTGAGGTGTGTTCTTTTTTGTGCACAACTAGTCTAAATTAAAACAAAATTTTATTTATACCTTCACTGGCTCTAGCAAGAAATGTATTCTGCCTGCAATTCGTTCTCGAGGACGGCACATTCAATAATAAGGGCCGCCTAAGTTTGATTTGCGGAATACGACACTTTATTTTCATTAGTAGCTCCGAGCTATCCACCGAACCGTTAACTATGCTCATTAAGTAGCAGATACCCGCTACATCACGTCGCTCCAGTAATGGTAAGAAATGATAACGTGTACATCTGAAGGTGTAGTCTGGAGAGTATAAGTAAAAAAATAAGTTTAATATAAGTAAAAAAACAATTCAATACCTCAATCTAAATCATTCAAGTAAAAAATTAAATGTGCGGTCAGGGGACCCCCGTCAGGAACGAAGGTCCTCGCGCATTTTTTTAAACTCCGAATTTAATCCGAAATAAAATCTGTGTGTATACCGAAATTTCCCGAATACCGACGAACTGACACGATCACGAGAATCGCGACCATACTGTGTCCGAGCGAGAGAAAAGCGAGAAAGAGAAAGGCGTATGTAGAGGGTAAAAATCTTACGTGACGTTACATTTTCTCTCGAATCACACCTACCGCAAGCCGCGTAAAGGAACTTCGTTCCAAAAGGAATTGTGAGATCAACTGTCATAAATCCCTATTACATAAGTTCATTTTCACTGTTCATTAAATTTATAGCCGTAGTCATAGAATAAACTCTTGTAATAAAATTTTAGTTGTTGTTTGAAGGTTAGGGTATTGCCACACGAAATATTGTTTGGGGATTATTGTCTGGAATTATCTAATATTTTAAGAGGGGGAGAGTGCACTCTGCAATCCAATAGCCGCTGGGCGCGCTCGACTACATACGTTACGCCTCTCTCACAGAATTTCCCTCATCTTATTTCCCTAATGTACGTACGTGCTTCAGTAGGGAGCGAGATGTGGCAGAACCCATTCCCATCCTATCCCTCCCCATTTTCAAAACCCTTTCTCCAAATCCATTCCTATATCCAAAGGTAGGCAGCGGATCCAGGGGTGTGCCCAACGTTTGTCATTTTGGACCAATGTTGGCATGTATCACGGATGTCTATGGGCTACAGTTTCCACTTACAATCAAGTGGACTGTATGCTCGTCTGCCGTCTTCGTCCATAACAAAAAAAAATATTTACTAGGCTATGAGGCTATGAGATTATGGGATAGGAGGAGGATATGAGAATTGTTTAGTATTGTTCTCTTAGCTTACTCTCATTGATTGATTCAATGAGAATGAGCTTTTCATTGATTCAGTATTGTCGCTCAACATATTTTCTGTGCAATGAAAAGACAAATTTGTTCATAAACATATATTGTTTTTTAATTTGTATCTATGTATTTCCAATCAAACGAAACTTTTTCGGTCTTCTGTAAAATAGGATTTTCGATGATACATCTTCTCAGCTCTAAGCCCACAATATTATAGTTCGATAGGTTATAATATTCTTGGTAATAATAACATTCTGCATTGGACCTTAGCTACCTTTTTCGTATGTTAGTCACCTGGGCTCTCACTTCACAATACTCGAACAATAATGATCCAACATTAAACGCCTCCATAACGCCCATACGTAGATAAAGTTCCCGTGGGATTCCCGTGGGAACTCTAAAATCGATCTGGATAAAAAGTACCCTAAATGTAAACTCGGCACATAAGTTAGATCAGCACATGTAACATATAACTCGGCATATATAACTAACTATACTAAGTTTCGTGACAATAATTTCAAAAAATATTATTTTGGGTTCTGTATCGTTCAAAGGTACACTGCAAGGATTTGTTTTCAATATTTCAATCTACAGACACGGCTCTGTTGCGGTTTTATTATATGTGTAAATTATTCATGTGCGTTATAATGGGTCTTTCAAAAGGGATTTTTGAAAGCCTATTGCTACCATCTTTAAAAAAATATATCTGTCATATTTGACAGTAATGATTGTTGAGCATCACCATTTAATGATGAAGAATTACACGATTCAGTAACGCATGAAAATAATTAAAATTTACAATCAAAATGACTGTTTCAACTCGTGGAACATTCCGTGCGTTATGTGGAATTTATAGTCAGAATAATCAGCCCCTTGAGTCCTCAGTTCGTCATCTAATCAACAAATTCGATGAAACCGGACCCGTTGGCGATCGAACACCTCCTGCACGCCAACAAAACGCACGGTCTATCTAAAATATTGTTTCTGTTCGGGACAATGTGAGAATCCGAGACTATCAATTTATCTTCGCGCTCAAGATCTTGGTCTTTCTGCGGCTTCAATTTGGCAAATTATGCGTCGGGTACTAAGGCTTCATCCGTATAAAATTCAATATTCATATTCAAAATTTTCAAAATTCCCTATTCATTTGTAAAGCTACCCAAGAAATGAAGCCAAATGACAATAGACAGTGCCGTATATTCGGGGCTCCACTATCTCTCGAAGCAGCGACATCAACTGGCCACCGATATCGTATGATCTAACGCCCTTAGATTTATTCTTGTAGGGTTACATTAAATCTCAAGTACATGTAAATCAACCGCAAACAATTGATGCCCTAAATGCCAACATCACCCGCGTCATTAATGAAATCGAGCCCGATTTATGCGATAGAGTCATCGAAAATTGGACCTACAGAATGCGCGCCACTCAACATAGTCGCGGCGTACATTTGCCCGATATCGTATTCCATAATTAACGCTATCCATTACCCTTCCGAATAAAAGATAATAATAATATCGATCATACAACTTGTTTTATTTATATCTAAAACTAGAGCGTACTTATTGAAAGACCCTTAGTGGGAAGAAAGTTTAAGCATATCTGTAATTGACTTATATTCGGTTTTTCTCTACCACGCAAAAATAAAAAGTACAATCAATATTTCCATTACATCAGTGCACAGATTTTCATAAAAAATTTGCTCGAAATGCCAACAACATTTCGTGTGAAAATGGTCTTATGCAAGTCAACCGCCACAATTAGCTTGGCCTTGTTTTGGGTTCAAGTTCTAGTCGGTACATCTCCTGACTATAGTTGCCTTGTTAACTTAGTCTGAGTACACATTAAGATGTAAGATATTTATGTAAGTATTAATTCACATTACTTATATGTCACATTAATATGTATGTATACTTCTACCTTATACCATATACTCGTGCCTCTATTCATCTACAGACTTCTCCTTGCACTCAAAGGTTGCCTGGAAGAAATCTCTTTAGCGAGACCACCGCGCCGCAGTTGTCCTTGTATGTAATTTCTTGTATTTTGTGTTTCTCTGTTAGTTTACAATAAATTATATCTATCTATTCACATTAGGATTCCCATGTCATTAGGACTAGCTTATTCCATACGGATAAATTTAATTTAATTACAATTTAATTTAGCTAAATTAAATAATTATAACCAATAATGAACAAAATTTATCACTCAACAATTTTAATGAATGAATATGCGTGTGTTTATATAATTAGATGTGTGTTAATATGCGCATGTGCGCAAATGAAGATTTTAAGAACGGATTTTGAGAAAGAGTGGAGAAAATGAGCAAGAATAATATGTATGGGCTCTGGTATTTCTCACTGAATACCGAAACATGTACGTCAATTGGGGAATAAGAGAAATTGGGAATGCAGTACATTTCACTGTAGTTTCTGTAAGAGGTAATGCAGTCTAATGCACCCAGCGGCTGTGGGATTGCAGCGTGCACCCACACCCTCCCAAAATGTGTAATCGCATGTTTTACGCGACAACGCGAGAGTGCGCTTTTAAAAAACCTTTTAGCGATCTAAAAATGTTAGGTTGATAGATACTTATTGATAATTTTAATTTATATTTATTAATGTAAATTGTATATAAAATAATTTAATTTAAATAAATCAAACAACAGAACTAAAGCGATTAAACTCAAACCTCAACACCACTTCTGCGCTGTCGCGTACTGTACGTGTAAATGGAGCTAATATGTACTGCACCTAACCCGCAGTTCGTACGAGTGTTATCGGTGTTCACACTTCACACACTCTGAGGCGGTAGAGTGTGATCAAACTTGCATTTAATGTTGAGACTATGCGTCATGTTACAACCTAGTTACATAAACTCAAACTTAAAGCATTTATCACTAACTTACGTACATATATGCATAATATCCAAATCTCCAAAGGCAGCGCACCCGGGGATGTGTCAATTTTTGTCATTCCTGGCATGCATCTCCATAAGATGCTATAAAACATGACTGTAACTAATTCTATGTCTGAGAATCGTCTATTTAGACCCGTACGGGGAGAGTGCACACTGCAATCCCATAGCCGCTGGGAGCAGTCGTCAATTGTCGAATTTGACAATTCAGTATCAGTAGCAAGCGGGACCGGATATATTTATATCGTCTTTTTGTAGAATTATATGGTATCGATATTTTTGGTCTATCGTTTCCCAAATTTAAAAAGATGGATGAAATTTTATTTTGATAACATTGTACATTTTCAACTAACCCTTTGTTTTGTAGTGTTACGTAACGGTAGGTCTAGATGTGAGTCTATTCAACTTAACTATGTTCAAGTGACATGTGACTGTCTGTTCCTAAACTTTTTTTGACTTTTTCCTAGTGTTTTTTGAGGGGCGAGTGCACGCTGCAATCCAACAGCTGCTGGGCGTGCTTGACTGGCCACGTTACCCCTCCGTCACAGAAGACTACCTTGAAATGTACTGCATTTCCAACAATGTCGTATTTCCACTATGTATTTCGGTAGTGATTGAGATATGCCAGAGCCCATTCCCATCCCACCCTATCCTTTCCCAACCCTTTTTCCCAATCCATTCCTCAATCTGCAAAGGTACGGAGCGCATCCGTGGGCGTGTCGACGTTTGTCATTCTGAACTGATGTTGGCATGTATCGCGGATGTCTATGGACAACAGTACCCACTTGCTATCATGTGGACTGTGTGATCGTTTGCCGCTTTTTTATATAAACAGTGACTCCGATGTGTGAAATCACAGCAATTGAGAAGGTGAACTGAGAAGGCATGAGGACAAACCTCATTAAGTTTTTAATGTCAGTCGTAATTATAATATGAAATATGTTATATGTAACCCTCAATAAAAATACTAATGTTAAATAAATATGTGCGAGAAAACGCGGAAATCCCAAAATATATTTGGTAAAACTGTGTCAAAAGGATATCCGAGAAAATAATCTGACAGTTAAAGCAATTGAAGACATCGCTCACTAAGAACTTAATCTTTACCGAGAAGAAGAAGGAATAACGCACAATGAAACTAAATATTTAATTAATTTATTATAATAATATCTTCGTATATACATAATATGTACAAGATTCCATATTGTTAAGATTGTAGATTTAAAATAGTGGATTAAAGTAGTAGGATTCCAAGCTAAGTGTATTTGAATAAAAAGTAATTTACGCATTACTTACTGCGGTCGTATCGTTACAACTAATATCCAATACGGTACAAAATCTAAGTCCTTTGCAAGTAAATAAAAACCAGGTATAATACACAAGTTTAATTCGGAACCGATACATATTATTAGAAATCACTAACACATACTTATTGCTTTCATATACATCGTGAACTTATTCTTATCAAATGAACATCGTGAACAAAAATAACTTTAAAAGAAAATAACGAAAATAATTCTCCTGTAAAGTAATAAGCAGTTTCAATGTTTTACTTAGCGTTAAATCATTACTTACTTATTTTTACTCCGCTGACTCAGCCACCCGGAGTAGGTCTTATGTGACTTCCTACACCAAAAGACACCATCGTTGTCGGTTCCACTCCCATACAACCTCGTGCCAGTAGGCTATTTATCGACAATACTTTATTCCTACACACACAAACGCACACAACATATATTATACATATAACAATAACCAACAAAAAACAATGTAGGCACGAAGAGAAACAAAAGAAAATACAAGAATAAACAAAAGTATTTGGAGCTTCCGCGGGTCCCTCTCGACTTCATCTCTCCAGCGGCATTTGGGACGTCCGACCGGTTGTTGAATACTTTATAAATACTGTCGTCTATCCTAGGTATTGACAAACAGTGTAAAGAAAAGAAGTAAATATTTTCAATAGCTACCTACAATAAAAAGGGTTAACAAATTAATAAAGGTTAAAAAGAGGTATCACAGTCAGTCGGACCCACCCAGCGACTATCCATTGGGTCCTTACCTATGAAATTGCCGTTTTATATGGAAAAAAAAAATTTTTTGTATGAAAATTATTTAATCCGAGTATTGTCCGTTATTATCAACACACTTTTGCCATTTTAATGGAAGTTGATTGATGCTTCTACTATAGAACTCCTGGAGACAGGAATCGATGAACTCTCTGAAGACATTTTTTACTGCCTCATCGGCGTTGATTTTTTTCCCCTGTAAAAATATATCCAAATACGGTGCATGACGGAGATTTTCCAGTAGAAGCTCCTGTAACTTTGAGTCTGTCGTACAGTGTGTGAGCGAGCGTTATCATGGCGACATTTGGAACATTGTTTGCCTATTAATGCCTATGTCTCCTGAGTTCAACCACTATGACAAACGTTTACGATTATCATACAGGATCCACTTCTCATCACAAGTGACAATACAATTCAGAATGCCTTCATTTTATGCCGGTTCAGCAAAATAAGGCAAGCTGATTAAGCTTTCATTAAGCTCATGCGGTACCCACTATTTCCCGTTTCCCGGGGAACCACTGTTTCCCGATTTGCACAAATGAATCAATATCGTTTTGTTACTTACGCCGAAGGCTGCTGCTAACTTCGACGTGATTTGACATGAATCCACTTCCACTATTGCTTTCAATTCGTCATTATCGACATTAGTCTCCGGTCGTCCACGGGGCTTGTTCTTGAGGTCGAAATTTCCAGAACGCAAACAATCATACCAAAATAGGTACATAGGTTTGGGGTGTTTAGGTTGGGGTACATCGTTGACTTGTGTGCCGTCTGTGCCGCGTTGCTGCCACGACGGAACTCATATTGAAAATAACTAATTTTTCCATGGTCGGAAACTAAACGATATCTAAGCAAAAATTTCTTTGACGGAGAAACTAACGAATAACTGACATTGAAAAAGAATGTCACAGCTTTAAATGAAAATTTATTTGAATTCGGAATTCCAAGCCAAACGCAAAATAACTAAGTTCAAAGTGGCCACTGTGAACAAGCGTCAATTTCATAGGTAAAGGCCCTATTCTATTATTGTATAAAAAGTTCCAGAGTTAAAATAAAAATAAACGTTTCTGTACGTCTCTTCTTAATCTTGAACCAGGTGCCCAACCCACATCAATGATAACGTAATCAAGAGATAAAATTAAATAAATACAGGTAAGGGACCTATTTATTTTTCTATTTCATTTTCCTCAAACCCTTGGTGACATTGCTCTCAAACGTCGATCACCATTACTAGAGAAACGAGTGATGAATGTTCTTAAATAATAAAAATGGGCACACGCACACTGATACAATTATTAAACAGAGGCCGATATAGATCTCTTTTTGCTCAGAAAGAAACGGGATATATAAATTTACCTTTTGACACAACCGATAATAATTATAATAAGAAAATAATAAGAAAAAGATTGGTTATGTTATAACATGAAGAGTAGAAAAGAAAAGATAACAGACAAACTGACAACTCTCCACAAGTGATCACGATCGCCCTTGTGAATGCAAGTGCACTGGAATGTAATATTTTTTCCAAAATACACATAAGAGGCAAGTTCCCGTCAACACACGGTTTTAATAATTATATTTGTGTGAACGCTGTATTTGTGTGCGTGAGGGGCATTTCAAGCATATACATTAAAAAATCCTATACTGAGACCTCCGAATACAATGATACCATACGCACTTAACATTTATAAATGAAGGGTACGTACAGAAACTTTCTTGTTGCCATAAAACTGTGTCAGTTTATCACGGCACTGCACATTCGATTGAGGGTAGTTAGGTGAAATTGATACTTATTTGACCGGCTTAAGTCTACATACTTTAATTTATACAGGTTATTGCTCACAGTTACACTAATATATATTACATTTATTTTCAAATCTGATATTTTACTAACTAAATACTAAGCAAGATATCTACACAGTACCTAAGTCCAATCACATACCCAATGAGCATCATAGTAAGTAACTACCAAGCTATTTCTTCGGAGGAAATACAGTTACTTACGTGACAAACTGAGCGTGATGCTACAACAGAAAGGGTACCTACCAAGAAAATATTTAATCTAAATAAATGGGGACAGAGCAAAGACTAAAATCTAACGTGCGCAGATGGTAACAGCGCCCTCTGCTTTCGCCCTAAACTAAACACGGCTGGTGACACTCGAAAGGCCACTAGGGATTCTAAATATATAATTTAAAGGTCCAAAAAATAAATAATTTGCTTACAAATAAATATACCTGATGGATACATTCAATATCATACAATATTCATTCATAATAATAGGTAGTCGGAAAAGTTCGCGTTCTTTTTGAAAGTATGCTATATTTCTGGCAACACTGATCACTGGCGGGAAAGTGATATACCGTGTGACAGCTCACTTTTTTTCTAATGGCGGCAAATTTAAATTAGAAGTTAAAAAAAAACATATTTTTTAACAATTTTTAAAAATGGAAGTTAATTAGGAGAAAATTAGATATGCTTTATCATTTTTTTTTCGACAAGGTTCATGAATACTTCTAGTGTTGGAAAAGGGATTTGTGGTATTTACGGAGAAGATGCTTTATCTAGAACCACTGCAAAGAAATGGTTCAGTCGATTCAGGTCTAGTAATTTTACATTACATTACATTCAAGAGAAGCCTGTATAAGCCATTTAAATCAATTTTTTGCTCAGAAACCCCAAACATTTTATAGCAATGGTATAACGGCTCTGCCAGAAAAATGGCGAAAGATAGTCTTTATTACTTTCACTATAAAAAGGCCGCGAATTTATCAGACTATCTAATATATACTTTTATACACACCTATTCTGGGCATAAACACCGTTACAATAAAGAAAAAAAAAACATTTGAATTTGGATTCTGGCATTCTCGCGTGAAAAAATAAATGTTATTTTCTTACGTCTACCGCCAATCAATATTAAATATTGTAATAATATTAAAATGGAGTGGGATGATAACGAAAACCGTATTTCTGTACTTGCATTAGACAAAGTAAGCATGGAGCCAAATGCAATTTTTAAAACACTCCATCCGCTTGGTATTAGCCGAATGTTTGTATACCGAGCTATTGGTAGGTACATTGAAACGTCATCTTTTTGTGACAGAAAAAGGTCTGGCCGTCCAAGCACTAATCGTACTAAACAGACGAATAAAACTGGGAAAGAGAGAATCCGAAGAAATCCCGTCCGGAAGATAGACGTACTGGTCATTTCTTAACTGATAATTTAAAGAAAAATAGGATTGACAAATCAATACAACTTCTTCAGCGGTTAGCAACGGGAGCTCACAGACAAATCTTATTTACGGACGAGAATACCGAGACGAGACGAGTTCACCATTGAGGAACATTTTAACAAGCAGAATGATCGAGTTTATGCTCATAGCTCTAAAGAAGCTGCTCAATTTATTCAACAGGGTGCAATGTGGCCATTATCCGGCTTCAGTGGTGGTTTGGTGAAGTGTTAGCTATCATGGAGTGACTGAACCATATTTTTGTGAAACAGGTATTAAAACATCGGCTCAAGTATATCGTACAATCTTGAGAAGGTCGTAATGCCTCATAACAACACCCTGTTCCATAACCAAGAATGGTCCTTTCAGCAAAACTCAGCATCAGGTCATAAGGCTCGCTCAACAGAGGCGTAGCTAGAATGGAATATTCCCGAGTTCATTAGAGCTGAAGACTAGAGAGCATGGCATTGCTCTAAACGCCATGATAGTATTGAATCACTAAAACATTGCATAAGGGTGAGAATTGTCATTTTTTTCATGGAAAGGGTGCGTGTTTCAATCGAAAACTGGCCACAACGTTTAAAAGTTTGTATAATAGTAAAATAATGATCATTTCGAATAAACGTTATATTAGTTGAAATGCTTACCTATTTATTTCTAAAATAACACAAATTCTTCTAATAAAATGATAATGTAAAAAAACATTCTGTGTTATTTTTGTAACAATATTTATGGCTAGACTAAGTATAGGTATATGACGAAGGGTAATTTGGCCAGAGTTACCACTTAAGAGTTCGAAGCCTTTCTAATGTCTCTAATGTTAATTGTTTTTGACTTCAATTTTACTTGTTTAAGCATTCCTCAATTTTCCATAACTGCAGCGTAGAGAGCCTTCGCCAGTCGCATCTGTACTAAACCCACTCTTTGACAGGGAAATTCACTCAGCGACCTTCGACGGGAAGCGGTACCAGCACCCCGTTTCCTGCCGCAGGAAATGAGTAGTGCTTTGACATCCAACGGCTGTTCTGTGAAATAGAGTACAGGCCTGCGTGACGGCCGGCTAATTTGTACATACTGAGATGGGATGGGGTCAATAAAATGTTGATAGTTTACTATATTTTATGTTGTCTTTTTGGAGTTATCTCATTATGGAAGTTGTTATTCCTCACTGAGCAAGATTTTAAAGGGAGTTACATAAATGTACTTTCATGTAAATGGTGTTTCGAAAATTTTCAATATTTTTTTCTCTACCAGTCAACCACCAGATACATAAATATATGTACATATATAATAATTTAAAATAAATATACATACATAATAAACTTAAAAAATATACTTAAATTGGCCTTGACTGCCAAGTATGACTCTCCCATCCTGCAACATTTTTTTCTGGTTGGCAAATATTCCTAGAATATGTATATGTGTGTGTAATAATGTATACATTTTTGTAACGAATCGAAAGGAACGATAATTCCGATCTTAATCCGCTGTTGATCCGCTGAGAGACTGTTTGATATATATATATAATGATAGGTGCTAATAAATAATACATAATACGTAACTGAGCAGAAATATTTAATTAAGAAGGCAGAGAAAACCAAACAGTGAATATAGATTTTAAAGTTTTCTTCTTCCCTTTGTGCTTTTTGTGACTTATTGAATCAATTTTTTTTTTCTTTCGTTCCTTCTAATTTTTTGTGGGCAACGATCATTGTCTGTACGCGGCACGAATCCAGTAATTGAAACGTTTCATATACTGAAATGTCGTCCTTAATAATATGAACTGCGCCTAGTTATTATTCGAAACAAACTACTCATATAACTCATCCTGCGAATGGGTTGTCGTCGGCTACATTCACGCTTCAACAAATTTGGGTAAACATATCCAACTCTGTAAGTCTGGATTAGTTTCTCGCATCCAATAACCATAATAAATAATTTGGAGAAGTTCCTTACATGTTAATAATTTTGCGCCCGTCTACAATATCTATTTATTCATCTGTTTGTATATCTAATATATGTAATTGTATTTATTTAGTGCAGAATTAGTTCTATTAATTTCGAGAACATTTTATTAATTATTCTTGAATAAACAAAATAAATAACAAAATAATAGTAATTGAAGCTCAGATCTGTGGTATCATTTGTGTTACACGTGCGTAGCAAATCCACATTTCGTGTCAAATCCGCTTGATTGTAAAAGCCGATGGCAGACGCCAGTCGGAAAGATGGATTTGGATATTTAAAGAAAAAAACAAACGTCTATAAAATTCGTAAAAATTCACAGGACTAATCTATTCAACTATACATATAATTAAATCGTAACCGAGTAAAATGTAATTAAGTCTGTATTCAAAGTTTGTTTTTTTAAACCGGTGCAATATACTTCTGCAAATGCCATTTTTAGATTTTTTGTGTCTGCCTGAACGCTCATGACCCAAAAATTACCGAAAAGATTTTGATGAAAGGTGGCATAGATGAAGCCCATAACGGGTTAATATTTAGAGTACATTTTATTGCGATCCGTTGCGGAGTTCCTAAGGACTTCCCTCTAAAGTTCACGTGAACGAAGTCGCTGGCATCGCTAGTAAAAAATAAATAAAGCTAGAGGCAATGAATCAGAGGTCCAATTATATTACCCTGTACCGGTTATGTTTTAGTAGACGTTCACCTTTAACTTGAAACCGTATTCTATTAATCATTAAGAAACGCAACAAAACTGCACCGTTCCCCAACTATTACCGATCAGTTCCAAAACATATGAAAAACACGATGACAATTCATTTGGATTGTCAAATCATATATCTCTTTTTTTGTGTTACATTGTTCACTCGTTTTTTATGTCTAATAAATTATTTATTGTCGTTATTATTATATTCAAATAGTCAAAGTGTGATTTTCGCACGTCGTCGATCAATTGATGTGTCAGAATATTTGAACATTGATGTTATTATAGAATCAGGTTTTGTCCTGCTAGGCGGCGCGTTGCGTTGCGTAGCCCTCTCCGGCTAGCCGCAACCCTTTGTGGCGTTGGCGTTGGTCAGTAAGTACTATTCGAATTTTAATACGACATCACATGAAATTTGTCGCTTATTACTCAGTGAAAACATTTACATAAAATATTTATATTTAAAAGGGCAAATAAATAAATAAATAAGGAGCAAAAGAAGTCTTAAACGCACGGTCCTTACGAGCCGATAACGCACAAGCTCACAAAGTATACACGCGTGCGCAGCGAATGTTTCATATTTTCGCGACGCAATGCTCGACGCGACGCGACTCTTCGCTCCTCGCAGTAGGCCATAGGGACATTTTGTATAGTTTTTCAATTGAATCGAAACTGAACTATTGTAATTTCTAGATTACTAAAATGATATTTAATACAATTTTGGCATCCATTCAGCATGCGTTTAGTCAGTTTTATATTAGTAGAATCGACCTCCAATTTCTTATTATGACGACTTCATAGAATTCATTTAGTCATTAACTCAAAATTAAAGGTCAATGTAGTAGTGAGTTAGGTTATTTGAAGGGGGAGAGTGCACTGGCCTCTCACAGAACACTACATTGAAATGTAATGCATTTCCCTCTTCATCCTAAACCCTAATGTATATACATATTTCTATAATGAGTGAGATATGCCAGAGCCCATTTCTACATCTCCAAAGGTATACATCTCCATCCAGGGGCATGCTACCGTTTGTCAATCTGGACTGATGTTGGCATATTCTGCGGATGTTTATGGGCGACAGTATCCATTTACCACCAGGTAGGTGGACTGTATGCCGGTCAGGCGCTTTCATATTATAAAAAAAAACTACACAGATACTTACCCGTTACTACAAAAATCTTATTATTAAGTAAAATATTTACACGAATAGTAGCTTACGTACGTAATCGCTCTAATGCGTCGTGTGCTGTATTAGTAACGATTCGAAGCCATTTGACGGCTCGTTACCATGACGACAAGGTTGGGAGTACAAAAGGAACAGAATATAAAAAAATAAAATATTTTTACTAATTTACAATACCATACCATCGACCTATATCTCTCCACTGCTAAGTATAGGCCTATCCAAAGGCTCACCAATTTATAATTTATTTAGGACGTCTATTACAGCTAAATATAATCTGTTACCGTCACCAACCATTTTATCATCCACTGCTGGACTGCTGGATTACTCGCTCCTGGACAACATGAGGCTCCGGCCTGCACATTATCTGATGCATGAGGGATGTATCGTCTTAAAACGGCACGCAGGCCAAGCGGGTTGGCGAGAATACACTTAATGGGAAATTTTAATTGAAAATATTGCTCACAGAAGAGCATAGTTGATGGGACTCGTGTGCTTTCAACCTAACAACTCTACCACATAATTTCGTATTAGAGCCAAATAGCAACGTCACTTACATACGGTCGCAGTTTATGTATAGCCGTACTGGTATTCGCGACATTATCATTAGTCAATACTTTAAAATAAAAATACAGTATATATGTGGGATATATAAAAATATATACACTATAAAGAAAAAGTATATTCTCTTCTCAATCTTCTTTTAATGTTATAACATAACATTAAAATGTAATCTTCTACAAAGTAAAAACCAAAAAGACACCTCTTATCACCTTCTTCTTTCTCTCTCTCTGCTTTTGCTTTTAGCGTTGCCTCTTAATTAACCACATATCAAACATAGGTATATATCTAACTACCCACATAGAATACTGTTCAAACCTTTGGGCCGGTGCGCTGAAGTACCAGTTGGACCCTTTTGACTCTATCCGACGGCGCGCTATCCGAAAACACATTCCCACTCTCACAGGCAGTTAAGAATGGCTCAGCATCTGTAAAGATGTTGCATCTCTCTACACTTTCAATCGCCTATATATAATGGGAAATATTCTGAAGAGCTGTTGAATTTGATGCCAACTTCGGGTTTTTACCACCACACCGCCCGCCATCTTCGTACTGTTCAGCCGTACAAGAGTCGCTGGCACAGTGTGGTCAGAAAGACACTTTATACCGCGAACCCAAAAGTTTTTTTTTGGAGGAAGGGTTTAGGAAAATGTGGTCGGACAGGGTAGGATGGGATGGGAATGGGTTCGGGCATATCTCACTTACTACCGAAATACATACGTACATTGGGGAAGTTGGATAAACTGATGAATGCAGTACGTTTCAAGTTAGTCTTCTGTGAAATAAGAGTAACGTGGCCAGTTGAGTGTACCCAGCTACTGTGGGATTCAGCATGCACCCTCCCCCTCCAATGGAATTTGTGGAATAAACTACCAGCTGAGGTTTTTCCATTACGCTACGACAAGGTGCTCTTCACGAGAACTGTGAACAGGATCCTGCAAGGTCGACAGCACACCCGCATACCTCCTGGTGTCAATGGGCTGCGGTAGCCATTTACATGTCTCCCTCCTATCATATTCTGCGGCCATTTTTTTTTGGTTAATTTATCATATATGACAGTATGCCGAACATTACAGCCGTGTGTTCACATCAAACACATCATTCGCATTAAGTAGCGACATGCATGATGCAGTGCCGTGATTGATGATTACTCATTCGAGATATCGACAGGTCGATGCATAACGAGTAATCAATTTACTTACAATCGATTGCAGCTACCGTGTATTATGCCTGACAATATATGAATATCGGTTTCGATCATGTTTCGTTTAGTCTTCGTTGACAACTTTTGAATTGAATTTTATTTTATTTTTATTTAGGAACAAACAGTCACATAGTAATTTGAACATAGTTAAATTGAATAGACTCACATCCAGACCTACCGTTACGTAACACTACAAATGTACAATGTTATCTAACAAAATAAAATTACATCAATCTTTTTAAATTTGGGAAACGATAGGCCAAAAATGTTGATAGTATTTAATTCTACAAAAATACGAAATAAATATATTTTATTATCTGGTCCCGTCTGCGACTGATAGTAAATTGACAAAATACTGAATTGTCAAAACAGTAGAGTAATTCATAAAACAAAACATACAAATCAGTATTAAGTAAATATGCAAATTTACGTGTTTCATTAATTTTCGTTTATTTCAATATAGAATGCAGGCTATATTGAAATAAACTATATTAAATAATAATTAACTTATTGGAATGATTTTTTATGAAAAACCGTTACTTCAGCGAATAAATATAATGTTGCTACACTTGGGACCGCGAATGCCCTAGAGCGGAGTCATATGCATCCGCTGTTTGTAAAGCACTTGTTTTAAATTACAGACTTCCTCAAAGAAGCATATATTTTATACCAGAATTTCTTTTTTTTTTTATAGAGAGAAGGTGGCAAACGAGCATACAGTCCACCTGGTAGTAAGTGGATACTGTAGCCCGATACATCCGCGATACATGCCAACATTAGTCCAAAATGACAAACTTTGGCACGCCCCTGGATGCGCTGCCTACCTTTGTTGATGAAAGGATGAATTTGGAGAAAGGATTGGGGACGTGGGAAGGGATAGGATGGGAATGGGCTCTGGCATATCTCACTCACTACCGAAACACGTACATACATTGGGGAATATGATAAAGTGGGAAATGCAGTACATTTCAAGGTAGTATTCTGTGAGAGAGGGGTAACGAGGCCAGTCGAGTGCGCCCAGCGGCTGTTGGATTGCAGCGTGCACTCTCCCCCTCCAAAATTCTGTATTTCTGTAAAACTTCAGAGCGTTCCACAAGTTTTCCACAGTAAAACTTCAAGGTTTCTTCGTCTTCCGCTCGTTCGCTTCTCACGTACGAGCGCAATTTTTGACTTCGCCGTTAGTACTATTACGTATTCTGTGGCATTTCCCTTTGAAACTTCTTAATTACGTGCAGAACAATTCTAGCTCCCGGACATTGCTTCTGGTTTCTTCACTTGAAGACTCTACTTTGAAGACTTCCTAGTACCACATTTATTATTTCTAGAATTTCAATTTAGAAAATATTAGCAAATATTGTGAAACTACTTAAAATAATTATAAACGGAAGTGTTACTTTGGAAGTGTAAACTGAAGAACTCGTTGAACGATTTATTTAATAGCAGTGCTCACGACTTGTGCGCGTAGATTTATAGCTTGATTCCCGTAGGAACTATAAATACCTATTTGCGTTACTGCAACAGGAAATTGATACCTCACTGACTCAATTTCACGAACTCGCATTGTCCTATGTCTATGATACTTCTTGTCCATAGTAGTGGTTTCCACCTTGAGAGATTTCATGATTTCTCTGGTGACGCCATTCATTTCCGTCGTGTCACCACTTTTAACGTATTTAAATGTTATTCGATCACGAAAACTTTGAGTAAATTACCCATGTTAACGAATGCGTTAACTAATTAGGTATTCTAAACTTTTGAACCCCACCTGAATACACAAGTGTCATTTAAATTTTAAATCGTGGTAGGCTTAGTACATGATCCTGTGTTATTTGAACTGAATATGTTTGAAGTCTTCCGGCCTGAGCTGCTTGCGTTGTCGTGGCGAAGGTACTTCTGACGACCATGGTATTTTTTAATCTATACATATATTAAAATAGTAACAGAGTCATGTCTGTACACGAAATATTTTTTGAATATTAGATATAAAACTCAAAACAGCCACTTTTAGAATTTATATCTGTCTGTCTGCCTAAACACGCGTCACGCAAAAACTGCTGGACGGATTTTATTGAAACTTGGCATAGTTATACTGTAGCTTAGGTTAACATTTGGGGTACCTTTTATCCAGATCAAGAGCACTCTCCGCTGACATTCTTATCATTACTATGTGAAGCAAAGAATTTTTTTATATGGAGAACGCGACAGGTTAGCACCCTCCACCCGGTGGTAAGTGGATACTGTCGCGCATGGACATCCACAGTACATACCAACTTAAGTCCACAATGACAAACGTTGGCACGGCCCCGGATGCGCTGCCTGCCTTTGCAGATGAAAGAATGGATTTGAGGATGGGTTAGGACAAAGGGTAAGGGACACAATAGGAAGGGATGGGAACGGGCTCTAGCATATCTCACTCACAACCGAAACACGTTCGTACATTGGGGGAATAGAATAAAGTGGGAAATGCTGTACATTTCAAGGTAGTCTTCTGTGAAAGAGTGATAACGAGGCGAGTTGAAAGCGCCCAACGGCAGTTAGATTGCAGCGTGCACCCGCCCCCTCCTAAAATGGGTTGATAGACATCAACGTTGGTTATGCTTTACTTGATATCCACTTATCACCAGATTGTTACTGCTCGTGGGTCACCTTCATTCAATGTACTCCATTGTTAAATAAAACTGATTTTATGACGATATACGTGTCTATATGTGCGTGTAGAGACACGTTTTGTGAGCCCCTAATCAGCTCCAGCTAAGCTGAAATTATGGATTGTCGCCTTTCACGACACGGGAAGAGATGTAGTGGTGTAATTCTAAAGCCACCCGACACCACACGACCAAAACGGCAAGTACAGAAGATAATTTCTGAGGTAGTAGAGTTACAATTACTAAACGAACCTATTCGTGTATAAAAACCTTTACTCTCTCATGCTTTCAATGAGATTTAGTCACGGTTTATGACAGTATAAATATTATGTGTTATTTATATCTTTAGTCGACAATTTCTTATTTCACACCATTTTACCTTACTTTATTATTGTCATTGCATTATGATTATTAAGACGTGGATATAAGATACACTTCAAAGTAAGCATCTTAATTTTCGACTGCAAAATGATGTTGGATCTCACAGTGAATATTTATTACGCTTTTGGTCGGAACTCGAATGTAAAAAATGGTTTGTAATAAAAAATATGTCACTCTCCCCAATTGAAACGGAATTGTCAATCATGAATTTCAATAAGGAATTTCCTGCAAAAAAATTAAGTCAATAAAATATTTTCAATTAATGATGGTTTTCTTTGACGAGAATTATTTTCTATTTACAACAAAATATTGATATTTTCTTTCTGTTTTCAAAATAATGAACACTGTTTTCTGTAATTATTGTTTTATGCAAAATTTGTATTTATTGTCTAAAATGTTGGCTTCCATTTTTAATATTTAATCCACAGTAGTTTTGGAACTACTACTGATTTGTCACATTTACGAATTTACCTGATGAAATATATGTGGAATTCATCGATATGGGAATAAACTAGATGACACATCATACGTTCTTCTCAAAGAACCCCGGTTGGCAACTTCTAGGTGTGAAGCAGATGTGGAGGGGTTCATTAAAAAGTCAAAATTTGAATCATAAATATTACGTAATAAGAATGTTCCAGGACTCTTTGGTGCGAACTCGAGAAGCGAAGCTGAGTTTTTGGTCTTTGGCTGAGTTTTTAAAACACATGAATTTAAGAAATCGAGAGGTACTGAACATAGAACACTTTTAGACTCTAAGGTCTAGTATGTATTCTCAAATCGATATTGGAACTAAAGTATTTTTACGTGAAATTTAATTTCCAACAGTTAAGAAATACCGCCTGCAATTTTTCACTAATTTTGGCTTTGAAACTGAAACTATAGCCTTATCTGGTCACCTTATGACTGACAAGACTGACTTATGACCTTTCAGTCAAGATTAAGTTAGACTGTCAGTGGCGACCATCTCTGAGACCTGGCGCTTTATGGAATCGAAACCGAAGAATAAAATCCCTAATAGTGATAATTATATAATGTTTTTTAGGTTAAAGTATATAATTACATGTCCCAACGTTGCCGGATATAATTAAATAAATAGCTTATTGTTATAAGCCCTTTATTAACTCAAACGACAAGAATCCTTCGCTTTAAAATGCCAACAACAATTATGCAAATGGCTCCGGAATTGAAATAAATTAGAAAACGCTGAGATAAAGAAAAGTCAAGATGAAACGCAGTTTTATCCTCTTTCAATATCGAAATTAAAAAGTAAGTAATTTGACCATAATTTTTTGGAGTATGTGGGCCGTGCAAAAAGAATTACGATTATTTTTAACCACTATGGGAAAATTTTAGATCTACGATAAATAAAATAACATTCAAATTAAATTAAGGGTTCTTAGATAATTTGGTGAAATAGTACCTACTCGTAAATGAACCACAGAAAAATATATGTAAATCCACTACATTCCAATTTTGTATGTGATAATTCGTCACAAGGTTTTTTTACGTCACTAAGCTTGAGAAGTATTGTCCGAAAAAATTGAAGAATGCTATTTTAAAAACATTTCTCTGCTAATTGTAGGTAGGTTTTTTTTTCCTCTTTACTTTATTTAGGGACTTTTACACTATTGTATATGTGAGCCCCATCCTAAAAGCCCATACCCTAAAAGTTACAATTTCACTATCTATCTATCTGTCTTACTTATCTACATCTATCTATACCATAATTACGTCTGTCTGTCTATCATAATTATCTCTCTTAATTTATCTATGACTCTGATAGCGATTCGCAAATTCGCACAGAATGTTTGCAGCTTTCGATTGTTGGCTCGGACAGAATTCTATGGAACATCCCTACATCACACCTGTTCAGATTTAGAGTCTCCATCAGAGCCTTCCTCTCGGGTTCATTCCGGGAACACTCTAACAGCAAGTGTTGGACTAGGTAGGTTGGTAATGGGGTGGCGTGGCCGGGAAACCTCCTCGTGTGCCCGGGCTGTCGCTGGTCCATTTGTCCCTCTGGATACGTCCTCAGGGAACGATGGCTCAACGACAGATCCGGGACGGTGCACCCTGGGCGACTTTTCCTTTCTTGGGAGATCTTGGTGGCTGTTGGCTAATATCCTGGCAAAAGGTGGGGAGGCGGGGGCCTGGACTGGTTAGTAGCTGCCGGTCTGGTCTCTCACCGCCAAGAAGGTGGCGTTTCTCTGTGTGCCCCGGCTGTTGGGGGCGCATGGAGAAAGAAGGATGGTGGTAGACTCTGGGATGCCTCTCGGCATTCCAGCGGCGAAGGGTGGGGAGGCGTGGGCTCAGACTGGTTTGTTGATGCCAGTCTGATCTCTCCCCTCCAAGAAGGTGACGTTTCTCTGTGTGCCCCAGCTGTTGGGGGCGCATGCAGAAAGAAGAATGGTGGTAGACTCTGGGATGCCTCTCGGCATTCCAGCGGCGAAGGGTGGGAGGCGGGGGCTCAGACTGGTTAACTGATGCCAGTCTGGTCTCTCCCCTCCAAGAAGGTGACGTTTCTCCGTGTGCCCCAACTGTTAGGGGCGCATGGAGACACAGGGAGGGTCTCCGCGTGTTTCGCTGTTTGGGCGGCGGACACGGCGAAGAATCAGGGATCGTCTCTGCGTGTCCCTCTGTATGAGCAGAGGGCACGGTGGAGAAGGGGGTGGTTACTCCTGGGATGACGCATACATCCCCGTGAGACTAGGGTTACTCAGGTACAGGGGCTCTGCCTGGGTGGACGGTGTTCTCCCCTTTAGTTTCTCTGCGTGTCCCTTGGAGGTTGGGGGCATTCAGAGAAACACGGACGGTCTCCGCGTGTCTCGCTGAACGGGCGGCGGGCACGGCGGGGAAACGGGTGTCGTCTCTGCGTGTCCCTCTGTATGGGCGGAGGGCACGGTGGAGAAGAAGGTGGATGATTACTCCTGGGATGACGCATACATCCCAGTGAGACTAGGGTTACCCAGGTACAGGGGCACTGCCTGGGTGGACGGCGTTTTTCTTTCCCCACGTGCCGGCGAACATGAGTCCGGGGCCCGCGCGGGCGGGAAGACTGCGAAAGCGTACCCGTAACCTCGGCTCTTGGTGGAGAGGTGGTAGTCGTGGGGTTTTAGTCGGTAAGAGTCCGGCATGCTCTCCCGCCAAGGTGTCGGCGGGGGCGTATCTCATGATGGATTTCCCCACGTAAAAAAAAAAAGGTAGGTTGGTAATGGTGAATATACACAAAAATATGAATATGTAAATAATTAAACTTGTGGCCAATTCTTGTCCTTAAAACCAATGTATGGACTTTTAAAAAAGCATGTCAAATTTATAATATTATGAAAATACAATAACCCATTTAAATCTCAATAAACTACAAATAATTTTTCAATTCCTTATTCATAATTAACCCCTTCCTTGATTTTTACTTTATTTTGACGTCATCGTCGCTATGTGGCCATTTCCACGTTATTTTTGCATCGCTTCCAATCTGTCGGATGCAATGTATGGAATTATAAAAACACCGATGGCAAGCGCCAATCGGACGGGAGATTTCGCTATATTCCGTACATTTTTGAACAAGCACTGTTTGGACATAAGTAATTGTAGTTTTACGAGATCTTTCTAACAATATGTTATCGTTTATATACTTATAGGATTAGTTTTCTAAAATTGTACTAATTTCACTGGCAAAATTGTTTATGACATTCAGGGTCCCAAATCTGGAAAACATTCTTTTGTTCCCCTGACACTGTTTAGAAAAATGTTAAAACTTTGTTCGATTATTCGTGTTATAGAATATATTCAAGTAAATAGGGCCATTAAATATTTTGTCCCTATACGAATATTGACGCGCCGTTTGACTCCTTGAAGGGTTGAAATTCGAGAAATTTCTTCTCAGTGAATCTTTACGTGATAAAAGCGATTCGGCTTGAGCGGTTTCGACTCGGCTTTAATGACTCATTCAGTCAAGACATTTCTCTTTATATGTATAGATTATTCATTGAAACCGATTGTTGGGATTTAGCTAGTATTTAAGAATATTAACTCTTAATTAAGATGTAGAAAATTTTTCCGAAATCAAAAAACGATATTTTTAGCAATACTGCTTGCATAAGAAAAAAAGGCGTGTTTCATTTTTAATAAGTACTATTATCGGAAATTAAAAATAAACACAGAGGATAAACAATGGTGGGCTTATTCTTCTGCTATAGTAAAACTTAGTTTCCAGCTTGATTTTTAGCAACTGAAAAACTTTTTGTACATTTTTCTCGAATATCATCAGATTACAGTTGCACTGCCTTCTTTTCCAAGGTTTTCTCTCACTGGGGCGCACACACACGCACGGTACACGCAAACGGACACACCAATGCAAACACAAATCAATTTGTATTATTATTAATAAAAAAAACACCTATTACTTGCGGACAATCTATTAAATAAGTACTGTATATAAAGTCAGTGTAATCTGTATTTGGCCATTAGCACTAGCAATATATTAGTTAAATAAGCTATATAAAAGGCTATAGATTACATAAATAAATAAGGTCAGAGAAGGTCCATATATATTACACTTGAAAGCAAAAATATACCGAAACACCTGAATAAAACACACGTAGGCGAGCGAAAACGATACAGCAATTTAAAATATCATTCCCTGCACGAGGCAAGCCGCGTAAAAAGCTAAGTAATAAATAATAGGGCAAGGGAATAAAAGGGCCCGGTTTATTCTATTTCGTCTCGTAATATTTCCGACGGTCGGACGGTTGAAAAAGTACCGGAGGAAAAGATTGCGGCGGTACACATTTGTCAAGGGCTGTGCCCTTTTGAAGGTATACATGTTTAATTTTTTAACCGGGTTCCGTCAATTTGTAGGGATGCGGTGGTATGTGGGAGATTGCAATGGATGCATGTATAAAAAGGGCAGCGTCTGTTGATGGCTATGCCAATTCATTTTATTTAATTAATAGTAGTGCCCGCGACTTAGTGAACGAAAATATACAATTATACAGCTATATATACACATTCAGATAAGTTATATATACATAACTTATAGAGTTTCATTTTGGGACTTTTGTCTTACAAAGACAAGCCAGTCCCATCGTACCTCATTGTACCCATCGTATAAGCTATGCACAAATATATCACAAAAACAAAGGATCATGTCTACTGTTGGAGGTCACGTGACAGTGGCAATGGGCAGATGATCACATTTTGCTTCCCAATTCTCAGGGAAGCAAAATGTGATCATTTTATTTCGCTAATCATTGGTCAATCGTAATAATCAAGTGAAGGCATTGGCTTTCGAAATACAGATTTTTAATCGAATTTGAATCTCACTGAAAATCTGATATGTAAAAATTGAGCGAAATAAAGACACTCATTTCAATTTTGTATTTTTAAGTTAATTAAGGAAGTAACATTTTGTATTTGTTTTAGTACCTAGCAGTGGAAATACGTGATATGATATTGGGTTTTCTGTTTTGGCAACATTGAGTCTAGTGCTGCCAAATCTAGCTCCCATTCGATTTGAAACGTCAGGTTGTCGCATCGAGTCTCATTGCATATTCCAATGAAAACAGAATGCAATATTCTATGCATATGTGATGCGTTATTCCGTTTCGTATATTATTTCTTTCTAAATATGTATTTTTATGTAAATACTACGCATTGTGTCTAGTTTGCTGCGTGCATAAGTATTGCATATTAGAAGAATTTTCTGGAATCGTTGGAAAACAGGAAGGAACTGAATTAAATAATTTATGTTATAAATAACAATTATTTTGGCATAAGGAAGGCTACTAATAAAAACAGCCTCAGAAGGAAGCTTTGGGAACACTACCTTCGAAGAGTATAGAGCTAGGGGTATATTTCTCTTTTATTCTGTTTATAATATATTGAAAGTATTACATTTATTAATATATACGGTCTATATATTTAATATGTAGGTATTTTTATATATTTTATCGCATAAGTAAATTATCAATGTATTATTTATTAGATTATCATTATTTATTTACTGTTTAATTTATTCTTTCTTCTGGTAAGTGGTGGTAAGTGGACACTGACACCCGTAGACATCCGCGATACATACCAACCTCAGTCCAAAATGACACGTTGGCACGCTCGATGCGCTGCCTACCTTTGGAGATGTAGCAATGGGTTTAGAGAAAGAGTTGGAAGAATTGGGAGGGAGAGGACAGGATTGGAATGGACTCTGGCATATCTCACTCACTACCGTAACACGTACGTACATTGGGGAATAGGTTAAAGTGGGAAATGCAGTACATTTCAATATAATAAATAACTATTCAAGGCAATAGTTAACCACAAAACCAAAGACTGCTGCTAAAAGATCACAAATTAAGGTATACTGGTAGAATAATTAAACGCATTTCGTACACGAACAGGTAATTCGGCATTTATCTAGCTATATAGTGACGTAACTTGTCCATTGTTCATGTGGCAATAACCCACACGATATAAATCTGTGCATCTCGCCTCATACCAAGTGGTTCCTGTTAAGGACACTCGATATGACACTCAATATATGTCGTATCTTCCTTACATTCTTGTCTTTATTTCCTTCTGTCTTCTGTGTGGTGTCGGCCAGCTATAGAATAGCACCTCCCCATCTGTTCCCGTGGGTGTCGTAAAAGAAGACTAAGGGATAAGCGGATACCACAAGCCCTGAGGAACTATATCACCTCTGAAAGAGTTGACTCGCCAACCCGTTTGACCAGCGTGGCGTTTTAAGGCCATACAACCCTAATGCGCGAGAGAGTGTGCATGGGGAGGCCCATATCCAGCAGTGGATACTAAAAAGGCATTGCATTTATTCCACGCTTCATAATAATTATATTAGCATCGCATTACACATTCCGCGATTCTTCATTCGACATTACTCGCAAATTTCATTTGACTGTTATCAGTATTGAAAACTGACGACATATGTTTATTATTCGTTGTTTTTTTCGTCCCATCTTTCCTTAATATCGTTCCTCCTCCCTTTTTTTGTCTATATTTCTAATTAACGAAAGTAGACGTCCGTTTGATCCGTTGTAGACCAGATGGACCGACGACAGAAGTTTTCCGGTATTTGATGGCCGGCCAAGGCGATTGGCGGGTCCAGTCTTTTAGGTGTAGTTCCACAGAGCTTGTAATAGCATTTTTTACGACATCACGGGAAAAGATGAGGTAACGCTAGATGACAGAAGTTCTAATAGCGTTACCTCATCTCGACACCACCACCGTGATGTCGACACCACATGCCATTCATAATAGGTATCCGGTACCCATGTCGAACAACTTCACAGTATACATGACGAGCAAAAAAGTAATGTTAGTAACTAATTCGACCACCGCACAAGGAGTATGTCCCCGAATGCGGTCGCGGCGCAATATTTCCATTCGCACTGGATTGCATTCCGTGACATTTCATATATCATACCAGTTTGACTGACATCCATGTTGGGTAGAGAACGCCTTTTGCTGGAGATTCGTCGTTTTGCTGTCTTGTATCCAATCTAACTGACCATACTCGTGCAGGATTTGTTCGTATCAAATTTGATACTACTATAGAATTCGATCGGCTCAATAGAAAATGAACTATACTATTGAAAAAAAAAAACTAGTTAGGTACTGTTTGAAAAAAATCTGAATTGAGGGGGGGAGTGCACGCTGCAATCCAACAGCTGCAGGGAGCGCTCGACTGGCCACGTTAAACCTCTCTCACAGAAGACTACCATGAAATGTACTACATGTGAAATGTACAATGTACCAGATGCGATGTGCCAGAGCCCATTCCCATCCTATCCCTCCACATTTTCCCAACCATTTCTCCAAATCCATTCCTATATCTCCAAAGGTAGGCAGCGCATCCGCGGGCGTGCCAACGTTTGTCATTTTAGACTACTGTTGGCATGTATCGCGGATGTCTATGGGCGACAGTATCCACTTACCATCAGGTGGACCGTATGCTCGTCTGCCGCCTTCATCTATAAAAAAAAATACAAATCTCCGAATTTGTATACAATACAAAATCCTCACTGGGCCGGTGTGGTCGTTTATGGCCCGAAACTCCTTTCTATTTATAAGAGGGGGCCGTGCCCCGCAATGAAATATTGCAGACTGTTATTGATCAACGGTATGCTATAGCATGCTTTAATTATTATTTTTTTGTTTCACAAAATTGAATTTTGCAATGGTCTGACTACTTAAAATATTGCAGGTTTAACCTGAACCAGAGAAGCTACAGATCATTCCAGGTAGAGAAGACGCGGAGAGGCGGAGAGGCACATATGTAATAATCAACGAAAATATTATGGATAAATAGATAAACTCTTTATTGTTGCAAATAGTTTTGTAAAAAAGACAATTTAAGTAAGAAACCCGAAAAGTTTAAGTAAGGCGGCCTTATCGCTAAAGCGATCTCTTCCAGCTAACCTTTGGGTGGTAAGAAGAAAACAGATAACAATATCAGCAATAGATAAGTAGATGGTGCAATTTTACATAATATCAAATTTATAACCTAATATTATTATTATTACCTAAGTTACGAAATATACTGAAAGCAAATAAAAATGTTAAAAAGAAAAGAAATAATTTGGAATTTATAAAATTTGTATTTCAAAATAAACTGTTACTCGCTTCTCTCGCCAAAGGGACTCTCTGAAACTTAACCTAAATTATATCCAGGGCATTAACTAGCTTGTTAAGCTTATATCACGTGTACAGACTCCCTAGGCCAGTGAGCTTGATCTAGGTCACTTCCTGTTGCTAATTATAACATGACGTTGCTCGTTTATTACGTAAGAATTAATTATGAAAGTCAAGCTACGGGAAACGAGAAAATATCTATAGACACGAAAATAATATTTCAATTGCACCAATGTGAATGAAAAAATCTTAGACAGGGCCGTCTTTACCAGGGGGTGCAAGGGGTGCGGTGCACCCGGGCGCGGTGAACTCGGGCGCAGAGCGCCCGGGGGCGCCTGTCGAGCGCTGAATTTTTGTATATTTCATTGAACTTAACGCCATTGCACAGTTTTATATACTTGTTACTTACGACAAATATGTATGCGCAAGCAAAAAAAAAATAGTCATTAACAATAATATTTTTTTTACTTTTATTACGCTTTCGGCGCTTGTCATACCGCATTACTACACTACACAAATAACAATTTTATTTAATACAACACGCGCGCGGCAAAATCTCTAATCCAAAGACAGTGTATGTATGTACGTTTGACACGTTGCCGCCCGGTAGCAAAATGATCTCTAAGTCAATAGAGTGTAAGTTCATTTGAAATGTGCGCGCGGCGCGGCACCTGTGCCGGCTTTACCTATGGTGCAGTGTGCGGCGCACACGGGCGTAGGGTCTTAGGGGGCGCCGAGCGTCTTAAGGCGCCGTCTTAGGGGGCGTCGCCGCCCGCGACGCCTCCAAAGAGCCTGCTAGAGGGCGCCAGGGTATTGATTGCACCCGGGCGCTACATGGGCTAGAGCCGGCTCTGATCTTAGACATAAATTATAATTTTTGTGTAAACATTTTAGCCCATCAAGGTATCCCAAAATTGATGAACCCTCTCCCAGGGTGATGAGCCCTCTCCCACAATATGTCGTTTGTATATAGGTTAGGTCGATAATTCTGTTAAGAATTTTTGAAAAATATACCATATTAAATTTCGAACTACTAAACCGATATGTCTCATCTTTGAACTTAACCGAATCAGAGATCTAAACTATTTTTAATATCTAGATGTTTATAAATTTCCTAACAATCGTCAATAAGTGCCTTGGCGAACAATATACAGATTATCACAATGAAAGTAATCGACATATCTCTCCAATTTAAGCGCAAAATGAAATGCAAAATAGATTTGTCACACAATTAGAAACAGTTTATGTTCGTTCATTCCGTTCATTATCTTATCCACAAGCCTCATATACCTACCTATTTCCAATGTCACTTATTGGTACGTAACGTTTCTTCCTCAATTCTTATATGTATGTAAAAGATCCTGTTTTATGTGAGTTTTGTTTCTAAGTTTGGTTCTATGTGAGTTGTAACATAGTTTTGGTACCAGTGGATAACCCACTTAAACATTTTTTTTATAAAACGCAATCTACCATTCCGACAGGCGCGAGCCAATGGTCTTTATTCATTCAACCAGGCCTATCAGTATTCACTGCTGCACATGGGTATTCTCACGCACATTGTCTTGTGTATGAAGGACGTATGGCCTCAAATAGCCAGACGTTGGCTCCAGATGAAGGACGTTGGTCAAACGGGTTGATGAATCCACTCTTTTACGGGTGGTGAAGATCATCAGGGCTTGCTATCACTTTGTTATCCCTTAGTTGCCCTTTATGACACCCACGGGAAGAGATGGGGTGGTGCTATTCCATAACACCACATAGCCAATTCATTCATTCATTAAGTTCCAGCATTTTCAGTTACAGCATTCCTTCTATGGGTAATGATTAGTTCCACGAGTTCATCCACCAAAGACGATCTACCCTACATGCATGAAGTAGACACTTGTAATCGTTGCCCGAGGGCATATGTTCCAGTTTGTGGTACAGATAGCAAGACATACATAAATGAGTGCAAAATGAGGGAATGTATTAACAAAGAGAGGCATCCTGCTGACAGGGTTCAAGTAGCTGTGTAAGTAAGACTACCTTGAAATGTACTGCATTTACTAATCCATTCTTAAATCTCCAAAGGTAGGTAGCCAGTCCGGTGGCTTGCTACCGTTTGTCATTCTGGAATGATGTTAGAATGTATCGTGGATGTCCATGGACGATTATTTTCAGAGCTGGCTCTAGCCCATGTAGCGCCAGGGTGCAATCAATACCCTGGCGCCCTCTAGTAGGCTAGTAGGCGAGCGGCGCTCGGCGCCCCCTATCACCCTGCGCCCGTGTGTGCCGCACACCCTGCACCACGGGTAAAGCCGGCACTGATTATATTTACCACTTACCACTAGATGGACTGTCTGCTCCTCTGTCACGTTCTTCTCTAAAAATAACATGCCTGATAGTAAGAGATTACTCTCACCTAGTTTTCAGCCATGGGCGTTATCTTTTATGACGCCCACGGCAAATGATGGGGTTGTGTTGTCTTAAAGCCGGCCGACACTACACGAGACCAAATGCGAATTATGAATAAGTATACAAGTGTACCTGGCAATTATTTCTCTTCGACTCTGCAACCTAAAGGTTGTTTGGAAGATATCGCTATTAACGAAAAAACCGCCGTTTGTATATATATACCTTGTTACAGTTTGTTACCTACACTTTTATGTTTTTATGTTACAATAAAAGTATTTATATAGTTAATATTCCACAGTGCTGGCCCGTGCGTCGTGTTTCGTCGTCATCTGGTCTATTTCGAAGTGCCACCGAGTTTTTGAAGTCGAGTTTAATTTTCTCAAATGTCCGGTGTGTGATATGGACAGTACAGTGGGTTTGAACAACCGTGATACCTGACATACACCCAACCGAGTGGCAAATTCTAAATATTGTAGGGCATTTTGATTTTCTTTAATGAAAACCTTCATATTTTCACACCTGATGTCGCTGTAGCCGCCAGCGTGCAATCACCGTAACGTTATAGAATAGTGTCTAGTATACTTACTTATTATAAGTACCTACCTACTAAAAAAATGTTAATAAGCATGTCATGTCGGAAGTGTGGGTGGTAGTTAATGTGCATGTACTTTATAAATAATTAAATTTAAAAAAAGACAATTTTTATTTTTTTTGCATTGTGAACAAAATACAGAAGAAACAGAATACCAATAAATTAAAGATACTTAAATCGACCTCAAATTCGTATGAAAATACAACCCGACTCAAAGAAAATTTCTCACGGACACTTTTTTTTTATATATAGAAAGGAGGCGGCAGACGAGCAAACATGGACATCGGCGATACATGGCAACATCAGTCCAGAATGGCAAACGCATACGTCAAGATATTTGGGAATGGATTTGAACGATTCGCACGTACCTATCTCGCCGAGAGTCGTCCTGCGATCTTTTGTTCCTTCTGTCCTTTGATAAATACCCTTTACATCAGTAATAACAATTAAAATCAGCAGAAGCTCTCGAACAAATTTCTCGTGGATTATGACAGACGAAATCACGATCAAATGCTAGTATTCTACCATTCTGTCAATACAATGGTTTAAGGAATACTATTACTTTGTTTCCGTCCTGAAATTTAATAAAAAAAACTGCACAGTTAAACGACCAGAATCATTAGCCAAGAAGAGTGTCGCATAATAAAACGGCCAGATTATCGAGATCTCTCACGTAGCCTTCTGTTTTCGCTAACTTAATGTCGGTGTCGATGGTAGAAAAGTCAACCTAAGCTGGTTGCGTTGAACACTCCTAGAATTCATTCAGAGAAATCCTCAAGGCGTTTCAATTTCTTCTGAGTGGCGTAAACAAAGAATAAAGCGTAATCAGAGCGAGATTTAATAAAAACTGTAGGTACCAATAAACCGACTACCATATAATGTTGCCAGATATACAGATTTTTACCATTCGTACACTTTTCGTAGAGATTTTCACCATCTGAAAATTTTTCATACATATTTTTTTCTCAGTTAATAGTTTTCAATTCACTCAGCATAGCAACACCGATGTTCGTTTGGGGAATTACCGGAAAGTCAGCAGGTCCTGATGTTGCGGTGTGTAAATATTATGGGGATTTCCCTCAAATAATTTTTGCTCATTTATATTACATAAAATAATATACTCCTTGTATATTATTTTATCTACCTTGTTATCGTAAAATTGATTTTTGATCTCAAAGCATCTGGTGTTAAAATCTGTAATATCGGAAGTAAAGTTTCTACGCAACAAATATCAAATGAACTTGATATGAAAACCAAATAATCAAATATTTTCGCGGTAGGCATCGGCCGAAACTTCGTTTTTTGCGATTTCAAAAGTAGACCCCCAGTTACAGTATTACGGACGATCACCCCTTGCATGCTTACAAATAACCTTGTACAAAAATAATTCTCAAATGCTACCGCCTTCCTGTTTCACAAAAATAACTAAAGTAAATAATGGCGAAAATAAAACATGAGCTTATTTCGCAAAATATGACAAGGCAAAATAAGACGTTTCCGTAAAAAGGAGTTCCAAAGGCGATAAAAGATAATTCTTCGGATCTAGCGCTTAATGAGGGTAGTTGGAGGAAAAAATGACAGGTTTTATCCTTAATGGCCCGTACGCATTATCTTCATTAAGATTGAGGCCTCCTCATTTTTCGAGCCGACACTGTACTTTTCTTTGTAGGTCATCGTTAGACGTAATCTGTACAATATACAAACAATAAAATTGTAACAAGCGCCGTGTCTGCAGTTATTTGTTATTTGTCTTGCAGCATAAAAGTACAAATAACAATTTTTGGAATTTTATATGTACCTACCGATACACAAACTTGGACGAATTTTAATGAAGTTTAACATATGTAGTTATTGCTTATGTCACATATAAGTTATGTGCCTGGTTGACATTTAGGATACTTCTTATCCAGACCCATTATAGAGTTCCCACTAGAATCACGTATAAAGTTCACGCGAGCGAAGTCGCGTGCTAGTGTTCAATATAAATGTGTGAGATATACCGAATTATTAGTAGGGAATTAGAAAAATACTTCGTCTCTTTTATTGCAAGAAGCACAAAGTCAACCTGTTGAGCGAAAGGTCGACTTATGGACATCCGCAATTCATGCATACATCGATCAAAATTGACAAAAGTTGGCACAACCTCGGTTACGCCGTCTAACATTGGAGACTTAAGGAAAAATTTGGAAAAGGGGTTGGGAAAAGTGGGAATAGAAAGTATAATGGGATGAATACGTTTCCCCCGTATTCATCCTTGAAAGATGAGAAGGAATGGTGAGTAAAATAAATTTTCCCCACAAAAATAAAATCTTCGCCAAAATCTAATACTATTACAAAAAAATTATGTGTCACAAACTTAACTTTTTTTGTTATTTTTTGTGTTTTATAATTTAAAAATGCAGTTACAATCCTTTTTCTGTATAATCTGGTGGTTGACTGGAAGAAAATGCCGACATTAGGTAAGTCCATTTATTGTATATATATCATTGTGCAATGATGTTTACATAAAGAAATAAACTTTATTTAAAATACGCGTTTCAAAATAAAACTTGACATGCACGAATATAAGCCGAAGAATAATAAGCCCCACAAAATAAAGGAAAAAAAAACTACAAAAACTAAGCTATATGACAATTATTATTTTATTCAAGCCCACGTAAAAGTAACACTACCTCATTAAATAACAAAGTTATAGTTCAGTTTGTCTACTTCACTTTTATGCAATGCACTTTGGACCATATCCTGTCCTCTTCTTTACGTGCTCAGAGCATAACCAATGGAACCTGAAGCGCGGCCATTCAAATAAATACAACTTTCGCCTTATTTCTAAGCTGACGAAGAGAAGTGAGGCGGATCTTTGCTACTGGTTGGTAAAATAAAGTTGTTGTTACCCTGGGGGTATTAGAAAACTCCGAAACTTCTTCCAAGTGGAAATCTGCGGAAAATTGCCAAGGTTCGAGTTGGTCGTGCGAGCTGCATACGAATGAAGAACATTGATTTTACTTTGATGGTTCTATTGTTAATCTATGTTAATATATTGTCCAAGTATGAGAACTATTGGATTAACATATTAATGTATACTCGTATGAGATTCCGGAATCAGTTATCGTTTTATCGTTTATCGTTGGCTGTGGGCCTCTTAATGCACGAATGTGAAGGTTTGAAGGTTAAACATCCCTCCGACACAAGATAATTCTTGTGTAGGAGGGATGTTTAACCTTCAAACGGCACGTTGGCCAAACAGGACGGCGATTACACTCTCTTAAAGGTGTTCCTCAGGGCATGTAGCTTTGTTGTTCCTTAGTCGCTTTTTACGACACCCACGGGAAGAAATTAAATGATGCTATTCTAATACCGGCCTACACACTGCCAAATATAGTACAGGTAAAATACGTGTAAAATGTAACAAACACAAGGCACACCCCGATACCCAACAAACAATTCAGACTAATACTTACTAAAAAGAATAAATAATTGTAATTAAAAAAGAAAAAAACAAATGCTTACATCTGCTTACGGACTGTACACTATCGGTGTGCTGAAACGCAAAGCTCATGTCTCGTTGATATTACTGTAAATGTGTAGTGTTCATGAATGTAAAAAATTGTCCTCCGGGAAATCTTTTACTAACTTTTCTCCGGAAAAGAGCCCATTCCCATCCTATCCCTTCCCACGTCCCCAATCCTTTCTCCAAATTCATTCTTTCATCAACAAAGGTAGGCGGCGCACCCGGGGGCGTGCCAACATTTGTCATTTTGGACTAATTTTGGCATGTATCGCGGATGTCTATGGGCGACAGTATCCACTTACCATCAGGTGGACTATATGCTCGTCTGCCGCCTTCGCACATAAAAAAAAAAACTGTACAATTAAGTCTTTGTTTTTAAACATATGTAAAGCGTGAGTGTTGCGTTGGATTCCAGTATATTTGATCATATTTCATATATTTTACTGTAACCGGATAGTCGTGTGGTGTCGGCCGGTTTAAAAATAGCACCACAGCATCTCTTCCTGTGGTTGTCGTAAAAGGCGACTACGTTAATAAAAGGTAGCCATGAAGGCTAAGGAACTAACCACGTAGAAGAGAGAACTCGCCAACCGGCTTGACCAGCGTGGCGTTTTCGTACATACGTCCACCAGGGGACGATAAAAGGGCTGGTTACATTTCTGTAACTGGAAATACACACTGATTGATACTTTAAACTTTAAGCACTCTATAAAAAGTCCCGTCTTTACATGATCTTTATTTGACATTCGACGTATAGCCCCTCTCAAACCATTCACCTATCTCGACAAGCTCCTTGACTGGCTGTATTTTTTTAACCCATCTAATAATAATAAAACGTTGAACCACTTAAGTCGATTAGCTAAAATTGAGTAGGTAAATACGAGTTAGCAACTCCTTGAAACACCTTAATTGTTTTTTAATTATGATTCAACTCAGCATTTAACGCGCCCAAACACGAAAACAGCGATTTAATGAACGCTAACAAGCACCAGATTAAAAATCCTTTCAAAATTACCCTAATAATAAAATTGTACGCTTTTTATTTACTCAGCAACACAGAATTGCTTTTATATTGAACAAGAGTCAGTGAGGCAGAAGTGCCCGCCTTGTGATAAAAGTGTTAAAAGTAACTGCCTTAATCAATCATTTATTTTGCTAATACACTTTATTTACACTTTCTGTACACAGAGACTGATGTTTCTGTTTTTTTTATACGTGTCACTGGAAAATACTAAAACTGAAAACAGATTGTTTAGTATCGAGAGAAGAATCGATTCTACCAGTTTCTACAATAGATTGTGTTCATAACTTTTGTTTATTTCTAGTATATATTTTATTCTACGTGCAGGTACGTAAAACAAATACATGGCGCTGCAAACACTAAATAAATTAATTCACTATGATATAAAATAATGTTATTAATACCTTTTAACAATATTTGCACATGGAATACTCGCATACACAGTAGAGAAAAAAAAACAGTATGAAATCTTAGCAGTTTGTCAAAATAATCGCCTACCGAAATATCTAACCCGTCTCCAATTACTTATACTGCGTCCTCACTGCAGGAACAATAATGCGCCAAGCTATATAATGTTCCAATATGAGTATAAATTTGAAACATTTTTATTTGTAGCGGTACTATGGTAACAAAACATAATTATATGTCCTTACTCTCTCTCTCTCACTCAGCGAACGTCACTTCTCTTTGGTTTTGGATTCTCTTGAGAAATTTCGTATTTTAAAGGAGAGTCTTTAAAAGAGTGATTATTAATGTAGTAAAAACGAGCGTTGAACGCTCGACGCTCGAGCTCTAAGTGAACTTTTAAGACTTGCGTTAATGGTTAATAAGCGTTATGTCAAAATTTTGATTATGTTATGTTTGATGTTCTTAAACCCTTGTAATTAAACGCTCGAGTCTAAAACGGTTAAGGTTAACGTTTAACAACATTAACAAAACGCGACAACGCTCGTACGCTGAAACGTTCAAAGTTCGTTTCAACAACACTCACCAACCCTTTTGGCCGGCGTGACGTTTTAAGGCATCCCCCATGCACGAGAATATACATGAGGACGCCCATGTCCAAGGGTTGGTTGTATTCCATTGCATACGGAAAAAATAGCTGACAGGAACACGATAGTAAAGTTGGCAAACTAAAAAAACTTACACTACATCCTGAATATCACGATTGTCGTGTAATGATAAAATCGGCGCGACAGTGGAAACCAAGCGAAACTGTATAAAGAACTTGTGTGTGCGTGTCACACATTTCATGGATTCAGAGAGAATGAATACTGTTTTTAGATAATATCGTGACACAAATCCGATGTAGCCCATAAATAATTTATAAGGAGAGTATTTCTAATCACGAGCGGCTAGTTGGGTCGTAGCCAACAAACTGTTCTGCCTCTGACAGTCCAATTTTCAGATTTACTAAAGTACATCGAGATGATCATCACCAATAGTACGTTGAATTGAAAATGGTGTGGCACGCAATATCTGAGAATACTACTCGAAAAGTTAAACACATTAAAATATGCCTAAATTTTAGTTACCAACGACCACCTGCTATTTTGTTTGGGCCGTAAGAATATACATGTCACTGAAATAACGAAAAAGTAGAGAGTAGGTTATTTATTATCGAGAGTAGAATCAATTTCAACAGTTTTTACAGTTTATTTTATATCATAATTTATAGTACATGTCTAGTATATCTTTTATATCATATTTTATAGTACATGTCTAGTATATCTTTTATATCATATTTTATAGTACATGTCTAGTATATCTTTTATATCATAATTTATAGTACATGTCTAGTATATCTTTTATATCATATTTTATAGTACATGTCTAGTATATCTTTTATATCATATTTTATAGTACATGTCTAGTATATCTTTTATATCATAATTTATAGTACATGTCTAGTATATCTTTTATATCATAATTTATAGTACATGTCTAGTATATCTTTTATATCATATTTTATAGTACATGTCTAGTATATCTTTTATATCATAATTTATAGTACATGTCTAGTATATCTTTTATATCATATTTTATAGTACATGTCTAGTATATCTTTTATATCATATTTTATAGTACATGTCTAGTATATCTTTTATATCATAATTTATAGTACATGTCTAGTATATCTTTTATATCATAATTTATAGTACATGTCTAGTATATCTTTTATATCATATTTTATAGTCCATGTCTAGTATATCTTTTATATCATAATTTATAGTACATGTCTAGTATATCTTTTATATCATAATTTATAGTACATGTCTAGTATATCTTTTATATCATAATTTATAGTACATGTCTAGTATATCTTTTATATCATAATTTATAGTACATGTCTAGTATATCTTTTATATCATATTTTATAGTACATGTCTAGTATATCTTTTATATCATAATTTATAGTACATGTCTAGTATATCTTTTATATCATAATTTATAGTACATGTCTAGTATATCTTTTATATCATAATTTATAGTACATGTCTAGTATATCTTTTATATCATATTTTATAGTACATGTCTAGTATATCTTTTATATCATAATTTATAGTACATGTCTAGTATATCTTTTATATCATAATTTATAGTACATGTCTAGTATATCTTTTATATCATATTTTATAGTACATGTCTAGTATATCTTTTATATCATAATTTATAGTACATGTCTAGTATATCTTTTATATCATATTTTATAGTACATGTCTAGTATATCTTTTATATCATAATTTATAGTACATGTCTAGTATATCTTTTATATCATATTTTATAGTACATGTCTAGTATATCTTTTATATCATAATTTATAGTACATGTCTAGTATATCTTTTATATCATATTTTATAGTACATGTCTAGTATATCTTTTATATCATAATTTATAGTACATGTCTAGTATATCTTTTATATCATAATTTATAGTACATGTCTAGTATATCTTTTATATCATAATTTATAGTACATGTCTAGTATATCTTTTATATCATATTTTATAGTACATGTCTAGTATATCTTTTATATCATAATTTATAGTACATGTCTAGTATATCTTTTATATCATATTTTATAGTACATGTCTAGTATATCTTTTATATCATATTTTATAGTACATGTCTAGTATATCTTTTATATCATATTTTATAGTACATGTCTAGTATATCTTTTATATCATAATTTATAGTACATGTCTAGTATATCTTTTATATCATAATTTATAGTACATGTCTAGTATATCTTTTATATCATATTTTATAGTACATGTCTAGTATATCTTTTATATCATATTTTATAGTACATGTCTAGTATATCTTTTATATCATATTTTATAGTACATGTCTAGTATATCTTTTATATCATAATTTATAGTACATGTCTAGTATATCTTTTATATCATATTTTATAGTACATGTCTAGTATATCTTTTATATCATAATTTATAGTACATGTCTAGTATATCTTTTATATCATAATTTATAGTACATGTCTAGTATATCTTTTATATCATATTTTATAGTACATGTCTAGTATATCTTTTATATCATAATTTATAGTACATGTCTAGTATATCTTTTATATCATATTTTATAGTACATGTCTAGTATATTTTTTATATCATATTTTATAGTACATGTCTAGTATATATTTTATATCATAATTTATAGTACATGTCTAGTATATCTTTTATATCATAATTTATAGTACATGTCTAGTATATCTTTTATATCATATTTTATAGTACATGTCTAGTATATCTTTTATATCATATTTTATAGTACATGTCTAGTATATCTTTTATATCATATTTTATAGTACATGTCTAGTATATCTTTTATATCATAATTTATAGTACATGTCTAGTATATCTTTTATATCATATTTTATAGTACATGTCTAGTATATCTTTTATATCATAATTTATAGTACATGTCTAGTATATCTTTTATATCATAATTTATAGTACATGTCTAGTATATCTTTTATATCATATTTTATAGTACATGTCTAGTATATCTTTTATATCATATTTTATAGTACATGTCTAGTATATCTTTTATATCATAATTTATAGTACATGTCTAGTATATCTTTTATATCATATTTTATAGTACATGTCTAGTATATCTTTTATATCATAATTTATAGTACATGTCTAGTATATCTTTTATATCATATTTTATAGTACATGTCTAGTATATCTTTTATATCATATTTTATAGTACATGTCTAGTATATCTTTTAAATCATAATTTATAGTACATGTCTAGTATATCTTTTATATCATATTTTATAGTACATGTCTAGTATATCTTTTATATCATAATTTATAGTACATGTCTAGTATATCTTTTATATCATATTTTATAGTACATGTCTAGTATATCTTTTATATCATATTTTATAGTACATGTCTAGTATATCTTTTATATCATAATTTATAGTACATGTCTAGTATATCTTTTATATCATATTTTATAGTACATGTCTAGTATATCTTTTATATCATATTTTATAGTACATGTCTAGTATATCTTTTATATCATAATTTATAGTACATGTCTAGTATATCTTTTATATCATATTTTATAGTACATGTCTAGTATATCTTTTATATCATATTTTATAGTACATGTCTAGTATATCTTTTATATCATATTTTATAGTACATGTCTAGTATATCTTTTATATCATATTTTATAGTACATGTCTAGTATATCTTTTATATCATAATTTATAGTACATGTCTAGTATATCTTTTATATCATATTTTATAGTACATGTCTAGTATATCTTTTATATCATAATTTATAGTACATGTCTAGTATATCTTTTATATCATAATTTATAGTACATGTCTAGTATATCTTTTATATCATATTTTATAGTACATGTCTAGTATATCTTTTATATCATAATTTATAGTACATGTCTAGTATATCTTTTATATCATATTTTATAGTACATGTCTAGTATATCTTTTATATCATATTTTATAGTACATGTCTAGTATATCTTTTATATCATATTTTATAGTACATGTCTAGTATATCTTTTATATCATAATTTATAGTACATGTCTAGTATATCTTTTATATCATAATTTATAGTACATGTCTAGTATATCTTTTATATCATATTTTATAGTACATGTCTAGTATATCTTTTATATCATATTTTATAGTACATGTCTAGTATATCTTTTATATCATATTTTATAGTACATGTCTAGTATATCTTTTATATCATAATTTATAGTACATGTCTAGTATATCTTTTATATCATATTTTATAGTACATGTCTAGTATATCTTTTATATCATAATTTATAGTACATGTCTAGTATATCTTTTATATCATAATTTATAGTACATGTCTAGTATATCTTTTATATCATATTTTATAGTACATGTCTAGTATATCTTTTATATCATAATTTATAGTACATGTCTAGTATATCTTTTATATCATATTTTATAGTACATGTCTAGTATATCTTTTATATCATATTTTATAGTACATGTCTAGTATATCTTTTATATCATAATTTATAGTACATGTCTAGTATATCTTTTATATCATAATTTATAGTACATGTCTAGTATATCTTTTATATCATATTTTATAGTACATGTCTAGTATATCTTTTATATCATAATTTATAGTACATGTCTAGTATATCTTTTATATCATATTTTATAGTACATGTCTAGTATATCTTTTATATCATAATTTATAGTACATGTCTAGTATATCTTTTATATCATAATTTATAGTACATGTCTAGTATATCTTTTATATCATATTTTATAGTACATGTCTAGTATATCTTTTATATCATAATTTATAGTACATGTCTAGTATATCTTTTATATCATATTTTATAGTACATGTCTAGTATATCTTTTATATCATATTTTATAGTACATGTCTAGTATATCTTTTATATCATAATTTATAGTACATGTCTAGTATATCTTTTATATCATAATTTATAGTACATGTCTAGTATATCTTTTATATCATATTTTATAGTACATGTCTAGTATATCTTTTATATCATATTTTATAGTACATGTCTAGTATATCTTTTATATCATAATTTATAGTACATGTCTAGTATATCTTTTATATCATATTTTATAGTACATGTCTAGTATATCTTTTATATCATAATTTATAGTACATGTCTAGTATATCTTTTATATCATAATTTATAGTACATGTCTAGTATATCTTTTATATCATATTTTATAGTACATGTCTAGTATATCTTTTATATCATAATTTATAGTACATGTCTAGTATATCTTTTATATCATATTTTATAGTACATGTCTAGTATATCTTTTATATCATATTTTATAGTACATGTCTAGTATATCTTTTATATCATATTTTATAGTACATGTCTAGTATATCTTTTATATCATATTTTATAGTACATGTCTAGTATATCTTTTATATCATATTTTATAGTACATGTCTAGTATATCTTTTATATCATATTTTATAGTACATGTCTAGTATATCTTTTATATCATATTTTATAGTACATGTCTAGTATATCTTTTATTGTTCGCGCAATAAAACGCAATACAATAGTTTATAGAATAATAATTTTCAGATTCAGATAATTTATTTTATTTAAGCGCAATGTGCTTAAATATAAATCTGTCACATGGAAAAACCACTTAAAGAAGTTCGCCGGTGGTAACCAGAAGAGCCAAAAATTGGTGGTCTTGAGCTTTGGGTTGGTATGGTGATGGTATGACAAAAAAATATTTTTTTCATTTACAGCTTGGTTTATTTTTTCCATCTACCTTGAAATAGTGTAGGTGCTGCATTTCCTACTTTATCGTACTTCCTACGTGTTTCGGTAGTGAGTGATATATGCCAGAGCCCATTTCCATTCCATCCTATCCCACTCCATTTTCCCAACCCTTTTTCTAAATCCACCAGTGGTGTCGTTGGTGTTGTCGGAATAACAAAAGAAAAAAATATTCGTTATCTATTTAACAAATGTTATTGCATTACAAACTTTATTGCATTAGAAAATTTATGGCATTACAAAATTTATTGCATTACAAACTTTATTGCATTAGCAACTTTATTGCTTAATGTCTTGTCATTACAAAAGACGAGCTTAATGTCTTGTCTTATTGTGGAGAATACCATACTAAATTAGATTTTAGATTACCATACTAAAATCTTAACATCTTAACTTACCAACTAATGTTTGTGTAAACAAAGAGACCCTTTAGATGAGGTCTATAATTACAGCGGGATAATGCACGCTGTATTCCCACAGCCGCTGGGAGCACTCCAACGGACACTCGACCGTTACCCCTCTCTCACAGAAGACTACCTTTAAATGTACTGCATTTACCACTTTATCCTATTTTCCCAATGTACGTAAGTGTTTCGGTAGTAAGTGAGATATGCCAGAGCTGATTCCCAACGCATCCTATCCCTCCCCATTTTCCCCAGCCATTTTCCAAATATAAATCCCGTAGAAGTGGATTTTATCTCGAAAGGGTAGACAGCGCATCCATATGTAAGCATCCATTCTGGACTGATTTAGAATGCATTGCGGATGTCCATGGACGACAGTATCCATTTACCATCAGGTGGACTGTATGCTCGTCTGCCGACTTTTTTCCATAAAGAAGAAAATTAATATGTAACCATGTAGTGAGTCATGATTCAAAACTATTTTTCCACTATTTTTTAATACCTTGTATAATTTCTTCAGACAGTCTACTTAGAATGCAGAGGAAATGCAAAGGCAGGTTTAATTTAGAGAGAAAGTCAAAGCAAGATGTCAAGTGAGCACTGCAGACTCGTCTCAAGTACGTGACGCTTGCCTTTCCAGCTTCCTCTTTACGTTTGGTTTCGCTTGATGACGTAATAAGATTTTCGTGACGTTTTCGGTTGAGAAATATTTCCTTTTATTTTTCCTAGAATAAAATCAACATCTTTGCGTTTAATCAATACCGTAAGCTATCATCGATCATATACGAGTGTCTTTGTATTATAGATTAAATTTCAATCGAAAATATGGATACAAAGTGTCCTCGACATGGAATCCAGTGATTAATAAATTTAATGAAAATAAACCTTGCGATTTTTTGTCATTAATAAAATAAATAAGGTAAACATTCGCGTTGAGACCCATTTAAATAGATGTTTAAATATGTATTATTATTTCTATTATTAAAGGTTATAGGTTAAGGTTATATCTGCACCCTCTTAACACTCAATTTCTATCATTATAACTAACAATTTTTGCGCTATGACTTTTTCGAAACTTGATATTTTCACAAAAAAATATTTTTACATGAAATCTCTGACTGTTATTTTTTATTTTATTTTATTTTATGTTATTTTATTTTTATCTTCTTATCTGGGAGGCCTTATAAACCACAATTAAAGAGATACAACACGTAGCCGTCAAAGCAGAGGCTACAGGTAATTCAATTACAAGTTTTCTCGGCACAAAATCCGTCACGTGTGTTGGAACTCACCGTCTGAACAGTAATCCGGTGCTTACTAGTTTTGATCAAAGATTAATATAATTTTGTAGACGTTCTGAAGAAAACAAAGAAGAAAAGAGAACTTTTTACATCACAGACGTTTAACTACCTTACGTACTATCAGGCAGTAGCTCTCCAATGTGGGTTATACCCATAGGCCTCTCCTGAGGCACGCCAACTCATACGGTTTTCGGCTCTGGACAGAGAACGTCCCTATACTCCCTGTATGTGGTCTCCACTTGACGAATTCTCTACTCTCGACTTCTCTCTCGCGAATTCGTGAATTCTCGACACTACAACAACCTTGGCGTTGTTGATTACGTCTTTACTATTCAATGCACTTATCGACTTCGTTTATATTATCCAAATCCAAAAATGATTTCTCTACATTACAAACAGACAAACATATTTATACACAGCACAACATGTCGCTTCACTGTTGTTCACATCATATTACCACTTAAGATCCACGAGAAACTGATCCTTTGAACTATGTCGATAACTTTGGTTCTTCAATTGATCTTATTCATAAAAGAAACTCTGAGCATAATTCTTTCTGTTGCTAATACGTACGTACAAAGTTTGCCAAAATGCTAGCAGACCACTTATCTACCTATCTGCTAGATAGGTAAAGCTAAGTTAGAAACAGCTAAATAGGTTGCTTAAATAAAAGAATATTACTTTCTGTTCTGCTTATTGTTTATTAGAATGCTTTTATTGTCAATGCCTTGATTTTGTCGTCATACCTGTATTTTTCTTGCAGCTTGATAGGCAGATCATTGATCAAATTTGGTAACATGTCTTACCACATGTAGTGTACAATATTGACTTTGGGTAGTTTATGGTTAATGGTCGTGATCTGGCGTAAGGGACTTTTAATCAATGTGTGTCTACTTTGCTCTTCCTCAATGAGGGCGAATAATTTTGACTTATTGAAACCGGAAATTTTCATGACGCATCTGCCCGTTTTCTTTTCTAATCTATACCTAACTCCGAATTTCCCCGAACATATCCGACTGCTACCGATCGTTCGCTATCCCTGACCGCACGTTGCTTGATTGTATTTTATGTGGTATAAAATAGAAATGCACTCTTGGGTCACGTTAGAGCAGCTTCGTTTTCTTATTTAAACCAATGGTCTCAGTTACGTTGTGGAAAGGAACCTAATATTAGTGAGAATAATAGTATTAGTTTGCTTTAGGATAGGCAGCCATTTCAAATTTCATAATTACCTTCAAATGAACCTAAATAATTAAGTACCTAACACATTTTCAGCCAGTATTATATGTGTACAGAAAAAAAGGCATAATGACATTTCCAAGTAACATTATTAGTAAATTAACAAAATTACAAGATTATAGCCTGATTTTAAATTAATTAAAATTTTACCAAAAGCATTTTTATCGATTGTCGTCTTACACTTACGCCTTTTACTCTATGGAGAGCCGGTATATCCCGCCGGTTCTTACACGTGTGTAAATTGGGGGAATAGTTCACAGTGAGAAATGCAATACATTTTACGGTAATCTTCTGTGAGGTGGAAGTAACTTGGCCAATCAAGTACCCAGCGGTTTCATGATAAACGCGCTACAATTTGATTTTTCACTCGCAAAAACAAATTCCAAATCTATGCTAAATCCTTTACACAATCTGACACGATCTAAAATAGCACACCAACTGCCGGCTGAAATGACGGTTATATATCTATTAGTGGCGTGCTCCCCAGGTGATTACGAGGCTTTGACGGAATATTCGTACAATGTTTTATTCATGAGAGTCTCAAGGAATCTCTTTGCTGGTTACGCGTAAAACACACGGTTAGAGAGAACGGTGAAAAGCGTACCGAACCTACGCATCATCGAAGAGCTAGTTTTCGGCGGAAACTTGAGAAGTGAAGTCGAGTTTTTGTTTGATTATTGTAAAAATTGTGTATTAGGCGTCTTGCAGTCCAAAGTGTTGTTCGAGCGTGGTGTTTGTGATAAAGCGTGTGACGCGCGTTCTTCCAAATAATCCTCTTCTGTCCTCGGTAAACCTTCTATCACTTTCCTGAGCGACTCCTGACTTGCTTCGAGAGGACTGGACATTGACAGGATACGTTTTAGGCTTTGAAATTGTTTATTACGAAGAAAACTTGACATTGACAGAATGTGCTAATTGTATCATACGCCTATAGCAGAGGCATCAATCAACTTCCATTAAAATGGCAAAAGTGCATTTATAATAATACTTCGTATAATTAAATAAATAATGTATTTGATTTTTTCCATATAAAACGGCAATTTCATAGTACATATATTGCAAACTATTTCATACAGAAATATTCTCTAAGCGTCACGGCCGTATGTCTCGGATTTAGATATGCAAATGCGATCACGTATTAATGGCACATTAACGTAAATAACAGTTACAGTGAAATAATGAAGCGGTGTATTGTGTAACTGCTTGTTTGCAGCCGTTTCCCTAATGATAATAACATGCTGTGATGTTAATGAAGATATTAACCTATGTTTGCACCTGTGTACATGATATTATGTGTATTATGTTTGTTTGTTTTAATAGTGTTATAGTCAGAGTTATTAAGATACATAGATAAAACTCTTAATTGCACACCAAGACAAAGCAGAACGGTAACAGATATTGTAACACATGAAATGTACAAAGGGCTAACTAATAGCGATCTCTGCCAGACAACTTTCTAGTAAAGAGGCAATAAATATGTACTCTAATCACAGGTAGATGATATATAGAAGGTATACATTATAATACATACATATAAATATACATACACAATATATACTTATAAAGTATTAAAATTGAGTATAAATAATAAAATAATTAGAATATAAATGTAGTAATACAAGCGATGATAGAATTGAAGAAAGATATAAATAAATATATAAGGATTTAGACTTTAAATACGTAATTCGCACCCTCAGTTTAGCAAAGCGTTTAAGTATGTCGTCTTATGTCGATTTTTTTTCATGGCAAAGGTGCAATTAGCACATTCTGCCAGTGTCAAGTTTTCTTCATAATAAACAATTACAGAGTCTAAAACGCATTGTCAATGTCCGATCCCGTCGAAGAAAGTTAGAAGTCGCTCAGTAAAGTGATAGTAGGTTTACTGGGTACAGAAGAGTACTCCTTGGAAGCACACGAAAAACGCAGTCCTATGCTTGTATTTCATTATCACAAACATTACGTACAAAAAAACTCTTTGAAGTTTAATAAAATATCACTATTTAATCACAAAACTATTTTTTTATAATAATCAAACAAAAACTTAATTTCACTCTTCGATTTCCCGCCAAAAAGTCAATTTACCGCCAAAAAGTCAATTTACCGCCAAAAAGTCAATTTACCGCCAATAAGTCAATTTACCGCCAAAAAGTCAATTTACCGCCAAGAAGTCAATTTAAATTATTTAAAAGAGCAATTTAGCTTTAGCAACCCAATTACATACCTAATTTTTTACATAATTGTATCCCCATGTTTCGAAAAATTATGGCCAAGAATTCTTTTTAGTCGTTTTATGATTTTTTTTCTTTAAAAGAAGTCTGTAAAAATAATAAGTAATAAAAATACACTTTACAGAAAGTAATAATGATTAAAATTTTATTATTTTAATGATATACAAAATAAAGAAAAATAATAAAGTCATTCAACATTTATCAGTTTTTTTGCTGTAAGTACTAAAAAGTTATCATTTTCGGGTCATGTGTTTATGCCATTGAGGATATGAAATAAGATCGTCTAATCACCTAATCCCACATTGTACCTCATTAACTCATGTACAACCTCATTAATTGTACCTCACATTGTACCGTAAAATGTACCTCATTTCCCACTTTATCATATTCCCCCAATGTACGTAAGTGTTTAGGTAGTGAGTAAGATATTGCAAAGCCCATCACAAACTACCTTATTCCCTACTGTCCCACCAAATGAAAAAATATAATGGAATATACTCCTTACTCTATTATGTACTTGACTCCACTTCCCATCGCATCCCCCAAGGAGTATTGGGAGGTGTGATGTAATAACGAAAACTGCTCGTCCAATTATACTTCTCCATTTTCCCAACCCTTTCTCCAAATCCTCACCCTCACTATCCCAAGGTAGGCAGCGTATTCAAGGGCTTGACAATGTTTGTCATTCTGGACTGTCCTTGAACGAAAACATCTACTTAGAACCGGATAGGCTGTCTGCTCGTTGCAAATAGCCCTTTCAGTATCCACTGCTGGACCTGGGCCTCCTTATGTACATAGTGCATAAGGGAAGACGGCCTTAACTGGCCAGACAGATTAGCGAGTCCACTCTGTTAGGCTATTTAATACCCTCCACTGCTCGTTTATTACCTGACTGTATTACCTTTATACCTCAATGCTTATGGAATGCTCTCCCTCATACGATACGAGATAGTCCTTCCCTTCCCATTTTTAAAAACTGATTAAAAGAGCACTATTTGTCAATTTCCTAATTATATAACGTATTGTATATAACATGTATTAAATATGTATATTATAATATGTATGTATGTTATTTATTATTTAGGTATACGTGTTTATATGTATTAGATATGTATATATATATATATATATATATTTAAGTATTAGTGACCCGCCCTCACTTCGCTTCGGTTTATTAAATTTAAAACAATCGGAATAAGATATTTTCCTGCTGTAAAATGGAGCTTATATTTTAAGTTGGACCTCTAGCAATACATCGGTGAAAACTGCATTCAATTCCATGCAGTAGTTTTTGCGTGATGCGTGTACAAACATACAGACAGACAGACAGACAGACAGACAAAATTTCTAAAAACTGTTGTTTTGGCTTCTGTTGCTCTAATAAAGACCACCCCCCCCCCCATATTAGTTTTTTTTCAATATCTATAATGTACAGACATCGGCCTGTTACAATTTTATTATATGTATAGATTTTGTTATTATTATTGTACTATTAAATTATTATTCATACAAATATTCCGTACGCACTACGCCTCCATTTCTGTAAGTCTTTCTGCCTTTTTGGAAGAAATCTCCGTAGGATATGAGCTTGTACATCTTTTCTTTTTCTTCCTTTTTGTTTGTATCATGTTACGTACAATAATATGTTAAATAATAATAAATAATTATTTCTTTAAAAAAAATTCGTATAAACATACCTACGGAATCAAATAAGTTTCATGTTCGTTGCAACACGTTCAGATCAAGTAAAGCAATTCCCTCAACTGGTACGTATATAAAATTTGTAGTATATCCCAAATTTCGTGCTCAGTTTATCCAAATACATTCTTGCCTTGGTATCCGGTCAAACTGTAAACCAATAGCAAAGGCGTGCAGTATGTGGAACTAGAAAACAGTTCAGTTCAACTTTATCTATCTAGTTGATATTCCGGTATCCCACTATGTTCCGGGAACGTGTCTCTATGCGTGCGCGTTTACTAGCCGGTGAGTACTTGTAAAAGTATTTTTACGGCTAAATTAACTAACATTAAGACTATAATTTCAGCAATAGTTACATGTCTACAACAATTTACATGAAGAAATAAAATTAACTTTAAATTTAGTTTTTTGAAAAATTACATTTTTATTAAAAATCTATGACAATAGAATATAGTGATATAAATATAAACAAATGATATAAACGAAGTTTCTCTACGCGGCTTGCGGTAGGTGTGATTCAAGAGAGAATGTAACATCACGTAAGATTTTTACCCCCTCCATACGCCTTTCTCTTTCTCGCCTTTCTCTAGCTCGGACACGGTATGGTCGCGATTCTCGCGATCGTGTCAGTTCGTCGGTATTCGGTAAATTTCGGTATACACATACAGATTTTATTTCGAATTACATTCGGAGTTTAAAAAAGTGCGTGAGGATCTTCGTTCCTGGCGGGGGGTCCCCTGACCGCACACGTTTTTTTTAAATTTCATTTGTTTTCATGACATTAATATGCTATGAATATCGACTGTATACTTAATTGTTACAGTTGACAATAATGCATTCTGACAATCATGTCAACTAATCGACTTCCAAATGTCGGAATGATGTGCCACCACAGCACCGGTTCGTAAAGCAAACTTTGTTCATTCATTTAAAAGAAACTTAGCATTATTACGTACTAACCAAGAATCAGTTACATATGTGGCAGCAAACTTTTAACTTTTATTTATGCCTTATTTAAACTTCTTAATTATTATAATTATTACATTTTTTTCAGAAATCTTATTACACTTATTTTTATTATTTTTTATCCACGAAGGCGTCAGACGATACAGTCCACCTGATGGTAAGTGGATACTGTAGCCCATAGACATCCGTGATACATCCCAACATTAGTCCAAACTATCAAACGTTGGCACACCCCCGGATACGCTGCCTTTGGAGATATAGGAATGGATTTGGAGAAAGGGTTGAGAAAATGGAGAGGGATAGGATGGGAATGGGCTCTGGCACATCTCACTCACTACTGAAACACGTACGTACATTAGGGAAATAAGATAAAGTAGGAAATGCAGTACATTTAAAGGTAGTCTTCTGTGAGAGAGGGGTAACGTGGCCAGTCAAGTACGCCCAGCGGCTATTGGATTGCAGCGTGCACTCTCCCCCTATAAAAAATAGTTATTAGTGTGTGTGTACTTGTATCAATGTTTAGATGCCAGAAATTAAAAAAAAACAGGTTTTTTATTTCATTTTTTAGTTCCACGTTCCATGCAAGTCTAAACGCAGCACAGCAGAACCTACAAGCGGAATAGCGCATTGCTCCAAACGTGTTCTTAGTTCAGTATATATATCGAATTGAAATTGATTTTTTATTGCCGCTACGTTCTAATGGTTGCAACTGCACGTACGATATTGGTCTTATAACGCTTGCCTTTAAATGCGACTTCGCGTGCGACATACGAGTATTCTCGGTGACACCGGATCAGGTGTTTGTTTTTGGTAACTCTTACTCTTACTCGCACTGAACTCATTTTTGATATAATATACAATCTATATTTATTAGACATTTTATAAAAGATTGAAATCATCGTATTGCAATTTGTCATGCAAATTGTCTCATGCACGAGAAATGTAACCTTAAAATGACCTGCTGGCCAAATGGGTTGGCGAGTCCACTCTTTAAGAGGTAGTGCATATCCTTAGGGGTTGTGGTAGCGGCTTTGTTAATGGGGTGGTGATATATTAAATCCGACCGACACACGGATTCTACGAAATAATTTGCGCTGTGATGTATTGAAAATATAGATAATATTTCTGATTATGGCTTCCCGACCGGCACCTCAATTTAAATCTTATTGAGTCAATGTCCTAGGATAAGCCTGTTTTTCGTGGAATAAAATTTAATACATAAACAGCGTAATGAGGAGCAATGTACTTATAAATTTGATCGACACGAATAAATATTGAAATAGCAAAATGATTGTGGATTAAGTCTCAGAATAGAAATACAGTAAACAAACCCTATTCAATGGCATACTATTCCACCAGCCGTTTTCTCTACAGCGGTGGATATTGGGCTGCCCCAAGACTCGCCACGAGACAATCGTCTGCTCTTCTCATCCAGACACTACTACAAGTTATACTTCGTGCCTCGTCCTCAAGATTATTACCTATTAATTTATTTACTTGTAGTAACGCATAATTAACTGCACGTAGTGCATTGCATGAAATGTACTGCATTTACCACTTTATCTTATTTCCCTATTGTACGTACGTGTATCGGTAGTGAGTGAAATGTGCCGGAGCCCATTCCCATCCTATCCCTCCCCCTTTACCCAACCCTTTCTTCAAATCCATTCCTATATCTCCAAAGGTAGGCAGAACATCTGGGGACGTGCCAACGTTTGTCATTTTGAACTAATGTTGGCATGTATCTCGGATGTCTATGGGCGACAGTATCCACTTACTATCAGGTGGACTGTAAGCTCGTCTGCCGCGTTCGTCTATAAAAAAATATATACATAAATTCGAGAAAGTCGTGATTTCGTATTCCCCTGTTTCCTCCTCCTTTTTAAAGATTGTTTTTTTTTTCTAATTTGCCTAAAGAATAGTTTCTCTATGTCGGTATGTTTTGCTTTTCTGATAATAATTGTTAAACTTGCAAACAGGGCTTATTTTCTGCAGCGTTTAGTAGGTTCCTATAAGAACCTACTAATAAAATTAATCAAAACGTAGGAATATGCTCATGGTGAATATGTGTAACATATTTAAAAAATAATTGCCATATTGCCAGAATTCAGGGAAAAACAGGTGAATACGTTTGTATGGACAAGATGCCGCTCTTAATACAAAATACTGTTACAGTTTTTATTCAATATAACAATTCGTAACAGCCTGTCGTTGAAAATTAATTTTCTCACTCAGAATACAAATAAGATTTTGTTATGGAATAAATAAGTGAGAACTCTTTCATGTTAAGCTTGTAATACATTTTCAACTTACCCAATAATCAAATGAATTGATTTCCTTTAAAAATGCCTTCATTGAAAGGGCTTCAGTGAAGTGGAAGTAACTTCATTATGTTGGAATATAATTATATTGAAAAGCTATTTTGCGAACACTTTATAAAGATTTCTTATAGAAAAAAGGCGAGCATACGGTCCACCTGATGATAAAAAGATACTGTCGCCCATAGATACATATCGGCGACAGTATCTACGACGATCGACGGACAGTTGGCGTTACATGCCAATATCAGTCCAGAATGGCAAACGTTGCAAGCCCCCGGATGCGCTGCCTAACTTTGCAGATTAAGGAATGGATTGGGAGAAAGGGTTGTTAAATGGGGAGAATAGGATTAGATAGGATGGGAAAATAAGAAAAAATAAATATAATAAAAAGTTTTAGAAAAATAAGTGCGCGACTACGGGCCACATTATTTTTTTACTTTTTAGAATTGCGTTTTGTCATGAAGAAAAACAAAGGATGTTCAAGGCGCATAAGTTAATTTAGTACCACCATTCCACGGTAGATGTCGCTGTACGATTGCGGAAACATGGTATCGTTGGTTAGCATCGTAATGTATGAGCAAGTTGAACAATATTTACTATTAATTAGAAACTGAAGCAGTCATAGTTGTTTGATTTACACCCAAATTAACTATAGAGTGAGCCCTAGTTGAAGTTCGAGCAAAGAACAAAGGGGAAAAATCAATGGATCGAACCACTAAAGACACATCGCTTGGTGCGTTTGTGATTGAGATTAAACCCAGGCCTGTCTGTAATAGAGTTTCTTCTTACACACGGATTTTTCATTTAGGTCTTTCAATGATGAAAGAAAACCCGTGTACCCGAAAATGACAAAAATATATAGGCCCATGTGGTTGATATGGTGGATTGATGGATATTAGACATGCCCAAGATTTTTAATTCTCTGGAGTAGTGTATGTAGGTAGGTCGATAAGTATAGATGTAGATAGATCCAAAAGTGTAGATCGTTAGGTGTAGTTCCTTAGTGCTTGTGGTAGCCGCGTTGTTATCCTTTAGTAGCTTTTTACGACACCCTGACGAATTTTATGAAAAAATGTCGGCAGACGAGCCACTTGATGTTAAGTGGATACTGTCGTCCATAGACATCCGCGATATATGCCAACATCGGATGCGACGTCTACGTTTCGAGATGTTCCTATAGGAATAGATTTGAAGAAAGGGCTGGCAAAATGAGGAGGGATAGGATGGGATGGCATTTTAATGGACTTTGGCATATCTCACTCACTACTGAAACACGTACGTACCATTGAGGAAATAGGATAAAATGGAAAATATAATTACCGGTAGTCTTCCGTGAGAGATAGGTAATGCGAACGCGCACAGCGGCTCTGGGAATGCAACGTGCACTCTCCGCCTCAATGTTTGCCATAACAAAGAAACAGTTGGCGATCTTTCTTTCATCCACCATAAAAATATAATCCATCTGTTCTCTAACTCAAAATAATCCTCTAACCGGGACCGCCACTTATCACCCCCGCGTTAAAAATGATCCTTCATCGGATAAAAAATGTTTTTACATAATAATTGGTTAGGGAAATCCAGGTTGGGCCCAATTGGCTGCTTTGCATTCACCTCGCCGAGCCAATTCTCGGCGAAATCTCTCTATGAATGTATGATTATAAGGCCTTTATTGGCTAACGAGTTTGGAATTTAATTCGTGATCTGATTACTTTGTATCTTTTTTTATCGTTGATACGTGCGTTTTGTTAATGGATTTATTAATGGAAATGGAATTTGTATTAATGGATTAATGGAAAAGTAAAAAAAAATCTATGTTTTACCAGCGTATTTAGTGATAATTTGACTATTTTCAGTTATCTTTTTAGTTATTTAATAAATCTACCCGTGCGCGTCTCCGTGCGCTTAGACGTTGAAATATGTAGATTAACTTGATTCCCGTGGGAAATTTATAATTGATCTACAAAAAAAAGTGCCCTAAATGTTAACCGGGATACATAAGTTATAAATACGCTGTTTCATTAAAAACTGTCCAATGTTTCTCATGTGATACGCGTTGAGACATATGGACATACAGACAGTAATTTCAAAAATTGTTGGTTTTGGACTTGAAGCAGACTTTTTTCAAAAAAAATATTAACTGTACACACACGTATTTATTATTATGTTATTATTATGTTATTATATATGTATAGATTTTGATATTCTCTGATCGTAAAACTTTCCCCTCTCTCACAAAAGGCTACCTTGAAATGTACTGCATTTCCTACTTTATCGTATTTCCCCAGTGTACGTACGTGTTTTGGTAGTGAGTGAGATATGCCAGAGCCCATTCCCATCCCATCCCTCCCCATTTCCCCAACCCTTTCTCCCAATACATTTCTTAATCTGCAAAAGTGGGCAGCCCATCGAGGGGCGTGTCAACGTTTGTCATTCTGGACTGATGTTGGCATGTATCGCGGATGCCTACGGACGACAGTATTCACTTACCATCAGGTGGATGCTCGTCGTATGCTCGTCTGGCGCCTGTTTTTCTATAAAAAAATAAATAATAAAATCGTATATGAATATAAATAAATAAAATTGAAGACAAATTGAAAGGATTAAATTTATGCCCAATTATTTATTTTTTGTTATAAAAAAAATGAAATACGTTAATTTTTGTTTACATTTATAATATTCTGATTAAAAATATTAAAATATTTCACACTATTTTTCTAGGACTTTATATAGAACTTGCTGTGCCCGCGAGTTCGTACGCGTGGAATTTTAGTTTTTAAACACAAAATTGGGATATCTTTCCTTCCCGTCGGCCGATTTCGATGAAACAAAGCCTATTTGAAACGCCAAGCTAAGCTTAATTAACCTGTGCAAACTTAATGAAAATCCGTTAAGTAGTTTTGGAGATTAGCGTGTTCAAACAGACAGACAGACAAAAATTTTTAAAATCGTCAAATTGTACTCTGATACTCTTCCTTCATCGCTCCCAATCAGTTTAGGTAAATATATTCGATGTACTGACACACTGGTTCTACAGTTTTATTATATGTATTAGGAAAATATTATAGACTTTGTTGTACGATAAAATCCAATCTTTGTAATGACATCATGCAAAATAAAATTGTAAACCAGTGTAGGCCAAAAATCTCACAGAAAGTACACTTGAGACATATTTTAAGAGGCAAGATAACTATGTATATCATGTTTAAGTCACCTCTGAAAATAAATATTTCAGATTACACTCGGCTGGTGTTAAAGCTCCGTTCATGTAAAGAAGTATAAGGCGTAGGCTGGTTATATTGCTGTTAGGGTTAAATCACTTCACGTCACGTTATGGAATGATTTACCCGCGCGCTCAATCTCTGGCAAATTTTAAAAGACTCGAGAAAGAACACTACCCCGCAGATTAACAGTTCTTGTATGCCCAAATTCTTATCCTTATTTTTCGTTATCTTTTTGTATGTATACATATATATATATATATATATATAATATATATATATATATATATATATATATATATATATATATATATATATATGTATCTCTGTATGTATACAAAGATATTATTTATTTATCACACCATCACCTCTATTTACCACCTCCTTACCACCCAAAGGCTGTCTGGAAGAAATCGCTTTAGCGATAAGGTCGCCGGTGGCACTTTTAATTACTTTTAATATGAATTTCTCTGTATGTTTTTGCTCTCCAGTAAAGTATATCTATTTATGTCGTCAGATTTGTACTTGTATCAGTCTATAACGTCCCATAGGCTTCCTCAATTAAACCACTGTGGGGTTTCGGGCCGTAATCCACCACGCGAGGCCAGTGCGGATTGGTGGATCACTTACGATTCAGACGATTTCGTCAGATTTACACATAAAATATTGTTGTGATTGATTATGTATTATGTAAATAGAAAAGACAAATCTAAATATAATTTGGACTTGATAAGTATTTTTTCTACTTCTAAATCCAGAAACAAAGGTTTTGCTATTATACTGTCTATTATACCTCCCCGCTACCGCTTAGCCACATTAACCTCACCCATAATGTAAATGGATATCTTCATGCAGTCTCCTGGCGCACCTTCGTCTTTTCAAAGTAGAACGGTAAGCTAACTTCATACAAGCGAAATGTTCGACATACACACACACATGGAAAAACTTACAAGCTTGGAGAAGAACTCCGAGGGTTCGTACGTACCCTCGGGGTTCTTCTCCAAGAGATTTCATAAGAGTATACGAACATTCTCTTAAAGCAAATAAATCTCCAGAAATTCGATATTATGCCACGAAACGGTTTAAACTCTAAAACATGTAAATTATATTAGCCTATAACGTCCCATTGCAGAGATAGGACATTATTTTCGATAGCCCTGAGGGCGCTCGGAATGTTTTTAGGGCAGCTGTTGAGGACCTCGCTAAAGAAGAGTATCGCTAGTGCTTTAAATCTTGGTTTAGTTAGACGAATGAATCGTTGTACTAATAGCTAATGGCTAATACAGTCTAATGGAGAGTATCTTGAGAAGTTGTAATAAAAATTTGTGTTGTAATCCAAATATTTTTTTTTGTATATCAAAATTTACCTAGTCACCCACCTATACCTACTCCAGATTTTATTAATGTCAATTCTGTATTGCATTCCCGTTTACATTAATTAGATTTAACAAAAGGCGGTTTGGTGTCTGCCGACTTTTGAATAGCACCCCATTTCTTCTGATCATGTCGTTAAAGGCAACTAAGGGATAACAAAGACGCTACCACAAACGCTGAGGAACTACATCACTCAGAGTGGACTCACCAACCCGCCTCACATCGTCAGCGTGCTGTTTTAAGACCATACAGCCCTCACGCACAAGACAATGTGCATGAGGAAGCCCACGTCCAGTAGAGGACATTAAGAGTAATAGGCGGCTTTATCACTAAAAACGATCTCTCTCTGGCAACCAACGAATAGTGAAATAACTTAGAGGAAAAGGTAGAAAAGGTAGAGAAAAGGAATAAAGTAACACAAAATAATAATAATAAAGCAATATTTACAATATAAAATATACATACATACATACATACATAAATACATGGAATGAGGTAAGATACAAAAAACACTTTAGCGAAAGAGAAATATCCTTTTTTTCATTTATTTTCATTAATGGGCCAGTTTTCATCCTTTATTTTTTTAAATATGAAAAATGTATGTAATATATAAAATATGTAAGTGGCAGTTATCTTACTGTAAATATATCTATTGTGATGTTTACATAACGCTGCCCGCTATAAATTCGCTAGGTACTTGTTTTGTAGTTCATCTCGTAAAATTATTAACATGTGTTGTTACTTTTACGACTTAGGGTTGTCGACGGTGCGTTAATTATTCACATTTTTCTATCGTCTCAGAAATTGTAAACAAAATTTTAAAATTTAAACAACGGTTTCATCATTAAATAGATCACTGTACAAAATTATGCAACAATTTCGTCTAGAATCTTTAACTCATAATTTACTGTATCTTCTTTGAATTACCCAGCTTAAGAGTATTATTATCCATAGTATTTAATATGTATTATTATTATTTGTAATTTAATTCTTTGTCTAGTAATTCTAATATGTGAACCATCTGCCTAATATTCTTATGCTCGCATACACCTTCCCTAGCTGGACGAGATCACTTTAGCGATAACCACCAGCTTTTGTCTACCTCTACTTGATTTTATGTGACTTACACTGTATTCTTTGGTGTGCAATAAAGTGTACTTACTTATCGTTATTTTCATTTATTTGCTGCGTTCAAACAAGACAAAAAAGAATATACTATTAAACAATTTATTGTCAAATTTTTCCATTACGAAATTGAAAACATGTGAAAAAAATAACGGGTATTTTTGACAATTGACAACCCTGACTTTACTTTCGGGTTACGATCGTAAACTTGTACGACCATAAAACTGAATTTCCTTCTGATTTCTCCATTATTTATGTTGTCCTGGCCTATAAAGATTTATAGCGCTTTATTTAATTTATACAACTTATTATTTATGAGTAGGTTCAAGTTTCACCTTTATACTCGTAAATCATAATAACAACAGCAAAGCTAAAGAACTATAACATAAAGTGAGTCTGGAACTAAGACTGAGTAATATACTGCCAGGTTTTATTTGCTTCTTACATCTTATGTTCTAATATAACTTTATTCCGTTCATTTAACATTTACAAATGAAGGACACAAAGATAATTTCTTGGTGCCATAAAACTGTGTTTATGACGGCACTGCACATTCGCGTACATAAGGGTAGTTAGATAAAATTGATACTTGTTTGACTAGTTTAAGTGTACATACTTTAATTTATACGGGTTGATCAGTTACAATAATTTATTTTACATTGCTTTTCAAATCTCATATATCCTCCTCATTTTAATAAAAAATCTAATGGTGGAGTGTTTTCCTTTTATTAAAAGGGCCTTTATATATTTTTATAAATATACTAAATATTTATAGGCACAGACTCTTTATCAGAGTGGTTTTTAGTCGTTGGCGTAGGGTTTAGGGGCCAAGGGAACCGTAAGAATAGTCGTCGAATATGAGAATCGAAAGTAATGCACAAACAAACTACAATATCGAATACAAAATAGATACGAAAAATTACTAATTACAACAGTCTACTGTGAGCTGCGTGCGCGCCTATTTTACTGCGACAAGTCACTTCACATCCATCTGTCAAAAACTCAAGATGGCCGCCTCTAGAGCGCACAGTAGTACTGCGTTTAAAAAAAAATCGAAGCGCCATCGAGCTGATTCTCTCAACGCGCCGTCATATTCAAATTTAATTCAAATTATTTTTTTGCCAAAATGTGTGTACAGTATGGATACTAATATATAATAACGACGTGCAAATGTTTAAATTAACATACAATAGATACAACAAATATTGGACAAACGTGTAGATCAAATTTACCATTAATGAATCTTAGAAGCTATATATTGGCTCATTAACGTAAAAACAATCAACATTAACAATGTTATGTACTTATGTCACGTGAAATGATAACTGTGCTAACATTATAAATATCTACAACAATGAGTTTAAAAAATATATATAAATCATGGCACAGTTTCCTGTCATTCAAATATTTCAAATACGCTATAATATACTTTTCTAATAACTCTCTTCCAGTATTGTTTGTCTGTGAGCAATAGAAACCATTATAGATCTATTATGTTACGGGCAAAGCCTTACATTCACGTAATCGGGATATAGATACTCCTACATGCCTAATATGTATATATATTTTCGTTCGTAATGTATGAGTATTTACTTTATAATACAAAGTTTTTACAGGTTATTTTTGGAAATAGTACTAAAAATAATAGAGTATTTTATTGATTGTTGATTTGGTCGTCCAATTCGTTGGTCGTCTAATTCGGCATTGACATTGACGCTATTAGTACAATCAAATATGAAACCCAATACGACCAATATTTGTGAACATATGAAGAACGATTACGAATACGAAGAAGGTAGAAGGTATGGAAGGTAGATGATAAAAATTAAGAAAGAAAAAAGCGATGGAACACGTACTCCCCATATAACACCGCTCTATCTTCCATGAAAAATTAACAATGAATCTTCTACTGATTTATGTTCGCCTAGTACCTATTTCCTAGAATAAACGAAAAATAATGCTTTTTTAATTGGAATTTATGTAGCATTGGCCGCTAAACCGATCGGATATTTCCCAGCACTGTGACCACGGATCCTTTACAAAAGAAAATATTGTTTGTCACAATGGTGTGACCGTGGGTCCATCGCCGACCACATTAAATATTAAAATTCTCTTTTAATATTTATGCTGATGTTAACTGGCCGTTGAATAGCTCGTATATTTCCCTGCACCAGCTAGTGTGACCACGGACTCTTCACAAAAAAAAGTACTATTGTTTGTCACACTGGCAGTACACTGGCAGTACATACTACACTGGTGTGACAACCTAATGTGACCACGGGATCGGCTATCCGGGGGCGTGCCAACATTCGTCATTCTGGACCGATGTCAGCATATATCGCGGATGCGCGATAGTTTTCACTTACCAGCAGGCTTCCACTTTCTTTCTCATAAATGTACATCTCTCTTTGTTTCTCAACACAGTCTTTATCATAGACATATCCTCGGTTTACATGCATAATGATCAACTCGACGTCTACATGCCATTAAAGACCGTTGGTAAAATAATTAATGAATCCCATAATGACCCTTTTATCTTCAAGGTACGATACAGTTCATAAAAAAACAGTCTAAACCTTATCCTAACGCGAAAAGAAAAAGATCTCCTCGGCATTTATATTACTTTGTTAAATAAAAACTTTCCCAACTTCGCGCCTTATCTCCGGCCCGTAATTTCTCTGTTTCACTAGTGAAAGGTCAAGTCTTAACAATGATCTAAAGTTTTGAGCCGAGAAGTAGTTTCGGGGAAATCTGGTGAGTTGTTGACGGATCGAATACTATACTTTCAAGTTAGATTAAAGCCGTGATGACACGGTAGCGACACAGCGTTCGACACACGATGACAAGCTGTTTAAATGTCTTTTTTCTGTGTCCAGTTCGAATAGCCAGTCTCCTACGCTACTAAGCAGTTCATTTGAACGTATTTTCATGTATTACATGTTACAACAAGTTACAATAATACAATAAGTTGCAGGATATTTCATCGTTTAATTAAGCAACCTTCTGACACAATACCAACGTAATAATACATAACCAACATAATAATAATTATAACATAGTAAACTCGTCTTAAAGTAAAGTATAGTAAGAGAAGTAAGTAAGTAAGAAAAGTAAGAGAACACTTGCGATTTCTCATTTGCCGCGAAATAAGAACTATCAACTCGTATCCAAGCTAGCTTGAAAAGTTGAACGCAGTCCGAGTGTTCTTAGATTGGACCCCTCCTTGCGATCGAATTCAAATCACTATTCGGATAACGTCCGAGTAAAGGTTCATTTACACAAAGATTGTTTCTCGAGCGGGTGCAAGCGAGAAAATCAATCAATCACTAATATAAACAACGTTGTCATTAAGTCACTGTTATCACTGGTATCATCGAGTTTTTATCACCATGTAAATAGTTGTAGGCGAGAATCGTATGAAGATTCTTCGTATCGAGAATCATATACAAAAGTCTGACCAAACCTTTCGAGAAACTCTCCTTGCGCAAATGAGACATAACTATCCGAGCGCGTTTAGTCGGAGTGTATTCTATCGTGTCAACGCGGCTTTAGGTCAGTAAATAAATACAAGTAAAATGTATATTCTTAAATCATTGAGAAGTCCACAAATATGATGCATTGGCAAGGTCACGATCTTCTTTAAGCAAACTCTTTCCCACAATTGGTCGATCGAAGCGACCATTTTTGTAAGAGCCTTTCCTCGGGCATAAACTTGAGCCACCCTAGCTCCGTCCAGAAATCGAGAACTCTTGTGAGTTCGTTGTATTCTTCCGAACCAAAATTTCCGAGAAACTTCACTAGTTGGGATGTCAGAATGGCAAATGTTGGCAAACCCCCGGATGCGCTGCTTACCTTTGGAGATTTAGAAATGGGTATGGTGAAAGGGTTGGGAAAACAAGGGGGTTTAGGATAGGATGGAATCAGTTGGGAATATACTCTGGTATATCTCACTCATTAACAAAACTCAGATGTACATTGGGCGCAATGCAGATAAAGCGGGAATAGAATAAAGTGGGAAATGCAGTACATTTTACGGTTGGGAATATTGGGTAAGTTGGGAATTTATATTATGTCTGAAAGAGTAACACAGATATGCCTTTAGATTTCTGTGAAGAACGGGTTTGTTTTACAATTTAATATTTGGGATTAAAGCCAACTAGACTCCTATTAAAAATGTTGATAAACAACTGTAAAAAAGTTTGTATTTGTTCGAAACTCTACTGACCAGTACTGTAATAGATACCTAAATATAACTTGATATATAATAAACAGTCTACAAAGTATCTTTGAACTGTCGACAACTTTAAAACCTTCGTGACTTAAACTTTGGGTATCTGTTAAGTAGACAACTTTCTTATTATAACCCCTCTCTTAAAGACTTAAACACTTACGGTTTATTAAGAAACTTTTGCAGAGATGTGAATTCAGAGATGTAATACCATACCATAGGCCGAGTGATGTGAGCCGGCTACCACCCCATACTTCCCCATTTCTTCCCCGTGGGTGTCGTAAAAAACGACTAAGGGACAACAAATCGGCTACCACAACTTCAACAAGGAATTACAACAATTCTAAAAGAGTGGACTCACCAACCCGCTTGAGCCGTGTCCAGCAGTGGATACTGAAAGAGGTGGTTGCATTTCATTACCATACCATACCATCATGTCGTTGAAGGAAGAGCCACACTGTTCTTCTTGGTACATGACCTCACCGATATAGCTCGTAAAATCAGCATGTTAAAGTCCAATGGGCAGGTCATATTTGCCGCAGAATCGATATTCGGTGGGGTAGACGTATAATAATAGCTATTATAGTCATCAAGCATCCAAGGGCCTATAAAGCCGACTTTGTAGTATCCTTCTTTACTTGTCTATAGCGATCTGTCTTTCATTTTTATATTGATAAATAACTATTATAACTTAGTTGGATTACCCGTGCTGCACTTCCAGATCCGTGTTTTTAGGACGATTCCCGACAAATCTACCTATTCTTTCAGATTTTTTACTTATTTCCTCAAGAGAATTTGAAGGTAAAGGCAACTAACTTAGCCGTAACGAGATCGAATCAAAGTTGTCTCATAAATCAGAAATGACAAATGTTTTCAAAATATATTAACTTTAATAGGAATTTGGCTGGCAATTTGTGAAATAAAATGTGAGTGTTTAAAAATGTTTAATAATTTAATAAAAATATTTATACAAATAATTAAATTAATATACCTCGAATTTAATTCCATAAAACAGCTATAAAATGGAGTATATCTATTTCTATTTATTCCATTTTCAGTGCACAAAATCGGAGATAACCGAACCATTATTCCCGATTCTGTGCAGTAGAAACATTTCAACTAGCAAATTTTCCAATGATCAGTCTACAAAAGTTATTCATACAGACAGGATTTGGTATAGTTATAATACAATTTATCGATATATTCATGTTGTTGTAGTTCCATAGATATGTGTCAATATAGTCCTTTAACTATACCGCGCAACGAACGACAAATATGTTGCAACGGCTACTCTAACTAAACGAATCTATCTCTAAAACTGGAGGCAACCAATGATAGCATTTGACAGTTGACAAATAGTGCTTGGAACACGTTTCAAATTTCATCGATTAAACAATGGTCAAGTGTGTGCTGTGTACTTACTATTATTCTGCTCTTTAATGTTGTGTCTAAAATTTCGATAATAAATTATTTAACTTTTATGGTAGTTATTCATAGAATTGTATGCCTAATTGTACCTATATATCCATAGTAATTTCTATACTGCGTATAGCTGATGGAAGACTAAATAGGTCGATTTATAGGTCCCATAATAATTATATCATTGCTTTCTTTATTGTCGTAAGTAATCCAATCATAATATTAAGTAATGTGAATCAGTGAAATAACTGTGTCAAATTATATGTCATTTTCAACGAGTTATATAACATATTAATTAAAATGTATATTTTGAAAAATAATATTACAATGATTTTAAAGGTAGTACGTGTACTTTATTTATAGTGCCTAACAATACTCAAATCGATACTCTATCGATAAAGCAGAAACCCAACCGCGTCAGCGTCACTATTCCACAAATACTTATAATAATATTTTTTTCACACGTCATCGCGTCTCTGCCAATATTTACGAAATTTCACAGGCAAATAAAAGTTAAAAGTGCCATCACTTGGTGCCGCGAGTTTTATATCAGTTAATTGATATTAAATGACTAATAAATCATGACATTTTGCTAGTTGATCGTTCGATATTTACCTCGCCCGACATAGAAGCTAAAATGTACGAACAAATAAAATGTATGAAGATCTCATAGTTAACTAAACCATTATTTATTAAAAGTAATGCACACGCAAATGACTATTGTTGAAGACGTTGGCAACAATCCCAAAAATTATAAAATATATCTAGGTACTCGTATTTCATGAATCTAACAAATTAAACATTTGTACTAAATTAATGAAAATTGAAACAATGGATGTGTATAACATGAAAGCGCCAAGGGAGTAATCATCTTCAGCAATTTCAATGGTTCTGCCGCCCAATATCATTTGCAATTCCATTATTAAAGCCTGCAAATTAGAAATCGTAATTGTTATTAATCGACATTGCCCTGTGGTGTGCTGTGAGTGCCGTAAAAGGCGACTAAGAGATAACAAAGCCGTTACCCTTAGCCTTGAGGAACTACACCACCTCTAAAACAGTTGTCTTGCTAATTCTGCATGACCGCATTTCAGTCACAACCGGTATACTTTTTAAAGTTATCGGTACATTTGGCTGAAGGACATCCTAACCTTCTCACTCCTCAGTACGTGGCAGGTCATAATCGTATCACAGTACCAACAAGCAATAGGGTACACGAGTCTTTGAATGAAAACCACGTACCGGGAAGTGTTATAATTGCCACTCAAAAAATCTCATGTCATTGTGTAACCTGCAATGAGAACAAGAACTTTGACAGCAATTTTTTAAACTGGATACTTACAAAAGACTGAAATAATGTTCCAATGAAAAGAATAACAATATGCAATATCTTGTCATGTGTTCCAGTCACGAGCCACATTACACCGACGCCCATCGCTAGAATCATGAAGATGAGACTCGCCACAACGAAATATATCATAAGCTTCGTGAAGTCAAACTGAAAAGTAGGATAATAATATTTTAATTTTTTATTTATAAATAATTTTGTATCTACCGATGAAAATAACTCCATTGTGTTCCACATTTGATCATTCGCTTCCTAATGCATTCATAGCGTAAGGCATTTTTGTACCGAATTTATAACTCGTTATAGTAATTAAAACGTGGGATCAAGATTGACCCCACCAGATGGTGGGAAGACTCGCAACAACCTACAGCTTATCTAGCCTATTAAAAATGTGTTTTAATATATATTTTGTAACATTGCATAGAGCAGTGCGGAAATTGTAATTCATTTGAAAATTCATTCAAAATTAAATGCTCATACTCGTATGCCCAAATTTTGAGTCACGCGCTCCACGCCCTCGTCAACCTTCTATTACCATGAAAACCCAGTTCTGTAGAGCCAGCAGTTCTATAGATTAGTCTATATTTAGATTTTATTTTTTTTCTATCTTCGTATGCTTGCTATAATATATATAATAGTTTGCTATGCTTTTATTTGGGGCTTTAGAAAATTGTTAGATATGTTTCCATTTAGAAATGATTATGTATGCGATCCCTTGTCTATATGAAATAAAATTTCTGTCTAAATATATAAAACCGTTCTAGCAATAAATAAAACTATTTAAGAAAATAAATAACAAATTACAAACATGTAAAATTTATTATTCTATCTAAAACGTTCGTAGCGCTCATTACTCAGTACAGGGTAATTAATGACTGAGTGACGGTGGCGCAGCGCGCGTAGAATGAAACTGCGTCTATAATAAATACTAGAAATGCACAATAAAACCGATTGTAGAAACTAGTATAATCGATTCTATTCTCAATATTTTCAGCGGTATTTCAGTGACACGTATCAAGCTACACATTATTACATGTTTTATAAGTCAAATTTCCAATAGTAAGCAGTGTAACTACCAATATTTGTAACTGGTAACAATATTTGTACCAATATTTGTGTAGTATAACTGGCAGTACCAATATTTATCATCACCAATAAAATAGGCGGCAGTATCCAGTTACTTACTAGTTTTATATTATAAATCGCGTCTGAACGCGTATAATAAAGGTATTTGTTTACCTTTTATGTCTACTCGACGTTTTGGCACGGGTTACACCAGCCGTGGTCACGAGCTGACTTACGAGTTTAAAAAGTAATAAATAATAATTATTAGTTAACTAATAATTTGCGTAGTGGAATAAATATAGAAAACACTTACACTAGTCATAGCCAAGCACAAGCACACAAATACAGTAGCAGCGGTTGCTATCATCGCTAAAATTATTATATGATTTTCCTTTCTCGCTGTGATGTATCCTGTCATTGTGGTCATGGCCAACACCTGGAGAATAAAAATGGATTACGAGCTTAACTTTATAAATGTTGAAAAAAATTGTAATTTATGGAATTACGTGTCACAATACTTTGCGAAAGGAACATCTAATGGGTGAGCTGATGAAGATGGCAACGAACGAAAGATACAAGAACGGACGGATTTTAAGGAAACTTGACACAATTATAGAGTTAACACTTAGGATACTTTTTATCCCAGTCCTTTATAGAGTTCCCACGGGAATCATTGAAGTTCACGGGAACGGAATCACTGGCACCGCTAATCATACAATAAATATTTTGAGTTTGAATAATGATATTTTGAGTTATACCGCTTGCATTGGCAGACAAAGCACATTTATCTGCTAGATACCGTACCAATCCATTAACCTGTACCTTTGTTCTGTTGGATATAGGCCTCTCCCAGGGACAGCCACCACATGAAAAGAGTCTTTGCTGAACCACTGGCGACTACTTCCTTCAAGTCGTCTGTCCACCTGGCCGGAGCGGTAGGTGGCCTGCATTTGAGGAGTCGTTTTACTGTTCCTGCGACAAATTGGTGCTGCCCACTGCCACTTCTGCTAGATAAACGCATAAAAAAACTTACTGTTAATATCAGGCATATGACGTTACAAGGACATCTTCTGCCACACATACAACACACAAATGCATAGTCCATTAAGGTTAAAAGTATTCTGTAAATTAAATAAAGGTTGCATAAACCCATCCCTCTAGACTAATACTAACTCTAGAGAGAGAGAGAGCGATATATTGAGAGTCTTCGGTATTGAGACGGTATACCAGAGCTCATTCCCTTCCTATACTGTCCTATCCATGTTTTCCTAAGGTAAATCTCCAAAGGTAGAAAGCGTTTACGGGGGCGAACCAACATTTGTCATCCTGAACTGATGTCGGCATGGACCGCGCATGTCGTAGGGCGTTTTCTCGTCGATACAGTTTCTAAAGATGCAGATATACAACATATAGATTTCTAAATCTGTATGCTGAAGACATACTACTTATTCTAAGTCAAATGCAGATAATTTTACAAGAGTGCAAATTTCAACCTTAAAGGCTGTCCCAAACAGACACGATATACCGGTCGGTATCAACGCGATAATGCGGTAATTGGTCTTGCAGCATTCTACTTTTACCGCATTGCGATAATCGTCGCCGTGTGTAAGATTTCATGCGGTACCTACTATACAAAACGTACTAAGAGCAATTATCACATTATCGCCTTGCGATATTACCGGCCGCTATATCTTAAAGTCTTATCTTAAATCTTAAAGCTATATCGTCTTAAAGTAAAGTATAGTAAGAGAAGTAAGTAAGTAAGAAAAGTAAGAGAACACTTGCGATTTCTCATTTGCCGCGAAATAAGAACTATCAACTCGTATCCAAGCTAGCTTGAAAAGTTGAACGCAGTCCGAGTGTTCTTAGATTGGACCCCTCCTTGCGATCGAATTCAAATCACTATTCGGATAACGTCCGAGTAAAGGTTCATTTACACAAAGATTGTTTCTCGAGCGGGTGCAAGCGAGAAAATCAATCAATCACTAATATAAACAACGTTGTCATTAAGTCACTGTTATCACTGGTATCATCGAGTTTTTATCACCATGTAAATAGTTGTAGGCGAGAATCGTATGAAGATTCTTCGTATCGAGAATCATATACAAAAGTCTGACCAAACCTTTCGAGAAACTCTCCTTGCGCAAATGAGACATAACTATCCGAGCGCGTTTAGTCGGAGTGTATTCTATCGTGTCAACGCGGCTTTAGGTCAGTAAATAAATACAAGTAAAATGTATATTCTTAAATCATTGAGAAGTCCAAAAATATGATGCATTGGCAAGGTCACGATCTTCTTTAAGCAAACTCTTTCCCACAATTGGTCGATCGAAGCGACCATTTTTGTAAGAGCCTTTCCTCGGGCATAAACTTGAGCCACCCTAGCTCCGTCCAGAAATCGAGAACTCTTGTGAGTTCGTTGTATTCTTCCGAACCAAAATTTCCGAGAAACTTCACTAGTTGGGATGTCAGAATGGCAAATGTTGGCAAACCCCCGGATGCGCTGCTTACCTTTGGAGATTTAGAAATGGGTATGGTGAAAGGGTTGGGAAAACAAGGGGGTTTAGGATAGGATGGAATCAGTTGGGAATATACTCTGGTATATCTCACTCATTAACAAAACTCAGATGTACATTGGGCGCAATGCAGATAAAGCGGGAATAGAATAAAGTGGGAAATGCAGTACATTTTACGGTTGGGAATATTGGGTAAGTTGGGAATTTATATTATGTCTGAAAGAGTAACACAGATATGCCTTTAGATTTCTGTGAAGAACGGGTTTGTTTTACAATTTAATATTTGGGATTAAAGCCAACTAGACTCCTATTAAAAATGTTGATAAACAACTGTAAAAAAGTTTGTATTTGTTCGAAACTCTACTGACCAGTACTGTAATAGATACCTAAATATAACTTGATATATAATAAACAGTCTACAAAGTATCTTTGAACTGTCGACAACTTTAAAACCTTCGTGACTTAAACTTTGGGTATCTGTTAAGTAGACAACTTTCTTATTATAACCCCTCTCTTAAAGACTTAAACACTTACGGTTTATTAAGAAACTTTTGCAGAGATGTGAATTCAGAGATGTAATACCATACCATAGGCCGAGTGATGTGAGCCGGCTACCACCCCATACTTCCCCATTTCTTCCCCGTGGGTGTCGTAAAAAACGACTAAGGGACAACAAATCGGCTACCACAACTTCAACAAGGAATTACAACAATTCTAAAAGAGTGGACTCACCAACCCGCTTGAGCCGTGTCCAGCAGTGGATACTGAAAGAGGTGGTTGCATTTCATTACCATACCATACCATCATGTCGTTGAAGGAAGAGCCACACTGTTCTTCTTGGTACATGACCTCACCGATATAGCTCGTAAAATCAGCATGTTAAAGTCCAATGGGCAGGTCATATTTGCCGCAGAATCGATATTCGGTGGGGTAGACGTATAATAATAGCTATTATAGTCATCAAGCATCCAAGGGCCTATAAAGCCGACTTTGTAGTATCCTTCTTTACTTGTCTATAGCGATCTGTCTTTCATTTTTATATTGATAAATAACTATTATAACTTAGTTGGATTACCCGTGCTGCACTTCCAGATCCGTGTTTTTAGGACGATTCCCGACAAATCTACCTATTCTTTCAGATTTTTTACTTATTTCCTCAAGAGAATTTGAAGGCAAAGGCAACTAACTTAGCCGTAACGAGATCGAATCAAAGTTGTCTCATAAATCAGAAATGACAAATGTTTTCAAAATATATTAACTTTAATAGGAATTTGGCTGGCAATTTGTGAAATAAAATGTGAGTGTTTAAAAATGTTTAATAATTTAATAAAAATATTTATACAAATAATTAAATTAATATACCTCGAATTTAATTCCATAAAACAGCTATAAAATGGAGTATATCTATTTCTATTTATTCCATTTTCAGTGCACAAAATCGGAGATAACCGAACCATTATTCCCGATTCTGTGCAGTAGAAACATTTCAACTAGCAAATTTTCCAATGATCAGTCTACAAAAGTTATTCATACAGACAGGATTTGGTATAGTTATAATACAATTTATCGATATATTCATGTTGTTGTAGTTCCATAGATATGTGTCAATATAGTCCTTTAACTATACCGCGCAACGAACGACAAATATGTTGCAACGGCTACTCTAACTAAACGAATCTATCTCTAAAACTGGAGGCAACCAATGATAGCATTTGACAGTTGACAAATAGTGCTTGGAACACGTTTCAAATTTCATCGATTAAACAATGGTCAAGTGTGTGCTGTGTACTTACTATTATTCTGCTCTTTAATGTTGTGTCTAAAATTTCGATAATAAATTATTTAACTTTTATGGTAGTTATTCATAGAATTGTATGCCTAATTGTACCTATATATCCATAGTAATTTCTATACTGCGTATAGCTGATGGAAGACTAAATAGGTCGATTTATAGGTCCCATAATAATTATATCATTGCTTTCTTTATTGTCGTAAGTAATCCAATCATAATATTAAGTAATGTGAATCAGTGAAATAACTGTGTCAAATTATATGTCATTTTCAACGAGTTATATAACATATTAATTAAAATGTATATTTTGAAAAATAATATTACAATGATTTTAAAGGTAGTACGTGTACTTTATTTATAGTGCCTAACAATACTCAAATCGATACTCTATCGATAAAGCAGAAACCCAACCGCGTCAGCGTCACTATTCCACAAATACTTATAATAATATTTTTTTCACACGTCATCGCGTCTCTGCCAATATTTACGAAATTTCACAGGCAAATAAAAGTTAAAAGTGCCATCACTTGGTGCCGCGAGTTTTATATCAGTTAATTGATATTAAATGACTAATAAATCATGACATTTTGCTAGTTGATCGTTCGATATTTACCTCGCCCGACATAGAAGCTAAAATGTACGAACAAATAAAATGTATGAAGATCTCATAGTTAACTAAACCATTATTTATTAAAAGTAATGCACACGCAAATGACTATTGTTGAAGACGTTGGCAACAATCCCAAAAATTATAAAATATATCTAGGTACTCGTATTTCATGAATCTAACAAATTAAACATTTGTACTAAATTAATGAAAATTGAAACAATGGATGTGTATAACATGAAAGCGCCAAGGGAGTAATCATCTTCAGCAATTTCAATGGTTCTGCCGCCCAATATCATTTGCAATTCCATTATTAAAGCCTGCAAATTAGAAATCGTAATTGTTATTAATCGACATTGCCCTGTGGTGTGCTGTGAGTGCCGTAAAAGGCGACTAAGAGATAACAAAGCCGTTACCCTTAGCCTTGAGGAACTACACCACCTCTAAAACAGTTGTCTTGCTAATTCTGCATGACCGCATTTCAGTCACAACCGGTATACTTTTTAAAGTTATCGGTACATTTGGCTGAAGGACATCCTAACCTTCTCACTCCTCAGTACGTGGCAGGTCATAATCGTATCACAGTACCAACAAGCAATAGGGTACACGAGTCTTTGAATGAAAACCACGTACCGGGAAGTGTTATAATTGCCACTCAAAAAATCTCATGTCATTGTGTAACCTGCAATGAGAACAAGAACTTTGACAGCAATTTTTTAAACTGGATACTTACAAAAGACTGAAATAATGTTCCAATGAAAAGAATAACAATATGCAATATCTTGTCATGTGTTCCAGTCACGAGCCACATTACACCGACGCCCATCGCTAGAATCATGAAGATGAGACTCGCCACAACGAAATATATCATAAGCTTCGTGAAGTCAAACTGAAAAGTAGGATAATAATATTTTAATTTTTTATTTATAAATAATTTTGTATCTACCGATGAAAATAACTCCATTGTGTTCCACATTTGATCATTCGCTTCCTAATGCATTCATAGCGTAAGGCATTTTTGTACCGAATTTATAACTCGTTATAGTAATTAAAACGTGGGATCAAGATTGACCCCACCAGATGGTGGGAAGACTCGCAACAACCTACAGCTTATCTAGCCTATTAAAAATGTGTTTTAATATATATTTTGTAACATTGCATAGAGCAGTGCGGAAATTGTAATTCATTTGAAAATTCATTCAAAATTAAATGCTCATACTCGTATGCCCAAATTTTGAGTCACGCGCTCCACGCCCTCGTCAACCTTCTATTACCATGAAAACCCAGTTCTGTAGAGCCAGCAGTTCTATAGATTAGTCTATATTTAGATTTTATTTTTTTTCTATCTTCGTATGCTTGCTATAATATATATAATAGTTTGCTATGCTTTTATTTGGGGCTTTAGAAAATTGTTAGATATGTTTCCATTTAGAAATGATTATGTATGCGATCCCTTGTCTATATGAAATAAAATTTCTGTCTAAATATATAAAACCGTTCTAGCAATAAATAAAACTATTTAAGAAAATAAATAACAAATTACAAACATGTAAAATTTATTATTCTATCTAAAACGTTCGTAGCGCTCATTACTCAGTACAGGGTAATTAATGACTGAGTGACGGTGGCGCAGCGCGCGTAGAATGAAACTGCGTCTATAATAAATACTAGAAATGCACAATAAAACCGATTGTAGAAACTAGTATAATCGATTCTATTCTCAATATTTTCAGCGGTATTTCAGTGACACGTATCAAGCTACACATTATTACATGTTTTATAAGTCAAATTTCCAATAGTAAGCAGTGTAACTACCAATATTTGTAACTGGTAACAATATTTGTACCAATATTTGTGTAGTATAACTGGCAGTACCAATATTTATCATCACCAATAAAATAGGCGGCAGTATCCAGTTACTTACTAGTTTTATATTATAAATCGCGTCTGAACGCGTATAATAAAGGTATTTGTTTACCTTTTATGTCTACTCGACGTTTTGGCACGGGTTACACCAGCCGTGGTCACGAGCTGACTTACGAGTTTAAAAAGTAATAAATAATAATTATTAGTTAACTAATAATTTGCGTAGTGGAATAAATATAGAAAACACTTACACTAGTCATAGCCAAGCACAAGCACACAAATACAGTAGCAGCGGTTGCTATCATCGCTAAAATTATTATATGATTTTCCTTTCTCGCTGTGATGTATCCTGTCATTGTGGTCATGGCCAACACCTGGAGAATAAAAATGGATTACGAGCTTAACTTTATAAATGTTGAAAAAAATTGTAATTTATGGAATTACGTGTCACAATACTTTGCGAAAGGAACATCTAATGGGTGAGCTGATGAAGATGGCAACGAACGAAAGATACAAGAACGGACGGATTTTAAGGAAACTTGACACAATTATAGAGTTAACACTTAGGATACTTTTTATCCCAGTCCTTTATAGAGTTCCCACGGGAATCATTGAAGTTCACGGGAACGGAATCACTGGCACCGCTAATCATACAATAAATATTTTGAGTTTGAATAATGATATTTTGAGTTATACCGCTTGCATTGGCAGACAAAGCACATTTATCTGCTAGATACCGTACCAATCCATTAACCTGTACCTTTGTTCTGTTGGATATAGGCCTCTCCCAGGGACAGCCACCACATGAAAAGAGTCTTTGCTGAACCACTGGCGACTACTTCCTTCAAGTCGTCTGTCCACCTGGCCGGAGCGGTAGGTGGCCTGCATTTGAGGAGTCGTTTTACTGTTCCTGCGACAAATTGGTGCTGCCCACTGCCACTTCTGCTAGATAAACGCATAAAAAAACTTACTGTTAATATCAGGCATATGACGTTACAAGGACATCTTCTGCCACACATACAACACACAAATGCATAGTCCATTAAGGTTAAAAGTATTCTGTAAATTAAATAAAGGTTGCATAAACCCATCCCTCTAGACTAATACTAACTCTAGAGAGAGAGAGAGCGATATATTGAGAGTCTTCGGTATTGAGACGGTATACCAGAGCTCATTCCCTTCCTATACTGTCCTATCCATGTTTTCCTAAGGTAAATCTCCAAAGGTAGAAAGCGTTTACGGGGGCGAACCAACATTTGTCATCCTGAACTGATGTCGGCATGGACCGCGCATGTCGTAGGGCGTTTTCTCGTCGATACAGTTTCTAAAGATGCAGATATACAACATATAGATTTCTAAATCTGTATGCTGAAGACATACTACTTATTCTAAGTCAAATGCAGATAATTTTACAAGAGTGCAAATTTCAACCTTAAAGGCTGTCCCAAACAGACACGATATACCGGTCGGTATCAACGCGATAATGCGGTAATTGGTCTTGCAGCATTCTACTTTTACCGCATTGCGATAATCGTCGCCGTGTGTAAGATTTCATGCGGTACCTACTATACAAAACGTACTAAGAGCAATTATCACATTATCGCCTTGCGATATTACCGGCCGCTATATCACATCTGTGTGGAAGAGCCTTAATTTTGAACAATACGGACCTGACACAAACTTAAATTCTCATAATTTACATTTTTTATATGTTTTATTCTTTTTTTTATTTTTACTTTACTTTCTATTTTTACACAGTGGAATAAAACAGAATACAGAGTCAAAGATACTTAAACTTAATTTAATACCAAATCCGTATGAAAATACAGTCTCAATGAAACTTAATACAATGTACCGTTAAACAGATCGTAACAATAACACACATGAACTTATGACATATGTCACTTACATATGATTGGAATACATATTAAGTGGAATTAAGTGACATATTAGTGACATTTCACTAATTGTCTAATGGAGTAAATACTGTCTGTCTCCCAAATAAAATAAAATAAAAATAAGATAAAAAATAAACGACAGTAGTTTGTAAACATAAATTTAGGATAATATGCCTCTCTTTCATTCCTACCCGTGGGTGTTGTGGGTGCGACTAAGGGATAACAAAGCGGTTTCCACAAGCCCTGAGGAACTACACCACCTCTAAAAAATAGACTCGCCAAACCGCTTGGCTAGCATGCCATTTTAAGGCCATACATCTCTCATTCACAAGATGATGTGCATAAGGAGGCCCATTTCCAGCAGTGGATACTGAAAGCGCTGGTTGCATTGCATTTTTGCATTGCAATATGTATCTGGTTTACAAAGATAGAGAAGTAAAAAAATAAAACTTACACTGCTGGTATGTATATCAGAAGGCCTACCCTTATAAAAAAGTTTCTTAAATCAGGGCTGAAAAAAATATATTTCAAATTATTTAGTTCATACTATCTATCTTTACATAAAAAGATAAATATTCCGACTGACTGACTGACTGATACATTTATACCGAGCCAAAACTGCTGAAACGGCAATCATGAAATTAAGACAATAATTTCTTTTTAGACTTTTAGCGGGAACTCGAGAACTAAAGATGCGTGTTTGTTTGATTATTGCAAAAAAATGGTATTAGGCGTTTTGTGGTTTAACAGTGATAGTTTATTAAACTTCAAAGTGTTTTTCGTGTGTGGTGTTTGTGATAATGAAACATAAGCGTGGGTCTGCGTTTTTTGTGTGCTTCCAAGGAGTCCTCTTCTGTCCTCAGTAAACCTACTATCGTTTTACTGAGCGACTCCTGACTTACTTCTACGGGACTGGACATTGATAAGCCATTTAACGATTTAGATTGATACGATTGATACGTTTTAGAATTTGAATTTTTTTATTACGAAGAAAACTTGTCACTGACAGAATGTGCGAATTGCATCTTTGCCATATATGAAGAAAAAAACTACCCTTTATGACAAAAGACTAGTAAGAAAGGCTTTATCGAAATTCAACCACTAAAGAGCTGAAACGGAGTGTCTTGTTGGTACATAGTTGGTACTTGAAATTTGGTATATATATTCTACGAATCAAATAATTAAAGGAGGGTGCACGATGCAATCCCACAGCCGCTGGGCGCACTCGACTAGCCACTTTACCTCTCTCCCACAGAAGACTACCTTGAAAATTACTATATTTCACTCTTTAACTAACTTCCCCAATATAAGTATGTGTTTCAGTAGTGACTGATATATGCCAGAGCCCATTCCCACCCCATCTTATCCCGCCCCTATTTTCCCAAACCCTTCCTCCAAATCCATCTAATGGTAGGCAGTGCATCCGGGGCGTACCGACGTTTGTCGTTCTGGACTGACGTTGGCATGTATCGCGGATGTTCATTGGCGACAGTATCCACATACCATCAGGTGGAATGTCAGCTCGTCTGCCGCATTCTTCCACAATTAAAAAAAAAATACGAAATGACACGAGTTTTGCCATTTTCCAAAATTGTGTGAACACACACAATTTTTCAGGGCGTCAAATTTTGTATGGAATCTCTTAACTATTCTAAGGCGGCGTGGTGTATTTTTAGTGAAACAGTAAATTTATATCCTACTACAAGAGTTAGTCTATGATTTAGTAGCTGGACAAAAGTTTTATTATCCAGCTCCATGCACAATATTCATATACAACTTGTCACATAAATAACGCAAAACCTACACATCAGCTAATTTAGAATATTTAAAACCATTCTACCCCAAAAGGAAATGATTTTAGGAATTAAATCAAAAGTTATAAACACGTATACTTTTGTTTGTATTGTCTAAAACGTACGTAACTCTCTATTCAGTACAGGGTAATGACCGGACGCCTAGGCGGCGCGGAACGGGTGACAGCAGCGTGCCGCATGAATGACGTAACTGCCCGTAGAATAAAAGATGTACTAGAAATGAACAATAACTTATGAAAAATAAACCTATTATAAAAACTGATAGAATCGATTCTACTCTCGATAGTGAACAACCTATTCGCAGCTTTTGAGTTATTTCAGTAACACATTATATATCAGATATTATTACATTCATCGCCGGACTAGTAAGAATTGGTTCAATTACTTACTGAATCAAAATTATAAAGTTTAATCCGATATTCCATAGCAACATCAAAAGTACAATCCCGAAAACGATAGCAACATAGGAATTTCGAGTTTCGGGATTATAATTTAAAGTGGGACCATCGATCGGAGGTGCTGAAACAGATAATTTGTACAAGAACTAAGTAAGCATAAATTAGCATTATTGAGTAAAAAGTAATAATAATAATTCCAATACCAATTATGTAAGTACAATATTTATTAATTATTATTTTTTATCGAAAATAAAATTGCAGCTAAGCAAACTACTAAATATATTATAATAATTATTACTAAATTGATACTGTCGCCCATGGACTTCCGCTATACATGCCAATATCAGTCCAGGTTGACATGTTCTCAGATGCCTTTGGAAATTTAGGAGAGGATTAGTAAAAAGCCCATTTTTACCAAGATGGATGGAGAATAAAAAATATAACAAGATGAGGAGTTTTTCTTATAACATTTTATTTTCCATTACCCCATGGGTAGTTGGCATGTATTGTGAATGTCCACGGGCTACTATATTCACTTACCACAAGGTGGTGACTGTCTCATAGTCTGCCATCTTCTGGCAGCTACATAAAACCAGTAACATAACCAACCAGCCCTTAGTGGTCCAATGCTTGTGCATGAGAGATTTAGACCATAAAACGCCACGCTAACGAAGCGGGTTAGCGAGCCCACTCTTTTAATGGTGGTGCAGTAACACAGGGCTTGTGATAGCGGCTTTGTAGCAGTAATAACAAAACCGCTACTTAAACTAATCTTAATTAATTAATCACTTACGTGGAGCAAAACTCTGAGTAAGAGTATAAACTTGTACAAGCTTAGATTGCCTTTCCTGGCTACCAGAAGTGTTTTTTACCGTTTTTCCATGTGTTGTTTCCCTACTTTCAACTTCACTTGAAACTGGTATATCTAATATGTTTAAACGAATTTCTTTAATTTGTATCGACTCATTGACCATCTCCTGTTTTTCAATTTGCTGGTTTTCTATATCTATTTTAACAGAATCTGTGTCTGTTTTTTCGTTTTCATTTCCACCATTCAATTTACTAGAAACTATGTATTCTGATATAACTAAAGGAATTTCCTTCACTTCTGCCACATTCACTTCCTTTTCTTTTTTACTGTGTAATGTGTCGACATCAATTTGCTTGTCTTTATTGGTTCCTGCCATATTAATTTTAACACAATTTATATTTTCCTTTTTCTTCTCATCGCTTCTGTTATTAGTTTTACTAAATCCTGTCTTTAATGTAATATCACTCATTATAAATGTTATGTGTAAATTATAAAAATCATTACTAAAAAGCATAAACAAAATACCATCAAATATATAGAAACATCCAAGAAACACTGAAAAACCAGTTGACAGTTCTTCATAGAGTTTTTGATGTCACTGGAGCTTCAAAACGACACATCTTTTTGACAGATTATTTTACGCAACTCGTAAAGAAGAAGGTTTATTAGGTACTTCTTGAGGCTTGCAAATGAAACATGGCATTTGCTTGTGCATGTCTCACAAGTTCTTTTTTTTTAATTTGCCCCTTAAATACATCTCAATACTCATTTCAATCACCTTTAACTCAAAGGATCAACAAGCTAAATTCGTAATTCGTAATATATGCCAGAGGATCGATAACCGATATGGGGAAATAAGTCACGAATGGAGACCATGTACCGGGAAATGCAGCGTGGGACGCCCTAAGGCCAGGTGGACTGATGACTTGAAGAAAGTAGTTGTAGAGCTGTCTGGATGAGAAGAACAAAAGAGCACGTGTGGTGGAGGTCCTTAGAAAAGGCTTATATCCAGCAGTGCAGAGACACAGATGGTATGGTATGGTATAGGTACTCATTTTAATCAAAAATGAACTTGATCCATTATTATTTTTTTTGTTCAAAAATTAGCATGAAACTGAAACATAAACATCATATCTATCACATTGTGTCCTATTGGTGTCCCAGTATACATATATAATGATCGATAAATTTAATAGCTTAAACAAAGCTGCCACAATTAGAAAATAAATAACAAGTTGCACAACACTGCGAGAAGACAACTTAATATAACCCATATCTAAGCTAGTCGCATATTTAACAGTAAGAGTACGTTTAATTGCATTTATACCATTAAAAATCAAGTTGATGCGTTGATCTTCGTCACACAAATCAATGAATTATTTTCGATGATATCTTTTTTAAATTTAGGATCTAATTCATTTATTAACCTGGGAACAGAGTAAGCGCTGGTCCGCTGACCGTATATATTGTTCGCGGCGTTGGTTACCAAATGCTTATGTGTTATACTACGAGTAACTGTAGGATGTGATATTAACGTTTGAATTTCGGTATTGAAATATTGTTCTTTTAATATATTATATGTGCTTTTAATATGAACGGGTAAAGTATTGCAATGCTTAAATAGTTTAAGGTCATTGTTGGCATATTTTAGTTTAATGTTGGTGGGAACAATTGTTTTTAATATTTTTAGTTGTAGTTGAAATATGTTATTTAGGTAAGATTTATACGTTCTACCATAACTACTAATACCATAAGCTACTATTGACTCAGCTAGTGCATTGTATAACATTAGTCGTGTTTTAAAGGATAATCGGTTCTTAGCGAGATTTATAGTAGACAGGAAAGACCTCAGTTTATTACAGATTTTATTGATTTGGGGCTTCCAATTAAACTTACTATCAATTATAAGGCCAAGGTACGTGTGCGAGTTAACTATTTCAATAGAGGGACATGTACAGGTGTGTTGTGGTGAACTGTGTAGGCAGTAATGGTCGTGAGCAAGAAGTTGTAAATTCATCGTTTGTTTCAAATGAGGTGATCTTATATGAATTAATTTTGTCTTTTGGGCATTTAGAATAAGATTAGCATCATGGCACCATCTATTTAGATTGTCAAAATCAGATTGTAGTTTAAGCATGGGAAGTCAACATTCCCATCGGCTATTAGTAGGCAAGTGTCGTCCGCAAATTGATAAACGGTGCAATAGTTAAGGTGTTCGTTCATGTCATTAACATATGTTAAGAAATGTAATGGTCCAATTACGGATCCCTGTGCTGTCCCGACCGTGACGTGCTTAGTATCACTAAAGCTGTTATTAAATTTAACACGAGAAGAACGATTTTCTAAGTAGTTTTTACACCACTGAAGTAAGGGTCCTCTAATCCCACAACTTTTGAGTTTCTGGGCTAGTTTTGAATGATTGAGCGTGTCAAACGCACGAGAGAAGTCAATAAATAATGTTAAGACATGTTTTCTATTATTGAGATAGGAGTTGATTTCATCAGTGAATTGTGACAATAGGGATGTTGTAGATTTCCCAGATTGGAAACCGAATTGTTTGTCATTAATAATATTGAATTTATTATAAAACGAGTGTATCTGCTCACATATAAATTTTTCTACAATTTTGTCTATAGAAGACAAGAGCGAAATAGGCCGATAGTTCTTATAATCGTCACGTCTCCCTTTCTTGAAGACTGGACGAATGCAACCCTGTTTTAGCTCATCGGGATACTGACCTGTCACCAGACTGGTATTGATTAAATTCGCTATAGCTATAGACATATTTTCACCAACAGTTTTGGTATCCGCGACTTTGATATTGTCCAACCCGGGGGCCTTCAAGGTATTAAGTTTATTAATAATTTTGAATACTTTGTCTTTGGTTGCTTTACAGGGACGCATACTGACGTCTAAGTCTTTCGAGAAGCCCTTTGACGATAACAATTTGTTATTGCAAGTAGGTAAGATTTCTTTGACCGCAGTCTCGAATTGTTCGGAGAATTTATCAGCGATATTTTTTGAATTTAAGTTATGAACGTGAAAAGCCTTTGCAATAGACTCGTCAATTGACAAAGATATACGGCCAAGGATTGAGTTCATTATCTGCCATAGTTTTTTAGTATTATTGTAGTTACTATTTATTCTATTTTTATAATATAAGTTCCTATGATATTCTAAAACTTTACCAGCCTTATTACGCGCTTTATTATAACACAGTCTTAAATACATATTACCACTGTCCTTTCTCCACCTGTGAAAAAGATTATCACGTTTATTACATAAATTTATAATATTTTTGTTAATCCATGGCAGGCGACAGCGCAAGGGTTGCAGCCTATTATTATTACCGGTTGTTTCAATTTTCTTTGTTTTTTTATATGCGTCATTAAAACTACATTTAATAAAATTATAGATTTCAAGAGGGCGTTTCATATCATTTGTCAGCGACCAGTCGACTTTACCCAGTTCCTGACACACTTGTTGACGATCATATCCAATAACTCGCGTTCTATTAGAAGTAATCGGAATGTTTGTTAACTGTTCACTTACACAAGCAATTATTGTTGCACGGTGATCCGCCAGTACAACGTCTAGCGCCGCCGAGTACGGAACCAGCGATGGCATACGCGCAAATATGTGGTCAATACACGATCTGGTTACATAATTATCTTTGGTTTCAATACGGGTATAGTCAGATATGCCACAGCTCAGTCCGCACCCGGCAAGCACATTTAGGTATGATTCTTTATACTGTGAGGTAGTTTTAAGGTTAATATTAATGTCACCGGCGAGTAACAAATTATCGTTGCGGTATGTGTTATGCGAATGCAGGTATTTGTCTAATTCTTTAACAAACAAGTTTTTATTAGTGTCAGGTGGTCTATAAATAGCGCACACAGTTATGGTTTGGTTATATGAATTTTTTAGTGTTACAGAAACGTTTTCAAAGGTAGAAGTTTTAATTGAATGTTGAGTTACCTTAATGTTATTTTTTATATATAAAATTATACCATCCCCTCTACGATTAGTTCGAAGCTGTGTGTGCATTTTATATCCCGGAATCTGAAATAATTTTGAGACATCATCCGATATCGCCGCTTCAGTTACAATAATAACATCATTGGGCGTTATGGCGCAACTGATAATCTGATGTAATTTAGAGACGTTTCTAGGTAAGGACCGTATGTTGACATGCAGACATATAAATGTAATTTTACTAATAGGTTCATGTATTCTTTTAATAAACGAGTTAACGCTCACACAATCAAACAGTTCCTGGACAATGGGTTCGTTGTTCATGAATACTGAGAGACAGTAACAAAATATACGAGGCAAAAGGCAACAAAATTTTAGGGCCCACCTTAATTATTCTGATTTATTCTATTTAATAAATTTTGAATATCAGGAAGTGAGCGAATGTGGAAATCTTTTGAATTGGGTTTTAGTCTAGCTAAAACCCTGCCGTCTTTGCACCACACAAACTTGTAGGGTCCTCGCAGCTGCGTCTTTGCGTTGTAGAAGAGATTTTCCGTATGATGGGTAAGGGCTTCACGGACATAAATGCGGTCGTTCTCCTTTCCCTCGGGTACCTCGCTCAGTAATCCCCCCACCTTCAGGGCCGTCCGTTTCCCAGCGGCAATCCAGTGATCGCGGGTCTCCTTTGTTAATAGCTCCACAATTATCGGACTGGACTGGTCTTTTTTGGAAGGTAAGCGATGAACAGCCTGCACCTTACTCGGGTCTACCTCCAGTTTAGCAGCTACAGAGATCGCGAGGCTTGATGGGTCCTGGTTGGCAGTCAACGGTATGCCGGAAATCTCAAGGGTGTTCGAGAGAAGTTTCTGATTCGTTTCTTCCAGCTGCTGTTCCAAAGACGCGACACGTAATTCAAGGTTTTTGTTCTTATTGGACAGGTCCAGGTGTTTGTTCTCAAGTGACTTTATCTTTTCATTTTGTTTTTTTAGCGTTTCTTCGATATTGGAGCACTGGTCGCTTACAATGTCAAGCGACTGTTGAAATTTTTTTAACTCCTCTCTCACAGTCTTCTTTAGGTTACTGCTAAGGTCCTCTATTAGTTTCTTTAGATCGATTACGTCAGTTGATCGACGGGTATTGATTTTTGAACAGATGCTGCCTTCTTCAGATTCGTCATCCGAAACCACAAAAGATGACCTTCTCGTAATGTGGCTCAGGCAATCGTCGCAGCTCCACTCAAGTCCATCCGCGTTACGCAATGCCTGCAGTTGGCTATTGTTTAGGCTCGCACAGCTGGAGCTCGCATGAACAGTTTTGTTACATCTGCTGCACTCAAGTCCCGGATTTTTCTTTGTTATATTGTTTTTACAATTGTACACTTTTTTGCGACCATAATTGAAACAATTAAATGTGTAAGGTAGGTATTAAATTTTAGCGACAGATAAATATGAGATACGCGAACGATCGACCGAATGCGATCTCTACACGCGCAGTACTGGAATGTCATCAGTTATGTCAGTCTGTTAAGTCAGGTAAGTGTTACCATGTTATGGATTTAAACATGTTACAAATGTCATTAGGGTTGTGGTGTTAATTATGTATTTTATTTTATTGAAATATATATAGCAATACTTTATTATTTTCATTTATTTTCAAGCGTATCTGTCTTACAATTAAAAACGTAAGTAATATCATAAGGGAGAAGTACTTACTTCCACAGAAAAAAGAAATCGCACACAATATATTGCCGTGGATGATTTCGATCTTTCTTTGATTCTCAGAAAAAAATACTGAATTGTTTTACACTATAAAAGTAGAAAAACGTTACCCATAAGTTAGGTAAAAATATTTATAGTTTCTTAAATATAAATATTAAAAAAAACTAATGACAAATATATGCAATGCAATGCAAGCCTTTTCAATATCTACTGCAGGACATGGGACTCCTTAAGCACATTGTCTTGTGCGTGTATATGGCCTCCTGGGCGAGTCAATGTGCATGAAGGCTTATGTCCAGCAGTGGACGGTAAAAGTCCTGGTTACGGTAACGATACTATTATTTTCAATTAGAGTTCTCATCAACTCTACCCCGTTTAGTGTTCCGTCTATTACAAAAACCTTTTAAGATATTTTCACCTTTAATTTTATTTACTCCCCGGCCAAAATTTTGTCTTTAAAAAGTTGAATACACTTCCGAACAAACCTCGTCACTTTCATTGTTCTTATTATCTTGTAAATTCTTTTTATTATGAATCTTCGCCACCCCCAAAAGTTTCAAGCGGACCAGTTTGTGAAAATTTCAAATTTAACCTTCTTTGTCCTTGCGCCTTCTGTACAAAGTACTATATAATATAGCTAATATAACACCATGTTTCTAAAATGCGCATGCTTGCCTATTAGCAAGACTTTTAAAACATTGTACCTACTTGCCGAAGATAAAAACTTTCATATTTTTAACAATAAAGCATTTCATTTCAACGCAAAACTGCAAACGGTTCCAAAAATTCCTAATATATAATTAACGGCTTTTCTGTGATAATTTAAAGCAATGCTAAACAACGAGCAGCGCGGGAAATAGGAGCTCAGTGCCAACTTCGGACAGCTTGCGTTATCTATACCTTTATATCTGTGCTGGTAAATCAGTCCTCTATTCTCTTATTCTGATTGAACAGGGATTGAAATGTAAACACTACCATAATTTCTAATGCATTTTAAAACCATATATGTAAATAAAAGCGTCCGAGACGAACTTTATTTTAAACTCTACGTGATAAAAAATTATGTCATGACAATCAGTGCCCGCGATTTCGTTCGCATGGTCTTTAGAGTACCTACATGAGGTTAATTATAATGATTCCCGCGGAAATTTACGTTACGTTCAAAATGTATCTCGTGACATAAATTATCATTGTACTAAATTTCATAGAAATCCATCTACTGATTTTTTTTGTGAACTCCGATATTGTACATGCACCTCGATAATGATTCCCGTGGGAACTCTATAATGGATCTGGGTAAATATATCCTAAATGTTCACCTGGCACATAAGCTAAAATACTATGCCATGTGTGTATAAAATATGTCCAGTGTTTTTTGCATGATGCGTGTTCAAACAGGGACAGACAAAGACAAAACATCCAAAAGCTGTTGTTTTCGGCTGCGTTACTTGTACTTATATGCAACGACTTTTTTCAAAAAATATTAAATTTACAGACACGCCTTTATAAGATTTTAATTTTAAGATCTCTGGAAACACAATTAATATAACCTGTTATGGATATGTAAGCTGCATAAATGTGGAAACGGCACTGTTATTGGACTAAGTAATAGGTATATAATATATTATATACTTATATATTAATATATATTAAAAGAACAATATTTCAATACCGAAATTCAAACGTTAATATCACATCCTACAGTTACTCGTAGTATAACACATAAGCATTTGGTAACCAACGCCGCGAACAATATATACGGTCAGCGGACCAGCGCTTACTCTGTTCCCAGGTTAATAAATGAATTAGATCCTAAATTTAAAAAAGATATCAGCGAAAATAATTTAAAATATAAATTAAGAACATATTTCTTGTCCAAATTATAATTTGTTCACTGCTCACAGGTAGGTTTTTAATGTCTCGACTACTGATTCCAGCAGTACTTGTATCTTAGACAAATCTGTATGGTTTATTAAATACAATTATGTTAGCTATATACTTAATCTTTGTAAAATTGTTAATAATAATAAAAAAATAAAGAGGTAAAATTGTCTGTCTGTAGGTATGTTGGGGGTAATCTCTGGAACTACAGAACCGATTACAAAAATTCTTTCACAAATAGGAAGCTACATTATCCGTGTCTAATATAGGCTATATTTTATTTTGGAATTTGGATAAAAGAAACTTATAAACCGAAGCGAAGTGAGGGCGGGTCGCTAGTTAAATATAAAATTAGGTACTTATGTCTTGTATGGTTTCCAATTTATTAATAAATAAATAGATATGTCATGACTTCTCATATTCATTCCCTTGACCCCGCAGATAGGCAATAATATTTTGTATCTGTCTTCACTGTGTATTCAGGCCCGAATAATAAACCTTATGTGAAGCTAGAAAAAATAATCTTGATATTCTCGACAACAATACTTAATTCTACTTACACTGTACGTTCATGTACGTTTAGCTATTCGTATTCAGTTGTAATTGTGTCCCTCATTTCGCTAGGCAATATCAGCTCCGTTTATACAAACTTGTTTAGCAACTGTTCCCGGGTTACGTGCTTTGAATATTAACGACGGGCAATCGAAAACGGACTTTAACAGTATTGCTTGTTTCTGTTCATCAGTAGGACACGCATTACGAATATACGAATATATAATTGTATATGAATATACGAATATACGATCCGAAGATACAGGGCGACAAGTATTTTGCCCTGAAACAACTCTAGAGACTTTTTTCTTATTTCTCGAGCATGCTGATGTCCTCACGATGTTTTCCCTTATCGCGGAGCTAGTGTCATTTTTAAAATTCCGTATTTAAGTAGAAACTCAGTGATACGGGCTGAGGATTTGAACAGACGATCACACAAATGTGAGTCCAGTATAGCAGTATAGTAACCCGAGGGATATAGATAGTCGAGAATAGATATCACCAAACCACACAGCGCCCGCGTTGTGGATTATGACCCAAAACCTACAAGTGATTTACTAGGGGAGGCCTGTGCTCTGCAGTGGGACGTTATATACTGAAATCAATCAATCCAATTGAAGTTTAATTAATCCAATTGATCAATCCAATGGGTAAAATTCACATGTCTTGATAGGTTAATGAACGTAACAAAAATGTACTTAAGGCGACCATCTTGAAACCCATAAGTCGTTGAGGTTTTCTTTTTTTAGATTTAAAAATTACCACCCAATTAATTTTGTTTGGTACTGTGCTATATATTATTAGAAAGAGAATTCTTTTCTCTACAGTATAATGTAAATTAATTATTTTTGTAAAGGGTGTTTTTTTAGAGGTATAGAACTTTGAAATGGAATAAAACAAGGATGAATTTTTAAAATTGACATGAAATTGACTTTATTCAAAAGATAATCTTTTGGCATTATAATTTAAATATGATTTCTGGCATATGACCGCCACGGCTGGCTCGGACGTAATCCAATCTGGAGGTCCAATTTTCAATAACTTTTTCCAACGTTTGTGGCCGTATATCGGCAATAACGCGGCAAATGTTGTCCTCCAAGTGGTCGATCGTTTCGGGCTTATCGGCGTAGACTAGCGACTTCACATATCCCCACAGAAAATAGTCTAGCGGCGTTAAATCGCACGATCTTGGAGGCCAATTCACGGGTCCGGAACGTGAAATTATGCGGTTACCAAACGTTTCCTTCGGTAAATCAATTGTGGCACGAGCTGTGTGACATGTTGCGCCGTCTTGTTGAAACCACAGCTCCTGCACATCATGGTTGTTCAATTGAGGAACGAAAAAGTCAGTAATCATGGCTCTATAGCGGTCACCATTGACTATAACGTTCTGGCCAGCATCGTTTTTAAAGAAGTACGGACCAATGATTCCACCAGCCCATAAAGCACACCAAACAGTCAGTTTTTCTGGATGTAACGGTGTCTCAACATACACTTGAGGATTATCTTCACTCCAAATACGGCAGTTTTGTTTATTGACGTAGCCATTCAACCAAAAGTGAGCTTCATCGCTAAACAAAATTCTCTTATGAAAATCGGGATCAACGGCAATCTTGTTTTGGGCCCATTCACCGAATCTACGCCTTGCTAGGTGATCGCGTGGCTTCAATTCTTGCACGAGTTGGATTTTGTAAGCACGCAAACCAAGATCTTTCCGCAAAATCTTCCATAAAGTGGATGGACACATATCCAATTCCTGTGCACGATGGCGGATAGACTGATTCCGGTCTTCCTCTACGCTACGTTCTACAGCAGCAATGGCTTCTTCTGTAGGCACTGTACGACGTCTCTGTAGATGCGTATTATCATTTAGAGTAAACGTGGTGCGAAAACGGTCCATAGTTACTCGAATTAATTGCTCTGATGGACGATTATGTTGACCGTAAAATGGACGTAGTGCGCGATACGTATTTCGAACAGAACCATTATTTTCAAAATAAATTTGCACAATTTGGAAGCGTTGTTCAGGCGTCAGTCTATTCATGTTGAAATGCCAAACCAAACTAAACACAAATCACTTGACAGCTGACAAAATGGCCGCCAGTTAAAACAGTGTTGCCCACTTAAAGTTCTATACCTCTAAAAAAAACACCCTTTACTTTGTACTATAAGTGGAGTGTAGGCTTTCTCGGCCGGTGTCTAGCCCGGAAGATTTAATTAATAAGTACTTTGTACTGTTAATTAATTCTTTAAATTTCTTAATTTTTTTATTTCAAACTTGTATAATGCAGTATGGAACCAAAGATATGGAACTCACTCATATTTGAGTTATCCGACACGACTGAAGCCAGAAGCTGGAGGTTGTACATGATAACTCTCAGACAAATGGACGCATTAATTACCGTCACAAATACAATGCCGTGTCGCGCGTCCCATTGTCTGACTGTCACATTCCTACTTCCGTGCTTTCAGACAGTAAACAAACAGCAGCGCAACTTTAACCAGTCTAGTGAACGACCTTTGACATTTTATTGTTTGTGGGATGCAGAAATCCCAACGCTGCCGTACGGGTTAAGGTCAGATACACAATTAAGCGAATTTAGCTAACTTTTTGACGACGGTAAGCCAAATCATTTATTATCTAAACGAGTTCCGATTTGAACTATCTACGGCGACAAAGTTTTAAATATATTCATTAAATTATTTCAACTGACAATCCATATTTTTTATAGTAAGAAAGTGGCAGACGATAGGCCACCTGGTGGTAAGTGGATACTGTCGCCCATGGACACCCGCAATACATGCCAACATCAGTCCAGAATGACAAACGCCGGCACGCCCCCGGATGCGCTGTCTAATTTTTGAGATGTAGGAATTGATTTGGAGAAAGGGTTTGGTAAATGGGGAGGATGAGATGTAAATGGACTCTGGCATATCTTACTCGCTACCGAAATACGTACGTACATTAAATACATTCTTAACTACTTAATAAACTTTATGTGATACGAGTAGTACGGTATTGTCGCTACCGCAAGCGGCAGCGAATATCGTTTATACATGAATAGGCTTTAAAAATAACTTGTTTGTAGTTTCCAGAAAAAAATATTGAACCCATATCCTTTATCAATAATTTTGTTATATTACTACGACTGTGACGTGATATCATTGATTAATAATGTCGTCGATGTTTGTTTAATACGGCCAATTTAAGAATAAAGGATAGGGTCTCGACAATTAATGTTGTGACTGTACATTATGCCAACGGTCTCCAAGTAGGCAAGGCAGAGAAATAGAGAAATCAACGAAACATGATCTTAGCGTTTGTGTGACTGCACACCGATAGTGTACAGTGTAAACCATTACGACAATCGTATTGGACGATTCGGCTCCCACTCACACCGATGCAAGCTCTTGTCTCGTTGATTTCACTGTATCTTGGGAAGAAACGTTATAATCACAGTTCTATTTTTACCTACTGTGTCATTACTATACGTGGCACAAGGCAACGCGTCAGGTTGCGTATCGGAGCCCATTGTTGCGGAGATTGATCGAGGGTTGTCTCCTACCGCGTACCCCGCAGACGTCATTAACGCCTAGTGTGAACTGCTTTCAGCTCTGCCGAGCGTTATTGGCTAGGGACACTATACTTTCTTTGAATTTTTGTAGTTGACGCTAGTGGTAGCCCACATAATAATTTATTTCTATCAATCCGCACCATATCATACCACCAGCCTATGTCTCTCCACTGGTAGATATAGGCCTCTTACAAGGCTCGCCACCGTACACGATCCTCGACTCTTCTTATCTAGCTACCACCGGCGAACTTCTTCATTTCGTCGGTCCACCCGCCTGCACCTGCCACTGCCTGGCGTTCCACATTGCGCCTCCAGGTACCTACCTTGTTTCTTTTACAATCGATTAACTTTCCTTACGCACGACTAGGTTTTTCTTGTAAAAATTTCAATTCTTTGGTCTATTATTGTATACAAAAATTGCTGATATATTTTTAGAATTTTTTGGAAATAGTACTTAATTTTTTTATGATAATGAATTTAGGATCAAGAACGGACTCCATGGCTTCAGGTTTCGGGAAAGATTCCTTTTCACCCTTTATATCTATATGAGGCAAAATATCCTACCGTATCATACCATCAGCCTGTAACTCTCCACTACTGGATATAGGCTCTCCTAAAGATCGCCACCACACACGGTCTTCTGCTGTCTCTTCCCACCCAGCGGCCTTACGACAGGTGACAGGTCAGTCCACTTGGCCGGAGGCATATTTTAATAAGACAAAATATCAAGCCTCAATAAAATTCTCAACAATATTTCAAAATGCTTTCCTTATTTGATTTTAAAATTGAGTCATACAATAATAGGATTTTAAAGGAATTCAGAACAATCTTAAATCAATTTTAATGGTACTAAAACAAATATCGTCAGAAGTCCATTTAATGATGCTAAATTTCGCAAATATATTGCAAAACACAGCGAGCATAAGAGCAATATTTCATCAAAAGCCAAGGAAGTCGTGCCAACTCGAATGTTGCAGTACAAGTGTGAAATAAGACTAAAAGTGACATGACGATTACACCATTGACACTGTACCTGATCAAGTTGGTTTAAGTGGTGTCGTGGGGACTTCGCGATTCTTATTCAACTACCGAAAAGGGGGATGGCAAGGCTGCTTAAGTCAAAGTCAGCGGGCACAAAAAAGTATCTTTCTTGAGTGTGAGTGATTTGTTAAAATTTACGTGGCAACAGATACTCAAACCTTTCAATAAGTCACAAAGATGCAATGGGTGACTCGTTTGTACGTATTGATTCAATGAGCTACAGCTGTTTAGACATATACCACAACGTTCTATTGCACGATATAACTGTCTCATAGGTCGGTGATCTCGACTCGGGATTCAATTTCCTCGCGCATACATCACGCTACTCGCGATTTTGTTCGCATTTGCTACATTTTCGCGCATATTTATGAACTTCGACGATAAACAAGGGCGTTATATGTACGAGGCTGTAAGTCAATATTTAAAGTGACTGATGGATATAAAATGTGATATTCTCGTGGCATTTCCTCCCCCTCTTGTTCATTTCCCGCGTCCGCTACGTGTGTCATCTGCTTGTATCATAAAGTAATCAGTCTTTGAGTACAATCCTCTCAGTACGAGTATGCCTTTGAGAAAAAATATTTGTTTTATAGAAGTAAGGCGGCAGATGAGCAGACAGCTTTTTTTATAGAGAAGTGGGCGGACGAGCACGCAGTCCCACGTGATGGTAAGTGTTACCGCCGCACATTGACAACTGCAACACCAAGAGGCATGCGAGTGAGCCGCCGATCTTGCAAAATCCTATTCACAACTTTCTTGAAGAACCCTATATCGTAGCTTAATGGAAAGACCTCTTGAGGCAGTTCGGGTTCGGGTTCACGCACAACCTACTTCTGGGTTCACGCACATTTTTCGACCGAACAGTTCGCGACACCTCCGTATCGAGGAAATGCGAATGGACCGCACTTCTGTGACAGGAGGTGCGGTTGTAGAAACCCGCGGTGGGAATTATATTGAACAATTCTTCAGAACATTCCCCATTGTACAGGCGGTAGAACACACAGAGAGACGCAATGCCTCTCCGTATGCTGAGGGGTTCTAAACCGCCCGTGAGAGTGGGATCGTCGACAATACGAACAGCACGTCGTTGGATGAAGTCAAATGGGTCCAATTGATATTTGAGCAGTACTCCATATGGTGCCTAACCTGAGCTTTGTTGCCCGGGGGTGAAGTACCTCTTCGCTCTATTCAGCACACCGAGATTTTTGGAGGCCATTTTGGCTTTATTTTCCAGATGACCCCTAAATTCGACTTTGCTGGAAATGTCGACACCAAGGATCCCGATACTCTTCGAGATCTTAAGAGGTATGCTCTGAAAGCGAGGTCATAGGTGGATACGGCCGCCCATGGACATCCGCGATACATGCCACCGACATCAGAAAGACAAAGATTGGTACGCCCCCGTATAAGTTGCCTGCCTTTGTAGATTTCGGAATGGATTTGGAAAAGAGGTAAATGGGGAGGGATAGGATGGAACGGGAATGGACTCTGATATATCTCACTCATTACGAAAACACGTACGTACATTGGGGGAATACGATAAAGTTGAAAATGCTTGAGAATAACTTGACAAGACCAAAAATGAAACATTAAATTTATCAAGCCGTTCTTTGACGGATTAAAAAGTCACAGAGTTCAATATGTATGCCAAATTTCGACACTATGAGCACTGGGCTTCAACCGAAAACTTTGGTTGCAAGATTGATTAGTCCGTCCCATTTTCGATTCCCCCTCAATATTTCAGCGACACCATCGATCATATTGAATGAACGAAACGAATGGGTGGCGTACAATCGTGAACGAGATCAATTGATACCAACTTTACGATTCGATGGCAGTTCAAATAAATACTGGATATTTCAAAGCGATTTGATCATTTTGAAACCTTTTCGAAATTATTACGCCGTATAATATACCTATGGCGCACCTCGCGAGACGACTCCATAATATAGTACATATGACGTAGATTTATCACAGCCAACTTGATCGTTCTAGATATGACAAATGAATCCAGTTTAATAATAATTTAAAACAATTATAATTTATTACATTACCACAAGTGTGAAGTTTCGATTGCCGTCAGAAAAACCTGAATCACTATTTTAGAAACTAATAAAATGTCTAATAACATTTTACACTTATAAGTCTAAAGTGTAATTCTTATATTTAATAATTAAATGGTTACCAAAAGACGTCACATCGGAAATAAAACATAGTCAATGTTTCATGCGAGTAGATCGCTGTATACGAAGTTTCGATAATTTCAATTCAATGACGAGACCATATCATACCATCAACCTCTCCATTGTTATTATAGATATAGGCCTCTCCAAAGGCTCGTCACCACACACGAAGTACTACGTGGCCACCATTCGAGAACTCGTCTACCTCATCATCAGTTTTCGATCCTGCGACTCCATTATTGTTCACTTATCTGTTGAAATTTGTACCTGACTATTATATGTATATGTAATGGAACATCAATTATACATCTAATAGTCATGTAATATTATCTAACAATACTAAATACAAATTGACTATCAAATAATACTCGTATATTTAATATCTAATGAATATTGAGTTGAAAACCCCCGCCTGTATCATCAAGTTTCTAAATAAGTATATTTTTTTTAAACTATCACTAGTTGGAGGGTGAAGTAAACATCGTAAGGAAACCGATATGCCGGAGAATTAGATCTGAAACATTCAATCCGCACTGGGATCCCGTGATGGATTATGGCCCGAAAACCATTTGTGATTGCAAGGGGAAGCCTATGCTATGCAGATTGACGATATTGTTTGATATACATAGATATACTTAAGTATTTATTAGCAATGTTGTAATATTCACAGGTAGACAATTAATTTAATACCGAATATGTGCTTTCCATACAATACTATGATTTCTTACGTTAGAATGTCGTATTATTAAAAAGAATGCAAACAATAATGACCTTTATAACGTCGTCAACAAAGCACATGTTAGTGAACTCTCGCATAATTATCCGTGAGAAAATCGACAGTCAGTTGTCAAAACCCTCACGTATTAATCATGAACATGTCTCGACATGCCTTCATCATCCTCCGTTGACCCGAACTGAACTTATTCTCTGGATAAACAGTGGAATTCAATCAAATGAAATTAACGCATAGAATAAGTTATAAGCGGAAAGCGAAAAACGAATCGCTTTCTATACATAAAGTTTGATGTAATTTTGAAGAATTAGGCACATCATGAATTACTTACTGGATTATAATTGATAAATTATGGAACTCGATTAATAATGGAAAAAGTTGCGTAACGTATTTTGTCAGTTGTAGGTATGATTAATACGACGCATACTTTATATATGACATGCTTCCCCCTGAAGGAAAGATTTACATGCGGTAAAATGTACAATAATCGATATTGAACTTCTGAGAAGAATCTGGTATTTTGCGAACAAAAGAATATTTCGACGGCCCCTAAGTAAAATATCAAACCGTCAATTAAACGAGAATCACTTACTTTTCAGTCACGTTTACTATGCCTTTTGTCTGATAATTTAAGCAAAAAACTATTTTTTATAGAAAATATATGTAAAAAAGTTTCTAGAGACCGATATGCCCGGATGTGCCCTGGCCTATTCTGAACTTATCCCATTTTGTCCCTCCCCATTTTCCGAACTCTTTCTCCAAATACAACCCTAAATCTCCAAACTTCCAAAGATTGGCAGCGCGTACTGGTGTGTGCTAAGGTTTTTCATTCTAAACTGATGTTGGCATATATCACGTATGTCCATAGGCAATGCACTAACATACCAAATGCACATACAATCGCGACATCCGCAATACATGCCAACATCAATCCAGAGTTACAGACGTTGTCAGGCACCTGGATACGCTGCCTACATTTATTTTATTCGTTTATTTGAATTAAGTAGGTATCACGCAGATATGGGATTTATTTACATTGATAAATACTACATTTTTAAAGTTTGCTTAGCGGCGGTAATATTTCGAAAATTTTGCAGATCAAACGCTTGTCACTTGGAGCACACAACCAAGCTTACGCAGTAGATGAAGGAGAGGGAATCTAATATTCTGGCGCTATAACCTAATAAAGGGGGCCCCTGGGAACTGGCCCGAGGACGGCAACAGAATTTACGGTAATGATATAGCGTTAGACGTTCTAGGATATCCTAGATATTTTAATATATCTCATCTCCGGACATGATTGAACGTACCGAAGGTTGGCTAAACATGGCTAAACATTGATCGAGCATTTTGTTTCTTTTACATTCGCTAAAATTTCGTTCCGCACGACAGAGTGACAGATTGTATTAAAATATTGCAGATTGTGAATAATGCTGGTTTATTTTTTCAATTTTAACCTTTTCAAAGGTAAGTACAATACTCGAGATCATGAAAAGCTATCCTTTCGTGTATCATCGTACACTTTCGTTTCATACTCCCTTTTTCGCAATTACACGAATCATAATTAGTTGCCTTTGAGACAGTATAGGAGTAGGTCGCATTCAATTACGAATATCTATATAGAGCGGTTATAACATAAATTACAAAATAATTATGGCTCCACCTGATTGTAAAATTAATTATTCATTATTGGGAAAATTAATTATTCATTATTGGGAAAATTAATTATTCATTATTGGGAAAACTAATTATTCATTCACAGGGTCGGCAAGTTATTTAATTAAAGAAAATATTGTATTCGAATTAAAAAAGAAATATAATTTTTAATAAAGTCAAAAAGGTTTTTATGAAGCTGAATTCATCACGTAATATATTCCAAATTCATATTAGACCCCCCATATTAGTTTTTTTTTCAATATCTATAATGTACAGACATCGGCCTGTTACAATTTTATTATATGTAATAATAGATATAGTCGGTATATATTGAACATAATTATATCTGTAAATTGCAATCGTTTTACATTCTTTTTATTTCTCTCTATCGAAAGATTACGTGAAAGAGATCGCCTATTATATTCTGTAATAATATTTTTTTTACGCAATATACATTATTTATTATTATTATTTCCCTTACTAAATCATCATCCAGGGATAAAATATCAAATACTATAATATTAACAAGAATAACAAAACATACACTGAAGGCGGAACTAGTTCCTCAGAAATCAATTATTACTTTGATAAGGTGTAAACAATTTGTCTGAAGTTGTTATTCCCTGGCTAACGCTCATGTGGGATCCATACTAATAGATACTCACAAATTCAGTTGTCAGGGTGATTTATACTTTATAGTCATAACAGTAACCAGCCCTTTTATCATCCACTGCTGAATACTGGTCTCCTCGAGCACTCGTGCATGAGGGATGAGTGGTGTTAAAACACCACATTGGCCAAGCAGGTTAGCGAGTCTATTCTTTCCGAGGTGGTGTAGTTCCTCGGGGCTTGAACAACATCCACTGGAAGAGATGGAATGGTGTTATTCTATATCATTCGTCTAAATTGCTACTTAGTCATAATCTTTCTTCATACTTAGTATTTGTTCAAAAATTTTTAGGGATATTTAAAAAAAATACCTATTCCAAACATCACTACTGTTGAAATTCGGAAAAATAATCAACAATTCAACTAAGGGTGACTAAATTAATCCAAAACAACAGTTTTTAAATCGTATCTCAAAAAAATGTTAAATAAGACTTCTATTTTTTTCTCTTTTCATATCTGGCAATGGTGCAATTGGAACATTCCGCCAGTATCAAGTTTTTTTCGTAATAAACAATTTTTTAAGTCTAAAACATATCCTGTCAATGTCCAGTGCCTTCGAAGTAAATCAGGAGTCGCTCAGGAAAGTGATAGTAAGTTTACTGAGGACAGAAGCGAACTCCTTGGAAGCACACGAAAAAGGCAGTCCCATGCTTTTAATTGATTATCACAAATACTTTATAGTTTAATAAAGTATCACTATTAAAATATAAAAGGTCTAATACACATTTTTTACAATAATGAAACAAAACAAGTTGAGTTTTGTCGAGATCCCGCCAAAAAGTCCCAGGACTTCTATTTCCTCATTGTTTCCAGAGATCTTAATACTAACCCACCTTTAAATTTGCTGTCATCGATTTGCTGCCTATTCAGTATTTTTTTTTACTGCTCATTTAATTATTTCTCCACTAATATCTCACTGTCTCGCGATCCCGCGGTACTCTACCAAAGCAACGCCTTAAGCTGAGGTCCGTTCCTTCCGGTCCGTGTACCGGCGGGGGAGCCCTTAGGCTTGTTCACACACTTTTTGCTCATGGCTGAGCGCCTTCTACGGTCGCCCTAAAACATACATGTACGGTGACTCTTTAAAAGCCATTAAAGCCACAAGAATTTAGCCATTTCGAAAAAAAAAACATATATATTAATATGCATAATTATTGCATTTAATACGACCAAAATCCAGTCTTCAAACTACCATGAATGTCATACACTGTTATTTCAGAACAGTTGAAGTACAATCAACAACAAAAGTAGTAATGAAATAAAAAAGGAATGGTTGATTGACGAAGCGTTTCAAACTACGTGAAGCGACACATCCGCTTTCGTTGACCATTGAAAATTGTGGCCACAGCTCACACGGAAATTTTTACTTTATTAGTAACTGAAATTTTCAAGTGCCTTACAGTTACACCTAATTGATGCAGTACACAGTTACACCTAATTGATGCAGTACACAGTTACACCTAATTAATGCAGTACACAGTTACACCTAATTGATGCAGTACACAGTTACATCTAATTGATGCAGTACACAGTTACACCTAATTAATGCAGTACACAGTTACACCTAATTAATGCAGTACACAGTTACACCTAATTGATGCAGTACACAATTACACCTAATTGATTCAGTACACAGTTACACCTAATTAATGCAGTACACAGTTACACCTAATTTGTTTTATATGATACTATACTATGTAAGCAATAATGTAATTAACCACTGGCTTCCCTTCCAAATAAATGAACACATCCCACACACACATCAATAGACTGAATGCAAAGTTTGAGAACACATGATGGAAGTAAGTACATTAAATTTGTTGTTATGTATTTCAGGCTATGGTGTAATATGAGGACAAAATGTAAAAATAAACCATTGACATTTGCCGTATACAAAAGGCACAACAGAGCCCAACTATTCGCTTTGGAGTAAAGTTTACATGTCCGTGTTAGAAATGCGTTTTTAGACGTTTTTAGAATTAAGAGATGGGTAGTTTTATTTACACTAAAAAACAAAAGTAGGGAAGGAATCGTTAAAAGTTAAGTGTAATAATGGAAAATGCGTTATTTTACTCAGTATTATGTTAATACGTGTTTATGTGGAAATAAAAAAGCCTTTAAATGTATGCGTTTAAGACCCGAATTACAAAATAAAAACTGACTAATCTCGAATAACAGTTGAGATTGGACTATTACACATTAAGAATCAAATAACGTAGTTGTAAATTTTCAAACAAATCGCAAATAAAATTCTACATCTAACAAACAAACTATAACTTGCTGGATAAGCCTAGTATAGTTATACAGGATTTACCTAAATCTATCATTGATCTTTTAAATTGACACGACTACATAGACAGCACATTAAGCAAAGGCACTACATTCTATACAGCCCACTTAAACATGACCTAAAAATGTCAGACGTCATATCAGCCCGTCCTAAAACACACGTAGTAAAAAATGCACCAAGACAGACAGGTCGGTATCAAAGGGCCGGGTGCTCTCAACGTGTTTTAGCGTCTGTTAAAGTAACCGTTTGCTTAGCTGTCCAGAATTCGTGATCTCTGGCCTTCTTTTTATTTGAAGCCTTAGTCCACTTTCGACAATTTGTTTTGGCTTTCTATATCCTATCCTTCCCCGTTTAAAACATTAGGTCCAAATAACGTCACAAATAAAATCGATACATTTTCATTGAAACTCTTCGATAATGAAAACTTTCATTGAGTCATTTCTATTACACACTGAATTGCTGAATGAAACGTTTCATTCAGCTAAATTCACAACGAAGCGAAAACATTTACTAGAATTTTTATCCACCAAGGCGGCCGGAAGTCACGTCTATTGGCCATTGTCCCTTTTCCGCCACTTCCGGGAAATTTTGCTCATAAATTGTTGGAAATTAGCTATTATTTTTTATGTAAGAACTGTCGCCCGTTAAATATACCCGTACTAGGCGTGACGGATCAAGTAACCACATTTTTTTTTATTTATTTAGGAGTCAAAATGACCATTCAGCTAATAACAGACAGACGACTTTAGCGTCTTCAACATCGTCATCATTTAGCGTCCGACTGAAGGGCATAGGTCGCCACTAGGAGGTTTCAGGTCATAATCCACTATGCAAACTGAACTACTGGACTGATTTGGCTCATTTTCGAACTGGACTGACGTTATTTTCTGTCAAACTTAATTTCAATCCGTTAAGAAAACGCCCTGCTGTTTGCCTGTTGGGTTTAGCCGCACTATGAAACGTCGCCGATTCTCACTAGGCATGGCTGTTTCAGGGAGGGATTATTTGACATGAAATTATGTGAGGAATAATCCTATGTGTACATGTGTAATCCTCACATATAAATGTGTGAGTGTGATATGGAAGGGAAGGAGTCGCACCACATGTTGTGGGCTTGTTCTGACATTCTATTCTGACTAACACAAGTAGATGCTGAAGAGGATCGTCTGAAGAAAAGAAGGACCGGACTATTACCGCGACCTCGTTAGCTCAGAGGTGAATGCTGCGAGAGTTTGCATACCACTGACACCAGAAGAGAAGCCAAAGCAAATAAGAGCTGCTCGTCATCGGAGGGATGTCATGTGGAGTCTATTCCCCAGAAAGTGGAGCGTAGTTAAGGGACATGGATATGGAAGAAAATGTGTCGGGAGGTAGAGCAGATAATTCGGTCTGTATAATCGAAGGGTTGATAGGACCATGAAAGGAGGAAAGTGTATATTGAAATGTAAAATGAAAAGATATTTTTTTTTAATTCGGAGGTTGTGATCTCCGCATTAGGCAGTATTTTCAAGCAGATTTCTAAGAATTCTAAAACAATACCATCGAATAGTCGATCTAAAAGTCGCCAAGTTTGGTCTCGAACAAAATAATTTGCGGAATGACATTGTCATTACACAGCACATATGTGTACGAAAACGTTTCACGGATCGGAGAGAGTGGAGAAAGGAAACGTGTTAAGTAAATGGAGAATCCGGACAAGCAATAAGCTGAAATAGATTGCAATTCCATTCCTTTTTCCATTTGCGATTGTCGGGTATTTCGCATAATCACCAGGCCTTTCAAGGGCGTGGCCTGAGTACCAGTAATAAATTCATTTATTATTACATTTTTAACAATTTTTAATATTGTGAAGAAACTTCAAGAATTAAGATATTAAAAAATAGCAATGTGATCTGAGATTCGCCACCTGAGATTCTGACTTCGTCACCGTTTGACCGATCACCATGAAAGTTGGCACATATATGTATTTTTTTATGAAGAAAGTTTTTATGCTATCCACTTTGTTGTAACTCGCCACTAGATGGCACTGCAACACATTAACTTTTATGGCAGGACAACGTCTGCCGGGTTTTGCTAGTTTATCATAAAGATTATAATGCAGTAATGAATTTTCTTATTATTTCTATTTTCTTTAGTTTTCAAACATATACAACACAATCCTATCCACGGTTAAATACAATAATCTACAATTAAAATTAGTGACTTTTGTTCTATGGTTTTTTTCTGAATTTGATATTTTTATTAAAAAAGAAAGTATTTTTTTTTTATATACTATCGGAATTTGTTACTCTTATATATCCTTTGAGTTTAATTAATAACAGGCCGCCTGCAATTTCTGTTTCCGAACAATTTGATAACGTTTCGTATTATTTCGATTCACAGAGTAGATTACATTTATAGGTGACATAAAATAATGTTAATTTTCTGTGAAAAAAATACTGGATTAATTAGACATAATCATAATACAATCGTCGTTAATAATTAATTTTATTATTTTTATTTAACCCTGTATATCATTCAATCCAGTTTTCTCAAATAAATTAATAAACAAACAATTTTCTATATATGTATAGAAAATAATTTAAAAGCTTCAGTTATAAAGTCGAACAAAAGCCTAAAGTAACCAAAACTTTAATTTTACGCCTTTAGACCCGATTTACAATATAAAACATGTCCGGTGACTTCAAACGCCACTAGGGCCACATAAATTTGGATCATTTAGAAAAATAAAGATAGAAAGAGACGAGGCTATTTTCAACAACGAAACGATATGATTCTATGTTACTTGATAATAATTTTAACCGCACCGCTCGTCAATACGTCGCTGCCATATTGACTAGATGCCATCCCAAGCATTGTCGCAAGACTGGGTAATGCTTACAAGGGAGGGCCCTTTTAGGATTACTTTGGAAAGAACGCTTTTTTCGTGAGTGAGTTTACGACGCATGTCAAACATTGTTTTGAGTGGGTCGACCGATGTAATATAAGTAATTAATGTTCCATTTGCTGTTCCGTCTTCCTTGTACTTGTATCAGCCTATAACGATCCACTGCAGGTTACAGGCCTTCCTTAATAAATAACTGGGGAGTTTCGTGTCATAATGAATCACGCAGGCCCAGTGCGGATTGATGCTCCTATTTTTTTTTTATTTCCTGAGCATTCGTATTTCTTCACAAAGTTTTCCCTTACCATTGAGCTACTGATTTTTTTTAAATCCGTTTATGGATCTCAGTGGTACGTGCCGACACTGCCGACGATTTGAACTCATCATCACACGAATATGAATGGAGTATAGATACTCCTAGACTATCACTGCTCTTAATTTCTTCCTACCTCTACCTCTCCCTTTCTAACTCTATTAAGTTTAAATTTTTTTTTGTTATATTTTTTTCTCATAGAAAAAAGAAAAAAGATGCTAAGTGGATACTGTCGTCCTTAGACATCCGCGATACATATGCCAACATCAGTCCAGAATGTGAAACGTTGGCACGCCCCCAGATGCGCTGACTACCTTTGCAGATTAAGGAATGGGTTGGGAGAAAGGGTTGGTAAAATGGGGAGGGATAGGATTGGATGGGAATGAGCTCTGGCATATCTCACTGTACATTCGGGAAATGGGATAAAGTGGGAAATGCAGTACATTTTAAGGTAGTAATCTGTGAGAGAGGGGTAACGTGGCCAGTGGAGTGGGCCCAGTATCTGTGGGAATGCATCGTCCCCCTACATTTCCGGATGAAATGTTTAGTCAACAAACAACCATATATCATCAGCCTATGTCTCTCCTACGATACGATTAACGACTCTTCTCATCCAACCATCACTGGCAGTTTATTTCAAGTCGTCGATTTACGTTTGTCAATAAGAAAATCCTCTAGAGAATAGTAAGCTTTTTCAATTAAGAGTTTTCGTAGTTTGCTTTTAAATAATGATATTTTTTTTTATATATACTAGTGGGCGGACGAGCAAGCGGTCCCACGTGATGGTAAGTGTTACCGCCGCCCATGGACACCAGCAACACCAGGGGGTATGCGGGCGCGTCGCCGACCTTGCAAAATCCTATTCACAGCTCTTTTGAAGAACCCCATATCGTAGCTTAATGGAAAGACCTCTTGAGGCAGTTCGTCCCACAGCCTACGGGTTCGTGGTATTATTTTCAACTTGTCGGGTAATAATTAAATATTTTAGAGGGCATTCCTATTGCGTTTTGATATTGCTATAACATTCCTATGTTAGTACGCTTATTTTTCTAGAAATCGATTCGTTAAGCGATAAACCGTCTGGTTATAATCTCTAATGTAAACACTGTTTAATGTAATTGTCTGTTCAATTGTTTTAATGTAATGTTTTACAATAAAATAAGTGACTTCAGTTCTAAATTAAAATTACTTTAAACTAAATTAAATTAAAATTACATGAAACAACTATCAAGTTTCTGTTTAAATATAGCCATGCTCTAACATCTAATTTTAAACGTACTAAACTTACACTAAACTTTCTACAATCTGGAAAGTGGGACCGACAATGAGGTCCATTATCTCAGATAATATTTTATATTACTTTAATAAATAATTTTATTTATCTCTTTAAAAAATATTTTAAAAGTATATCGTCAAAACACTTGACCATTTATCATTCGTCCAGATTTCCACAAAGGAAGCCGCGGTTATAAAATGCGAGTACAAAGGAAACCTCAAGCAGGAAGACAATTCATAACGGCCCCACTGTTACACTTGCTGAAATTCTTATTTATAAGTTAAAGTACGCTCACCATTATTTTGTACGAAAGAAGAATTATTCGGTCCAGACAAGTGAACGAATAGCATGAAAAACGTCGCTCGAAATGGCTGGACTTAACAGGCTCCAAAATATATAAGAGTAGAAGAATGAAGCTAATAGACTGTATGAACGAATGAATAAACGGAAAAGTTGGCATGGAACACGAATGTCCATGTGCGACAGTATCCACGTAACACCAGGTGGACTGTATGCTCGTCTGCCGCTTTTTTCTTGTAAACAATGAATGAGCAATGTACAAATCTTTAAAATTTCTATTTGTATATAAATCCCAAAACTCTCCGGTGATTTACTAGGGGAGGCCCTGCTGTGCGACATTATAGGCTCATACAGGTGCGAGTACATATTAATCACCAAACTCATCATATTACATTTTGTGAAACCTACGAAACTTAAATACAAATTTCCAAATATAATTTTCAATTTAAAAATGTACAGCTTGGAAATTGTACACAGATTATTTGGTGAATGTCATTAATTCTATATCTGGAAAGTGATCAATAAAAGCTACCCAACCCGGCTTATGTAAATTTTGGGCAAAAATCCTATATCCGTGGAAACACAGGTTTTTGATAATTATGATAGGTATACTTAGTAATGACATTAGTTATCAGTAATGAGCTTGTTCTTAGTAATGACATATTTATACCCTGATCTCTAGATATTCGTAGAATTCTAACCGTTCATGGTTTGTACCTAGAAAAGAGAAACAGAACTGTTTGAGTTATGTCTTGTATTCGGCCGTGACGTCAGTCAGAAACGTCCAATTTATGTGAACTGAACTTAGGTATCAATTCCATTTAGAATATTAGATAGTTTACAAACCCGCTGATACTTAACTAAATAAAGATATAATACTATTATACACCGAATTTGAGGCTTTGAATAAAAGTAAAACTTTTTTTTATTCAAAATGAGTAATACTGTCAAATGGAAATTGAGACGAATATAAAAATAATTATTAGGTTATCACGAAAAATACAGAAAAATATTTTTGATACTTGAATTCAATGCTCAGTTAGTTTTGTTATTGAATTCAGTTATCAAAATATTTTTTCCTAAAATGTATATAGTTATTATTAGTCACTCTAATCGTACCCATGCGTAGGATTGAGTACATGTAAACTTTTTTTACCCCATCTGATGTCGGTCCTGCGACAAATATGATCTGCCAATTACCGCTTCAGCTAGCTAATTCTGTGAGCTATGTAAATGTCAACGACACTATCCATTTTCAAATTCTACACCAAGCATAGTTCAAACTCTAAATAGTTCAATGAGATGGCCAACAAAAACGATAAGTCTATCTTATCGGTTCTAGAGTTATTATTCTAGACTGCACGTTTGGTCTACCAACGATCTACCAACGTTTGGTCACCCCATCAGACTTTTGTCTGCGAGTCCAGTATAAAGCACAGTAAACATATGTAACCAGTATAGAACATTAATCTTCTTGAAATATTATCGACCGCACTTCCTCTGTATCTTTGCCCTTCCTTTTGTATTTCATATATATTCTATTTAATTGTTATACGACTCGGAGCTTGTTCTTTTTGTATTGGTTTTGTGAAGTGGAGATAACACACTTTAGATATTAAAACTATATTTTGCACAGATTAACGTGAATAGTTAGTTTCATACACTGCACAAATAGAATAATCAAAAGTAAATTAAACAAATGTATTTCATACCACTTTTTAATACACAATCAATGATTTAAACCAAAAAGTTGTGGAAATTGTACAAATACAAAACCCAAAATAGGTCAACCCAAAACCATCACACAATTGTAGTAACTTTGTACTCGAGATACTAAACCATTTATCTATTTATACCGCGTAACATCGGATGTGGTGCGGTCGCTGTTCAAGTGCCCTGTTCGCGCCCCAGGTGCAGTTTCCGTTTTAACAATGTATACCCACTTCTGGTTAACAATCATTTAAAATAAATAGATGGACGAGATATTTCTGAGGTACCCACATAGTCATAGATAGACAAAGCAAGTTCGTGAAATAAAGCGTGTCACGTCACGAGTGATGGGAAACCACTGACCGATGAAATGAAACGTTTCTCTTGACTGTGTTCACCAATTTTGACGAATTCTTACAATTGTTTATAGCACAATTAAACATTTTTGTGTTTTGTAAAAACAAAAAAGAAGCAGCACGAGATGTAGCTTAGCGCCAACTTCGGGCACGCAATGACGGATAGTTAACCTAACGATATCTTTGAATTTTCAAACTGCTGTTAGTGTATCCAATAACAACAGTCTTTATTTTTTTTTTTTTTTTCGCAAGGACTAAATTCTTGTGGCCCTATTGGCCTTTCAAGAGTCACCGGACTTGTAACAACAGTCTGGCAAATGAAACTTGACACAAAAAATACACTGATATCATCATTATAATCAGGAAAAAAGAACGTGCTAATTTATAAATACTTCCTGTTCGAAAACTTGCATAAAACTAAAACTTATATCCGTAGGGAAGCTCCGATGTCTGCAATACAGATCTACTCAGTACACAGGTTGTAACTATGGAACCATTGTTTTCGCTTAAAGATTTTATTATTATTATTATTATGACTGCAAAACGAAATTAAAAATAGACGTATGCTATAGTTTTATGAAACTCTTTAGCGCGTCTATGAAGTCAGTATTAATTATTTATTTTAATAATTTGTTGTATATAAATAACTTGAAATAAATAAAAAAAGAAGTGGGAATGCTGATCAATGTTTTCTCTTGTGCTACTTACATTTTTATAGTACGTTAATTATTATAGATAGTTTTGTAATTACCACTTACGTATCAATAGATATGTTAATATATGTTTTTTGTTCGTAGAATAGATCTCTCCCTGGATACTTGTTTCGGAGATAACGTTGCTGGTTGTACAATTATACTATTTACCGTATTACGTGTTATTAATAGATTAAGTGAAGTTTTATTGTACAATTGTTTGTTATCTATATATTATACATATAATAAAATTGTAACAGGCCGATGTCTGTACATTATAGATATTGAAAAAAAAACTAATATGGTGGGTTTTTATTAGAGCAACAGAAGCCAAAACAACAGTTTTTAGAAATTTTGTCTGTCTGTCTGTCTGTATGTTTGTACACGCATCACGCAAAAACTACTGCATGAAATTGAATGCAGTTTTCATCGATGTATTCCTAGAGGTCTAACTTAAAATACAGGCTCCATTTTACCGCAGGAAAATATCTTATTCCGATTGTTTTAAATTTAATAAATCGAAACGAAGTTAGGGCGGGTCGCTAGTCCTAAATAGAAAAATAGAAAAGTTGCACAAAAGTGTGCTTATCTCCTGCGGAGATTTCGTTCAGCACATCTGGGAAAGTGAAATATAGGTCAAGACAGAAAGGTAGGCGTAGTGCGTACGGAGAATATGTATATTTAATAGTAAATATAAAAATTACAAAATACATTCTGTGGCACTGCTGAAAACTGGAGGCGTTGACACAAATTTACTCTGCTCTAGTTTAAATCTACACATTTCTTGCTCCAAAAACCATAAGTGCACATTTAATATTTTAAAATGTACAGTTCAATTTTACATAACGCTAACGTATTGTTAACAAATGGATTTTGAACTCACTTTGAAGTGTTAAGAAGGAAACGCTGCAGGTTTTGAATGTAAAAGAATTGGATCACGAAAACTGAAATTATTTGGTGAAAGTTGTGGGCATTTTTTCTTTTATTTCTGTACAAACAGTATAATTGTACATATAATTACATAAAAAATATAACTAATTCATATACCAATTAAGCCACAAATTACATAAAAGTTAACAAGTGGAATACTATTATAATATATTATAATCATATATTCATTATGTTTGAAGAAAGGGGTAATATGTATATTCTGTTTTTCCTTACAAAAGTATTAGCATGCAAAATGTCAATGCTAGACAATTTTATATATGTATCCGCCAGCTTCTCCTTTCATGGTTATTGGAAACTTTGTACAGCAATACACTGATGCATCAAATATATCTACTTATATTGATAGATATATATACTTTATTTTACACCAGAACATACAGAGAAATACAAAAATACAAGTAATTAGAAGTAAGATAGGCGACCTTATCGCCAAAGCTATTTCTTCCAGTAAACCTTTTGGTGGTAAGGAGTGCGCTATAAGAAAATAATGTCTCTATATAAACATATAGCTATACATATACATATAGCCCTTGATGAGATAATTTGATTTTGGGGTGCATGGCAAATAGTGCTTTTTGACAAAATACTGCCTTTGTCAAACATACATTTGGTCAAGACTATTCGCCAATGGAGCATTTCGTCAATCCGTTTTTAGTCAAAAGTGCATTTAGTCAAAGTGCTCGAGAGAATGAAATGAAGATTTAGAAGAAATGTTTTTTATCAAGAGAAGGTTATACTTTTTTTTTGTTCTTATTTAATTTAATGAAAAATAAGTGAGTAACAACTTTATTTTATCGAAACGCAATTTTGATTAAAAACCGTTTGACGAAACGCATCTTTGACGAGAAGAGCACTATTGGTCACTCACCCGAAAATCGATAATTCCATTTCGAAAGTAGAATTACTCGTTATTGTCTCCTTCTCGTAAACTGCAAACATTTAGATATAAGCACTCTCAGCTATAAGCACAAAATCACCTTTTTCTCAATGACACTTTATCACTAATAGGTAATATAATATCGTTTTCATCCTCTAATTTTCAACAAACCGGATTATGCGTCCCTATTTTCCTGTCTCTTTAAACGGCTCATCTTAATCCCTTTGAAGGATGAAATCTGTAAATACCCTTTGTCCTTTTCTCCATTTTCGTATACGAATAAATTAAGTCAAGCTCTCTAGACAGGTACGATTACAAAAAAAGACTTTAACGCTATGGTAATAAAAGTGAGAATAGAATGGTTTTATGTGTACACATCCGGCCAAACAAATCACTCGCATGACAGCTCTATTGGCATGGTTGAAGGCCTGTCAATTCATCAAACAATTGATTCCGGTGTGCGTACACGCCCGACCAAAGTAAAATGATAATATCGACTACGTCGCATGTAATTAGGACAGTGGATTAAGAATAATACGTAATACTATAATTTTTGTAATGTGTACTATACATAGCTGGCATAGCGAGCTGAGTTTAAATGCTGGTAACTGCAATACAGTATTAATAATAACTACTACCATATATATAGGGTTAAATAAAAAGTAACTGCACCCTCTTACCACTCGATTTCAATTATTAAAACTAACAATCTTTTTTTTCTTCATATATGGCAATGGTGCAATTAGCACATTCTCCCAGTGTCAAGCTTTCTTCGTAATAAACAATTCCAAAGTCTAAAACGTATTCTAGCCATGTCCAATCCCGTCTAAATAAGTCAAGAGTCGCTCAGTAAGGCGATAGTAGGATTACTGAGGACAGAAGAGGACTCCTTGGAAGCTCACGAAAAACGAAAACATACTTTATTTGATTGTAATAATTGTTATGTAAATGGGATACTCACGATTTATTATTTATTTATTACAGCCGATATTTCGGTCAAGTTACATGAATCGTGGTCGCGAGACCACGGCGAGACTGCCCATGCGAGTGAAGGTGTTGTTGCTATTGACAGACTAATCTGTCTACTCTGCTTTTGTTTTTGTTAATTAAGTTCCTTGCACACTATACTAACAATATCACAACACACAAGCGCCTTTGAAAACGTATCTACTTTTCTGGTTATTCAAAGTTCAATCACTGGGTCCTATGTACGTGTCAACTTAAATCCACCATCGCGACTAAAATTTTGGCATTTATAAATTTCTATTGCGTCTCGCACCAAACGCGGTATGTAATTGCGTTCAGTTGAAATTGCGGTATGTAATTGCTTTTGGTCTGTGTAATTCAATCCACAATGATTAATTTCATGCCGCTGTGTTTTGCTGACTTGTGTGGTTATAATATTATTTTTCATTTGATTATCACAAACACCACGCACGAAAAACGCTTTGAAGCGTAATAAGCTATCACAAAACCAGTATTGAACCACAAAACGCCTAATAAACATTATTTACAATAATCGAACAAAAATTGAACTTCACTTCTCGAGTTCCCGCCAACAAGTCAATTAACAACTTTTGTACTACGACTTTTTTATTAACTTGATATTTTCCCCAAAAAATTTAAATGAAGTCTTTGTTTTGTTACTATGTATTAACTCCGTTCTTTGTTACTCTTGTTGATTTTGCACTCACTATAACCTACTACAAACGGCATCGCCGCACACTCCATAAACAATTCTTATCGAAGTCCTAGTATTTACATAGATTTACATCTATGTAAATCGGTGCGAGTGTACCTACACGGTGCGAGTGAGTCAGTGGTTTGTATAAAAAAGAAAGTGCTAAATTTTAAAACGTCTTTGAATAAAAACTGTTAGTTTTCACGAAAAAAATTCAGTATTAAGAAAGTGCAGATATCTCTTTTAAACCCTGTATACAGCATCTTTTAAACTCTGTATACAGCGTCTTTCAAATCCTGTATACAGCATCTTTTAAACTCTGTATATAGCATCTTTTAAACCCTATATACAGCATCTTTTTTTAATACATAGTCTAAAACTATGTATTAGAGATACATAAATTTGTTCTAAGGAATCATGGCGTCAATTAATTAAAAAATAAATCGAGCGAGTTATTAAAATTTTTGGTGAGAGAAGGTGCACTCTTTAATCCAACAGCCGCTGGGCTCACTCGATTGGCCACAAAACCTTCTCTCACAGAAGATTACCTTGAAATGTCTTGAAATTCCCCACTATTTAGAACAAATGTCTCTATTTCTAATAGTTTCAGAGTTTTCCATATTGATCCGTTTCAAAAAAGACCCCATATACAATATATGATAATTTATCCATTAGCTGATGGTATAGTATACTACCTAACTATACTATGACGCACGTACGACATGACATACGTACAAGAAGATATGAATATAAAAAAACAATATAAACAATATTGAATTGACGCTTTTTCTATATGTTTTCCTATATTTCTTCGTATGCCGCATAACAACACTACGATAAAACAATATCGGATATTTTGTCAAAAGGAGACGATAAGTAGAATATTCTATCGAGAAACAAACTTTGTTAACTTGTTAGAAAAACTCCACTATGACGGCAAAAACATCCACCCTAACCAACTATAAATAATAATGTGTACCTAACACTGTCCCGACGTGTATGTTTTTGCCTGTACGGCATAAATCAACCGAGACTACACCGACATTACAATATAGATGAACAGTAGATACATACTGTCGCAATTTCGAAATTATTCCCATCCCATCCTCGCCTTCCCCATTTTCCCAATCCATTCCTTAATCTGCAAAGGTAGGCAGCGCATCCGCGGGCGTGCCAACGTTTGTGATTCTGAACTGATGTTGCCATGTATCGCGGATGTCTATGGACGACAGTATCCACTTACCATTAGGTGGACTGTATGCTCGTCTGCCGCCTTTATTCTAAATATTAAAAAACACTACCCCATCTCTTCCTGTAGGTATCGTAAAAGGCGACTAAGGGATAACAAAGCCGCTACCACAAGTCCCGAGGAACTACACCACCCTTAAAAGAGTGAACTCACCAATCCGCTTGGCCAGTGTGGCATTTTAAGGCCATACATCCCTCATGTACTGTGCATTCAGAGGCCCATTCCAGCAGTTGACGAAAAGAAAGGGCCGGTTACTGTTACAGCTATGATTCGTGAGATTTTAATGATAATAAACAAGACGCGGACAATGGAGGAAACGTAATTAGAAACGCAGATTAACAGAACGTAAGAACATACGCTTAGAATCAAAATCGGTCAAATCCAAAAAATACATTTTTTTGAATAATAACCATTACAACCTCATTTTTTTCTAATAAATTTCTGTGATCAGTTTTTCTTTTTTTAATTGAATAATCCCAACTTACGAAGTCCTTTTAATGCTAACCTTGCTATAATTACTATTGTATAAATTAACAAATTGGTAGGAAAATTTTGATAAAAAATGAAAAAATGTCGCAAAACTTTCATGTCAACGAATTCAGTATTATGAAAGGTATCCATGATTTCAAGCTTCTCCACAGGGCATGAGTAAAATATTCACAATCCACATCTGTGTGCGTGACTCTGATCTCACGCGTGTGTGAAGTTGACTTACCGTTCTAACACAACTATACTGCCAGCCACTAATTTATGTCGAACTCAGATAAATTCTATTACCACTTGCTCGCTGTTTGTTACGAGCTAATCGAATGAAAGGAAGATTGATCGTGAGCTCGCTTCCCACGTATTTGGTGTTCGGTTATTTGTGGCCGGTAGTGTACAAATGTATATTAATTGTGTTGTCTTGATTAGGCAGTGTTGTTGGCTGTTTGTTACTTTTCCGTAGGAGTTGACTTACTCATTACCTTTTATTGCGTAAATTAGAAAGTTATAGTTATCGAGTGGCTTAGAAAAGATTTAACCTTTCGAGACATACATTTTTTATTCGTTGTTCTTATTACTTTTATTCACACCCACGGGAAAGGATAGAGTGCTGCTATTCTATAGCCGGCCGACACCACACGGATATATAAAATGTACCATACCGTACCATCAACCTATGTCTCTCCACTTCTGGATAAAGCCTTCTCTCGCGGCTCACCACCATACTCGATCCTGGGCTCTTGTTATCCGAACTTCTTTAAGTTGTCGGTCCACGTGGCCGGAGTGCGTCCCACACTGCGCTTCCCGGGACGTGGCCTCCATTGTATAAAATGTACATGTAAAGACATATAAACAATCTCTTATGGCATTCCTAGTAAAAAGCGTGTAGAATTATCTAATGAATCTGGCACTTATAATCTTGAAAAACACTAAAATTCTCAGCGACTAAAGGTGGACCGTAATCATCATATTTTTTCTTCGAAATTAATTCGTAACTGTTGTCTGTCCACGACAGACCTGCTTTTTATGAATTCTTAATCCGTTGTCGCTGAAAATCCCCGAATAACAGGGTTTTTAAAGGTTTATGTAGGGCAGCTGGTCCACATGGAAGTAAGAAAGGAATATTTCTACAAAAAATATGACACGTGTGATTTTTTGGTGACGGTGTAGGGATGATCGAGTAGCCGCTATGGTTTTGCGTGTTCTCTCGACTATGTGAAATAAAAGATGGTATCGACACCGAATAATTATATTATTGGCACTAAATAGATGTTTACAATTTCGCGGCCCGGAGGGTACTGGCTTGACCTCGAATCTAAGTCAGTTATAACGCAGTTCAATCTAGGTCACTGTATCGCTACAACATACTAGCTGGTGCCCGCGATTTCATTCACTTGAACCGTAGTGATTCCCGTGGCAACCCTATAACGGATCGGAATAAAATATAACCTAAAATATAACCCAGGTCATAAGCCATAGTTACGCCAAGGTTTATTAAATTCTGTTCAATGGCTTTTACGTGATGCGCGATTAGACAGACAGAGAGAAATTCTAAAAATGACTATTCTGGATTCTACATCGTTCGTAGAGTACACTGCAACGATTTTTTTCAAAAATTGTTTCATGTGCTGACACGGCTCTGTTATATTATTATATATGTATAAATACAGGGTTAAATATATAAATGTAAATAATATATTTATTTAAATATACATTTACTTTAAATACCGCTACCCTCTTAACACTGTTTTTTTTTGTGTTAACTAACAACTTCCGTTCTACGACTACATCAAGATTTTTTTTTCTACACAAACTATTCACTCACTCACACCGCGTAGATAGTTACAATATTTAACTGTTGGCCCACTAACCTGTATTCTTAATTTGGCAGCATTGTGCAATGACATTATTGTACAATTATTTTATTGTAAGTTTAAAACTAACTGAAAATTATTTCACAACATGAAACCTTTTATTTCTTGCATTATGCCGAGTCAGTTACCCATTGCCTGATGCAGTGAAATACATTTTCTTTTTGACTTTTTTGTATTTTTAGTAAGACTTGTTACTAATAAACAGTTTTCTTTTTTTAGTTTCTATTTTCATCATCAATGTTAAATAAATAAAATAACGCTACATTCAATGGCCCACACTAGGATTCCGAACGTCGTGGGTCCAGAGACACATACAAAGGCGAAAACAACACGTGCAACACCCGAACAAATACCTGTCTTGAAACAAATGATTGCCCGACTGGGAATGGAACTTGGGACCTATTGCACAGCAGGCTGGGGCACTACTAGGGTTATTTTTCGTAACTTTGCCATTCAAGGTGAAACCAAAGCAGGCCTTTAATACAGAAAATATAAAGTCTAGTTGCCGCATCTAAACACCTGTGCTTCTTCACACATCCCCGTATACAGAATTAGGAAGTATGACGGACGGACGGCCGGATGGAATAATCCGTGCGCACTGTTTACAAATGAATCCTTGGACTTGTTTGTTACAAAGATGTAACTGTATTTATTGTATGGAATACAAATGGTAAGTTCCAGTTCCTTCTGATGGTAAATTTGAATGTGTTTTTCGCTATTCACAGTACGTAGCGCATGTATTTTTTTTATTATAAGAAGGTGGACTGGTGGTAAGTGGATACTACCCGTTTACATCCGCCAAAACATGCTGATATCGGCCTAGAATAACAAATGCTGGCACGCACTCGGATGCGCTGCTTGTCTTTGGAGATTTAGGAATGGATTTGGCGACAGGGTTGTAAATAGATAGACAAGAATCTTTATACGAGGAATTTTTTTTTTTTAAAAATATTCACACCTTACAGTATTCTACGTGTAGTGTCTTTCAAGTTGGGATATACCGGAACTATCGTTCAGGTATATCCCAATGTCCCATACACACACACATATCCCAATATCCCACGCACACACATATCCCAACGTTCCTTCCACTTCGAGAAGCAGCTCTGAAGTGCTGTTTTTGAAATACCTTTTGGAGCGTCCGGCGATATTTCTTTGATGGGCTTTATGGTCTCAAATCGCTGTCCTTTTAAGGGAAATTTTAATTTCGTAAATAAAAAAAGAGTCAATGGGAGATGTAGGAATGAAACAAGGGCTAGGTCGGGTGAGTATGGTGGGAAGGGGATGACATACATCGAATTTTTTGCATAAAACTTCCGAATTAACAGCGAAGCGGGCGATGGATTTTTCAGTTAGAATGTTGTGACATAAACCCACTGACATTCTAATCTCTTCTGCTATCCCGCGAACTGCTAATCGTCGATTTGACCTCACCAAAATCGTTGCCTTCAGCAATGTGTCTGTTGATCGTCAATGATTCTGTTGTGGTTCCTGGGACGAACATCGTCATCAGTAGATTCTCAACCACTTTTAAAACAAGTGAACCACTCTTAACATTGTGTGTGGCTCAAAGAGTATTTGCTGTAAGCCCCTTGAATCATTTTGTGAGTTTCAATAAAATTTTTAGCGTGTTTAACACAAAATCTCGCTGCAACTTTTTGTTCATATAAATCACTCATCGGAAAATCGCAGAAGGCACTTAACAACCCCTGCTTAGGACGAACGTTACGTTAAGTTAGACGAACGTGGTAGCATCCTATGCTCTTCAGTGTTACCAATACACGATCATTTCGCGTCATTACGCGGGTAGTGAATACCAACTTTTTTTACATATATGGCAAAGGTACAATTAGCACGTTCTGCCCGTATAAAGTATTCTTCGGTATAAACAATATCAACAAGTCTGAAACGTATCCTATCAATGTTCAGTCCCGTCGAAGTAGGTCACAAGTCGGTCAGTAAAGTGATAGTTTCCTGAGGACAGAAGAAGACTCCTTGGAAGCACACGAAAAATGCAATTCCATGCTTTTATTTGATTATCATAAACATTACGCACAAAAAAACTCTTTGAAGTTTAATAAACTATCACCATTAAACCACAAAAAGCACAAATTCATCTGTTTTGTCATAAGTCAAAGATAAACTCAACTTTGTTTCTCGAGTTACCGCGAAAAAGTCCAATTCAAACTTGATAATGTAAAACACTTTAAAAATCGACTGAATAATTATCCAAAATGGAGTCACTAATCGCAAAAATTACCACAAATTTATCTCACTTGTACTTTTTATTTGCACTTTTACCTGTAAGTGGGAGAACAATTATAATGTAACCACTACTTGTTGATATGTATATTTAATTGTTTATTGCTGCATCTGTTGGTTATCCCAATAAAATAAATAAATTTCCCGACTTGGTTCCACGTAAAATTCTCATCCATTCGCTAAGCATCCCTGTGTCCAGGGTTTACAGTTTTCCACGAGGACCTCTTTTATTATTATGGAGCTCTCGTATTGTTTGACATGATTTAATTTCGAATAACCAACAAGTCTTTTTTTTTTTTTGGGGAAAAGGCTTTGATTTGCAATTTCATCCCGCTTTGTTTCGTTGTAGCGACATTTCCGCATTTATTTCTTGAAACGTAATTGATGTGGTTTTGCTATATTTGGTACGAGCTGGATTTTTTTGCCTTTTTTTAGAATTGTACGCTTGGTATTATGATTCAACAAATAAGATCGCTAAATTAACCACCACCTAGGAAGTACAATTAAATTAAATTACGTACTAATTTATATAGTAACTAGCTGTGCCCGGCCACGCGTTGCTGTGGCTGCCCAACAGATGGCGCTAAGGGTGGACAACCCTTATCACTAAGGGGTATGAAAAATAGATGTTGGCCGATTCTCAGACCTACTCAATATGCTCACAAAATTTCATGAGAATCGGTCAAGCCGTTTCGGAGGAGTACGGGAACGAACATTGTGACACGAGAATTTTATATATATAGAGATGTTAAAAAAACTACCCATATCAGAGATCCGAGTGCTTTCACGTAGCTACTTAATTTTAGGAACTGCGCAGATTAGTAGAAACTACGTATAGTTTGTGCCATTTAGCATGGCAATAGCGAGCATTCACACCTATTTTTTAGTAAAATACATTAGCACATTTTAGCACGCGAGTACAAAAATCGGGGTGAAAGTCGAGGCAATGACCGCTATTACCATGCACGGTATAGATGACACGGAGTACAGAACTCTAATGCGTAAACTAACAAGCTCGCCTACGTAGTACGCAGCCACGTAGAATCGTAGCGCACCACAGTACACATAGACTTGTAGTACTTGTGCTACGAGTCTACAAACTCTACAAACGCTGCTACGCATGTGCTACGCGTCTATAAACGCTGCTACGCTCATGTGCTGCGAGTCTGCAAACTCTACAAACCCTGCTACGAATGTGCTATGAGTCTACAAACTCTACAAACGCTGCTACGCATGTGCTATGAGTCTACAAACTCTACAAACACTGCTACGCATGTGCTACGAGTCTGCAAACTCTACAAACGCTGCTACGAATGTGCTATGAGTCTACAAACTCTACAAACGCTGCTACGCATGTGCTATGAGTCTACAAACTCTACGAACACTGCTACGCATGTGCTACGGGTCTGGAAACTCTACAAACGCTGCTACGAATGTGCTATGAGTCTACAAACTCTACAAACGCTGCTACGCGCATGTGCTACGAGTCTGCAAACGCTGCGCTGCGCCCTGGTACGAATTCATTACTGCATCATATGTATAATGCGAACCAAAAATGTAAGTAACATCTCGCTTAAAATTCCTGAACAGATTTTGTTTAAATTGTAAGTATTTTAAAATTACTTAGGATATCTATTACTCGTATTTTGTTATATGTGATTATACATTAGTGCAAACGATTATCTTCTTTAATGGGTGATCAATCCAAAGATAATTATTAATAACTTGCTGTGCCCGCGACTTCGCACGAGTGGAATTTTAGTTTTAAACTCTAAATTGGGACATCGTTTTTCCCATCAGCCGATTTCGATATAACAAAGCCTACTCGAAGCGCCAAGCTAAGTGTTTGGAATCCAACCTACGTGGTTTTTATATATAAGCCATAGTGCCTGCCAGCATTTTGGCAGGTGACGTTTTCGGCGGTCTTGTCAAAAAGTAAAGCGTCTTCTTTTAAAACTAATGTATTTTTTATTACCAAAATTATACCCAGTCCCCCTAAACTAAGCTACATGGGGGTACATGGTCCTCTCACCCCGGATTTAATTACCAGTAAATTGAGCAAGAAGTTTCCTTATCATTTGAAGCCGTGGAGCGCAAATAAATGCAACGGGACTGCGCGTCAAAAAGAGTGGTCGATCGAGTTCAAACTACATTAGTGAAAATCCTATGTAAAAAAAAAATGTATTTAATTTGACACTCTAATCTAATCTAATCTAGCCCAACACTCTAATCAGGTATAATTAGGTATAAATACGACATTATTATAAGGTTAGTGACATTATAACTACTAAATTTATGTGATTTTGTAATTTTTGTGGATGACGGGTAGGTGCCATTGTTTCTTTGTTTAGCGCAGTGTTAGATAAATTCTGTTTGCCTAGTTAATCAAAATTTATGTTTATTTTGTGCCATTGATTAATATGAGCCAAATAATTTGATTAACATTCAATTCAAACCAATTTATCATTAGTTTTTCAACATTGCGCACAAGGTTTCATTATTTTAAAAAGTAGGTACTTTACTCCGTCCCACGTAATCGTTAAGTAGTTAATTTAGTTAATGTTAATTTGTTACCAATTTGCCTTATGAAACTCATTAAATTGTCAAGCAAAATCAGATGTAGAAGTTTTCGTTTTGTTTTTATCAGTTTAAAGTAAATAGGCACGCTCAATCTGAGTTACCTACCTACCCATTGTATTTTGAGAATAGGTATCTCGATGTTATTTCATTTGCAGTTTTTACGTACTTTGTGTAAGTACCTAAGTAAACACGTTACCTGTATCAATTCTAGGTCTACCGTGCCAGTCTCCCAGAATGACTGATAAAGATAAAGAGGAAAAGGAATTGATTAAAAAGCGTGGAAGTATCAAAGGTCGCATCACTGCTTTCGCAAATCATTTGACGACTTTGGACGCATCCTCGCTTAGTTCCTCGCAGGCCAGGGAGTTACAATTGCGTATCGGTAAGATCGAATCTTTATATGACCAATACGATGAGGTACAGTTAAAACTCGAGTGTAGCACTGATAACAGTGACCAGCAGAACGGTGAACGAACTGAATTTGAAAGACGTTACTATCGGTTACTTGCCGATGCTCATGCAATGTTAGACGCGTTTAGAAAGGATCAGGATAAGGTAAAAAGTACTTCAAGTTTATGTTCTAATCATAATCTTGTTAAGTTGCCTACTATTCAGCTGCCGAAATTTGGAGGTTCATACGAAACTTGGTTGGAGTTTCATGACACCTTCTCAAGTTTAATTGATAACAATGACCAGATAGATGAAATTAACAAGTTCCATTACTTGAGAGCGTCATTGGAAGGTTCAGCTGCTGTCGTAATCCAATCCATTGAGTTTTCTGCGAGGAATTATTCGGTAGCATGGAAGCTCTTGTGTGAGCGGTTCGATAATAAACGCTTGTTGATACAAAACCATGTTGCAGCATTATTCAACATGGAGCCGGTCACAAGAGAGTCGTCAGTTATTCTAAAGCGCGTAATGGATCAACTGAATAAGAATTTGCGTGCTTTGGAATCATTGGGAGAACCAATTGAGCACTGGGACATTCTTTTGATTTACATTGTCACGCAGAAATTAGACTCAAAAACATTTCGTGAATGGGAGGAACATAAAGGTACTTTATCTAAAGATAAGCCGATTGGTCTCGATGCCTTTCTTGAGTTTATGCGTAATCGTGCAGATTTGATTGAGACGATTGAATTGTGGCAAAATAATGCGACAAGTAGCAAAAATGCGACTAAAATAAAGGCTATGGTTTCTTATCAAAGCAGTAATAATAAAAATAGTTCGACTTCATCGTCAATGAAACCATGCCCTAGCTGTAATGATGATCATTACTTAAATAACTGTCCGAAGTTTCTCGCTTTAAGTAGTGATGCGCGATACAAGTTATTGCCTACTTATAAGATATGTTTTAATTGCTTCCGTAGTGGACATTATGCAAATTCGTGTAAAAGGCCTGGTTGTAAGCTGTGCAAGCGTAAACACCACACACTCATTCACGTCAACGAGTTCAATGCAAGCGCGACGAGACAGGTGTCTACGCCTACACCTATAGCCGCTAAAGCTGACTGCGATAACAGCAGTCGCACTAATAATTCGATGCCTATTGTCTCGAATCCTCAGAATTTGAGCGTCGCACTTACGGGGAGCATTACCACTACATGCGAGACATCTGGTCAGTGTGATGTTTTATTGTCCACTGCGTTAGTTAAAATGCATGATAGCGATAATCGCGAGGTCATTGCCCGTGCGATCCTGGATAGCGGTAGTACTTCGTGTCTAATGACCGAACGGTTGCATAAACAATTAAACTTGCCAGCTGATCGCACTGATAGGACCGTCGTAGGTATAAATAATAAAACATCGAGCATAAGTCAAATGTGTCGCTTGCTCATCAAGTCGTTATGTGAAAGGTTCTCAACTTATCTAAGTTGTTTTATTCTGCCGTCGATTACTGATAACGTTCCTGGGTGTCAGATCGATGTTAGGAATTTAAACATTCCATCAAATATTTGTTTTTTTTTTTTTTTTTTGAGGTGACAAATCAAGGAAAATCCTCATGGACACCTGGGAATGGGGGCCCCAGGTAGTGCCGGACTCTTACCGGCTAAAAACCTTGATTTGCCATTTCCTGTAAACCTCTAACATAGATCAGAGTCTGTGTCTGCCTTATTTAACTTATTTTCACTTCAATGTTTGTTTCGTTGCAATTTTCTTTATATTTAGTTACATTCTATTTTTATTTCTATATATTAGTGTTGCAATCTTTTCTGTCTTGTTTAGGTAGCCGTTTAGTTTATTTGTATTGTCACTTTATTTGTTGTACCGTTTTTTATGTTTACCTCTATTCAAAACTTATTCCAAATTTCATTCTTCTATTCATCGTCATTTCCTTATTTATATATTTCTATATATTAACATATACTGTCAAACTTAATATCTATGTCTTGTTCTTATTTCAGTATATTTTACGATTCTTTCTATCAGCTAGCAGCTCCGTCTCCATGTCATGGCTTTCATATTATTATATATTATGTCTGTTTAAAACTTATTCTATATTTTCTTATATTATGTATTGCACTATTTTTATTATATTATCACATATGTTTCACTTATTCTATGTATTACTCACGTATGTTTCGTCGTAACCCCATTTGTGTGTTTTACATACATTCGTATTTAGTCTTAAGTTAAAAATTCCTTTTGTGTGTCGCTCCTCTTTCATGTTCTTTCTATTCTCTTACTTTCAATGTACTAAACATCCCCAGCCACCCCCAAATAGAACTTCCGCTCCGTGCGGCACTGCAGCAATTGCGACTTCTGGCTTTGTCTCTTCCTTTTGTTAGCTAGTTTTAGGGCCGCTGCGGCACTTCGAAATCATCAATGTTGTTTCTTGGTTCTAAAATGTTCCTCTTCGGCTGTAATTGGTCAAGTTTCATTATAAAGCTGGACTCAATTTGCTTTCTTGGTGTTTTGAGATTTCTTCGTTTAAGTCGTTTCTTTTCCTATGAAATAGAACGCGATTTAATTTCTTGCCTTTTATTACAAGAATTGTGCCGCGGCGGTCCAAGCTTGTGAGGCTCTCGCACTGCGCACTAGTAATAGGCCACGGCTGATCTGGCCAGTGTGTCCCACTTCTTCCGCACCGGACATTCGGTGCTGAAGGCATTATGATCCTGACGGTCCATTTTTGCCTTCGCACAATTCCGGCACGAAGGTTTCTCAGCCGCGTGCCATCCCGCGCATTGAAATTTCAAGTGCGGGCCTCCGCAGTGGCTACATAGGTCCTCAGCCTCCACGCAGAAGCGCTTGCTGTGGCCGTATCCAAGGCAGCGGGAACACTGCACCAGGGGGGATTGGTCCTCGACCCTTACACGTTGCAGGTCGATGTGTCGACGGCGTTTGGAGCGACTCTATATATTTGTTTAGCGGACACTCAGTTTTATTCGCCCTCCGCCGTTGATTTAATCATCGGCGCTGATATTTTTTGGGACATATTAGGTTCGCGGAATATTAACTTGGGAGATGGAAAGCCGATACTTTATGAAACTAGACTAGGTTGGATAGTTTCCGGTCCAGTATGTAGCGGCCGCGTATCTACTTTGCCACAAATTAAATGTAATTTTACCAAAGTTAATTCTATGACTTCCCAATGTCCTGATGATGACATTCAAAACCAGTTAATGCGTTTTTGGCAGCTTGAAGAAGTTAGCCCTCAGTCATCTCATTATTTTCCAGAGGAGAAGCAATGTGTAGAACATTTTGTAAAAAATACAACTCGCCTCGCAGACGGCCGTTTCTGCGTTAGGATCCCATTAAAACAAACACCAAGCGTGTTAGGTGATTCTTATCAGCGAGCTAAGCATTGTTTGTTATCTTTAGAGTACAGTACTAAAAGGTAATGATTCATTTAGTAAAATGTATAAGGATTTTTTGACCGAATATGAATCATTAGATCATATGACAGAGTGCGAACCGATTACTTCGGTGCCTCATTTTTTCATCCCACATCATGGCGTCCTTCGTGAGAGCAGTACGACGACCAAGCTACGGGTCGTGTTTAATGCAAGTAGTTCTACTTCTTCGGGAATCTCATTCAAACAGATTCAAATAATTGGACCCACGGTTCAGGATGACCTACTGTCGATACTTTTACGATTTAAGCAGCTTATATACGTGATAGTTGCAATTATCGGAAATGTATAGATAAAACTGGCAGATGTACTTGGAGACACGTTCTGACTGACGAGAATCCTGCGGATCTGATATCGCGCGGCGTCAATGTTAACTCGCTTCAGTCTCCTAATTTATGGTGGCATGGTCCAGATTATTTGAAACGCGATCCCGCGCACTGGCCTGCAACTCCAAGTACAGCAAAAAGTTGCCTGAAACTAGAAATGAAGTTTCATTACATGTAACTTCGACTCCAAGCAAACTTATAGACTTCAGTCGCTTCTCAAATCTGTCTAGACTTCAGCGGACCGTAGCCTATGTACTTAGGTTCGTGAATATTTTAAAGAAGGAGACTAAACACGATACTAATTATTTAAATACTGACGAATTAGATGATGCTTTAATTTTAATTCTGAGACATTCGCAGCTTCAATCGTTCCCTAAACATAATATATTGATTAAAAAAAAAAAGATTTGCCTAGTAAAAGCTCACTGATTAAATTTAATGTTTATTTAGATGAAAATAATTTAATTTGCTTTGGAGGTCGATTAGATAATTCTAATTTTTCGTTTGAAAAAAAGCACCCTATTATTTTACAGTCCACACATCAAGTTACGAAGTTATTGTTCGAGTTTGAACACAAAAGATTAATGCATGCCGGCCCTCAACTTTTATTGGCTACAATTAGAGAAACTTATTGGCCTATAGGTGGTCGCAATTTAGCGAGAAAATGCTTCCGTCAATGCGTGCGTTGCAATCGCATGAAGGGTAAAGTATTTAACCCGCAGATGGGTAATTTACCAAAGCAGCGACTTCAACCAGGTGGATACCCATTCGAAAGTGTAGGCGTGGACTACGCAGGCCCAGTAGCTGTCGCTAGTTGCACCGGTCGCGGTTGTAGACTTATCAAGTACTATATAGTTATTTTCGTGTGTTTCACAACCAAAGCGGTACACCTGGAGTTAGTGGGTGACTTAACAAGCAATAATTACCTACTAGCATTACGTAGATTTATGTCACGCAGGGGAAAACCCTCGCATATTTTTTCAGATAACGGTACCTCATTCCTTGGCGCATGTAATGACATTTCGAAGTTTTTAAAAAGTAATTGTGACTCTCTGGCTGCTAATTCAGCCCAGGATAGCGTAAAATTTCATTTTATACCCGCGTATAGTCCAAATTTTGCGGGACTCTGGGAGGCAGGTGTTAAGTTGACCAAATATCATTTAAATAGAGTGCTGAGAAATTGTAATTTAACGTTCGAGTAGCTAACTACAACGTTGGTGCAAATCGAGGCGATACTGAACTCTCGGCCACTCTCTCCGTTGTCGTCGGATCCAGAAGACTTGACGCCTCTCACACCTGGTCATTTTCTCATCGGTCGCCCTCTCACTGCCCTGCCTGAACGGAACTTTGAAGACCATTCAGTTAACAGGTTGACACGCTTCCAGCGCATCGCGCAGATACGCCAACACTTTTGGACACGATGGAGTAAGGAGTATGTAGCTGAACTCCAACAGCGAGTAAAATGGCGAAATAGCAAGTACTCCCTCAAGAATAATACTCTGGTCCTGTTGAAAGAAGACGGTATTCCACCCCTGAAATGGAAGCTTGGACGTGTCGTAGCTGTGATTCCAGGTCTCACTGATGGTATATGCCGCGTTGCGGATATTAGAACCGGCAAGGGCGTTGTGCGGCGAAGCTTCAGCAAGATTGTTCCGCTGCTGCCAGAAGAGGAAGTCTCCCGTTGAAAGACGAGCTTTCAACGCGCGGGGGCATGTTTGGAATCCAACCTACGTGGTTTTTATATATAAGCCATAGTGCCTGCCAGCATTTTGGCAGGTGACGTTTTCGGCGGTCTTGTCAAAAAGTAAAGCGTCTTCTTATAAAACTAATGTATTTTTTATTACCAAAATTATACCCAGTCCCCCTAAACTAAGCTTTATTAACCTGTGGAAACTTTATGAAAATCCGTTCAGTAGTTTTGGAGATTAGCGTGTTCGAAACAGATAAACAGACAGATAGACAAAAAAAATTTTTAAATCGTCTTTTTGTATTCGTACTCTTCCTTCATCGCGCCTCTAATCAGTTTTTGGTAAATATATTCAATGTACAGACACGCTGTTTCTACGGTTTTATTATATGTATAAATGAGGTCAACTATAATCTAACCTTGCAAAAACTTATTACAAAACTGGCCTACAGATATTTTCTCTTTTTATTATAATGCCTATAAAAAGTACGTACAATATAAAATGCCAATTTTTAGAATTTCGTTCCGAAAAGATTTGAGTTAAATCCCATTGGGATTGTATTTCCGCTTCTGTCACAGACTTTTAATTTATAGACGAAATGAGTTATAAACTGAAATCTTTTTGGTTATATATTAGGTAGTCAGATAAGTTCGCGGTTTTTTATAGTGAAAATAATAAAGACTTTTTGTATTACATAAATATTTATTGAACGGAATATTTTCCATTTCTTTCGCCATTTTTTGCCAGAGCCATTATCCTATCGCTATAAAATTTTTGGAGTTTCTGAGCGAAAAACTGATTTAAATGGTTTATACAAGCTTCTCTTGAATGTAATTTTACTGCATTTAGAGAATTTCGTAAAGAGCGGAATAAATGATTATCCGAAGGTGGTATGTCTGGACTGTGTGGATTAGAACTTCCCAATCAAGGTCCATCAATTTTTCTTTAGTCATCAAAGATGTATGCGGTCGAGCCTTGTCGTAATGGCTACACCCTTTCTATTCATTGATTCTGGGCGGTTTTCTTCAAGTGCTTGTTTGACTTTTACTAATTGCTGACAGTAGTCATCAGAATTAATAGTTTGGTCATGTGGCAAAAGCTCGTAATACACGGTGCCTTTCCAGTCCCATCATACACATAATAAGGTACCTGGGTCGAATATGGCCACCTTAAGGTTTGACATCAGTTATCTCGCACTGTTTTAAATTTGAGGTTACCAATCCCTTTTTATTTCGTAGTGTATCTGTCTAGGTAATATATTGTAGGTACAAAGAAAACAATGTGTCTTAAATAATTCATTTTTAAAAACTGGGAAATTGGCCATATTTTCGATAGTGTAGTTAAATATGGCCACGTAGTGGCCATATTAACGATATGAATTAAACACATAGGTAATTTCTATTTCTAAGTAGTTTTGGTATTTTAAATAAAATAAATTTCTAGAATCTGAAACTCGTATAATTTGAACAAATGAAATACTTAAAGGAAATTACCAAAAACATAATACTAAAGCAAAAATCAACTTCAAACACAAAATATTTTTTAGTTTAACATTAATAATTAGAAATTAATAATGGCACATTCTGAGATCAACATCAAATAAACTTAATTATTTTTGGCAGGTACTTAAAACTAAGAATTAACTTATTACGTACTTAGACAAACAGCCTGAATTTATTTTGTCTTCACTCACATTTAACACAAATGAAGTTTTCTTTGTCTTTGGAAGTAAGCCCAACACATTCTTCGTGGACGTATGATGCACATTTGATACAAAGCCTCATGTCGGCGACTTTGTCTTCATCGCAAACAAAACAATACCAACTTTCAGTATGAGTAGTATGCTTGCCCTTTCCGCGTCCCTTACCCTTGTTTGGAACAATCAGATTCTTTTTCTTCTGTTTTTTTGAATGATTAGTTTTGAATTGTCCGGGCGTATTCCTCTTATTAGCGAAGGTTGTGTTGGTTAACTCTAGGGCTAGACTATTGACGGCCTTTTTTCTCGGAACAGTTGCTGGACTTGATGCCTTCTCTGGAGTTGGCAGGATTTCATGAATAGAAGAATTGAGCTTATCAGTAACTGGGTTTGATTGGCTTGGAACGTTGGGTTCAATTCTTTGGCGAAGATTCTCCAAGGGAATATCATCTTCACTGTCATACAAATTATGTGGTTCAACCGGTGCATTATCAGCGGATTCATTTAAATTGGCGCAAGCATTTGGAGGGTTAGTTGACGGATTCTTTACAGCGGATTCATTTATATTGGTGCAACCGTTTGGCTGGTGAGACGGTGACGAATTTTCTTCAGTGCATTCATTAGAAGCTGTAGGAGAAAGGCGATGAGTTGGAATGCTTGGCGCATATGCTTCTTCGGGAATTCTCGTGGGATCTAACGGATATATCCCCGTAGCCTCGAACCCCGCTTTGATATTTGCCGGAGTTAAAGCTTTGTCCCAAACTTTGGAGAAAATTGCTCCAAATCTCTGTTTGGTGATTCTTCTATCCTGATGCTGCGACCAGTATTTCAATATTTCTTCATCCCAGTAGTATTCAAAGGCTCTGAAAACCGATTTGTCCATAGGTTGTAATTCATGAGTTGTGTTACTCGGCAGGCAGAAAAGCTTAATCTCAAATTTGTCCGCAACATCTACAATGGAATCATCCAAATGGCATTTAGCACCATCAAATATTAGAATACACGGTCCAGGGAGCTTATATTCAACAAAATGGTGAATCCAGTTGACAAAAGCGTCCACGGTCATACTGCCTTTGGGAGTCATTTGGCCAACTGCGCCTGTTGGTATTGAGTCTAACCACTCTGGTTTCATTCTTTTACCCTTGAATAAAATCATTGGAGGGACTGCGTAGCCAACAGCATTGCCACATGAGACAACAGTGACATTCTCAGCGTGGTCAGGGGCCACTAGGTGTACTCTCTTTGTACCGCATTCTGCTAAAACTTCAGGTGTCTTGTGTAGCTTAAGCTGACAACCTTTCTCGTCAATATTATAAATCCGTTCTGGTTTATACATGAAATCATTGTCTTCCATCACCTTTCTCAGTTTCGTGAAATAGTCTGAAACCACAGCTTTGTTTAGCTTTTGAGCCCTAGCTGGATTCAGATTTTGGGCTTTCCGTCTCCGGATATTCTTGTACCTTTTCAAAAAACCTCTTAGCCAATCTCTTCCAATCAAAGCGTTATTGCATTTAACAATATTCTTTGCCTCACAATACTTCTTGACACACATGCGAAGTACACGTGGAGTCAAAGGATATCCGACATCGCTTAGTCGTATGATATGAGATGCTAACTCTTTTTCTTCCTGAGTACTAAGAAGTGGTTTTCTTCCCAACTTTGATTTATTGTCCTTTTTGTTTGTCAAATATCGTCGGAGCGTTCGTCTGGGAACGTTATAATATTTGGATGCTGTTAAAACCTTCATTTCACCACTATTAACAGCTGATATCGCTGATTTCATGTTAGCTTCACTCCAAGTACCTCGTATTTCTTTGGATTTGTAACGTGGCGCCATGACTAAAACCAAATTAAATAATAATTAAAAAAAAACAAAAATAAATAAATTAAACTAAAATAAAAATTAAATTAAACATCTAAAAATTTCATAAGGAAAATATGGCCACTTGGTGGCCTTAGTTTCAGCCACCTGTTCATATTGTTAAATTTACCATAACCTAAGATATTAAAAGAAAAGCTAGAAAATATGTATGGGTGTGTCATTAACGGTTACTAATAACTAAAATACAACGAATATTTTACAGTAAAATCTAATTATAATACGAGAAATTCATAAAAACTTACGATTGAAAATTTCTAACTGTGACGCGACGTTTCCTTTGAACTGACATTGGCGGACTGGCGGAAGCGCGGGGCGGTTGGCAACTACGCCGCTCCATCAACACGTACACTTACTGTTGTCGACCCACCGGTATTTTTTTAAGGAAAGGGGTGTGGCCATATTTTTCGGCTGGCCATATTCGACCCAGGTACCTTATAACTTTATTCAGAGCGAGGCCTGACTTTGGGACAATTTGTGATGGCTCAAAAAGATAGTTTTCGAACATTGTTATAGTAGATGATCCATTTCTTATCGCATGTTACCAATATCTTCAGAGATGGATCGATTTCATTTCGTTTTAGCAACATGTCGCATGTAGAAATTATATTCAACAAGTCTCTGTCATTTAAATCATGCGGCATCCAAAATTCTAGCTTTTTTTACAAAATTCAGTTTATGCAGGTGATCCAAAACTATTAAGTGATGAATGCTAAGCTCTTCATCAATGTGATGATTGCTTATGTGTCGATCTGCTTCAATTTTTTCAATGATAACATCAACATTTACCTTAGTAGGATGACCACAGCGAGGAACATCATTCACATCAAAATTTCCAGACCTGAATGGACTGAACCATTTTCTGCGGTAGTTTTAGATAAGGCATTTTCTCCATAAACACCACTAATCTATTTTCGAGTACTAGAAGCATTCATACCCTTGTCGAAAAAAAAATGTAAAACATATCTTATTTTCTCTTAATTAACTTACATTTTAAAATTGTTAAAAAATATGAAAAGGTAACTTTTAACCTGTAATTACAATTTGCCATTTACAAAAAGACAGTTGTCAAACGGTATATCTCTTTCCCGCCAGTGATCAATGTTGCCAGAAAGAAAACACGCTAAAGACATACGTTCGAAAAGACCCTTTTCCGACTACCTATTATATTATTTTAGTCTCAGTCACGTGGGAATATTATAATTTTGATATCATTATTCATAAGGGCTGCGGGGGGGCTGCGGGGGGAGGCTGCGGGGGGGGGGTCTCCGATACAAAATTATAATTTATAATCTATCTACATATTATATTATAAGGAAAACGTCGTAAGGAAAGCTGAATGCTTATGAAATTTAAAAAATCTGGAAAATATGTATCCACCAATCTGCACTGGGCCCGCGTGATAAATTACGGCCCGAAACCCAGTAATTGACTAGGGGAAGCCTGTGCCCTGCAGTAGGACGCTATAGGCTGATCTCATTGTCATAACCTTTGAGAATCATCTCTGAACCTTATCTCAAAGGTATAATGTTTAAATTAAATTATATTCAGGTCCTGAAATAAAGTCAAGTTGTTTGTTCATTAGTAAAACAAACCGTCTCGTGCACCACACTTTACGTCAACACTGCGACTTGTAAACCGAGTGAAATGAACGAAACACAAGCGAAACATATTCGTTTACACTAATTGCTGCTTACTATTCAGTATCGACACATTTTACGAGCGCTAACTAATGTGATTAGACTATAGTTTAATAGTCACTGAATGAATGAATGAAATCTTTATTTGAGATACAGCGTATTACAACATTTACATGAAATTGCCGTTCTATCTATACATATAATAAAATTGTAACAGGCCGATGTCTGTACATTACAGATATTGAAAAAAAACTAATATGGGGCATCTTTATTAGAGCAACAGTAGCCAAAACAACAGTTTTTAGAAATTTTGTCTGTCTGTCTGTTTGTATGTTTGTACACGCATCACGCAAAAACTACTGCATGGAATTGAATGCAGTTTTCACCGATGTATTGCTAGAGGTCTAACTTAAAATATAGGCTCCATTTTACCGCAGGAAAATATCTTATTCCGATTGTTTTAAATTTAATAAACCGAAGCGAAGTGAGGGCGGGTCGCTAGTCAGTAATAAATCAAATATATATTTTTTTGTATGATAATTATATATTTAATTAATCGTAGTATAGTCCGTTATTATTAATGCACTTTTGCCATTTTGATGGATTGATGGAAGTTGATTGATGCCTCTGCTATAGAACTCCTATACTGCTATAGGGGACAGGAATCGATGAATTCTCTGATAGCGTTTTTCACTGCCTCATCGGTGTTGAATTTCTTCCCCTGTAAAAAGTTATTCAAATTTCAAAAACAATGAAAACCAGTAGAGACAAGGTCTCGCGAGTACGGTGGATGACGGCGAATTTCCAATCGAAGCTCCTGTAATTGTGAGACTGTCCGTCGTGCAGTGTGTGGACAAGCGTTATCATGGCGACGTTTGGGACATTGTTTGGTTGTGTCTCCTGGGTTCAACCATTGGGATGAACGTTTGTGATTATTATACAGGATCCACATCTCATCGCAAGTGACAATACGATTCAGAATCCCTTCATTTTTGTGCCGGTTGAACAAAGTAACGCAAGCTTCGACGCATGTTTGCAGCTGACTTATACGATATATCTACTATCAGAGCTCTAGTGCAGGCCCCGGACTGGTGTTTGCCGGTCAATAGGGAAAACACAGAGTTCACTCAGGCAGTTCCCCTGTACCTGGGTATCCCTAATACCATTTTATTTTATTTTATTTTATTTATTAGGTATAACAACAAATTTACAAACTTAACTAGTTACAGACACATTTTATATAACATTTGTATGTTCGTAAATTCACTTACAGTTAAACACAACTTTATGGGTAAAATGAAACTATTATATAAATATATATCTTAACTATCTAATAGGAAAAATGTCTATCTAACAGAATTTTAAAGCGGGCGTTGTTTAAATAGAATATGTCAAACTCGACATCCAGGTCGTTATAATAGCGACATATTCTATAAAATGGATTATTGTAAGAGACATTATTTCGAGCCCGTGGTATGTCAAACAGCTGTTGGGTACGTACAGGGCGATTCGGTGCCTTCAGATTGAGATGCCGCAAGAGATCCCCATCCAAATGGTTATTCAAGATCTTATGCAATATATTTAAGGAATTGATTTTACGCCTCACTACTAAGCTTTTGAGGTTCGAAAATTTTAATTTATCCTCGTAACATTTAGTGTTTGATTTCTTCCAAATTTTAAACAAAAGTAACGGACAAATTTTCTTTGCACAGTTTCTAATCTATTTATGTGTATTTGGTACATGGGTGACCATATAACCGAACAATATTCAAGAATTAACCGTACTAAAGAAACATAAAAATTTAAATGGTAGGGCTTTTTTAAAAGGTTTGCAAGTGCGTATCAAAAAACCTAGTAATTTATTTGCTTTACCTATAATTGAACTGTAATGTGGTCGAAACGATAAATTTTCATCAAATAATATTCCTAAATCTTTTACAATGTTAACTTTTCTTAGAGGTATGCGATTAATACTATAATTATATGTATAAGGTTTTTTATTTTTCGTAAATGATATAATATGACATTTACTAACATTAAGAGACATCATGTTTGTTTCGCACCATTCAGATAATTTATTAAGATCTTGCTGCAAAGCTGCGCAATCAGTATTAGAAGTAACCCTACTGTATATCTTAATATCATCAGCGTAAGCTAAATGATTACATTGTAGTATGGTCAGAAGATCATTGATAAAAATTAAAAATAATAATGGGCCTAACTTCGAGCCCTGAGGAACGCCAGATATGGCTGGGAAAGGGCTGGAGTCATATCCATACACTGCTACAAATTGCGATCGATTAAGGATGTAAGATCTTAGCCATCTGAATAACGAACCCTGAATACCAATATGATTTAACTTTGCGAGGAGAACGGCCTGATTAACTCGGTCAAATGCTTTAGCAAAGTCCGTATAAAATTGGGAGGCCAGGCGGCATCCTAGAGCTGGCCACCAACGACTGGTGCCCTCCAGTCTAGCGATTTTTTATAGAGGTTTTGTCTTCCTCGCGGTCCGGATGGTTATGCTAAGACCCTCGGTTCCATCTTCAAACGGGATTACTATATACGGCGGTGACAAAGGCGAATAAGTCCTCCCCTTGCCTGCCCCGCGGCAGCATTAGTCCTTGCCGAGCCCGTCGCCGTTTCTTCACTGTGCCCTCTGTATTTCAGAAGAACACGCATAGAAATGCCACCTCTTGATTTTGGTTCGCGCCGAGTTACCCCGAGAACGTCCACGCCTGGACGACTTTCCCTTAACCACCTGGGCACGCGCCCGATGGGAGACCAGAAACTCTACACGGGAGAGAACTTAAACCTAACCGAACCCAACCCACCTTTAAATTAACTGCCATCGATTTACTGCCTATTCAGTATTTTTTTTACTACTCATTTAATTATTTCTCTTATTTATAGAAAAAAAAACTTTTTTGTCCGGAAGTGTTTTTTGTATGAACTCACCGATAATCACATGACAGACGGGTAAACAAACGACGTTTCATTGAAAAGTTTCACATAGTTAGAGCATCTTTTGACTTCTAATAAATAAAAATAAAACAAAGCTGATAAAATTCCATCGTGTAAGTGGCTATTTCGTGACTTCCAGAATTTTCCACATTTGCGAGCATAATATAATTTCAAGTTTTGACATGCGAAGTAATTAATACAATGCACCGACCGTGTTAATTTAAAGACGTCATAAACACCGGAGTCATTAGTTAAACGACGCCTACGAGCGCAGAAATGCGGTGGATGTGTCATAAAATAGCGGTTATGTTAGAATGAAAGAAAAATGATTTATTACCTGTCTACAGTAACCATAAAAAAAAACATTTATTAAATTATAAGATTGATTAGTTCGGTTAGATTAGATTTTGTTTTTCATTTTTTTAGTTTATTTAGTAAAATAAAGAGCCATTTTCTACAAAGTATGCTATGTAAAAGTAATTAATACAATACACAGATTAAGTCAATTTAAACATGTTATACTCATATATATCAGTGATGCGAGCGGCGCCTCCGAGCACAGAAACACGCTGGATGAGCGGTTACAAACAGCGGTTAGGTTAGGGCGGATATTATTAGCGGTTAAATAAGGTTGGGTTAGATAAGATTTGGTTTTACTTTTTTTTACGTTAAATTAGTAGAATAAATAAAGAACTCATTCCCATCACATTCTGTCCTATCCCTCCCCAATTTCCCAATCCTTTCTCCAAATCTGTTCCTTCACCTCAAAAGATAGGCAGCACATCCTGGGGCGCGCCAACGTATATCATTCTGGACTGAAGTTGGCATGTACTGCGGATGTCTATGGGCAACAATATCCCTCTACCACCAGGTGGACTGTATGCTCCTCTATAAAAAAAATCTATATTACCCTAGTGTCATAACATAAAGCATACTATGTACGAGTAATTAATACACGAGTAAACACAATTTGAACATGTCATATATGTTGAAGGGACGTGACGCAATCAGAAATTTCGCGAAATTCCTAGGGATATCACGAAATCACCGATAATGTGGAGTACGTCAATTGATTATTACCTCATCTTTACTGAAGAAATCTAGTAATTTGACGAAACCAGACTGATTCTAGTAAGATGATAAACTAAGCATTTCCCCTAAATATGCAATTGTGCAATATATTGTACTCGTATTATAAATATTCATCATCAATTTTGTTCTGAGAAAAATATATAAAACAATATGATGAAATCAAATAGGTAGGCAAGTTTTCTGCGTAAGAAGGATTTACGCGTTGTTTTTAAAAAAAAAACGAATAAAGAGGTAGTTTGTAAATTTGGATGTAGGGGGTAATCTCCGAAACTACTGATCCGATTTCAAAATTTTTTCACCATTTGAAAGGTACATTATCCGTGGCTATATTTTATTTTGAAATTTAAAAAAAAAACTTTAAAACCGAAGCTAAGCGAGGGCGGGTCGCTAGTGTGAAAATAAAATTAGTATAGTTACTGCACTCGGTTTTACTTGAACCTAAAACCCCTTGCCGTACATTTCTTCCATTCAAACAACCATATCTATTTTCAGAAGGTTCAAGTTTCGCAGTTTACATAAAAACGTCGTTCAGCGGCCACATCTAAGCCATATCTATATAAATAAAAATTAAATGCTGTTTGTTGGTAAGCGCATCATTTGAGAAAGGCTGGACCGAATTGGCTATTTTTTTTTGAAAATGCTTGTAATAGTCTGATTAAGGTTTTTAAGGAATGAAAAATTAGAAAAGTTGCCCGGATAATTGGAAAATTCGGGAAAAAAGAAAGTGCTTTTTTCTAAGGGATTTTTGTATGAACTCAAGACCATAACTCACGATTCGAACGATTGATATACGTAATTCTTTTTTTGTTTTGTTCGTTATGATCTTGGAAAAGTATTCAGGGAAAAAAAATATTTATTGAAATTTGAAATTATGCAAATTTTGTATTGAAATTTGTAAAGGACAACGTCTGTCGGGTCAGCTAGTATATAATAAAATCGTAACAAAGTATTCAAATAGTAAAAAAAATAAACACAAAAATAAACACCATTTTTTGAATGTTAACGTTACTTGGTATAGTTATAACTTAAGCCGGGTTAACATTTAGAATACCTTTTATCCAGATCAATTATGAAGTTCCCGCGGGAATCACAAGTTCACGCGAACGAAGTCACTGGCACAGTCAAATCGTAATTTTTAAACTATAGAACAGATTTGTTTCATCTACGAAATTAACCGACGACGTGTAGACCGAAACTATTTTTCTGTCAAAGTTCATTTTATTTTTATTCAGCTACTGTGCATACTCGACTGGCCAAGTTACTCCACACTTACAGAATTCCATCGTAAAAGTATTGCATTTCCCATTTCATCCTATTTTCCACAATGTACGTACATGTTACGGTAGTGAGTCAATTATGCCAGAGCCTACTCCCATCCCATGTTCCCCCAGTCATTTCTTAAATCTGCAAAGTTAGGTAAGGACATAGTTATAAGTAACCATAATGTTGATCCAACGGGCCTCCTGGTCGAATAAATTATTATATAATTTTACAGGTCCGTTTTTTATTTACGAAGTACCTCGCTCCTGAGGAGCCTCAGAGAAGGCAGCGCATGCCAACGTTTGTAATTCTGTACTGATGTTGGCATGTATCGCGAATGTACATATGGGCGGCAGCATCCACTCACCACCAGATTGACTGTCTATCCGTTTACTATCCCACTTTATATAAAATAATAACACTCCAAGAAATGTGCCCTACTAAGAAAGCCTGTTACACTTAACACACCGTATCTCCCTGACTTTCAGAATCTACGTGCACTGATTACTGGGCCGCGTGTACCCGACACACGACAACCTTTTATTAATGACAAGCCACACAACAAACTTTTATTGTGCCACATTGTTTAGAACGGCTTCAACATTGTCTACCTCTTGGATACAAAGCTTGTGGTCCAAGTCCTAGACGGCGGTAGAACCTCCTGCTCTCCTGCTCTCCAATTCCGTTCCATTATTTTAGACGGACATTTCATTCATATACAAAAGGGATAGCTACACGAAAAATGAACCTTTGACTGATAAAAGGCGTCACGGTCATGCCATGTCATTATCCTGAGAAGTCCCATTTGCTTCTTTTTTTAATTTGTATTTTTGGAACGAAGTTCCTTTACGCGGCTTGCGGTAGGTGTGATTCGAGAGAAAATGTAACGTCACGTAAGATTTTTACCCCCTCCATACGCCTTTCTCTCGCTTCGTCGGTATTCGGTAAATTTCGGTAGCGGGCCGATTGCTAGTTCTCTCTCTCATGCCTCGCTTGATCCGAAACGAAAATATCCGATTCGACTACATCGCTATCGCTGATTCGCTGAATCGTATCGTTATTTTTCGATGTAATATATCGCATAGAGACATTGATGTTAGAACGATATATTGGAAAATACTTCAATATTTGCAATACGTCGATTATAGAGCTTATTAAGATTATGGTTAAAACATGCCTGAAAATGAAAGTATACGGATGCGTGAATTATATTCGGAGTTTAAAAAAATGCGTGAGAATCTTCTTTTCTGACGGGGGTCCCCTGACTGCACACTTTTTTTTTATTTATTCTTGAATATTATAGTATGGTATTTAATTAATATGCGTCACTATTAACTATAATTTTCAATAATCTTACCTTTGACTGCAACTACCGCGCCAACTCTGCATAGCCCAAAGGTTAACTGGGAGGTGATGCTTCTAAGAATTAAGTCAGTCTTTTGTCACTTTGTACAATAAAGAATAAATAAATAAATAGGAAATAAATAGTATGTGTTTTGTTTGTAACGATTTGTGTTGGAGTGGCTAAATAAAGTGTTTATCAATACTTGTTCTTTATTTGAAAAAACTTCTAATATTTCCTGTTTGTTGGATAACAAACAGGAAATTTAAAAAAAAAATAGAAAATATTTTATGTATTTTGTTTCTGAATCCGCGATTGAAAAAAAATTTGCCAATTTATAGTTTTTACAGTTGCAGTTTTCATCATTGTTATTTGATATTTTTAATTGTTATTTTAGTTATATCTGTCATTGTTATTTTTAATTATTTATTTCACAAGAAACTTGAACTGTATTTACTGAAATAATCTGAAATAATTTCAGTAAATCTGAAATAAATCTTTCACAAGATACAGTAAATCTGAAATAGATCTTTCACAAGATATAATAAATCTGAAATAGATCTTTCACAAGATACAGTAAATCTGAAATAGATCTTTCACAAGATACAGTAAATCTGAAATAAATCTTTCACAAGATACAGTAAATCTAAAATAAATCTTTCACAAGATACAGTAAATTTGAAATAGAAATCTGAATAGAATGCTTACCATCTGGTAAATGTTGCCAACTTACGATAGTTCCGTAAAATCGCTCTTCTCTCGCAGCTCACACCACCAGTAGGCGGCCGAACATTATGTGGTGTAAACTCATTACAGAGGCGACCTCTGCGTTAAATACGATAGAATTAGAACACCCTCAGGGTGTAATACAACGTACTAGTTGTTTATGAGCGATCAAATCTACGATTAAATCCTTAGTATAGATCCTTCAACAGAATTGTAAACGGAATTTCGTGAAATAAACATCCCACTCACAACCAGGATGCACGAGTATACTCTGGTGCCCAGGTGTTCATGGACACTTCTTAATACCTAACTACGGTACTATATTTAATTATTTTTTTTTAATTTCCTATTATTTATTTGCCATAACACAGGTAAAACAGGATGTTAAAAGTGAAATACATTTTATGTTCTGTCAAATGTCACGCGCCCAAAATTTTTTCGTCAACCTGAATCAAAATTATATCGTTAAAGTTAAGCGATATTATACCTATTATTATACCTATCATAATAATTATATTAATTATATGTCATGTCAAGATATTACAGATTAAAATTACATGAGGAATTCACTATATAATTGAATATAAGTGTATTATATAAGTTACATAATATAAGTGAAATGCAGTATGTTTCAAGGTAGTATTCTGTGAGAGAGGGGTAACGAGGCCAGGCGAGTGCGCCCAGAGGCTGTTGGATTGAAGCGTGCACTCTCTCCCTCCAAAAAGGAAGAAGACTTCTTGGAAGCCCACGAAAAAAATATATTTGAATTTTTTATTTGATTATCACATTCACCACGCACGAAAAACACTTTTGTAGTTTAATAAACTATTACTATTAAACCACATAACGCCCAATACACATTTTTTTTAAATAATCTAACAAAAACTTAACTGCACTTCTCGAGTTCCCGAAAAAAATCCGAGTTCACAATTCATTATAATCTTTCGCCCTTGGGACTCCTGTGTGCACGCATAAAATAATAAGTACTGAGTACTGTTAAAAGTAGATAAAGTCTGTGACATCCCTGAAGCGTTGTTTTACTCAAGAATCGGTCACCACTACGTTATAAAGGTTATATACCTTGATAGGTTAAGAGGCTATCACACAGAATATAGTCTGCGTTCTGCTTTCTGAGCAAATGATCGCTGCGTTCAATACATTCTGCACTTTTAAATGAAACTAAACTTAACACAAATATAGTCTCTATAACGGTTCGGACGAGAATATTATATACGATTCTCGTATATGACTATTCACATGATGATGAAAACTCAATGATAACAAAGGATCAGATGATGATAACAGTTGTTTATAGTACCTAGAGAAACTCGCTTAGGAGAAACTCTCCTTGTTTGAATTAATCATTAGACATGCACAGGTTTCCGTACGCGATAAAGCACGCACTAAATACAATCTGAGAACATGTATATGCACGAAATAACAAACTGGGCTTACTGATTATTATTTTCCCCATAAACATGAAAAAAAAAACATGAACACAAAAGGAGGAGATATATTTGTATGTTACAAAATACCAACAAAATTACTAACAATAACAACATACATAATTTTACAATAGCTCCCACAAACCGACAACAAGAGACGAGCTCAACCATTCAAAAAGGAAGACTTTGAACTTGAATAATAAAAATACAGCTTTTAAACGTTCAGTGAGATTTTAGTCGGCTATTTGTGATATTCCCTCGCGAAAATAATAACAGACTTTAGTAGCAGGATAAAGAACACACAGTAGGGAAACTCAGCCTATGAACAAGAGATATAGGTTTGAGACACTACTAATTCAATTAATTTGTATAATCGCTTGTATAATTAATTTGTATAATTAATGATATTTTATCTAAACAAAAATCTTTAAAAAGTTTAAATTATAAAGTCCTCCATGCTTTATTTTTTTTGTATTATGTTATTATTTTATTGTTTATTATTATTTTATTTTTTTATTTATTATTTTTATTAATTTATTTATTAAGAAAAGTTTATTTTACTCTTTGTTTTTTATTACTGCTGGAAATTTGAAAATTATGTGTTTGGGGAAAAATGAATTTAACAAGAGAACATTTCCGTTCAATGATTTTTTAAGACATTCGTTTTCGGTCTGAAACAGAAACAAAGTTATGAAAGACTACAATTAGCATTTAGTGATGAATCTCCATCCAGTACCACCGTTTGTAACTGGTTCTGCGAACTTAAACTAGGTCGTACCCACCTCATTGACGATATTAGAGAAAGGCGACCTGCAACGGCGGTGAACGAGGAAACATCAAAACTGTACGGCTCATGATTGAAGCAGGCAAACAGACGACATATCAGCAGATACGGGCATCATTGAGTATTTTCCAACCATTTTACACGATCATCCGGATAAGGAAGCTTTATGCTAGATGCATTTCTTCACAATTTGACACTGCCGCGTAAAATGGCGTAAAATAAGCTTGAAAAATTCGACAATGATCAATCAAATGCAGTTTTTGATATAGTACAGGTGATGAAAGCTGAACCTACTTCTGACCACCACGGCAGTGAAAGTGTGTCCGTATTCTTCTTTATTGGTATTGTTTCGGTACACACTATTGTTATTATATTATTGAATTTATTTACAATTTGTTTCAATCTTTTCTTTTGTATTACTTTTTTCAACTTCTTCTAAGTTTATTTTATGCTCCACCTTTAATTGGTCCAGTTTCTTACGAAACTGGTTCCAATTTGCCTTTTTCGTATTATATATTCTTGTTGTCCTATTTATTTTTATCCCTTTAGATTTTTTAAGTTTGATTTTAAAAGTAATGCCGTTGTGGTCGGAACTCGTAAGGTGTTCTTCTATCTTCCAATCCTCCACCAGGTTCAGCATGTGTATAGAGCATGCTGTGATGTCTATATGACTGCAGTACCGCTTGCCTCCTCTTATTGTATCGAAGGTCGGAGTATCTCCCCGATTCAATATATGGAGGCCCATATCCTCCAGAAAGCTGGAGCCGTGGTGGTCAGAAGAACTCGCAAAACTGAAGAAAGAGGTCTCCACCAGGAAACGCAGAATAAGATGCGCCGCGCCGATCCGGAGGTCGAAGGTCGTTGAGGATTACCTGAGAGTGAAAGAAACATATGAAATGGAGGCCAAAAAGGCACAAACAGAAAGCTGGAAGGGGTTTTGTGGAAGACAGACAAGGGAAGGCGTTTGGGAAGGCATATACAGGGTAATGAAGAAGACCGAGGAAAGAAAGGAGGATGTGCCCCTAGCCGTGCTGGGGAAAACACTGAGCGATAAAGGGTCGGCGAGGCTGTTGGCTGAGACCTTCTACCCGGAGGACTCCGAGGAAGGGGAAACTTCAGACCATCGCCGAACCAGAGCTTTAGCAGATCAGATAAACGGCTGGGTACATAATGAAAACCATGATCCACCGTTTACTCTGATCGAAATGGAAATGGCGATGAAAAGTTTTAACCCCAAAAAAGCCCCCGGAGTGGATGGTTTCACAGCGGACATTTGTCAGCATGTACAGTCCGCCGACCCACGGCTATTACTAGCGATATTTAATAGATGCCTGCAGCTGGGCCACTTCCCTAAGATCTGGAAGGAGGCCACAGTTGTTGCCCTGAGGAAACCAGGGAAGGAGGACTACGCCAGCCCGAAGTCCTACAGGCCCATAGGCCTTTTGCCGGTCATGGGGAAGGTTCTGGAAAAAATGGTGGTGGGGAGGCTAAAGTGGCACCTCACACCAAAAATGAGCACCCGCCAGTATGGCTTTATGCCACAAAAAAGCACCGAGGATTCCCTCTATGACCTGATACAACACATACGCGAAAAGCTTCGTGAAAAGAAGCTAGCGGTAGTTGTATCATTGGACATAGAGGGAGCCTTCGATAATGCTTGGTGGCCGAAGATAAAAGCCAGACTGGCCGAAGAAGAGTGTCCGGTAAATCTCCGGCGGATGATGACCAGTTATCTTGAGGACCGACGAGTCCGAGTCAGGTATGCCGGAGAAGAGTACATAAAGGACACTCACAAAGGGTGCGTACAAGGGTCCATTGCGGGACCCACTTTGTGGAACCTCCTCATTGACCCACTTTTGAGGGGCCTGGAACGGCGCGGCGACTACGTACAAGCTTATGCTGACGACGTCGTCCTGGTGTTTGCCGGCGGCACTGCGCAGGAAGTGCAGGAACAGGCCAATGCCGCCCTCGAGTATGTTCGGGGGTGGGGTGTCGAGAATAAGCTTAGGTTTGCACCGCATAAAACCAATGCTATGGTGCTGACCAAAAAGCTGAAGTTCGACATACCACTTCTCAGCATGGGCGGGGTTGACATTGGAATGTCCAATGAGATTAAAATCCTGGGGCTCACAGTAGACAAAAACCTCAACTTCAGAGCCCACATTGCGAACACCTGCAAGAAAGCTCTGAATGTTTATGGGCAATTGTCTAGAGCCGCCAGGATAAGTTGGGGGCTCCACCCAGACATAATTCGTATTATATATACGGCAACGGTGGAGCCCATTATCATGTATGCCGCCTGCGCATGGGCGCCGGCCGCCACCAGGATGGGCGTCAAACGGCAACTGAACGTGGTCCAAAGAGGTTTTGCTCAGAAGCTCTGCAAAGCCTATCGCACCGTCTCCCTAAACTCGGCACTATTATTAGCCGGAGTATTACCACTCGACCTCAGAATACAAGAGGCAGCCACCCTATATGAGGCAAAGAGAGGGATACTCCGGACGATGCCGATGGACCGGGAGGTGGAGCGTAGGGTGGCATTTGCAGACACTCCGCATCCGGCAGAGCATATAGATCTGCAGTTCATAAGCTTGGAAGACCGAGAACAATTTGTAAGCTATACAAAACAAATAGCAGTAAAAATTTATACCGACGGGTCTAAGATTGATGGCAAAGTGGGGGCTTCATTATCCATTTGGAAGAATGAAGCCGAAACTAGAGCCATCAAACTTAGACTGCCGCCGTACTGCACGGTCTACCAGGCGGAACTGTTGGCTATATGCAGAGCCTCGAGGTTGATCCTCCAAAGCGGAGAGTCGAGCTTTTGCATACTCAGCGATTCACGCTCGGCGTTGGAAACAATCGCCAACCCTTGCAGCCCCCACCCTCTAGCCGCTGAAACGAGGGCTAACATTAACAAAATTTTACTCCAAAACAAAGAATTCTCTTTGTTTTGGATCAAAGCACATTCGGGGCTGGAAGGGAATGAGCGCGCTGACCAGCTGGCAAAACTCGCTGCCAGGAAACTTAAAGTGAAGGCAGAATATGATAGCTATCCGGTCTCATTCGTCAAGCGACAAATCCGTGAGGAGTCGCTTGACGAGTGGAACCGGCGCTACCAAGGGGGCGAGACGGCGGCTATAACTAAGACCTTCTTTCCGGACGCCATTAGGGCATATGACATCATTAAAAAGATCCAAATGGAGTCGGTGATCGCTCAAGTGTTAACGGGACACGGCGGATTCTCCGAGTACCTGAATCGCTTCCGGTGCAAGGAGAGTTCGGCGTGTATCTGTGACCCAGACGCGGCTGAGGGCATATTGCACCTAATCATTGATTGCCCTGTATATGGCAAGAAGAGATTTGAGGCTGAAATGAAGATGGAAACTAGTTTGAAAAAGGAGAACCTCGCTCGCATAATGGACAGCGACCAAACAAGACACATACTCCTAGAGTTCTGTCGATACGTTGCAAAGAAAACAATAAATAGAAATAAATAACAAAAACCGCGTAAAAGACAGAACGAAAGGAGTATAAGACACAAACTAGAGGATAAGAACTTTAAAAATATGACTGGGACTCTGACCTTTACATCAGGGTCCAACAAATAATATAAGATATACTAAGACTTCTGACCTTATACATCAGAAGTTGAATACATATGACTGGGACTCTGACTTTTACATCAGGTCCAACAAATAATATAAGATTACACCAAGACTTCTGACCTTATACATCAGAAGTGGAAGGTGAAAAAATTTGACTGTATACGCAAATACACTGTATACTGTATACAAATAAGGAAGAATGCAAGAAACCAAAACAGACAAATACAGACCCTGACACTTTACGTCAGGGGTCACTTGCGAAACGAGGGGTTTTTAGCCGGTAAAAGTCCGGCATATCCTTCCGCCAGGAACAGATCACTTTTAAGGCGGAAGGAATCCAATGAGGATTTCCCCTCGGAGATAAAAAAAAAAAAAAAAAAAAAAAAAAAAAAGCTGAACCTACTACTATGAGTCTGAAACTAAGAGTCAATCTGCGCAGTGGGTCTTTCCTTTCGAAGAGTCGCTGACGAAAGTGAAGATAGGACGGAGTGCTGAAAAGAAGATGATTTCCTCCTTCTTGGGCAGACTTGCTACTATAACTTTAGAAAATAAAAGAACAGTAACTGCGTACTAGTATATGAACAGCTGCTTGCCTTCTGTTTTGGAAAAAGTCAAACAACGACGCCCACGAAGCAGAATGATCCTCCATCACGACAATATCCCAATCCCAGCTCATTTCGCGAAAATCCCGAAAATCCCAGGCGAAATATCCCAGCTCATTTCGCCAGACAAATGAAGCAATTTTTGAGTACTGTAAATGTTGAGTTGATAGGTCATCTGCCATACAGTCCCGACCTTGCGTCCTATGATTTTTATTTATTCCATAAAAGTAAGGATAAATTCAAAAGAATACGTTTTATGAATGCAGAAGAGGCAGTAACGGCCTTCCAAACGACTGCTGAAAACGCGCTTAATGAAGGGTGGACTGAATGCTTCACAGAATGATTTCATGAAAAAGTGTATCGATTGTCGCGGTGAATACTTCGAAATACAATAAAACTTTATGTTTAATTTCATTTTTGAGATTCTAAAAACTTTCAATGTCACCCACGTATGTATGTATTCCAACGAAATCTGTAAAATATAACAATAGTCTGATTTTAAACACCTTTTGAGCGTTTTTTTATTTTCATTTTATTTTAAAAAGGAACGAAGCAGTCACATACACAAATATATAACATAAATTTTACATTTACATTTTCTTGTTCAATTCAGTTTCTTAAAATACCACTACGAATCTTTCATTTGTAATTTAGTAGTGATAAGAGAAATATATGTATGTCAGATAAATGTTAGTTATAAGCGGCCGGAGCTCGTTCAAAGAAGGACTTTTGGGCATATTTCTTGCGCCATAATTTAGTATGAAATAGCTCGTAATATAGAATTGGGTCGAGGAACTTCAAGTGCTACCTTACTTAAAACTACTTACATAGAGGAATCTACGTGGTTATTTAATATTTTATACATGAATAACGCATTCAAGTACTCACGTCGTCGACTCTATAAGATAGGAATTTTATTTCTAATGTGTTTAACGCACATGTCAGCATATGAACTACTACTTATTCCCTGTACTGTGGCTCCATCTAACGCCTCAGAGGAAACTCGTGCTATTTAAAGAAGTTAAAATGGCGGGCGGTCTTTCATAAAATATGTACATTTCAGTAATGTAGAATTGCGTGGATTTAAAATTTGTGCTGACAACTTTCTTGCTCGTTTTTTGACGACACCGACTTTTTAAAGTAATTTTGTAAGTTGTATTCATAGACGTGCCTACCTAATAGAAGATGGATAATAATATAATATCTGATTTGGCACAAAAATATCTGACTTAAGTATGCATAATTTGTCTGAAATGTTTATTATTTTCTATCTATATATACTGTTTATATTGTCTCAATATATCTGGCAAAAAAACGGTAATAGAATATTGACTGTCATTTCTTAAGTTGTACATCGTGGCCGTGTGTTTGTCGGACGGTTTTAAAGTAACACCACCTCACCCCATTTCTTCCCGAGGGCGTCATAAAAGGCGATTAAATGATAAAGCCACTACCACAAGCACTGAAGAACTACAGCACCTCTAAAACAGTGGATTAGCCAATGCGCTTAACCAGCACAGCGTGGCGTTATAAAGCCATACCCTACGTTCCTCATGCATAGGACCGTGTCTAGCAATGGACGATAAAAAGGCTAGTGACGGTGGTGACGATGACGATATTTTATCATTTTGTTTTAACAGAATAGTGAATCTAAGCAGTGGCAGTCTTAGGGGGTGGCGAGTCGGGCAATCGGCCGGGGCCTCGCGCTTGCAGGGGCCTCGCGCAACAACCCGAGTAGAAAAAAGTTGATATTTATATTTGTTAACTTTTATAAATCTATTAATATTATATTTTAAAACATTAAATTTATTTATTTATAACTTTTGCATTTCTCGTCAATTATCAGAAATACCTACTTTCAAATAACGTACTTTGCACAAAGGAAAAGGCCGCAAAGATCTGCTGCCCGGAGACTCGCAATGGTTAAGACCGCCGCTGAATCTAAGTCAGACTAATTTTATGATTTTGGCTTGATTTGGTTTGAAACAGAAGAAAATCTGAACAAAATAAAGCGGGTAGCTATAAACTGTTCAATATGACACGCCAGTTTGTAAACTCGTTCCGTTTTACAGAGACCGTTTGTTCCCGATGTTTTACGTTCAATCAATTTTATTAAAATGGGTGTCGTTTATATTTCCCAATCAATTTTATTAAACACTAGAATGTGCTCACGGTTTAGTTGGAATGAATGTAGAAATTTCTTCTAGAAATCTTCCTGAGGGTTGAATAAGCACAGTTTTTTTACAAGCATTTTACCAGTTTTCATCATTTAAATAATTTTCTATGAAATAAAAAACTGTAATAAGTTGGAACCAGTTGATGCTAATGTTTCTTAAATAGAAATCATTGAGAGCTAAGTATACACCGCCGATCTTCACTACTGCTCCAGTCAGGACCGCGAAGTAAAGCGCATTTAATTGACTTTTAAATCTCATGAAAAATAAAACCGTTTAACGCAGAATTTAATTAATGTTAGGACTTTATTTCCGCTCAATTTGACCGGGCGTTTCACTTAGAAAACTGGCTAAAACTCGGCAAGACAGAGTGAATGATTAATTAGTCCCTTCAAGCCACTTCGGACCACTTCGCTAAACAGGCCAGCTTAATTACTAATCACCTGCCCAACAGATAGTGATGGGATACATGAGTATGAAGAATGCGTGAGAAGCTCATTATCCCTCATAGGGGATGAACCCGTCACCCACATGAGAAATGTGTGAGGAACACGTTCTTATATCTATAACCTATTTTATCGTCCACTGCTGGACATGGGCCTCCTCTACATACTGTCATGTGCATGTATTTAAAGCCTGAAAATGCGGCACTGGTCTAGCGGGTCGACGAATCCATTCTTTCAGAGGTGACGTCGTTCCTCAGGGCTTTGTTATCACTAGTCGCCTTTTACGACACCCACGGGAAGAGATGCTATTGTAAACCCAATCGACATCTTATGACGGAGTCCTTATTTTCGACCGGGGTCAAGGTCGTAAGTACCCAGGTTACTTACGAGGTCCGAATAATTTTTCATGAGCTGTTATGATGAAAATGTTATTTGAATACCCTTCATGTTTATATTATTTTGTAAGAAATCTAAGGCTCTTATTTTATGTAAGTACTCTACTTTTTTTAAATACGTCAATTATATATATTTATTGATATAACATTTTCATATTATACTTAAGAAAGTGAGCAAACACAATGAAAAATAGTAGCAGTGATAGAAGTCTTTATCAGCTCGCTAACACACGCTACAGTCTAGTACAATACAACATAGATCAATGGACTTTTTAGCGAGAACTCGAGATATGAAGGTGGGTTTTATTTGATTATTATAAAAATTGTGAATATGCATTTTGTGGTTTAATAGTTTATTAAGCTTCAAAAAGTTTTTTGTGCGTTATGTTTGTGATAACGAAATAAAAGCATTGGACTGCGATTTTCGTGCGCTTCCAAGGAGTCCTCCTCTGTCCTCAGTAAACCTACTATCACTTACTTCTACGGGACTAGACATGGACAGGATATATTTTAGACTTTGAAACTGTTTATAACAAAGAAAATTTGACATTGGCAGAATGTGCTAATTGCACCATTGCCATATATGAAAAAAAAGATTAGTGTTAAACTCTCGTTATAGTCCATATTTTGAAGGTTTGATGATCTTAAATCCTTGAAGTGTTGATATAGCTCGAGTCTGAAACGGTAAAGTTTAAAGTTCGTAGGTATTATTAGCTTAGTGCTCTGACGCTCATTTTAGCTTTTAGCTGCTCATCTGAGTAACTCGCCAATAACCTATCCCAGCACTAGCGCTTCTTCTAATTTGAATTTAAACTTGGAATCCTATTTAAAATGATTTGGTGAACTTAGGAAGAAATCATACTTTTGAAAGATACATACGAATTTCTAGATTATATCGATATATATACCCTTCCTTATAGTAAAAAATAAATTAATATTGAACCGTAATTAATATTTTTCTTCGACTACGGATAATGACCACAATATGAGTAAAATCTTCACCAATAATTTATTTGTTCTATACTGTGTAAGCTTAAGTACATTTCTATGCACCCAGACTGGTATTTTCCTTGTAGATTCTGCTTCACAGGGGCGTAGTTATCCGTAGTTGATAAAGTAGCCGAGACCACTAAGCCTAATGTTCACTAAGAACATGAGGCTCTTCAAGAAAGCTGTTAATAGAATTCTGCAATATCGGCAGCGCAGACGCACCCCATTGATGTTGTCCATAAGCGTCAGTAACCACTTATCATCTTGATCGCCCATCCGTCTGCCAAGTCTTCTATAAAAACGATGAAAAATATAATAGATACAAAATAGTGAAACTTTCCACCAAAAATCAGTGGTCACGCGCAAAGACGCTGCCAAAAACTACTCGTTTGTAATAGTAACCAGAGACATCTATGGACAAATAGTGAAACATATTTAATAGGCCTGTGGTAACATGCAATGAATCGTTAGTCAAAAATTATTGGGCTTTTCGTGTACTTCCTATCTCACAGGGCCAACCTTCACATATCCGTTCAGCACATGTACTGTTTTCGAGTGATGCACCTTCGCAGTATTATTGAGTCATACAACAAATAAACCATTCAAATGTTTACTAAGTATTGTATTGTGATATTGTCTTAGGACTGCGGTTCACATCTTATTATGCTATGATAAGAAAAAAGTAAAAGCAGAGGTTTGTTGATTTTTCATAAAAAATACAAAGATGGAAGACGAGTAAAACCGCAGACAAAAACTACTTGTTTTTATTACTATACAAGGAATCTATTGACAATGATCTATTGATGTGGTAACCACAAAGCGTTCAACCAAAACTTTTTAGGTTTCTCGTGCTCTTTCAATCACTCAACGGAGCGAGCTTTCGCATATATAATCTTTACATAGTATAAAACAAAGTCGCTTCCCGCCGTCTGTCCCTCTGTATGTACGCTTAGATCTTTTAAACTACGCAACGGATTTTAATGCGGTTTTCATCAATAGATAGAGTGATTCAAGGGGAAGGTTTATACGTATAATTTAATATTGTTTTGTGTTAATTTGGATGTGACGGGCATGCAACGCTGCCGGGCACAGCTAGTTAAATATTATATATTACGCTGTTTTCAAGTCTTAATTACTAAGATTACTAAGTACAGATTACACTTAAGTACATATTACTAAGATATTACTAAGTACATATTACTAAGATTACACTAACATTAATTACTAAGATGAGTAGTGTCATTAATTAATAAGTAATGTCTAGACTTAAAATTATTATATTTGAATTATTATTCAATACTAAACTGATCTCAAACTTAATATACGTGTATAGGACCTTCGCGGAGTCTTTCCGTTGTACAGAAAAAAAAGATTTATAATAGAAATTAGTTAATAGGATTAGTAGGTACGTACGTACAATTTTGTTTTTTCTCTGTGCTGCTCAAATTCCTTATGTCGCAGCGATATGCCACATACTCTTACTAAATACTCGAAATATTTAGTACTTACTCTAAATATACTTATACTCTAAATTTACTCTAATTTCCTAACATACTCTAAATTTCCATACTGATAATAAGCTACGAGTATACGACAGCAAAAATCCTAATTCATTATGAATAATTGTTTTTGCACAAAGACATAATATATATTTCATTGACATTTTTCAGTCTACTCTTGATATAATGCATTTCAGGATAAAATATTGGCGCCGATATGCGATTGGATACTGAGCTACACGACAGTGAAAATCTCGTTAAAAACCATCTAGTAGTTTTTGAGTAATTCCATTAAAAGTCCTTGTGTCATATGAGGATGACACATACACCAGTTCTCCTTCTGGACATTTTAGACATTACTGAAGACCTGATCAAAATCCGCTTAGTAGTTTTTACGTGATGCTCAAACAGACAGTCATACAGGCAAACAAACATACACGAATTCTAAAAACTACTGTTTTGGGTTTCGTAGTTACTAAAAAGATCCTCTCCATTTTTTTTAAATTAACTCAATTTACTTACAGACAACTGATTTAATTATTTTGACATGTATAGATTATCTAATATATAGGTACACGATATACAGAATGTTTCCCAAATATAAATAAAGGTACATTTACATCATGCATGTATTAATAAAAAGTGTCAAGCTCACATCGCACCACATACTCCCATGATAATATTTTATATTTGACCCTTTCGTCCTATGTGCAAATTTTCGCACGTATACACCAAACTGTATTTGCGTTTTTCAAATTCAAAGACCCAACCTCAATCTACCTTAAATCTATGGAATAAGAATCGCAGATATAATAAAAAAATATTATCGAATGCGTATATAACTGTGCAGGTTAGTCCGAAGCCGCAGGCGTGTGTCGGTTTTCGATTTCGCTTTTAAATTAAAAAGGGACTCGTGATTCCCAAAAGGTCGTATGAATTAAAGGCCTTTATAGAAGCAACAATGACAATACATATTGGAATGATACATCGCAAAAAAATTCGTGAACATTTTTCGTAATCGTCCTTGAAAATGTACAGAAAATTAAAAAAGTGTAGAACATTATTTGTAAAACTTTTTACTCATTTAACATTTTATAGGCTATAATAACGACAGAATAAAAATTGAGTCCTCGTGACTCGAATAACCGTAAGGTTAGTACTACCGTAGGAAGGTGGAGGTAACTGTCCCTCTGAACTGTCAAGGTTAACAAACTGGATCTCAATAGAACACGATAGCATCACCGGCCTGAATATGAGCTGTTGTTTTACACAAGACGACGTTGAATCCAACAAACATTTAACGGATACGGCGGCACTCGCTGCCGGACACCTTATTTGAGATAGTGTCGCTCAAACGTCGCGTCTCGCGGGACACACACTAACGTACCATTTACGTACCTACTTGTTTTAAAATTAAAATGAGGACGGATTTTAAAGAGAACAAAAAACACGAGAAACGACTTGTCTAGAAATTTTGTATAGAAACGAGCAATACGATCTGTGTTCTTTTTCTTTATGATAAATTAACCGCATCTACAAGACCGATATGTAGCGGTTTTATTTAGTAAGTTAGCAAAATATAATAATAAATACTATTTATTGCATACAATTGGTTATTACATGTGCACAAATAATGAATGACAGAATACAATACAATAGCGACCTTATCGCTAAGGCGATCTCTTCCAGGCAACCTTAGGATAGAGAAAAATAAAAGGGATACAGGTAGTGCAAACAGACCGAAATCCACAGATGGATCATGTTCAATATATTCTTATCGATAATATCCATAATACATATAGTATAATAAATATATATAAATAATATAAATATTCTTTATAAATTTTGTAAGGGGGAGAGCGAACGTTGCAATCCAACAGTCGCTGGGCGCGCTCGAATGGCCACTGCATTTCCCACTTCATCTTATTTCCCTAATGTGCGTATGTGTTTCGGTAGTGAGTGAGATGTGCCAGGGAAAGGGTTGGGAAAATGGAGAGGGATAGGATGGGAATGATCCTACCGCTCTCCATTTTCCCAACCTTTCCTACCCTTTCCAACATCTCCAAGGGTAGGCAGCGCATTCAGGGGCGTGCCAACGTTTGTCATTTTGGACTAATGTTGGCATGTATCGCGGATGTCTATTGGCGACAGTATACACTTACCATCAGGTGGACTTTATGCTCGTCTGGCGACTTCGTCCATAAAAAAAAGTCAATATTTATCTTTATAAAAGGCGTAGTATAATTAACCTGCATTATTCCGTGATTTTAATCACGACGGCATTTCAATAAATTACATTAATATAAAACTAATATTAATTATGTTTAGTTTTTTTCTAAATACATAAAATAGAAATTTCCCATAAATTGTAATCGCGTTGTAGCACTAGTCTTTGACTTCTATGTCGTCTTATGATTCATACTTTCATTGGGGACAGTAATAAAAATATTTTGAATTAAAAAATGGTTGAATATCAACGAAATCAGGGCGTATAAACATTGTATTATACCTGTATTATATTTAGAGGGATTGGCCCATTAGAATGTTGCCATACCATCAGCCTAAATATTTCCTCTAGTGGACATAGGCCTCTCCCGAGACTCGCCACCATACACGATCATCGGTTCTTCTCATTCCACTTTCAACGGCGAAATTCTTCATGACTTCCATACTTTTAAATTCAATTCAATTCTTCTTTCAATTCAATTCAAGATTTTTAAATTCTTCCGGTCCCACCTGGAATGCGTCCAACACATAGTGTTGGATACACATAGTGGTAAGCATAGGCTTACCGGCCTCTGTTCGCGGACTCGCCTATCCCAATGGTTATTTATCGGTTCCGAGTCAAATAGGACCTGCCCACTCACGTGCTGATTCTATATTACCTTGTTGTTAATAGAAATAAAAGGAAATCCCAAAGATCACCAGCAGTCATCAGAATTGAAATACATATTGCAAAAACTATCTCTTTGAATTTTACATTTCCTTTACATAATTTTTAAGTACAACATTTTGGTTCCGTCTGCTTTTATTCACCGCACGTAATGTGAACTTGTTGGTATTGTGGTTGCATTTTATTTATTCCACCTTCCGTTTCTCAGACCCTAATTTCAGATAGTGTCACTCACATGCCTGCTTCCGTTTCCGGTGAACCTGGAGCTTGGAAATGATGGAAGTAGTTTATATAATATGATAGGACGATGTTGTGTTAAACGACGACTAAACAAAATTAGCGCTGTGTACGCGAGTAATCACAGCGTATGCTGAGCTTGCGATTTTGCACACTAAGCTGTTTAAATTGTATTTATTTTATATACCACTGCATTTTTGTATTATTTGTGTTGTGGAAAATAAAGTGTGGCAAATAAAGAATTTATTTATGTGTTTATTTAAAATACTTTTAACTGGCCGAAGCTTTGGCAACTCCCACTTACTATGGAAATTTCTGTAGAAGTCTGTAGAAGTGTGTTCTGTAGAAGTGGTAGAAGTTTTTACTTGAGTATGGAATTTTAAGTGCGGGTGGTAAAATATCGTGAGAAAACCCGATATTTTCGTTATTTCTAGAGCATGCGTGAAATAAGAAAAATCTGGAGTATGTGTATTCACCAATACACTGAGCCCGCCTGGTGAATTATGGTCCGAAACCCCCCACCGATTAACTAATGGAAGCCTTTGCCCTGCAGTGGGACGTTATAGGCAATTAGTTACAAGTTAGTTTCTACTACTGTACCTCACATTAACAGATGCATCTGAACTGAGACTTGGGAACTCGCCAGCACCAGGTACAGTAGTATTGATAAATAGCAGGTCTAATTACGGTGGCACCGCCGAGACAAAAAGAAACGCGCCGAGGTAATTAGTGGCGAGCAAACATTTATTTTTTGCGCCTAATGTCCGATCGTGACAGTCGTTATGCTCCGTTTAGTGCAAGCAAGTACTAATTACTTGTATTATTAGTACATTAATTTCATTTTTTCTTTTTTTTTATATACTAGTGGGCGGACGAGCAAGCGGTCCCACGTGATGGCATTGAATAATTCTACATATTCTACATATGTTTCTACATTGTCTTTTTTCAAGATGTGTTAGTGTACAATAAAGAATCTATATGTTAAGACAACATGTCCAATTACTAAAATTTACACATAGAATGTACTAGAATGTATTCGCCACAGTTTATGTACATAGAATACCTACTAAAAATTGATGACATACCTACATACACTTATAACATAATATACATACATAATGAGAATGATAACATCTAAATAATAAGTTGTCATTTAGTCTGACCCCAACCGGATACGTGCACTTCTTGTTACGAAATTCTATAGTTGAACAGCGCTCGGAAATACGACCTTTACCGAAGTGTGGCGAAGATTCCTAAGCGCATTATATTTCTAGCTGTACTGTAAGTAGTTTTTAAGTGGATTATGGAACTTGTGTCTAAGAGAATACACATCTTTCATCAGGATGTGATCTTTAATTCAATCACCTCTTGCTCTACACGAGAGCTCCATCCACACCTCCACTTAGCTTCTGAACACCACACCCACATATGCCTACTATATAAACAATATATTTCAATATTATAAATGTATTGTGTACCAGAATAGAGGGCGGTAGTTGGGCAAAATTGGATACAAAAAACTATTATAAAATTATACTTAAGCGGCCTTATCGCCAATGCGATCTCTTCCAAGTAACCTTTGAGTACCATGGTAACCTTTGATTTGAGCAGATGGTGCAATTTTAGATAACGTCAACAAAGTATGATTGAAAGAAATGTTTTTTTACATACATACTTAAAATGTATACATACATACAACCAAAACATACATAATGTGGAAAATTGATGGAAACATGGAATTTATACAAAGTGAGTAGAGAATAGAGTAGATACTTAAGTACCAAGTGGAAGAGAGAGACTTGCCTAAGTATACAACGAGGCTTTAACGGCCTGCATAATGATAATTATGTTTATATACTAAACGTGCCTTGAACACGTATATTTATGTATCTATTTCATATTAGTAGACGTTACAATCGAAATGCACACACTATGACCACAAGTTAAATATGCGACCGTGACCAGAGCTTTGTTCACTGTTCACTGCTGGACATGGCCTTAAAATGGCACGATGACCAAGAGGGTTTTATAGATCTAAACTAGGTAAATACACGTTTAATATATGAATCAATCGCGCGATACCAGCCTAAATCGTCCCACTGCAAGACACAGTGCCAACCGGTTAAATTCTAGGGGGGGTCTTGGGCCATAATTCACCTCGTGAGACCAAAGCATAGATATACCCCTTATAATTTTAATAATCAGGCATACCAATGTTACTTTGGAAATTTTCGTCGTGTTTTGTACACATTACATATTATATTGTAATTCGCGTCTGATTACGTCCGCGACCATTGTTGGTGTAGTGGGTCGCACCCTTCGCGAATGTGGAAAACAAATGTGGGTAGTTGATAAAACTGTTCGCAGCTCACATCCTGGACTACCCTCCTCTTCAGTCGAACTCATGACCACGGCTGGTGTGACCTGTGCCAAAACGTCAAGTAGAAATAAAAGGTAACCAAAAACTTTTCAGACCCAATTTGCAATATAAAATAGGAATACCAAAACTAGCGAGATGACAGAGTCGCTTATTTTCGTAAGTTATCGATGGATTCTTTAACCCAGAACCCTTTTTTATAGAAATAAGGTGGCCAACGAGCAGACAGTTCACCTAGTGGTGAGCGAATGACAAGCGTTTGGCGTCCAAGGATATGATGTGCCTGCCTTTGGAGATTTAGGAATGGATTTTGAGAAATGTTGAAAATAATGAGTTTGGACAAGATGACATGGCTCTGGCATATCTCACTAACTACTAAAACACGTGCGTAAATTGGGGATAAATAATAAAGTGGGAAATGAAGTACAATTTAACGTAGTCTTCTGTGAGTACGGGGTAAAGTGGCCAGTCGAGTGCGCCCAGCGGCTGTGAGATTGCAGCGTGAACCCTCTTGCTCCCAAAACTTTCACTCTAAGAAAGATGTTCCGCTTTTGAGGAGTCACAGTTCTGACCACACACAAACAGCATAAAAAGCCAAGGCTTGTGTACATAATAACGCACAACCTTAGACGTTCCAATTCAATTCCATACGAAACTGAGTTGAAATTAGACCGGAATTAAATTGTCTCAAGTCGGATTGCTCGCGGACGTGTGCTCCCGGATTAGATTTTAAACTAAGTCTAACGAGGTGGTCGAGGGAATGAAAGAGAGCGGGTAAATTTTAAAGGAATAATTTGTAAATGACAGTTCACTCCTAGCCGCATGTGGAAATAGATGTTTATATATTTATGTTTCCTTAGTTTAATAAACATGACATAGTACCTATTATGTATATTATGTGTGCTAGGCAATACTTAGCACACATATTTAAGTATTTAATGTTCTAATCGATTGGTTTAAGGACTGAGATAATAAAACTTCATATGTTTAATTATACTAATCACCATGATGAATCTGCGCTGGGCCCGCGTATGGCAAATAATGGCAAGATACCCCCTAGTAAATTAGGTACTAGGGGACGCATGTGGCCTGCAGTGAAATGTTTAAAAAGTCCGTCATCAAAACAATTTTAAATCGTTATAATTTCTCTTCCTCTGGTAGTTTGCGCCACAACATAAAGCGTGTGTACGGCGTACACGTGCCGTCCCAACTAATATCCACCGTAATGAAACGCCCAAGCACTTAATTATATTGTTATTCTTCAATTTCGCCGGCTTCACAGCCCACTGCATAACTCGATAAAAATGGATACATTAAAAAATCTTAGTTAGGATTTTTCATAAATTCCACTCAGCGTCACTAGTCCCTTTAACGTGCTCTGCTGGATGTGTGGCTTTAAAACGCCACGCTGACCAAACGGGTTGGCGAATCCACCCTGTTAGAGGTGGTGTAGTTCCGCAGCGTTTGTGGTGGCGGTTTTGTTATCCCGTAGTCGCCTTTTACGACACCCATGGACGGAGTAGTACTACTAAAAAGCTTTTTTTTTATGGACGAAGGCGGCATACGAGAATGCAGTCCACCTGATGGTAAGTGGATACTGTCGTCAATAGACATCCGCGATACGTGCCAACATTAGTCCAAAATGACAAACGTTGGCACGCCTCCGGCTGCGCAGCCTACCTGTGGAGATATAGGAATGGATTTGGAGAAAGGGTTGGGAAAATGGGAAGGGATAGGATGGGAGTGGGCTCTGGCACATCTCACTTACTACCGATACACGTACGTACATTAGGGAAATAAGATAAACTGGGAAATGCAGTACATTTCAGGGTAGTCTTCTGTGAGAGAGGGGTAACGTGGTCAGTCGAGCGCGCCCAACAGCTGTTGGATTGCAGCGTGCACTCTCCCCCTCAGAAGCCTCAAAGCTAGCCGAAAACACTACACAGCCTAATTTCGGTTATGGGGACTTAAGAATAAAACGGTATTTACATAAAATGAATTAAATTCAAAACTGTCAGCGCTCTTCCTATGATAACCGGACCATAGTAAATGAGCTAAACTAGTGTCCAGATGTGTTTAGCTCAGGTGGAATGTATAACGGTCTTATGCGAAAAGTCTTGGGAGTTCGATTGCTGATTAAGAAATTGTATCCAAAAGTGATCGAAGAGCGTCATTATTCAAAAAGCAAAAAATTATAAATGAAGGCAAAGAATGTAGGTAAGGTATTTTGCAAGAACCTTCTAAGGGCGTGTTCACAATCGCGTGCCCAGCCACAGTTCAGCGGAAATAGTCCGCCATTACACGTAACGCTAGAACAGATATCGGATGCAGATAATATTGCGATTCTGACGCTATCGTAGGTTGTAGCTAACTTCATGCCGGCGCTTTAATTAAATTGTGAGTTTACTTCTTTAATAGTAAAATCAGTTTATTTAATTCTAGCTGGTGCCCGCGGTTTCATATGGTCGCGGTCATTCAGATGGACTTTAGAGTATATATGGTTAGTACACTGTACTCCCACTGTACAAAAGGTTAGGTAGCATTCAAAAAAGGTCAGTTTGACATAATAGTTATTGAAGATAAATCGCTATGGGCTGCCCTGGATACATATAAGTAGAAAAAAAATATATGAAACGTAACAATAGCGTGATGCACTGTATTGAAAAGCGCCATCTGTTAGCGTTTCGGTGACAACAAAAAGCATCAGTCGATACATGGTCGAACACCTACGCGTGGTTTTTGCATGATGCGCGTTCAGATAAACACAGACAAAAATGTTAAAAGTGGCTGTTTTAGATTCTGTACTGTTATTTTTATACAGACACGGCTATATTGTTTACCATTTACTAGCTTTTATTATACATATGAAATTTTATTATTCATACTAGCTTCTACCCGCGGCTTCGCTCGCGTGGAATAAGCACCTGTAAAAGGTTCTTAACATCTGTAAAGACATCGAGATGATGGATCTCACAGATGCGCTCGGTTTCAGGTGGATATAATACTTTCTCGTATTTATTCATAACCTGCTGAGGTATCTATATGTCAAAAGTTGTTCGCCCTCGACACTGCTTCCGTGTAGGTAATTCACGCATACATTCATATCGCATATCATCCAAAAGTTGTTCATGCTCGTTATTTATTTCAGAAAAACTTAAGTTCCCAAGTCGCAGCGTATTGGAAAACCACAGGAGGGTAGTTCTATCCATAACATTTGGTTACGTGATATAAATCGATTTGTGTACCGCATCCTATCCGGCGGCTCCATATCGAAGAAGTGCGAGTACTTCGATACGTACGTTTATAATTAGATCATTACCTATGAACTTGTAGTTTTATGTGAATCAAATTCAAATAAGTTTTTTTGGAAAAAAAAATATATTTAATTAATAAAAGTATTGTCCATTATCCATAGTTTTTTTCGAAAAAAGTATCCATTTAATTAATAGAGGTATTGTCCATTATTTTTCAATGAATTTTGCTATTTTAATGGAAGTTAATTGATGCCTCTGCTATAGAACTCATGGGAACGGGAATCGATGAATCTCTGAAGACGTTTTCCATTGCCTCATTGGAGTTGAATTTTTCCCGCTGTAAAAAGTAAATCCCTGTAAATTATGAAAAGCATGAAAATCAGTAGGAGCAAAGTCTGGCAAGTATGGTGTATGACGGAGAATTTCGAATCGAAGCTCCTGTAACTTTGAGACTGTCTGTCGTACAGTGTTCGGGCGAGCGTTATTATGGAGAAGCAGTTGACTAAAACGATTGACCAGACTCGGTTGTTTGATAGAGAGCTTGTCCATCATCGGTTACAGTTCTTCATATTTCATATCTGCATGAATTTTTGTGCTTGATCTCAAGAAGCTGTAGTAGATAATACCAGCATAGGACCACCATACAATCACTATGAGCTTGTTTTGACTCGGTTTACGTTTGGGACATTGTTTGGCTGTGTCTACTGGGTTCAACCATTGTGACGAACGTTAACGATTATCATACAGGATCGACTTCTCATCACAAATGACAATACAATTCTGAATCCCTTCATTTTTGTGCCAGTTCAGCAAAATCACATAAGCTTCGACGCGTGTTTGCAGCTGACTTACATTAAACTCATACGGTTTCCACTTTCCGAGCTCCTTCACTTCCCAATTTGACACAAATGAATTGATATCTTGATATCGTTTTGTCACGTACGCTGAATGCTGCTGCTAACTCAGACGTGGTTTTGATATGAATCCGCTTCCACTATTATTCAATCGTCATTATAGACTTTAGTCTGCGGTAGTCCTCGGGGCTTGTTCTTGAGGTCGAAATTTCCAGAACTGAAACTCTCAAACCAAAAACACTCCGTGTGTTCGTTTGCGATGTTTGGCCCGTACATATTGTTGATATTACGTGCAATCTGTGCTACGTTGCTGCCACGATGGAACTCGTAAACGGAACTCGGAAAAATTCGAACACGAATTTATAACTTTTCCATGGTCGCAAACACAACGATATCAAAGCAAAAAGTCGTTTGACGGAAGAACAAATACATAACTGATTTTTAAAAAGATTGTAATAGCTTTAATTTGAAATTATGTAATTTCAATTTAGAATTCCAAGCTAAACGCAAGAAAACTAAGTTCAAAGTGGCCTCTATGAACAATTAGCCCTAATATAACCCGAGGTGGGTATTTTAAAGAATAGTTCTGCACAGCAATCGCGTTGTATATCTAGAAGAATACGCAGAGAGACACAATGTTTCACCGGATGGAAATGGATTCTACTGCTTGTGAGAGGGGAGTGGTCGAACTGTGCGTCCGTAGTTGGTGTCAAATGGATTCACAGATATGTATTCTGGTTTACCTGCCCGGAATTGAGAGCGGCATTCCATATCTTTTACCAGCCTCTTCTTATAAGATGTTGGTCAGTCTCGGACGCAAGATGCCTAGTACATTTAGTGCCATTCATGACTTATTCACGTAATTCTGCTAGTATTTTTCTGGTAAATATGTGATGTTTTTCTAACATCCCCAAGATCAATGAATTCAAAAGAAAACAATGAATTATTCAATGAACAAAGATGTCCACAATATGTGTAGAATCTTTTCCAATAATTTATTTGTTCTATGTTTAGTAAGCTTATGTACATTCTATACACCCGGACTGGTTGATTCTTTCCTTGTTCACTCTGCTTCACAGGGCCGAAGTTACCCGTAGCCGTAGCCGTAGTCGTAGTCGTAGCCGTAGCCGTAGCCGTAGTCGTAGCCATAGCCGTAGTCGTAGTCGTAGCCGTAGCCGTAGTCGGTAAAGTAGTCGATATCACTAAACCCAATGTCTACTAAGAACACAGGGCTCTTCAAGAAAGCTGAGAATAAAATTGTGCAAGGTCGGCACCCCCCTGATGTTGCGGACGTGCAAAAGCGTCTGTAGCATGGATGTATATGTATGCAATATATTAATGACGAAAAATTTCATTAGATAACGTGTAAAAAATCATTTAAGAACCGTGTAAAAAAATAATCTCCACATTTTCGCAGTAAGCTTTTAATCAAGCATTAATTAAATACGTGCTATGACTCTAAGAACGGGAATTTACTGTTTACAGAGTTTGCAACTACATAAACACCATAGACATAGATAGCCACTATGTATATGGTGCTATAGACATAGATAGCCACTATGTATATGGTGCTATAGACATAGATAGCCACTATGTATATGGTGCTATAGACATAGATAGCGAGTTCATGAAATTGTATGGAAACCAAGCGGTCACTTTAGTGTGTAAATGGTATGGAAACCAAGCGTGTCACTTTAGTAAGTAAATTGTATGGAAACCAAGCGTGTCACTATAGTGAGTAAATGGTATGGAAAACCAAGCGTGTCACTTTAGTGAGTAAATTTTAGTGATGGGAAACCATTCACCGATAATAGGAAACATCTTCCTTGACTCGGTTTATCACTCGACGAATTTTTACAATTAATTCTAACGTAATTGGGAGTTTTTTGTAGTTTATAACAATATTTGCATGCGACACGGGTCGGAATAGACTGAACGAGCAGCGCGAGAACTAGAAGCTTGACGCCATTTTCGGGCACGCAGTGACTCACAGCTAGCATTATCTATCCCTCAATATATCTGTGGTAAAACATTAAAGTTGTCTAACAAAATAGTAACAGACCTTGTAAACCTAGATCTAGTTAACGATACTATTCCGACATGAAGACGGACAATGTGACTTGTTTTATAGTTAGTCCAAATGTTGCCTTTACGGAAACAATCCCCTTCACAGCTGGTCGATTCAGAAGCCTCTTTACGAAGTTATTGATCGTCTGGAATGTTAATAGAATATTTATTTTAGTTACGTAAACCTTTTAAGCCAATTTATTTAACATATTACATAACTGGTAGATTATACTGACAATTGAAATAATTAGGTATACGAGTAGTAATACGTAAGTATAAGTATAATACCTAATTGGTATGGGCTATTTGGTGTTGGCTGGCTTGAGCATAGTATCGCCACATCTCTTCCCGGTTTGGTGCCGTAAAAGGCGACTAGAGGATAAAAAACCACTACCATAAGCGCTAAGGAAGTACACCACCTCTAATAGAGTGGACTCGCCAACTCGCTGGGCCTATTTCTAAATATTTTGTTACTTTTTTAATATAACAGAAACTCCTAATAACTAAACCAAGCGTTGAAAGCGCTACTAACTGGAAACTCATAAAACTTTCATGGAGCAGTAAAATAGAGGGTTGAAGTTTATTGTTATCTAGCCCTATGGAAACACCATTACACGTGTTACGATTATTGAAAATGATCCTTTGTTAGTATTATAACTTTAAACAAGTTTAAATGAAGTAACTTAAAGTAGGTAAATCCGATTAGAATGTCCTAAGTGAGGTTCCTTTATATTCACCTGTTGTAAATTTGTCACAGAAAAAACACTCAGCACAGCCCAGTATTTTTATTAATTCGTAACAGGGTTTATGAGACCCTGTGATGAACCAACACATCGAGTAAATTAATCACAAATTATTTATTTTATGTACAATAAAAAACACGTGAAATACATATATTTATTGCGTTTTATATGGGTACAAGCAGTATAATTGTGTATGTGAATACATACAAATTATAACTAATTCATATACCAATTAAGCTACCACAAATTACACATTACATAAATATTAACAAGTGGGATATTAATAATAAGTACATACAATTGAGATCAGTGATGAGGAAGTATTCAGACTTATGAGCACACTTGATGTCAGCAAATCATCTGGGCCTGATAACATTCCACCAGTTTTCATTGTCGAGTGTACTACGATGCCCTATGCGAGTGCTAGTGAATTGCCCAACATTTGGAAGTTCGCATATATTACACCAGTATTTAAAAAAGAATCTAGATCTTTGATTAAAAATTACCGACCAGTTTCCAAGCTGTGTATATTTTTCAAAACACAAAAGCGCATTCTTCGACATTTTCAATCCCGGAGTCGGAAAGCCGATAACAGCTATCTCTAGCGCTGCGCACGGGCGTAGCCAGGCTTTAGTATCGGGTGGGGTTCAAGAAAATGAAACAACAAAAAAGTGCATGACATGACATTAATATTCCGGTGTCAGTGTCATCGGATAATCGGCGACAGGTGGCAGCGCGGCAAATTCAAAATATTAATGTATTAATTTATACTACTCGCCTCTCCTTATTTCAATATAATATTAATGTAATATTTTGAACATTTCGGTGGGGGGGGGGGGTTGAACCCCCCCCCCCTGGCTACGCCCGTGGCGCTGCGCAAGCCATCAACATCGTCCCATTAAAGAAGCCTGGGGAATTGGCCGATGTTTGTTATATCTGTTATTAAATGGTACTCTTAACTGTCCCGATATGCTTCATGAACTCGAGGTGTGTGTACCTTTAATACATACTAGAAATCTCGATCTACAAATTAGTGTACCACGGACCCATAATTAATATGGGCAAAACTTTTCCTTTATGTTGCATGCATGTGAGAGTTATAATAGAATTAACACGTATCACGTTTAGAATTAACAGAATTAACATCGTGGCACGTATGACGGATGTCTATGGGCTACAGTATCCACTTACCATCAGGTGGACTGTATGCTCGTCTGCCGCCAACGTCCATAAAAAAATATAGATTTTGATCCTTTTGTAATAGTGTAACTGCACTTAGAAGAAAATATTGTGGTCGCTTCTTCTCCACTGTTCCCAGATTTCCACTGACAACATTTGCTTATTTAAGACGATTTATAATAGTCGCACAATTACTATATTTGAAAACTTGTAAAGCCCTCAGTGTTCACGTAATTAAATAATATTGTAATTGTAAAATATTATATCAAACCTATACACAGCTAGATATCTTCACTGAAATATTACACAACTTATTTAACTTCTATTCTATGTCAACATTCATTAAGACAAGTCTTGCGCTTCAAAAGGAGTTCCCATATTAACCGACTTATGTTAGTTTCGTAAGACAAATACCAGAGAGGCTACGGCCGACTTACACACGAAAACTTATTTGTCTGTGTCTAATATTTACTTAGACATGTTCCCGAATTTATATTTATGTTATTAGTATCACAGTAGGCGAACCAACATATACATAATTTACTATGTACTTTGTAGGGAGTGCACGCTGAATTGCCCAGCCGCTGGGCGCACTCGACTGGCCACGTTACGCCTCTCTTACAGAAGACTACATTGAAATGTACTGCATTTAACGTATTTCCCCTAGGTACATACGTGTTTTCGTAGTGAGTGAAACGCCAGAGCCCATTCCCATCCCACCCTATCCTATCCCTCCCCATTTACCAAACCCTTTCTCCCTATCCATTCCTTAATCTGCAAAGGTAGGCAGCGCATCCGGGGTCGTGCCTACGTTTGTCATTCTGGACTGATGTTGGCATGTATCGCGGGTGTCCATGAACGACAGTATCCGCTTACAATCAGATAAACTGTATGCTCGTCGGTCGTCTTTTATCTATAAAAAATAAATAAAAAATACAAAGACTAAAGCATCTTTTACTGTTCAATTAGTATTCGAGTATTTGTTTAGAGAATGGCCAATGCGGATACGATACTTTAAAATCAGCGAGTATTCATCGACACGAATACGAATATTCAGAACACCCCTAATATTATACAGGATAGCTTTGTTATCCTTTAATCGCCTTTTACGACACCTACGGAAAGAGATGGGGTGGTGGTATTCGCGGCCGACACCACGCGACCACAAATATATTATTAATCACTGAGTCATATATTATTAATCACAAATATTCATATACTATAATATCTATAATATAATTACCCATTATTTAACATCGAAATACCCCGTCACTTTTATAATTAACAAACTAGTCGACAAATTAATAGCAATACCACCGGATAAGCAGCCCTATCGCGCGGCGATAGGTGACATAATCGATCGCAGTTAGCGGTCAGGCCACGTAAGCTCGATTACATGGGCCTACAGGAGATTGGCTTCATAAAGTGACACCATCTCAGTAAGTAGCTACCATCGGTTTACAGTGAGGCCAGGAAAACTACTTAAGCGTATTTCTTTCTCTAGGGAGATTTCTTTACGGATTGAAATGAAATTTGGTTTCTTACTGCAACATACAAAGTGTCACTGAAATAATGCAACAGCGGAAAATGGATTGTTCAGTATTATAGAGAATAGAATAGATTCTACCAGTTTTTACAGTAGCTTCTTTTTACCTACTCATTTCTAGCATACCTTTATATCTACACGCAGTTACGCAATCAGTGCAGTGCATTGCCGGCGAGGCGGCGTCATTCCCCTATACTGCGTAATGAGCGCTACGAACGTTTTAGATAGAATAACAAAAGTAGATGTTTGTAACTTTTCAGACAATAACGATAATCTTAACTCATTACGTACAATAAATATTGCAAAACTTGTAAATAAAAACAATAACTTTTTTCAATCTACGCTTGATATAACGCATTTAAGGAAGTATTGACACTATTATTAGACTGGATACGGAGCTACACAACAGTAAAAACCTCGTTAAACTCCATCCAATAATTTTTGAGTACTTCCATTAAACGTATTTTTTATAACTCAATTTTCCTCTATAACTCAACTTCCTTGTGTCATACACCAGTTTCCCTTCTAGATACTTAGCTGTATAGTTAAGTTAATAATGTATATTAGTGAATACTCGATCAAAATCCGTTCAGTAATATTTCCGTGACGTGGTAACAAACAGACAAACATAGGTACAGACAAAAAGTCCAATAACTACATACTGTTTTGTGTTCTGTAGCTTCTAAGAAGAAACCTCATTTAAAAAAATGTATAATGCATATATACTTAACCCTTTTACTGTTGTATTATATATATATATATATATATATATATATATATATATATATATATATATATAGATAATAAGGATATTTTATTTATTTGCGTAAAAAAATATTATAAATTTATCTATTTAAACGGGTCTTAACTTACCTTTACCTTATTATACCTTATTTATTGCACCAACCAACGTTGAGTAAAATAAATAAGGTAAGCATTCGCGTTAAGACCCGTTTAAATAGATAAATAATTGAGAAAAACGCAAATTTCTCAAATAAATAAATTATAATAAATTTGTATTATATTAATTTATAAAATATTATTAATTTGTATAAAAAAATATTGTTCTTCTTTGTAGGAGGCGTCAGACAAGCATACAATCGATCCGGACGTAAGTGGATAGTGTCGAGCATGATCCGCGATATCTGCCAACATCAATCCAGATGACACGATCCCGGACGCGCCGCAGACCTTTGGGGATTTGAAATAGATTTGGAGAAAAGGTTGGGAAAGTGGGAAGGGATAGGATAGAATGGGATGCGAATAGGCTCTGGCATATCTCACTCACTACCGAAACACGTGCGTACATTGGATAAAGTGGACAATGCAGTAAATTTAACGTGGCCAGTCGAGTGCTCCCAGCGGTTGTGGGATTGTAGCGTGCACCCTTCTCCTCAAAATAATGCAACTAATAGTAGTTAATATATTTATTTATCTAATGCACATCACGAACCAAGGGATTGTTGTTTGTGTGAGAGTAGCAGAGCTAGGCTGTAGCACATACTACCTAGAAGTATCTAATAAAAAAATGTAAATCGTACTGTATCTACTGTACACAGTACTAATAAAATAAAAAATCTCATTTTATATTGTAAATCGGGTCTGAACGCGTAAAACTAAAGGTTTTGTGTTTACATTTTATTTCTACTCGACACCAATAACCGGTGGCCGCGGCTGGTGTAACCCGCGCCGAAACGTCGAGTAGATATAAAATGTAAACAAACACCTTTAGTTTTACGCGTTCAGACCCGATTTACAATATAAAATGAGGTTTTTTTCTCATTAGTTTTGTGTACAGTACATAACAAATAAGATTCAATGAAACACGTATAATGTCGGGTGTTTGGCACAGCATAACTTATTTTTTAAAAACCGTAATTCTGATTGTAAAATTATCACAATATGTAACATTTTTATTGTATTAAATTTGATTAAATACCTAGTCTGATTGATAACGTGCAAAGTAAATTGTAATAAATGGGAGATCTTCCGCCAACAAACTGTGCTCACAGTTTGGCGGAACTACGACTGTGTATAACGTTTGAACAATGTTTGATAATTTTAAAAAGAAGTTAGAAATACTAAACAAAAGGTCTAAAGTTCGCTTATCTCCTTACCCAACCCTGAGTCCATCCCGCAACGTGCTAAAGGCCCCCATAAACGAAGGCCTCACTATGTTCGCTCGTAAAATTGATCCCTCGAATCGAGAGTTACACCGAAATACGTTCTTGCTCCGAATATGTTTTTGTTCGAAAACTATTACAGGCTGGGGAGGATAGATCACTCGCTTTATTGGTGGAACATTTATGTTGTTTTTAGAGACTGCCCAATCTGGTGTAATGGGAGAGTTTATTGACTAGGGACTTACCTGTTAGGAGATTCGTGGGATTTTTGTGTAATGGTAAACCGGTCTTAATAAGATTACAAATAGAAAATGGAAAATAGGTTATCTTATCACTAAAAATAGCTGTTTATCATTACATTAGGTTAGCATTTCCTAGGCTATTTATATTATTGAATTCAAGTATCAAAATTATTTTTCCAATTATTCTTAGTGATAAACTTTTTTATTTTTATTTTTCCCGCTTTTATAGTCTCATTTGTCAGCCTCTAGAGTCTAGATATAGCGTGTCTCTTTAAATTGTGTATTCTATTGTCAAAACCATAGACACCTCTTAAATTTTATTTTTATGTCAAACGGAGAAAATCTATTGCAACCCGTAAAACGTATGTGAAAAATGTAATAACGATAGAAATATCAGTATTGTTACATATTCGATATTTCTCATAAAATGATTTCGTGTAGAATAAGAAGGCACGTATTTCATTTCACATTCAGGTCGCTTCCGAATATAAGCTGAAAGATGGAAAACAAATTTCTTCATCTATAAAAAGCATGAATGGCTCTATTGCCTTTGGATTATGTTTTTCTTAAAGTGAAATTTTAAAAGGAATAGTTTGTTTTATTTTATCTTTTCATATATGGCAATGGTGCAATTAGCACATTCTGCCAGTCAAGATTTCTTTTTACGAATTAAAGTCAAAACAATTTAAAACACTTTTTGTCAATGTCCAGCCACGTCGACGCAAGCCAGGACTCGCTCAATAAAGTAATAGTAGGTTTACTGAGGATAGAAATGCACACGTTGGAAGCACACGAAAAATGCAGTTTCATGCTTTTATTTGATTATCACAAACACGCCTTAAAGTACAAACACTAGACACTTTGAAGTTTAATAAACTATCACTATTAAACCGCAAAACCCGTAATAGGTATATAATTAATATTTTTTAAAATACATTAATTAAAACAAAAACTCAACGACCACTTTACGACTTTCCGCCAAAAAGAGTACAAGAAATAGTTTCAGTTTACGTTTGGCTATTTATATAAACACTTCATTCCAAAATATCGTAAAAAAGGCGAGCTTTATGTCTTATGGCATTCTGTACCAGCCAACCTTTTTAATCAGGGAAATTTCGATATCTTCACCTTTAACATCCACCCACCAAAAGCAATATTTTTCAAATATCATCTTTACTTGAAAATTCCTTTCATATTTTAACTTCCCATGTACAAGTTTGCATTCAAGGCACGTGTGTATTCATGAATTTATCGCGTTTTCTCATTTTCCCCGGACTCCTTAAGTATAATCTTCTTTAAGGCAGTCCCCTCGGGCTTAACGGCGAGGCAGGGAAAACGCATTTTGTTGATGCCTTCTCGGTATTGAAAATACGAATAAACATTGGCCTTGCGCACAGAGTAATAAAGTGAATCAACTTATAAAGAAAACAGCAGAAGGCGTGCAATGATGTAAGTATTGGTTTGATGTAAGCTTAAATATAGAATGACTGGGCTGCCAAAAGTCATATAGATTAGAAACAGCGCGGCAAAATCTCTTCTTAAAATCACTTGCTTAAGTTTGCGTTGTGCGTGATTATTAAAGTATCTATTAAAAATATAGATGCATCTTTAAACAAATATATTTATAAGGAAGAAAGAAAGGAAAAACAGGAAATTTGAAAGCTTATACCATTTCAAAGTTAGTTTTGATGCTCTGTTAGAAGGTGCCGAACTTATGTTATAAAAGAAACACAACTTTGCACTGACTTCGGTTATTTCAATATTATTTCACTAATTATTTATTTGATGTAAAATACGCACTTCTCAAATTATTAATTTCCTATTTAAGGAAACGCCGCGATTTGACTGGGGCGTAGTGAAAGCTTAGCCGACACGGAGTTTAGGTACTAATCTAATAAACTAGTTTCTTTGCTAAAGGCCAGCCGGCAAGGCAGAAACCCGGTCCGTAGCTGGACAGCAATTCGGCTAGTCAAGATGGTAACTAACTAAACAAGCATATGAAATAAATGAACTTATAGGTATAGCAATAATAAGCCGACTCCAATACATACAACTTGCATTAATGAGTAAATACATTATGCCAGCATTATGCCAGCTTACTACGCGAAAAGGTAGAATGTAACAGCTCGCATGTCTTGTTAATCTTGGTTGAACGGCATAACTGAATGTGCGGTCAGGAATTCTTCCTTAAAATTCTTCCCCACGACACAGCTATTTAATTAGTCGATCGGTAACAGTAAACTAAAAATAGCTGCGGTTAGTAAAAGACATTATATGTATAGGATAAAACCTAAGAAAATACGTCAATGTATAGACGATTGAAGACGAAAGTCTTTAATCAGTATGTCCTGCCAGTTATGACGTACGGTGCTGAAACATAACCTCTGACGATGGGTCTGAATAAGTTCAAACTTACTCAACAAGTTATAAAACTATGCTCGATGTTTCTTTGCGAGATAGCATCTGAAACGAACAGGTTCACTAAAGCACTGTAGTCACCGACATACTCCATTGAATCAGCATGCTGAAGTGGAACTGGGCAGCACATATTTGCCGCAAAACCAATAAGAACCAGTAGACGAGTCCTTGAATGGCGCCACATACCAGGAAGCGCAGTGTAGGACGCGCTCAGGAAGACCGATGACTTGAAGAAGTTCGAAGGTGGTACATGAATGAGAAAAGCGGAACATCGTGTGAGGTGGCGAGCCTTTGAAGAGCTTATATCCAGCACGAATGCGAAAGCGGTGCAAATGATGATGATGATCTCATTATCATTTAATATAATAGCTATTAAACTATTTTAAGCGATGACTCCAAACTATCGTATTACAAGTGAGTAAATCACGTACATACTCCATTAAAATTATTTGTTGCGCTTTATACTAAACACCTCGTACGATCCAAGTTTTATTTGTGCAGTATCTCCCAAACAGGAAGTATATCTTCCCAACTTCTGAAGTCGGCAAAGTTTCGTCCAAGTGTTCTTGGTCTCTAGGTACCGAAGTTGAACAACGCTACGTTTCTTTACCTTGAAACTCTATTTATCTGTTGAAAATTGTCTTCTGCCAAAATCAAGTCCTAATTGGAGTTGGAGTTGTCCTGGAACCTTGTCTTTTCTAGTAGAATGTACCTACCTAACTCCTTTTGGAAAGTTGATAATCTATTCTAGTGTTATAAAGAGAGAATAATATCACTTACCTATTTATATTTTGTTTTTAATTTTAAAAGTAATTTAAATTAATGAGGATGGCGGTCGTGTGGTCGATGGATGTCGGCGGCATCAATATAGCGCCACTATTTCTCTAGATAATAGAAAAATATTTTCCCTGAAACGAAAAAACACAACACAAGGAGGAATAGAAAGAAAGCAAACAATAAAAATAAAGTATCTTTAATGAAATGTGTTTGATGGACATTCACGAATAAGTCCAAATAATCATTTATAGTCAGAAAGTTTAAATTGGACTTTTAAAGATTACAAAGCCATAACAATGTTCTTTACATAATTGAAATCAATAAATACCTATTACTATGCCTACCTATTACATTAACAATTGTCTGAATGATTAAGCATCCGTCCTTTATTAATTCGTATTGAAGGTTCATAATTGATGATCATTTTCCTATTATCCGATTAAAAGCATTGATAAATCCATTTCACAAACGAGAATTGTTAATGTTAAACCTCAGTATCGTGTAATCATCGTTAAAAACCTTCCGTATAAAATTAAACAGTGGTACAATATCTTTCAAATAATTAACTCATATTTGTATTGGTTTAATTCATTTAACAAACTAAGACAAGATTTTTTGACTTTTAGACTCAAATATTTTAATATGTCCAGAATCGAAGTGCCTTATGAAACGCAATTTTAAACTGTTATAATGTCTTCTCTGATTTAAGAGACAGAAAGTACTAATCTCTTAACGACAGTACCTATTGGTTCAAATAAACTAAACCTAAATCTAAACCGGACACTACATCGAACCATCGATACCCTATAAAAGATATACGTCATCAAAAATAATGTTACGTCCGGAAGATCGTAAAAGGGACTACGAAGATTACCTTATAAAATTTTACCAAGCCCTATTTTACCTAACGACATTATCTATATACCCCGCTGAGGGAACTTGGAAAAGATATCTAGCATATGGTTACGGTATTATCTACAATATTTTTATCTTGGTGTCCGTTAGTTGGTACTGGTATGATAAAATGCATACAGATACAATTTTCATACAATTAGCCATAGATATTATCTTCAGTATTGGTAGCATGACTGTAATTATATCTAACGTCTTTGTGAATACGAAATACTATAGAGACTGCCTTCAATTGGAAGTAGATCTGACAGATATCTACAGAAACGTCCGCTTTAAAAAACGCCATAAATATAATTTCCTTCTCTCCGTATACTTCAGTACTACTGTATACTGGTTCTCTACATATATATACTACTGCCACTTCAATACCTTCACAGCAATTACGAAAATATTAAGCAAATATGCGCTCTTTTTATCAAATATTTTCATAATGAAAATAATGCTCTATTTGATTATGATTACGAGAAATTTGAAGAATATAAGCGATTTATTCGACAGCATTGAGATCCAGAACTTGGTTTCCATTGAACTCGACCATTACCAAAACTTTAGAAATGTCAAAAAGGGCATGTTTAAGAGGTTTGAGGAATACCATGATAAGATCTGCGAATGTATTGACTTTATTAACGAAAAATTCGGATTTGCCCTGCTTCTTTATGTTTTGTGCTCAGTTTTCAAAATCTTTATAGACACAATAAGAATATTTAAATTGTATAAAAGTGACAACATTGAGAATTTATTCCTTACATCATTCAGAATCATATTTTCAAGTCTCACAATGATGTGTTTTGTCTTCATTTGTAACGAAATAAAGAGACTTGTGAGTATTTTGTTAAATAGTTTTTTTTTTTATCGATAAAATCATTAAATAAGTTTACGAAATGTATTATCGGTATAATCTCGAAAAATCGATGATTTACAGATGCAAAACCGCCGTCAAAGGAATGTAGAAATGCTGGCCAGTTGTAAATCGAACGATTTGGAAGAATATGTGAGTATCTATCTATTTCCACATTTAAAATGGTAACTGAAACAAACACGGACTATATGAAAGAAATGCCAGTTCTGTGTACCTATACATATTTACGTTATTGAACTTTCTGTAATTATGTGTAACAATAAAGTACAATAACCAGCCCTTATTTTTGTCCACTGCTGGACATGGGCCTCTTTGCGCACATGGTCTTGTGCAAGAGGAATGTACGAACTTAAAACTTATCGAGTCTTACTTCCACGGCCGAACGGTGCGCGGCGCCGTCAAATTTGACGCTTCGCACACAGCATCGAGGGCTAACGCACACCATAGTTAGCATGGATAAATGATATTATATAGCACGTGCTTACTATATGAATGATATTTTCATTATTTGTTAACATTGCTAGTGATATAATAAGTCCATTATTTCTAGTTTTTTATAGAACTTTTAAAATCGTAAGTCGTCATCGATCAGAGCATTTTTTTATAGAAAGAAGGTGGCAAACGGGCATACATTCCACCTAGTACTGGATGTGAATACTATCGCCCATAGACATCAGTGATACATGCCAACATTAGCCCAAAATGACAAGCTTTGGCACTCCCCCGGATGCGCTGCCTACCATTCTTGATGAAAACATAGATTTGGAAAGGGGGTTGGGGACATGGGAAGGGATAGGGATGGGAATGGGTTCTGGCATATCTCACTCACTACCGAAACACGTACGCACATTGGAGAATATAATATCTAAAGTGGGAAATGCAGTACATTTCAAGGTAGTATTCTGTGAGAGAGGCCAGTCGAGTGCACCCAGCAGCTGTTGGATTGCAATGCACTCTCCCCCTCCAGACTATGGATGGATATGTATGGAGGGTGAGTGAGTATTTTCATGGTCATTATGGGGAATAGTTGTTTTTTTTAGTAAGTGTAGAATAATGTTTTTGGTTACAGACTTTTTATTCTTTTGTCGTTTCTGTTATTTTTATTAAACGTCTATTATAGCGTTGGCTTGTTTATGAGGAATATATGAACTTAAAACGCCGCGCTGACCAGGCGGGTTGGCGAGTCCACAGTTTTAGAGAAGTAGTTCCTCACTGCTTGTGATAGCAGCTTAGTTATCCCTTAGTGGACCTTTACGTCACCCACTGGAAGAGATTAGATGGGTGCTAAAACCGTCCCACACAACACGGCCAAGCAATAAGTATTTTTTATTTAAAAAACAAAATTTATTTAAAAATAAACTACAGCTTAATATATGTTTCTTACATTTAATAATAGTCTGTAGTAAAGCTAGTAAAGTCCTTTGTTAGTAACTACGCCCTATTAAGCTTTCAACTCAATGCGATTTGCCATCGGATGAACTGTCTGCTATATGTCATGAACTGTATAATGCTATTTTTACAGATTATCCAATTTGAACGCAAAATGGACCGTCTAGACATTCGCGTCACTGCTCACGGGTACTTTTGTTTTGACTATGATTTTCTACGTGCGGTGAGTCACTTGTTACGAGTATTAAACAAAACTTGATACCACTTCTAAATCACTGGAGGGTGTCGGCCATAATCCATCTGCCGGATGCGCCGCAGACCTTGTAAAATCCTATCGACAGTTTTCTTGAAGAATCCCATATCGTAGCGTCATACAAAAATCCCTTGACGCAGTTCATTCCACAGCCTGCGGGTTCGCAGTATACTTAAAATGGTTTTTGAATCGATAAACTAAACTAATATAAGATAAATAAATCACCTAATATCTTTAGAATTGTTCTTTTCAGATATTTCGAGGAGTGATCACGAATCTTACTTTGGTGATTCAAGTACCTTTCCCGGTAAATATGGAGTAAGAACTACTTTCGTCTTTTTTGGAGTACGGCCATATACAAGAAAATCTTATAAATATGATTTTTTCAATAAATTTCTTTATATACCTATTCGAGAATATTGAATGTAGCTAACAAGCTTGAATAAATAGTAAGTTTTCGTTGTATAACGAATACAGAAATTAAAATAATCTCAATATTACTAATTTATTATTTCTATGTCGTTCCTACCAATAGACAATTGAAATGTTGCTTAACAAAATGTTTCGATTGTTCATCGAGTTCTTCGTTTATGGTCACTAGTGTAATAAGAAGCTTCGTTGGAGCAATGCTGCTAGAAGTGAAGACTTTTATGTTTTGGTAAAGATAAGAGATTCCGCTGTCGTTAATTGATCTTTCGAACAGTCGTCTCTTTAAATTCGAATGACGACTGCGGTATCTTTACTACCACATAGAAGTTTCCACTCAGCAATTTCTTTTACCAAGCTACTTATTGCACTTTAAAATTTTCACACACGTCCACGCCACAAAACAGATATAAACGTCACGAGACCGGGCGAACTGTGACAGACAACAATATCGGTGGTACACAGTAACGAATCTTTATACAAAATAAATTAAGCGCAAACTTTTCTTACCATACTATACCAACTGTCTATCTACTGCTGGATATAGGTCACTTCCAAGACACGGTATTTAGCTCTTCTCATTCAGCCGCTACCAGCAAACTTCTTCAAATCAAGCTGTATGGTACATAAACATAGGTTTATGGTGTTGTTAAAAATAATTAAAGCGAAATTAAACAATGTATATAAATTTCAGCCTATTTGCAAAATACTCGCATACAAAAATTGCAGTCGGCTACACTGCTATATTTTGTTCAACTTAAAATAAAGTGATGTCATCACTTTCAGTCACGTGATTTCACCCTATTGACCAATTAACGATGTGATAGTTAAGCTACATTGGACGGATGACGTCACTTCTTTCATAATGTGATTAGAGTACACCCGTTCGTAGCACTGTTGTAGCACACGTAGCGGTCATTCGTTTGTACGTAGCAGTGCTACCACTGCTACGTAGGTACATCCAAGCGTTTAGATTCTAACTTATATAAAATGAAACGAATGAATGTTTCATTGAAATGCTTTCTCGCATGAATTACTGAAGTTTTGTATGGACATTCTTAGAGATCACGAAAAGGTACAAAACTAAGGTTCCCGTGAGCACGCGGACGAATTCGAGGGCTCACTGGGTATTCCGACACCAAGAAAGCGATGTGGCTGAGGCGCTTTTAAATCATTATTTTGAAGATGCCATACCGTTCCCGTTCTACACACTGTTCAGACACATGCAGCATGTAAACATGACATGACATGACGCGTGTTTACGACGGAGACGTGTGTGTTACGTCTAATTCGTGCGGCTGTTTGCGATATTGCTAATGTTACAAGCTTGTTTCTATGCAGAACTGTGTACTTATGGTAATTTAATTAAATTTTGCGCAACAGAATGATACTACTTCAATTACACTTCTAAACTCATCTACTCTCCATAGTTTTTTTCTAAAAGGTACTTAATACAGCCAGATTTACTTCTCCTATTAGAATTTCCAATCGGCATTAGTTCTTGATACCCTAATTTATAAAGTTCATAGTTTATCAAAGTGCCTGGTCAACAGCACAGGTGGCCCTAATGCCAGCTTTACACTCACGTCGTGAATTCACGGCCAGGATTCACGCAGTGAACTTGTGTGCCCCGAGAACACCACTCGGAACTCATAATTGTTCACAGTCGTTCGCGAGCGTTGGTGGTACGCACCCGCGAACACTATAACTCTGACACAGATTATCGACTCCGAACGGGAAACAAGAACCGAGAACTACACTCGCGTTCGCGGCTATTTGTGGGACTTCACAGCGTGAGTGTAGAGGCAGCATAAGGCCATTATCGCGCGAAACGCGTCAACCTTGTCATCCAGCGAGGTAATGCCGCCAGCATGCTTCGTACTAGCCCCGGGGAGAAAAATTGTACAACACGCTGAATATATAATTCGGTACTTAGACCATTTTATACAATAAACACCTATTATATTTTTAATGTTTATTTTGTTTTCGTTGAATAAGAAATATACTGATTAAGTTTCAGAGATTTTAGCGGCCTTGAATCTTGTTGACCCTTGAGTTAGACCTCTATAAATAAAAAATCCCCTCTGACCCATAACACAAAACTCATATAGTTAATAATTTTACTAAAAATTGGTCAGCTGACTACGTAACGCGTTTCAAGGGCTACACAGCAACCTACGCGTAAAGGTATCAAGGGTCTATAGGTTCAAGCCCTTTTGTCCTGTGCAGTCATGTAAGAAATTCTTAGCCCTTAGCATACTATTATAGTTCTACCAGCAATTCTACTAAATTCGTCGTTCTACTAAAGTCTTAAAAGTTACAAAACTTACAACACTAGTAGATTACATTCACTTAAAAAAATTAATTTACCGCCCTCCATCTCAAAATCAGGCACGGCACCGTGAACGCTCAACATAGCAGGGATGCTCAAACATAAAATTCCTTTCAAATATTTTATAATTTTGAAATGAACTTCCGTAGTTTCGTAACAGAATTCTAAAAGAACCTTTAACATTAATTAGAAACCGCAAACACGACCTACAAAGCTGGTAATGTGAATTAAATAAATTACTCGGACTCTGTCACCGTGATATTGTGTTAAAATCCCTTTTTCAGTCCAAAGGATAGATAAAACTTGAAAACCGCATACTGATCTATCAAGCTAACAAACTTATCTTATCACATAACTATGACTCATCACCGCTTGCGGCTTCACCCGCATTTTCTAGAGGTAGTGTAGGATTAGCGTAGATAAAAATAAAGTATTGTGTTAGCGGAAAGATCAAGATCCCTTTACACAAAAACTCAGGTTTGACGACTTATTTCAAGTGATAAATTGTCCAATACGTAATTACATCCAATCAACGACAAATGCCCAATTTTAAATTTGTCCAAAATGAAATATTTAAAATATGAGTTTTCCGAAATTAAAAGAACCAATACGAAATTTGGCAATGTGAGTCATATCGTCGCTCTTCAGACTAAATATCTGAATCAGATTTTTTTTTCTAAAATTATATTATATTGCCTATAAAATTATATTATATTATATTTATATCATTATATATATTATATAAATTATATTATATGAAATAAATTAAATTAGGTATATTGAAAAAAAAATTGTTTTTTTATAATTTTATTTAAGCGCAGTACATTAGAACGCGTTCAGCGCAAAACCGAAAAAGGCTTGCCCTGTAAAATTTACTAAATGTCAGTTACGTCAGTTAGTCAGAAGAGCGACGATATTATGATGTTTCAAATATTTGGCGTATCTTTTATTACGGTCTAAGAGCACCAGAAGATTAAAAATACTATTATTTATTGCATTTACTTCTATATGGTAAGATTAGGTACATTTTGTTTGCGTATAAAATAAATAAGTTTAACTCATTAAATTTATTTGACCTATGACCCAATTCGACGCCAATGTGTAGGGCGCAGTGTCCATACGGTGCCCTCTGCATTTTCATCAGAGCCTTAATCCTTTGTTTAGGTAGATACACTTAGGTATTTATGTAAATTTAGCGGTCTAATGGGCGAGAAAATCAGTAAAGTTTGTTCATTTAGAGTTCACCTTAATCTCTAACACTAGTTACTTAGTTTAACCTTTACCATATGTACCTATTAACAGAGACTGTTGCTATTGTAATTAATACCTAGGCTTTTCATTGACGTTAACAATTATATCGTTCTTGTTATTACGTATCCATGTATTGTTTCACACATTTTTATAATAGTTTGATAGCTTTGATGAAAATATCGACATTCAATACTATACGATACCATCAGCCTATGTCTCTCCACTGCTGGATATACCTCTCCCAAGACTCACCGCTACGCTACACTCAATCCTCGGTTCTTCTCATCCAACCACCACCGGCGAACTTGAAGTCGTCGGTACACCTGGCTGTAGGGCGTCCCATATTGCGCTTCCCGGTACGCGGCCTCCAGTCGAGGTCTCGTCTACGCCAACGATTATCGGATCTTCGACAAATATATCCTGCTGTGTAATTAACGTAATTAGTAGTGTAGTAGGTAAATATGTAATTACATTACATATGGGAAATTGAAAACCTTAAACGTTTTACATAACAGACAGGAACATTTTGTAGAGAGAAAGCACATGCTGCATTCTCACAAGCGCTGGGCGCACTCGACTGGCTACGTTATTAGTCTCTCACAGAAGACTACCTTGAAATGTACTGCATTTCCTACTTTATCGTATTTCCCCAATGTACGTAGGCACGTGTTTCGATAGTGAGTGAGATATGCCGGAGCCCATTCCCATCCCATCCTATCCCTCCCAATTTTCCCAATTAGTCTGCAAAGGTAGGCAACGCATCCGGGAGCGTGCCGGCGTTAGTCATTCTGGACTGATGTTGGCATGCATCGCGGATGTCTATGGACGACAGTATCCACTTACCATCAGCTGGACTGTATGCTCGTCTGCAGCCTTTTTTCTATATAAAAAAAAATATCGTAAGGAACTAAAAGAATAGTGTGCTAAAAGTGCAACATCCTTGGAATACATGAACATTATTGTACTTTTTGGTTGAAGCTGAGGCGAAGGTAGCATGTCCTGTTACCGCGATACAGCGGTAGTTACTAAACAGGAAGCACATGTAGATTTTGGCTGAAGTTGACATGACGATCAACGCACTGTTTAACGGAAGAACGCACTTAGTTTATAAAATTAGGGGCTAAAATGGTTACGTCGTTCATATATAAAAAAACCAATGCCTGTCTGTATCAGAACTAATCTCGGAAAATACTAATTCGATTTTGGTTGCGGTTTTCACTGTAATAGGATATCAGTATGTTTTTGTCGAAATCTGTATGTTAGTATTATATTTATATTATTTTATTGGAAATAAAATTTAACTATAGTTTTATTTGTAAACGAAACAGAAGACCAAAGCTAGTTAATTAAATAAAGATTTCTCTTAATTTCCTACTCTTAAGTATTAAAAAATGGTGAAAATTAAGCGTCCATGTTAAAACGTTACTTCCAGCAAGCCGGGAGTTTTCACAAACACAAAAGTTAAGTGTCCTCTTCATTAAAACTCTCTGCCGGGGTTATTATTGTGATAATTAGAGAGAATAATTTATTTGGGAACTTGGCGACATGCCCTTCCTTCACTGCGTCGACCCTGGATTAAATTATTTATCACTATTAGATAAGGTAGAGCGGTGATAGCAGAGGGGTGGCCTATACATTCGTGTGATCGTGAGTTCAAATCCTCGACTTGTACCACTGAGTTTTTACTTAAGGACTTTTTTAAAAAAATGTGACAAAAGATGATGCTGGAGAAATAAAAAAAAAACTGGAGTATTTGTATCCACTAATTCGCACAGGGCCAGCGTAGTGGATTACGGCCCGAACCCCCTCCCCCGCCGTGATTTAATAGACATTGCGTTGAGCTTCAACGAGTTTCAGTAACAGCTGCCACACCACTAAACAGGTTTGCATTCACTCACTGAGCAGGCAGACTTAGAGCAGCTCTACGGGGGTAGAGCCGCTACCTCCACTAGCAGCTCTAGTGGAGCTATTGGGGGTAGGAGCTGCTACAGCTGCTACTGGGGTGGTAGGGGTAGACCGCTGTGTTCACTGTGTAGAAACGAATTCCCATAGACACTGGGACATTACCATTAAAAGTATATAAAGGGTCACGGTTGTTTGAATTTCACGGTTAAAAAAATACTTTCAACAACGGTCACCAGCTGCTGGATGAATATGAAATATCAACAGCGATAGCGAAAAAATATTTCATCTTTTTAATACGAGTATTTTTATATTAAAAATATCTACGTAGAGATTTTTATCAAAAAGAAAAACATAACAAAGGAATAGATTTTCGTAGAACATGTTTAAAAAAAATACGTATTGTTGGTCGAATTATGTGCAGATAGCACTAAAAAGTAACCGGAAACAATTAATTTGTTGGAAACAATTTAATAACTCCCAAAATACTTCGAGAACAAAGCATAATTGGAATTCTTTTTGATATACTTATTTAATTTCCGAAACTTCGCTTTTTGAAACTACAAAAGAAAATTAAGAAACAAAGGGAAAGTAAGAGAAAATTGGTTGGAAATTGCTTGATCATTAAAAATTAAACAGACTTACCACAATGTTCCAAACACTGTCTATAGGTAAAGTATTTTAGAACGTTTTGTTCAACAAATTAAAAAAAAAATCTTAGTTTTTCACAATTTACAAAAATGATTTTCAGTACCTATCCTTATCTCCTCGGTAAATATATGTATTACAGTTATTTTGTAGAAATTTCTCCTTGGTTATTGGAATTGGAATTATATTGGAAGATATTTGCAGTAGACACTGTAACCAGTCATTTTACCGTCCACTATTGGACACAGGAAGACCAACATTGTCTTGTCATCTGCATGAGGAGGCCCATCAGTGGACAATAAAAGGGCCGGTGACGGAAAAAAATAACGTTCATACGGTTTCGGACCATCTCTTCCCACGCGTTCTTCGTTGTCCTGAATATTTTATTGAAAAAAATAAAACCGTAAACCGCACAGGAGTCTCAGAAACACAGACTTTTGTAATTTGCCATAAAGATTGTTTTAACATAGTGGAGCAAATGAAGCTTAAAAATCGTCAAAACTCCTTAATGCTCAAGAACAAATACGATTTTGATGGGTTTTTTTCGTAAATGTTTATTATTATTTATTATTTAAAATATGAAAAAATGTTTAACTATTATAATTTTTTTTAACTACAGGTTTTCTATGTTAATTCTAATTTTCGACGAGAAAATATTACTCACGGGTGTTTGAGGTCCCTGATTATAAATGTGTTGTCAGAATAAAGGTTTTGAAAATTTTCCTAGATATTTAAGCGATGCGTTTGGAAATTATTTATATATACCTACATTGAATTTTTTAATACAAATGTGTATTTGAGATCTTTCTTAGATTACCTAGTTACAAAAAAGTTGAGCTACGTAAAAAAAAATCCGATTTTATTAGACGAACTTGTGTTATTTCAGAAATAAATAGGTAAGGTTTTTAAAAATATAACGTTTATTCGAAACGGGTCTCCATTTGCTTTTATACAATCCTTCAAACGTTGTCGCCAGTTTTCGATGGAAACACGCACCCTTTCCATGGGAAAATTGACAACTGCCACCCATGCGGAACGTTTTAGGGATTCAATATTATCATGGCGTTTAGAGCATGCCATGCTTTCTCAAGCAGACCATAAATCATAATCGAACAAAATAAGATCGGGTCTAGATGACGGCTAGTCTTCGGCTCTAATGAAGTCGGGAATATTCCTTTCTAGCCACGTCTGTGTTGAGCGAGTCTTATAACGTAGTGCTGTCTTGCTGAAGGACCATTCTTGATTATGGAACAGGGTGTCGTTTAGTGGCTTTATGACATTCTCAAGAATCGTATCTTGATACACTTGCGCCAACGTTTTAATACATTTTTTACAAAAATATGGATCAGTCACTCCTTGATAGCTAACACCCCACAAAACCATCACTGAAGCCGGATAATAGCCACGTTGCACCCTATTGACAAATTGAACAGCTTCTCTAGAATATGATTATGAACTCGATTCTGCTTGTTAAAATGTTCACCACATTTTCTCCCTTTGGGTACACCGAAGTTGTTTTTATTTGTCAATCCTATTTTTCTATAAAGTAAATTAATCAATGAAGAAATGGCCAGTACGCGTTTTGTCTGGATAAATACTTGGCTTCCGGACGAGATTTCTTCGGATTCTCTCCTTCACAGCTTTAATAGTCTGTTTAGTACAAATATTGCGTGGACGGTCAGACCTTTTTCTGTCACAAACAGAGGACGTTTTAATGAACCTACTAAAAACCCGATACACAATTATTCGGCTAATACCAAGGGGATGAAGTTTTAAAAATTGCATTGTCTCCATGCCTACTTTGTGTAATGCAATTTACAGCAATACGGTTTTCCTTATCACCCCACTCTATTTTAATATTAGTACAATATTTAATAATGATTGGCGCCAAACTGAGAAAAAATATTTATTTTTCACGTGAGAATGACAGATTCCAAATTCAAATGTATTTTCTTTTCTTCGTTGTATTTGTGGTCACACTAGGTATACATAGGTACATATAGAAATAATAAAATATAGGTGGATACTCGTGCGAAAGCTTTTGACCGGGTATGGCACAAATCGCTGCTTACCAAGCTACCATCTTTCGGGATACCCGCGGGATTATGCGAATGGGTTGCCAGTTTCCTGACTGGACGGAGCATCAGGGTCGTTATCGATGGTAGCCGCTCCGACACCATGTCTATTAACGCTGGCGTCCCTCAAGGCTCCGTGCTGTCCCCAACTCTGTTCCTTCTGCATATTAACGACCTGTTGCAAATTGGTGACATACGTTGCTATGCAGATGACAGTACTGGAGACGCCTTGTACAGGGGCCGCGCCAACATCCCTCGGGTCGAAGTGGAAGAGAGTCGCGCCAGGCTTGTGTCTGAAATCGAAGACTCTTTAGATCTAGTCTCGATTTGGGGTTCTCTGAACCTAGTGGATTTCAACCCCAGTAAGACGCAAGTCTGTGCATTCACCGCTAAAAAAAACCCTTTGTCGTAGCACCTCGCTTTCAGAGCATGCCTCTTAATCTCGGAGAGTATCGGGATCCTTGGTGTCGACATCTCCAGCAAAGTCGAATTTAGGGGTCATCTGGAAAATAAGGCCAAAATGGCCTACAAAAAGCTCGGTGTGCTGAACAGAGCGAAGCGGTACTTCACCCCTGGGCAACTCCTTATGCTTTACAAAGCTCAAGTGAGGCCCCATATGGAGTATTGCTCTCATCTCTGGGCCGGTGCACCGAAATACCAACTGGGCCCATTTGACTCCATCCAACGACGTGCTGTTCGTATTGTCGACGATCCCACTCTCACGGGCGGTTTAGAACCCCTCAGCATTCGGAGAGACGTTGCGTCTCTCTGTGTGTTCTACCGCCTGTACAATGGGGAATGCTCTGAGGAACTGTTTAATATAATTCCCACCTCGGGTTTCTACAACCGCACCTCCCGTCACAGAAGTGCGGTCCATCCGCATTTCCTCGATACGGAGGTGTCGCGCACTGTTCGCTCCAAAAATTACTTTATACCGCGAACCCGTAGGCTGTGGAACGAACTGCCTCAAGAGGTCTTTCCATTAAGCTACGATATGGGGTTCTTCAAGAGAGCTGTGAATAGGATTTTGCAAGGTCGGCGGCGCGCCCGCATACCCCCTGGTGTTGCAGGTGTCCATGGGCGGCGGTAACACTTACCATCACGTGGGACCGCTTGCTCGTCCGCCCTCTAGTCTATAAAAAAAATAAAAATAAAAATAAACATACCCAACCACTAGACCTGTGATAACTGATGCAAGGTAATGTGGAAGCCTTTCTATTGATTTAAATTAATTATTTCACTGGAAATTTTATAACTTTTCTACAATTGATGCAATTGGCTTGCTGTGACAATATTTTTGTTTGAGGCAGTCCTAGTAAAAAAAGTCCAGTGGATTGTGCGAGCGCCGCTGCAGCAGCTAGAGAGATAAGTAAGCGAAGATACGTTCGCCAGCTCAATAGGACGTGCATAACAAGGTGTAGAGCCTGCATCAGGGCAGACGGCGGAAAATTTGAGCATCTTCTGTAATAAATTAAATGTGTTATATTTTTGTTTCTCAGTTTTATTTTAGCGCCTCACATACATTGATGAATAAATTATGACTAATCAATTTGGTGAATATTATTAATGAAAATTAAATATTTAAATTAGTTGAAAATCTAGTTTGGTATAAATAGCTTTGACTTTGAATAGTAATATCTTCATTTTGGAAAGAAAAAACTGCATGTGTTATACCATTTTAGAATCTACATTAATCAGGCATTTTTTTTAAATATTTGGCCACTGTAGGTTTAATTCATTTTTTTGGTAATTGAAGGTCAAATTAAAATTAGTATAGGAAGGTTGTACCTTAAGATAAACGTAAACTTTTGGAAGATACCATAAGAGTAAATGAAAAATACTTATTAACTTTTAACAGAACAACTCTTCGAGAACAATAAACCAATACAGAATGTGAATTAACCTTTATTTGTAGCTACAGTAGGTACGCCAATTACTAACCAAGGGAGCCAATTTCTCAAAAAATAAAAAATGACTAATGTCTCGAAAACGGTGCAACTTGCACTAAGAACAAATTGTGGTCACCCGATAGGTCATGAGCTGGCCTATCGACGGTTACAAGCTTGGCCACCCTGTATAAGTATTGTTAATTATTATTTAAACAATATTAATAACTATGTCCTCCCACTACAAAATTTCCGATTATGAATAACTGATAATAACAAACATTAAAACATAACAATATGAAAATCGGTTCTGTTCTTTTATAGACTCGACTAATATCGGGAGCAATAACAACACTAGCTATTGGCCGCGGTTTGCACATATTAGCGTAGATAACACAAGTGAATAGATTCAATGGTAAACTCTGCTTGTCTGCTTATTTGTATGTGTATTTATTGAAATTCAAGTTGAAATTAATTTATTTGTATAACAAGTAAATAGTCTTATTTTGAACAGAGATTAGCAGTCTTCCAAAAGCAATGTGCTCATTGGAGTTGTGCTCATAGTAACCCAAATAGACCAAGGTCTGTGAGTTTACTATTTATTATTAACGTTATTGACCAAATTATAATTATTAAATGTGCGGTTTTACTTCGGCGTAGTGCACTTTTAGGTAATAACGCTAATTAAAAAAATAATAAAGTATATGTTATTGGGGGTATATGGTAATAATGGTATAAGGTAATGGATTGCACGGGACTGATTCGCGTGGTAACTAGCATTCAGTGTAACTGGCTACATCACACTAATATTATAAAGAGGGAAGATTTGTATTTTTGTATGTTTGTAACGAATAAACTCAAAAACTACTGGACCGATTTCAAAGATTCTTTCACCATTAGAATGCTACATTATCCCTGAGTAACATAGGATATATTTATTACTAGAAAAAAATAGGGATCCCTCAAAATAAAATGGCTATTTTATTTTGAAATTTTGAAAAAAAAAAAACTTATTAACCGAATCGAAGCGAGGGCGGGTCACTATTTCACATAAATGTCATCGAAGGAAAAGTATCGTTCTATATGTTTAAATACAAAGACAAAAATCTCTTGCAGCAAAATCGAAGAGAAACGATTTTATCCGCTCCAATACAATTCAAAAGCGAATTAAGCAATATCACGACAAAAGAACTCTTACGATAACGCTTCTAATCCGCCACTCAAACAAAATCGTAACTCAAAATATGCCCTCAGCGTCGGATATTCATTTCATTTTTTCTTTGTAGCGGTGAAACTCCGTTTTTTGCCGCCTAAATTGGAATATTTTGAATTGCTAAGCCGGGCCACAGGTGCTTTCAAAGGAATTCCACGATAAACCATTTCCGATAACAAAATATAAACGCCAACTTTTGGAGACACCTTTTTAATAAAAAGACGGTAGTTTTCGTTTACAGTCGTTGATAGAAAATGAATTTTCATCATAAAATTCCAAAGGAACTAATGTAGTGTTGCTAAATCATGGATTTGAACAGAAAAAAAATCATCAAATTTCACGAATCCTATTATTTCACTGAGTCCGTGTGGTTAATTGGAGAGCAAGAGAAAAATGAAATAACATTTATTTTCAAGTAAAAAGGCTCAGAATCAAACGCTATTTATTTCGAATTTCACGTCTTGTCTGTACAATTGTCGTCATATTTTTAGTTGGAGTTCAGATTACAATTTTCATGTCAAATTTTTGCTGTTTATATAAACGAGTAGAATTATTGTTTTTATTATTCTGTTTTTGATCTTTTTTATATAGAAGAGGTGGCAAAAGAGCAGATCACATGTTATGTTACATTACCGCCGCCCATAGACATCAGTAACACCAAGGGATTGCGAGTGCGTCGCCAACCTTGCACAACACCATGTCGTAGCTCCAGTGCAAACGTTCAAATCCGCGGTATAACATGTCTTGAAAACTTTATTTAATATCTTGTATCACTTCGCCACTGCGTTCACCGAATCGTATCCGATCACCGAATCGGTGTTGCATGAACCTAATTATGAAAGTGTTTATGAAATACCCCGCCTGATACAAATACGGTTACAAAACGATACATTGCAAATCGATATTTTTGCGCCGTTCAAAGGTGATAAATTTTCGTCGTTGGACCTAGTCGTGTCTCTGTGCATTCATCTGGAATCGACAAATTGCAGCGAAATGTCGAGAAAGTTATGAAGTTTATCGATGCAAATGACGACCAATTATGTTAGCACCTGCAAACCGCGCACGAGTTAGCAATTTTGAAAAAAAACGCAAAATACTTTCCTTTTATTTTTTTAGCATTTCTTACTCATGAAATATAGTTTTATGTGTTTGTTAGTCAATTGGTAAAGGCAGAACACACTTTGTTCTGCCTTTACCTTTACCTTTACCACTTTGTAAACACTTTTACAAAGTGTACTTATACTATTTACGCGGACAAATAACAAATTATTTAGATTATTGTAATTTAGATGTATAGGGTATTTGATTCTCGATAAATGATTTATGAAATCTTTTGAGAAATAAATTATCTTAAACCGTAAACCGGTGGGGTGGGTTTTTTTTTTTTATGTACGAAGGCGGCAAACGAGCATACAGTCCACCTGATGGTAAGTGGATACTGTCGCCCATAGACATCCGGGATACACGCCAACATTAGTCCAAAATGACAAATGTTAGCACGCCCCCGGATGCGCTGCCTACCTTTGGAGATATAAGAATGGATTTGGAGAAAGGGTTGGGAAAATGGGGAGGGATAAGATGGGATGGGAATGGGCTCTGGCATATCTCACTCACTACCGAAACACGTACGTACATTGGGGAAATACGATAAAGTGGGAAATGCAGTACATTTCTAGGTAGTCTTCTGTGAGAAAGGGGTAACGTGGCCAGTCGGGCGCGCCCAGCGGCTGTTGGATTGCACCGTGCACTCCCCCCCCACCTCAAATGATTGGTATCGATCATTTGTTTAAACACAGGTGTTGTTAGGGTCTGAATGCTGTAAGTATACCCTGGCTGGATACCCACGACACAGGATATCCATTGAGTGTGATGTTATTTATTTGTAGGTATATATCGAGTCTCCTAAGTTGTGGGACTCGGCTAACAAAAAATATTAAAATAAAAGTGTGAAGATCAAAATATGGGATGAATTATCACTGGACATAGAATGCGAAGTATCAATAAAATGCTGGCAAAATGATACAACGATACGCGGTACTGATACGGAGTAAAGAGTGGGTCCATAACCTTGATACGATTTAATGATACAAGTTGCAGATATAATACGGTGACACACAATGGTAAAATGATACAAATGTGACCCATTCTTTAGATTTACTAGAGATACTAACCCTTAACTTTAAATCACAGTAGAACTAAATTCACAAGCGATTTGGTGCAATAACAAATGAACCGCATCATTTCAACTGAACAATTGTTATGCACCAGAGGGGTCCGGAAGCACGTAACCCTGAGGTTACTCTAGAGGGACAGTGGGTTGCGGTTTGAGAAGCATGTGCTTGAATTAGTGCAAAACTGCTTTTACCAGTTCAAAATTCTGTACAGGGAAGTATCTACGGATCTATGAGTACTTATAGGAACGAAGTTACGAAAAATAAGTCAATTAAGCATTCTTTATTTAGGTATTATTCCTTCTAATTTTATTTGTGTGCTAAAATGATAATTTCAGATTTTAATTTTTTTATTTCTTTTTTAATGGCAATGTGTTCTTATAAGTGATTCTGAATCAAATAACGAACTTTGACTGGTGACAAAAAAGTAATACGTATGCATCATTTTAATCACATTCTTAAGGGGCTACCATATGCCAATGGCCTTGAGCATTCCGTCATTCTGACACCCCCCACCTACCTTCCTCACCTCTACATTATTACGTATAATATATGCGCCATCTATAACGACATCTTACGGATACCCGTCGTACTTCAAGAAAGTATAAATTTTATAGTTCAAGAGCCCACATACTTTATTCGATGGTCATAATATATTAGAATGGGGTTTCTATTTTTTTTTATTGATGAACTAATAATCAATTCCAAATATCAATAAGTAAAAGAGGAATAAGTAGATAGTAGAGATTATACACCATGCACTTTTAAAGCGTAAGCGAAAAGTATGGGTATTTATACCGTGAAACTTGACAACTTTCCCAAGGAATATATAATACAAAATTCGAACCCCTTATACTAAATTCAAAGTCAAAACTTCGCTCTATGTACTTCAAAAGTCATATCACGGTGTATTACAGTATAAGCAATGGGCAAGGCCAAATTTTTTAGACGTGCTTTTTATATATTTTTTGATAGTCTAGTTTCCAAGGATCAACGAACCACCAAATTAATTTTTAGCTCGTTTAGTTTTAATATATGACATTTTTAAATTTCTCATTGACATTTTTGTCGTTATGAGGATTGAATGGCGTATTCCTTTGCCGCCGATAATTTAAAAAAGACACACGGCCATATTGGTAGCTTTGTCATTTTTGACAAGTTCTTTCAACTTTGACAAGTCTAATGTCAAACTTGACTGAGCCATCACAATCACTGTCTCAATAAAATGAGAATGATGATATTGATCTCTCAATTTTTTTTAGAAAATTTCTTGGTTTCTAAGAAATAAATAAAAAGATTATAATGTTATTTGTGTGACCATAATGTTGATTCTCAAATGTATGAAAGAATTTATAATTTACAAAAATAAATAAGTACGACTGTTTCTTTAATAATAGTGTTCTTATTTATACTTTTAAGTATTCTTCATGAAGAAAATCATAATAGCTTCGCATGTTTCTGGTATAACACGTCTAAGAAGTTATGGGGACATTTTGCAACTGAATTTTAAATCTTCATAATCTGTCGGTTAATAAAAAACGTAAAGTAGCAATTAAACGATGCTCTGCTGGTATACTGTCACGCATTAGCGTATTCTGTTTGGATATTAATGGAGGTACTTTATAAATGTAAGAGGGTAAATGTTGAATCATTCATTCTTAGATAGTTTTTGTAATCATCTTCGTCAATGTCGTTTAACATGGTGGCGTCACAATAATTTACACGTTTTAGTAATAGCTTTTTAACCCAACTAGACTTCCGTTGTTTTTGTGACATCAACCAAAGTAAATAAAGGATAGTCAATTTCTTTCTTTTTGTTCTTTTTCTTATGCGCGTTGATGGTGGCATTTTTCACGCAAAGCACTACTGCACGTTGGAACAGCTTAACACAGTGTGTGATCGGATGCTATGCAGGACCATATATGGACTAACTTCTCCAACATAGAGGCCGGCGCGGCGTCCTGCATGCAGGACTCTGAATGGCTGGCTTTAGTGACAAGTGTCATCGAATCTATTAACCAGTGTTGGTAGACGTCCCGCTTTTTGAAACGTAAAATACAATGCCGCGCGGGACGCTGAAAGTCACGCTCTTTTGAATTCGATCTATTTTATCGACCTAGTGAACTGCCCGACGGGAATATTACTCATACAAAAAATAGTTTGATCTCATTGATCTAATAAATATTGTACTAATTACTTTGCTTTTTTATTATGTCCCGCTTTTATCAAACGAATCCCGCTTTTTTTAGTGTTTCTTTTTTGTTACTTAACTTTCTTACTTTTTCTTTTTCTTTATCAACTTTCTGTTCTTTTTCTAAAACGTATTTTTTTTATATTTGTAGCTTCCTCTATGCCTATCACGTGTGCTGTTATGGGGTATTTAACTTCAACTACCATGTTCTCGCCACACAGCCCGTCGGGGGTGGCACCAAGAAATGGCAATGCTTTGTCAATAAATAGGCCAAATTTTTTCTTAATTTCTTTATTAATCTGAGTACTCAGCTGAGTCAGTGGTGTCTTTTCGTTCTCACGTCCATAGTACAGATTACCACTTTTTGGTTTTCAGATTCATGGTTTCAATTTGGTCCATCACTGGTTGATTCTACTGGTTCTTCTTCATGTGCCATGTTGATGACTACTTCATTGGGTTGCCTTTGCATTACTTTGTGGGTAGCGCTGAAAAAAAGAACATATTATTTTGTAGATTACATCAAGCATAATACGGTCCCACATACTTGTTAACACTCTTTATATGCGTGGGCTTTCGGTCTATTTCATAACTTTATTTGCTAATTAAAAGTTACCAGTAAATAAGTAGAATTTAAATTACGTTCCGAAAATATACGTGGGCTCCTAGTCTATTTTACTTACTAGTGACAGTATCCACTCGAGGCTGAAAAGATGCCGAGTTTTGATCTTGGTTTTCGTAGTTCTCGTAAATTTTATGTAAAACTGACCTTTTACTTAGTCTTCTGAAAAAAAATAAGATAATACAAAAATAAATAAATAAGGTAAAAAAGGCATGTTATTTGACAATGGGTATCGACATGAGACTTCTCGTCTGTGATGCACACTATACCTATTTTAGGTACTAAACCACTAGATCGCTATCAGAGTAGGTAGGTAGTCGAAATTGTGAACTAGATATCTTTCCAAGTATAAAATAAATGAGAAGAAAACCCCGATCATTCATAAAATCAATCTAAAGAACCGAGAAAAAATTGAATTATGATTCATTAGAAGTTACTAAGCACACGAGTAAATTATCATAGTTATAAATTAGTTAATTATTAATAATTTAATAATATAGAAAGTGTACTTACAAGAAAGACGTCGATCACTTTCTGCATCTTTTGCTGTCTATATCGTTTTACTTTTGATATTTTAGGCATTGTTGATTTTTATACTCCAAAACAGAATTTTTACTATACTAAATATCAATAGTGTCCTGTCACAATTTTATTTCAAGAAAATAAAACCTAACCTAAACAATGTGACCTTTTACTAATGTAAAATTAAAATTAATAATAACTAAAATGTGTGTTCTTGTCACTTATATTGTCCGCACTAGCACTAGGTAATTAAAATAAGCGTTAAATACGCTAAATAACAAATAAAAAGGCAGGATTTTTGCGCGCGCACAGCGTAAAGTGACACGGGTTCTACGTCCAAAGGCCACTGGCCGACTGCCGCCCGTCGCCCCCGCAGAGTACCGCGAGCCAGAAACATGCGTAGAAACATAATACATTTTTTTTTCAAAAACTACAAATAATTTCAAAAATCCAAACGACAGGATTATAGTGAAAATTGTTGTCTAATATTGAGTATAAGTTTCATTTGTATAAGTTCCATAATAAGGGAGACTATCGGGATTTAACACGAGAATAGAGGCTCACAGATGATTTATTTTCTCTTAAATTAGATATATTATTTTAATTTCCGACGTCAAAAGCGAAGGTTAAATACCACACTACATCATATATTTTTTAGAGAATTTTTGTACCATGTTCAAATATACTTTATGGGATTTAAAAACAGCGAAATTTGTCGGGTAGCCCCTTAAGGCCCCATGCCGTAGCTTACAAAAGAAGTTTCTTTACCCGGACCCTACAAGTATATTTTTTTATTCCAAATTTCAGTCAAATCTATGCGGATGATATTTTTACTGCTTTGTATTTTGTTTTCGATTTATTTTAATCATAACAAATAAACGACTTTCAAGAAGGTGTTAATGGAAAAAACTCACTCCACAATTTTCTGATTCGCCCTTAATTGTTATGAGTGCCATCCAAAAGTTGCCACCATCTCAGATTTTTAAGACTTATGAGTGTCTCCATAGGATTAAGCGGAATAAGAGCGGGAAACAAAGTGTCAGTCTACGCTAATCTAAAGTTGTCTCCCTAAAGACTATCTAAAGACGCTTGTACGCGTCCGACGTGCACCAGCTGGAGGCACCTTAAACGGTCGTTGTTGGGCCTGGTAGCACTCTTCTTCTCTGCCAGGGCACACTGGGCAGGCAGACTTTGACCTCACGACTTCTTGCTGGTATTGTTTGCATGTGTCTGTTTGTTAGCACGGTCTGTTAAACTGTAAAATGAATGGGAGCGCTTATGCTTCAACGTGCCATCGCGGTCTCAAAAGGTTATACTGAAAAACTAAAACAAACGACGTTATTTTATTAAATAGTTATTATGTCACATTAGATGACCACTATTAATAAAAGACGTAAGAATAAATCAATAATAGTGCCCACGGGTGATGTAGCCAGGGCCCGTATAACCTGCGCTAAATGACTCCACAAACACGTTTATTTGCTTACATTCACACCACGGTAAAACACTGAACCGTATGTAAACTATCTGTATAGGTAAAATGCACAAGAGCACAATAAAGTGCACAAAATGTGGCTTACGCGTAGGTACAAATGCAGAACGTAAGCGCAGCGAGAAACCAAAGAATATGCCAAAGACCCTTCGACATACGTCCACTACTTGAGGACGCCAACTGAGTGCACTGTGAATGATTAACACAAGATCCTTGATAGTTGAACAGTAAGGGATAATAGTATTTTTATACAGTATAGGGTCAACCATGTTTAAATCAACATTGATAAGGCGACGACGATTACCTAAAATAGCCTGACACTTCGTAAGGTAAACAGGGACCGCAAATCTACTAGACCAGTCGGAAATAAGATTCAAATTGCGATTAAGGTCCGAAATAGCATTGATGTGAGCTTGTACGTATAACTGTAGGTCGTCAGCATACAGATGGTCAGAGCATTTGAGGTTTGTAATTATGCGATTGATAAAGACAGAAAACAATAAAGGTGAAAATATGCCGCCAGGTGGAACGCCAGCAAACACGTCACACTAATCTGAAAGAGATCGATTAATGCGAACCGCCTGCTGGCTACCACGAAGATAAGATGAGAACCAATCGTAAGATGATGAAGAGAAACCCAAGTGAGCAAGGACAACAAGAATATCGTAGTCGACAGTATTAAAAGCGTTAGAGAAGTCGATTAAAACCAGTACTGTCAACCACGAATCTTCCATGCCCGCTCTGAAATCCTCAGTTACTTTGAGGAGGGCTGTAAAACTAGTGTGACCGGGCCTGAAACCTGATTGGTACATACTGAGTAAATTATTATCAAAGATGATAGTGAAGATCTGTCTATGGGCGGTAGCTTGTAATTGTAATTAACAATTTTGAAATTGTTAATTACAAACTCGACACTGGCACAATGTGCTAACTGCGCTATTGTCATTATAAGAACAGAAAAAAAAAACTACGCCAAATTAAAAAAAAAGCATTTCAAACATCGATAACAACCATTGCATTCCAATTTTGAATCGTAGATAACAATTTCTACACAGGACTGTTAGCGTACTTCCTTCTACCTCTATTATGCCCGCACCCTTTTCACCCTAGCAGTCATTAAGGGTTGTCGCGAAAACACATTAACCGGCAAATTTAAGTGTTTTGGAACCCCACTAATTACTTACTTAGTATTAACGGCTCCCAGAGATTAGCCTGAATAAATCGTCTGTGGTTCGCTGATGGTTATTTTTTTAGAGATTAGCTAAAATCTACTTAAGAGCTAAAGTGAGCACAAACTTTTAAACTGATTTTATAACGCGGCAAAATGTACCACATGCCACATACCGTAGCTCCTCCTAGCGCCGCCGCACAAATAATAATTATTCATTTGAACAATAATTATTCATTTGAATAATCATATATTTGGTAAGTTATGATGCGTTACCCCCTTGTGATTACAAAGAGCTTGCAGTGGGAAACAAGAGTTCAATCTATGTTTATAAATCGGTATCTACTATGTAGATTATACAGGAAAGTGCCAATACAATAACACGTAGACGAACTTAATGAACACCTCGTCTAGAACTAACACTCCAACATTCCATCTTAACCTCGTATAATTGGATGTTTTCTAACAAATTCCATGTTTGTGTGTTTCAGCCGCCCACTCTGAGGGCACCTTGAGGGCACCAAGAAATGGTGGTAGTAACAACAAGCGACTCTTTTTGTAAAATATTTCTTAGTTTTTAAGTCACTGTATCTCTTCGGAAAATTCTACACTCTGCGATAAATTGATGCAAACGGTAAGTGCAGCCTCTCGTTCTTCAATATTATAATAAACAGGTAAGTCTTTAATCTTGTTTCCTTTTTTCAGAATTAACAGCCAACGTCTGCAATAAGCGACAATTCTCACGAGCTTGTCGGATGAAGAATAACGTTGGAGTAAATGCATAAATCGTTGTTTCTCTTTTCTCTATGTTTCCGTTTACTAATTTTATTTTTTTCTTTCAGGTTCCAGGCCCGTTCCACGTTAAATCTACGAGTAGGTGGCAGTTTCGGCTGGATTGTCTTCAGTTTTTACATAATAGTTATAGTAGTTTAGATCTAAAACTTCTGTAATCTGTATCAGCCGATTCTTAACAAATGTTTTCATTTCGGGGATCTCCGTGTAGACAAGACAATACAACTTGTGAGTCAGACCGCGCGTAAACGTCTTTGAAGTTAACAAGGCAGCACATAGTTCTAGTCTCGCTATTGAAATTGATTTTATATGTTCATTGGATCTGGTCTCCCAAACCTGGTCTGCTGTTTGATAGTCAGTTTTCGATGCCTTAACTCTTATTTGACGATACATTTTTTCTACTTGGGCTACGAAAATTATTTTGTGTATTCGCCATCTCATTATTATTGTTCTTGACTCTTCTGTTAGAGGACCTTTAAAATAAGTCATCATTTAATGATATACCATTTGTGGCTTGACATGAAGCGTCGTAGACCACTCTCAGTTTGGAGCATTTAAGGGATTAGCTAAAGAGGCGTGTTCGAGCTCACCACCTAGCTCCGCAGACCTTGCAGGAGCTGAAAACTGCTATCGAGGAAGAATGGAAGAATATTCCACATGTCATAGTGACGTTGATTGATTCCATGCCAAACCGGATGATGGCCGTCGTAAACGCTCTTGAAGTCAATAAAAGTTACTGAAAAATTATATTTTTACAATAGGTAATCGGTCTTCAAAAATCCAATACAAGTCTTCCCCATGAGAAAGGCGGACACACGACTTTTTACACTTACTCTTTTTTTTTTTCAGTACTCTGAATTCAAATTTGTAACAAATTGCATACTTAAATGATAGTATGCCAACTTCGAAACTGCATAAAAACTTGTTTATCGATCAAACATTTTTTTTTAAGCTTCAGGCCATTAAAACTGAAAATGCAGGGTGGCTCGATTCAGGTGTGCGGAAGTAAATAATAGAGCATCCCCGACTTTGGTGACCTATTTTACTCGTGCATTTTCCCCGCGTTAGGATGGCTTTAAAACTTACCTCTTCTTACCCAACCACGAAGCATGAAGCATGACGATTTTTCGTTCATTTTCTTGGTAACTATTGTAGTAGATATAGAACGAAGAACTCCCGCAATACTTATATATTTTTAGTCTTCGTAAAGTTTTATGATACCCTTAGGGGACAAATTTCAAACTACAATAACAAAGTCGTATCGTTTCCCAAGTTCAAATAGTATAAAATAATAAAATTTATAGTATATAATAGTATATAATTTATTTATAGTATATAATAAAATTGGTGATTCTTTCAAAAAAGATGCAAAATTTCAGCAACCATCATTGATATTGCAAAATGTATAAAAGAGAAAGTACGAAAATAAGCAAATACTAAGTTTATCTATTTCAATTCACAAATTTCGGTAATACTGCAAATAGTACTGTGACAAAAATTACGTACCTACTCGTAATTTAAAGTGAATCTTATATCTTATGCCAAATCTATGGTTTATTAAAAATACGGGTGCTTCTACTCCCTCTTCAAAAAAAAATGTCTGACATATGATAAATAGAATCCTATAACGGTTCAAATAGATACATCCATTTGTGATTCTGGATTTTTCATGCCTAATTTACATTGATTTATAGGACTATATGTGTATACAATTCCCCTATCCTACTGCTGGAGTTTTTCGTTATTATGCCCTTAGTAAATTAAATGTAATAAACTCATAAAATTGTATCATAGAAACTCGCTATATTCTAAATGTGGCATACAGCTTGCTAGCAAAAAGAATTAACGTATTGGTAATTAATAAACTAGTACCTATTTAATAGTCAGGAATAATGCAATCCCTCTTAGTAATGGAGATGTATCGATAGATTACAAAATTTTGTAGAGGATTACACAATTTAAAATAATCGAAATTGCATAGGTAACTCTAAGATTACAATAGATTCCGTTACACTACACATAAGAAGGCCGATGCAGTTGCAATGGACGGCATTATTCAAAAATGACATTAATATAAAAACATTTTCTATGAGAACTAGAGAACCTATTTTAATGAAAAATCAATAATGAAAGGATTTTGTGTAAAACCATATAGTAAGGTGTCTTGGTTTTATAATACTAATTTAAAGGTAATGGTGGGTAGGTACTATTTAATGCAAACTACCTACCTACCTATCTTCCTAATACCTACTAATGTATACCTACTATTTGAATGTAAGTCGTATGTAGTGGCAGCTCACAAACTTTGTTCCGGACAGAAGACGATGGGAAAAAATGTAATCATGTTGTCTCAATATGTTATGAACTATCATAATCGTTATAAATCAATATAACTGCAAAAGCGTACGGAATTTTTTACTAAAAAATATGAAAAATATTTTAACAAATGAAAGATAAAAACAGGCAAGGGGCTTTTTATATCATGATTTGATGTTAACTGCCTCAGAATTAAAAATCTATGAAATAAAAGCTTACACTTGAGGTAGGTATATCACAAATGCGTTGTTTAACTACGTGTTGATTTTTTGGGACTTTAACCTATCGTTTTTTTTTTATATGCTTGAAAAAGTTGATTCTCCAAATTTTTTTAAATTTTGTTTCATTGAATTAGTGACACTATCTATTCTGATTATTATTCCCAGTAATAAAATCGTTAATATAAAACAGATTCAATTCAACTTTGGGAAAAAACAGCTGAGCCACTGGGATTGCACCTTTTTACGATACCTTTAAATACATATGTATGTGATGTTATCTAAGCAAAGACACCGAGGCAGAAGCAGGTCCATCTCAAAGTTTTATCGCTAATATCAAACCCTGAGTTAGCAGCAGGGTTTGATGTTAGTGATAAAACGATGTTGGTTCATCTGCGTCAAATCGGCAAAATAAAGAGGCTCGAAAAGTGGGTACCATATGAACTGAACGAACGTCGGCGACAACAACACGTCGAAGTGTGCAGTGTTATTGATCCGTCACAAAAACGAAGGAAATATTTAATCGCATCGTGACTTGTAATGAGAAATCGATCCTGTACGATAACCACAAATGGTCGTATGAGGGCTAAATCCAGGAGTTATTCAAACAATATTCCAGGTCCAACAATATTCAAAACGCAAGACAACTAAGAAAAAGCTTCTGATATCAGTTTGGTGGTCCTGTAGCGGTATTATCCACTACAGTTTCTTGCGAGCCGGTCAAACGATTGATGCAGATGTGTACTGTAAGGAACTGCACACGACGGTGGAAAAGCTGGCAATATATCAACCAAGTGTGGTCAATCAGTCATCTCCAAGTCTTCTTCATAACAATGCTAGCCCTCACATTTCTCATACGACAGTTTTAAAAATTCAAAAGCTGGACTTGGACTCTCCCTCACTCGGCATACTCACCGGACCTTGGCTGGACAGATATCCATTTCTATCGACATTTGGACAACTTTTTACAAGTAATTGATTCTGAAGTAGCTGTGTGATTAGGCTGTGTGTATCCACGAGACTTTCACAGGAGTGGCATCAATCAACTGCCCTTGAGGTGGCGAAAGTGTGTATGTAGATATGGGTCAATATTTAAACAAATTTATAACAAAAAAAGATCAGTTTCTCATACAAATCGATCATTTCATAGGTAAGCACCTAATACTTATCGGTATGGCCATGCTGACTCAGAAAATTAATTGCTTTGACGATTTTAAGGAACCGCTAAGTGTGAACAAAAATAGTACCTAACCATGACTAAGTAACATTTAGGTAACAGCAATGCTATCACATATTTCGATGACAGGAATTAATTTATCAAGAGTTTTATGCTGACGAGTCTAGTATTTGCATACAGGCCAAATGTTTGTTTTTATATAAATAATGTGGTGGGGAATAACTGAAATACAAACACGAAGGGGTCTGCTGGCCTTGTAAGATTTTTGTGGTAATAAATTAAAGATAGTTAGTTCGTCTGGCGAAAAAAATTAGTCAAAGTCAAAGTCTCAATACTGGCGTTGAAAACCAGACAAACTAGGATATATTGAAAGTATTTTTTATATAATAAAACCTCTTCCCTGTATCTACGTACTTGAAACGAAAAGTTAAGGCTCTTATATGCCGAGAGCCTTACCCATGGGCATAATTGTTGTGTGATAGTTCACAGTTCGTGTAGAAAAGTTTTCTGTAAACCCACCCAAAGGTATAAACAGGATAACGGAGCCAAATTAATATTTTGTACATAGCAGTACGACGACCTCTTAAAGACCTACATATATAGCCTTCCTTCAGTGCCTTTTATTTTATACTCGGAAGCGTAGGAACGCTTAAACGGTGTTGATCACGTGTCGTAGAGAACATGTGTGTTGGAGCCTTAGGCTGTTGGAATGATGACCGTAGGACGGGCGAAACAATGTAGAGACACCACAGTTGACGCGACGATCGTCATGTAGAAACGAAGTGGATGCAAGAAGCGAACAGAGATAAGAGACTACAGCCTAGTACAGGAGTGAATTTCGATTGCTATAACTCGCATCACATAATGTGAAACCGCCAAGGGTACAAAATTGGTATCAGAATGAGCATTTTGACACTTAGGTAATCGTTTTCTTCGCAGTATTGTATGACTATTATCCAACGGTAAGGAATGTCGTTTACACCTATATTTAAACTGTGAACTTATCGAGTAAGTTGGATTATACAGAATTTATTTATTTTAACTTTATTGCAAACAAAATGTACAATTATTATTTGAATGTATAATATTTATATCTGAATAGCTCTTTTAACGGTGTTATACAGACTGCTCGGGAATCAATTTTGCGGGAAATATCTACCGATATTTAAGGTTAGATTCCTTATTCTCAAAAACTAGTGCCAAAAGATTTTTTTTAAATATTCATTAATGCTCGTTTCGTATTTAAGGTCGTTTTTCCGGGAAGCACTATGGTTAAAATTTGTCATTCTTAAACTTTTCACCTACCTACAATGAAATAATTTCACATCCCTGTATAAGGTATAATGAGTTATCTACTAAAACAACATTTTATTTGGTTGTAGGTGTATAAACTATTTTAAAATCATATTTGGTAGTCGGATAAGTTCGCGGTCTCATTATAGCGAAAATAATAGACTTTTTTGTATTACATAAATACTTATTGAAGGGAATATTGTCCATTTAATTCGATTATCTCTCGTCAATTTTCTGGCAGAGCCATTATGCCATCGCAATTTTCGGGATTTCTGAACGAAAAACTTATTTAAATGGTTTATACAGGCTTCTCTTGAATGTAAATTTACTGCATTTAGAGAATTTTGTAAAGAGCGGAATAAATGATTATCCGAAGGTGCTATGTCTGGACTGTGTGGAGGATGCATTAAAACTTCCCAACCAAGGTCCATCAAGTTTTCTTTAGTCATCAAAGATGTATGCGCTTGAGAATTGTCGTGATGGAAAACTACAACTTTTCTATTCATTAATTCTGGGCGGTTGTCTTCAAGTGCTTGTTTCAATTTTACTAATTGCTGACAGTAGATATCAGTATTAACCGTTTGGCCACGTGGCAACAGCTCGCAGTACACAATGCTTTTCTAGTACCATCATATACATGACATGACTTTGTTCGGAGTGAGGCCTGGCTTTGGGACTATCTGTGATGGCTTACCTCGCTTAGATCAATATCGTTTTCGTTACCGTAGATGACTCGCTTCACACGGGCTGTTACCAGTCTCTTGAGAAGTGGATCGATTTAATTTCGTTTTAGCAACTTCTCGCATATGGATATTCTATTCACTAGGTTTCTGTCACTTAAATCATGCGGCACCCAAAAAACCAGCTTTTTTACAAAATTCAGTTTATGTAGGTGATCTAAAACTATTGAGTGGTGTATGCTGAGCTCTTCCGAAATTTGATGACTGCGTATGTGTCAATTTGTTTCAATTTTTTCAATGATAACATCAGCATTTTCGTTAATAGGATGACCACAGCAAGGAACATCATTCACATCAAAGTTACCAGACCACAATCGACTGAACCAATTTTTTGCAGTAGTTTTAGATAAAGCATATTTTCCTTAAACACGACTGTCTTTTCGAGCACTAGAAGCCCTGAATGAATTATACATATACCCTTGTTGAAAATAAAATATAAAACATCTGATTTTCTCCGTATTAACTTACATTTTAAAATTGTTAAAAAATATGAAAAGATAAAACTTTTAACTTGTAATTTCAATTTACCGCCATTACAAAAAAGACACCTGTCAATCGGTATATCACTTTCCCGCCAATGATCAGTGTTGCCAGGAATAAAACACGCTAAATTAAAAAAGGCTGCGAACTTTTCCGACCACCTGCTATATAAAATATTTCAGGTAACATTTCTATCCATTGTACAAAGGACATACGTCTGTTTGTTGCTTACTCGTGGCAATTTTGAGATCCACTGGCCCTACTCAGTTGCAATTTTCACTGCCTTAAATGTTCACCTCGGAAGGTTATTCTTCAAGAAAACCGGTTCAATAGTTTTGTAAATAACCGGAACGTTACGGTTTTGTATCTGGATGATTGTATACATGTAGGAAGATACCCATATAAATGAGTCTATTATTTAAAAAAGATCTTATTTGAAAATTCAATATTTTCAACAAAAAAAAATTAAAATAATGCGAGAATTAATGCAGTTTCGAACTTTAAATATTTCAGAGATTTTTAAAAATTAATAGTTCTAAAGTATGTACAATTGACCTGATTAATGGACCTCTGTGCTTTTTATACAAACTATTGAGACAAATAATATACAACCTTATTGATAAGCTTTATTATAGAAGCAAAAAAAAGAATTATATTGTATTAAATCTAGTCACATATACGCATATTCCGCAAATATCGTGCGAACAGATGCAAAATATATACACAAATATCCCGTATTCCATTTTATATGAAATGTGGGAATTTAGACCATATTATTAGATGCGAAGGTACATTTTCCATTGACCAACATTTTCTTATACGAATATTCGCGCGAATAAACGAACATTTGACTCTAGTATCAACCTACATTGTGAAATATAGCGAGTTCCTATATCACATCTTGACTATTTAAAACACAATTTAAATGTTAAAATTTTGAATGCGTCTTTACCTAAAGTTACATTTTACGCAAAAGGTTACCTAAAACAAGTTACAATAACCTATTTTTTTATTTACAATTCAAAACTAACAATTGCACGAATTATTAATATTTTGGTGCAATACTCTCTTATAAAATAATCACAATAAAACTTACAAAAAATAATTAATATTTCTAAATACATATTCATATTCATCGAGCTTCCGTAAATTAATAGACAATCTTTTAAGAAGGGCCCTTGTAATCAATGGGGTTATGGGCCATTTATCAATAATGCAGGCCCAATGCGGATCTTTTATCAATGATACAGAATCAATGCGGGTCATTTATCAAGAATGCGGGCCACTAATTAATGATAAGGCTTCAATGCGGTCCAGGCCATTTATCTATAATGGTACAACAATGCGGTCCATTTATCAATAATGCAGACCCAAGTCATCTGATTCATGAATAATGCGGGCGCATTTTCTTAGATTACAAATGGAATACCAGATTTTTTATCTAAGAAAATGATTAAATCAACTTATTTTCGCTACTCTGTACTGTTTTTTATTCTTTCAAAACGACTTTCAAGATGGCAAAGACTAAAGTATACCAAAAAAAAATTTGGAAACCTACATTTTGTAGATGTACATACACGTACATACATTTTTATGAAAAAATAATTAAAAACGAGAGTTTAAGTTATCAATTGTAAATTGAGACTTAAAGGAATGTCCGTTAATTTACGAATAATAAACAGCAACTCGAAGAATCACTGTTTATTATTTATTAGTATTCAGGTCAATTTTATCTACGAAATGATGACGAAATCACAAATTCGATGACAATTTAAACTCGACCTTAATGATTTTAAAATACGCTTGGCAATTGCCAATCGGGGTCACTCTGTCTAATTATGTTGGCTGTTCAAATTTCCACCGTATACTAAAGATATTAAAGTTGAGTATAATTTCTCTATTGTACGGCTGAAAATGGATTAATGATAAATTATAATGACTAGCTCGAGAGGATTGTTTATGTGGTCGTCAAATACGTAACTAGTAGAGTTCGTTACTCGTCTAATTCGGATGTCGTCGCACTCGACAAACACGTTATTGGTACAGGCAATTAAAAAATACACAATTTAATACAAGATTCTAGACACACTAAGGGTCAGTCTTAGTCGTTGTAAAGAGGACTCGTGCTCGACTCGAACCTAGACTCAAGAGTCCAATTTAAGCTTTATATGTAAGGGATTTAAACGCAATTTATAAAGGATTATCCATTTTATATAACATGGGTATTTGATCAAATTTAAATTTACAAAAGAGACATCCCCTTTAATAGATTTTTTTTCAAGATCATGTTAAGTCCTATTCATGCTTTAAGTACTGAATAATCGAGTGGAGTCTTCGAAACTAAGACTCGATGACTAGTCTTTGCAACACTACTCGAGATACGTGTTCAACACACACATGGAACCGCATTAAAATCTTATTTTAAAAAGAGTTAAGGTTGAATTTAGTTTGTTAAGAATTTGGTCAGTTCATTGCCACATCGTAAATAGAAATCAACTGTTAGAGCTTTTTCATTATCATATTAAACATCTACTCTCTTATTCATGAATGCTGTATAAATTTAATCATTTCCTAAAATTCCTTGTGGTGTATGAGTAAGGCTATTCATACTTTTATAAGGATTCACACAAAGATTTTTAATAAATTTTTACATTTATTTCTATATTACAATAATCACATCATGCACGCAAAAGCTAGACTCGGACTACTTTTGACAAAATTTGTCAATTTTAAACTTAATTTTTATCAAAAGTAAAAATATAAAATACAGCTTATGAAATCCATGTACATGTTATAACTATGTATTTAGGAAAATTGAAACCATATATTCTATACATGATTTTGATTCAATTGATGTGAAATTATTGATTCGTTTTTTATAAAAAAAAAAATTAATTTTTACTGTTTCCTAAATATTTGCTAAATAAAAAGCACGGAAAATTTAATTTATTACAAAAAAAGTGTCAATAGAGTCAAAATCATGAACATTATCCACTGTTTCAATCTTCGGAAATACAGTCAGACTGTATTAAAAACATATCTATTGATTTATTTATATTTATTTCGAAACTTAGAATCATTTTACAAAAAAACATATTAATAAACATCTTTATCGACTTCGGGATTAAAATAATCAAGTTGATAACACAATTGGACAAGTTGTAATTAATACAGAATCTTTTCTTTTTCAATTTTGGCAACAGCTGATTTTGTGATTACTGTATTTATGGCATAATTAAAAAGGTCGAAATGTTAAACATTTTCAAGTCCATTATATTGAATAACTTATAGCAGCAAAAAAAAAATATAAAAAGAAAAACAATTTCGAAAAAAATATTAGCATATGACAAATACATAATTTTGTTATGGTTTTTCCGTTACAATCTATGCTTCTGATTTATTTCTTTCATCTCGGTTTTGTTATTCAGTATAATGGACCAGACCGAAATCAAACAAATGTGGGCTTCCCAACAAAAATGTTGAATAAGTGTTGGCCCCAACAAAAGACCAAGTGTTGGCTTGTAAACTCACGAATATTTACTTTCTCTCTGAAAACCACTAAATAATTTTAAAATAAGAATAACTTTAGAATTTCGAAGACCGATGGAAGCGCCATTCGAAGTAAAATATCGCTATATATTTCTTTGGTATAGAAAAAAGGCGACAGACGAGCATACGGTTCACATGATGGTGAGTGAATATTGTCGTCCATAGACATCCGCGATACACACCAACATCAGTCAAGAATGACAAACGTTGGCGAGGCCCGGGATGCGATGCCTACAATTTCAGTGGGTTGGGGAAATGGGGAAGGATAGGATGGGAATCGGCCCTGGCATATCTCAGTCACTACCGAAACCTATACATAGGGGAAATACGATAAAATGGGAAATGCAGTGTATTACCCGTTATATATGCAGTATATTACTTATATTATATATTACCCCTCTCTCACAGAAGACTACCTTGAAATATATCGCTATTTTCCGTGTTTTATAAAAAAAAAAGAGTTTATTCAAAAGTTGTAGAGCTTTACTCAATATCCCACTTTTTGTTTGAAAACCCACAATTGTGTTTACATAATAATGACGTCACATTATGAAACCGTTTTCAACATAGCAATACTTCTTTCGAGCAATCAACCATAAAAATCATACGATGGCAACAAATTTACTCCATAAACATTGTATATACAAATTTCAAATTACATACACATATGTATAACAAATAGCTGTCTATAAGCTGTATATTTTAGACAAAATAGTCGAGAATGAATTATTGGAAAATATAAACAAAATTACTGTGAGTTGTTTGAAATATTGCAATATAGTCCTTTGTAAGTTGTCGACGAAGTGACGTCACATCGCTTTTTGACCAATGGCAAACTAAGTTTGTAAATCAAACAATACGTATAAACCTGCTATGCCATTTGTTAACCAATGGCAAGTTAAGTTTGTCAAACGAATAATACATATAAATTTGCAGGTCATTTGTTGACCAATGGCAAGTTGACTTTGTAGATCTTTTTTAGCCGCCTATTCAAGCAACCTTGTATTGTTACATAAATCGTCTCTCTTTTAATCAAGCTATCAACTGAACATACAAATATATTGCAGTAAGTGTGTGTAGTGTGAAAAATGGCTACTATAAGATAGACATCAGATCATTTAAAAGGTGGAGAGGTAGAGTGCATGATGCAATCCCACAGCCGTTAGTTTTCACGAAATAATTTCAATGTTAAGAGGGTGCAAGTATTTTTTTATTCAACCCTGTATTTTAGGTTATTATAGGCTTATTTTTCACCGTCTGAAAATCCCACCAATTGGTGAGTTTCTTTCTACCTTTTTTTGAATGTTTAGTGGCGATCTCACACAGTAGGTTAGCCGAGTGTGGTTGAAATAATTACTACAAAATTTTAGAGTAGCAAAACCCGTAATTTCACCATCAGTCTACTCTCGGAAAATGTTTTCAAAATATTTCGCGGAGTATCGCTTTGGCGATAGGTGCGGTACAACTTTATATAAATCATCAAAATACTAGGAAAACTAAATCATCAAAAGATACCGATGTATCCAGACACTGTTTTAAAATAACGATCAATAAATCTACTGATTTATATACGCCTGGTACCTCTGTTGGAACATCTTACTATGTATATTTGAAATATGTGAAATATAAATATATCTCAAATACAAAATACTTTGAAAATATTTTCCAAGAGTAGATCGATGGTGACCCGTTGATTTCCACTAGTTCAGTCAACAGGAATTTTTTTCTTACTGGTTCAGTTTTCCTTGTGGTTCATAATCAGAGATCGGAATCCCGGGGCACGAACGCGTCGAGGTCACGTAGTGACATGACACGTTCGATGCGATATATAATAGATGAATTAAAATATTAAAAAAAAAAACGTTTTAAATATTGATTTATTTACAAATTACTTTCATTTCTATAATGATTTTCATAATAAATTATCAAATTTTTCCCCGTATGTATTTTCGGGGAATCAATTGATGGAGTGTCTTGATGAAAAATATTCATTTAAAGTTATTGATTTCAACTTCTACTGTTGTGTTTGGTGCATACTGAAAATAAATAAAATATAGAACCCTTGATTATTTGATGTTTCTTCAACTTTAATTAAAAGGTTTTTTTTTTTGAAATATTATATCAAATCCAATATTTTTTTCTAACGTGATTTTTAACTTTCGGTAAATTTCTTTACATTTGTCATGTAAAATTAATCTAGATATTCTAGCTTGCGTTTTCAATATAATGTGGTTACCAACATTTAATTTTAAATTTGTAGACTAACCGTTTTGTCCGAAATTGCAAGTTTTATTGCTTCCGAAATTGCTCATAAATTTTCTGCAATAAAAATAAAACCACCTTGAACACCTTCAATTCTTGATTCAAAATTCTCTTCGCTTTGGCAATAAATGCTCCATCGGAAGCACGGTGGGTATCCAGGACTCGATTTACGTCATACAAATGCATAGCATATCTGACAGCTATTAGACTGTGTCAATTCATTATGACCTGCATTAATATTAATATAATAATGTTAATATTATTATTTTATTCATTATATAGCTGCTATTATACACGCACACATTTTTAACTATATCGATATAAATATTTGATAATGATTATAGTTAAAAAATACATACGTTTCGATCACTAGCAAGGTCTTGCCGCGCGGATTCCGACCTCTGGTTATATTTACAATGATGTAATGTAACCTACATATGTAAAGTGGACAGTGAATCGAAATCGATAGTAAATCAAAGAGTATAGTAGTAATAAAGTCTATAATGGAGAATCACGACAAATTGAAAAATAATTGTACTAATACAATGTCTGTTTTGGTCAGTCGACATGCAGTTAAGTGCAGTTAGTGAGAAAAAACATCCGCGATCTTATGAATCCTATGACGTTTCTTTAGTGACATTATTAGAGGTGTGAAACTACTTAAATCGAAATGTAAAATAACCCGATCTATTCGAATTATTTTCACGGTTGCATGTTTTTGTATATCTTAGATTTTACGGAAATGAGACAAAGCTGCAACATACAATATTAATTTTTAATCATTTCGATGTTGAAGGTAATGTTAATAACTATTACTGCAAAATTCCAAACCTCCATTTTCATTGAATAAAATGAAAACTTTATTAGAAGAGGCGTGCCAGTAAAGTTGCAGGCAAGGATTGACAGACAGTTGTTACAGAAGTAAAAAAAATAATTAAAGTCGACAGTCAAAAATATATACAAATAAACAAATACAGAAGTAAACATTTTTGTTGACGATAGCACAGACGAATACTATACTGATTATAACGATTCAGACATTGAAATGAATTTAGCAGAACCATTATCTTCAACATCTAAATGAATAAAAATATGTTATATAATAGCTTTGTCTCATTCCCGTAAAATCTAGGATATAAAAAAATCAAAATCAATTAAAATAATTCGAATGAATCGATTATTTTACATTTCTATTTAAGTATTGTAGTTTCACATCCCTAATAATGTCACTAAAGAAACGTCATAGGCTTCATAAGATCCCGGCGCTACGATAGTTCAGTCAACTGAACTGGACAACTGGACTAGAGGGTATAAAGGATCTCGCCCATACTCAGCTAACCTACTATCACCACTAAACATTCTGTGGAAATGTGTAAACTCACCAATTGGTGATATTTTTAGACGATGAGTGGCTACTCACCTTAACCTGGCTAGGTTAAGGTGTATAAATTATGTATGTGTAAAAGGCGAAAATCAAATAGTTCTAATTCCGAAACTGTCACAGGATAAAATAAAGTCTATAAATTATTTTCCAATTATCCTTTACCGCAATATATCACTTAGAAATATGTCTCATTTTCACAGATATCACCAAAATCTCTGCGGCCTTTGACCGGCCCATCGAGGCCTGGGGGGCAAATTACGAGGCCAAAACTGAGGCCCAGGCCAACCCTGAGGCCTAAAAGTCCTGGGAGTCCAATTTCTAGGATATCTCTGGTTAAGAAACGGCTGATTTAGTCTCGGCGGAGGAGTTTGAAAGTCAACGTCTATATCCTGTGTTAAATCCAAGAAATCGGGGGGAGATGGGTTTCTTTCCATTGGTATGTTTTCTACGAGTCTACTTCTTATGTCTTCCTCGTAAACGTCAATAGATTCTTTCTCTGCGGTAAGTCTAGGGTCGTAAGGAGGGTTAAATTGTTTCCCTTCGTTTGTAAGTCTAGGATCGTAGGAAGGGTTGAATTGTTTTAAGTTCGGCGGCATGTTCTCAAAAGGATTTGTTAAGGGTGGGACTATAGGAGCAGTAGGGGGCGTGGGCATTTCGATTTTTTCGGGTTCGTATTCAGGATTGCTGTTGATATGGATCAAATTCGCGTGATTTTGATCATTATGATTGGTCTTTCCATTGTCGCCGCCGACTAAGACTTTGTTATTGTTGAAACTCGGTCCTCGGTCGGCATTTTGTTGATTCACGTACATACCTGCTGAAATTTTTACATAGTCAAAGAAAGGACTTAGGGACACGATATCGAATGAAAATTATTGATACTTTAGTATCGATATCGAGTAGTATCGCAAAAAAAAGTATCGTACTCGCAAAGGTATCGCAAGAAAACAATCGCTACCCACAAGAGATCGATACTTATCGGCGTTATCGATACTTTCCGCAAAGTTTATTGATAGTGGAAATAACTTCGATAGCCCAAAATATTGCTACTTTCCTAAATTCTCGAAAAAAAATTCGGATGTACTCCAAAATAATATTAAAAGTATCGATTATTAATTTCGATACGATGTATCATTGTATCGATCTAACCAGATGTATCGATACCCGCCTTATGAGTAAAAGTATCGAGTACAAAAGTATCGGTATCAAATAAGAAAGTACTCAATACAGAAAAGGATCGATACTTTTACGTGTCTATAACCTTACTTCTGTATAGGCAAGAATCATAAGAGTTAATCTATATTTCGTTCCAATCCAATTTGTCCAAAATATAAAACAAACATGGCGGCCCGGGGTAACTGATACAGCCTTGAATTAAATAGGGGGGAGATAATTGTTTACATATCCATAAATTGATTAATCGAGAATGCAAGTCGTTAATGTTGCGATATTCTTGGCCGTGACAATTACCTCAGGTCGCCATGTTTTGGACATTTTGGACAAATTAAATTGGGACGAAATATAGCTAAGTAAACACTGTCGCCTATGGATATTCGCAATCATTGCTAACATCGGTCAAAAATAATTCTTTGGCAAGACTTTTCGGCTATCAACTATATGGATAAATAAAAAGGTGTCTACAAACCTGGATTTTTATCGATCAAGATCAAATATTGAGTAAATGTGTAGGTAAGTGACTATCGACAGTCAAATTCAAATAACGATTGACAGAATCAAGTTGTGTAGCCATTTTAAATGAATTAATATCACGCTTCATAATAGGACGAAACGAAATAAAATTAAAGTAAGTTGATTTCTCATCAATAATACCATATGTAATCCACTAAATGTAACCAACCTAATATTTAAAATGAATTTAAAAATATCATATTCCAGTGAATGTAACCAAAGAGAAACATTAAAAATAGATATAAAAAATAACTTACGTTGTTCCTCGTCCTCGGACAGATCCATGTCCACACTCTCAACGATATCCGGCGGCGGAACCATTGGTGGCGGAATTCTATAGTCCTGTGAACAATAGGTATTATTGTTTTTCTTGATATTACAATAAACAGGGGTGAAGCACGAAGAGTGAGGGTGTAAGGGGGAGAGTGGACGCTATTCCCACAGCCCCTAGGGCGCACTCGACTGGCCACGTTAACCCTGTGTCCCACAGAACCTTGAAATGTGCTGCATTTCAGACTTTATAATTTCGGAAGAGCTCAGCATTCACCACTCAACAGTTTTGGATCAGCTGCATAAAGTGAATTTTGTAAAAACAAAGCTAGTTTTTTTGGTACCGCATGATTTAAATGACAGAAACCTGGTGAATAGAATGTTCATATGCGAGATGTTGCTTAAATGTAATGGATCCATTTCTGAAGAGATTGGTAACAGACGATGAGAAGTGGATCACCTACGATAATAATATTCGAAAACGATTTTGGTCTAAGCGAGGTCAGCCATCACAAATAGTCCCAATGCCAGACCTCACTCCGAACAAAGTCATGTTATGTGTATGGTGGGACTGGAAAGGCATTGTATATTGCGAGCTATTGCCACGTGGCCAAACGATTAACTCTGATGTCTACTGTCGGCAATTAGTAAAATTGAAACAAGAATTTACTTGAAGATAAACGCACTGAATGAATGAATAGAAAAGGTGTACTTTTCCATTACGACAATGCTCAATCGCATATATGTATATTTGATGACTAAACAAAAATTAACGGACCTTGGCTGGGAAGTTTTAATGTTATCATCATACATACAGACAGCACCTTTGGATTATCATTTCTGCGCTCTTTACAAAGTTCTCTAAATGAAGTAAAATTACATTCTAGAGAAGCCTGCATAAACACGTACGTACATTGGCGAATTTGCTAAAGTGGGAAATGCAGTACATTTCAAGGTATTCTATCTCACAGAAGCGAGAGAGTGAAGTGAGAACTCCAGCAGCTATTGGATTTCAGCGTGCACCTTCTTCAGGGACACAGCTTGTATAAACATCGCTTTGAACAGATTGGAAATTGTGAGAAGCAACAGCAACACTAATGATTACCGACGATCACCCACAGAGTAAATAAATAGTACGAAAATGTCAGGTAAAATGACAACCCCCATTTATATTTTTGCATAAAACGCACGCTATTAATAAGCAGGGATATTTAAATTGCAATTATAATTTATATTTAAAATTAGTCGTAAATAAAGTAACATAGCAACACTCACCTGGTCCACTGTCATCGTAGTGACCGGTCTTGGAGATAGCAACTGTTGTGTTAAAGATATTAAATTCCTGTGGTCCACATCTGAAAAATAACAGTAAAGTTGTTGGGATAGATGTACTGTATCTTATACTTGTAGGGTCGGATAAATAGATAAATAAAACTGGTTATTGCACGCCAAAACAAAATAAGACAGTAACAATGTCTGTTACTGTCTTATTTTGTTTTGAAACGCAAAACAAAATACAAAATGTAACACATGAAATGCAAAAGAGGCGGTCTTATCACTAAAAGCGATCTCTGCCAACCTTTAAGTAGGTAGAGAGGAAACAAATATCTTAATCATTAGTCTAATATTAAATACTTACTACTACTATATACAATATAAATAAAGTGGACTAAATAGACTTTTCTAATATCATTCTGTGCAACTTGTGCCCTTGGAAAGTAACTTCTTGCAAACTGCATAAGGTGATATAAAACATAACTCCGACATTAGTCAGAGTCGTATCTATTTAGACGCAAATGAAACGTATCATTGCAAAAGAAAGGTAAATTTAATTAATCCTCCCTTTCTTTTTTTTTGCTTTTTCAACGTCCCACCGCAGGACACAGGCCTCCGCTAGTAAATCACTAGAGGGTGCCATCATTTTCAGAATTGCATTGGACTTTCGCAAAGTAATGCAAATAAATTAAGTATGATGAGATTATAAATCGACTTAACGTCTTAACTAATATTATTGAGGCTAAAATTTGTTAGTTTGTTTGTTTCTTACCTATTATAATCTCTGCAACAAATCAGTGAATTGTTAAGAAATTGGTGTAAACTTTTAATTCATAGTAAACCAGTCAATAGAGATTTAATACTTGGGAAAATTTTGTTTTGTTTTGATGTTATATCAAAACAATCAAAAAATATATATCAAAAAGATGTTATATAAGGGAAAAATGGTTGACCGGTGCACAACGTTAAGCTTAATTACTAATGTTAGGTTGCAAAATACGTTTTTGTGAATAACTCTTTTGAGTTGATTTTTTTTTTAAATCTAGCTACGCCAATCGAAAAAACGGAAATTAGTCGCCACATTGAAGCCGCAGTTTTTAATTTTTACTCCAAACGCTTTCAGCGACTCGAACACCCCGATAAACATCATTTTAAAAATATAATTGCATATTTATAATGAAATTTATGATTATCCATTTTTTATTTATTAACTATTACATTATTACTGTTACTATCGGGGCACGTATGTATGCTAACCATACATAGGAATAATATAATTGTCAAAATTGGTAAGCTCTCTCAAATGAGTTGGTCTTTGGTTTTTTTTAAACAACAATTTTCTATTATGGTATTCATTAATTTTTATTTGGTATTTTTTTTTATTCACGTTCACTAATAATTCACTGGACTGAAACGTTGCAAACTCTAACCGAACGTTTAAAACTTATAGGCAACGTAATAGTATTCATATTAATAGTATTGTATTCTGTTTAATTCTCAATTATCAATTATTTTACAACCAAACTTCTTATTGTGGAGAAGAGTAGACCGTCTACTTGAAGAAGTTGGACAGTAGTGGGTAGATGAGAAAGACATTGTATGATGGTAGTTGATAGTGTGATATATCAGGGGAGTGGTCTGTATTCAGCTGTGGAGAGACATTTTAATAGTATTTAACTTACCTTGTTGTAAAATTGGATGCCTTACTGGTGGTGGCGTATTTAATTGTGGCATAGGAGGCATTGGCAACAATCTGTGATCGACGTCTTCCATGACTGTAGTATTATAATAAAAAAATGTAAATACAATGCGACAAGAATGTTAATAAACGTGCCGAAAATGATTAAAAAAAGACAATTTTGAAATGTGGCTTTGTTGAGCTGTGGTCACACCTCATCATTAGTTTGCCTTATTTATTTGAGATGGGACATGTGACTACTACACGAATAATACCGATATTTATTTCAATAATGAATGTGGTGAATCTGCAAATGGTGTTTGAAGAATTTTCATAATATTACAATTTAATGTCAAATCATAATAAAACCTTTATCATCTCAATAAATTAATAGCCTTTAAAATTAATAAATAGCACATTCAAAAATTCTCGATTCGATATACGCAATCGTTTTAAGTGGAATGTGAATGAGAGATTGACAAGTGAATCTATTTTAGACTTAAATTATCAAGATAAATACATTTATAATTATAGTTTCGAACTCTGTTACTAACCATTATGTCTCATTACTTGAAAATAAAAAATATTATTATTATCATTAGTAATTTAAATAGTTTATTGTACACACAAACTTACCTCCCAAAATGGGTAAGACGGGTGGGGGTGGTGGAGGTGGTAAGATGCCTCTGTGATCCACATCTGCTGTAGGTAACTCCTAAAAACCATTTGTATTCTCTATGAGGTAATACTTCTACACATACATATAATAAAATGGTAACAAAAGCTGTAGTGTCTGTCTGTACATTTATTTATTTAAACATTAACAGAAGGTACATTACAGTTATAAAACCAATACGTACATTCTATATAACGATTATTTAATATTAGAAAGTTATTCCAGTGTAAAGTACAAATGACACGTAGCCCGAAACAACATTTTTTCAATTTCAGGTCTAGATGTCTGTCTGTCTGTGCGTCTGAACGCGCAGTTCCCACGGGAATCAAGCTAACCAAACATACTGTTATAATTGGGGCCTTCTAATAGGTCGGATTTGACATACGACGAACCATATAATCCACCGATGTGAAATATTAATTGTCATAGACGCAACGCTTCCGAGAAAACGACGCTTAAAATTGATTGAGTTATACCACCACCCGATACTAATATAACTCAATCGAGTTATACCACCACCCGATACTAATATAACTCAATCGAGTTATACCACCACCCGAAACTAATATAACTCAATCTATTTTAAGCGTCGTTTTCTTGGAAGCGTTGAGTCTATGACAATTAATATTTCACATCGGTGGATTATATGGTTCGTCATATGTCAAATAAGACCTATTAGAGCGGCCCAATTATAGTGATGACTAAGCCCTATATTAATAGGGCGTTGACATGACAAATTCAAAAGGACAGCAGTACTGTACCAATGACGTCACGAACACAATAATATAATTATATTCACATGCAAGTGACATGGACAACAATAACCTTAAATATTCTCAATCTGATAACTGAATACATGCCAATGAATTTGAAAAAAATGAAATTCATTTATTTTCTCTTCTAGACGTCGACAAGTCATAACCATATCATGTCAAGTGCAATCTACTACCATATTGTCACTGCAATAAATTTATTGTAATTATAATACCTACTATATTTATGGGAGTATCCAAACACACCACTTTAGAACCACACCACAGCCACAAAACAGTGGTTGGGTAGTGGTACGTGTGCATTAGTATAACCACAAAACGGTAGGTGTAACTGCTTGTGGTTGAATTGTAGTTATCTGTTGTGGTTATGGGTATGCAAGCGGTATCGCCACCGGTGGTTGCGTTTGATGCGACCAATTTCAATTCACGCAAAATGACCAATATGCAGAAGACTAGTACGCAAAACGACCAAAACAAAGAACGACTAACTTGTAAAACGACCGATACGCATAATGACCCAAAAACATTCCTAACTTTATTCCTTAAGAATTTACATAATCAGATTAATCAAATATCCAGAGTTGGAAAGGCCTACCTGAGCCTATATATAGGAAAGACCGTCGTATATATCTATATATATATATATATAGAGAGAGAGATAGAGATAAATAGATATTTAAATAAATATAAATAAAACACCATAAGCAGTTTAAAATATATTTTGAAATATTGAATAAAAAATATTTTGGAAAAAAGACAAATAAATACTTGCTTACTTAAAAGTACGGTTGTTAGAGATATGATATTTCGGATCCGGATGCGGATACGGATATATTTATACTCTTTTACCGGTTTTGGTTTCGGTTACGGATATGTTTTTAATGAACTTTTTTAAGAAATATATCTGTTACTGAAAGCAAAAGAAAATAAAATGAAATAGGGAGTAATTGCAACTTTACTTTTATGGAATTAAAATAACAATTACAATTGCTGATCATCAAAACAAAATTATTTGTAATAACATACGAAACTTTTAATTCGGATTCGGAGTCGGTTTCGAGTAATCTTTTATTTCGGATATCGGATAGTTTTGGTTACGGTTCTCCAGAACATCTCTATTTAAAGGAACATTTCATGTACAGGTAGGTATAGGTATGAATAGGGTCGTTAGGCATATAGGTAGTTTTGTGTACTAGTAATTTTTCCAACGTTTTTCATTGTGCGTATTGGTCATTATGCGTTGTAACCGTCATATATTTGATTTTCTGGCTCAACGGGCGTCATTACGCGCCGCGTCAAGCTCCAATCCGTGAAGTCTCCATAAATGAAGCATTCCCTAGCGTTTTCTTACATTTCTTTGAGGGTGTGGTGTCGTTTTAAAGTGGTATATCTGAACGTAGCCTAAATTGTTACCTGTGTATAAATTTTTGGTTCCGGTGGTGGAACGATAATCTGTATATGCGGGGGAGACTCGGGCGTGTCCGAGAACACAGTCGCGGCGTTGATGGACACCGGGAGAGGTGGGAGGGGCACGCACACCGGCTACGACAATGTATCACCGTATTGTAACAAAGATAATGTAACAAACAGTATTTATAGGCTGAAATTTTAATAGTTTTAGAGCCTAGACCCGTTTATTATTAAGCATTATATTAATGTTAAACACTCGCTAGGGAATAAAACGTGAGAGCGAGACGACGCACTTATGTGTCTTATGGCCAGACGTAGTGACGCTCATCCCTCTAATAGACATTACGAGTATATGATAAAGTATAGAAAAATAACGAATGAAAATCGAAAAGTTACTTTTCAAGTGACTACTACTAAAGGTTCTACTTGAGAATAAAGTTAAATGATGTTATTACTTGCAAAATCCTTACTACCCGTAGGCTTTATTTGTAGCAAACCATGATATTCGTGTCTAAAAATGTTTTAGACTTTCCTCTAGCGCCTGAGTCAAGTGGTATCCGACATAAAACGAGATATAAGTATAATGTACCTTCTCGATATATCTTACATGGAAGACTACCTTGAAATGTACTGCATTTCCTACTTCATCGTATTTCCTGTTTCGGTAGTGAGTGAGATATGCCAGAGCCCATTCACATCCCATCCTATCCCTCCCCATTTTTCCAATCCATTCCTTAATCTGCAAAGGTAGGCAGCGCATCAGAGGGCGTGCCAACGTTTGTCATTCTGGACTGATGTTGGCATGTATCGCGGATGTCTATGGACCACAGTATCCACTTACCATCAGGTGGACTGTATGCTCGTCGGCCGCCTTTTTCTATAAAAAAAAAATAGATATACTTAATTTATACTTTACATAAGAATATGCATAGATGTTTGGATAGATATATATAATTATACATACATATAATTATATATATATATAATTACTAAAGTAAACCCTTCACTTGTTAGTTTAACTTCACACATTACTCGTACGCCACCTAATATACATTCATTTTTGAGACCGTATAAACAAAAGAACAGACTGACCTTTGGTCTCTTTGGGTAACTATATGACTTGCACAGTTTATTTCTTTCGACGCATACTTCGCTCTAAACAAATGTGTGCATACGCAATAAATAAATAAAATAAATTTATTATTATTATACTATATTTGCTAGTCACAATCACAATGCAGGTGTCCATGGAAGGCGGTAACACTTACCATCACGTGGGACCGCTTGCTCGTCCGCCCTCTTGTCTATAAACACAAAAAAAAAAAACTTTAAATATGTTGTAATAAATCAACTAAAAAATGGAATAGTAACAAAACAACTAAAAAATAATCGAAAACACTGAACTCGCGCGGTTTGCCGAACAACGGTGCACCGCAAGCGCACGACCCTGGCGTGGCGATGATTTATGGCCTCACTGACAGCGAGCGTTTAACATTACATTGGTAGTATCAGTACATAAAGTGAAATTAAAAATATGAGCATAAAAATGTACAAAAATTAAAAGGACAGTAGTTATAACTCGTGGTAACGCGCACATTTACATTTAACCATAATATGATTCTTCGAGACGACAAGTTTGCCCTAGATTTAAAGCTATATCTTAGATATTTCACTAAATTGGTTTTGTATTCGGCAAATTGGATTGGAACGGACTAGTTATCTGGGTGTATATTTTGGGTGCGGATGGTGGAACTGTAATTGGTATGTGACCGGGGCGTGTCCGCGACGAAGGCTGCGTCGTTGGCGGACACCAGAGGAAGTGGGGGGGGGGGGGTCACGCACAACGGGTACGACAATTTATCATCATTTTGTAAAAATTGACTACCGTGGGTCGCGTCCGCAGCGACAGACGCGCTAATGGCACATTTACAAAAAGAGAGTTCCTCGAACGCGAGTTTTTCGAATATCGATTAACAATTGCAGGCGATAATTTTATCGAGCAGGCGAGAATATTGTATACGATATGATATTCTCCGCCGGCACCGTTCGAGAAACTCTCCTTGTGTAAACGAGGCATAACGCCGCGACACTTGAGACAGTATTAAGCAGTATGAAAATGTATGGCAGACGCGCGAGCTGGAGGTGTATTCTGATTTTACGCTTCCGATGTTCGAACGAACGAAGTGCTATTACTACACTACTCTCGACTTTCATTCGTTCGGAGCTCTATATATCGTGTTCTAAGGTCGTTCTAAGGTCAAAGACCTAAGCGAACGATTGTGGATAGTGTTATGTAACATATCAGCAAATTCATCACCAATTATTTATTTTTAATGTAATAAAAAATCATGAAATAATGTGTGTTAATTTTTAGTTACATACAATATTTTTGATGTACTAATTGACACACACATATTGAAACATTTCACAGTATTTTTGGAGGACCATACATTTAAAATTTTAAAACTATACAATAGGTACATATTATACAACATAGCATTATATTTGAGCACTTACCGGCATATTCCACGAGCCGTTATTCCACTGATTACTTGGTTCAGGTCGATATGACTGATCTAGTTCATCTGAAATCAAAATATTCCTATAAAATGTTATCTGTCCGAAAATAATTTCACTAACGTTATCAATAAGTAATTGAATTTTAGTTAAGTATGATGAGTGATGACGGAATTTGACACGACTTGACATAACGCGACACAATATAACTGGACAAGTTATAACGTTATAACGTTTTATTTGAGAATTAATTACTAATAACCTTAGATAAATTATATTTCGACAAACTTAATATTCACCAGGAAGATGTTAACAAAAGTGTGACAAGGAGCGAAAGGCATGGATCAAAAAAAAAATTTTTTGTCTGGTCTTAACGTGATGTATTTTATGAAAGGCTAGCTTTCAGAAGCTAGCAAAATGTGACAGAGAAGTAACCACTTTACCTACAGGTTTCTGTCGTTTATAGATGTTAACCAATTATCATCAAGATTGACCGATATTAGCAAATCCACGGATCTACTGTCTATCTTTAGATATAAAAGACTCACTATTACCATAGTAAAAAACAGACAAGTACATTACCTTCACAGGAACGCACTAGTTACAGCTTTCGCGTGCGTTTTCGTAAGGGCAATTACAGTATCAGCCAATCGAGCGTTCGCGCAAATACAAACGCCTTTGTAGCTGATTATCAACTTATTCAAAGCGGTATAAAGCTTATTCATTAACGCCGACCGCAAATATAATGTTGTAGAACAAACTATTGATTCGGTTAGAGCAATGGATATGAAGTTTAAAATCAACGTAATAACTCGTTTAATAAAGAATTTTCTAAAAAAAATTTGTAACATCAATATGGCGATAAATTACAAACGTCTCCCACTATGTTCTGCCTCAATAGCCGTGCAAAAATATAAAACAAATGAACTATGTACTAAATGTTACTATTGAATCCCTATTCAGATAAATATTGAATACAATTGATTTAATCGAAGGCATAGGTTTATATTAATCGAAGCGACGCGACACTATAAAGTTCAATGAGATTCTGTATCAATGAGAGATAACGTACTAGTCTTTCTTTACTATGTCTTCACCATCAAATTTACCATTAACACTGTTATCCATGGATCCATAGAAAGACGTCGGTGGCGGGGGATTTCCCGTACTTTCGGGTGTAAGGAGATCCAATCCCGGTAACGCGTCTTGGGATTTTTGTGATGAAGTATTGCTGGTCACTGGTTAGAAAAAAAAAGAACTTGATTTCGTTATATTTCTTCATGTACAGGTTGCAATCGACCAATTTCCGAAGGCTGAATTCATGAATTCTGTTTATGATTCTGATAAATGACATTAAATGTTTCATATTTCTTTTGTTTTTGTAATTTTTCTACGTTGTATTTAGCAAAATGCTATGTAGTAATGCTAATGTACCCAAACGCATTCGATTCTAAGCTTTATTACTAGTACTAATGTACCGATGGGTATACGTTGACGTGTTGTTGACTGTAGGTATCAACAGTTTAATAAGTACTCGGAAGGAAAAAAAAAGATTTTTAGCAACAAAGCTTCCTAAAATTTTGCATGTGAAACTGTTTCAGGCTTCAGGAATGATGAGTAACATCCTGTATATGAAGTTCAATAAAAAATATTAGAAATCTCTTATAAACTTTGATATATAAACATCTTTGATATATAAAATAATTAAAAAAAAAATACAACATTAGTAAAATAATGCAAAACACACAGTGCGCCGTGCAAAAATGTTAACGTAGACAGTGCCCATAATTGTCTGGCACATTTAGCAAAATGAACCTTATATGTGTGTGCCGCAAGTTTAATGAATAGCGTTTTACACCAAAGTTAAAATATTTAACTTGTTTAAGATGGTCGCAACAAGTATTATTATTATCAATTAATCTTTATAGATCATAATAATAAAATATTTTTTACATCACAAAATGTAATACACCACTATTACATATAAAATACTCTATTAATCTGATAAAATTGTGAATAAAGCATTGTAAATTAGGGCAATCTCATCGGTACAAAGACTGGACCAGTCCATATAAAATGCCAATCTATATATATAACATAAAAGAGGATGTTGGTATATTTGATGTTAATACACTTCGACACCGTTTGACCGATCACCATGAAAGTTGGCACATAAATGTATCTTTTTATGGAGAAGGTTTCTGTGCTATCGATTTCGTTGTAACTCGCCACTAGATGGCGCTGCAGCACAAACTTCTATACCGTTCAACCGATCGCCATGAAAATTGGTATACATAGGTATTTGAGCACGGAGAATATTTTCGAACTATCGACTTTGTTGTAACTCGCCACTAGATGGCGCTGCAGCACATCATCTTCTATGGCAGGACAACGTCTGCGGGGTTTTGCTAGTTCCATATAAAATAAAATACATAATCTACAAATTCTTAATATGTAATACAAAAGTGGTTGTGTTAAACAAACATGTGCATATGCATACGTATATATAAGGTAATGCATATGTGCATTACGATAATCAAGACAGTATTGACCATAGACAACTCAAGTTAGTGAAATTGTATGGAAACCAAGCGGGTCACATCATGCCTAAATTGTACACATGACGATTCCGTCGTCACTCGAAATCGTGGTACGTACTCTATGAACAGCAGAACGGCTTGATTTGTCATACAATCAATTAATCGTTCTTCCGATCAACCATCCGATCGACTCTCCGATTGATAAACTTATCAACTAACTGATCGATTTATCGATCGTACACCCGATGAACCGGCAAATTGTACAAGCAACTGATTGATCAACCGATCGATATACTCTTTCGTCCAACCGATAAATAAACCTCTCGATCGATCAACCAACCTATCTAGAAACATTACCTAAAGTAAGTAAGATTAACTGATAGATCAACCGATCTATCAATTGACGGACCAACTGACCGAACCGACCCGATCGACACATAGTTACACTGAAACGCAGTTAAAAAAGCTAGGAAAGTCGCTAAAATTATAATATTATTCGCATCGTGATAGAATAAAAATAATAAAAACACCAGACAGATGAAAATGAAACATTCCACTATGTGCTACGTAATTCGTACCTGAATGATCTGGTGTGTTACATTCGTTTGTTATCAAAGTTTTCAATATATCGTGTACGGATAAATCCGGCGTCTCGTTAGCTCTATTGTTGATTACTTGGATTTTATTAGCTGTAAATTTAGAGAATATAAAAAAAAAATGTATTCGTAATTCCTTCCCTTTTTCAAGGAACCGGATATAATGAAAAGGTATGTACATATATGTATGTGTAACAGTGGTACAGTATTGTCTTTTTAACATTTGACGGTAATTGCACATGTATACGTACTCGTACATATACGACATAATGGTCAATCTTATTATAATAGTTTTTTTTTTTTTAATGTAATTGTATTTATTTAGTAATTTTCTAACAAAGTATTTAATACAATAGCTTGAGCTTGTCATATATCTATTTTAAAATTAACTTATTAAAAACTTAAGTATTGAAGACTAACTTAAAATATAATATTATAAAGCTAAAATGACTTTTTTTTTAGAAATAGTAAATAATAATACTTACTGTTAAAATTCGTGTCGTTGAAAATCGCTAATGGATTATCAGATGTAAGGAACGACGAGAGATTCAAGTTGTAGAGAGAACCGTCCGCCGATAAAGAAGTGTTAAACGTTTTGTCGATGTTGTATGACACTGTTAAAGAAAAAAATGCAAAAATATAAGTCAAAAAGTTCTGTTGGAAACAAATAAAAATTTTGGCATTTCGGTACGATTGAGTAAAACAGAAATAAACATTCAAACATACTGTGAGATCATTCTGTTACGCTGTAAGCACTCTATGTTATAAAGGATTAATTTTATTAAAAAACCACTTGCACCTGATTAACATTGAACTTCTATCATTAAATTTTTTGTTCTATGACTTTTTTCCGCATATTTTTTTTTAAATGAAGTCTCCAGCTTTGTTACTCTGTACTGTTTACTATACACTACTTCGAGCGGCAGCGTTGCACACTCCATTTAGTATATACCTATTGTATCTATATAAATCGGTTCAAGTGTACGTACGCGGCGCGAGTGAGGGAGTGAGTTGTGTGAAAAAAAAGTGTTATTATATATTTTTAATTTGTAGTGTTTACAGAACAAAAGTTATTAGTTTTCACGAAATAAATTCGTTTTTTTGGCAATAAGCTTAATTTACTTGTATAACACATCGTTCAATAAGTCCCGGGACTAGCGTAGAGATGGCGCTAATAATGCCATGTATATACCAAGGTTCAGAAGTACCAACCTTTAGATGAGATGTGTCAAAATTTGATGTAATTCGAAACATAACCAAGAAAGCTATAGTGGTTAAAGTGACGCTACCCACACATGAAGAAGAAGAAAGTCATCTTTCATCAAGACAACGCACCGTGCCACAAGTCAATCAAAACGATGACCAAATTCAACGAATTGGGCTTCCAACTGCTTCCCCATCCTCCGTACTCGCCGGATCTGGCCCCCAGCGACTACTGGCTCTTTGCGGATCTCAAAAAGATGCTCCAGGGAAAAAGATTTGGCTCGAATGAGGAGGTGATCGCTGCTACTGAGGCTCATTTTGAGTCAAAGACAAATCGTTCTACAAACATGGCATTGAAAAGTTAGAGAAGCGTTGGAATGATTGTATTACACTTGAAGGAGATTATGTTGATGAATAATAAAGAATAATAAAGAAGAATTAACTATGAAAATGTTGTTTTCATAGTTAGTCCCGGGACTTATTGAACGATGTGTTAATAAATAGTAAGTTCACATTTCAGTGTTGCTGTGGATTTTTGTTCATAAATAAATTCCGCGTTTAACCTTGTATAATACAGTCTCCGCGTTCGATCTCGGTCAGAAATACGAAAATGATCGACCATCCAATATAATATCAGCCTTTAATGTCCCACTGCAGGGCACAGACAGGCCTTCCCTAGTAAATCACTTAGGGGGTTTCGGGCCGTAATCCACATTATAATCCAGATTTTTTTTCATTTCTGGAGCATTCTGGTTTCCTCGCAATGGTTTCCTTTTAATACCGAACTAGTGAGAAGTTTAAAAATCCATATTTATGTAGAAAAACTCAGTGGTACGGGCCGAGGACTTACTCAACTCACCGAAACTCACGATCACACGAATGTGAGTCGAGTATAGATAACCCTAGGCTCTATTACCGCTCGAATGGCATTATTTTTAATTAGTTGTTCGACAAATAATAGTAATCTTTATAAATTGTTCGAGCGTAAAAAAAACTGACAGTTCGAATGATTTCGTAACTAAATATTAAATTAAAACGGAAGATAACTTGAGAAGATATACTATAAATCCTATTGTACTGTTCCACACACCAATATCGAAAATTTGTATTTCACAGCCCAACAGCATACAGCCCACCTGATGGTAAGAAAGTGGATGCTGTCGCCCATAGACACCCGCGGTACATGGCAACTTTAGTCCACAACGGCAAACGTTGACATGCCTGATGCGCTGACTACCCTTAAATATGTAGGAAAGGATTTGTAGAACGGGTTGGGAAAATGGGGAGGAATAGGATGGAATGGGAAAGGACTTTGGCATATCTCACTCACTACCGGAACACGTACATACATTGGGAAATAGAATAAAGAAGGAAATGCAGGACATTTCAAAGTAATCTTGTAACAGAGACATTTGCAGCTATATTAGTACTTTAGAACAAAATCTGCAAGATTACCACTTACCACTATCATCTCCATTGTCAGGCACGGGTAGGTCTAGATCCTCGTCAGGTCCTGGGGAAGGAACGTCTTCATCCCGTTGTGGGGGCGATGGAGCAGCATTTGGGAGAGTTGGTATTAACTCGTCTAGTTTACGTTTTAGCGTTCGAACACGAGCGCCAAAGTTTTTATATGCCTGGAAGATTGTCAAGTTTCAGAGCTTGGGAAGCGTATTTATGAGCTGTCAAAAAAACGTCTGTTTTCTAAGGAAGTCAGTTTAGTCGGTTCACTAGTTCCAAAATTGTTACGAAACTGGCAAAGAAAAAAAAATTAAGGCAATATACCTTAAATGTATAAACCAATATAGATTAGATTTAGATAGATAAAAGTTTTCTTCTAAAACCTACGATAAATAAGGAAATCTTTTTTATTATGCCATTTAGGATCTTTTCAGTTTTTTTTTTTTTTACTTTATTTTCAAAATAAACAATCTCAGTGTTATTTTATTACAAAGAAAAGTATAGACAGGTAAAATTACCTAAATGTTCCAATACAAAACAGTCAAATATTGTCAATAGACGAAACGGATTTTACTACAGAAGAATTAGATTAAAGCCAAAATATTAAGTATTAGAAAATTAATAAAATAAAATCTGTACTAATATAATAGAGCTAAAATTGTGTGTTTGTTTGTAGTTATGTTGGGGGTAATCTCTGGAACTACTGAACCGATTTCAAAAATTATTTCACAAATAGGAAGCTACATTATCCGTGTCTAATATAGGCTATATTTTATTTTGAAACTTTGAAAACAATAATAAAATGTATTTAGAGTACTCACATAAGCAACAACTTTGACTTCGCCTCGTTGAGTGGAATAGTACTGAACAGCAGCTGCTAATAAAGCTAACAGTGCTTCTCTCGCCACTATCTCCCTTTGTAACGCCTGTGTGTACCTCTCAACACATCCTATACCTTCGTTTAGTTCTTTATCAACATCATCCTTATTGCTTCTATCTGTTTGTTTAAGGATATCTATACAAAGTTTATGGAAATTAAAGTGGGTTGATCGCATAAGGACAGATCCTCAGATGGACAGTGTACAGTTGTAAACAAAAGAAAAATCGGATTCAGGTTACGTTATTTTTAATTCACAAATCAATATTGTGAGGACACTAAAATTAACTTGACTTGCTCTATCTCTTTTTATCTCACTCTATCCTAACAAAAAGGATGGGAAAGTGACTGAAGAATTTAAGTTAAATTGTGAAAGTCATAAACTGATAATTGACCATCCCAAAAACATTCTAAGACCATAGAAAACCATCCCAAGATTATTATTACCTGCCCAAAGCTATCCCCAAAACCAGTCTCAAAATAATGCTGAACTCATCCCAAACACCCAGTTTGACTGCAGTTTCCGTCATTATGAGAATCTGTATTCACGAAAATTTGTGTTTATGAGAATTTGTCCTTATGCAAACAAACCGTTATAATGTGTAGTGGTCAATTTTTGGACTTGGTATTTACGTTATATACGGTATATATTTACGTTATGGGTACAGGATTCTTTTTCTTTTTTCTTGATATTAAAATAAAAACAAATTAATCCACTACTAGACATGGATTTCCATACATATGTACATTGTCTTGTGCAATAGGGATGTGTAGCCTTAAAACGTCACGCTTGACAAGAGGGTTGCAAAATCCACTTGTTTCGAGGTAGTGTAGTTCCTCGGTGGTTATGGTAGTGGCTTTGTTAACCTTTAATAGACTTTAAAGACAGCCATGGAAAGAGTGATTTTATATACAGAGGTAAATAAATATACACAGGCAGGACAACGTCTGTCTGGTTTTGCTAGTATCATATAAAGGAATTAAAATAATTATGTTATTTTTTTTAATTTCTCCTTAGTCTCAATACTTTTGACACTGGGGAATTTAGTAGCATAATTAATGTACTGGACAGATAAATACATTTTATTAATAAACTCACCTTTGAGACTAGCTCTGAGAGCATCAGCATCAGAGAGTTGCAAGTGACTCTCGTGTATGTATTTCAACCTTAAGTCTGTGTCTGCCTCTAATACTGAACACTGTTTAATTTTATTCACTAATTGTTGTGGCTGGAAATTATTAAATAAATGTTAAGTAACTCAAATTTAGAGCACAAAAGGCTCACAGAAGACTATCATTATAATTTATTTATTTGCTAAAATATGGTATTAATAAGCTGGAAAATTAATAGAAGTCCTTCATGTTTGTCACAAAAATGACATACAAAATGTTAAATGTAACATGCTTAAAAGTATTATTAATATAAGTAAATATTTCAGTTCAATTGCATTCTCATACATGTAGTACGAGAATTTAAGAAAAAAGAATAATCACATAATCGAGTCAGTACCATACAGGGCCGTCAATCGTAATTTTTAATGACATATGGCTAAATAAAGAATTATTACATACGAAAATTGTTTAAGAATATCACTACTGTAAAATGTACTGTATGTCCCATTTTATACTATTCCCTCAATGTGCATATGTGTTGCCATCTCATCCTATTCTATCCCACTCCATTTTTCCTAACCTTTTCTCTAAAACCATTCCTAAATCTTAAGAGGTAGGCAATGCACCCAGTGATGTATCAACATTTGGCATTCTGAACTGATGTCCTCATGCATTGTGGATGTCGCAGGGCAAGAGTATCCATTTACCATCAGGTGGACTGTTTAGTCATGTGTTACCTTCTTTCTATAAGGTTGCTGGATAATTGATTTTGACCCTAAGGGGATGATATATTTATATTGTCAATAAGGTACCTTTGCTCAGATAATGTCACAAATAGCTATGAACATTAAAAATTAACCTGAAAGTCTGTGGAATCGTCATCAGTCTTCTTAACAGCTCCAGCCTGAAGTAGACCAGTAAGGTCCGATAGGAACTCTTCATCATACACAGATCTCTGCTCCCATATCTTGAAGATACGCAATATTTTATGCCTGATCTTTTCATCCCTGAAAAAATTTATTAATATTATTTATGTATTTGGGCTATCAGGTATCGTTAATGCTCCTACATCAGTACACTTGTGCTGCCTTCTTTCTGTCTAAACAGCTTTTGAATGTATTCCTCCTCTTGTACTGCATTTAATGATGTCCTACAATGGTGGTGATGAAGAAAAACATCAAAACTGTGCGGCTCCTGATTGAAACTGACAAACAGATGACATATCAGCATACACCAGCATCATTAAATATTGGTATGACTCAAGTTTCAACTATTTTACACGATCAACGATCAACCACGGATAAGGAAGCTTTGTACATGATGGATCATTCACAATTAAAGCTCAAAAACACTGCTGCATGAAATGGTGTCTCCAAATGCTTGAAGAATTTGATAATGGTCAATCAAATACTATTTTTTATATGGGGTCATCCATAAATTACTCACACGTTAAGGGGAGGGAGAGGGTCAACAAAGTGTGACATCATGTGACAAGGGGGGAGGGGAGGGGGGAGGCATAAGCTTCGTGACGTCACTTGTATAAATCTAAAGTATTAAAACTAAACTTCAACTCTAAGGAAAACCTTTAAAATAATATCAACCCTATCAATATTATTATAAGGTTGTTTTAATTTAATAATTTCTAAATTTAAGATTGCAAAATATGTGACGTGACACCATTCACACAAATGTGACCGTCCTTGTCACAGGACAGGGGGGGGGGATGAAATTATGGATGGCCCCTATAGTAACAGGTGATGAAAGCTGAATCTACTGCTATGGGCCTGAAACTAAGATGCAATCTGTGCAGTGAGTCTTTCCTTTCAAAGAGTTGTAGACTAAAGTGAAGAAAGGATGGAGTGCTGAAAAGAAGATGATTGTCTCCTTTGACAGATCGGCCCACTTTGTTACTATAACTTTACGAGAATAAAAGAACAATAGTTGTAGACTAAAATGAAGAAAGGACAGGGTGCTGAAAAGAAGATGATTATCTCCTTCTTTAGCAGATCAGGTCACTTTGGTACTATAACTTTAGAAAATAAAAGAACAGTAACTGCAGACTGGTATTTGAACAGCTGCTTGCCTTCTTTTTTAGAAAACTCAAAGAACGATAACCATGAAGCAGAATGATCTTCCATCGCGATGGATTGTTGTGATGGAAGATCACTGGCCAGTTCACTTGACCAAACAAACAAAGAAATTTTTGAGTCATCTGCCATACAGTCCCAACCATGAATGCTGCAATTTTTATTTATATGATTATTTTAGCTGATTATTTTAGTGTGAGTAACTAAGGTTAACTGTTAGTAACTAAGGTTAACTGTTAGTAACTAAGGTTAACTGTTAGTAACTAAGGTTAACTGTTAGTAACTAAGGTTAACTGTCGCAAGTAACTAAGGGTTAACTGTCTCATGCAATAGATTATTCCATGAGTTGACCTGTCCACTGTCTTTGATACAAGGCGCTTGTATGGATTAGAAGTAGTAATAGTATGTATCCATTATTTAAAAATCCTATATGGTGTAGGAACACAATATTTACAAGGACTACATACACATGCACAAGCGATACTGTGTACTTCTTTTTTTTTTCATGTTGACTATACTAATGTGGCCCTAATGGCCTTTCAAGTCACCAGGGAGCGCAGAAGGCGCTACCTGTGCCAATACCTGGTAAAAGTGTTGGCTTAAGGCTATGAGAGAGTTGAGGCAATCGAGTGCAAAGGTGGCTTGGTGTGGGAGAGTTTATGTGTTCTCGGAAAGTCAATTGAATACCTAGTGTGATTCCGAGATATTCGATGTTCCTAACCCAGGGGATAGTTTGATCGAAAAGGGGTATAGGGAGTGGGGAATATATCTATAGTGACGAGTATTAGCTTCCTATATATAAAATCTCTTCACTTGAGTTGTTTATCTGGGTATCTTATAAACACTGTTTACTGTTCTCATTCATGCTGCTTTATAATACTACTGCATTAATGACGTCATCACAGTGGTGCAGTCCTTTCTGACTTATCACTTTTAAAACCTATAACTTCATGATATGAAGTTATAGGTGATATTTTAATTATATTTTAAGCTTGATTTCAGAGGTTGTTTTCTAGTTAATTATACAATTATCTAGAGTCAAGTACCCATGGATGTTCATATTATTTCTTACATTATTAAATGTAATGAATAATGTAACACATGACATTAACATCCAATAAGTTGCAGAACAAACAACGGAACTAACCTGACCAATGGTGTAGCTTTTTGCAAGTTCAAGCCCCAACTTTCAACAAACTCGTAATTTTTCCTTTTGCTGTACTGTATCACGTCATTAGCTAAATAGAATAGGACTAATTTCTGTTCTACCTTGACTCTTTTCAGAACACTCAACCAACTTTGAACGATTTTCTTGTGATGGACTCTTTGTTTTAAACACCATGTCGACAGCGACTGTATATTTTCCTGAGTGTCCTTTAGCTGCATAAGCTTCTTCTCAAACGTTAAAGGATTAAATTCCTCTGTTTCACCCATAGTTGAAAAATGTAAACTATGCACGTAAATGCTAGAACATTTTTGTTTCTTTCACTTAAAACGCGAGTCTATTTTCAATGTCACACATTACTTAATTCCATAACACTTTCACGCACGTTTAAACAATGTTTATATACAACTAAATTAATTTCATAACCAATTTGTAGCTTTGTGGAAATAAAAACGAAGCAAAAAACCAAACGCGTTCTTCGGTTTTTACACTACAATTTTTAACGTTAGTAAATAGTATGAAGGCAATCAAAACACACTTTACGATTCCTAATAGTTCTAAGCGTATTTTATACAAAGAAAATAATATTCTTCATATTCTATATGAAGAATAAATTATTGTTGGTGAAATATTTTTCCAACACAGAAACCGCCATTTTCTGTCTGATAAATGCGTTTTTAATTTTTCTTTTAATCTCTTATGGACACCAAATTTTTGCGTGACATAGACATCAAAACATACAAATTACAAATTATAGACGAAGCTCCCAACTAATATTTCTATGGTTGCTGAATTGTTAATATTTAATAGTAATTATTAATAGTTTATTAAACTGCAGTGTTTTTCGTGGGTGATGTTTATGATAACATTGCAAGCACTATCAAAGTGCCAAAATATGCACGAAAAAGGTCTGTTAGAATATTGTAGATGCGTTCAAAGTTCGAAATCTGGCACTGGACACCCAATATTTATTGTTTGTGGACCAATAGCTATGCCAGTGTCCAAATAAATTATAACTAAAAATATAGAGTATTTTCTGTCAGTACTTTTTACTGACTAAATAATGAATACAATTAAACAATTGTAATTAAACAATATAAAATGTTACAACAAAACTATATTTATTTACCGACTTGACAACCAACCACTTGACAGCCGACATTCTGCCAAGTCCTCGGGCACGTTTCGTTATCACGCTAAACCTTACTAAAACCTCTCCTGGTTTAGTCTACAATTAAACTTAATAAAGCACTTTTACTTATTGAACACATCATTAAAATTATACAAAACATATTTGCTACAAAACCTATTAGACAAAAAGTATTGTTTTCAGTTGATCAAATAAACTTATATAAATAAATAAAATTAAATGCTGTTCGTTGTTATAATACTCCCAAATGGTGTAATGAGTTAATAGTAGCTTCTTTGAATCATTATCAAAAATTATCTGATGAAAACCAAATGTGGCGTCGATTTTTGAAACATCTCATCACCCCTAAACCTTACTAATGTATTTTCTACCTTAGGTATTGGTAAAACAAGTCTTCTAATGTTCTGATTTAATTCTCACATTTTAGTCTCCACATTCTTACATTATATTCTTTAAAACTATTATTATAGGCGAGACAAAATCTGTACGTTCCTCTATTGGACTTTTCTGTATACTAGTTTGTTTAATTCCACTTTTACTCTAGGCAACAAAAGAATAGGCACACTCCCAGGTGATGCTTGTCTAAGTATAGGGTTGTTGTTTATCGTTTTTATTGTGAAATTCATCTAGATCTAGATCGTTAAAAATATTAGGAAATTCCTTTTCTACGTTTACTTTAAAACACTTTACCTTTTGTTTATTGTCGCCGGAAATTTAGCCAATTTTAACTATACCTAGGTACGCATTTTTTCAAGTGTTGGACGACCAAATATTGCACTTTTCAAACCTCTTATAAACTTATAACATAAACTTCAATGGTTCTTTTAAGCCTAAAAGCTCTGACTTATTTTCCTCATGCTCCTCTTGGATTCACATCATTGGGTGTATCAATTTGGATCTGCAACATTTCGAAAAATGGAGGACTCGAACGCATTTGAAACAGGTTGCCTTGAATGGCGGAGACTCTATGATGTCTCTCTTTTGCACGAAACCAGCACAGTTTGAAACACAAATTATATTTCTATAACTACCAAGGTGACTTCTGTTTGGTTGGTTCTGACCGTGAAGAAGGCCTATTACAGACTGAGTGACTCATAATTACTTCGACGGGACAATGACGTAAAAACAGTTCTGTTTTATTATTTGCTGTGTATGTGGACTAATAACTATATCCGTGTCCAAGTATATAAAAAAAATATTGCCTGCTGGCAAGTCACAGTCAAGTGTCAACTGTCATCGAATTCATTTTAGATTAATTGTTTGCTACCGTACATATCTATAACTTTTCTAGATAGGTACATTTATTTTTTTATGACTAAAACTATTAATTGCAAAGAAAAGTGAAGCCTGAAAATATATTTTGTAAGTATTGTAAACAATACTGCCTTTTGTTAAATCAAAACATCATGAATGGTGGCTGTATGCACCTATTAATTTCCTATTTAATTTCTACATACAATGCTGTTACTAAAAATAAAATTTACGAGTTTTGTTTATCACAAGTAGATAAATAGATTAGTTTAGATAAAAATATTTTTAGATTCAGTTGTTAGCGGAGTTGGTGAATGTATATTTTTTTGAGGTTATTTGCTTAAACATTATTTAGATTTTTTGCCCCCTTATAGCAAATCTTTTTAGTTTTTATTTTCTAACTAGTAATTGGCCTATAAGGTCTTTAAAAGCCTTGCGAGACTGTGCTGATGAAGAACATCGAGTTACCGGAGGCCCGTGGTCAAGTACTGAAAGCCAGAAGGCTTAATAGGAAAGTGATTGGGTTCTGTCACTTGGGTTCCCATCCAAACAGTATTTGGTACCGACTTTTATTGGACAGTTCCTACCAAAGTTCATCTATGTATATCACACAGCATTATTAATACTCGCAATACATGTTACACAACTAGGAGTTGTTTATTAGCCTAGCGTATCAACCCCTTCAGCGCCGGCTCTAGCCCATGTAGCGCCCGGGTGCAATCAATACCCTGGCGCCCTCTAGTAGACTCTTTGGAGGCGTCGCGAGCGGCGCTCGGCGCCCCCTAACACCCTGCGCCCCTGTGCGCCGCACACCCTGCACCATAAGTAAATACCATAAGTGCCCGCGCGCCCATTTCAAATGAACTTTCACTCTATTGACTTAGAGATCATTTTGCTACCGGGCGGCAACGTGTCAAACGTACATACATACACTGTCTTTGGATTAGAGATTTTGCCGCGCGCGTGTTGTATTAAATAAAATTGTTATTTGTGTAGTGTAGTAATGCGGTATGACAAGCGCCGAAAGCGTAATAAAAGTAAAAAAAATATTATTGTTAATGACAATTTTTTTTTTGCTTGCGCATACATATTTGTCGTAAGTAACAAGTATATAAAACTGTGCAATGGCGTTAAGTTCAATGAAATATCCAAAAATTCAGCGCTCGACAGGCGCCCCCGGGCGCTCCGCGCACGGGTGCACCGCACCCCTTGCACCCCCTGGTAAAGACGGCCCTGAACCCCTTGACCAAATAACACCCTTCCCAATTTTTTATGTCAGACAAGTCACTGTAAACCCCACGTGATATACACTATGCTATCTCTCTCCCTGTTTGAGAAACGCCCATATATACCTCTCGTTCTAGTGCCTCGTGACTTCTCCTGTGTGCTTACGAGACCTAATTCCCATATGCATAAGTTCACATAGGGCCCTGTTATATAGTGTATAATATTATTTTTTAAAAAATAGTGTACCTAGGCTCCAGCTATAATGCCCCTATCTCAACGTCTGTTTATTAAAAATACTCAATACATAACATACTACGTACAACAATAATATCACACGTAATAATTCACTTAGACATATAACACATATTTCCACTATCACTATTAGTTTGGGCTGTCCGCAAAACGGGAATTGGAACATCTGCAAATTAGACTAACTGCGAATTTGATGTCCATGCGAGTAGGTTTTGTCAGTCGGCCTGAATTTATTACCCAGTTAGAGATAATGTTCTTGTGTAATAACTTGACTATTATTTCACTAATTTTATCAAGCAAATTCATCTTGCCCCAAACTGGGACACTCAAACGAGAACAATTTAAAGTAACATAAATAGATATATCTCCTTATTGCACACCAAAACAAAATGTCTACAAACATTGTAGACACAAAATCAGGTCTTTCTTGCATCTGTCACCGTAACATAAGGGTAGATTGATTTAAATTCATATATGGCATATAATATGCGATATAATATTGGGCACAAACATTGAGGAAACTGGTGGTTCTCTTAAATATTGCGTGCTGTGCAAAAAAATTGTAAACAGAATCAATTAAATTTAAATCAGAGATTTTTGATCCTATTTTAACACAATTATCTAGATTATCATTGAGGTGACTTTGACCCTTTGATTTTTAAAATTACTAGACCTATTTTGATAAAGAATATCATATAACCAGGTTAAACATGCTATATATACAATGGTGCAACAAAATTGCTCCAGTAGATCTCGAAATTAGAGCCAGCAAACAGAGGGCAAAATGTTGACCTCTATATGTATATAAGAGAAATATATTAAATCAAAATTATGGCATTTAATGTTTACAGGTCATCTACCTCTCAAGAATGATTGACCTCGTTGGTGTCAATCTTGGCAAGAGACAACAAGAACTCAACACACAAGTAAATGATGCAGCAAAAAGAAAAATTGATTTTGATCAGGTTAAAGCTGGTAAGGAAAACAATGATGTTGACAGGCTCTTCAAAATTGATCTTGCATCAAAATATAAAAATATTGACTATATTATAGAAACACTGAAATCTGGAGACAGTTTATACATTTCTAGATCTCTAAAGTGTCTATGGATATATGATGATGAATATTCAGGTATAATAAATGCAGATTATATCCACCATAACATTTTTCCATTCATGTCTTTGAAAATGAAGAAAAAAATGCTAACAACTATATCAGTATATGTGAAAAATGAAAACAGAGCTGCCAATTTCCATACATATTGCTTGAATATAAAGATGCCTAACATTGCATTAAAATTCTTACTGTCGACAACAGAATCATTTAAATTAGAATTTTTTAAAAATGATGATAATAGAATGCTCCATCGTTATGCATATACCAGGGGTGTGTTGAAACATCTTGTTGGAAACTCATTTACCTTAGCTGATGCTAGCTTACAGGATTATAGTCCTAACATATATGAGCTACGTTATTTATATTCATTATCAGATGCTAGATATTTAGAATTGTTGGAAAAGTATTGCAAGGACTATAATTCTACAAGGTTTGGACTAAGGATGTCCAAAGACATCATAAAAAAACATAAAGAGAGGGTTTTTAAAAATGTCCCTTTATATTTAAATGCCCTAAATATGGCAGTTGTACTTAAACATAGCACATGCAGTGACGCCAAAATCTATATTCGAGCTTTGTGGTTGAATAAAACATATTCTCGGAATTACAAATTCCTGGAAGACTACAAACATTTCCTTAATTTAATACCCTTTGAGGAGAGATTGAACTTTGTAAAAGAACTATTTGCAAATAAATATGAGAAGGAACCATTTGAATTGTCATTGGAGTTTTACAATGAAGGGTTTTATAAATTGATGACAGTTGAAGAAAAGGAAGCTTGGGCTGTACAACATTTGGAAAGTGGACTAGCACTTCTAGGTGACGACAAGGAATATGTTTGGTATGAATTCATAAACTTTAAAAAAGCGTTTGTGGAAATCAAAAAAATAATACACAAGACTCCAGATCGAATTGTAAGACATGAAATAATTCAAGTTTTAATAGACTCAAGCAGAAACCAACGCGAATTGGAGGCGGTACTTAATTATTATTATGAAAGACATGTTAACGAGAACAAATCACTAAAACTTGAATTCTTAAAAAATATAATTGACAATCATAATGTGTTTGAATTTGATGATAACTGTTGGACAGCATTTAATAAATTACTGTACAGCTTAGAGATATACAGAAATATTGAATACAATCGAAATAATTACTTCTCATTATATTCATTGCATAGTGTTGAAGCAACTTTCAATTATTTCAGAAATATATCTTTAGCATACTACATTCTTAACAACAAAGAGTTAACTGAGGACTTAAATCAGTGTCTCAATATTGGAATACATCCGTATGTTCTAATGAATAATATAGCAAAAGCTAAACTGAGCGATGAAAGGCAAGAACGTGTATATACTTACATACACAAGTACTATGTGGACATAGTGAAAAGTTTTGATGTTAAGGATTTCAACGAAGATGTTAAAAACAGTGCACAAATTGTCATTGGAATTATTTTAGACCTGATGCATACATGTAAGAAAAGAAAAGAAGATATTCCTGAAATAGTAATAAAATATATAAATTTAAATCTGGAAGAGTATAAATTACACCCATTGCTAAAAGAGCCAATGAAATCTGAGCCTTTAACTCAAGCTCATTTACTGCGTTTACTTAAAAATGACGCGAAACTCGTTGTTGGTGATATATTGGTAAACAAACTTAGTCGTGAACTTGGTAGTATCAAGATAGGTTTGTTTTTGAAAAAAATAAGAATTTACTTTTCGAATGATATTGCTAAAGAGTACGAAAAAATTTTCACTCAATATTTAACAAATAAAGATACAAGTGATAACACTATAATATATGCAGCAATGTTTGGGATTTTTCAATTAGGTGATCAAAATCTTAAAGTCGATTACATAACGAAATATGCACCGACAGAATCTAAAATAAATCACACCACAATAGATGACAGTTTACTAAACATTCAAAAATCAATATGTCGATTGGCGCATTACTCGCGACCGCCGGTACCTTTACCCAATATTCTCGTGTATATAAAAGGAGATTATGTACAATATTGCCTACCAATGTTCCATTCGTACTTTGCTAATTTACCGCAGCCCCTCTGCTTGAAATTTATTGAAGCTACTTTGAATGCTCCTATATCTGTTCTGAAACACGGAATACGCTTGGCTGTTAAATGTTTTAATACTGAAAATTTGAAAAATCATTTGTTGAATATTTGGAAGAAGACGAAAAATGTATCATTGCGGATGATACTTTTTAAGTTATTATTTAACGAAATAAAAGATGAAAAAGGAAATGCACAAAAGGAACTGTTTCAAGTTTTGAAAATATTCATATTAGATTTGAATGAAGATGATCAAGAGAATTTGTTTTGCTTGATAACTGGGTATGGTTTACCGAATGACTTGGTTGGAGAATGTTTGGAAGCTGCTTGGAAAGCAGTCAGCAAGATGTCCGAAAAGTACTCTAATTATAAAGGAAACATTGTAACATCTATGAAAAATAACATAGATGTGACTAATCAAAATTTCTTGAAATCCATTGTTGATAGTCACATACACAGTATGCTTGTGGAGATGCAGATCCGACCAAACTACCCAACATCTGGAATTACAGAACTAAATGCTGCTAAATGGAGTCTTGTTGAAACTTACATACTTAAATTTGATAATCAAGAAGAAATGGAGAAAAAGATAGAATTGATGAGATTTATTCTAAAGAAATCTTTTGAAATGTGGAACGTAGTACACGACGATGATGATATTTATACTATACGAAAGTTTTGTTCAAATTTTATTGCAAATATCAATACAAAAAGTTACTCAATTAAGGAAAATCACTATACTTTTGCAAATCCTATAGTTGAGACTATATTAAATGATTTGCAGAACACATTCCCTCTAGAAGAAATATACTTGACCGTATGGGATTTAAAACTATCCCTTGTTAGTAGAACAACCATTGATAATAATATACAGAAACTAAAGAATAAAGATTTGTCTAAAGTATTAATACTTCGAGAGGTTGCTGTTTCTTTTGGCACAGGAGTTGGCAATTTGATAAAGGAGTTTGTTAAGAAAAATAAATATTTCCCTGATCTTTTATATGAATTATCAAAACAAGTTATTGGTTATATGCAAAGTATAGCAATTAAGGTATTAGACGGCGTCTGTTACAAAGAAATGGATAATGCGAAAACATTTTTGTGCATTGGTTTGACAAATGTCGATATGGTGGAGAGCTATTTAATGGCACTTAAAATTATACCTCTTGAATTTACTCCAGAATGTGAGAATGATTATGAAAAAGTCATTCGCAAGATTAAAACATTCAAGAGCAGTGAGCTTCAAAGTTCTATGTACCAAAAGCTTAATAAAGACTTCAAACGGAAGAAATATGTGTAAAAATGTATAAGAAAACAAATCTTTATGTAAAGACGTTGAATCGTATGTAGGGACCATTGATTTTACACTTCCGGCAATTCCATTTATTTCGTCTTGTTTGATGGTAATGGTCTATTTTTTATACTGTAACAAATTCACTAAGACGAATTACTTATTTCTTTGATATAAATTCTGCAATCATGAAGACGATGTCCTTTTTCACATGTCTGACAACAATAGTCTTGGATTAATAATTAATTCTCTTTTCAATAAATTACTTATTTTCGTGCATTCTTTAGCCTCACTAGAAATTGCAACATTTTTACATTCTAGTAGTCTATTTTAATTACATATTTATGAAGTGCAGATTAAATATATACAGGGTGTGTCGTAAATAGTGGTCCAACGTTAAGGGGTCGATACACCATATATTCAGCTATCACATACCAGAATTTTAATTTTTTTTTTCCACGGGTCTCTGTTTTATTCATTATTATTATTATTTTGAAAAATCGGTACCTTGAGTTACTAATTTGGCTGTTATTTCAACAAATAAAATATTTTTTTTATTTTGTTTCTTGTTTATTATTGATAAATACATGTGCTGTCACATACAATACTTTTTTTAAATGGAAACCTAAAATTATTAAAGAAAAAATGTCTTTATTTCAAAATTCAACTCTAATCTCTAGCAAATCATGTAAATTCGGGGGCGAATGGTGTAAAAAAAATGTACTACACAATCTGTGCCCATTATTTTAAAAACTTGTCTAATAAATGCAGATTCTAAAATGATATTAATAATAACCGATTCCACAATGAAAAAGAAGTTATTGCCATTTCAATTGAGAAGGAGCCGAATTTAAAAAATACACTTTTTCATTTTAATTAACTTATTGGTATTGCAAAATGTTTTGGACCCATTTAGAAGTAAATTTTAACAGCTATTAACAGCTGAGTGGTATTTGAGTCATTCACAAACATATCACAGGTAAACAAACGTGTCTCATGTAAAAAAAAGGGTACTTGGCCAGATAACACAAGACTCATTGAAACACCTCAGTATAGCGCGCATGAGTAGTGAAAAAAATCACAAGGTTTTTTTTATTGCTATTCTCTTAAGTATGAACGAGACAGACTATGTCAAGAAGATATTCGTAATAATCTAATCAGTTAAAATGCTTCAGTGTGATCCCGTACGTCGCATGCGCTTCTAGTCTCTGTGTTTATCCCGTCGTTAATTAAACAAAAGAAGATCTGGATGACTTCGATCTGGATGTCTGTCCCAATAAAGTCGGGCTGCCGATGCCTATGCATTCGCCATGAATAAAATGCATGTCAGCATATTCACGCGGTGTGTACTGAGACATCGCCTAATCTTCACTGCACTGCACGTTTGTCGAAATCGTTGAGCAAATCAAAGTCCAAATAACGTAGCCGATGTCGTAGGGATCACAAAAACCAACAAGTCCAAACAGAAGCAAATCCGAGTCCAGGAAGTAAAAGAAGCAATTCAATGGCGGAGATAAACACAGATACCCCCCTTTTCAAGTGTACAACATTGCCTGTACGATATGAGAAACAAAGCAACGGACACCATTGTTTTACATTCTGTAACAAACTAGAGCTTCTTTAAAAGCGCTCAAGGCACAAGGGAAGTTAATATTCAAAGTAACAAAAAAACAAAGTCTGGGTTTAATTAAGATCCAATTAAAAAAATCTTAACTAAATCAATGCATTTTTGCTATTGCCAGTTCTAATGTAATCTCATTTTTAGGGGTTTCATTTGCAAGCATCTAATATTGTCGTTTTGATGTATCGATTAATAGTGAATGCCGGAAGTGGGTACGTACCTAATACTCAGGGCCGTCTTTACCAGGGGGTGCAAGGGGTGCGGTGCACCCGGGCGCGGAGCGCCCGGGGGCGCCTGTCGAGCGCTGAATTTTTGGATATTTCATTGAACTTAACGCCATTGCACAGTTTTATATACTTGTTACTTACGACAAATATGTATGCGCAAGCAAAAAAAAAATAGTCATTAACAATAATATTTTTTTTACTTTTATTACGCTTTCGGCGCTTGTCATACCGCATTACTACACTACACAAATAACAATTTTATTTAATACAACACGCGCGCGGCAAAATCTCTAATCCAAAGACAGTGTATGTATGTACGTTTGACACGTTGCCGCCCGGTAGCAAAATGATCTCTAAGTCAATAGTGTAAGTTCATTTGAAATGGGCGCGCGGGCACTTATGGTATTTACTTATGGTGCAGGGTGTCCGGCGCACAGGGGCGCAGGGTGTTAGGGGGCGCCGAGCGCCGCTCGCGACGCCTCCAAAGAGTCTACTAGAGGGCGCCAGGGTATTGATTGCACCCGGGCGCTACATGGGCTAGAGCCGGCGCTGCTAATACTTATATAGTTCAAATCGTTTTCAGTACCTAGTACCAGGGGTAAAATAAATCTCCCGTGACACTACCTACCAGGCTGGTCTGTAGTAGGTAATACGAGCAAAAAATTAACCGTGGTACTACTGGCAGTAGGATAAATTTAAATTGCGCGACGGACCCGTGGTCACACCTGTGTGACTAGCGGGAAATTTATTTCCCCTTAGTCATCCTAGTGAGACCACTGTTGCTACCCCGTAAATTGCAGGTGAGTCAAGGGAAGATAAATAAAAACACCAACATAATTTTGCAAACTTATAATTTATAATAATCTACCTACTCAAAAATGCAACGTTCTTCAATATTTTGTATAAAAAATAATCAACAACAAATATTTAGTACACTAAGTCACGATGCCAACTATGTATTTAAAACGGAGCGATCTTAGGAAATGTATGTTTCAATTTTGTAGTCAACTGCTTCTGCTTGTATAAAAGTTTCATACGTGCACGTTTTCCCCATGAATAAAATCCCAAGGCACTGCGTATGAATACAAGTGTTTCCGGATTCAATCGCATGCGCGGTTGATACAAAAACAGGCAAGTATATAGAGTGTATCCAAACATTTCCCATGAATTCCAAGTTTTCTAAATCTGAAACCATGAATTTTGGTTACTTAATTAACATGTTTTGGGCTTTCAATTTGGTAAAAACTAAAAAAAAAATGTTTGCAAAGAAAAAAAAGTAAAATTAACTATGATTCAGAAACGGAATCCAGGTGAACACTTTGGACACATTCTGTATACTGCGAATAACAGATCTAAATATATTTCCGAATACAATCGATGAATTCCGTGCATAATACTGATTTAATTGATATGGAAAGTTTAGCTAATTTTTGCTAAATTTACGAAAGATTCTCCTGAATATTCGCTAAATATTAAAGCACGAAAAATATATATATTTTTTTAATTTTTCGCAAAACTTGTCAATTGGCTCTGCATCATGAACAGGTTCCATGGTATTTGTCTTCAGGAATATATCCACACTGTATAATAGAACCCACTGAGACTCGCCGGTCATCGTTTTAACACAAACAGTATGGTAACTTTATAAAAACGCTCTAAATATGTCGTAACATCACCTATCCAGTTACTCCACTGGTATTTCTCAGTCGTTCAAGTCACATCGTCGGTGGTCTGAAGGTTATTTAGAGCATTTATATTAATTTTCCACACTGTTCCTATTGATTATGATTTAGGAATATAGCATTGGACGTCATTTTTTGTTACATGATTATAGATTAGCTATAGAAATATCTGGTTTAAATAAAAAATATCTGTCCCCCCTTAACATTGCATTTCTATGATTAAAAGTAACAACTTTTAATCTACTTATTTTTCTGAACTTGATATTTTCCCCAGAAAAAAGTACCTAGTATATTAAATGGATCCTCTGACTTTGTTACTCTGCAAAACGGCAATGTAAGATTATATTTTCTTCGATAATACTAACAAAGACAGTAGGTATTTATTATACTCTACATACGTAGGTACCTATAATTTCTTTGATAGTAGACACTGACATCAACATAGGTACAATTAACTACAGTTGTAAAGCCGGTTTAAAAACATTATTGATGGTTTGAAATGGTTGAAAACTGTTTTTAAAACGAATTGAGTGACGTCATCTTGGGGGGGCAAATTTTGCCTAGGTCATTTTTCTTTGCAACCCAGCCCAGTTAGATGGGTGAAAAGTGAGACTCACGATATGTTATTCATTCATTTTTCACACAGTAATGACCTGAGAACGGATCTTAGGCAGTTTTGGTAAGCCGCAGCTAGGCGTCCTGATAATTGTTCCGAGTTTTTACCACCCTTATAACGGTCTCCATCTTAATCAGCTTGATGCTGATAAGGTAAAAACAAACGTCTTCGAGCATCGCACCTGAATATTCTCAATGCTCTAATAGACCAGTGGTGATTTCGTAGACTTGTGGTGCGTTGCTTGTTAACATTGCCGATTTCTCTATACAACTCTCAGCTCTTACTTAGTTTAGCAACAACATAATGTTGCATTTTACGCACACGTCTCTTAATGCGGAGTTACGAGAAGGGATTTCTTCCAAACTTTCACGTATCTTATGGTTGTAGTTCTTGTGATGTTGTTGGAATTATTACGTCCCTTGCAAAAATAAACATTAAAAACTGAAATTATTACAAATTAGCAGCTAATTTATAGTTTTTTCTAAGCCGGAGCCTTCTAATCTTAAGACCGGGGACGCCCGCGGATATACTAGTTATGGTGCTAGATTTTAATAGCCAGTCTATAAGACACAGCAAGTACATTGGCTATTAAATGAAAATATATATCAGAAATCGCACCTGTAGTTTACTTTAGAACGAAAACACACATGTCACAATATCTTGTAAACTACAAATCTAATATAAAAATGCAAAATAGAAAAAAGTGGTTCAAAATCACGCCCTATACGATAGCATTGAGAAAATGAGGAAAAGTGAGAAAAAACGCTTTTTATCAATTCTTAAGACCAGTGTGAGTCGGTGAGGTAAACGGTGTGAATTTGACTAAAATAATTAGACACGAGTTTGGAATTAAAGAAGCCTACTTAAAGTAGGTACTTACGAGTACAAGTATCCTATTTCAACAACTTTTAATATAATGATATATATATATATAAATGGATGTTGGTATATTGGAGATTAATAGACATGACACCGTTTGACCGTTCACCATGAAAGTTGGCACATATATGTTATGTATTTTTTAATGGAGAAGGTTTTTGTGCTATCGACTTGGTTGTAACTCGCCACTAGATGGCGCTGCAGCACATCAACTTCTATAGCAGGACAACATCTGCGGGGTTTTGCTAGTATAATATAATTGTCGTGCAAGGGCGCCCCCAAATCAGTTGCCCCCCAAAGAGATTCGAAAAAAATTGTATTTGTACCCACAATTCATATTTTTCCCACCCTCTCTATCATCTTGAGGGCCCATTGGCCGGTGTTGGCTGGCGATGCCCTTGTCGTGTATTTCAAATTTACCAATACATTGTAATATGCCCTAATCAGCTCTCTTCTGAAGTATTATTTACCTAAATAATTTACCTTCTGTTCTGTTATCAAGTTTTCAACCATTCAACCGTTTATTTGGGGTTTTAAATCGATTATAGTTTCAAATACTTTTGAACGGTTATTTTCCAACTATAGGTAGGTACAATTATGAAAGACATTTCGCCTACCTCGACCTCAGAGACATACAAGTACATTATCAAATAAAGACACCATACTAACCTATACTATTTCTCTCGTTACGGGGTCTAATAAATGTACCCATTATATCAACAATACAGGAGACCACACACATACTTTTTGAATCGATACACTCTAAATACGCTTTTTCTAAATAAGTAATTTTTACGGGAATTTAAATTGTGTGAATTGTAACTTAGACTTATTAACTAATTATTAAAAAGAAAATGGCAGACCAACATACAGTCCACCCGATGCCGTCGTCTATAGACATCCGCGATACATGCCAACATCAGTCCAGAATGACAAACGCTGGCACGCCCCCGGATGCGCTGCCTACCTTTGGAGATTTGGGAATGGATTTGAAGGGTTGGGGAAATGGGGAATAGGAAGTATTCCACATGCAAACTATTGCGGACTTTAGCAAAGGCGAACAAGAGAATTCCTGATAATCATAAATAGCTTTTATGTATAGTTTTTAAATTGTATGTATTTTTAGATTAAGGTTTATATAGTACTGGTGGTGCCAGCGACTACGTTCACGTGAACTTGTGACTCCCGTGGGAACTTCATGATTAATCTGGATAAAAAGTAGTAATCTAAATGCTAACCCAGCATATAAATTACTAGTGACCCGCCCTCGCTTCGCTTCGGTTTGTTTTTTTTTTCAAAATTTCAAAATAAAATATAGCCGATATTAGACATGGATAGTGTAGCTTCCTATTTGTGAAAGGATTTTTGAAATCGGTTCAGTAGTTCCAGAGATTACTTCCAACATACCTACAAACACACAATTTTACCTCTTTATTATATTAGTATAGATAATTGTGCCATGTTTCATTAGATATCGCCCAGCGGGGGCGATGCTTTGCGCGATACGCGTTTAGACAGACAGACAGACAAAATTCCAAAAAAATGTTGTTTTGGGCTCTCATATATAATTTAAGCTGCAATGACTTTTTTTTAATATTTTATGTACATACGTGGCTCTGTTACGATTTTATTAGGTATACGGGTCTTAGTTGCCTGATATAAATAAATAAAAAAAAAATCAATTTCAGGTACAGTCGACTACCGTATATATAGAATGTATCGCTGCAAAAAGTATCCGGGAGTCAATAATGAGACTTTGGTGTAAGTATTGTCTTGTCATAGCTCTTGCAAGTTACGAGCGCGCGTCTGTTTTGTTTGTAGTTTCGTTATTATTTTCGTTTGTTCGTCGCGTTTTTAAATACATTGATCGACACGAAAGTTAGGGCTCGGGTAGAGGATCGACGCGGCTGCGGCTAGTGTACACAACTACGCGTAGCAAAAACGGCGCGTACACACAGCCTTACTTTTCGCGTAGTCATATATTCACACTCAAAGCTGACGCGCGCACGTGTATTATAAGAACTATACAGGATGTCTCCGAACCATTCCCGAAGCTTGAATAATGGATTCCGTTCATGATTTTGAATTCATGGACATGAAATTTTTTTGCAATATAGTATTTTTTTTTATTTATAGCAATTTTTTCTTACAAATTTGCTAAATAAAAAGTAGAAAAGAAAATTATTTTTACATAAAGATATGTAACACTATATATCAATTAACTCTAAATTATGAACGGATTCCATTGTTACAGGCTTCAGGAACACACACTGTTTGGACACAGCCTGTATAAATGCGAACATGTTAAAAAAAATACCTTTAAGTTCTTTATTTCACACGTGTCGAGGGTGTCGCTTGATTCTATATATAGATATAGAAAACTATATATAGATATAGAAAACTTACTATATATATCTATATATAGTAAGGCTCTTTTTGTTCAAAACCAAGACAACTCACACCCAAGTCATTGTTCACTAACCTAAAGGATTACAAACAAATGTTGTCCGTATGATTCGTATATATTTTTAATTCGAAAACAGTTTCAGTAAACATTTAGGTCAACATTATTGTTATTTTTGTACAGAAATATAAATATATAATTGTTATGAAAGCATAAGAAGCGCTCAATTAACTATAGCTGCCAGAAATTTCGAAAAAATACAAATGGAATAATTAACTTTATTGGTACCTATATAAAAATGAAGATCTAATTAACATTTTTAATTAATAATATTAATTGACTGTATTGTATGTTTTTGTATTGAGCAAGTGGGAAAATAATACTTTTGATGGATATTCCGATTGCCAAATTTGAATATACCGACTGCCAACTTAAAAAAATATGTACCTAAATAAAGAAAATATCTAGTCTAGAATATATATAAAAGTTATCTAATGACTAGTATATGGATTGTAAAAAGACCGTTCTCAAGACAATAAACCTTATATTCTAAAAAAAAGAAATTTAATTTTTTTTTTGCATCGGTTAATTAAATGATATATTATGATGATTGTATAATATCAATTGCAAATTACAGTAATTACAGAACTATTTGTAATCGCGTAAATGTATATGGCTAGTGTCAAATGTATAAATTGAAAATAAAACACCCAAACTCCATGTATGTTGCAGATCGATAAATAATATCGATCCAATCAGTATGTCGTGCGCATGTGGGTAGGAAACACAGACGAGTAATACTATAGACCCCAGTGACGGCGTGGCCACATGCTATAGAAAATGAGATATACACTTTACATAGTAAAGTATGGGCACAATGATGTGCGGCCCTTGAAAAAACCGGCATGATGTGGTATTCACGATAGCAATACTGGTTATTTTTTAAATAATTCATACATAAGTGCTTCTCTTTTCCGTTAGCCAGTAGGGGAAGGTATAACTATGTCTATAGGTTTCTCGGTCTACGATAAGGTAGGACGTAAGGTCAGACAGACGTTAAGCGTCACTATAGCGCGAACCGCCGTCTAGTGCAGACGTGCGCTCGAACTATGCGTGCGTTGATGACCCAGGCATGCGGTCCCACGCATTATTGAAAATATATCAAATTGCGATATATAACAAAGTACAAAACAATTAAAAAAAAATCGAAAAGTTACTTTTGACTTTATTAGCATAAGGTTTATATTATTTCAAGTGATTCCTCTAAGATCTCAAACAGTCTTTTTACAATCTTTACATTTAACAATTGGAGTATATTGTGTATTCTATCATTTGGGTATATGACGTAATCGTTTGTCCAATACGTAAATACATGGAAGACACAAACACAAAACCAATTTATAGCGTATAAAAACATCTTTCCTTTATTTTAAAAAAAATGTAACTGATTGCTATAGTGACATTTGTGAAAAGCTATGCACATTTTATAAAGTTGGTCAGCGTCTGATTAATTTACTAGTAAGTGCATAACACTATCCAACACTCGCTCGCTTGGGTTTTTGACTTTCGAACCCGCCCGCTTCTGTTAGTAAATACGCGTTAGTCAAACGTGTACATATTAGTACGTTAATCACCAATTTAGTATAATAAAAAATCATTAAATCCATGTCTATGTTTGGTATTTAAATTATTTTACACAATTTTTGTAGGACCCTTATATTTTTCTTCTTTGAATATTTTGCAGGCAAAACACTTAAAATCAAATTTTATAAATACCCTTTTTGGTAATGGATTATCCAAACTGGTAACTAATCCAAATCGCCAGTTCACTAAGTAATTAAATGTTTTATGCCATGTACCCAAATGAGAACTAGCCTACAACAACGAGGAAAAGTGAAAATCTAGCCGTGTTAGAAAGAGACAGTGAGTTGTTAGACATTCATTACTAGCTACGATTACAACTAACTTGTAGCTTGTCAACTGGCTGACTGCGCAGGATTATAAATGAGATCAAGAATCAAAACGGGCGATTAAAGGTATTTGACAATTTAAATCATGCTGCATCTCTTTTAGAATTACGAAGATATAAAGGATGCCACTACAGATTTGCCGCGTGGTGTCGTGTGGCTTTAGAATAGTACCACTGTACGACACTCTTCTCGTGAATGTCGTAATGAGCGACTTGGGGATGAAAAAGCTTCTACCACAAGCCCTAAGACCTAAAACTTCTACACCCCCTCTAAAAGAGTGGACTCGCCAACCCGAACTAAATTCACGAAATAAATTCAGTGTTAAGAGAATGCAGGAATTTTCTATTTAACCCTGTCTAAACATCGAAACTGATTGGTGTTTTAATTCAGCTGTTGAGATGTTTATTTCGTTCCAATTCAATTTGTGAAAAATGTAAACAAACATGGCGGCCTGAGATAACTGACAGGATCTACAATTTAATAGTGAGGCGATAATTGTTTACATATCCATAAATTGATTCATCAAGACTGCACGTACGCCCTAGATTAAAAGCTAAATGTTGAGACATAATTTACGGCTACGTTTGTTACCTCATGCCGCCATGTTTGTTTACATTTTGAACAAATTGGATTAAAACGGAATATAGTGATTTTTTTTGAACTAACAAAATGACGGATGGCGTATGCTAAAGTAATACTGCAAACGTAGTCCAGCTCATGTTGACAAACTATCCGCAAAACAATTTTCATCAAGAGTTTGAAATTATTGTCAGGCGATTGCTTTCGATTACAAAAAAGCGTAGATTTTAGCCAAACAACGATTGCGATGGAACGAAAACACGTTAACAACATCGAAAAATCCTTTCAAAATGTTAAAAAATTGCTCAAAAAAGCCATCTTTTTTCTTATTTAAATGTGCGTTTGCACATATCACATACGATTTTTACAAGTCGTTCCACTATGGTTACGTTTTGTACTCAACTGATTATTTTTATTCTGATCTGACGCCAGTTTAATAAAAAGATATACAGACATAAATGTAAAAGTATTAGCGAATCGAACTTTCGCACGATTACAAACTTTTTTGCGTTCGTGAACAGCAGGGGCCTTACCAGCATTCCTTATAGCAGTATTATTTTAACCTTACTTCTCAATTTCGTACCGCGGCGTCCTTAATATAAGCTTATTTTATGAATGTTTTAATAGGAAGTTTTGGTGACGTCAACATGATTCGATAGCTTACTGTAGTGCAAATCGGAACGTTGTATGAAAGAAATGGCGTTATACATTTCATATAGCGTTATCTCGTTTTGTTTTTTTTAGACAAATAATTAAAATAATTTGTTCTATCGCAGCACTAAGCATTAATACTTTGATGGAGGTCATGGTACGAATATAAGTAATGTTGTTTTAAGCCTGAAACAAAACATTCCTGCAACAATATTGTTTTGTAAAAGATGGTAGGGCCCCTGATTGCTATCAGCTTAACGTTCAATTACGTTGATTAATTAGCTACAGAGGAGTTTGTATTTTAGAATGCTCGATTGGTCAATACTATAATTTCCCATTTATTAAATCAACATTAATCCACGTAAAAGATTTATTTATATAATTCCCCATGTGTCTGTCTGTACGAAACAAAATTTAAAAAAAATTCCAATGGCTTAGTTAAGTACCTACACTACTAAAGAAATTGTCTTTGATTTTATTACTTCAACAAATAACAACTAAACTAATCACATTTTGTCTATGGTTTAACTAAGGCTACTTAAAATACTGTTGCTAGCTACTTTTACTCAGATATTTCTAAACGAAATTCTGTCGAACAGAAGATCTATTGAAACATTTTTATAATAAACTAATATCTGACATTTGTATGGATGTATACTAAACACAATTTCAATTAGATTACAGTACAAATTGCGTTGACAATTCTTCGTTCAGGATTCTCAATAAACCGTCACGTGATAAAAATTATCAAAAAAGGGTCAGTTTCTATCAACGAAGCAGCTGCTAAGAGACAAATTAGATGATAATATGACAAGACCTTATTGTCGGTACTTTAATAAAATCTCAAAAGAATAAACTTTAATATTGCCTTATCTTTAAAATGGTATGTTGAGCATGTTTATAATATATAAATAAATATAACCTTGAAACAACGGAATTTTAAGTTAGAAAATCTTAACCAAAGTCAATAAGTCGGTACCGACAATAAGGTCCCTTTGCTCTGATGACGTCATATTTAAATTAGACTTTAATTTGTTTAAAATATGATTGGAAATGGCAGCTCTATATATATATATATATTTAAAATTGTTTTTAAATTATTTATTATTCACTAGTACAACGTTTATTATTATTACAGTCACAATATTTAATCGTTCAGTCACTATCCTTTATTCTTAATATGGCCGCATTAAACAAACATGAACGACATAATTAATCAATGATATCACGTCAATAGTCGTACATCAAACATGACAGTATTATAACAGGGCAAAATGAAGAATTATTGCTCATACGAGGCCAGTTTCTCGAATAGGGGGAGGCGAGTTTGGTAGGGGGAGAGTGCATGCTGCATTCCCACAGTCGCTGGGCGCACTCGACTATCCACGTTACTCCTCTCTCACAGAAGATTACCTTTCCTACTTTATCGTATTTCTCCAATATACGTACGTGTTTCGGTGGTGAGTGAGATATGTCAGAGCCCATTCCCATCCCATCCTCTCCGTCCCCGTTTTCCCAATCCATTCCTTAATCTGCAAAGGTAGGCAGCGCATCCGGGGGCGTGCCAACGTTTGTCATTCTAGACTGATGTTGACATGTATCTCGGATGTCTATGGACGACAGTATCCACTTACCATCAGGTGGACTGTACGCTCGTCTGCCGCCTTCTATTTACAATAAAAAAACATCGGTGAAAAGCTAGTATAAACTGTTATCATCATCTGATCACTGTTATCAATCGAGTTTTTATCATCACGTGAACAGTTGCAGGGGAGAATTGTATGTAGTTTGGTCGCATACGAGAATCGTATACAATATTCCCGCCCGAACCGTAAAAGAAACACCTTGTGTAAACGAACCATAAAGGATAGCGGCTCAGCAATTATTCCTTGCGACAGTCGCGCAAAGCTTGAAAAAAATGAACAATATAATCTCTTAAACATACAACAACCAGTTTAATTATCTTAGTGCCATTTTTAACCGTATTTTAAAGCTATTAAGGTTGAGTTTAAATTGTCGTCTATTTGGTCGCTTTGATACCGTCCCGTAGTAATTTATTCTAAATGTATCTCATGGCAATGCCAGTTCACGCTGCAGTGTTGCCTTTAAAAATTTCCCTTCATTTTAACCGCAATATTGTGTTTAAATGTGTATTTGAATTATTGTTGCTATTATTGCTATACTGATTTAAAAAAATACACAATCTGTCGTAAAAAAATTGCCCCTTTTAAGTGACATAAGTGTAATTCCTTCGTACGAAACTACTACACTTATGTGGTGTAAATTAAAACGTAGCCGGTTTTAAAGTGAAAGATATGAAAAAATATTTGGCAAGTACACATGTGGACATGTGTATTTGCCATATGAGCGCACTTTTGTAAAATGTAAAAAAACCGTTTCGTAAATATAAAGGGGGAGACTTGGTACACGATTATATGCTAATAAAGTACCAGAATGGGGGGAGTAGATAATGTTTTTGGACCTAACATTATCTACTACTTGGACTAATTGTTTTTGTTTAAGCTCGACTGAAAATTAAAATAATTAACAAAGTCGATTAAGTTGGACGTGAGGAATTTTTTTATTCATAATAACGGGATAAATTCATTATTTTCCGTTATTAAATTGACTTTTCACATACAATCGATTACAGGTCAATCTACGCCAATGAGTACCTTAATGCGCTGGAATTACAGACTATAATAGAATGGTACGTACTATAATAGTAGTAAGTATGTATCGAATTTAATTTGAGTTTGCGAAACAACGAAATATTTTTGATATGAACATAATTAATTGGCATTGCCTTAATAATAACCTTGTTATTAATTAAGCTTATTCAAAATATATTTCAGAAATCTATAATATATAGGCCAAAAGTGAGTCTTTATCTATGTTTAAGATGTTTTATTCATTATAGGGGTGTTTAGAATAGTGTACCAAGTCACCCCCTTTAGTGAAAACTAATTTTACACCTTGCATGGAAAAAAAATAACATTAAATTTTAATGTTTGTAATTGTTTTCGACAAGTGTGTGTATTTATGTGCAGTTGTAATATCTACGCAGTTCGTGGCATAACGTCATCCACTTGAATGAGCTGCTCGATGGGTATGAGAGACAATTCCCCACCGTGTATCGGTGCTGGGAGACCCTAGAAATTAAATAATATTATATTCACATAATGGTAGAATAATGAAACAAAAAAAATGGATGAAAAAATGGTCCGAGGCGTGTGCGGCGTGCATTCTACGAGTACAGTGTGTGTCGTGTAGTGTGCAGGTACTTGCCACTGTCTGGGGAGTGTGCTACGTGTATTGCACGAGTAGTGTGTATGTATATGTGTACAATGTAGTGTGTGTGGTGTATCGTGCAGCTACGAGTACGTACCAGCGCGGAGGTCTCCGGCGTGTGCGGAGTGCGCTCCGCGGCGGCGGCCGCCTCGCGCGCCTTGCGGAGTCCCAGTGAGAATACCGCCACGGAGCGCACGCGCTTCACCAGCAACGCTTTAGCGCGGGAACGACCTCAACACACCACATCATATCGACTAGTTAACACTTGTACTTGTAAACTATCAGTTTATACTAAAAAACTCACGATTGCGTAATAATCGAACAAGAACATGACTTTCCCGACAAATAAGTCCTTCCCTTTTTTAGAAAGAATTCATCGCAATTATTCCAATGTATTTCGACATTGGTTTCGATATGACGTGTATTTCGACTGAACTATTGTATTATCTAAACCACGTGCTTGAGAAAAGGAAATAGTACAGTAATAATTGAAAGCTAAAGTTACCCAAAATAATATCAAATCATAAATTATTTGATATATATGAGAATATATATTTCATTCACATAATACAATAGTTCAGTCATACTTTGGAATAATTCCCATGAATTGTTTCTAAAAAAGGAAGGACTTATTTGGCGAGAAAGTCAAGCTTTTATTTTTAGTTTTTAATTTAACTGTGATCGTTTATGATACTCAAACGTAACGTAACGTAACGTTTTTGATACTCAAATAAAAACATAACGTTTGTCGTGTGCTTCCAAGGAGTGGCAACTCTTCTGTCCTCAGTAAACCCACTATCAGTTTACTGAGCGACTCCTGGCTTACTTCGAAGGGACTGGATATTGAAGAGATGTGTTTTGATAATAAAATTGTTCATTGTGAAGAAAACTCGGCACTGACGCAATTTTCTAATTGCGCTATAGCCAAATAAGAAAAAAAAACTGTAAAGATGCATTAACAACTATTTTTGAACACTCACTGCTCTTATCCTTGTCCTTGGGCTTGTCTTCCTCACTAGAGGTGGCGCTCACGTCGATAAAGGGCGCTGCGGAGGGTACCGCGTTCAAATCCGGCTCTGAACCGCCCGCGCTCACGCTACCGCTTAACTCCTGGCACATAAACAGTTTTGAACTTTAAATATGTCAGTTTGTGTAAATACGATCAATGTCCAATGAACACGTGAGTCGTATGAATATTATTAACATTTCTAAACATTAGTATGTTTCTATTTATTTAAACATAATCTTAAAACAACGTAATTTAAGTCAATAAAACTTAATCAATGTCTCAATAAGTCCATACCGATCATAAGGTCTCAATAAGTCTTTGCTCAGATAACGTTACATTTGACGTCCGGAACTCAGACGCCTAATATGACGTCTAGAGTGCATAGGTACAGGTAGAGTGCACGTATACAGGGGCAAACAAAAATTTAACCCTTTTAACATTGAATTTATTTCACGAAAACTAAAAACTAGGTCTACGACTTTTCAAAATTCAACAGTTTCTTTTCACACAAACCACTCACTCACTCACTCACGAGTACATACATGTAGGTATCCAATAGTGGTTCGATTAGCAGCTGATTATAGATGGTGTGCGGCGTTGCCACTAGCAACAGCGTATAGTGGTACAGAGTAACAATACCTGACTACATTTAATAAATTTAACTTTTTTTGGGGGGAAATAACAAGGTCAGAAAAAAGTCGTAGAACAAAGGTTAGTTTTAATGATATCAATTCGGTATTAAGGGGGTGCTGATGTTCCTTTTTTATTTAAACCCGTATAATAGATACACAACATTTATCCATCTATTTAAACGGGTCTCAACGCATATGTTTAACCCATTTATTGTCCTCGACATGGAATCCAGTTATCAATAAAGTTAATATAATGAAACCTCCCAATTTTTCGTCTGACGCTACTTCAGATACTGTGAGTGTCATGTGCCGCAACTTTCGGGGCCATGAAGACCAAATGCGGGTAGTTCATGAAACGAGGACGAGGACTACCCGTCTGTTCAGTCAGCTTGTCACCATGGTTGGTGCAACATAATCGAAACGTAAATAAATAAATAAAGTGAACATACGCGTTGAGACACGTTTACATAGATGAATGTGTGAAAATCTCTAATGTTATATACACAATATTTATATCAAAGCAATATACACAATATTTATATTTATGTAAAGCGTAATAGACAAGTTTATAAAGGTACAGTAAGTACAAAGTAAAGAAAAAAACTTTTGTGTGACTTGTAAAATCAACGTAGCACAAATTAATAAAATTTGTGAAGATAAACTAAAACAGAAAGGATCTTTATATAATGTACATAGAGGTCAGTTTCTTATCGCCAGATGTTACAGTCAACAAAGAACGGTCTAAGAAATGCGTAATATTTATGTGTAGCTTAAAATAAACTTATTGTTTCATGTCTGCATTACTAAGAAGGCATTATCAACATGTTCACCGAGAACAATCAGTAACTTTATATTCGGAATAAACTATAATAATAATAATAATAAAACTTATTGTTTCAAAAAACATTCCATGTTGAAAAAGTTACACCAACATCATTTAGAAAAAATAGATACATAATTATAAATAAATAAAATTCAAGTTTTACATTTATTTCAATTAATTTAAACCAGATTAGATTAAACCATTACCAAATTAAACCAAATTACAATGTTTATTCTTTTTATTTTATCCAAAACTCCGAGATTCTTGCCTCATTTTAAATTCATGAAAAAATTACCATTTTTCTGGAATGTCATTAAAATGCACTTTTTTGTAGATAAATACCTACCTGTAGCGTGGGGTTAACGAGCGGCCTGTGTTGCGTGGGGTGCGGGATGCAGTGCGCTGACCGGTGCAAGGGTTCGTCCCTCAACCCTCGCACGCCTAGCAGGGACAGCGGCGCGCCGGGCGTCGCCTCCTGTCACCACACAACACATATATAAAACGAACAAGGAATAAAGTATATACAACTATGTATATGCAACCAGCCCTTTCAGTGCACACTGTTGGGCACATGGGCCTACAACTTGTATAACATATTATCTAGCATAATCTAAGCATTATCTTACGAGTGCTTGTATAATACAAGCACTCGTAACATACTCGTGGGCATGTTACAGTGTAATAGTGTTTTATGTTCATTAGCTCTACAATTATATAATTCATGTGTTTTGAAAATGAAATATTCTTATTACGTAGTACTTAACTTTCAAAATTTGACGTTTTAATGAACTAATAAACCCCTCCTCATCTGCTTCAACCCTCGAAGTTGAAAATCACATTTCTTGGATAAGCACGTATGATATGTCATCTAGTCTATTCCCGTATCGATGCATAACATATAGCGATCGCTAAGAGCGATAAAAGCGCGTTTGTACATTTCATATGTTAACAATGTATGTTATCGTAATGTATTGTTTTGGTGTATAATAACTATCTATCATTTAAGAAGAGGGCTTTGTCATGGTCGCAATTTGTTTTCTTCAAAATTGCGAATTCATAATGGCGGCCATTTTTCAAGTTTGTCCGATCAGACTGAAAATTCGAATTTATTCACAAACAAAGTTGGCGCTCGTCAGTTGCAAAAGGTATAATTAATGTACCTTTCGTCGTATGGGCTTTGTGGGGCTGACATCTTGTAGTATCTGCAGCGAGCCTGTATTCACCACGGGCTCCGTTATGGACGCCGCCTTGGCTCTGAAATACCATAAAGTATATTTATTGAAGGAAACATCATTTTTATCAAATGTTTACAGTAAAAAAATAGAAAAGGATAAAATTATTGAATTAGCTAGGAGAGAGGAGTTATACAGATTTAGGGGCTTTCTCACCACCTTCTGATAAAGTAACTGTTAACAATCTTATAGATAAGTTATCTGTCAATTAAATCTAGTTGATACTGATTGGTTAGCAGACACTTCATCTGCCAGATACAGTTATCTGACACTTGTGAAAGAGAACTATAATAACTATCGTTCAGATACATGTTAGATAGGCTATCAGACACTATCAGTAGGTAGTGAGAAAAGCTATAAAAGTTATAGGCAGGCGTTTTAGTTAAATTTAGTGCAATAAATGAAAATTGTGTGAGAAAAATTAAACTAGAATGGGGTACTTGACTGCTTTATGACTTTATATAAAGGATGTAACAATCGATTAATTCCCGAAGTTTAAAACTATAAATTCATGATTTTGAGTTGTGATAAAATAATAGGTAGTCGGAAAAGTTCGCGGCCTTTTTGAACGTATGAATTAAGCGTGCTATATTTCTGGCAACACTGATCACTGGCGGGAAAGTGATATACCGTTTGACAGGTGACTTTTTTGTAATGGCGGCAACATGAAATTACAATTGAAAAGTTTTATCTTTCCATATTTTTTAACAATTATAAATTAGAAGTTAATAAGGAGAAAATTAGATATGTTTTACAATTTTGTTTCGACAAGGTTATGAATGTTTCTAGTGGTCGAAAAGAGATTTGTGGTGTTTACGGAGAAAATGCTTTATCTAAAACTACTGCAAAAAATGGTTCAGTCGATTTAGGGCTGGTAATTTTAATGTAAATGATGTTCCTCGCTGTGGTCGTCCTATGCAGGTAAATGTTGATGTTATCATTGAAAAAAAAATGAAGCAAATGTCCATCCGTCATCATCAAATTGCGGAATCAAATCACCACTCAACCACTTTGGATCACCTGCATAAACTGAATTTTGTAAAAAGCTAGATGTTTGGGTGCCGCATGATTTAAATGACAGAGACTTGGTGAATAGAATTTCCACATGCGAGAAGTTGCTAAAACGAAATGAAATCGATCCATTTCTGAAGAGATTAATAGCCGATGTGAAGCGAATCACCTACGATAATGAAAACGATATTGGTCTAAGCGAGGTGAGCCATCACAAATAGTCCCAAAGCCAGGCCTTACTGCGAACAAAGTCATGTTATGTATATGATGGGACTAGAAAAGCATTGTGTATTTCGAGCTGTTGCCACGTGGCCAAACGATTAATACTGATGTCTACTGTCAGCAATTAGTAAAATTGAAACAAACACTTGAAGACAACCGCCCAGAATTAATGAATAGAAAAGTTGTAGTTTTCCATCACGACAATGCTCAACCGCATACATCTTTGATGACTAAAGAAAACTTGATGGACCTTGGTTGGGAAGTTTTAATGCATCCTCCACACAGTCCAGACATAGCACCTTCGGATAATCATTTATTCCGCTCTTTACAAAATTCTCTAAATGCAGTAAAATTACATTCAAGAGAAGCCTGTATAAATCATTTAATTTTTTTTTAATTACATAATTTTCTGACAGTCAAATACCCAATTATTTCTTACAAGAAAAGTCCATGTTAGTAATGAATAATGATGTGCCAGCCTCTAATGTGTTTTTTTCAATAACACCTTATTTCAATCTATTGCTATCTTAGTATTGCTTTAGTTTACACATCGTGTCACATTATTTCTAAACTTAAAAATTTCCCAAAAAAAATATTTATATATAAAAAAGTTTACTATTACCAATTGTATTTTATAATTATTGGTTCTTTCTAAATTTTTTTTTCAAATAATAAAATTATTGTTTATACTGGATACAGCAAATATTCAGGATAGAGTAGTCTTATAATGACACGTTGTGTTTAAGTATAAAATAAAAGAAAACAATAAACAATTACCTTTATCAAACACAAACTAACACAAACTTTCGGACAACAACTTATTCATAAAAGATAATAAAACTACGTGTATAGCAAGAAAAAATATTTATTGCAACAAAAATCTAGTTATAATAAACGAAGCATATTAATACATACAGAATGTTCAAAATTTGTGTTAAAACAATAATTATTTATGTTGAAAATGAGTATGTTTGTAACTACACACCGATCCAGGCATTTAGCTTGTGTCAAATGAACTGAAAACAAACAAATAAATTACAATACTGTAACTTTCACTACCACATTCCTCATGGCACTATTTACAAAAGCATTGGCCAACCGAGCGTACCCGCGATTACAATTTTGTTATTACGTTCGCAAACGAGTTATTACGGTTAGTTCAAAGTTCATATTCGTTGCTGTAATAGAAGGAAGGTTTCTTCTACAACGTTATATTTGCGGTTGGCGCTACCTAACCGCCTTTTTAATAAACTGATAATGAGCTGCAAAGCAGTTTGTATTTGTGCGAATGCTCAATTGACCGATACTGAATAACTACTCGTATATCGCTGCCTACAAGCTAAATGTTCGCATCTCCAAAGTTTACACACTATCGTTTTAGCCCGTATATATAAACACCATTTTTGTTGTTTTTTTTATAATAATGAAACTATTAAACATACACATACGAAACTAATTAAATTATGCCGGTCGGCCACCTTCGTATTCCGTACAAATACAAGGAAATAATGCATAAAAAGAGAAAGAAACATCCAAACAAACATTACGTGTAATGAAACACTACGTTGTAATCATTTTAAGTTATATATTTCAGCATTCGGCCCTGGTCGGGAATACGGAAGATGGCCGAACGGCGTTAATTATTAGAAGTAGGACATATCGGTTTGACGCAAATATGATCATTATTTAAGTTGATTTACTAAATATTATTATTATTATATTATTTAAACTTTATTGCACAAGTAATTGTACGAATGGCGGTCTATCAGGCATTGTCTATCAGTCAACCACCAGATCAAACAGAAATAGGAACGCGGGTGTAATTTTAGTTTAAATATAAATACACAAATAAAATAATGTTTCATTATACATATATACTGACACACACACACATATATATATATATATATATATGTCAGTATACTGGGTGCCTTTCTAGTGGGAAGCGTATTCCAGAGAGCTACTGCTTGAACAGCGAAGGAATTGGACATGAAGCTAGTGCGGCAAGAAGGGACGTACAGAGAGCCATTATCGGGAGAGCGAAGATGACGATTATGAATGAGTATTACCCTGAAATTGAAATTTACATTTCAGGTATTCAAAGACAAATGGATCGTATAAAATAGAATAAAGCGTATATAACATTCTTACACTTCTTCGTTGTTTAATATGTAACCTCTTAAACTGCGAGCGATAAGACGAGATATACTCGTACTTACGAAGGCCGAAAGTAAAGTGAATACAGTTGCTGAGGAGACGATCCAATTTGTAAAGTAGTTCTTGACTAATGTCGAGATAACATAAGAGTATGTACATCCGCATGACCAATAAAAGGCAGTATGTGTTTCTTTATATAAAATATATGGCAGACGAGCGGGCGGGCCACATGATGGTAAGTACCCCGCCGCCCATGGATACCCGCAACAAAAGGGGGCTTGCGGGTGCGCTGTTGACCTTGCAGAATTCTGTTCACAGCTCTCTTGAAGAGCCCCATATCGTAGCGTAATGGAAAAATCTCGGCCGGCAGTCATTCCACAACTTTCGGGTTCGCGGTATAAAGTGCCGTTTTGACTGCACTGTACCCAGCGACTATGTCAGGGAAGTGCGGATGAACCGCACGACATGGACAAGCAGTGCAATGGTTGAAAGCAGTGCACCCGAAGTTGAAATCAAACTGAACCATTCTTCAGAACATTCTCCATTATATAAGCGGTAGAAAACGCAGAAAGACGCAACGTCTCTACGGATGCTGAGCGATTCTAGATCACCTGGGATAATTCGTGTGACAATGTGACCACCAGAATCGTCGATAATACAGACAGCATGTCGTTGGACGGAGTCAAAGCGGTCCAGCTGGTATTTCGGTGCACCGGCTCCGAGTTTGCACAAGTACAGTTTTGTTCTTGATCGGCAGGAAATTTTTAAGCCGATAAAGTACCTTAAAGTATTAGTAACCTTCCGACACAGTTCCACTATTTGGGGACACCAATTGAGTGAGTTGTCAACGGTTAAGCCAAGATCCTCATTATTGTATAGTATGGGTGCAACAGAGTTCATGTCGGTCTTGGCCAAGCGACGAGGGCTTTCTATAATAATTGTCTGACATTTACTGGGGGTTAACAGTGACTCCAAATCTGGTCGACCAGTCATAGATCGAGTTCCAATCAGTATTAAGATCTCAAATATAATGAATTTCTTTTTTGAGATACGGTCATTTGCAGAACCGACAAATGATGGAGATGAGTCCTTGAATGGAGACCGACCAGTTGAACAAGATCAGCGGTAGTGGGGGATGAGAAAAACGGAGGGTTGCGTGTATGGTGTGGAGCTTTGGGAGAGTTACTAACTAATACCTTTACTACCAAAAAATATAAACCGTCGCAGTTTTGTGGAATACTAGAAGTTAACACTTGACTACATACGTACAAAAAGTGGCCCCAAGCAAAATATTTTTTATTTTTTGTAGCCTTACATTAACAATATATTTCATATCTAAATTGTAGGCACGTTTAGATAACAACTGTACCTCTATTATTATAAATCGTATGATAAAGTTAATATATCATACGAGGAAGCAAGAATCGAGACAAGTAGTCAATTAATTGATATGATCATGTTGATAAGACATAATTTCTAATACAGTAATTCCCCGAATTTGAAATTTAATTTCAGGTACTTACAAAAACAATATAATGGAGAAGTTCACTAGAGATTACAACTAGCGGATTTTTCCTATGTCTACAGATTCCCAGTTTTACAGAAGTTTAAGTAAGAAACCTTTTTAAGTATGTACCTTTATTAAGTAATAAATTTAAAAAAATGTGAACTTCTCCATTGTAAGAGTATGTACCTACGTAATAAGTAATTGTAGTTAGACTTTTAGTGAAAAATCAACAATAATATCTTTATTTTGTTATCTTTATTATGCTTTATGATTGAATGGACAGTAGAGTGTTAACACGAGCGGGTAAAGGGGGGGGGAGATGGTGAGATTACGTAACCGTAAACTTAAAATCGGGGAATTACTGTACTTTCTACAGCACGATCTTATGACACATGACATCATACTTAATTCCGTTTGTATTGATACCAAAGTATTTCGTATTTAGTAATCTTTTATATTTTTTTTTTGCATGTCACCTCTAAAAAACAAGAACTTGTCTCTTATTTGTGTTTATTTCAAAAATCGATTTAATTAGTGTTCATACGTGTGCCAAAATGAGCTATTTGTATGTTTTAATAGTTTTGCTGATAGAATACGAACGTAATAATACAATATGTCTTCTTATACAAATTAAAGGTAACTATGTATAATAAATACCGTCGAAACACACTTTATAATAAGAATCTTTTGGAAATGCGTTCGTCTACTTCTTAGACAGTGATATATATATACCTACGTTAAGAGATAATTGAAATATATCGCCCTCTCCTATTACTAATTCTGTCTTTTACTTTTTATCTACTACTAGCTGTGCCCGGCGGCGTTGCATGCCCGTCACATCCATATTAACACAAAACAATATTAAACTATACGTATAAACCTTCCTCTTGAATCACTCTATCTATTGATGAAAACCGCATTAAAATCCGTTGCGTAGTTTAAAAGATCTAAGCGTACATACAGAGGGACAGACGGCGGGAAGCGACTTTGTTTTATATTATGTAAGGATAATTCTAATTTTTATTTAAAATTCATTTCAAGTTATAAAAACGTTATTTATGTTGAAAATTCATTGTTTTGTTAAAACAAACATAATCAACTTATGGCACAATTGGCCTTTTATTATTATTTTTTATTATTATTATCATTATTTTTTTTTTATTATCAACAATTGGCCTTTTATTATTTTCTTTTGTTTAAAGTTTCACCTCACCGGTGGCTAACAAACGACGAACGGATTAAACACCATTTTTAATTGTGACAGTACAAAAATTCAGAAAAAGGCACATTTGGTACTCTGGTCCTGGGCTGACATATTGACATATATTAAGTAATTATATTGAAATTTCCAATATAATACCTCTATTCCGATATGTTCAACTTTTTGTTCGTTTTTCAACCGTTTTGGACTATTTTTTAATAGATATTTCAACTTTTTAATTATTCGAGATTGCTTGAACTGTTTGAAATAAAAATGTTTGGAATAACTTGTTGTGTAATTAATAGAATTTTATTAATTAAATGTTAACTTAAAAGAAACGCTACATATGACAATTTTCACAAGTCATTGTAAAAAAAAATCACTGCGTTATGGATTTTTTTTTATGGATGAAGACGGCAGACGAGCATACAGTAAGACCACCTGATGGTAAGTGGATACTGTCGCCCATGGAAATCCGCGTTACATGCCAACATCGGTCCAAAATGACAAACGTTGACACACCCCCGGATGCGCTGCCTACCTTTGGAGATATAGGAATGGATTTGGAGAAAGGGTTGGGAAATTGGAAGGGATAGAATAGGATGGGATGGGAATGGGCTCTGGAAAATCTCACTCACTACCGAAACACGTACGTACATTAGGGAAATAAGATAAAGTGGGAAATGCAAGGTAGTCTTCTGTGAGAGAGGGGTAACGTGGACACTCGAGTACGCTCAGCGGCTGTTGGATTGCAGCGTGCACTCTCCCATAAGAAATCCTGCTCAATCTTTTAAATATTCAAGAAAAAAATTCTTCCAAACTGATCAACTAGTCATGAATAAATAAAAGGTTTAAATATCTGGAAACAATTTATTCAAAAAATGCAAGCGAAACAAAATTTGAACATATTGGATTAGATGTGGTATTGTAGCGGTGCTCTAAGTGAGCTATCGGGATCAATCACTTCTGTATATTTCAAAAACATCCTATGGCCGCCTCACATGATCACTGATCAGCAGAGGTCGTTATTAGGTAGTGTGATTTATGTACTTGCAATGATATCATAGAGCAAACGAATAATATGGATATTCCTCAAATCCCGGGATTTCAGTTTAAAGCTTATTAAATTCCGATGATAGATTAGATAGAATTGTAGGTTTGTAAATATAAAAACTGAAACGGAAAGTAAATCATTAATATATTAAGTACTATTGAATAATTTCGTTTTATTTATCTTATCTCTGAGATATCGATCGATACAACCATAAAAACCAAAAACGGTACTTTAAGATAGTAAATAAATTATGGTTCCCGGGATTCCAAAAATGTCCATGTTTATATTAACATTTCGTTGCAAGTGCATAAATCGCACTACCTAATTCCGACCTCTGTTGATCAGTTAAAATTGACCGTGTACAGTATGTAAAACTATTACGTTTTACATACCAGAAAGTCACGTATAACAACAGAACTGTACAAAAGAAAATAATTACAAGCGATTACACATTTCTGTTTGGGGACTATAATTTATTAACGCCAATTCTATATCTGGAGAGATAAAAGACAAAACAGGTATAATAAGCATAGATTTAAATAACAGGATATCATCACGGTCTTTCATACACTCTTACACGAAATGTTTTATTAGAGAATAAATCATCACACTAATATTATGAAGAGGAAAGATTTGTATTTTTGTATGTTTGTAACGAATAAACTCAAAAACTACTGGACCGATTTCACAGATTATTTCACCATTAGAATGCTACATTATCCCTGAGTAACATAGGCTATATTTATTACTAGAAAAAATTAGGGATCCCTCAAAATGATACGGCTATATTTTATTTTGAAAATTTGAAAAAAAAAATCTTATTAACCGAAGCGAAGCGAGGGCGGATCGCTAGTTCTCTAATAAAATTCCAATTTAATAGGCACTACGATGTAAAATACTAGAGCTGACGTACTTTACGTAACAATGTAAGCTAACGGTGGGATATAATTTATAAAAAGTACCCTAATGCCTAAACCCCCAATGGAGTTAAATTCGTTTTTTCCCACCATTTGATGGTTGTCAAATTGAAGTATCAATAGGCATTTCCTTTACGTATATTTCTATGGGTAAGTAGTTATATAATAATTTTTCATAATATTGACTTACCTGAACGGCGGTATTTCCGGTATCTTGCCAATGTTGATGCGCTTCCGTTCGGTCTTTTCAGTCGACTTGGGGGTAGTGGGTGTGACAGTGACGCCCGTCTCACGGGGAGTAGACCGGGTTGAAGGTCGGATGTCGTCCTGACTTGAACATTCCGACTGTACAGTCAGAAATTGAACCGATTGAAATACATATATAAACCCATTAGTTTATTAAGATATATAAAATTTCTGTATATATATCACCATATTTATATTTACAAAACCAGAAACACTATATTCGCGGTTCCATTAAAAGGTTTAGTAACAAAATTAAATATTCAAAATGGCAAATGTGTAACAAAATGACAAATTATCTTTCAAAACTTTCGCGTTTTAAACACATTTTATATTCTAAATGGGGTCTGAACGCGTATATAGTGGTGGGTAATTAAGACTTCTCGGAGTGTTTTAACTCACTTAATCCTGCTCCGCTTGCGGATCCGATTCCTCTTAGTTACTCCTCAACTCTTTTGATTCACCTACTTAATCACCTTCCGAGAGCGTTTCATTCCCTTTCCCTAACGGTTGTTGCATAAGCGAAAAAAAAGGTCATGCCATCGTTGCATCTCGATTTTGAGCCCCCGACAAGTGCCGATGCGCGATTACACTCACAATCATGATTGGCGCCGGAATCGGAATGAATAACAATTCTTACTTATGTTAAGGTTTGTAAACGTTAAAATAAATAAAAAAAATACTAAAATTCTCCATGTGTGCAAAATATAAAAACCACTCCCCATTTATTCTACTCGCAGTTGCATACCACGCACGCGGTTTCACTACCCTGTACTGAATAATGAGCGCTACCAACTTTATAGATAGAACACCAAAACGTTAAACGTTTGTAACTTTTGATTTATTGCCTAAAATAAATTTTCCTTTGCGCTAGAACCGTTTTATATACAATATATCAAATTAGTTGACGTGTTTGACGTTTTTCGTTATTTCAATGACACGTTGTATATATTAGGTAGTCGGATAAGTTCGCGGCCTTTTCGCGGTTTTTTTATAGTGAAAATAATAAAGACTTATTTTGTATTACATAAATATTCATTGAAGGGAATATTATCCATTTAATTTGACTATCTTTCGCCATTTTTCTGGCAGAGCCATTATCCTATCGTTATAAACATTAAGTCAAACATTGAGCTTCATTACAAAATTCAGTTTATGTAGGTGATCCAAAACTGTTGAGTGGTGAATGCTGAGCTCTTCCGCAATTCGATGACTGCTTATGTGTCGATCAGCTTTATTTTCAATGATAACATCAACATTTACCTTAATAGGACGACCACAGCGAGGAACATCATTCACATCAAAATTGCCAGGACTGAATCGACTAAACCATTTTTTGCAGTAGTTTTAGATAAAGCATTTTCTCCGTGAAAACCACAAATCTCTTTCCGACCACTAGATGCCCTTGTCGACGAGAAATTGTAAAAAATACCTAATTTTCTCCTTATTAACTTCCATCCTAAATTTTTTAGAAAATATGAAAAGATAAACCTTTCAACTTGTAATTTCAATTTTGTCAAACGGTATATCACTTTCCCGACAGTGATCAGTGTTGCCAGAAATATAGCACGCTAAAGTTCAACGTTCAAAAAGGCCGCTAACTTTTCCGACTACCTATTAGTATATTAAACAATGTATAATACTGACCAATAGCGGCGCATGTGCGTTTTTAATCGCCTCCCGTCGTTGGAATTCCACTTTCGCCATTTCTGTGGCGAGCCATGCTGGGATTTCTGGGATTGCTATGCGTACGCACAATACCAACACTAGTATCGCGTGCTGGAAGTCATAGTTTTCAAATTAAAACAAATTTATTATAGTAAATAATGGAGATGGGCTATTTTTTCTAACACCCTGATTTTCGCGTATTTTTGATAGACCAATATATATTGAACCACAAAGTGGCAGTGTTAGAAGGATGATAATCGCAGAATTTAACATGTTAAACTCGAATTAACATGAAGAATTTAACAACTCGTACGAGATGTTGTACACGTTTAATTCTTTCGAAAAATTAATATATTATAATGAATCATTAAAAAATTTTGGTCCATCCACATTAAATGTGCAGCAGAAATAGTGAAAGTGGCAGCAATTTTAAAAGTGGGTAGGTTTAGGTTCTCCGGTGACAATAAAGATAAGAATGTCGACTTTGTGTTGACATTCTTAGTAATTAAAAATTGTCTATTTCAGTTATTCAAAAATAGTTTATTTTGTTGAACATGATTTGATGTCCCTTTAGTATTATTTTGCTGCTCGTTTAAGATACGTGGCCTCCACTCAGGGACTCGTCTACCCCAACGTCCATCGGTCCTGTGGCAAATATGACCTGCCCATTGCCACATCATGCCGATTCTACGAGCAATGTCAGTAGCTTTAGTTCTTGGGCGAATGTTTTCGTTTCGGATCCTATCCCGCAAACAAACTCAGAGCATAGCTCTTTCCATACCGTGCTAATCACCACCATACACCAAGTATCATCACTATCATACCTCCAACGCCACGATGAGCAGTATGGTCTGCGCGGGAGTAGCGTCGGGTAACAAACGGTGGACGGGCCCCGAGAGGCCGATGAGAGCGCAGTTCACGAGTACAGCCACGCCCACCATGGCTTCCATTGCGTGCTAACCACAATACACAAAATAATTAAATTAACACCATAAATACTGAAACTGGCAGCAAATCAGTGGCAGTAAAGGGGAATGCCAATCTGCTATTGTTATTTTGGCTTAATATAAAGTATCTCGAACAAAAATTGCAATCCTGAGTAACAATAACAGTAAAGTCGGATTTTTTATTCGAGTCAGAGATATGACTTGTAGAACTGTTAAACAGAGGGAAATTTGTACGGAGATGACACTTTATTGACAGTTCTAAAAGTTATATCTCTGACTCGAATAAAAAATCGGACTTTGGCGTTAATGCATTATAGAGGGCGCTTGAATCGATTCAGTGAATCAAAGCATTGAAATACTTAGGTACAAAACATGAAAAAAATATTCCCATCTTTATTTTACGTCAACAATTGCAGAATGTTTCTAAAAATAAACTCAGTTTCTTTCACGTAAAAATTATCTTGGTTTATGTTACTTCATAAACAGGCCAAAAGAGAGGCATTCCCCTTGTGCGTACTTTATTCATAACGTGTCACTGAAATAACGAATAAGCTGATTGGTTGTTCAGAATCGAGGGTACCTACCGAGTAATGAGCGTTAGGAATGTTTTATGTAGAATAGAACTTGATTTATTCCCCAAAATAATTTTACATTTCGCTGAAATGGTTATTTCGGTGACACGTCATATATATTTATCGCACCCTCAGTAGAATGACAACGTAAACCCGAAAATGATAGATACCTAACTTTTAGCATAGCAAAGAAGAAACTAAAATGTTGGCCACAAATTTTTGGCCATAATTTTCTCAAATTTGGCCATAAAATTATGGAAAAATGTAGGTACGTATGTGTAGTTTACAGTTCTTTTAAATGATGGTAAAATCTAAATTTCGACATAAGATTATTTACGACTTTGTTAAACACAAGCTGATGGTATGTGTCCACTTACCTGCCAACTGCCAATCGACTTGACCCTCTCCCCGAACGGCCTCTGCGCCACGTGGCACAACTTGAAAGCGTCCGCGCGAACTTCCGCCGCATTGTTCGCGAGCGCACAGAGCGCAGCCAGAGGGAACGCGGACGAAAACATCATCACGTGACCTAGCTGAGTCAGCATCTCCAAGTACTCCGCGAACGTGCCCTCGTACTGTACACAAGTGGAAGAGGTGACATCGAAACTAGGGTAATAGAGTAGTCCACTTGCAGAAATTGTTAGTTTGTCAAAACCAAACTGCGTAAAATGACAAAAACTGTAAATATTGGATCATCTATGAGTGCTAAAAAATAAAATCTTTAGAAGGATAGTATACTGTTACAAGTTCGGTAATTTTATCAATCATTGAAATTCCCGCGTAAGCTTAATCCAATAAAAAGGTCAAAGAGCGGTTTTTGCAAGTGGACTACTCAATAACCCCAATGTCTTGTGCGTTAACCACTAAAATATTAACCTATTAAAGCATCGTAAAATATTATTGGACACAAGGGCTTCGAACATTTTACTAGGGATGTTGGCATAGTACCGAGCCGCCATTTTGATTTTTTTCAAATTTGCGTCGCACGATGGTAACTACGTAATTATATCGGTAGAGGATACATAGGCAAACATAAAATGATATATGGGATCATGTTCTAAAAGTGTACGACACACTTGGCCAGTTATTTAATAATTTCAAAATCATACTCCAATCTACAGTCCTTTTACTCGTTTATAAGAATCGATATACTCGTAACTCTTGTATTATCTAAACAACGAAGATATGTATGTATGGCTAAAGAAATGGATGTAACTATATGTTACCTAAAATAAAGAAAACATTTTGTATACCATTAGAATAGGTTTCACATAGTCCAAATATCACTGCTGGCCGCATCCAAAAAAAAATGGTGCCAGATATAATGATGTCCTTTGTGCAAGTTGGATCGACCTTAATGTCATGTTTAACAACTAGTTTATCATATCTTGCTTCAATGTATTTGAATTAAGAGGCTTTTCCACATATATATTATGATATGCGGCATTATCCACAATAAATAAATACCGAAGTTTTAAGTAAGTTAAGAATCGATAGAATACGTAGCCATTTTTAATAAATGATGTTGTTTATCTCATTATGATAATCTACATTTATATCCGTAGATAAATCAGTTTTTATTGCCTGCGTGTACTATGCGTGTGTATGCGTGTATGTGTGTGTAAAGACGTCCTGTAGAAATGGCTTTTTTATACCTTTTCCTGTAGAATCTGTCCAACTTTTACCTGTGATATGTGACGTATGTACACAAGTTTCATCCATATATACAATTTATCTGTTTTCAGATCGAAATATTTTAATCAAATCTAAGAATTTTATTCATTTCAATCTTACATCACAAACAACCTGTTGTGGCTAGTTTTAGTGAACAGGAAACCCAACTGACGATGAATTTTTCGTAATCTCTTGCATCCTATGAAATCAATGGCTTCTATTAGTTTCAGTTCTAAACACTTGAGTGTCACCACTTGTTTAAACCTCCAATGAAAATTATGGACCATTCTCCTTACAAAAAAATTGTCAAAATCGTCAACATTTATTAAGAATTTGTTCTTCGGTCTACCTTGTATTTGAGTTTCTGATGAATTCCGAGCTGTCGTCATGAGCTTTTAAAATTTTACGGTTGCTTGTACGGGAAAAACCAGTTGTATCACGAACTCTTTGTTGTATCTTGTTAAAATAGATTTTCTCGCATGTATTTTTAATTTTTGTTCGTTCAGTTAAAAATTATAGGTATACTAGGTTGATCAATATATTTTTAGAAAAGTATTGAAACTTTAGGAAATGTATATCTAAATTGTATTTATTTTTCAATGCAATCACCTTTTGATCTAATACACCTTGAATAACGTTTTGAAAATTGCTGAATTCCCTTGAAAAAAAAGGCTTTACAGCGCACATAACCTCATCACCTTCGTGAAATTTTATGCCTTGCAAGTGTTTTTCAAATTGGTAAAAAGGTGAAAATCACTAGGAGTTAGGTCCGGAGAATATGGCGGATGCTGCATCAACTAAAACCCAGCTGTTCAGATAGCAGCGCCTGCAACATCAGAACGATGCACAGGTGCATTGTCATGACGAAAATGCACCCCGGCACGCAATTTTCCACGTCGTTTATTTTTTATTTCCTCGCATAGTGTTGCGTAATACTCTGCAGTTATTGTGTCCTTTAGTTAAATAATCGATCATAATGATACCTTTCGCATCCCAGAAGACCGAGGCCATTATCTTGCAAGCGAACGCAGAGAGAGACCTCGAATCTCTTGGCTGGCGGGGAGGACGATCTATTCCACACGTTACTTTGGTTTTTCGTCTCCAGGTCAAAATGGTGAACCCACGTTTCATCAACGGTGAAACGTAGTAGAAATGATTCTGGGTCTCGCTCAATAATTGCCAGTTTGCTTTGAAATGTCTACTCTTGCTTTCTTTTGTGCGTCTGTTAACATTCGAGGAACCCAATGCGCGGCCACCTTTTTTAATTTTAAGATATGAGTTAAAATGAACTGAATTGTCCCGAACGAAAGCTTCATAATCTCAGCTAAATGACGAATAGTCACACGTCGATCTGTCTTAACAATTTCTTCAACTTTTCAACAACTTCAATTTCAACGTCGTCTTCAGTAGCGGCGGTTGTTGGGCGCCCAAAGCGAGTCTCGTCGTTACAGACAGTTCTGCCGCGTTTAAATTCCGCGCACCAGTATGCTACTGTAGAATAAGACAGAACATTGTCTCCCAAAGTAGACTGCAATTCTTCAAAAACATATTTCATAGAAAAAATTTCAGGCAGAAATATTTAATAACCGCACGAACTTCGTTTTCTCCATTTTGTACACTAATAATATTCCCGCCTAATGTACCTAAACAACGAAAAAAAATATTAGTGACAGTTTTTTTTTAATTCTTTTGGCACTGGCTACTACTGAATTTGAGATTCGAATGAAATAGAATGCATTCCTATAATTTAATGTAAAGTATCCGATTCCAAAAACTTATTGATCAACCTAGTACTACGCGCAACTACCAATCGGCTTCATATACGTGACGTCACGGGACCAGCGCTACGCCCTTTAGTAGTACCTAGCTGTAGGTTATTCTATTGATAAAGTTTATTAAACTTTAACGCGCCCGCGTGCTAAATTCCACCAACGTGCGGTTGGTGGAAATGGGACTTTAGATTGCAGCAAAGCGTCATCTGTAAACGCAGCGAAGGAACGGTTTTGTTTTGTACGGGTACATGATATCTGACTCCACGTGATTAAAAATAGATGGCATTAAATGTTCTTCATGTGATATGGTGTGATAATATTGACATCGATAAATCTATAAATAGACCTTGCACGACGACTACGAGAGGTTGGTTCATTAAACGCTTGCATTTATGTGAAAACTGCATAAGCGAAGAGTTGTTTTCTGCTCCGTTTTGTGTTAAACTGTATTGGTATTCTATTGTTATTTCGGGCAGGGAAGCTACTGAAGTGGTACGTATTTAACTATAAGTACTTCACATTGGTTTTAAGTAGGAATTGAATGGAGTCTTTGTTTCGTGTACATAAATGTACACCAGACACAAGTGTTTTATATTGCAAAATATACTTTTTTGGGGTAAAGAACTTTCTTTATTTAAAGAATTTTCTGTTAACAAAAGGCGAAGTTAGAATATCCGTTAGACGTTAGAATTACCTGATTTTGTTACTTTTTTCACCACTGTGTAGTTTTCTAGCGTATTTCTTAATAAAATCAATCCAGTAAATTTGGTAATAACGACCGTTAATATACATTATATTTTATTTCAGACTGCAGAATGAGGATCAAAAGCTTCTCGAAAGTTATTGAATTGAACGAAATAGAACCATTCAAACTAAAGTATTCAACTGTGGTCATTGACGGACTAAACTTTTTATATAAAGTATACTCGGAAAGTGAACTGAACTATGAATACGGCAACGAAACTGATAGATATGCGGAAATCTTAAGGGATTATCTAAGTAAATTCAAAATGGCAAACGTCAAATGTTATTTCATTTTCAAAGGTGGCGACAAAGACGTTAGAAAAAAGTTACATGAAACAAGATATGACATTATAAATCCAACTTTTATGAGAGAAACTTATAAGCAAATCTTAGACGAAATGGGATTTGTTTACGTCATATGCGAGTACGAATCAAAGAAGGAGTGCATCGCTTTTGCCCAAAATCATCGCTGTCCAATAATAAGCTTCGATATAGAATTTTGTTTCTCAGGCGTCCCATATATACCTGACACAACACTTCATTATAACAACGATAATGAGTCAATTGAGTGTGGAGTATTTGTATTAAAACGTTTTATGCATAAAAACGATCTGTCAAAGGAGAAACTTGCAATGTTTGTAGTACTCAGAGACACAAACATTTTTCCTGAAGACTTTTTTGAAGATTTTATAGAATCTTTGAATGTACCACGAAATTATTTCAAAGAAAATGCCAAATTGTTGACATGGCTTTCAAGAACGCTCCCGAACCACGCTCTTAATATAATTTTCAGCAGAAATTTTAGTTACACTAACGAAGAAAATCGGAGTAAATTTTTGAATGAAATGAACATAGTGGAAGAGTTCATAGATCGACGAGAGACTGCAGGAATCGCCTCAAGATATTTAGAAAATGAAAAGGACGCTCAAATACAAGAAAAAGATCCGGAGTGGTTTGAAAAGGGAGTGGCTTCCAAACATATACCAATACGTTATATCAATCTATATCATTCCAATTTTTTTAGGGGTTCTTATAATACTACAGACGAAGAACAAAACGATGCCATGTTATTCTCTATAGATATAATAAAATATGCGTACGACCTGTTAACAAACTTCCAGGAGAAGAAAAAAAAGATACAATTTTTTAAAAGCTATGATGCAAACAGACCAATTTCTGAAGAAGAGCAAAAGTTATTAGCGGGTCTGCGATCCATTCAGAAACCGAAGTATGAAGCGAGTCAGAGCGTTTTCGAAAATGGATGGTCTCATTTGCGGCAACTTCGACTTTTTGAACATTTTTTGATTAAAACATTGCAAAATTTTGATTTTGAAAAATTGGAGAACGTACCGGAAGACGCTAGAATGTTAATGATAGCGTTAGTTTACTTTTCGCGGAAAAAAGTTGCAGACACTTCGAATTTAGTATACAGTGTTTTGATGTCATATGTAATGCTTAATATCGTATCCCAATATAACAGCAAAGCTTGTAAAGATTCGTTCGACAAAGATACGTTAACCGATGGTAATTTTGTCACAAAATCTGATTGTGATACAGCACACGTGTCAATGAAAGGTTATTTTAAAGTGACAACGGATAGTAAAATGATATTTGATAAAAACCTTACTCATCCGTTTTTCGAACTACAACACTGTATTGAGAATTTAAATTTATTAAACATCTTATGCGGTACCCCATATAAACCTACTATTTATTGTAGAACATTTAACGGTACTTTTGTGTATAAAATTCTATACGCCATTGAAAAGGAGTATAATGGAAATGGTTTGGATTTCTTTAAGAACACATTGAATACTGCTTCGACTGTTTTATCGTTACTTAATAATCTTATTAGATCATATCAACAGATTATGTCCTGAGATTCAAATCGTGTGTTACCTTTTTATCTTGTATTACTTTTTACTTTTTCACCAATCAATATTAATTAATATTAAAATACTTATATTTAGTTCGCCTCTGTGCCATGGTTCGTAATAAAGTTCAAACAAATTACACATACATTACGATAACATTGGCCATCGGCAAATCCAGAAACACCCGAACGCGTTATCCACGCCTATGAATGAATTACCGTACCTCTAATTGCCTACTTTACTACGAGATAAATACTTAACATTATGAACATGCCACGAGTCAGTGCAGAGAAATATAAAGGTGGTCAATTGACCCAAAGGAAGAAAAATAATATACATTTTTAAGAAATATAACAATGTACATACCTTAAACAGCTGCGACTCCAACTCAGCCTGATGAATGACTTTCTGACCAATCACAGGCTCGAAATCCCTGCGATCTTCCTTCTCTGCCGCACCATTAATTATACTATTCTCGGGAGCTTCGCCGGCAGAGTCTGTTTTCTTCTCAAACAATTCTGTCAGTTGAGCCGAGGTTGGCACTAAAATTGAAGAGCAATGTTGAAAAGCGATGAAAAATAATTTAAATTTCACTCAAATATTGAAAAGCACAACCTATTTATAAATAGGTATTCGGAAAAGTTCCCACCTTTTTGTACGTATGATTAAGCGTGCTATATTTCTGGCAACACTGATCACTAGCGGGAAAGTGATATACCGTTTGACAGCTGACTTTTTGTAATGGCGGTAAATTAAAATTACAAGTTAAAAGTTTTACCCTTTCATATTAATTAACAATTTTAAAATGGAAGTTAATAAGAGATTATTAGATATGTTTTATATTTTTTCTCGACAAGTGCATGAATGCGTCTAGTGCACCAAGAGAGATTTGCGCTGTTTACTGAGAAGTGATCTAAAAGTACTACAAAAAAATGGTTCAGTCGATTCAGGTCTGGTAATTTTGATGTCACTGATGTTCCTCGCTGTGGTCGTCCTATGAAGGTAGATGTTATCATTGGAAAAAAATGAAACAAATGTTATCCATCAAATTGCGGAAGTAAGCTCTTCCGCAATTTGATGCATACACCACTCAACAGTTTTGGATCACCTGCATAAGACTGGATTTTGGAAAAGCTAGATGTTTGGGTGACGCAAGATTTAAATGCAAACTTGGTGAATAGAATTTCCATATACGAAATGTTGCTGAAACGAAATGAAATCGATCCATTTCTGAAGAGATTAACAGCTGATGTGAAGCGGATCACCTACGATAACGAAAACGATATTGGTCTAAGTGAGGTAAGCCATCACAAATAGTCCCAAAGCCAGGCCTTACTCTGAACAAAGTCATGTTATGTGTATGATAGGACTAGAAAAGCATTGTGTATTGCGAGCTATTGCCACGTGGCCAAACGATTAATACTGATGTCTACTGTCAGCAATTAGTAAAATTGAAACAAGCACTTGAAGAAAACCGCCCAGAATTAATGAATAGACAAGGTATAGTTTCCATCACGAATTACCAATGGCAACTTACCAAATTAAAATTGAATTAAATTGTCAATATTCCGTTCAATAAATGGTTATGTAATAAATATTTTAAAAATCTTTATTATTTTGACAATAAAAAGGCCGCGAACTTCCTAATATCCAATTCCTAATATAATAAAATAGTAACGAGGCCATTTGGAGACTTGGTATTTTAAGAAATGGACATTTTCTTCATTTATTTATTGTTAATCCAACATCGTAAACAGTTAAAAGGTTAATAATTTGAAGACAATAGATTACACAAATAATTAAAAATTTAACTGTGACATGTCCGTGCACACAACAGTGCGGTCATTATACAACAGTTATGAGTCAGTATAACAATATCACTGGAATAGATAATAAGTACTTTGCAAATTAATTCACATCTACAAAATTGTACAACTTGGTATACAAGTGAGAATAACAGAGAGTGAGGGTGTGCGCTAAAGGTTCTCATTCCGTACAGTTTGTTCATCTTTGTGTGTGTGTTGGGCCCACGACACGTGGATCCCCAATTTAGGCGTAATTTAAACGTGTTGTTATTAATATACAGAACTTACTTTTGCTAGGACTAAGAGCTCCAAAAACGTCGACGCATATTTTGGCCAGCCTCAAGTTTTCGATCAAGTACGGCAGAGCGGACTCCTTCAAGTTTCCTATTATTTGTCTAGTTATCAATAACACGGCCAATTGCTGAAAGAACATTTAATTTTAATATACATTATTTTATAAATGCAACCAGCCCCCCCCCCCCCTTTCAATATCCTCTGCTGGAAACGGGCCTTCTCATACACATTGTCATATGCATGAGCGATGCATGGCGAAGCCGATTGGCGAGTCCACTCTTTTAGAGGTGGTGTAGTTCCTCGGGGCTTGCGTGGTAGCGGCTTTGTTATCCCTTAGTCGCCTTTTGAGACACCCACGGCAACAGATGGAGTGGTGGCGATCCACACTACACGACTCATAAAGATAAATATCTTATCCTTAATGAAAATAGCACTATCAAATCTCACAAACAAAATGATACCTTTTATATAATAGTAAGAAGGCGGAAGACGAGCATACAGTCTAATTGGTGGTAAGTGGATACTGTCGTCCATAGACATCCGCAGTACATGCCAACATAAGTCAAGAATGACAAACGTTAGCACACTCTCGGAATCGCTGTCTACTATTGTAGATTCAGGTTTGGAATTTCCCAAAAGCTTCCCCATGCTTCCTTGGACCTCTTCAATGATGAGATGGATAAAATGGGGAATAAAGAATATGATGAGATTCCTTTATCCCATTTTAATCTCTCTCTGTGTGTGTTGTCCTATATGTCAATGCATTTTACCGAAAAGTACAACATGCCATTATAATAAAGTATGTTTACATTAGGCACTTACTTCTTTTAATTTATCCATATCCTGAAGATAAAAGGCAATGTAGAACAAACTCATGTTTGAGTTTACGAATTGAAACTGAAATAGAAAACCATTTTCATTTTCTCATAAAATATATACGAATACATACACCGAAAGCATTTCTACTTTATGGTAGATTTAATTCCATTAGTTTATACGAAGTTTTTGGATGATAGTGGAGTGACAAAAAAATATATTTTTATAGAAATATGCATTTAAATTGTAGACTATAAAATTATTGGAAATTTTTAGTAATCAACTTATCAGTTTCAAACATTTTCACTCACATGCCAGCCAATGAAAATGGTTAGAAAAATGCGTGCAGATGCAGTAAAACAATGCTGTGCTATCTAAAAAGATTTTGAATTTACCAAACTTTTTGTCTAATGACCCTCCTTTTGCCTATGGTAACAAGCAAAGCGTGATTCAAGCTTAGCTCTTTTATGCGTGACGTTAATTTTTACGGCATTCATTTTTAAATACAAACCAAGGCTATTTTCACAATCAGATGGTTCTCATATTTTGTCTCGAGACGATAGTTCTCTGTTGAAATTTGAAAAAAAGAATCGAACAGTGTTACGTTTCCAGTGTTACCATTGTTAAAATTGTAGGTTTTTATGTAGTCCAGTTCCATTTGGTAAGCAGTAAAGAGAAAATTTTAACTATAATATATTTTACTACTAGATATCATGTTGGGTATAACTACTGAAATTGTCTAATAAAGTAATCGCTAATTCTATTTAATTATTTAAATTATCAAATTTATTAATCTAATTTATATTTAAAACGGTGTGGACAGATGTGATCTAATACTCACTAAAAGGAGAAGAGAATTTGAAACATAGTCATGCAATAATATTTAAAAGTCTAAATTATAAATATCAATTTAATTACCAATCTAATTAACTCTCAATTAATCAGTTTAATCACACAAGAAAACTGACACACAGCAAACACACAAAGTATAACACTGCAGGGACTGAGCGAACATTTTTCAAAGCAGAACCATTAAATAAAATGAATTTCCCCATGAAAATTGACAAAAAAAACATTAATTAACTTTGCGACTTTGCTATACTTAGGTTTAGACGCAACATTTACAGTTGAAATCTTTTACTGCCTAACTGGATGACTATAGCTGATGACGGTTAGGACACGCCTAGGGGAAAGTTACGACCGTATAAAAATCATGCTAGTTCCTTTACGGCTTATAAACTTCTTTACTTACTTTCGACAAATACTTCTGCTTGATTTAATTGTCTAGGTCAGGGATGGCGAACCTTTATTGATTTACATGCCATTTTTTCTAAAGAAATGTTTAATGAGGCCATGACGTGCCGTCAAACAATCTTGACTTAGTGATTAATGGCGAAAAAATAACTACTAAATACTATCAACTTAAAACTCTTTATTTGCAACCAGAAATATACATTTTGTACAGCAATAGTAACATCAACAGTTTTATGTTTATTTAAATGAAAGGAAAAATCAGGTGTTGCCGTCCCGGCACCGGTAGCCTCGTTCACAATGAACTTTGTTACTATGACCTCAAATGTAGACGAAAAAATATGCTTTTTCCATTAGGTACCCAAATTCCTTAATTAATGCCGTGTCCAAATTATTTTGTCCCGTGCCATTGGTTCGCCATCACTGGTCTAGGTAGACATTATTATGAAAAACAATAAAACAACTGTATATTAGTTTACTAATTTACATCCATAAATTGACTAGCATAATTTTGATACTGAGTTATACCGCATAATAAGAATTGATCAACCAGAAGGCGCCGTGACGCGGATAAATTACATTAGGTCACGTGACCGTTTACTGGTTTGTTTGCAATGCACTCTTATTACGAAATTGTTCATTTCATGGCGTGACTGAATAAGAGCCCCTAATAAGCCCCCTTAAATCGGGTAGTAGCGGAGAGACATAGGCGTATTACTAATAACGATTACGTAATACATGGTATTCCTATGGTACAGGAGTCAGCATAGTAATTAACGTTCATACTCATTGCTCTAACCGAAAGTAAATAATAGTTACACATTTGCTCTGCTTTGAAAGAACATTCACACGCGGGCTCGCAAACTTGTTAAAAGGGAACTCAACACTACAGATTATGACTCGGCTGTTGTATGTGTAATTATCAATCTCAAGGGATTCAAGTGGATACTACTCAATTATTTGTGACGTCATCTGAGCAAAGGGACCTTATTGTTGACATTCGACGTATTGACTTTGGTCAAGATTTTCTAACCTAAAATTTCGTTGTTAAAGATCCTGTTTAAATAAAAATATGCTCTAAAATCTGATTTAATAGAAAAACAATAAAAACGGGAAGACTTCTTTTCAAAGATTTTACTAGTCTCAATATATGGGAAAGTAGAACCAAAAATAAGGTCCCTATTCTAAGATAATATCACATTTATTTGTGAAATATCTGATATTTTCAAGTATAACGTACAAACCCAATATGAAGTTTCGATTTGTCGAAACCGAGACATTGTAATATCGACGTTACCACTTTGTAATAAGAATGGTATATATAAAGTATCTTAAAGTCCATTGTCTGACAAAATCGACATATATTTGAGTCGTATAGAATCAAAGACGGCAAAATAGGTTAGTAACTTCACCATAAACTCTTTATTAACTCTATTAATTAACTTTATTAACTAAGAGTTTATTAACTCTTCACCATCAAGGATGTTAATACATATATGTATTAACATCCTTGATGATGAAGAGTTAATCAAATCAGTTTAGTTTTAAATTTTCTACGTTGCTTTATATTTACCTCATTTTTGCTTACTAACCTATTTTGCCGTCTTTCATTCTATACGACTCATTTATAAAAGCAACGAGGTATAATTACAAAAAAATACTGACATAATGAGTATTTTTTTTTAATAATTCCATGCAATACGTAATATTATTACCAAATATGATATTAATCTACACTTTTTATAAATTTTGGACGATTTTTACCGTTATTAATTCTCAATTATTATTAAAAAATAATTACAACTGTGTCAGCACATCATATAATGTTGAAATTAGAGTAGAAACTGTATGATCAATATGGTCTTTTACGAGAAACCTAAGTGGACAATAAAACCGCATATTCTAAAAACAGAAATCTTTCAAAACTCACTCCAATCAAAGACTAACATATTTTTTAACTTACCTTTGTCATTGAGCCACCGGGCTATCCTGGCATAAATCTCCTCTTCGACTGCTATTATAATAGCCAGGGACGCTCGAGGTATCCATGTAAAATATCCTATCCTACTTTCCCACCAGTCCTAGTAAAGAAATGTGTATAATTAATGAGTTGTATTTGTAATTTATAGAAGGTCTTAGAAAAATAGTGTGAAATATTTTGATAATACAATTCCCTCTACGTCAAATGATGTATCCAGTTACTATGAGTATGTGTGTGTTTTACAACAAATAAACTTTACATTTATTCATTGAAATATTTTAATATGGCAATCAATACACCTACTTATTATATCTAAATAGTAATTAGTATGTATTTCGTGTTTTTTTTTTATTAAATTAAAAGTATATAATTGGTACTGAATTAACTGGTATGTGCATAGCATAACACTATCCACACCCGCTCGCTTGACCTTTGGTCATTGATCTTCGAATGCGTCCGCTTCTGTAAGAGAGTACTCGTAAGTATAGTTCGCGACAAGTCGACTTGGCAATCGGGGTACGTACGCACACACCCGCGCGGCGCCCGCGCTATTTTTCTATAGAAAAAAGGCGGCCGACGAGCATACAGTCCACCCGATGGTTAAGTGGATACTGTCGTCCATAGGCATCCGTGATACATGTCAACATCAGTCCAGAATGACAAACGTTGGCCCGTCCCATCACTATATCCAGGTTGAGATCTATATCCAGCAGTGGAGACACGGGTTGAGGGTATGGTGAGTAGTTCATGTAATAGATAGGTTTTCCATACACCTTTTTAATAATAACTGGGGCCTTTCTCACCACCTCCTGATAAAGAAACTTCTAACAATATGATAGAGAAATTATCTGCCAATTAAATCTAACTGATACTGACTTTCTGATAAAGTATCAGGAGGTGATGAGAAAGACCCTTAGTTTCATAAATACTACTCATTATTTCAGTGTTTTCTTTTTAATTTTTGTCATATTTACGTCAGAATAAATTGCTAAAGTGAGGACTGACTGTTATTCATTTCTAGAGAACCCCCTCTCTACCATTAGAGTTGACGTTGCAATTCATGAGCAACAAACGTTCGGAAATCGAGCGATATCGATTCCGTAGGTACATCTATACAGCTGTGTCTCTGAAATAACGCAAAAGATGAAAATAGGTTGTTTAGTATCGAGAATAGAATCTATTCTACCAGTTTCATACAATAGGGTCTTCTTATCTTTTTAGTACAATTCTAGTATATGTTTTATTCTACGCGCGTCGTCAGAAGCGCATCGCAAGCGCCGCCCGGTCTAAGTAATGTGCGCTACGAACGTTTTAGACGGGACAACAAAACTTTACATGTTTGTAACTTTCAATTTATTTCTTAAAAAATTGAAATATCCCTGGTACGGTTTTATATATTTTAAATCGGTTAACTACTGCAGGTCTTGCGTTATTTCGGTGACACGTTGCATATATTATATATATATATATGTGTGTTGCAGCAGCGACACGTACCTGTGCTCTAGTGAACGCGAAGGTGGCGACAGTGGCGACGGTGAGACAGAGCAGCATAAGCGGCACGGAGACACAGTGTCGCCAGGCGCGTCGTCGCCAAGCCGCGTATTGCGGCTCAGGCCGACCCGTCACCGGGCTGATTGACATATCGCCCTGTGTCGCGAGCACACGATAAGATATAAACTCTTTGATGTACATCAATAAATTTTGCAAAAAGAAACTAAAAAAGTGATACAAAAAGTACATAAGGCGGCGTTATGTACAATCGTACGACACACCGAGCGGACGATATGCGCGACGGATTACACGCTTTGGCGAAATGAACCCATTTTTATTCAGTGTGACCATAGATATACCTATTTGCACATTCACAATGTCAAATGTCAACGTGATACAAAAAAATGTCATATTGTCGTGTAAGTATGATTTGTCTAAACTTTCGTTTGTGGATGCGTACATGCAAAATATTCGACAATGTTCGATATCGGTAATTAACTACGATATCGACAATATTCGAGTGTACGACAATTAAGATCAGTATATTTTCGAAACGACAACCATAGAGTACGCGAGCACGAGTTAAGGCTACATACAATTTGTGCGACATCAAAGCCTTACTACCACTTTATCACAAATAGAGTGATCAACCAATGGTACGGATTACCCACAGAAGTCATATCACCTGAGAACATTAACCAATTCAAAAATAGACTCAACCAATATCTGACAGCACAAAACAGATGCAGACGCATCAGTGCAAGCTGCTTCTCTGTCATCAGATAATAAATAATACTAAGCAATGCCATTAAACTAAAAAGGGAAGCTTCTTAAAAATAAAACAAATTATATATTTGTACTCTGTAATTCAACTCGTTAAAATATGAAAGGAAAACACAATTAATATTAAATACATATTTCACTTGTATTACCTGAAACAGCGGTCGCGGTTCCACCAACAAATCGTCTCTCTGGTCCAAAGTACCCCATTTATACGCCAATACATTTGAATACCTGCCAATAAAATATGTACATTAATTTTCTTCGCTTTTCCATACAACTCTTATTATAAAAGAATACTAGATTCGCGTTCTTTATAGTATCTGTTAATGGAATATAGACAATAAACTTTCAATCGTAACACTACAACAATAAAGTCTGTTGTCATGTATCAACAGTGAATGATAAGACAAGTATGCCAGACTATGGCAGAAATCTATGGCAGAAAATTTGAAGGTGGGTTAGATTTAGTTTCATCTGGTGACAGTAAAGATATAGGACTCCGTCGACATTGTGTTAACATTCTTAGTAAGTAATACAAAATTGTTTAATTCAGTTAATCAATGATAGTTTTTGTTGATCACGTTTTGCTGTCCATTTAGGGCCTTTCTCACCACTTCCTGATAAAATAACTGTTAAAAATCTGATAGATAAATTATCTGCCTAATTATTTGACTTTCTAATAAGGTATAACTGACTTTCTGATATCTACTAATAAAGTATCAGCAGGTGGTGAGAAAGGCCCTTAGTATTTTTTGTTGCCCGTTTAAATACAAGCCCCTTTAAACAGCCTTTCTAACAAACGACACTACCCAGCCGCGCTACCGGTAGGGTCGTGGGGAATTTGTTTTCCCTTCTGAACTCGTGACCAGTGGTCTCGTGGACAAATTTGATAATGGTGTGATTCTTGATTATCCCGCGACACTACTAAAGGCACAGTTTCCTATTAAAATAAATATCATGTTATTTATTTAAACTTCATTTCACAAGTAATTTGTATTCATTTCATGGCGGTCTTAATGCCATGTGGCATTTTCTACCATCAACCACCAGTTCAAACAGAAATAGGAACGCGAGTGTAATTTTGATTTAAATATAAGCAAAATTGTTTATAGTATAGAGAAATAGAATAATATTTAATTATATATATATATATATATATATGTATACCTACACATAATATTATAATACATAAATAATACACAAGAGAGCAGAAAACTTAATGAAGTGATGAAAACTAAGGCAAAAAATATATCATCACTTTTTTTCTGTTTCAAAAACAGTAGTTTTTAAAAATCTATAATTATTGGATCCATCAATCCAGATCCTCTTAACACATACCTTTTCCAAGTCTCCAAATAAACACAAGCCCACAACACGTTAAATAACGAGAATAACACATAGGCTATGTCCTTCCAGTACTCATTCGCTGTTCCCAGCCAAATCTGAAAACAATGGATAATATGAAACATACGGCTCGAGGGACCAAAACGTAAGAGTAATTTTTTTTTATATTGGATTTATATTTATAATTATTACTTCAAAAATATATACGAATAAATCGCATAAATATAATTATTGTTACAAATTTTCTCTTGTGACATTATCTAAGCAATGGAACCTTGACGGTATTGACCCACCACGATCACCACCACGATCACGTCACCCACGATCAGTTTTGACTGAACAGTTTAAACTATTCAGCCCAAAATGACAGTTTTAACAGATCGTGTGTGACGGACATTATCAAGGACCGGTTAACCTAAATGAATTTATTTGGGTAAAACTTGGTTACATGGTTAGCGATACTATAAAACGATTGAAGTCCGACAAGTTTTTACCATACTGGCACGCAAATGTTAAATTGAGATTCATAATAACAACAAAATTAAAATGGACCAATAAGTCAAAATCTGGCAATTTTTTCTTTAAAAATCTATTTCATTATAAAATTTTTCCTAAGTCTAATGAATTTATTTATTCATTGAGATAATTACAGCTGAGGAAATGTTATAATTTTTTTTTTATAGAGAAGAGGGTGGACGAGCAAGCGGTCCCACGATGGTAAGTGTTACCGCCGCCCATGGACACCTGCAACACCAGGGGGTATGCGGGCGCGCCGCCGACCTTGGCAGATCCTATTCACAGCTCTACAATCGTATGCTCCTCTGTAATATACCCATGTTACGTACGAGTACAATGATGTATGTCATTAATATAACATCAGCACACCAGCGCAGCTCTCACTACTAACAGCTCTCGGAAGAATAAGAGAAACCGCGCTCTCAAGAGAACTGTCTCAAGATCCGCTTCTACGCGACTTGATCAAAACGTCAGAGGCATCCGAATCACTGGTCGGACCCTATATATATATATATATATATATATATAGGTTAAATTACAATTATGTAATTATATTCTGAACAGTGAATAAAACGAATTCAAAAACTCACCCAAAATATAAAACCGACGAGCGCGGGCACTGTCAGTGACTGCGTATAGTGGCCGAGCCAAGCGAAGTACATTGCTATTTTAACACCAAAATATTCGCTTATATCGTCTGAAAATAATGAAAAAATACAATCCCATACATTATAGTGATACATTCTTAAATATAACTTAATTCATTTTATGACTGACTACAATAAAGAGAGAAGACATCACATAAGACGTTAAAGACTATCAGTTTCCAATGGTAATCGTAAGGAATCTTGTCACACTCAATTTATTTAAACATTTTAAACATAACAGAAGATACTTTACACTTTATAAAAAACAATGCGTATATTCTTTATAAAGAATTCTCTAAGAATTCCACAGCATACTTGCTCAGAACCCACTAGTTGAACGAATTCATAACTCAATCTACGGATAACATGGTTGAACTTACCTAATGGTTGGGGAGAGAATAATGTTTTGACCCACTTCTTCCTGAGGGTCTCCAAAGTAGTTCTCTCGTGTAACGGAAACATACTGGCAACCACGCCTCTACTTACACAAGCCGGCACTGGAAACAAAAACAAACTTAGATTAAAATACATTTTCAAAATGGTGGCTTTACTGGAGTGTGTCAAGAACGAAGTCACAAGAACTAACTAAAGTGTTAGTTAGAAAGAGGGAGAAGATTTTGTATGAAATATCTGTATCTCAAGAACTATTCATGTTAGAGACATGAATTACAGCACATAGACTTCTCATTTAAAATAATTAATCACGTGTATGGGCGTTTTTTGATGTTTGACTTAGAGGAGGGGGGGTTAAAAGGGTTTTCGACGCAAAATCTATATCTCAAGAACTATTTAAGTTAGATTTTTTTTCGAAATGGTTAAATCCATTTCAAGTAGCTTTAATGGCATCCATCCAGAGTAGCTTTAATGGCCGTTCAAGAGTCACCTGACACGTACGGTTTAGGGCGACCGCAGAAGGCGCTCAGCCAGGAGCAAAATTTTAAGTTAGAGACATGAAATTTAACATATAGATTTGCCATTTCAAATAATTTTCGTATTTTTTCCCAAAAGAGTCCATTACTTTTAAAACAAAAGCTATGCGGGCGACTTTTATTCGTATAACTCACCGATGCTCTGTCCGACTCGTAACGTGAGTGTGGGCTCAAGTGCGTGCTCATCGCCGAGAGAAGCGCGAGCAGACTCTAATACGTGACGTACCAGCGCACCGCGCTCTTGTGAACTTAGTAGCTGAGCTGCTGACGAGCTCTGCGGAAAATGCACCGCTACCGTTAGCTTCACTGAGCTATCGACTGACATCCCATTAGAGGTGTTCAATTACAATGCAATGCAACCAGCCCCTTTAGTATCCACTGTAGGACACGGCATGAGGGATGTAAGGCCTTAAAACGCCACGCTGGCCTTAAAACGCCACGGTGTCCTTATGTTTCAAATTTGACTTTTAATGAACCCCTCCCCATCTGCTTCACCCCCACAAGAAGTCGCCAACCAGGCTTCTTTGATGAGAACGTATGTGTCATCTAATCTATTCCCATATATATCGATGCATACTTTTGTTTATATATACTAGTCCCTTCCAATCCAATTTGCTGAAAATGAAATCAAATCTTTACTCTAAATTTAGGGCAAACTTGCAGTCTTGATGAATCAAATTATGGATATGTAAACCTAAACAATTATCACGTCACCATTTAATTTAAAACAGTGTCATTTACTATAGGCCACCATACACACATTACATTTTGGCCAAATTGGATTGGAACAAAAAATCAAACGAAAAATCAAATTATTCATATAAAATCAGATGAAAAACAAATTTTCCGCTTGTAACGCGGCATCCTTCGATTACCTGGCGCCCTGGACGATTGTTTAGCTCACCTAAAACCGTTAATCCGGCCTTGCATATCATACCATCAGCCTGTGTGTCTCCACTGCTGAATATAGGCCTCTCCTAAGGACACACCACACACGGTCTTCCACTCTTCTCATCCAACTACCAGCGACTTTCTTCATGTGGTCAGTTCACGTGACTGGAGCGAGTCTCACGCTACGTTTCCCGATACGTGGTCTCCATTCAAGGACTAATCTCTAACATCGGTTTGTCCCGCGGCTTATATGGCTTGCCCACTGTCACTTCTACTTGATGATTCTTTGAGCTATGTCAGCTCAACAAGTTCTTTGTTACGGATTTTGTCCACCAAAGAGACTTCAACAATAGCCCTTCCTATAGCTTATAGTGACTTTGCACTTCTGAATGAACCTCATTGCACACCAAAACAAAATAAGATAGTAACAGACATTGTAAACACATGAAATGTACACAAGACAGTCTCTTAAAACTCTCTAAATTAAAAGCGATCTCTATCAGACAACCTGTAAGGCCAGCAGCGCCACCCACATCTCGTCTGGTGTTGCAAGTGTCTATGGACACCTATGACCACTTACCATCAGATCTGCTATATCTTCTATTAAAGTTTATTTATTTTTATATTACCGTTTATTCTGTTTATTTATAATTTCCGAATAAAATGTTACTTATACTTACGTGAAAAAAATGATAAATGCCATTTTGTTCAGAGAGCAGAGTAGATTAGAAAAACGTTCATAACAAATGTATTATATAAACATTTGAGATATAGAAAAATACATAAGAATAGAATGCGACGTACCTTTTGGAAGCAATGCATGTCCCGCACGGTGAACTCTTTGTAGCCGCCTCCGAATTCTGGCTTCAACAACTTTGGCAGATGAACTTCCTCTGCAGTCTGTAACAGGCTGGATACACAACAATCATAAATATCTTGTCATTATAAGCATATATGTGATATTATCTGATTTCCCTTCCTTATTTCTGATACCTGATTCTAATTTCCCAGACATTGAGACTTTAGTGATATCTTAAAAGAATTACATAAATTTCTTATTGCTTTTTTTATAAAATTAGATGTTAGAGCAAGTTTCTACTGTCTAAACAGAATGTTGACATAACGAAATTTTGGAAAATCCATAACGACAATAAGGTCCATTTGCGCAGATAACGTCACATTATGTGCAATTCAAGAACACATTCCTGCATGGTATGACATAAGAGTAGTTATTATTTAGTACTGGCTGTTAGGCTAGAATGTTGCATTTAAACAACATTGTTTCGTCGTAATTCAGATACCGAACGGAAATGCTAAGGTTTATAACAGCTAAGATTACTAAAGCTGCTCAATTTTTTACATAGGAAGAAGGTGGCAGGCGAGTAACCCATCCATCCGTCAGGTTGGAAGTTAAACTTTTGCTCGTGGACACCAGAACTACGCAACATAACAACATCAAATAAAAAATATGAATGATCACTTTTAGATGTCCGGGAACTAGGATTTAGGAAAACGGGGGACATCCCTCAAAAAAATATTGGGAAATTTGAGGGATACTGAGTGTTGTACACTTACACATCGTCATCGGCTGTGATATAAAACGCGGAGCACTGTGACGAGGCGTGCTGTCTGACACAGACGCGGAGTCGCGGCCGACTTGCGCGTAGTTTCTGCAATAGCCAGAGCAGCATGCTGTCTGGGAGACCTGAGAAGTGATACGTAACTTTTGAGCTGGAACATAATGAACTGACGTGACGTTACTTACATTACGTAGAGTGATTAGAACGTATCCGATAGAAAGTATACAAACAGATTTTGCGCGTCACGTAAGCCACTTTGCCTTACTAAACGGCATCTTTATGGATATAAAATACATGGGAACTTCGTTTATGATAATAAATAATGTAACTACTAAGATTTTTTCTGGCCAATATATAAAATTATAGCCTCAGTTTTTTCTACTGCAGTATTGTTATATAGGTGAAGTTAATCATATCATCTTTAAGCGACCTATTTATAATGTTTTTTGAAACATAAATTTCTAACCGAATTTGTATCTGAATACAGCAAAATATTCCGGTTGTTTGCACTAAAACCCCGACGTGCATTGAAAAACCCTTTCGTTATTTATTCAATTGCTCCGACGTACGAAAGTTAGACAGATACATTTTGTAAAAAGTGGATACTTGCACGCAATTATTTAGTAAAAAATGACAAAATATGTTGGGGAATGGCGTTTTCATTACTTTTATGCGTACATAAAGTAACGCGCGTCGCGATCCCTCGAAAGCAATAAACGACAGATAACGAGCCTTTACGTAAGTATTAATTATGAAGAAGCCGATAAAGGCAATACCATTACAATTGATGAAGTAATTTAAGTTATTCAGTTCGTGGCGTAGTCAGTGGATGGCCTAAACGAGAACATACTTAGACAAGAATCGAAGCAAACTGCACTAGAATTTGTCGTCTGTTAGGACTTTTATTACGAGTATTATGATAATCACGCTGGATAGGCGTGTCGTTGATCGTAGTGCTACATCTCTCGCACCAGCAGCATAGCTCTTGCAGCATAGTGTCTCTCGCAGCATCGCTATGCTGCTGACCGTCACCGATCTCTAGTATTTGAGATCTAGCGAATCGAATAATTATACCGCCATTTGTTTCGCCGGGAAACGTAGCGTGGGACGCCCTTCTACCCAGGTAGACTGACGACTTGAAGAAAGTCGTCGGTAGTGGCTGGAAGAGCAGAAAGAAGACTGTGTGTGGTGGATGTCCGTAGTAGAGGCCTATATCCGGCAGTGGGGACACACAGGCTGATGGTATAGTATAATATGGTAGGACTTTTTACTAATATGTCACCTTATTATGAGTCAATATTTTCGAATATCTGGCGTCTCATAAATTTTAACTACCTACCGTAAGGCTCAAGTATCATAAGGATCCAAGTCGGCCCACCAATTAGTGGAATTCATCTTAATGCTAATTCACATTAATGCTAATTTTACAGAGGCCGATCTCTTTGAAATAGTATCAACTTTTTTTTTATAGTATGGATGAGGGGCGGGCCACATGATGGTACGTGGTCACCGCCGCCCATGGACACCTGCAATACCAGGAGGCTTGCGGAGCGCTGCCAACCTTGGCAGAATCCTTCTTTACAGCTCTTTTGAAGAGCCCCATAAGTCCCTATATCGTAGCGTAACGGAAATACCTCAGCTGGCAGTTCATTCAACAATTTTCGGGTTCGGGGTACAAAGTGTCGACGAATTACTTACATTTCAATAAACTCTTTTTTCTAGAATACTTAAGAGTACCTACTTGCTTCAACAAGTTATGATTACATTTTATTGATTTATTTTGTAGGCATAATTTAAACAAAACCAAAGGTACGTGTAGGTACTTATCTTATACATGACTGAGTTGTAAATAACTAACAGTAGAAGGGCTCGGAACCCCCCAGTGGTTCACTAGGGGAGGCCTAGTTGCAGTGGGACGTTATAGGCTGATATTGAATCAAGAAAGCATAAGTAGGCATTATATTTGTCAGAATAGACTAACAGTAAAATAATGAATAGGTATCGACTTCTTTTATAAATAACTAATACCTACCTATATGATGTAATATATATCCAATTAAACTAGAATTCAACTAGCTCTGATTAATTCACTCATAATTGCCAAATTATGAAAAAGTTTATGAAATTATGAAAATAATTAAAAAGTTTATGAAATTCTCAGTTGTACACAACGAGATGAAAGGAAAAGACCGGTTACTAAAACATCATAATCATGGTAATTTTCAGCTTGATTTCACTCACTATGAAAAGCCTTTTTTCGCTGGTGCCACGTTTCTCGGTCCTGTATTGTTCTTAGCAATAACCCTCGCACAATTGTCTGAAATGTCAACGATTCTTAATGTCATGGTAATATTTTCCCAATTTTTAGTTACTCCCAATTATAGGTGCGGTGTGGGCCCCGTCTTTATTCATTTATTAAAACCAGTGGTACATCCACTTATAAATCATTAACAAAAAATCGTACAGATTCGTTCCACGTGGTGAACCTATTAAATAAAGACACAGAGTAGGTACTCACATTATTTAAAAATCTTTGAAGCCCACAGCCGTAATAATAAACAAAGAAGTATGATTGAAAATGAAAGTTAATGAAGTTGAAAGTTACAATAGTGGCGACACGCCACGTTTTCAACACCGGCAAGGAGTCGCCAAAGATGACAATGTTATTGCTATCACAAACAGCAATATCATTATAACTGCATATTATGCGACAGAAAGTCGAATACCGTCTTAGTTTGGTTCTACAAAGAGGTACATCAGTGTTTCCTGCTCGCTGCTTTACGACTACCGCGCGTAACGCAGATATTAACTTTTTCAAGGAGTTCAGCTGATGACAGTTCCCCATCAAGTATTTTCATAAGCGTGATGACGTCGCATAAAGATCTACCACTTATTAAAGTGCACGCCTTAAAATGCTTAGGGCGATCAGAGTATTCGCTTCGGCAAGAACAGGTGCGATCGTTGTATGCCAAGAACATAGTAAAGCGGCGCTGAATTCGCTCAATCCTATCGAAATGAATTTGATACGGCTCCAGACAGGACTTGCGTACTCCAAGTGACTGCGGACCAAGGCATTTATACAATGTTTTCATTGCCTCCAAATTCTTGAAGTCGTGGCAAGTGCGTTTGATAAAACCCACCATCTTGTTTGCTTTGCCAATAATGTTATCAATAAGGGCTTCAGAATAGTACCACCCCATCTCTTCCCGAGGGTGTCGTAAAAGGCGACTAAGGCATAACAAAGTCGCGACCACAAATCCTAAGGAGCTGCCTACACTACCTCTAAGAGTCGACTCGCCAACCCGCTTGGCTAGCGTGCCCTTTTAAGGCCATATACCGCTCATGCACAACACAGTGTGCATGAGGAGGCCTGTGTTCAGCAATGAACGATAAAAGCGCTGGCTATAGCTTATTTGCTCTCAACATTTTCCCACAAATATATCAAATCATGAACTAAAGCGTCAAAAAACTGTTCCATTTGTCCTATTTCTCATTGTAGTTACGTAAATGTATTCATTGCTGTTTGGATCCGTGGATTTTCCATTCACGTTGAAGAGGGCAATATCCGAGAATGGGGTCAACAAACTTTGGCACACGAAACGGAGTGATTGGGGATGATTTATAATGGCTGGATTTTCACCGCCAAAGAGTGGTGAATTGTACTTGTAAAGAATTACCTTTTTTCATCATTATATGGTAATCTATACATATAATAAAATTGTAACAGGCCGATGTCTGTACATTATAGATATTGAAAAAAAACTAATATGGGGGGGGTCTTTATTAGAGCAACAGAAGCCAAAAACGTCTGTCTGTCTGTATGTTTGTACACGCATCACACAAAAACTACTGCGTGGAATTGAATGCAGTTTTCACCGATGTAATGCTAGAGGTCTAACTTAATATATAGGCTCCATTTTACCGCAGGAAAATATCTTATTCCGATTGTTTTAAATTTAATAAACCAAAGCGAAGTGAGGGCGGGTCGCTAGTTTTAATATAAAATAGTAGGTAATTATTATAATACCATAATATGATGAAAAAAGGTAATTCTTTTAAAATTATCACTAACTCGGCGATGAGGGAAAACATCGTGAGGAAACCACCATCTGCACGCTCGAGAAATAAAATAAAATCTGGAGTAGGTGTGTATCCACAAATCCGCACTGGGCCCGCATGGTGGATTTATGGCCCATAAGCCCGTAATTTACTAGCCTCAGATTCACTAGTGATTCACTAGGGGAGGCCTGTGCCCTGCAGTGGGACGATATAGGCTGGTATCAGTATCGTCAGTTTGTGGTGTGATCAAAATCAATAACTAAACAAAATTTGTCATCGAGAATTTTGATATTAGAAAAAGTAGGTACCTAACTCTTTCTATAAAATTACGTACAATATTATTTTTTATTAGACATGTCAAATTGTTTCTTCCAAATATGTTCAATTGCCATCAATTCTGAATTAACGCTTCTATTAATGTCCATATTGTCTTTAATTGAAAAAAGTAATAATAATATTTATATGAAAAGAGAACTAATAACAATGGTAAATACATTGAGCTAGATACAATGTTATTAGTTCTCTTTTCATATAAATATTATTATTACTTTTTTCAGTGAAGAACTTTTTATACTTACAGTTTTTTATATCAACCGCAGTTCGAAATTCTCTCATACAATTTCACGCCATTTTCTTTCATTGTCTCGTTTCTCGTTGACGCATCAAATTCAAATTAAATTTATTTGCTTAAAACAGCTAACTACAGATGACATTCAAATTATTGCACAGCTGTTTATTATTGCAAATTTACAATTTACAAATTATTATTGCACGGCACTCGCGGCCGTACAAATTTTAAGTAAAAAGAACAAGAAAGAAAGCACGTGAAATGCGATAAAAAAGTGAATACAACATGTTTATTTTTTTCGTTTCGACTAAATGGCTTTCGGAATTCGAATTTCAAATAAATAATGTTTTAAAATGGGGTACATCTCAAATGAGAAATTTGAGAATCTCAAAATTTACCTAGTCACCCCATGTATGTGTCTCTCGACCCACAACTCAGGGAATTCTAGTGTGAAACATTGAGTGTAACATTAAAATAAAATATAAATCGGCTCATATTGATTGCAAAATATTGAAAATGTTTTATAGTTCGGGTCAATATGGCAATAGCGAGCATTCACACCTCCGTACTAATGTATTTGTACGGACGCTGTTAATACTATTAACACTATTAATACGCTGACGATAGCTATTTTCACTCATTACGGCGAACATTGGCATGGTAAATGGCACAGAGTATAGTGTTATAAATTCTACCTAGGTTTTCCTTTCAAAAACCTGTTAAAAAGATTTTTAAAAATCAGTTTTTACCTTTCGGGAATATCAGCACGACATCTGTGTGCTGTGTTGGAGTGGAGTGTAGAAGGAGACGTCTTGGGTGCATCAGGTGGGCACCGAGCTGCCCAGCCATAGGTAGGCGCCTGCGAAGCTCTCGCCCAGCTAATACACATAAGTAGAAAATTTAAATAAATCTATACATACAATAAAATCATAACAAAGTTGTGTCTGTACATTTAATATATTTTTAAAAAGTAACTGTAGTGTACCAATTTAAGGTATGACTGATATGATATATAGCCAAAACAAAAATTTTTGTCTGTGTCAGTCTGATCATCACAATTTTTGTATAATATGTTCTCTTCACACAAAAACCGCTGGACGGATTTTAATGAAACTGGATAGTTTTAGCTTAGTTATACACTGGGTTCATATTTAGAGTACCTACTTTTTATCCAGACAAATTATGAAGTTTGAGAATCACAAGTTCATGTGAATGGCATAGCTGGCATTACAGGTACACAATAAAATTAGGGGGTGTCTATGGTTGACACTCATTCATTAGGTCTAATGTTGAATGGCAGGGTTTGTGGTAGCTGTGTTGTTATCTCTTAGTCGCCGTTAACAATACATATGGGAAGTGATGGGATAGTTAGTGCTATTCTAAAGCGCCTATTCAACGCCACACTGACTTTTTAATGTTTCTTATTCACTTCAAATTTCAGTTCATGAACTAATAATTCATTTAATGCTAACTAGAAACTGCTATAGTGAATTGCAGTAGTGATAATTTTTTCTGAATCCTAATATCAATATATTTTTGTGTAGTCTAACCACTAACCGTCAACTTAATATAATTTGAACACCTGTGTTGTCGCTATTTATACATTTGCAAGGTCTCATCAGATGGAATGCTCCTTAGTAAGGAGGAATAATTAAATGAACAGCAGAAAATACTGAATGGGCAGCAAATCAATGGTGGCAAATTTAAAGGTGGGTTAGGTTCTCTGGTGACAATAAACAGGAGTCCCATGAAAAGGGACTCATTCACTTTGTGATGATATACTTAGTAATTTAAATTTATTTAATTCAGTTATTCAAAAATACTTTGTTTTGTTGATTGGGAGTTGCTGCTCGTGTAATATTTTTTTGCTGCTAGTTTAAATGCATTGATGACATCAGTAACACAGGGTTCCTAAAATCGGAGATTTATAATAAAAATCAAAATATCAGATATTTAATGTGTATATCCAATATACATCATGTATATAAAAAAGATACGAATTTTATTCTGTCAGTGGTTTTAATGTGTCAAAATTGTTAAATGAAACATTGAGTTTGATAAATAGGCATTATAAAACATAAAATTATAATTATATTATATTAACATCCTATTTATTATAAAACAAAACAAAAAATAAGAGTAAAATTAGAGTAACAAGAAAATAGTCTGAGATTAATAATCAGTACTTAATTAACTATCTTAATTAATATCAATTTATATGTATTGTGATATATATCAGACAACCCTGCTACCACAGTAGTGCCATTATAACCACTCGTGAATAACAATGAAGGTGATAGATAATGACTTTTAATTTGTTTTTTAAATATAGGTTTGTTTTCTTCTTGTTTGTTGTTGAAAATCATAAAACAACAATTTTGACTAAAGCAGACTACCCTACTTTGTAATTACTAGGAAATAATTCACATAGTAGGTCAAAATTTTCTATAGGGCGGTAGTTGGAAAGTAACAAACATTGGAGTTGCAGTTTAAAATTTTTAATCGTGTAACAAAATGCAAGGGATATCTTATTTAAAAGAGTTACAAAATAAATAAAATCCTATAGTAGGTACTTATTAAGAGCAAAAACACTAACCACTGTCTAGTTTATCTTTCGCGAATTCAGCGAAAGATTTATGTTCCTGAGGCGTCGAATGAGAACTGCTCTCATAGTCCTCTTTCTCGGTGTTTCCCAAACCACTGTCTTCGCCGTCCATGATGAAAACTTACAAACAAACTAAGAAAATAATAGGCGATGCTGCGCGCACAAAAGATTAGTCAGTCCTTCAATTTCTTACATCATCGATTACAATATCAAACGCAATAGAGTAAAACGATTACCCTACAAAGATACATGAAAACTGAACGAATAAATAAAGTTTTCTGACATTACGTTTATTCGATTCAACACGAAATCAACGTTCTATTTACTTGACAAATAATTAAACTTTGTTTTGCGAGAAATTCCGCGAGATGGGCTGTCACAATTCAAAATTGATTTTTGGGCGCCATTGTTCCCGTATTTGGTGTTACAAAATAAATTGAATTGGATCCCCGTTTCTTATGTAAATTTGTTATTTTTGTCATATTACAAAACTACCGTGTTTTAACAATGTTCATGATTTAGTAACTAAAAAAGTAATGTTCTTAGTAATACAGTACAGTGCATAATACATTTTATCAATTTTAATACTATTGCTAGGCAAATGAAATGTTAAGATGTTCATGCTTTACACGTAAATTTACGAATTTTGAGTCAAATCAGGACAATAATTAGTCCATCTGAAAACAAAACGAAGAGCAAATCGATACAGACACGTGTAAGCAAATATAACTAAAAAGCATTTTTTTTTAAATGTAAGAAGAATAAGAATATATAGATTTCCTTAGCGGTAAAGGAACAACAAAGATTCATATTTTAGTTCTTACTTCATTGTCAAAATAACTCGCACTGAACTCAAATCGTAGTATCATAGTATATCTGAACTCAAATGTTTTATTATTTGGGTAATTGCTTTAATTTTATTGCAATACCCAATATTACATGTCAAAATTAGAAGTACGTTCAGTGTAGATTGTTTTCAATAAAATTGATTAAATAGGTACAATTACTATTCAATATGATTTTAAAACTGAAGATTATATATTTCTATGTATTTTCTCTATTGCTTTCATGATTTTTTAAGGAGTCCAACTCTGTCCTCAGCAAATATTTTTTTTTATAGAGAAGTTGGCGGACGAGCAAACGGTCCCACGTGATGGTAAGTGTTACCGCTGCCCATGAACACCTGCAACACCGAGGGGCATGCGGGTGGGTGGCGCACCCGCATGCCCTTGCAAAATCCTATTCACAACTTTCTTGAAGAACTATCTTATAGCAATGGGAAGACCTCTTGAGGGAGTTCGTTCTATAACATATGGGTTCGCGGTATAAAATTATTTTTGGACCGCACAGTACGCGACACCTCCGTATCGAAGAAATGCGAATGAACCACACTTCTGTGATGAGTGGTGCGGTTGTAGAAACCAGATATAGGAATTATATTGAACAATTCTTCAGAGCATTCCCCATTATACAGGAGGTAGAATACACAGAGAGACGCAACGTTTCTCCGAATGCTGAGGGGTTTTATATCGCCCGTGAGAGTGGGATCGTCGACAATACGAACAGCACGTCGTTGAATGGAGTCAAATGGGTCCAATTGATATGAAGTCCACTAGGTTTAGAGAGCGCCAAATGGAGACTAAATCTAAAGCGCAGTGCCGGCTTTACCTATGTTGCAGGGTGTGCGGCGCACTCGGGCGTAGGGTGTTAGGGGGCGCCGAGCGTCGTTCGCGACGCCTCAAAAGAGCCTACTAGAGGGCGCCAGGGTATTGATTGCACCCGGGCGCTACATGGGCTAGAGCCGGCGCTGCTAAAGCGTCTTCGATTTCAGACATAAACCTGACGAGACTCTCTTCCACTTCTACCCAAGGGATGTTGGCGCGGCCCCTATACAAGGCGTCTCCGGTACTGTCATCTGCATAGCAACGTATAGCATGTCACCAATTTGCAACAGGTCGTTGATATGCAGAAAGAACAGAGTTGGGGACAGCACGGAGCCTTGCGGGACGCCAGCATTAATAGAGATAGTCTTGGAGCAGCTACCATCGATAACGACTCCGATGCTCCGTCCAGTCAGGAAACTGGCAACCCATTCGCACAATCCCTCGGATATCGCGAAAGATGGTAGCTTGGAAAGCAGTGAATTATGCCATACCCGGTCAAAAGCTTTCTCAAGGGCCATAGCCAGAGCCTCGCCTCTACTCTCAATGGCGTCAGTCTAGCGGTGTGTTAAATACTCTAAAAGATCACCAGCTCAGCGATTATGGCGAAATTCATATTGACGGTCGCTAGTCAGCTGGTGATCCTCTAGGTACCTAAGAAACTCTATCACCTTGGAGAGGAGACATGTGATCGCAATTGGCCTATAGTTGGCTGGGTCGGTGCGGTCACCCTTTTTAGGCAAAGGGTGAACATAAGCTACTTTCCATGCTGACAGGAAGCTTTTTTTGGCATATGAGAGCCTAAAGAGTCGTGTAAGCACCGGGGATAGCTCTCCCGAGTTATCTCCGCACCACTCCCACTCGGACTGCAGAAATACTATCTGGTCCATTCCACTGTCGGATATCAAGAGATGCTAGAGCTCGCCAGACTTCACGCTGGGTGAAACAGATTCGCGGAATGGAGCTTGTGCACCGCGTTATAGACGGTGGTGAGGCACCTCTATCGTCCAGAGTCGAATTTGAGGCAAAGTGATATCCCAGGAGATCGGCTTTCTCCTTCACGTCATGGGCCAGTAAACCATCGGGTTTCCGCAGTGGTGAGAGTGACGACTAACAAAGTTACCTTCAGCAGCCCTGGCAAGTGACCAAACAGCTCGGCTTCCAGAAAGTTAGCACGCTAGTCGATCGCCAGTTCTGCGGATGTGCTTATTCCTTGCTCTGACAGTGACCCTCTTACTGCACCTCGAGGCAACGTTAAATTTCTTCCTCAAGTTGGTGGTATTCGGATCTATCTATACACACTAGTACTTTGGCCAATGCCCTTTAGGCAGCCCGTTTATTATAGCGGGCCTCTCCGCAGGACTGATTAAACCAAGGTTCAACTTTACTGAGCGACTCTTACTTCGACGGGACTGGACAATGACGTGATAAAAGAAATTCTATTTATTATTTGCTGTGTGTGGACCAATAACTATGCCAGGGTCCAAATAAATTACATTAAAAAAAATTACGTCAATAACGTCATTTGATTTCTGAAGATCAATCAACACGATTCGTTTTCAGTGTGACCGTTTTTAGTATATTCAGTACCAAATTGGTATAATTTGGGCTAACTAATTTAGTTTTTTTTTTGGTATCCTTTCATATTCTGGTATTTTTTGGTACATTTTTAAACTTTCAACATTTTTAAACACATTATTGATATATTTTTGGGTTGGGCGGGCAACACTAATTTCCATTCGTTCGTATTTCGTTCACATAATTTTGTCTTTGTCTGATGTTTACCGCAACTGTATCATTTTGTCTCTTTCGAACGGTTAATGCTAACAAAACCGCGAATCGTGCTTTAGCTACATATCTACGTTACATGCTCTACATCGCGGGGAATTACTGAAACTTAAAAAATGATTCCTAGCAATAAGTATAAAAGGGACCACGGATTTTTTTGTTCTTTATTTATGTCTCTCTGTGTTATCGTGCGTGTGTAGTGAAGATAATGAAGCGCAAATACGATCAGAAATATAGATCTGAGTGGGAACAAAATCCTGAATTTTCGTCATGGTTGACAAAAGATAAAAATAGTGAGAACGCCTTGTGTAAAACTTGTGGAGCAACATTTTTGAGCAGAATCGCAACAATTAAAAGTCATGCAGATTCTGAAAAACATCAGTAGAAACTTATACATTATAGTGGACAATCCAAGGTAAGAAAGCTATGCCCCCATTAACATATTTATAAGATTATTGTGTCCCTTATTTTTTTTTGGCACATAAATTAATTGTCCTACTTGTACAGGATGTCCGATGGATCTTGGCCAGTGTACATGTACAGTTGTACACACATGTATAATCGATTCTCAAGCGATTTCAGAAAGCTGAATTTTGAAATTTTCATAAATGAAAGTGTTGCGGACAGCCTATGAACCATGTGTTGTGCAGTGCAGTGTTGTGTAGTATGTAAGGTGTTTAGAATAAGCATAGTATGTAAGGTGTCTAGGATAAGCATATTATGTAAAGTGTTTAGGATAAGCTATAGCATGTAATATGTTTAGGATAAGTACATCATGTAATATAATTGTATAGTAACGTAAGATGTACAAATAAAGTCGATACAAGTTGCTCAATAAAGAGAATGCGAGGGAGACATTGTAACCGAGGCCTAAGTAAAGAGAGGAGAGACTACGAATAACACGCTACACTAACACGAGAGCCCTACACGACCTAAAACCTATACATTTAGATATATTTAGCAAATACGTAGATTCAATAGAGAAATAAAGAACAAAGAAAGCGTCCATGCGGCCGCGTCCCACGTGGGGGCAGCGACGTAGATTACAACATCTGGCACATGGCGTTTTCTCGGAATTGGGTCGGGTAGGGACTAACGCGCAAGAACGAGACGTCTGCACCGGCGCTTCCCACGTGGGGGAGCAAGACAGACGCAAGTACCGTTACGGCCATTTCAGGTATAAGTTTGCCGTAACAATAGAGGCAGCGCAGGGTGGCGTGTTATTGGTCAAAAGGTCGAAACCCTCGGTCGCAAACATCCCTAGTTGAGCAGCTTGTATCGAGAATAAGAATAGGGCCATTTGGGTCAAAATACACAGTCGTCATTCAGCAGTCCTACGAGTTTCACTACTTCTACCTCAAGCTACCTCAAGAAAACCCTGCCTACTCGGCACCTCAAGAGAACCGACCTGCCTCCTCGAACATTCATTCAGTTGGGCCCTCAGTTGCCCCGTCAATCGTCACCCGCCGCGTCCGCGTAACGTGCACCAGCGCGTCTTCCGCTCGTATACGACCGGTCGGCCCGCCGAGCCATTACTATTAGTGAGCCGGTCGTCAACAGAAAGTGTAGGTATAAATGATACATGCCGAACTGGTTCTGTGGGATGGAAAGATAGTTTTGCAGGGTTCAAACATGTAATATTTTTATCAAGAATATTAATTTTCAACTGAATGAGACACTAGTTTCCCAAGATAAGAAATAGGTAGTTATTTTACTTATTTTTTACGATAGGAAAATTAATCAAATACTGTTTATTTTCAGATCGATAAATTATTTCAAAGGAAACGACCCATATCTGAAGAAGTAAGAAAAGCAGAGCTTATATTTTGTGCAGCGTTGGCAGAACATAACATACCATTTCGGGCCACATCTCAGCGATTTATTCAGCAAAATGTTTTATGATTCGGAAATTGCAAAGGGTTTTTCCTGCAAACGCACTAAATCTGCTCAGTTAGTTTACGACGTAATGGCGCCATCATTTGAAAAGCAGTTATTAACCGATATAAAAAATACGTCAAGTTTATCAGGTAATGCTGCTACTTTTTCATTAATTATAGATGAAAGCACAGACATTACAACAGAAAAATTACTTGCCATTGCAATAAAGTTTTATAGCGTTCAGGATAATACAGTAAAAACCAAATTTTTATGTTCTGTGAATCTATCAAGTGAAACTGCTGAAAATATTTTTAACTCACTGTGTAAAAGTTTGCGAGAATTAAATTTAAACATTGAAAATATTTTAGGATTTGCAGCTGATACAACAAATGTAATGTTTGGCAGAAATAATAGTGTGGTTGCAAAGATTAAGTCGGTCAATTCTAATTGTATTTTTGTAAAATGTGCATGTCATTCATCAGCATTAGCTGTAAGTTATGCCTGTAAAAAGTTGCCTAAAGCATTGGATCAAATTGTGAAAGAAGTCTATAATTATTTTGGCCATAGTAGCAAACGCAAAAGAGAATTTGCAGAATTTCAGACCTTTGTAGAATCAGAGCATACAATATTTTACGTTACTACGACATACTTTGGCTCTCCCTACACGGTTGTGTAAATCGCATAGTAGAACAGTGGAATGCACTTCAGCTGTATTTTCAGCAAGAACATCTCGTAGAACATAACCCTAGCCATTCGGCGATTTTTTTACATGAATGTTTCGAAAATAAACAAATAAAGCTCTACTTTTTGTTTTTAGATTATATTTTGCATATAGTCAACAAGTTTAACATAATTTTTCAAGGTAATGCATGTGTTGTTCATACTTTTTATCGGGATTTGACTGACATGTTTAAAACAATATTAAGTTGCTACATGAAAAGCAGCTACATTCGTGCCACTGCTATTGAGGACATAGATCCTAATAGTAATATAAATTTTGTAGAATTACATGAGATATACTTAGGTATAAAAGTATCTAATGAAATAGCGCTGTTAAGAAATCAACCAAGTAACAGTAGTATCGTAATTAGAGACTTTTTAAAAAGGTGTCAAAGCTTTTTGATAGAGTTATGTACTCAACTTAAATGTCGATTTCCCATTAATGAAAAAATATTTTCCGAGTTACGTTTCATAGACCCACAAGTAACGGCTTATGAAAATTTTACATCTCTTATCAGCGTTATGAACAGGTTTCCGAACATTACTACAAATGATACAGTAAGACAATTAATTGACGAGGAATATCGTCAAATTAAGTATGATTCAGAGGTACAAAACCTGATGTGTGGTTCTAGTAGTAGTGCTAGTGCTGTAAATGTTGAACAGTTTTGGAGCAAATTAAGTTGTATTGTTAACAGTAAAAATGTTCCTAAATACAAAAATTTGACTAATTTTGTAAAATGTCTAATGTGCATACGCATTTCAAACGCTGAATGCGAAAGAATTTTTTCAAAAGTTAATCATATAAAAACTAAATACAGAAACAGGTTTCTAGCTAAACATATTGCGTGCCTGTTGCATGTTAAGCAAGGTCTAAGTGAAGGGAGTGTAGGTTGTGTCTCATTTGACCCATCGAAAGATATGGTAATAAATGATCCGTCGAATACTGACTATTTGTAATAAAACTTATTGTAAATATTTATTATTATTTTAATATGTCTGTATAATGAAGGTGTGTCATTGGTAAAATTAAAAAAAGTAACTGATAATAAGTGTTTTAATTCAATTTTTCCTCTTCTACTTTTTATTTTTAGTTTAGTATATTTTTAGTATAATTCAGCATGTGTTTTGGTATTATTTAGTACTGGCACTTTGTAGTTTTAGTAGATCACCATTTTTTAAAACGGTCACACTGTTAGTTTTGCGCTTATTACTTCGTTACGAGACTGTGACCACTGATGTATGGTTAAAAATCATTAAATCTACCCAAATTTTAAGTGGTATTTTATCAAATACGTTCCAATCGTCGTAATAGAAGACGAATTTCCGTGATACTACAACATATCCACCAAGGTATTTGATATGACCTTTTCTTTGTACTAAAATAATCGTCGCAATTTCACTTATTTCGCTATTGGGTCTTCTATACAGCATGAAAGTATTTTAATTTAATTTTGTTATAGCGCTAAGTTTAGTAAGTATCATATTTGTCGTTACAAAAGCAGTTTGTCGCTATGTTTTTAAAATTCAACCCACTCTCAACCTATAGTAACAGCTGTTATGTCGTCACACCTTCTTGCTAAACAGCTGATGTCGTCAACTTTTTCATATATTCTTATACATCTCACTTTTTGTATATAAGAAATAATATTTATAAGTTCAATAATATATAGAACAGTTATAAAAAAATGACACCCACCTTAGGTATATATTGCATCATATAGACGTATTAACGAAAATTACAATAGCTACTATAAAATTGTTATTTTTATTAGGGTTTCTTTAGTAGATGATTTGGCCTAACGGTAGGCCTGCAACCCAACTGTAGGTAATACATGAAACATTTTTTTTTTCTAATAATGCCTTTCTAATCTTTAGTTCTAGGTAGAATTATGTATAAAATCCAGAACTCGAAATGAGCTCCAAATACCAGTCACTTTACGCTCTGAAATAAGTTGCCTTGCAATTTTATATTATGAACACACTACAAATGAATATTGTATAGAACCATTTTACTTAAACAGTGGATTCCAAAACTTTTCACGATTTATTTATTTTTCATTGCACAGTGACAAAAGGCAGACTTAATGTTTAGAAACAACTATTAACCATAGATAAAAGTCACTCAGTTATTTGACTTTCATGATGTGAAGTAAAACAAAACAGTTTAACACTGTAAATTGACTTGCTTGGAACTTGACGTTTTTTTAAAAGTTCATATAATACCTTGATGGTAACCACTTAACATCAGGTTGGCCATCTGCCTGTCTGCCACTTTGAATATAAACATAAATACCAATATTAAATATTACATACATTTCAGACTAATTTAGTATCCCACTAATATTATAAATGCAAAAGTTTGAATGTTACTCAACCTCATTGAAATGGCTGAACCGATTTTATAGAAACATGGCAAACAGGTAGATTGTAATCCAGATTAACACATAGGCTACTCTTCATTTTGACAATGCAAACAACAACAAAGTTATTGACAAAAGCTTTAATGATTGGCCGTTAACTTAGAACATCCTACAATAATTCAAATAGCTCTCTGTATTTTTAATACTCATATATTCTTAGTGTTTTGTTCAAACAAACATTATCATTTTTGTCAATCACTTATGTATGACAATGACACAAGTTGCTGAGTGATAGGTATAGTGATAGGTAAGAGGAAGGTAGCAGACCAATCATACTGCAGACCTACCTATCTACAAGCTATATAATAAAATAATAATATGGTTGTTGTCTAAGTGTGAGTGTAACATGACTAATTATCCAATAAGAAATTATCAATAATCCATGGCTGGATACTGTATAGAAAATGATATATCATTTTCCATTTTGAGCTATGTTGCTATAACCTATTTTTTTTAATGTGTCACCACGAGGCTAGTTTTTGCCAAGTTATCTGGTGATGCCATTCTCTGGTGAAAAAGAAAATTGGTTCTCAAATCTGATCTTAGAATTACAGAAGCCCTTGCAGTGAAAAAATACAACCTTGCAAATATCTAATCAATATACCAAGCAGATATGTAAAGCCCCTTAGCATAACACATTGAAAATATATTGGCAGATGTTTGCTAGATTTTACCAACTATGATACTGATATCAGAACATTTCATTTTTGTTTCTTTGGCAATAGCACAATTAGCATATTGTTCTAGTATCTGTTTTCTTCCTAATTACCTATTTTAAAGTTAGAATTCAGAATCCATCATGTCAATGTCCAGTCCCATCGAAGTACCTAAGTTAGGAGTCACTCAGAAATGTGATAGTGGGTTTACTGAACACAGAAGAGTTTGACTCCTTGGAAGCACATGGAAAACACTGTCTTATGCTTTTATTTGATTATTGCAACAAAAAACATTTTGAAGTTAAATATACTATCACTATTATCCACAAAATTCCCAATACACAATTTTGTAATGATCAAATAAAACTCAACTGTTCTGATGATATGTGTACACATATAAGAGTATGTAGTCTGTTTTCTAAATTTGTTATCTATTGAGAAGGATTGCTTTAGGAGATGGATTAAAATATCTAGCAGAGCCAGTTGCACCAGTGTTCAGTGCTTTCCCCAGTTTTCTCTACTGATCAGACTAGAACATATATGGGCAACAACCAGCCCGCGGGCCGGATCCGGCCCGCAGTAAGATATGATCCGGCCCGCGAGACATTTTGAAAAAACCCAATTAAAAAAATATTACATTAGGTACTTATACTCACGGGAGTGACAGTGAGGCAGAAAACATCAAATCCTTTGATGTTTGCCGCCTCACTCTTTGATAATCGCCGCCACTCGGCTTGCTCGATCAAATTCTTTGAGGTTTGCCGCCTCACGGGCGACACATCAAAAGATTTATTGCTTCTCAATTATTCTAAACTAGTTTATTCCAGATTATTCCTTCATTTTGCCTATATAAGCGGGTGGATGGCCCGAACGTTAGTTCAGTTCTATTTGAGCTACCGAGGTGATAACTTGGACAAGCGATATCCTAGCGAACTGCTCGAGCCGTCAACTTGCTTTGTGACTTTGTGTGCATCTTGAGTGGTTACTAACTATAGTTTGTTATTAAGTTTATTGAACGAAAAGTAAACAAAAATGATGTCTGGTGGGAAGAAACGAAAAGTAGATACAGAGGGTCGCCAGTTTCAAGAAAAATGGACTGAAGAATTCTTTTTTATCTTGCACAATGGTAAGCCTATTTGTTTGCTGTGTAATGAATCCATTTCAGTAATGAAAGAATTCAATATAAAGAGGCATTACTCAACTAAGCATGCTACGCTGCACTCACTGACAGGACAATTAAGAACAGACAAAATCCAGAAGCTTACCGCAAATTTGGAAAAACAGCAACAAATGTTTCATAAACAAAGAACACAACTTGATAATGTTGTGAAAGCTAGTTTTATAGTTAGCTCAAAATTGGCAAAGGCATTAAAACCATTTGCCGAAGGAGAATTTATCAAGGAGTGTATGTTAGAAGTTTGCGGTATTTTGTGTCCTGAAAAGAAAAATGAATTTGAAAAAATTAGTTTGTCAAGACGAACTGTTGTTCGACGTATAGAAATGATGGCTAATGATATAAAAACAACATTGACTGACCGTATGGCTGGTTTTGAATCATTTTCCATAGCATTAGACGAGAGCACCGATTTGTCTGACACAGCTCAACTGGCTATATTTATTCGAGGTGTTGATAAGGAGTTCACTGTTACTGAGGAATTGCTTGCTTTACAGCCGCTAAAAGGAACCACTACAGGAGAGGATATTTTTATTGAAGTTCAAAAGGTATTCACAAGTTTTGGCTTGCCATGGTCAAAATTAATTGGAGTATGCACTGATGGTGCACCTTCTATGGTCGGCTTACGTAAAGGTTTCATCGGAATTTTGAATGAAAAAGCAACAGAATTAAATGTGCAAAAAGATGATTTGATAGTCCTTCATTGCATTATCCACCAACAGAACTTGTGTTCTAAGTCCATTCGACTCCAGAATGTTATGAATGTGGTAGTAAAAACCATCAACTTTATTCGATCCCGAGGGCTTAACCATCGTCAGTTCAAGGCGTTTTTGGATGAAATATCAGCTGAATATAACGACGTAACATATTATTGTGAAGTCAGATGGCTGAGCAAAAGAAAAATGTTGAAACGGTTTTACGAGCTTAGAAATGAGATAGCAGACTTTATGAAAATAAAAGATAAACCACTATCTGAATTAAGTGACCCAAAATGGATATGTGACTTAGCATTTCTGGTCGATCTTACAGGCTATTTGAATGATTTAAATTTGAAACTTCAAAAACAAGGACAGTTAGTAAATGATTTGTACAGCCATTTGAAAGCGTTTCAGATCAAACTACGCTTGTGGGAGTCACAGATGCTGTCTGGTAACAGTTACCATTTCAACACGCTCTCTGCGTATGAAAATATTGCTTATGCTCAATATGCTGAAGAACTCAAGTTACTGTCGGAACAATTTTCGAACAGATTTAGCGACTTCAAAAACATGGAAGACTGTTTCAGTTTATTTGCTACTCCTACAAAATATAATGTACAAAATGCTCCAATACACTTACAAATGGAGTTGATCGAGATTCAAGAAAACTCACTCCTAAAATCCAAATTTGAAGACGTAGAGTTGTGCGATTTCTACAAAAAATACCTAGAAAAAGACAATTTTCCGCAGCTTAGAAAATTCGCAAGAAGATAGATTTGTGCGTTAGGCAGTACTTATAAATGCGAACAGTTCTTTTCATTGATGAAAGTTAATAAATCAACACATCGTACAAGACTGACTGACGATAATTTGGAAAATTCTTTACGTCTTTGTATCAGTGGAATTAATCCAAATATCGATGGATTAGTTTCCCAAATTCAAGCTCAAGTGTCACATTGATTTCGGTGTATTTAACTTTCGTAGTTTGTAACAATTGCAAATTTAACGATTTAATTATAATGTACCATTTTTTTAAATTTCATTTTGTTATTTTAATAAATTGTACTATAATAACATTGTCGTATTATTTCATGTCTAATATCTATCGCAAAAAATATTATCACTACTTTAAAATGCACTAAGTACTTTTAAACGCGGCCCGCGAACGTATTTGCACGCTAAAGTTTGGCCCTCAACATGTCAAAGGTTGCCCATACCTGGACTAGAACATATATCTATTGATGATGATGACCATACAATCATGGCTTGATTTTTGTCAAAAGTTGCAAGCCATTATTGTCGTGCCAGCTTTAAAAGAACTTATGTGGAATTTTCTAAATAATAATACGTCTAGAAATTAAAACAAATGTAGTCCATTTACATGGTTAATAAAATATGAAAGTGTTCTTGATACGAATACCATCCTAACAATTTTTTCAGTATAAGGTTTTTCTAATTTTTCTCTAAAACACGTTTTATCCACATAGAGGTTTTTCATTTCCAAGGACAATATGTTATTATATCTGATGTCTTGTTTCCAGATGTCGATAGGATGGGACAGCTTGCCACTGCTTCCACTGAAATGTGTACTTGAGCACCTGAGCGTGAAGGATGCACTTGCAGCCACGTCCACCTGCCGCCACTGGCGCAGCGTCATCATGATTTACGAGGGACACAAGTCTGTTGGACAAAAATAATAATAAATGTTGTGAAAATTAGCACTGAAAGCTTGAGCGCTAGTGCGCTAAGTTAACCCTATTGCACCTTAATTTAACCTTAACCATTTTAAACTCTATCTACAAGTGTTTAAGACCAGCAAACGTTAAAATTTTTAATTATAATTCTCAGTAACCTTTAATGCTGGAGTCTTAAAGGTTTATTACTCAGTGTTCGAGCGTCACGCACTCAATACTCTTTTTTACAAAACTATAAATATTGCTTAATAAATAATGACTCATAATTCATCACTTAAGATGGACTATTTATTATATGTATAGCATGCTGGATATAGACCTCTGTCAAGGACTACCACCACATATGGTCTTCCACTCTTCTCACCTAACTACTATCAGAGGCAAGTGGACAAGTGGTCAGTCCACCTAGCCGGAGGCCATCATGGGCTACTTCTGCGATACGTGGTCTCTATCTGAGGATTTGTCTATACTCATCTGTCTTTTTTTACGTTGGACACGGGCTTCCTCATGCACATTGTCTTGTGTATGAAGCATATATGACTTAAAAACAATGCTGGCCAAGCGATTCAGCGAATTCCTCAGCGTTTGTGATAGCGGCTTTGTTATCCCTTAGTTGCCTTTTACGACACCCATGAGAAGAGATGTAGTGGTGCTATTCTAACCCTCACCACAAGTTTATCCCATATTAAAATAAAACTAAAATAAATTGCAGGAATATAACTGTAAAGGGTATTGTTATTTACATAATGAAGTAACATAGAAATCACTCTTATGAAATCGAACTAAGAAATTTAGGGAAATGATCTTATTTTATAGATAATAAATACTTTTTTTTTTCCTATTACTAGAGACACGTTAAAACTACGAACGAAACAACTCGAAAAAAACCTGCTCCTGACGCGATTATTTAGGAAGAACACGAGAAAACTCCACATCTACATCAGCGGCAGTCGGGAGGAATTGGAAAAGTTTATGAATTTTATACTACCACAGTGAGTAACACATTTTAATTAAAGCGTGAGGGAATAGTAATCAATATTATTCTGTATTTAAAATTTGATTATGACAAACACGATGACAAAGAAACTTTGTTCAATATCATCTTGTTTAATAAAATTTATGTAATAATAAACATATTTAACATGAAATTTCAATTCTTCTGCATTCCGTGACGTTCTTCTTTACTTTCGGCTTAGTAATAATTAATAAATTTCATACTGTACCATTGCAATATTACTGCATAAATTCAATGGTTCATGTATGTGACTCGAAAATAAATCCTATCAGACTATCACAACACTATCAGCTGTCTCTTCGACAAGAATATCAATTGCCGAAAAATTTAAAGAATTCTACTTTTATTTTGCAGATTTTTCGACGCAGTGAAATTGCAGGAAATATTTTTCATAGGACCAGGGTATCTGCAGCAGACCCGACACAGCACACAAGTCCAGTTAAAGAGGTAAGTTATTAATTTACGTGTTAAGCAGTGTGTCATCACTAACATTATTCAATAGAAAATAGCACAAGCTACATCCAAAATGATCAATCATCACAATAGATCTCTTTTTTCTATTCACCTTTTTAAAAATTTTCTACTATTATGTTTTAATTTACTTTCTGTAGCTTATATCTTGAACATTATATCGTTGAATATGTGTATGTTGTATGAAATATGTATGTGTTAGTTTAGTTAGCCTTTTCCTTTGTAACTGTAGTGTCCCATAACTGGATACAACTATGCATAACTAGTTCCAGCGCCAAATTTGATATTTTCGTGTCATTCAACTCAATTTCGACTCGATTCAACTCAACTCAACGCGTAAACTACAAGCCTTAAAAATATTTTTGTATCTTAGATCAGTGATACAGAATGGTATCCAACTGTATTCTCCATAAAAAAATCATTTCGCAAATTAATTAGTAGCGCATTTCATGGAGATTTTAAAACAATTCAAAAACGTAACATTAACGATTAGTTTCAGTTACACGTCAGAAACAAAAGAAATACAGTTTTACATTTTTTATTAATTTAGAACAATAAATTAATAAATAAAAAACTGATAAATAACAATTTATCAGAGAAAATGTATGAATTGAACTTATTTTTTAGTTTGAAGAAAAGAGGGGGGGGGGGAAGGATCATTAGAAAAGAGATCCATCACTCTTTCTGTCAGATATTAATAAAAATCCAAAAACAGATGTTCTGACTTGAATAAATATTCAAACGCCGAAAGTTAATTCAAACGACACTGTATGAGTACAAATACTGCTATTTATATCAGTGGATATGTGGTGTGGTGTAATTCAACTCGTAACATAAATTATCTTAGAGCTTATCGTCAAAAATTACAATGTCTGCTTTTATATGTAGTTCCTAGTATGAGTTATGAGTTCCTAGTAAATTTTAAAATACTTCGCTACATCAAGTAGGTATTTGATTACAAACAATGTGTGAACTTTATCTTATATACCTACATGTAATAAAATTGTACAAAAGGTTAGGTAGTATTAAAAAAAGGACCGTTTGCCATAATCGTTTATTGAAGATAAATCTTTATGGGCCGCCCTGGATGCCGTCACCTAGAAAAACAAACATATTACAGAGCTACACAAGACGTCATAGCGTGATTTCCGGTTTTGAAACAGTGTCATCTGTTGGCGTTCTCGGTTACATAAAAAAACATTAATCGATGGTCGAACAAAATTGTAACAGTGCCGTGTCTGTACATCAATATATTTTTTGATATTTTTTTTTCAAAATTTCAAAATTAAATTAGCCTATATTAGACACGGATAGTGTAGCTTCCTATTTGTGAAATAATTTTTGAAATCGGTTCAGTAGTTACCCCCAACATACCTACAAACACACAAGTTTACCTCTTTATTATATATTAGTATAGATGTGCCGGGTTAACATCTAGTCACTAGTGTACTTTTTATCTAGATCCATTATAGAGTTCCCACGGGAATCACACAAAAGTTTACGCGAACAAAGTCGCTGGGACCGCTAGTATTAAATACACTAGCAGTGCCCGCAATTTCGGGCGTCTAGACGTATACCTTGATTCCCGTGAAAGCTATAAAGGATCTAGATAAAAAGTACCCAAAATGTTAATCCAGTACATGGCTTATAATTTATGTCAAGTTTCATTAAAATCCGTTCAATGGTTTTTGCGTGATGTGCGTTCAGACAAACGGACAAAATTCTAATAATCGCTCGGGTTCTGTATCGTTCATAGAGTACACTGCTGGACACGAGCTTCCCGAGTCCACTCTTTTAAGGGTGGTGTAGTTCCTCGGGGCTTATGGTAACGGCATTGTTATCTCTTAGTTGCTTTTCACGACACACACCGGAAGATATGGGGTAGTGGTTTTCTAAAGGCGAGCGAAACATATAGTCATATAACTGGATAAGTTAATTCACAGCTACTTTTTGTCGTGTAGGATAATAACGGAGAGCTTGGTGTTTAAACACTTGAACAGCCTGCAGAGGTTGGCATTATTCGGCTGTGAGATCGACACGGCTAAGAGTGACGACGAGAGGTACACTGTGAGTAACGTTTTTTAAATTTTCCTTACTTTTAGCTCCAATAGACATAAGACTTACTGAAATTGATACGTTTATTTCTTATTTTTACCCCACTCCAGTACGCGAGGAAGGATATATTTTTTACACCATTATACTCGTATAAGGCATCTCCCAATCGAGTGTTCACACAAATACAAATGCCTTTGCAGCTCATTATCGTTTTATTGTATAAGCGCTTATGTAGCGCCAACCGCAAATATAGCGTTGTACAACAAACCTATTCGTTCAGTTAAAGCAACGAATATGAACTTTGAAATTTCTGCTATAACGCATTTACAAACGCAAAAAGTTTCTAATTTGCCAACACTCGGTTTGACAAAAGTTAGCATTTATCACTAAATTCTAACTTAAGTCTTTCATAACTTAGTTTTTGGTTTAGGCCGCAACGAAAGTCACAAACAATCATTGAACGAAATTTTCCCTTGTTAAATTCACGCAAACAATTAATTTTAAAATTGCCGCCAGAAATAAAAAACAAATGACCCGTTTGAAAATTTAATCGCGTTGGACAAGCAGAGATCCATTTTCAAATATTTTTTTTATCGTATTGTACAGTAGCCAGTTCTAAGAACTTTTAGTTTGACCTATCGTATATATTTTACTTCCAGCACAAGCATCTGGAGTACTACGCCAGACCACTAACATTCAGTACAGAGGCATCACCTGGAGATACAGTGCTATCCAGGTGTAACACAAGGCTTATGGTGTTCTCTACGTTACAAGTGAGTTTTGATTACGAGTTTATATTTGAGATGTTTTAAAGTACCTAATTAAAAAAAATAAAAACAATTTTTCAAAATACAAAAAAATGTTATAAACCGTAAACTAGAATTAAATTATTTGTATTTGCAAAAATAAATATCTACATCTAAGTTTGGTTTTACGAATTTCTACTGTTAAAAGTACAAGTAACAAATTTGTTCTAAGAACTTTTTATATTGCCTAAAATAAAAAAGGCAAACACACTTTCGGATTCTTTATATTAGTGTGCATTAGCAGAGATGGATAGGCTCGTGAGACGTGGCCTATGGTTTGAGTCGGGGCCCTGTTGACGAGGAAAAACTTTCTCGACACTCCCAAAATTCCAAAACCTGAAAGTTGGGTTGCTTGGGTTTGTAGAAAACAAGCACTCTCTGTCCGTCTGCCCTATGTTTGGACACGTGACACTCGCTGCCCCCGGTTAAGTGGGTTCGGAGTTGAGCTAAAGTTCTTAAACTGTTTGTTTCGCTCGCCTTCCCTAAGGAAGTTGGACTAATCCTTAGACTTGGACTAATTCAATCATTTTAAATTCTTTTTCTGCACTATGACGTTTCACGTGCCTCCAGTGAAACGTCATAGTGCAGACTGTAGCTCGTCTGTTTGTTCATTTGTTTATTTTTCTACTCAGCACATAATAACAGAGTACGAATTCGTGAACACGGACTGCCTAGAGACGCTCTCCCACCTGACGTTGTTCACGCAACTGACACTGAACGTGACCAACTCTACGGATCCGCTGTTTCCGATAGACTGGCGGCGACTACGGCCTTGCTACCCCAACAAACTACACGTTGCCATTAACATTGTGAGTATATAATTTAGAAGTATATTTTAGGAGTATAACCGTAACCAACCTTTTCAGTATCCATTGCTGGACAAGATTTTACAAATGCGCGATACGCTTATATTATAAAATAGTTCGCCTCAAGAGGGTCTCTTTTCTCAAATAGCCCTGGGCCCCCAATATGATGCATACATTTTACCAATCTGTACTAACACTATTATTAGTAGGGGTCCATTATTGCCTGAATTAAAAGCTTTTTATTTATTTATAATAAACTTAATCCGGTATTGAATCGTGCGGACACTCAGCCAATACTTGAAGTATGTCCGTTTCATTAATCCCTTGCAGAGCTTAAACGGAGAGAACGATTTTGATAAACGTCTTAATGTCGTGAGTGACAATGGTGTATTTGATTTCTTGAAAATTTAAAGTGGCACACTTGGGGTGCCATGAAAAATCTTTAAAAGTCCGTTGAGTGAAGTATTGAATCCACTGCTGAACAGGATAGCAAGGAAAATTGTTATATCACACAAGTATACGAGGGGAGGTCTAAAAGTAAATAATAAAACAAATAAAGTGTCCTTTTTCTATGTCAAAGAAAAAAGGACACTCAAATTTATGAAACTATTTTTATTTTTCAATATAGTCTGCGTTTATTTGAACACACCTTTTGGATCGTTTAATTAGCATTTCTGTCCCAGTATAAAAATAGTCAGAAGTTTTGTCTTCAAAATGGGCGATAACCGCAGCGGTCCCTTCATCATCAGTGGAAAATCTTTTACCCCTTAAGTCCGCCTTGAGTTTTGAAAACAAATATGTAAAAACAAACACTGGGAGCCAAGTCTGGACTATAGAGTGGGTGCCGAATTTCCGTGAAGCAATACTTTGAAAAGGCAGCTTTCAAAACTGCAGCGGAGTCGACGTATGCATTGTCATGAAGCCGCACCCACCCCTTTGCTTAGTTTTACACAACGTTTCTGCTTGATTCCTTCTCGTAATTGCTCTATAATGTTAGCATAATAACTTCCAGTCACCGTAGTATTGCGTTCTTATATGTCTATAAAAAATATCCCTTTACAATCCCAGAATATCGAAGCCATAATCTTTTTGGTGGACTGAGTCACCCTTGCCTTTCTAGGCGGTGCCTCACCAGAGCGACGCCACTCCATCGACTTCCTTTTGAAAGGGGGATCATAATAAATAACCATAGTTTCATCTCCAGTAAAATCGTTTTCGTTTCTCTGAAAAGCCTCCAAAAGTTCCTTAGAGCACGCTTCTCGTTCACTTTGCTACACACTTAAAATAATTTTTGGCATCCACCTCACACTCGTATTAACTTCATTCATATGAAGATGTTCATGAAGAATCCTAAGGTCTATAGTTTTTAAAAAAGCCCTGTGCTTGCTGTTATTTCTTTCGTCTTTAGCCGTCGGTCGCTCAGAACTTCTTCTTCCACTAACTTGATGTTTGGAGTGAGTGCCTCAACGGGTCGACCCGTGCGAGATTCCTCGTCGATGGACTCTCGTCCTAAACGAAATTGCTTACACCAATCTTTGATGGTGGAAAATGATGGAGAAGAATCCTCGTACACATTATGCAACCTTTGTTTGATATCGGTCGGGCTAACACCTCCCTTCGTAAGGAACTTAATCACGGAACAATATTCCAGTTTAAACATTTTAAAGATTTTGCCACTTCCTATTGTTCTAAGAGTCGAGGAATCAAAACTAACAAGGGTTGAATTCTAAAAATTATACACGAATTAGCAGGATAAGTGACAATTACAATGACATATAATATGTTTTTTGTAAACATCTAATATGTCAGGCCAGAAACTTTTGGACTTCACTGGTACATATGTACAGTAAACCGTAACGAGTCCTTTTATCGTCCAATGCTGGACACGGGCTTCCTCATGCACGTTGTCTTGTGCATGAGGAAGCACAAGACAACAAGGGATGTCTTGTTGTCTTGTGCTATGTGGGGATGTCCCTAGCACAACAAGGGATGTCCCTTCCGACAAGGGATATGTGGCCTTAAAACGGCACACTGACCAAGCGAGTTAGCGTTATAGAGGTAGTGTAGTTCCTCAGGGCTTGTGGTAGTGGCTCCCTTAGTCTCCCTTAGCCACACGGCACACTTGTTTAACAAGTAATAATTATTTGAAGTATTTATTCAATAAACATTGTTTTCAGATTTCATTGTCACAAAGAAAATTGGATGAAGTGATACCGATCTTTTTGGACGAAGATTTGAGGCTTGTCTCGTTGAAGGTCATGTTCTGTAAAGTTGTAAGTACTTGTTGCTGGCCATCAATTTGATATCTGGACCTTATTGTCGGTATCGACTTATTGGCTTTCGTAAATTTCTCTTAATTGAATAAAGATCGAAAATCCCTCTTGAATATTACATTGTTAACTTATTTTATTGATATCGATACAGCGTGTCACCGAAATGACGCAAAGGCTTTGAAACACGCTAACTAATTCAAAATATGTGAAACCGTTCCAACGAAAATAAATTATTTTATGAAAAAAGTTAAATATTTCTCACTTGACGAATCACTGCCTAATCGTTAATATTGTAATAGTGACTTTTTTGGTTTATAATTACATTAATAATTTTAACATTAATAATTTCTTTTACTTACATTGCTATTTATATTTGTACGTCTAGCGATCAGACAGAGGATTTTTAGGAAACTGTTTCTGCCGACATAAACCTATCTTCTACAAATAAATTAATTTGAATTTAACAAAAAAACGTTAAAAGGACCTTAACGAAAAGAACAAGAAATAAATCAAAACGTCACTTTTAAAGTAAATTATGAGGCTAGTGAGGGTAGACTATGCAGCGCGGCTTTTCATTTTCAGTTTTATTGGTGTTACCCGCTTATGACGATCTTGAAGAGGTCGCACGAAAAAAAATTTAATGCGAGAAAACGTATTAGGCGGGTCGATCGAAACTACAAATGTACATAGTAAATTATGTAATTAATACAAAATGTACTCGTACATAGTAAAGTACATTTTCCTTAAAGTAATCAATTATGTTCATTTGACATAGTGATTTTGATGCATTAATAATAACCATATTTTTAATTTAATTAATTTTTTCGAATCCGTCTTCACTCTCACCTAATGAACCGTTTACTATCGTGTACTGCTTCCAAACCTTGAGCATTAGATAATAACGGAACTGACTCCTCTTCGTCAATAACGTCCTCATCTTTAATTGCGTCTTGGGTGGATAAGGTCTTCAAATGAACGCATTTCTCTAGGTAGCATTATCATCGTCTATAGAAGAATATCCATCGACGCGGCGTCTTACGCGGGAAGACGAGAGTCTTATTAAGTGTGAAAATATATGGAAATATGCCTTCAATTGCAGGGACTATCATAAAAGGGCGTATTATGCGAAAAAACTTTTTACACGTGATCGTCTTAAGCGGGTTCTACTATAGTTTGTATTAAATAGAGTTGTAAAAGTACACACTGAATGCAGAATCCACTTTCTATACAAACTCTCGTAGTTTTTGTGAATGTGAATTATCCTTTAATTGCCTTTCTCACCACCTTATGATAAGGTATCAGGAGGTATCAGAAAGTCACTTATACTTTATCAGAAAGACAGTATCGGCTGGTAAATAATGTGTCTATCAGATTGTTAACAGTTCCTGACACCTTATCCGAAGGTGGTGAGAAAGGCCATAAGTCTTATTAATCAATCGATAAACAAATAAAAAATAACTTTGAAGCTTTCGCGTTTTGTAAACATTTAATATTTAGACCCTATTACAATATAAAATGAATTTGAATTGTTTTCAAATTCTGTTTCATTATTTCATTGCAGTTATATTATCCTCTACTAATTCAAATGCTGAGTGTCCACAAGTCTTCGCTAACGGAACTGGTTTGGGTGGACTGTCCATACGAGTCCACGGACCCAACACAGAGGTACATCATTCCACCGGCCATAAATGTAAGTATTTTTTTTTCTTATAATTCGCGATTATTGACTGTCTTTTTATTGTTTCCAGATGTCTTATGTTAAACTAATTGTTGCCTGTGACTTTGCTCTCGTACATTGCCATTTTATACAAAATTTTGATACACTTTGTATTTTACGCTTCTGTCACAATTTTGAAAAATAGTAAAATGCATTTTTATTTATTATTTATACGAAGTTTCATCTAATAGTTTCGGCCGCGGGTGTCGTAAAAGGCGACTAAGGGACAATAAGGCTGCTACCAAAAGCCTTGAAGAACTACACTACCTCTAAAAGAGTGGACTCGCCTACCCTCTTGATCAGCGTTACGTTTTAAGACCTTATATCACTCATGCACAAGATAAGTTTCAATCTTCAGATTATCATGTCCTTAAAATTCCTGACCATTCTTCTACTTTCTATTCACGTTCATTTACTTTCAAGGCGGTTCGCTTATGGAATGCATTATCTTTAATTATAAAGAGCACTCGATCTCGGGCTAGTTTTAAAAACTTGTGAAAGAAAACTAACTCACAGATTAATATCTCTTACAATACAATTATCTAATCCATTTGGCATATCTCGAATTTTATCGGAGCAGTTCGGAAGTGCCACTATTAAAAATAATGCGAAATACATTGCTGCCTTTTAATAGAAAATCAAGTATCACCTGATAGTTTGGAAGAAGCAATGTAAGTCATATGTGATGACACCTCTGCATCTTAACAGTAGACTTATGAATATACAGAGTTGTTACTTACATCTACGAATCCAGTCACCTTTGGAATGATTATAAAATTATGTATTTGTGTTCAGAATCAACTCTAGTCACTTTCCCTGTCTGAATCGGAAACATGAATTATAAAACTGTCGCTAAATATGTCGAGTTTCTCTTCTCGTCTCAGAAGTTATTCTTCGCGTTTAATATCGTGATTACAGACTTTCGTCCAATCTTCGGATCCCGTCATATCTATTTTCTTGTATTAACAGCTTCTCCACAGTGGTTTTATTCATTTCTATGTTTTTAGAGGCAACTTTTCCCTTTAGTCGAGCCTAGATGTTTTCGATCTGAAATGTCCAAATATGAACTTATAAATACTATAAAAGTAATTAAAATATATCTATAAAGAGTGTAATGCAGCATATTCTTTGATAAATTTACGTTTGTATGTATGTATGTATGTATATGAAGACATCATTTCTTTATTGCACCATCTACCTCTCTTCGTCTACAGATATCTTACAACACAAAGATTGCCTGGAAGAAATCGCTTTAGCGATAATGCCGCCGATTGTATTTCTAATTACCTGTACTTTTTATTTCTCTGTATGTTTTTGGTGTATAATAAAGTATATCTATCTATCTATCTATAAGGTGCAGGATAGGCCTATCTCCAGCAGTGCATTATAAAAGTTATATACTATTATATGTATGTATTTAAACAAACAGCAAAAATATAGTAAATGGCATCAAATTATGTTCAACAAAGCAAACTACATATTTTTGAATAACTGAAATAAATAAATAATTTTTAATTATTAAGAATGTGAACACAAAGCCGACGTTCGCGGGACTCCTATGTCTTTATTGTCACCAGAGAACAACCATTATTGTCACCATTGTTAAATTTGCTGCCACTTTCAGTATCATATATATACGAGTAATAGTTATCATAGTATATAATCATATATACTATATACACGGGATGTTATATTTATTTTTAATTGATAATGATAAGGGATGTTTCTACAAACATTCACATATTGAAATAATATTGATTAAATTTTTTTATAAGACATGTATTCAAGGTTGTAATTTTATATTAATGTGGGTCTCGTATCTGACGCACATTAATAATAATAATAATTTTATATTAATATGGGTCTCGTACCTGACGCACATTAATAATAATAATAATTTTATATTAATATGGGTCTCGTACCTGACGCACATTAATAATAATAATAATTTTATATTAATACGGGTCTCGTACCTGACGCACATTAATAATAATAATAATTTCTGTTACACATTTAATTATTTCCCTTTTTCCCCTGTGTCACGTATCGTGTGTTAGATACTGTTACTATAGGCTATACTGTGCTTGCAGTATAATTATTTTCAGCTGAATGAGTGCTGCGTGAATCCGTTCATACTGTTGTGCTGGCAATGCGTTAACTTGAAGAGGCTCGTTATACACGGTGAGTCAACTATATTTATATATTTATTAAATTCCTGTGTACACAACCATTATCTTACATACTTTTTTAAATTAAATTAAATGTAGATATAGCATTAGCTAGTCTAAGGTTAGTTATACTCGACTCACATTTGTGTAATCGTGAGTTCCAATCCTCGGCCCGTACCACTGAGTTTCTACTTGAATACGGATTTTTAAAAATTTACTTTACCTCGGCGCTGAGGGAAAACATCGTGAGAAAACCCGCATGCTCCAGACATTAAAAAATAATCTGGAGTGTGTGACTCGCAAGATAGGTAATAAGCCTGCCGCATACCTCCTAGTGTTGCACGTGTCCACGGGCGGCGGTAACATTTACCATCACGTGGGACCGCTTACTCGACCGCCTAGTTTTAATATAGCTAGTGGCGGAACAATTTAGTCCAAAGATTTGAACGCGTCGAGGTGCACGGGCTTATTTTTGATGACACGGGGGACGGGGGGTCTGAATGGCGATTACGTCAGCAATATTTATTTATTTACTTTTCGTAATTTTTTGGCAAAATTGAGTAGATTCTAATTTACTAAGAAACATGAACAGATTTTGTAAAAATTATACCTATGCTTACGAAAAACATGGGGGGGGGTAAGAGCTTGCTTACTTTCGCTGACAAGGGCGAGGAAGGGGGGGGGGGTTTAAAAATGACTAAAATTCTGCTTACGTAATACTTGGACGGCCCCTTTTCGTTTGCTTAGATGAATTTGGTTATGTGATTGTGTTTTATTCGATTATGATTTTTTTCTTTCTCTCGTTACGTTTGTATTTTGTGTGTAATGTAATGCGCACTCGCACACTGCATTGTTGATGGATGATACCAATGTCAATTTCCGAGAAAATGCCATCAGGACAAACCTAAATAGGTTATTTAATGTCATTAAACCTAAATAGGTTATTTAATGTCATTAAACCTAAATAGGTTATTTAATGTCATTAAACCTAAATAGGTTATTTAATGTCATTAAACCTAAATAGGTTATTTAATGTCATTAAACCTAAATAGGTTATTTAATGTCATTAAACCTAAATAGGTTATTTAATGTCATTAAACCTAAATAGGTTATTTAATGTCATTAAACCTAAATAGGTTATTTAATGTCATTAAACCTAAATAGGTTATTTAATGTCATTAAACCTAAATAGGTTATTTAATGTCATTAAACCTAAATAGGTTATTTAATGTCATTAAACCTAAATAGGTTATTTAATGTCATTAAACCTAAATAGGTTATTTAATGTCATTAAACCTAAATAGGTTATTTAATGTCATTAAACCTAAATAGGTTATTTAATGTCATTAAACCTAAATAGGTTATTTAATGTCATTAAACCTAAATAGGTTATTTAATGTCATTCGTTACTATAATGTAAAATGTGTTTATATTATATGTAAATAGATAAATGAAAATTTTTAAAGCAATTGGTTCAAAATATCATATCTACGATTTGTCACTAAGAAAATTGATCTGATTTTTACGGCTCTGAGATCTTAAAAATCGATTTATCAGCGGTTCTCCGATTATTCGATCTCAGATCGTCATCCCTGGTCGCCGTGGTCGCTTGGCGAATTGTCGCCGTAAACGATAGTGCGAGCGTGGCTTGTACAAATTATTTGATAATAATCATCAACAAGATCAACGATTACGAACGTATAATTTTCTCTCGCTATATTCGCTGTTCCAACTCGCAGGCTACTGGGTGTGGAAGTACGACCTGCTGGGCATGGTTCGCCTACGTCGCAGTCTAGAACATCTGGAAGTGTCCTCGATATGTGGACGTCTCGGGCGGTTCCCCGGCGCGCCGAACACGAGCCAGGAGTGCGCGCTGCGAGTCATGATGGGAGATGCGAACCGGCCAATGGACAACAGTTATATCAGGGTAACATACTCTGATACTTTATTATGTATATATTATATTATGCCAGTGTCGAATTTTCCTTCGTAATTAACAATTTCAAACTCTAAAACGTATCCTGTCAATTTTCAGACCTTGGGAAGTAAGTGAGGAGTCGCTCAGGAGAGTGATAGTAGGTTTACCGAGCACAGAGATAGACTCCTTGAAAGCATACAAAAATACATTCTCATGATTTTATCTTTACATGGTCGCTTCCCGCCGTCTGTCCCTCTGTATGTACGCTTAGATCTTTTAAACTACGCAACGGATTATAAATGCGGTTTTCATCAATAGATAGAGTGATTCAAGAGGAAGGTTTATACGTATAGTTTAATATTGTTTTCTAACGAAACCGAAGCGAAGCGAGGGCGGGTCGCTAGTTTGATTATAAATAAATAAATACTCTTTATTGCATATAAATAGTTATTACACGTGCACATATCTTTAAATGACGGAATACAATAGGCACAAACAGTGGACACTTTGAACTTTAATAAACTGCCAGTATTAATCTACAAAACCCACAATATACACACATACTTTTTACATTAATCGAAGAATAAGTTTTCCACATTACACTCCACATCCCTGCTTGTATAGGGTGGGGTATAGTAGGATAAGGAGTTCCTTTTATCCCACTATACATATTCTAGATAGGATATTAAAACCCTATGATCAATAGAGGGCCGTATTCTATTGCAGGAAATAAACGAGTGTTTAGACTATAAATGGCAGCCGATCCCTTGGAGCTCGCTGCACCGAGGGCTGCAGGCGCGCGCCGCGCCCCAGCACAGGGCCGAATACATCCTGCACGAGGCGAGGCAAGCCCTCATCACGTGAGTCAAATACCCTACCATTCTACTCGTATATTCTGCGGAATCATTCAAAGACAGTTCCATTATAATCTCATAAACTCTCTGATAATACTCTAATATCCGAACTAATCATTAAACAAACACTCACATTAAACTCCCATGTTTGATCCAATCATTAAACAAACACTCACATTAAACTCCCATGTTTGATCCAATCATTAAACAAACACTCACATTATACGTTCATATCCGGCCCAATCATTCATGAACAATTCAATTATACTTTCATGTCGGGCACATTATTGCAACGCTTCCAAGAAAACGACGCTTAAAATTGATCAAGTTATATTAGTATCGTGCGGTGGTATAACTCGATCAATTTTAAGCGTCGTTTTCTTGGAAGCGTAGCGTCTGTGACAATTAATATTTCACATCGGTGGATTATATTGTTCCTCATATGTCAAATTCGACCGATTAGAACGGCCCAATTATAATATAAGGTCCTACAAAAATAATATAAAATTTATATCTAAGAAAATTACATGTATTTTTATAATCTCTTTACTACACCAAAAATTAATAATTGGTGATTTATTGAGAGGATCATTTTTTATGAATTACGAATTTAATAATTGGATTCGGACCGCGCTTGGATGTGTTACGCTGTATGCTTTAAACTCAAAGTAAATTTTACACATCGCTATTTTATTCAGGTTTACGCTGTTTTTTTTTTATAAATATTATCACTGTAACCCACCGAATGACACTTTATACTTTATAATAATGACATATTTTACAGCATTTTTGTAGGACCCTATGTAAATGTGTAGGAGAACACATCTGTTCTGCGTCTTGTGTTTCTTATATTTAAGATCTACAATATTTTGAATGTCATTTGTGCATAAATATATTTTTTTTTTGTCCTATACAATCGATACTATTGTACTCTTTTATTTATACAGGTCGTTTGCTCATTAAATTGGAGTTAAAAATGAAGAGTCGCAGAAACAGCAATATTTGTAGGGACAGATAACTGATATGACGCACTAGAAGTACTCAGATATTATTTTATATATCACTTGAGTACTTTGTAGTATTGCATTTTAAAAAAAAATATGTCTCTTTGTCTATGTCACGGATTTATAAATAACTAAAGGTAGGACTCCTTTGGTGTGTATAAGCGCGCAATGTATATCAATATGTATAAATGCCTTTGTAAAGGCATTATTTATAGAATTGAGAGATTGAGATTGCATCCATTACCTCCCCCTTAAATCCGCGGCTGGTGTACATATTGGTCTTATGCCAAGTTAATAAACAAGGCTCACACATTCTGTCATATGACTGGCGTGCAAATGTTTAAAGATTACATTTATCAATTCAATAAAATATAAACATGCAATTCTAATTTAAATATGTCAAATTCGGTCAATATGTGACAACGAGAAACAAACAAATAACCGATGAATGTCGCCAAATTATTATTTCAAGAAAATTTATATTTCATTGTCATTCAAATAGTCTCCAATGTTATAATAACGTGTCAATTAAAAAAATATATAGTCCCTTTTGTAATAAACTAGCATTAATTCCTTTAAAGACGTCAGGCCACTTATAACTTTTTTAATAGCCATACAGTATGCATTGTTGCTATACAATTTTAACCTTTGTGGAGGCACTTATAATTTATTTTTGGTTTATTATTATTTCTACTTCTTAAATATTGTATATATTTCATGGTACATTTTAAAAAGGTTAGGATACAATATCAAATTATAACAGTGGTCTCGTAAATACTGCAATTTTATATTTATGAAATCTTTTCTCTAAGTAAATAATATCATAAATATCATCGTTCTTGGACCAATAATTAAAACGATTAGCTTTCTGCATTTGACAGTATTATTTGTTATATCGATTACACCACGTATTGAATGCGCGTGATCATTGCTGAAAGCAAAGGATCTACGACATTGCCTAGAAATGTAGCGTTCGTTTTACATAAAAACATTCGTTAAAATTATCGCGATTAAATTGGCGAAAGCTAAACTGAATACGAAATACATTTTGCGAATCTTTCGCATGTTGCGATCGGCGAATATCCGAATACACAAGATCTGTGCACATTAAAGAATACGATCAATATTGGTGTTATAATAAATACAACGATGTACTGTTCTTTTAAACACACCAAAGGAATCCTATCTTAAGAATTCATTTCTAACTATTCGATTTTATTGTTTTATCGAACTATTTTCGATTAATCGAATGACACATTAAAATTTCGTCTGATCAAAGGATAACCTTTGTATTGACATCGTGATAAATTATAACTATCACAAGAAATGACGAATAAATTGATGGGGTTTTGCCAACCTCAAGACCTGTACGTAGTTATTTTTAATAACATTTACTGTGTCATTCTTTAAAGGCAAAGCTTCCATTTCGTTTTACCGATTTTGCTTAAATTTTTAAATGTTACGTGTAAGTTAAATTTCATATGAAGAAGGAAGTAAAATTTGCGGAAGATGGTTTTATAAAAATGGGTACGGATTTCTATCTCTTTAGACTTTAAAGTTATATATTGTAGGTTTAAGAAAAAATATAAAAAAACGTTTTTAAATGATTCTATCTTGTCAAGATTTATTGTTTAAAAATGTAGTAATGTTCAAAGTAATCAAAATATTATGCTACTTAAAAGGCCTACTTAAGTTGTTGATATCTGTTTTTTATACAGTGTTTTTCAACAGGGACCGGGTATATACGACTTGAAATAAAAACACATTGGTTGTTTTACATTCGATCTGTTTACTTCATTTAAAAAGCTTATTGTTTGACATTATGTATGGAATATCACATCATTCAAATGACCGCCTCGGCTTCGCATGGTAGCGTGGTGGCTCTCATGAATCTCTTGAGTATTTTCATTCACCCAAATCCGACAATTTTGATTGTTTACAAAACCGTTCAGCCAAAAATGTACTCCGTCGTTAAAGATTATTTTCTACGAAAAATTAGAGTCAATAAATCCCTATAAATTGTTTCTAAAGCCCAATCAGAAGACTGTCGGCGCTGGGAATTGTCACTAACCTTTAGTTCTTTCGTCGCTTGAATTTTGAAAGATTAAGTCTTTTCGCAAGATTCGCCAAGTCGACGTCTGAGAAAGGGCGACTTGTTGATAACGTCGTGAAATTGATAAGTTCGCAGTTTCTCTCACACTTTCAGCTACCGCCTCGTTATTTTCGGTATTTCGCAAGTTTCGATGTCGCGTAGGAGGTCGATGACCCATTACCGAGCCAGTGGTTTCAAATTTTCTCAAATGTGACGATTATTGTCTTCTTTAAAACGATTATGTTGACCATAAGTTTTTGCAACGCACGGGACGTTAGACGAATTGAACTACCGTTTTGATAATAAAGTTTATCCATTTTAACAAGCTGCTCAATTGTATAGCGACTCATCTTGACAAATGCCAAACAATAACTTTATACTTACTCATTTGTCAAAAAATCGCGCCAAAATGTAATCTAACATGGCGGCCATTACCTGTCAAAGATACCTTGTCTCTATTGAAAAACCTTTTACAATTGCCATCATGAAGACAGTGAATTGAATACTCTCATTATTTACAAATAAAAATATTTTTGTTCCTAAAAAAATTTAATTTACAAATTTTATTCAGAAGTTCCTTAGTTTGAAATATTTTACAGTTAAAAGAAAATATATTTTTTCAGTTGACAACAAACAATAGAGGCACACAAAGACAACAACAAAAATATACTTAATAAGAGTTTAAATAACTCCAGAAGCTCAAAAGATGTAAGGGTGTAACTGAACCTTAGCCGAAATCTGAAATCGTGGATTCCGAACAATTCTTTTAACCAAATTGTTCACACAAACTTGTGAAATATAATACAAAGCCCCATCTAAAGTATATTTTTAAAACAATTCAGAACTTTATATGTCAGCTAATTTCGGTTACACCCTGTATTATGGAAGTAATATTGAATATTTTGTGATACAAAAATGCAAACTTAGTAAATACATAGTAGGTACATAATTTAAACCAGTTATTATGGTAAACTTGGCTTTTATTTGTCTGTTAGTACTGATTCGTTGCAAATGAAACAACTATATATATATATATATATATCAAATGTAAACACTGTTATAAACATATGGTAACGCACTTTACATGTGACATTATCTGAGCAAAGGGACATTATTGTCGGTACTCACGTGTTGACTTTGGTCAGAATTGTTTAACTTAAAATTCCGTTTAATTTTTCGAATATAAAGTCGCAATATCTCTTTCCTCAGACAATGTCATAAATATATAAGGTCCCCACAGAATAGTGTGAAATATTTTAATAAATGTTAATCAATACCGTAAAACTATTATATCTAACTAAAAGTTAACATGCCTTTCATGTTTTTTATATTAAAAATAAATAATTAGTGATGAATTTACTCGTAAGTGCATTACACTATCCACCCTCGCCCGCTCAGGTGTTTGACCTATGAACGCGCCCGCTTGTGTTGGTATGTACGCGTAAGTAGGTATCAAATACGTAACGTGTTATGCACATACGAGTAAATTAATCACCAATTATTTATTTTTAATCTCATAAAAAAAACAGACATAATATATATATACTGATTAACATATTAGTATATTTCACACTATTTACGTAGGGCCTTGTATTCGCATTTTCACGCTTGTAAATAGCTGTATAATATGATGATCAAGTATTAAAATACAAACGAGTTGTGTAAAGACAATGAAAGAATCTCCGAGATTGTATAAACTTGTAGGAATAAGTTCTAAAGTCACTATCCACCAAAACATATGAAAACATATGTATTCATATATTTGTCTATGTGAAGGCGCTTTATTTGAACGCGGAACATATTTGTATTTTAGTGTTGCGAATTGATATTAAATTTACGGCAATTTAAACAGGGTTACCAGTATTAAAAACTAATCGACTTGTTTTTTAACTAGTTATTGACAATAAGCGAAATTTGCATTAACATACACACATAACTAAAGTATGGTTTAAACAACTCTAAGGCTGTATTATCCCACCATGAAAACATTTTATACGAAAATGTTGTTTATTAAGCATAAAAAAGCGCTTTGCGGAAGACAATTTTGACCAAAACCTGCGAAAATTGAAACGTTATTTATGGCTGTATGACGTCAGCGTCCTTTGCCGTACAAGCGAACAAGGAAATATAGCTTTGATGTCAAATACATGAATACAAATATGTTGACCGAAATTGAACACAGTAGTAGTAGTGTCGTAACGTGTAGATAACATTGAGAAAGGCCGAATGATATGTTTACTGGCAACATCTCTCAAAATCGCGAATTTATCATGTAGATGTAATAAGTGCAATGTTGAAAATACCTAAAATACGCTTAGGTACACGTCACATGCAAATACTATAAATAAAAATGCTATACGAAGCTATAATATGCCCTTTTATAAATAATTCGCACAAACTGTCATAGTGTGTTATTTTTTGAAGACAGTGAAAGTGTAGTTATAAAATAAGAAAAGCAATCGTAAGCGATCACTCATTGCATATAAAATATCTAAATATAGTGAAACACATATTTTGTGTTTCATAAATATCTTAAAATACTACAACAAATAATTAATTGCGTATTTCGAACAAAAATCAAAGAGTTGACGAGTAAAAAAAAAAAAGAAACAATCGACCAAACACAGTTTCAGAATTAATTACGTTACGTTGTAATCACTGTGTTAGAAACATCTGTCAGCGTTCGGTCACGATCGGAAATACAAAGATGGCCGATCGGCTTTATTTAATTATTAGTACTACAGCATAAACCTTACAAACATCGACACACTGCGGAAAGGATTAAAAGGTATAAACACATAAACACGTGTATTAAGAACTATACCCAAAAGGTTGCTTATAATATAGCTTCACCATAGAGCGATTTCTCTATGGTACAAGAAAAGCATACATATATATGTGACGAACAATAAACGTGTAGAACTAAACACGAAAAAACATCTAGTCAAGGGACCCGTAATTGTATATATTTTAAAACAAATTCTCCTTAAACGGGCCCCGAGCATTGCACAAACTTTATAAAGTATTACAAATACATTTGTATATCAACTGAATAGCTTTAAAGAGAGCAATCTCGCGATGTATCAAATACAGTTTTTACGAAGTGCCACTTTATGCAAAAGAGCTAGTTTACTTCGACGGAAGAGCGTGTAGGTATAATTTTAGTATAATCTTTGCGATGATTAAAAAAAGTAGTTATGTAGCGGCACACGTTTGACGCAACTAAACTTAACTGATGCGTGTTGAAAAAATAAAAAATATTATCTGGCAAATGAAACGTACCACAAGAGCGTCAAATTTGAAAAATCTTACACATTTCAATTACAAGTGTATCTTGATATTATTTGTAACCTATATATTTTTATTACTGTATATTTTTTATAACCTAACTATCCTAACCAATGAAACTGAAACATAAACAACTAGAATAAAATTAGTAAATATATCTTGATAGGAATAGGATCTATATAGCTGTGAATAGGATTTTGCAAGGTCGGCGGCGCGCCCGCATACCCCCTGGTGTTGCAGGTGTCCATGGGCGGCGGTAACACTTACCATCACGTGGGACCGCTTGCTCGTCCGCCTTCTAGTCTGTAAAAAAAAAAAGATCCTATAGCGCGATCATTTAAAACCTAGTAGCGCAATTTTTTTTATTTTAAAAAACTGATGACCTCTATAATTCAGTTTCTGTTAAATTTGATTAAATCAACATTTATTCTGTAATTCGTGCATTTGGACATTTATGCAATCATCACATACATCACATATAACAAGTATCAAAATATTTATGCTATACTATAAATTCGCCTTCGCAACTAGCAACCTATCACAAAAAAGTGTTTTATTTTTATAACAAATTACTGATATTAAAAATATAGTATCCGTTGTAATAATACAATACTTGTAAAGTAATAAACTATTGTTTGTCTCAGCGACAGTAGTTCTACTCGTACTTATAACACGAATTCACTAAATTGCCACATTTGGATCTACAATAACCCGATTATATGGCTAAATTGCAATGTAACTTTTTACTCATGTTTCAATACAACCATTGTGCTACTTTTCTTTTGCCAGACTATAAATTTACAAAGTATTGATTTGAATGGCGGCTACTTTGTAGTAATTAAAAACTAGATTGAGATAAAGAAAAGAGCAAATTAAGTATATTAGATTTTTTGATATATAATCTGAGTTTCTTGCGACAGTTTTTTTTAAATACTCCGTTTTGAGTCGGATCTCGAATGCAAAGAAACGAATACAGTTTCTCCTGTTTTATCGTTTCCAAAATCGGTATAATGTAAGGAGTGAAACGATTCCCTGATATCTCGTAAGAAAATCTCGACAAACTTGTCTCGAGGCAAATTCGTTTTTGAGACCTGTGTTATATATACTATTAAAAATCTCGTGAGATATGACGACTCGAAACGAACTACTTGAAAATAATACTAAAAATATTTTTATATCTCCCTTCTATATCAAATAATTTCGTTAAATCAACCAATACTCTTGCCTTTTTTAACTTATGACGATTTATAGTGCTACAGCTCAAACAATATTTATGTGACACTAATAAAGCAATTATGTTTGCAATAATACCATATATTGTCTTTTTTTTTAAATAACAATCTAATACAATTATGAAAGCAATATCATTTTCGTTGACAGCAACATATATGTTTATTAAAGATATATTTGTTTTAGTAAAAAAATGATAAAATAGTCCGTCCCCGGCGTTATTCAATTGCATTTGGAATATATAGACTGAAACTACTTCTTGTTTATAAAGCATCAAATAAACAGAAGTACTGTTATAATATAATCTCAAACACACGGTGAAAAGTTACTTAAACAACGCCATCTTTCGGGCAAATATCAAATTAGTGTTAAATCAAATTTCGTGAAAGTATGGATTATTATTTTAAACAGTTTATAGATGACATGTGAAATGTCTTCACTTGAATTGAAAATGAAAATTGAATTGTAAATTCAAAAAAAATTTGTCACGCACAATCCATGTGATGAATAGAATTAAAAAGAAATCGTAAACATATATTCAGCACATGCCTTCAATATAGTTAACATGAAACAAAATAATTGAAATATTATAATAATAATAAAAAAAACATTCATAAAATTTAGTTATTTTTAAAGTAAAAAATATATTAGACGTATTATTCTTAGTAATTAATATAATTAAAAATAATGCTTCAAGTAGTTTGTAGTTACAAGTTTTTAAGCGTAAGACGATTACTCGAGATGTTTTTTTAAAACTTGTTTGTTTTAAACTATTTTTTATGACATTTATATGACGTTTGGTGGGAGAGAACATTATATTGTAAGGCAACGAAGAGACTTACCAACATACATTCCCTGAGACTGAGAAAAGATTAAGAGGCTAAGATCGAACTACATAAGAACACATCTTAGAACAACTGTTTCTTAAAGCTATTGATACAGGATTGATTTTGCCTACAAAGTGTGATAAAAACTTACAAATTTAGAATATTATTCATACCAAATGTATATAATAAGTCGCGTAGTGATTCTTTCCATAGAGCTATAACTTCCAACAATTATCGTATGAATTATATCGAAAAAATAAACTATTTCAAATTTTATGGCAAGTAATTTGTCCGAGAGTCATCATAAGGTTGTGATATAAAGCCTTGAGAACTGTTACATCGAAAATATGCAATATCAATTCTCTATCAATAGACTTTCTAAAGTGTATTATGTAAAAAATGTGATTTATGAATACAATTGCCATCGTATTATAAGAACTTAACATCAAAGCCATTCCCGCCTCTTAGGTTATTGTTATTTTGTTAAAACTCTGTCCCGAAATAAGGTTACTCGCACACTGCATGCTATCATCGGGGGAACTGCTCGGGTGGTTGGGTAATCAGAAATGACTTTATTTGGGAATATTATCAAATTAATATAATCCCTGTAATATTTATGTCAAAATTGACATCGTCAAAATTGACATTTACATCAATAATTATCCGATCCATTGTTGATGACGTAGCAGTTGTGTCAAATATACACTTGCTTAAAACAGGCCTACTAGTAATATCCACCAGGCGAGTCCACATTTGTGTAATGTAAAACTAATTTAATGACTTTTTGTAAAAATATATGCATGCAGGCCGATGGCACTCCATGCGCCGTGAAACATATTTGTCGTCAACCTTTTTATTACAATTTTTCGTAATTGTTTTTGCTATTTTAATATTCTTGTGACATTTCAAATATACACATCTCTTAAGACTAAAAGTTATTAATAAGATGAGGGTAATATTATGACCTTTAGGATCGAACGATCGATCGTGTTGTAGGGTTAAACACAAACTGACGTAAGAACGCAATAAAAAATCTAACAAAATATAAAATTCTGTTGTCACAGCAGGTGTGTCACTAACATGGCGCGTGACACAACAGATGTTAAATATATTAATAGATTCACAATTTTATTACCCATTATATGTGTAATAACAACTTGACTACCCATCGCTCTGCCCTCTCGCCAGCTTAGCTCCAGCAGTGATGTCGTAACCTTACGCTTTTATATTCCACAAAGGAACGCCTCTCTATCAAATTCCAAGATATACAAAAATATGTCTGTTTTTCTCTTCCAATACAAATCTATGTGTAAATCTAGTAAAATGTTATAATTATTACATAAGAAGTAGAGATGCGTACCTTCAAAGGGGACAGAGTTGAAAGGCAATTGTTATATACCACCAAGACTTCAATAAGGCTGTGAAACAACTGAAACTCGGTTTGGCGACCATATTAAATATCTATTTGTTGTAATAGAATATAATTATATAACGTAAAAAACAATATGGCGGCGTTTAAATGTTGCCATCTTTCCATTGCGCTTATCGTTTTTGGACTTGGCTACAACGTCATAAGGTCTTTTTTGCGGGACAGATGATCCGTTTAAATGTTGTCATGTACATAAAGGACTTAAACATACCCGATTTTATTTTTAAAATTACTTTACTCAAACACTTTTAAGACCTGCATTTCGCATTAAGAGTATTTATGCGTGTGTGATGTATGTATGTATTCATACATGCATATATATATGGATGTATCTATGTTTTATATGGAAACATTATTTCCTTATTGAACCATCTACCTCTATTCGTCTCCTTACCATCCACTTCTAATTACTTGTATTTTTGGTGTAAATTAAAGTATATCTATCTATCTATTTACTTAAAAGATGTGTGTGAAATAAAAAAGAATAAAATATACTTTAAAAATAAAATCGGATGCGTGTAAGAACTAAAACAGATTCGCTAAACCGGACTGCATAGAATTAGACCAAAATGTACTTATCCAACAGATATAAATTATATATGGGGAATGTGGATGAAAGGAAAAGTGGTGATATACGTTTCAAACAACCGTTACGTGTGATCTGGTCCACTGTTTTTGTTTTCAGATTTATTTCATATATGCTGTTTGTTGTTACACGTTACGTTATATGTTGGTGCAAATATACGGTCAGACAGGGTACATGGGGATCACACTAATTGAGTCAATTAACTGATTGAGAGTAAATTCTTTATTATTAAATGAAATAATTTATTTTGCAAGAACACAGATAACAAAATATGGTGTTACAACTGATAATCTCCCATTCCTCAATTGGCGTGCAAATATCTAGACCTTTATATATTTGCTTTCCAATTTGGTGTCGCTGTGTGACTCCATCTCGATTGCAATTTGTTTCGGTATCAATCCTACCGATGTGTCGTTCCCGGGAATTTTCCCTGAACATCAGCGATCAATCCATATTTCGAAATTCGAAAGTTTGTTTATTTGTTATCCAAAACTATTGCAACGCTTTCGCGGGAATCTTTTTAAAGCCCACGCAAACGATGTCACGGGCACAACTAATTTTACCATTCTCAGTAATCCCAAAAACCCTGAATAAACATAAATATATACATACGTAAAAAACAATATAAACTTGCAAAATATTATACTTGAAATTCTTGCAGAATTCTTGTTTTCATTTTTTTAACACTAATGATACATTTGAACTGATTAAAACAATGCTTTGAAATACGGAATACCTTGTCAAAGTGGTAAAAAGTGGCATCAGAACGCCGTATTCAACCTAATTATACTAAGAATAAAATATGTACACTGGCTTTCAACCGCCTCATGCCAGAAAATGTATGTTTCCAGCAACATATAATACTACGTGTATTAAATTAAAGTGGACCTAAATATTTTGTGAAATGTTTTAAGAGTCTATTTGTGTTTTCAAATCTTGAAAGTACGTTTTGTGGAGTTTAAAATTTGAATGTTATATTTTGCACGTTGTATCAGATACTATATATGTTTCCCAAAAACATAGTTAATGTTAATCTTTGGATTTTAATAATGTGTATTTGCATAGCTTTCATTATATTGTATTATTACATAAATGTAATTATTAAATACACATTGTATGTGGGACACGTAATAAACAAATATATCACTATGTACAATCACTTTGCCTTGACCTGTTTAATTGTTATAACTAAATATAACATAGATTATGTGTATTTTTGTTTATAATTTTGAATTAACTAAAAAAGAAAATGTATAGGTGAACAGTTATATGTGCGATTTTGATATGCATTTGATTTAAGCAAAATATGAAAAGTGACCCAATGGATAAATACAAAAACATTCGCAATTGCAATTTGAAATAACACGGTATGGAAATGATAAATAAACAAGTTTAAGGGCCTTTTCTCACCACCTCCCGGTACTCTATCAGAAATCAGTCAGCTATCATTTACAGTCAACAGTCAGCTATCAGCTATCAGTCAACAGCTGATAGCTATCAGCTATCAGAAAGTCAGTTATACTTTATCAGAAAGTCAGTTATACTTTATCAGAAAGTCGATTTAGTTAGATTTAATTTGCAGATAATTTGATTACTCTTTACTGACTGACAAACTTTAAATGCTCAAGACAAATGGTTACACAACCCACGCAGAAAAAACCCATTTAGATTTCATATTTAAGATACAAATGTTTGTATGGAAGATAAAAAAAAAATGTATTAAAGATCTTAGAACAGAAAATCATTGTTTCGTATTCGAGAACTCAGCGTCGAGAATAATTTCTCCTTTAGTTATTATTTTATAGTTTAAACAGAGTCTACTAGTTGAGAACAATCAAATGCATATCAATCTGGTTCACATATTATTATTACAATAAAATTTCAATATAATCACAGAATAAATTTCTTTTTTTCTACCATAATATCGTCTCGTAATACGTTAATTTAATATATATTATGTCACGATTAAATATATTCATATGTGTAGCATGTTGTTGTTTCATTTATAGCGCGTGCGCATCGACGCCCTGCCCGGGGAGCCTAGCAGCAGCTCCGCCAAATATTACACAATTTTCATAATTTTAAATCCACTTTATTTATTTTCACTTAACCGTTGTAAAAAAAATATTGGTTATTTTGCAGTGTAGGTACATTGATATAGGGCGTTTTGGAAAATCTTAGATACAGTAAGGGCATCGAAATATCAACTTATCTATCGGCCGAACGCTCAGGCTATTTCTGAGAATCAGTAAAAATAAATGCTAAATTGGTATGGAGAACAGGAACTATTCTAAATTATAAGCTACCACACACTACATTAGTAATGATTTACCAAAATCAATTAAAGTCGAACATATAAAGATTAGCTGGCAGAGCATCGCCTTTTGTACCGTAGACGTGTAATAAAGATTTTTAAATAAAAAGTTGCTAAAATTTTGGTCAAGTATAAGTAACTAGAACAGTGATAGGGGTATATATTCACGATTCTTATTCGTAAAGTGGAGTTTCTAGTCTGTACCTCAGTCTGAAACTCAGTGGTTTCTAGCAATAGATTTTTTGTTACTGGCCTGTCGGTGAACGGCGAGATATCGAAAATATTAAAATCTTCCGATCCGCATTGATCCTGCGTGGTTAATTATGGCCTGAAACCGCAGTTTAATAAGTCCTGCAGTGTGATGTTACGTATTGATATCGCCAAATAACTAGTTGCTGCCCGTGACTCCACGTGAAAAAAAAATGGCATAGCAACTCCAAAATACTAAATGGTCAGCAAATCGACTTATATTTTGTTTATTATCTTTGTATAGGCAGAGGACTATGCTCGTCTGCCGCCTCTTTTCTATGAAAAAAAGTAATATATTAACAAAGGTACCTAAGCATCGCATCAGAGGGCGTCCCAAAGTTTCTTATTCTGTACTAATGTTGGCATGTACAGGGAATGTCCATGACCGACAGTATCCTCACTACCAGGTATGTTCGTTTGCCACCACTTTCTATATAAAAAAGTAAATGATTTTATTTTATTAAGAATGTCATCACCAAGTCTACGGACTCCTACTTATTTCCTTATTATCGCCAAAGAACTTAAAACTAACCCACCTTTGAAAAAATTTGCTACCATTGATTTCTTGTTCATTTAAATACTTTTCATTAAGAATCATCACGATTCCTTTATTTCGGAATTTCATTCGGAGTGATTAGGTAACAAAGAAACAAACCAACTTTCGCATTTATACTAATCTAATTGCAATACTTATTCATTTGCGCTTGTAATTTTGGTAACTGTTAGATATATTGAAACACACGGTAGTTTATTGGAAACTAGTAGGCACAGGTGATTCATCATGAGTCAACTGCTGTAGGATGGCAAGTGACAGGTGTACCATCTTTATTGTCTCTACGTGAGAGCATGCACCCACAATGTCGGTATGTTCGTTTTGGGTTAAGGTTAGTTAAATGTTTTGTAATTATTTAACTTTATTTATTACAAACAGTTTGACGTGAGCTTCAATGTTTCTAAAATTAATTATGACCTTCCGACGCCTACTGTATAAAGTACCTACATATTTTTTATAGAATGAACGCTGCAGATGAGCAGGCAGTTCTCTTAGTGGTAACTGGTTACGGCCGCCCACGTACATCTGTCGTCTGTCGATGTCAGTCAATGTCGACAAATGTCACTTCCGCAGGTACGCTTTGGAGATTCTTAATATTCACCTTTATGTTATTCTTACGATTAACCTTTAGAGATTTAACTATCGACTTTTTACCTGTCCAGTCAGAATTACAATCCATCACTATGTGCCTGCCAGAAATAGCCAGAAATTTTGAAAAATTATATCTACTTTAGAGATTTAGTCAGTATTTCAGGGTATCTATTTTCGACTCCCATTCGTAAGGTTGTGAGTTGAAATAATCGGCCCGTACCACTGAGTTTCAAGTGCGTATTTTTAAAAAATATTAGCTCCCATGTACCAGAATTTTGATAAAATCTGCACCATGTGTATTCACCAATCAGGACGTCACCGGGGGAGGCCTGTTCCCTTTAGTAGGAAGCTGAAGGAATTTAGAAATAGAATTAGGAACAGCCATTAAACTCTACATCTTATCTTTAATGTCCAGGTTTAGAAGTCACAACGTCAGGTAGGTATGTGAGTTGCGAACTGATACTTTTACGCTATCATAGCTCTTGAATCGCTTGAAGAGAAAGAAGCCGACAGACGAACAGTCCACCTATTGGCAAGTGGATACTGTCGCCCTGCGATATCCGCGACACATGCCTACAATCCAGAATGACAGATGTTTTTTCACCCCCCCCCCCCCCCCCCGATACGCTGAATAAGAAGTATATGGGGATTTTCCTCATCCCATTCTTCCTTGGGGGGATAGAGAGTCGAGTAGATATAAATGGAAAAGGGAGTTTCTTTTATTCTATTATACTTTCCATTCCATGCGATAAGAGGGGATGGGATGAGAATGGTCTGGCATATCTCACTCACTAATGAAACGCACACATTGCAAGAAATCCTACGTCCTCACTAATTCAATTATATTGAACTAATGGTCAATTACGATATTATGGCAAATATTACGGTAGTCTTCTGTGTGAGAGGAGTAACTTGGCCAGTCAAGTGCACCCAGCGGTTGTGCATTTGTAACTTGCCGACTCCCCCCCAACCTTCAATGAAGCGTTTGTCTCGTTTTTTACATTATATTTAACACATTATCGGTTGCGAATTAATTATTGCGCACATTACCTCTATAAAGTTATGAATAACTTCTACATAAAACAATATTTTAGCCACTTTATCTTAGCACACTAGGTTTTACACTTTGAGCACACTTTATCTGCAGATTAATTCGTTAATATTCATAGTAAAAAAATTCTAACTTATACCTACATGCGGTTTTCAAGAAATTAACTTCATCTTACCTATCTTGTATAGATAATACATACATACTGTACGTACTTATTATACTCAGCTGTGCAATACTTAGCATAACCACCATAACTAGTGACCAACGACCTTAGTCATAATGTAGTACAGTACAATCATGTACAAACCATGCTCCAGTCACCTAAAAGTAGGTTACACAGTTACACAAATGCCGAGTACCTTACAAAGGAAGTGATTGATGTTTTTCTCAAAAACACCGCCATTTGGAGACACCAAGGTTTTGCTAAGGCGTTTGTCTTGTCAATGCAATTGTGAATCCTACATGCTTCTGTCCTTGTTTTAGTACAAGGTAAAGAGGTAAGAGTGTGACGGAAGATGTATTGTTCTAAGCCGTGGGAAAACCACTGAGTCATGGTGCATTGAAGAAAAGTGTTCGTGTTACCTTCACACCATATTGCATGATTATGTTTAGGCTCGAGGATGCAGCCATCCACAAGGCTGTTATACCATTTACCTACTCGCACAACTTCGCTATCTTACGAGTAGGTAGGTACCTACAATTGAACAAAATCGCTAAGAAAATGGAACACTGAACTTCATTTAACAAATTTTTAGCAATATGAATATTTATTGCGAAGATCATTTTAACATTTTCTAATTTTGGTATATTTTTTTGGAAAACGGATTGAAATGGAATTTGGTAAAAAATTGTCCCCTCAAGAAAAAAAGGCGGTCTTATCTCGGTTTTATTTTTGTTTTTTAAGTCGGTCTTCAAATTGATTAGAAATTCAATTTTTCTAAGAATTTTCCTAATCAATTAGAAACATTATTTTGAAAATGTGATCTTATTTCCGTCATAAAACGATTCCAGTACAAGCAACTACAGTACTCCTTTACACTTGTTATTGGAAAATCATTTATTAACTCAAGCAGAAGGCAAAATTTATTTTTTTTGTTTACATATATTTTTTGCAGCCCTTTTTTAAATTTGCAAAGCTAGACAATCGTGAATAGTAGGTACGAGGGTGGTACCCGCTGTGACATAGAAATCTAAATATTATTTAGATTTCTATGTGGTGTGGTAATGTTCACAATGTTCTGTCCTTGTTCTGTATTTCGTCGTTCCATCGGCTCTTGGTATTTAGACAGATGCAATATGTATACTTATTTGTATATGTATTCATTTATTATGTTTTTGTGTATTCTATTTTTTAATTTAAAACTGCACTTGGGATTCTTTTTCTGTATAATCTGACGGTTGACAGGTAGATAATGCCTTATGGCATTAAGTCCGCCTATTGTAGGTACATATCATTGTGCAATGAAGTATAAATAAATGAATATGGGGCTGTTCCTATCTGATCGCAAATGGTGATATGCATGTTATTGATTTACTGTTGAATATAAAAATAATGGATTTATTTTCTGTTCAATCCTACCCATGATTGTAGTAAACCATAGTTTTTGTTCTTGTACGAGTACCTACTTCATCACGAATGTCAATTAACCGCGGGACCACGTGTAAGATTGTGTCAAATAGCCACTTAAATCTGCCATAATTAAAAGCCGCAAAACCTCAATAAAAACATATTAAAGGCACCGCGCGACCTTCATATTTATTTCGTACTAGCTTCTGTTTGGGACTTTGTTCGGGTTTGCAACATGAAAATTAGGTTGTTGTGTTGGCAATACCTTTAGGTACTTGGTACTTTTGCGTCTTTCGTTGGGATTATTCCCAACGACCATCACCGAAACCGTCACCACCGGTTGCCGTTAGCATGGAATCATAATTTTACTCCCATCGACCGCCGCTAGTGGTTAAAATTTTACGAGTAACGTCTTTCATATTCCTTGAAAATGTGAAATAAAGTTATTTACAATTATTGTATGAATATTAACGCGGCTGCTTAGATATCACATACAAACTGATGTGAAAGGTCTAGGATGAGATGGAAATGGGGTCTGGCATATCTTGTTCACGACCGAAACACGTACGTACATTGGAGCTAATACGATAAAGTAGGAAATGCAGTACATTTCAACGTAGTCTTCTGTGAGAGAGGGGTAACGAGGCCAGTCGAGTGCGCCCAGTGGCTGTGGAAATGCAGCGTGCAACTTATGAACATGTTTGTAAATTATGATTTATTTCTTAAAATAATTTTATTTTTAGCTACAGAACGGCTTTGCATATTTTTGTATATATGGTTTTGCATACATGCATGTTCGTGCAGGAGCGCACAGATGGTTTTTACATTATCGTTCGCAAAACAATCGCGTCTCTTTTATTTTGAGTGCGGGCCAGCTCCAACGGTATCTTGAGGAATATAGCCAATAAATATGATTTTAGGCATATTAGGCAATATTAGGCATTTCGTTCAGATGTTGATTAAATAAAAGAACTATTTGATTAACGTTGGAGCTGAAGTGATTGTGTCTCTCTTTTTTGTTTCTAGCTTAACATCTTTTGGTTTGTGGCACTAACTAAGTTAACGGACAACACTTTCTGTGTTGTCCGGTTAATTAAATAATATTTTAAAATAGTTGACGTGTTTCAACTAATTAAAATGAAGTGATTTGGTTATTCCGATGATACATTGTAAAAAAAAACTGAATTTCACCTATCACCTTATTTTACAAAACCTAAGTCTCGGAAAACATAAAACTGTTTTGATATTTAATAAAACCAACAAAATTCGGCTCGAAGATACCGAGATAGCTCGTGAACAAACATACACGCAGACGTGTTCTTTATATACAGAATTATCATTGTAGAGCAATGACCTCTGTGATCTGTGACATTTACGTAGGTAACTGGGCGTTAATAAAATTTGCCTTTTTCAGTCTGGTTGGTTATTAGTAGCACCGTAAGTGGATGGATATTGGACGGAAGAGGAAGAAAAGGTTGGTAATGTCAAAAACTGAGGAAATATTGTTGCAGTTATTCATAACTACGAATACCTATTAGGTAAAAGCGATAATAAAATTTAACTGTTAGGAAAATTCTGAAAGTTCGTACATTGGCCAAATTGTTTCAATAGTTTCAAAATTACGAAATGAAACATTTCGAACAATCAGATTCGACGCCTGTAAGTAGGTATACAAAAATAAATTACCTTTGATTAACGACTTTATTGATAGGTACTTAGGGCTCATGAAACTACAACTTTAGTGTAAGCATTTATTTTATTCTAAAACTAAAGGAAAATAACGAAATCCACCTTTTTGGTTGGCGCGTGCCATCGGCGTTTATTTTTTTTTAAAGTTGACAAACGGAACTAATCACGATCGAATTTCTGAATACACTTAAAAAACAGAACAATCGATTTGTGCTGCGCTAATTTCTGTTTCTATCACGAAAGTATAGAAATCAGTTACAAGTTACAAAATCAGATAACTTTCGAGGTCGACAGCATGGCCTCATGATGTAGCACATGTCATAGTAAATTTAGCTAATAAGCATCACATTTCTCAGCTGTGATACTCACGAAAGTCACTGCGTCAAAAAATTTGAAATAGTATTGGAAAAGTGGTATTTTTCAGTAATAAATAAATAATCACATAGCCTAGTGGTTTAACAAGTGATGATTGCCTATTGGTCTAACAAGAGCGATGAATCACTCTAAAAAGAGTTATGATTGCCTAGTGGTCTAACAAGAGCGATGAATCACTCTAAAAAGAGTTGTGATTGCCTAGTGGTCTAACAAGAGCGATGAATCACTCTAAAAAGAGTTATGATTGCCTAGTGGTCTAACAAGAGCGATGAATCACTCTAAAAAGAGTTATAATTGGCTAGTGGTCTAACAAGAGCGATGAATCACTCTAAAAAGAGTAGTGATAGTCCAGTGATCTAACAAGAGCGATGAATCACTCTAAAAAGAGTTATAATTGCTTAGTGGTCTAACAAGAGCGATGAATCACTAAAAAGAGTGGTGATAGCCTAGTGATCTAACAAGAAAGAACATTCTAAAAAGAGTGATGATTGACTAGTGGTCTAACAAGAGCGATGAAACAGTATAAATAGTGGTGATAGCCTAGTGATCTAGCGATAGTGGTCTAATAAGAGTGGTGATAGCCTTTAATCCTAAAGTTATATATTTAGGATTTACATTCGTAAGCTCATGAGTTCAAACCCCGAACCGTACCACTGAGTTCGTACTTAAGTACGAATGTTTCAATTATCATTAGCTTGGTGGTTAAGAAAAACATCGTGAATCTCGCATTAAATTAAAAATAAATATTTGACCTAAAAATTGGTACATGTGGTAATATCCATCAATTCAGTCGATTATATATCGCTTAAAATCCCTTTGTACGAGTGCCATATCAAGAAGAGGCCTAGGTGACGTGCGGTAGGTCGCTATAGGCTGATATAATATCATTAATACAAATATGACTATGTACTTCCTATCCCATAAAAAATAGAACGAACACACAGCACGTGCCTAACTGTACCTTCTCCTTGAACCTAGGAATATATATGTGGACAGGCATTTAATATTCAAGACAGAGTGAGTTAGCGCGCACATTCAGGTGACCATATACAACTGCACATGTGTACCTAGTTACTGACGAAATAAAGATAAGTAGCACACAGGTTTATAATTTGTTAGTTCCTGTGTGCTTAATGAAATATTAGTGTCATAAAATATTCCTTCCATGATAAGCATTCCTATCATTTATACGCACTAAACGCACTACAGGTTTTCAGATTATAATAATTCAGGTTTTCTAAAACAGTTTGCTTTTATATACTTATATTACTGATCATTACATTTATTTTATATAGGATGTATTCGAACCTTTCCCGGTGCCTGAAACATTTAATTCTGTTCATGTTTCTAAGTTCATTGGACATGAAAATTTCATGAATCCGTTTTTGCAAAAATATCCATTTCTTTTTGAGTTGTTAATGTTTCTTAAAATTTGCTAAACACAGACCAATAAATCTATATTTTACAAAAGAAATATATAACATTATATGTCAATTATTTATCACAGAATCACGAGCGCAAGCGTAATCAGTAATTATTTGATCGGGCTTCAGGAAAGGTGAGAACACAATATTTTAACGATATAATAATACCACTATATCGATACGTAACTCCGATGATCCCTGCTTGTACTACTTGATGACCCCTAAATAATGAATGGAACTTTTCGGAATAAACATTTAAAATAGACTTAAACTTTAAATTTATTAATATTTCTGTTATTAGATACTAGCTGACCCGACAGACCTTGTCCTGTCTCCAAGTTTCAATAATAAAACAATTTCAATAAGTTCATACAAAAATACCATAGAAAAAAGCACTTTCAGTTTTTCCGAATTTTCCAATTTTTCGGGCAACTTTTCCAATTTTTTCCCCATAAAAACCTCATTTGGACTATTACGAACATTTTAAAACAAAATAGCCAAATCAGTCCAGCCGTTCTCAAGTGATGCGCTTACCAACGAACAGCATTTAATTTTTATTTATATAGATGTGGTAAAAGGAAATAAATCTTATAATAGTTTCTTCTCGCCGTGTTCATTTTCATTTTTGGTGCTGTCAATGCTTATATTTACCTATGTATTCACCTATGTATTCACCTATGTATCTGCCACAAATGTGTATGAATCGAAATTTTGTTTTACTCTGCGAAGCTCGGTTGAGTAATATAAATCAGGTAAATATTACTCGTTCTTTTATAGAAAATAGGGCAGATGAGCGTGCCACGAGATGGTAAGTGATCACCGCCTCCCATGAGCACCTACAACACCAGGGCGGATGCGGATGCGCTGTCTACCTTGTAGGACCCTATTCACAGACATTCGTAATAGCGAGCTATATGCGCGTGTAGGATGCGAAAATCTAAAAACCTATATAACTTATTTGGTTTTAAATATTACAAACTCATTCATGTATATAACTATAATTGTAGTGCAAACTGTTTGTGGGGAACTTTTTGCTCGTGAAACTCGTTTGCTGCTGAAGTTCCCATGTAATTTATAGTCAGCGTGTATTTATAACCAGTTCTTTTATTTTATTCAAGTTTCCCTGTGTCTGCTGGTTTAGTTTTTATTTAACCTATTTAGTTATTTTATCCTTACTGACAATTTCGTATATAAAGAAAATAAGTATTTATTGTTTGAATGTATAGATGTATGTAACAAAATATGAATAGAACTTGTGTTGGGGTAATTTACACTGCTATGCTTACATATTTAATTGTGTCTACACTTGACCATATATTGTTGGCCGGCTTTAGAATGATACCACTTCATCTGTTACTGTTAAAAGGTGACAAGGCGATAATAAAGCCGCTACCATAGACTCCGAGGAAATCCGTACGGATTTCCACCATGTTTTCCATATTTATATTAAACTTGTTGTCCGTTAAATACGTTTGTCGTAAAAACGCAGGGCCGTATGAGTTTTCATTTAGTTCGTAGGAAATTCAGATGCAATAGATATTACTAATTAGTAAATTGTGATTTGATTATTGCGCCACCACCTTATTTGCGTAAAAAAACCTGTTCGCAAACGTCACATTGACATATGCATTCCCGCGCTTTGTTCACCAATCAGGGGGCAGTATTGCGCCAAGTGTCAGCGCAAGCGCGCGCGTTCGACTTTCAAATACTAGCGTGTTCGAAGTTCCAACACAGCTGTTGGTTTAGTTTTTCATTTTTTATTCAAATAACAGTGACTTGGAAATTATTTTATAGTGATTTGGCAAAAAGGTTGGTTGTGCAAGTGTTCGGCTTTGTGAATATGGTTGTTAATATTCAACCGAAGGTTTCCTTGCTCATACCGGTGAGGTAATTCTCTGCAAATATAAATCATTCCAGTGTTGTTGCGAAATGTTTTTGTTGTGATACCGGTCGGGGTTGGGCGCCAATTGGGCTGAATTCATTACTAAAACTTCATTATTCAAAGAATACAACTGTGACACAATGAAATAGTAACGCTGATATGCATAATTTACTTTCATATTTTAGTTCTTATGTAATTATCAAGGGAAGGTACGATTGGAATAATTGAATTAAAATAGTCAGAGTAATTACATAGAAAAGACATCAACGCGCTAGTTTCGTCAAGTTCTCTATATCAATGTCCTATTAATTTTAATTAAATGTTTGACTGTAACAAGTAACAACAAGTAATAATAATTACTACACAATAGAAAAATAATTAAAAAAATATAATTTTAATATTTAATTTATTCTAGTCATTTAATGTAAGTGAAGTGTACTTTACTGTAAAGCACGTTTATTAACTTTAACATTTTATTAATAAATCCCATGGTGGGATAGAATGTGGTTCGTGACACCTGCCTTATCTAACTTACTTGATATTTTATCTTTCATTTCAGATAAGAATTTACTAAGTAACTAAAGTAATACTTATGGTTTCGATATTAGCATGGATCAGAATTGGACTTGACTGTCAAGTTATATTCGGTGGTAATTCCGCGAATGATTTTTTATCCACACGGGAACGCCGAAGCAAAGTTTGAAAGATAAATATCTTATATAACTTATATGTATATGTAATATCTTATATGTAACTACTCACATTTTATTAGTACATTATACACAGTACATTTCTTAATTAATCGGTACCTGCAACTTAAATTATTTCATTTCGCAATAAGATTTACTACTATAAGAACTAGTACAAAGAAAACAGTAATAAAAATCGCTCGAAATGCAATATGTATCAGTAATTGGTCATGTTATGAGCGTTATAATGACATAACACGTTATATATTGCATTCCGGGACCACATAGCGATAGAAAAACTGAACCGATTCAAGCACGATACGAAACCCGCTATGAGACGTGCGATATACTTAGATAAGTACTAGTAGTATACTTAGATATCATACATGTTATGTTTTCTACACTTCTTCTAAGTTTTAGGGACATTTCGACTTCTGGGCGATGTATAACATAACGATGTACGAGTACAATCATCGTATGGATAATCAATGTTTGCTGGTATTGTTGAATTTTGAATACAAAAATAGTATATTTATGTTACACAACATGCATACCCACGACCAATTTTCCAAAATTATCTTGTCTTATTCCTTTAAACTGTTATCGTCCCGTTATTTACATTCAACGCCCCGCCCTCATCTCCCCATTGCACCGGGGGATCCTATCGCTCCTAAGATGTTTCCAGCCCTTTTGGTTTCGGGCTCCGATACTACCTATTTAGGGAAACTTTTTCATTAATTTTTATTAAGGAAAATAAACAGACTGATCAATGCCAACTACGTACATACCAATGTATGTACATACCAACAGGTTTCTTAAAGCATACATGCGCAGGTCATACAATCGCTTGTTGTGGTGATGACTCGATGAGTCATCGTATTGATTATCATTTTAATTATGACTCAACGTTTCTACGGATATAATTGGAACTGTCTATCACTGATAAAACTCAAAAGTAATGACTGTTATTCTTGAAAGATAGTTCAACAATCCAAACGGCTACCTATGTACCTCTTAACGACGGAAATATATTATTTAGCAAAAACGGATGTTCAAGAGATCGTTGGAATCCAAGTGGCTGTTTGTCACCTTTCACCTCGAGGTCGCTCACGCGATATAAAACCCACTCATTTTACTCAAGTGATCCTTTCCAAAGTATCTTCTGTAAAGTTACACATATGTAAATAGGTGCAGAGAATTCGATAGATTTTTATGTTGAAGGCTCGATTAAATACAAAAACATTTCAAAATGATAAAGTATCATAATCTACGACATATGAGAAAGCTTCTCCTAAATTTAGATTTAGTTACAGAAATCTGTTTTAAATTTAGGAATACAAGTTAAATGTGATATAGATTTATTAAGGTTGTTATCATAAAATCTGTTACCATTTGTTACGATCATATTTTATTTCATTTATCTATACATATAATAAAATCGTACCAGCCGTGTCTGTTCATGGTTTCCTTTTTTGAAAAAACTGATTCTTTTATAAATTACGAATACAAGTGATACAGAGTCCAAATCAACAATTGTTAGAGTTTTTGTCTGTCAGTCTGTCTGTTTGAACGCGCATCGCGCAAAAACTACTTTAGGTGCCGGACCAAAATGCGTTTTGTTTTTTTATGGACGAAGGCGGTAGATGAGGCCCATAGACATCCGCGATACATGCCAACATTAGTCCAAAATGACAAACGTTGACACGACTCCGGATGCGCTGCCTACCTTTGGAATGGATTTGAAGAAAGGATTGGGAAAAAGGGGAGGGATAGGATAGGAATGGGCTCTGGCACATCTCACTCACTACCGAAACACATACGTACATTGGGGAAATAAGATAAAGTGGGAAATGCAGTATATTTCAATTTAGTCTTCTGTGAGAGAGGGGTAAAAGGCCAGTTGAGTGCGTCCATCGTCCGTCAAAAAAGTCCCCGTCTAGTGGTTTTTGTGAAATGCGTGTTCAGACAGACAGACAAAGATTCCAAAAAAAATTGTTTTGGGTTTTGTATCATTGGTACTTGCAGTGACATTAAAAAAAACACGACTTCACTTATATAACAAATGCATACATAGATGAGAAGTCTATTAAACTATCGATTTCGTTCCCAAAATCCTGTTTTCCTTTAGGAACAGCAGTCGAATGCGATATTGTAAACTTATTAAGGATATTTGTTACCATCATATTTTATTTCATATCGCCGCCATCACCGCTATAAAGATTGTTATAACACGAAACGCAAACTTGAGTTATTTGCCGAGTTATGTAGTACACCCACGGCGCATGCGCAGCGGCTGAGTCAACATCTCAATTTACATATCGAGACAATACTGTGACAGAACCGTGGTCCTCTTCTGAATGGATATCCCAATAAAAAAAACTGTTGTTTATTCGTATAAATTTGATAGATCGATTAGCGGTATTTTGTTGATTGCTGGTCACCAATTCGCTCGTGGAAATATTTATGACATGGCAATAGTTTAAAAACAAGCTTTTATTTTTACTATGACAAAGCGTAACTTTAAAATATAACTAAGGTACATAGCCATATTTTATATTTTCGTTTATAATAATGTATCGGCCGTTTCTGTTTTTGTAATATTTTTTTTTACATCCTATCACTATGTTAATAAATAAAAGGTATATTGGTAAAGCTTCTCATTACATCAAATTTTGTTTGATCAAAAGTGTTATTATTTTTAACTTTTGACTTTTTCGCCTGTAAGAATTTGCTTGTATATTTACTTGTTTATTGGGTCGTGGTATCGTAGTACGCTATTAAATGTTAGAATAAGTTTTGTTAGAGTGGAATGATCTTGGATACTTGGCGTGTTGACGACTGTAGCTGTTGTTATAAAAGCCAAAATGTATCGAGTTCATGGCAAAACAAAGATTGTGTATTTACAACAAAGGTTTTATAACCAAAACGTTTCGAGTATTTTTTTAATAAACCAGTTTGCTTCCATACAAGGAATACATATATCCAACGATAATTTAGGTCTCAGAGAGGTTAAAAACCTCATCAATGTTGATCCAAAGGAATTTTAGTAATAAAAACATCGCATTTAATTGTGGAACAGGTATAAACTTAACAAAACATATTTAAAGGGCTAATCAATGGCTTCTCTGAAGAGATTTTACGACGTGTGTTAAATTTTATAGCGCATTCTACATGTGAGATAATTCACATAAACATGTAATAAGTAGATAAGTTCCACGCGTCACTTGAAAGACCTCTATACTGTTTTAAAAAAAAAGTGTTTAAGGGTCTGCATATTGTATCATGTCGACATTTACATAACATTAATCGTTGTGTATTTTGTCAGTATAAGTTATATATTGAACTGGACTATATTATAAATGATATGATATAAGATATTGATATTTGAGGGGGAGAGTGCACGCTGCAATCCAACAGCCGCTGGGCGCGCTCGATTGGCCACGTTACCCCTCTCACAGAAAACTACCTTGAAATGTATTGCATTTCCCACTTTATCGTATTTCCCCAATGTACGTACGTGTTTCGGTAGTGAGTGAGATGTGCCAGAGCCCATTCCCATCCCATCCCATCCTATCCCTCCCCATTTCCCAACCCTTTCTCCAAATCCATTCCTATATCTCCAAAGGTAGGCAGCGCATCCTGGGGCGTGCCAACATTTGTCATTTTGGCCTAATGTTGGCATGTATCCCGGATGTCTATGGGCGACAGTATCCACTTACCATCAGGTGGACTGTATGCTCGTCTGCCGCCTTCGTACATAAAAAAAAAAGATCATTTACTTATTTATATACTTTATTGTACACGCAAATGATAAAAATAGTTACAAAAGAAAATACATACAAAAGGAGTGCTTATCCCCGGAGATTGCTACCAGCAAACCTGAGAGAGCGATAGGTGATAGGTGCCGTGATAGCTTAGCTATCGCATTTCTATCAGTAGTTATATAGTATTGAAAGAAACGTGATAGCTAAACTTTAAACATACGTATATTTTACTATATATGACTATTGCCTTCTCATTCTCCACAACCCTCTATTAAATACAGACTATCTAAGTACTTGATGCGTGGAATCCATAACCGGACAATGTGATTGAAGCAGAAACTGTCAGTCAATTTAAAAATCGACTATACAAACGTTACTCAAAATACCACAAATGTTAAATAATATTGAAGTGTCAACTCAAGCTATTAGAAAGTAAGTAAATTTGATAGATTAAAAAAATTTAAATATGTAAAAATGTAAGGTCGGTTATTTTATTCCATGTGCAGCCACCAATATTGCGAAAAATATACACGGAAACACGATCTGTTACCATCTGTATTTCGCCACTTATAAAATGTACGAGCAAAAGTAACTTATAATTAACTTAAATTATCGTAACTATAGTTTTTAATGCACTATTCACCAAAGCATTTAAACTGGTTTATGAATGTTACAGTTTACGCCTTTCATGTGTTTTTAAATGCCAGTCACTCACGTGCAGGCAGTTGTAGCCTCGCCAGTGGAATGCAGGTCATGTTATAAAATATATATCCAGTGCTTAAAGACATCGTATTTATGTCGATGTCTACAATAGAGGTGTTCTGTCGTTCGTATAAAAAAGTCCGAAGATTTTCTAATTTTAAGGTGTTAGATACTGATTGTGCCGCGTCTCTCGAAATTAATAAATAGCTAAAACCACTCTATAGATATCTTTGGGAACTCTGTGGACACATTCAGGAAAAAAAATACATATTTTGTTATATATATATATATATATATATATATATATATTAGATATATATATATATAGATATATATATTATATATATATTAGATAGATACGACTAAAATATATTATACCGATATCATATTTGTACAAATATGATTTGATTATGATTTGGTTCAAACTTTGTGCATTTGGTTAAGATTTCTTGTATGTTTAATACTGAAGAGTGTATTAGTGTGTAGTGACTGTTTGTAGACCAAATATTAAATAAGAGTTTGCTGTTACCCCATGTGATCAGTGCAGGGTTCAGGGGTGTGCGACCTGTGCCCTGCCAATCAACACCTACTAATACTAAAAACTTAGTAGGTGTTCTAAATTGGAGCCGCTCTACACAGCAGACGTGCGCAGGCACAAGGAAGGAGCGCAATCGAATATACATATTAAACCGCTAAGACCGACACTGCATGTAATTGATTGATTTTTTTTTTTTTATTTACGAAGGCGGCAGACGAGCATACAGTCCACCTGATGGTAAGTGGCTACTGTCGCCCATAGGCATTCGCGATACATGCTAACATTAGTCCAAAATGACAAATGTTGGCACGCCCCCGGATGCGCTGCCTACCTTTGGAGATATAGGAATGGATTTGGAGAAAGGGTTGGGAAAATGGGCAGGGATAGGATGGGATGGGAATGGGCTCTGGCACATCTCACTCACTACCGAAACACGTACGTACATTGGGGAAATACGATAAAGTGGGAAATGCAGTACGTTTCAAGGTAGTCTTCTGTGAGAGAGGTAGTCTTCATTAGTGATTCTGTTGAATAAAAACGCGTTTAATATACAGATAAAGTGACAAGTGTTGCTCTGAAAACATAAAAGAAATTCACAAATACTTTTCTAGTTTTATATTTATCGATTGCTAAACAATATAGAGGAATGAACGAACCGCCCGTATATTTCGCTGTTTTACTTGCATTGTTTTTACCTGAATTTTGTATGTAACGGTTCATTGCTTACTAAGGGCTATGTGTATCATAAGATCGAGGTACAATTGTTCTGCTTCAAGTTAATTATGCTGTTTGGTTCGATATTGCGAATAATTTGTAAATTTTTTACTTATCGCGTTGTTAGTTTATGAGATAAGGCAATAGCTAAATAAATAGGTACATTCAGGAAGGTTATCATGGTCTTCCCATGATACCCTCCTAGAAGGTAGAATGGTAGTCGGATGGTATAATGTGGTGAGTAGGAAGGTCTTTTTTTTCTATTTAGACATGCTAGTCCCATTATACCTTGCGAGTCTATAATAATTATACAACAACATATACGATATAAATATACAAACGATCTACAACACACATCATTTTTTAAAGAAACAAGACCTTTTGAGATGCGAACTATGTTAAAATGACCTCTGAACAACTTTTTCTTCAAAAACTGGAATTTTATAAAAAAAATAGAATTTATAAACTTCCTGATAGATTTCAGTGTCATAGATCATGATCCCTATATTGCTCAAAAGTATGAAAAACTTATACGTGTATTTATCACTTTGTTAGTGTGTCTTGTTATTTCATTGATTTATCTATCCTGTGGTTGCCTGGATGGTCGCTTAAGTGATAAAGTTGCGAAGTACATGTACATTGTCATGTTCATGTCTGTCGTATATGCAATAAATAAAATTACCATTGGATAGATGCATAGTTAACTCTTTATTTTACACCAACATATTATGTTGCAAACAGACAATTTAGGTAAGTAACGCGAATAGTATTTATAACAGGCGGCCTTATCGCTAAAGTACAATATATAAAGTGAGTACAAGCTTACCCTATTAATTGGGTTTTATTTCTTCCCAACATTCTGCGTCATTTCTCCATGACTTCATGACTAATATTGCTTATACTTGTATTCTGACCACGTTCTAAACCCTAAGGTACAGTTCTATTGAACTCACCTTTTGTCCATTCCACTCACGTCCGCGCCATATCATCACGGTCCGCCGGAAGTCGCCCTAACTGTTCAACTGCGGTTTTTTGCAAACTGTACTCTATTGTTTTTGGAATTAGGTTAAATATTGAAATCAGTGCGTAGCGTTAATTTGGGACGATTATCGGTCGAGGGTTTGCTGAAGTGTCATGTCATAGGAGACACATTTCTATGGAGAGTTGTGTTAAATATTTAATTTGTGACGTTTTCTGAGTAAAGAGACTTTATTGTATGGATTTTGGGTAATGTTTTATTATTTACAATTTCGTTGATTCAAGTTTGTATTTAAATAGAGACATGCCATTATATCTAATATTTAATATAAAGCAATAAAAAAATATGTTACGTTTCAAAGTCAATTTTATTTTTATAAATCTCAATATCTTGGAAACAACTTAGAAACAACAAACAATAACTAGGAGTTCCGATTACTCAAACAAGTATTGTCTCATTTTGGTTATTCCAGAAATAATTTCAAAGGGAGGGTTTTTAAAGCGGAGACATTTTTTCTTAGATGGTGGTAATAGTTCTTATTAAAAGCTTCATAATGACTATTACATTTTCAAAGATTTCCTTATTAATTTACTAAAATTATTCGTGTTTTCAAATTGTCAATGGAGTAATTTTCCATAACAGTAACAAGGCGTTATTGTAATTTGAAGCACTCTTCGAGTATCTGCGAAGGGTTGTGGTCAAAATATTTTGGATAAGTCAGAATTAAAAACGTATCATTTTACATTACATTGCATCAAATGTTACGTTTAACGTAACAAAGGAATCTTAACTAGCACGGTCACAGCGTATGTAAGGAAAATATGATTGCAATAACGTAAACGTTAAATAACAGATTACCTACAGCTTACATCCGCGTTTTGCGTTATCCATTGATGCGAGTAGCTGCTTGTAATTTATATTTTAGTTCCGAATTATAATTATTTTTGTATGAGTAAGGGATTATTATTAGTAATCAAGAGAAAAAGATATGTCATTAAACAATAAGCACTTATGTAATTAATGACAATTACCTAGGTATGTTAGGGATTTCCATCGTGTAATGTTTTTAAGTTTCTGTGATTAGTTTACATATATGTTATATTCATAATAGCTAAATAGCCAGGAATAAGTTACTATTAAGTTAACCAATATAGCCAAGGTAGTGGCACGCGGCGATACATCTCTCTTGAACGCATTCGCGGGAAGAAAATTAATAACACTACATTAGAGTAATTATCAATTTGGCGCGATTAGTGATGAACTGAGCTAATTAAACACATTGTATTATTAATATTAGATTAGTATTATTAATATTAGATTAGTTATATTAATATTAGATTAGTATTATTAATATTAGATTAGTCTTATTAATATTGGATTAGTATTATTAATATTAGATTAGTATTATTAATATTAGATTGGTATTAATAATATTAGATTAGTATTATTAATATTAGATTAGTATTAATAATATTAGATTATCATTTTTTAGATTAGTGTTTGCAAGTGGGATTGAGCACCCGTGAAATATAAAATAGCACATCTGTGTACACTCATTGACGGCCGCCCGATGGCAATCGATGGGGCTTCCTAAGTTGCCATCTACACTGGTCGAAGAATTCTGAGGCGGTGCCATGGCCCGAACGGACCACCCCAGGTACCTGGTGTATTGGTGGATTGCGGTGCAACCACAGACGGGGATTTAATCCCGGCCCTGATTCCTCCGCCCCCTGTAAGGGGGAGAACGATATGTTCCGAAACTCTCAAAGAAAACTGTTATGAAATGTATCAACGGGAATGCTTAAACAATATCTGTCGACCACACAGCTACTGCCCGTTCTGCAGAAGGTTCCGTATGCTATTCCCTGTCAAAGTATTTGTTTAGACTTAATGTAAATGTTTTTCGAGATAGAGATCTAGAGAGCGGTATTCTGGTTCTATTTTTCATTCAGTTTGATAAAATATTCAATAGAAGACGATTTCTGTGACTTTTAGTAAATTTCTGTCATGAATCCAGCTGGTAAGTTTGTGTTCGTCTTTGTGGGATCCACGATTAATCCTGTGGGAATCCTATTATACGACATTGAGTTTGGTTCGTGTTGCTTATTACTTTTGCTAGCACGACGACCTACTCTGACTCAGAAGTAATATCGTGGCAAGCAACGGCTACGTCCAAAATTTACGAGTACCAAGACAATTCTTATTATTATTTCGTTTTATGTTGATTCCGAATATACACCTTTGATATCTATACATGCAGGCACTAGTAGCGTAGCTGCCACAGGATAAAGTAATGCAGTGCATTACTGCACAGTAATGCAGTAAGTGGTCCCAAAGCTCAGGGGATCTTGGCCAACCCTGAAGCTCCTCCAATGCAAAATTATAGATCAGCCAAATTATTTTTAAAAGTTATAAACTTATTAAATATTGCACAATAGTTAATGTTGTACGTTTAGCACAATATGTACATTCACACGAGAGTAATAAATGAATATGTGGATTACGTACCTATTTAAATAAAAGTTAACCAAATTTCACTACATATTTTATTATCCTGTAGATCCATACTTGTAAATCTTGTTAAAATATATAAACTACTAGCAAAACCCGGTAGACGTTGTCCTGCCTGAGTATATTTATTTACCTCTGTATATAAATTATTCTGTTTATTGGACGGTATAAAAGTTGATGTGCTGCAGCGCCGTCTAGTGGCGAGTTACAACAAAGTCGATAGCTTGAAAATATTCTCTGTGCACAAATATCTATGTATACTAATTTTCATGGTGTTCAGTAGAACGGTATAGAAGTTGATGTGCTGCAGCGCCATCTAGTGGCGAGTTACAACAAAGTCGATAGCATACAAACCTTCTCCATAAAAAAATACATATACGTGCCAACTTTCATGGTGGTCGGTCTAACGGTGTCGAAGTCTATTAAAATCAGATATACCAACATCCACCAACATAGATACGTAGGCTTCCGCGATACAGCCCCTTTGTGGAGTCCAACAGCTCCTTTATATATCTACTTTGTAACGTTTCGCTAAAATTAAGAGAGTAAAGAAGATCCATGTTGAATGTATCTAGGGCTCAACTTTTTTGGACCGGAGCCTTCGGCCACCTATACTTCACTAGCAGGCATACTAAGTAAACTCCTACACTAAACAATGTGATATGTTACCTAGTACCTACCAAAGCTCGAGTTCAGCGAACGGAGGACTTTCGCCGTGGAAAGCGAGCCAGATCGATCTTACGCTAGTTGTACAGTACGTGACCAACGTTGTAATGATTACACCACTTAAAACAATTGCCTACTTAGTTTACTGGTTGTTAAATGCAAAAGAATATTGTTCCAAGGAAAATTGACAAACAGAGGAGAGCGATAGTTATTTAGGTATCACCTCTGATAGCTTTGAGGCTGACATCCGGGGCCTGCCATTGCCCCCTTGCTAGATAGCAGCCACCGCACGTGATTCACTTATGATACCGAATGTACTTGCATTATATTATAATGGCTTAAGTTACCTTTGTCATACGCAGCTTCATCTCTTCATAGCATACCATACCATCAGCCTCTCTCCAATGGAGGATATAGGCCTCTCCCAAGCACCATTGCTTTTCTTTCTTTCTTCATCTTTTCACTATTTAATAGTTTCTAAATACAATTAAAATGGTACAAAGAATATATCTAAATGTGAACTTCTAGCAAAAAGGGATCATGTGTCGGCTTCTAGTTTTCGAGATATGCGTATTTATATAATAAACATTACATTATCGGATTTTACGAGTATTAGATTAATAATCTATGATTATTTATCTACAGTCCCACACTAAGAAACATCTCCATATGTGCCATCGTTAATCCACAAAGTTTGACTTTAAGTGACCCAATAGGACCACGAATACAAAAGAGGACAATAATTATATATGTATAAGTACGATCAAAGGTCATATAGGACTCAAGAGTACAATAGAAAAAGAACAAAATGTCGCCGTGTGGACTTTTTTGGACTTTTAGTGTTCTGACGTCAACATGCCTATTCGTTGGTCCAGTTTTTTAAATATTTAGCAGTGCATTATAAAATAAGCGATAATACTAAAGTGAAATTCCATGAATTTACGAAAATCAAGATATAACTTATTAATATTATAAAAAACTTATTAATGACCGGTGATAGAGAAGGGGTATTTCTATTCTCGACTCATTCGTGAAGTCATGAGTTCAAAGTTTCCGATAACTAAATTTCCACTTAAATAGGGATTTTCAAAATTATCACTAGTTTGGCGGTAAGTGAAGACGTCCTGAGGAAACTCGCATGCTCGTGAATAAAAAAAATCTGGAATATGTGTATCCACCAATTTGCATTGAACTTGGATAGTAGCAGGTTATAGCCCGGGTACCCCTAATGATTTAATAGTGTAGACCTGTGACATGCAGTTGAATGTTATAGGTTTATCTCTCCATATTTTCATCTCCGAAGTACACTACAGGGAGTGTTAGATGTAAGTGTTAACAATACGGGTACTTATGTATCTTTTTTATTGAAGAGTTGACAGATGGGCGGGCAGGCCACATGACGGTAAGTGGACACCGCCGCCCATGGACTCCTACAACACCAGGGGGGTTGCGAGTTGCACCTTGCACCGACCTTGCAGGCTCCAATTTATAGCTCTCTTGAAGCACCATGTTTTTATTTTATATAGAAAAGAGGCGGCAGGCGAGCATACAGTCCACCTGATAGTAAGTGGATACTGTCGTCCATAGAAATCCGCGATACATGCCAACATCAGTCCAGAATGACAAACGTTGGCACGCCCCTAGATGTACTGCCTACCTATGCAGATTAAGGAACGGATTTAGGAGATAGGGTTGGAAAAGTGGGGAGGGATTGAATGGGATGGAAATGGGCTCTGGCATATCTCAGTCACTACCGAAAGACGTACATACATTGGAGAAATACGATAAAATAGGAAATGCAGTATCTTTCAAGTTAGTCGTCTGTGAGGGAGGGGTAACGTGGCTAGTCGCGTGCGCTCACCGGTTGTGGGAATGCAGCGTGCACTCCCCCCCTACTATGTATAATGTAAACTTACACTTTCACGTCGACTTGTCTTACTACTGCTTATTGTCTAGAATATGTATTTGCATTTGTTGTGGAGTCCTCTAACATTATGACGACCGGTTAATCTAGTGGACGCTACCTATCTGCTGCGCGTGAGGTTCCGGGTTCTATGCCCGATAAACAGATGTGTAAATATAAATATAATCTGGGGCTTTCATTTTACCATTTAAATAATTTTGTCGCATCAGTATTAAAAAACATTGATCCTTATTTCACGTCGTACGTATCTCTATTAAAGAGTCAGTATACTTCAAGTAGACCGATCACGAATGGTAAGTGGTACACTCGGTACGAATGGTGAATGTTACACCTGGTGGTATGTGGATACTGTCGCCCGGCGATTGATGACGACATCAGTTCAGAATGTCGAACGTTGGCACACCCTCGGATACGCTGTAGTAGGGTTGGGAAAATGGGAAGAGATAAGCAAGGATGGGCTGGGAATAGGCTCTGGCATATCTCATTCACTACCGAAACGTACGTAAATACATACATATATATATTGGGGGAATAAGATAAAGTGGAAAATGGAATACATTTCACGGTGGGATTATTAAGTATTTAATTCAAAACACCGTGTAAAAATATTGTAAGTGTTAGATAATGAATTTCCACTATTTACACATTTAATTTAATATATTCTATATAAAAAAAACTATGTAACCATTGTGTAAAATTATCGCTTTTCATTGCGCCATTGGCGTTCTGGACTTCCATCTATCACTAAGATTTTGAACAAATTGTAGTGAATCAGAGATTACTTAATAGCAACTAACAATTGCAATGTATCTACAATTACACTGACAATGACCTACTTTGATATATAGAGATTATACAAAATCACTGGCGAAGTAACAATTACGTATCTAACATATTCCACGATATTCAGAGCGTTACGTCATTTCAAGGTCCTCCCGACTGCTTTTCTATTATATTTACAGACAAAATTCACCATCGTGATGCAATTGTTTGACAAGTAGTTGTTTGTATATCAATAACCTTTCGCAGTTAACAAATTGAATGTCTACCTAAAGTCGGTTTTAGCTCGATGAATACCAACTTTTGATTTAAACTGTATTTTTGTCTTTTCAAAATTATTTTTATTGCTAATACCATAAATTTAGCTCAGATGGTAGGGGTTCTTCAAATTTATTATCAAGGTTCAATAATATGAGGGGTCTAGTAAAGTGGTCGGTGAATTACGATTTCCTACAAATCTCTTTAATGTCCAGTCTTGGCTGATAACATATTCTTGCTGCTCTTGGCGTGCGCTTTACAATATTAGTTTATTACTAAAACAGGAAACATAGTAAATTTTTAACGGAAGACATACATACAGGTAGACAAATTACTCTAGCATTTATATAGATTCAACTTTTATATGTAACAAGCAACACACAACATATTTGAATTACAAACAATACCAATGTGTGTTAAGTTCCCAGTATAGAATACGTGGGAATAAATTCCTATCGTGTTAATGTTCGCTTCGAACCGACATGGGAAGTGAAAAAGAAATAAATAATTCATATTAATTAGTTAGTTATGCATCTATGGAAGAAAATAATTGATATTAGCAATGCCGGTTCCGGAGCGTCACAAGGAACACTTTACTCATCTCAAATTACTCTTTCATTTGAGGTCAGAATGAGTACCTATGATGGTAAAAACTTTGACAAAAATTTAGTGCATTTGTATAGACTATATTAGATAGATAAATAGACAATGCACAGACCACCGATAGCGTGATTAACCTTTAATAGATTAATGTGTCCAGTTCAATTTTATGTTACTATTAGTTTTTTTTTTCAATATCTATAATGTACAGACATCGGCCTGTTACAATTTTATTATATGTATAGATAGGATGAATTTTTTAAAATTATTTTTTACTAATGAGAAGATATAATGGATATAAATTGTATTTACACAGAGTATAAGACCAAAATTCTTCGCACTTAGGCTATGCTTTTCTCAAATTGTAGGTACCTCTATGTGCTCTATTAATTTAAAATCGTATATTTTTACAGGTAGGTATACGGACATGAAGACCACAATAAAATACAAAAGGAAAACTTGCTGCTCAAGCATATTTGAGAAGATGTAGTGTTTCAAACAACAGTTTAAAAATATATCGAATTTGCTAACTTATTAAATAATAAACATAAACAAAAGACAATAGCATGACACACAATCTTAGACAATATTTTTTTTTCAAGTCAAAGAATATAAATCTAAATTTAAACATCAAACCAACAGTACAACTCCACTGAAATTGAAAACAAATTGAAATTCCTTACAATTCCGGAAATTAAGTAAATTACGAGTACCTGTAGCACAGAGCCGGAAATAATACAAATTAAATGAAATAGCAAACCTTCACATTTAGCTGAGTAGAAAAATAAGTAGAATTGAATATTTAATTGAAAGAATGGACCAAGCGTTAAATTGAACCAGAAAATGAGAAGCGCTGAAAGCGCATGACAGATAACACATGTTCGGAGACAAGATGTCGACCAGCAACGAGCTGAGTGACGTGGAGGTGACATCGAAGCCGCGCATGAAGCCCGCGGTCAGCAGGATATTCTGCTGCAGCGTCACTGCTGCTTCCGGGTTCGTAGCGGCTTATGCTTTGGTAAGTTTATGTTGATTGGCTACTAATAGGATATTTGATTTATTTTTAATAGCTGCTGAAGCTGAAAGCTATAAGTAACTGGAGATATTAGAACTAGATCTGTGAAATCAGAATGTAATAATATACAATGACCGGGACTTTTTGCATCCACTGCTGGACATGGCCCTCAACATAAGACAATGTGTATGGCCTTTAAGCGTCCAGTCCTTTAGAGGCAGTGTAGTTCCTCGGGGCTTATGGTAGCTTTGTTATCACTTAGTCGCCTTTTACGACACCCGCGAGAGGAGATGGGGAAGTGCTATAGTAAAGCTGACCTACACCACATGGCAATAACATGCAAAATATTTAGAAGAACAACTGAGTCATAGGGTTTAAAAGTCAAATTTTGAAATGAATCGCGCTACTGTGGTGATTACGTCACTAACACAGTGGTGCAAATGCCTTGAGTGAAAAGATAACGTTAGCTCCGCTTGAGGGGCGTCCTCAGGGTTTACAATTTTGTAACAAATTTTAATAATTATCTTAAAATTCTTTAATATGAATTGTGGAATAAGCCATGAGGTACCAATTTAAGAACAGTTAAATTCCGTATATGTGCATCTTAATCAATCATTTTGATGGCATTCGCTTACTTATCCAGAGACAACAAAACGAAATAATAAATATATATCTCGATCCACGACATCATGACTTCCCGGAATCACTACATTTAGACCTACATTATTCTTATTGCTTTTTGATCTTTTAGTTTGCTAGAGGTCTAAGATAATTGGTTGTATGTTAAGGCCACGTTAAACACAGTTATCACACTATGACGAAACAAGTGAGAGTAAATCTCGTCGTGCTGTGGAAAGGCTCGTACAATACCGCTACTTGTAGGTGCATACGTAATAATAGATAACACCTGCTTGTTGGCTTTATTCCAAAGTTCACATTCGCCGCGACCTCGTCAAAATTAACATGCTTTTGTAAAAAAAAAACACTGATGATTTGGTCGTTAATAAACATTAAATTTTATGTGCATGTACAAAATGTATTTTTTTTTAACTTACTAATATTGTCACACGGTGACATAACACACAGAGTTAATCACTACTGTAAACGAAATAAATATAAGATTTCGCGGATACAAATCCTTACGCACTTTGCCTCCAGACCCCTAAAGATAGGATTAATTTAAGCGGACATTCGGACTTTTTATCAGAATAATATGAACGCATTTGAATTCTTCTCGATTTCGAAAACTACAATTAAGTATAAAAAGAAAGTTAGATCGTAAGAAAACATTCTTTTTACAAAGGTGACAGATTTCTACATTGTTGTTAAGTATAACCAATTAATAAATACCTAAATATTTATTGTTTATTTGTAAGTATACTGTTTTAAAAGTCTAAAATTTGAATGCTAGTAGAACAAGTGTATAACTACTCGTACTTGTCTGTATTCCCCAAATAAATATTCCGATTCTGGGGGGTCTACTCCGAAAACACATTTCCTCGATCCGGATGTGTCGCGCACTGTTCGGTCCAAAAATTATTTTATAACGCGAACCCGTAGGCTGTGGAACGAACTGCCTCAAGATGTCTTTAAATTAAACTACGATATGGGGTTCTTCAAGAAAGCTGTGAATAGGATTTTGTAAGGTCGGCGGCGCGCTCGCATACCCCCTGGTGTTGCAGGTGTCCATGGGCGGCGGTAATACTTACCATAACATGGGACCGCTTGCTCGTCGGCCCACATGTCTATATAAAAAAAAAATTCGTTACATTGGCTTGGTGTTTTAAGACCTTACATCTCTCATGCACAAGACAATGGCCCAAGTCCAGCAGTGGATACTGAGGGCTGGTTGCATTGCATTGGATTTTATCGGAGATACTTTTAATACGACGCAACAATGAATCTTAGGTAAAACAAGTTTAGATAAGAAAAAAGATAAGATGCGAGACATAAATAAATGCTCTTTATCTTTATTCCTTTATTGTTTATTTTGTAATAACAGTTATCATACGAATAATTTTCCGACTAACAGTTAAGTATTTACAATTGGCAAACAGGAAAATTGTTTAGAAACGGGATAAGATAAATGGGATATACGGGACAGTAAGTACTATTAGTAATGGGATGGGTACCTACTAGTAAGTACCACACGCCCCGAGGAACGGCACCACTACTAAAAGAGTGGACTCGCCAATCCGCTTGGCCTGTTTTTTTTCACTAACGGGCCTAAAGGCTCCTCCGTCGGTAGACCGGCGGAAGGAACGGACCTCGGCTTAGGGCGTTGCACTGGGAGGGTACTGCGGGATCGCGAGTCGGTGAAAAGCGCCCAGGTACGTGCTGATACCTGGGCCAAATTTAATCTGCAAAAATCTTAACTAAGTTGACAGTAAACACTAGCCAATTCTTCACTGTGTTTAAAAGACTATTTAAAAATTTGTTCATAACAATGTTTCAGGTGGCGTACGCAATAGCTTTAATCTACGAGATAGTATGGGTGGTTGAGTCGCAGAGCGGGCTGCCGATACCATCGGCTATGCTGATGGTCTGCTATTGTATAGTCATATCGGCGACTGTGACGCTGGTGCATGGACTTATATCTGTAAGTATGAGAAAAAAATATTACAATCCCTTCCTTTTCCTCCAACCTTAATACTTTATACTTTTTAATTAGACCATCTAACATTTCGATGTGTATGGACTTTCTGGTGAGGCTACTATACAGGCGGCCATAGCACCGATATAAAAGGAAAGATCCACGCTTAAGGAATTGTGTTTTTATATCGAAATAAACGTGAAGGAACCTTCTTGGTTTTTTTTTTATATCCGTTTCTCTAGAAATATTCCTTTATCTAAAAGGACATACAACTTGTTGTCCGTCAATGTACCTACTGGTGCTAGTAATCTGCTCTCCTAATGTTCCTAATGAAGGTGTTCATTTAGTTTTTGTTAATTATTTTATTACGACAAACAAGACGTCAGTAATTGATTGTCAGTAATTGACGTCAATAATTGATTGCAACAATGAACGCGTCGCTTGAAGCATTTCGTGCAATGATTTTCTATGACTACCGTTTGTAGTCATAGAAATCTTCAAGAAATCTCACGAAAATCTACAAACTGCTTTTGGTGAATCTTTTCCTTCGCTAGCAGTCGTGACCTATTGGTACCGTGAATTTAAACGTGGCCAGGAAAGCCTCGAAGATGAACCTCAAGAGTATCACCCATAAAAAGAAATTTAGATTTCAAACAATCTGTGCAACTTGGATCGTATAGAGTATAGAATGTAAAAGAGGGTGCAGAGAATTCTTAATTCCCTACAATTTCTGATAGGAAGCCATTTAAGCTGGGAACGACAAAAGGTGATGTGGCCATACTTACGTAAGCCGAAAATGAAGCGAATACAATTATTGAGCAAACGATCCAATTTGTTAAGTTTTATTTTATCATCGCACTTAACTTCTTTTTTTGCAGAAGAACAACACATATTTGTTGGCCTGGTTGATCGCAGTCATACTCGTGCTGATACCAGAATGTGCTCTAGTCTTCTACATGTCTATTAGTCATTGGGTAAGTTTCTTTGGATGATATACTCGAATGGGTATAAACTGGCTATGATGATTATGATTCTAATCATAAATAAAGACGTTAATAGAAATAATCTTAAGTCTTTCGTCTTCCAGGGTCTTCAGGGAGTATATGGTGGTGCTGAACTGGCGTGCTACGTGGCGCGACTGCCAGCTATCGTATGTGGAGTGGTGCTTGTACAATCTGCGTACGCTCTTCGGGAAGCCAGGTGAGATGTAATTTGAGAAAAAAAATACATTTTCGTGTGGAGATTAGTAGCAACAACTTTAAGTATATAAGTTAAGCATAAACTAGATTTACATTAGACGACGCAGGCTAACAACTTGCGCCAGCATAAAAACTTTGGTCCATGCGCCAAGAGGCACCAAGTCTCATATAATTATTCTGAAAAAAATAATGCAATAATTCTAGAGAAATGTTACATCATAAGGGTCATGACCTTTTGGATTGGGGTATAGGTATCTATACATATAATAAAACAATAGAAGAATTAAGTCTGTACATTAACTTAATTAAAAAAAAAATGGTTGTCTCTTTAAAAGCTACAGAACAGTAAACAGTAGTTTTTAAAAATTTCTTTGGCTGTTTGTTTGAGCATCGCGTAAAAACTACTGAAAGGATTTTGATCGGGTTTTCACTAATGTACCTATAGCTAAGTATTCAAAAGGAAAACTGGTATATGTGTCATCTTCATATCACACAAGAAAGTGGAGTAACAGAGGAAAATGAAAAATGACTTAATAGAATTACTCAAAAACTACTGGATGGATTTTCACCTGTGAAATCCATCATGTCGGTGCTTTTACAGGTGTTAAAAATCTTTTACAGCTGCTTAGTCCACCGAAGCCGCAGGCAGATGTTAGTACCCAATATACGTGACTGCAAAAAATAATATGATTTATTTACAATCTTAGTCGGTTGACCCTTGAGGTTAATTGAGACATTTTGCAAGGTTATCTGCGAAAAGGTCGACAATGTTTAGGTAAATTAAACTACGTGCACGTTCCGGTTCTTTCCCACATACTAAATAGACTAGTGTTTGTTCCTGACCCACACGTATATACACGTTAAACAAATTGAAAGTAAAGTTCTCGGAGAATTAGCAATAGCTAAGAATGTGCAGCCAAATATCAATATTAAACCAAAGTTACAGCTGAGATTTTTAGAGCAAGAACGTGAAAGGAGGAGAGGGACGGGAGTTTTTTGAATCCCCTCCCAAAGCTCCATGATAGATTTTTTCAGAAATTATTCATTAAAAGATAAACAAAACTAAAAATAAAACACTAAGAAAGTCTCGAAATAAAGTTTTGGACTCCCTGAAACCAAAGTATATTTATTTCTTCAGTGGATTTTCAATTGCATATTATACCATCACAAAGTTGAACAAGTTGAATAATTCAGGAGTCTAGTCGTGTAAAGACTTACACAAATATACAGACAGATGAAACATAGAGTATTTAACGAAGTCAATTGCGTCTATGTCAAAGGCTATCTATCATTCCGTAAAACATTTTGCTCATAATCGGTGGTATAAATGCACCTCGGCGTTTTCTCGTCCGCATCATTTCTTTCTACGCTTTTCAAGAGAAAACTTAGAAAATGTTAAAGTCAATGGTTTTTGGTCTGCTGATTCTGGCTCTCTCTGAGTCTAAGCCCTTTGAAGCTCCATGGGATAAAAGTGCCATAAGTGTAGAGGCGTTGGAGCATCGTCGTGAAGCCAGGAGTGTAGAGACACTTGGAGCGAGGAGCGTTGAGGCAGCCGACAGCACAGAACTTCATCGTGAAACCAGGAGTGTAGAGACACTCGGAGCGAGGAGCGTTGAGGCAGCCGACAGCACAGAACTTCATCGTGAAACCAGGAGTGTAGAGACACTCGGAGCGAGGAGCGTTGAGGCAGCCGACAGCACAGAACTTCATCGTGAAACCAGGAGTGTAGAGACACTCGGAGCGAGGAGCGTTGAGGCAGCCGACAGCACAGAACTTCATCGTGAAACCAGGAGTGTAGAGACACTCGGAGCGAGGAGCGTTGAGGCGGCTGACAGCATAGAACTTCATCGTGAAACCAGGAGTGTAGAGACACTCGGAGCGAGGAGCGTTGAGGCGGCTGACAGCATAGAACTTCATCGTGAAACCAGGAGTGTAGAGACACTCGGAGCGAGGAGCGATGAGGTATCCGACAGCACAGAACATCATCGTGAAACCAGGAGTGTAGAGACACTCGGAGCGAGGAGTGTTGAGGGAGCTGACAGCACAGAACTTCGTCGTGAAACCAGGAGTGTAGAGACGCTCGGAGCGAGGAGCGTTGAGGCAGCCGACAGCACAGAACTTCGTCGTGAAGCCAGGAGTGTAGAGACTCTAGGAGCAAGAAGTGTAGAGACACTCGGAACAAGGATGTAGTTCATTCGGTGGAAGAAGAAGCTTGAACTTGATAATTTAGCTTTGAATATATTGATAACTTTTTTGAATTTTCGAGCAGATTCAATTAAAAATATTTGTTTTTTTTTATGTATAACTACAAGCCTATCGCCACCTATATTTGTTTACTAAAATAAATGCTATAGAAAACTAATTTGTGTATACTTATATTTTAGTGATCCTCAGTAATTGTGAGTTTATCCTCAAAAAATTCCTCTGCAAAGTAGTCTCCATACGTTTTCATCCCAATAATTGTTATTGAACAATGATAAACATTGGCACGCCTCTGGATATGCTGCCTGCCTTTGGAAATTTAGGCACGAATTTGGAAAAGTGTTGGGAAAATGAAAAGGAATAGGATAGGATGGAGTGGAAATGGGCTCTGGCATATCTCCCTCACTACCTTAACAGTATATACATTGGTGGAAAAGGATAAAGTGGGAAAAGCAGTAATTTTATAGTAATCTTTTGAGTGATATAATGTGGGTAGTGGAGTGCGCACAGCGGCTTTGGGGTTACCCACTTCTAATTCTATATAGTTAAAGTAAAATGACACAAAGAAAACTCTTATTTATTTATTCTTTCGGACTTAACGCTTTGAAGCATTATCTCCCAGGCAACTTTAGAGTTATGCAGAGATGGTGCAGAAACCCTATTCCATTGTGCTTCCTATCTCCTAAACATAGCCTATGTCTATTTCCATGAGTTTAGCTTCATGAAAAGTGTGAGAATTTTCAAAATCAGTCCAGTATTACAATGCTCTTATTATAACTCATAATCTTTTTAATATTAGTATAAATGTTTATATCCGTTAATCAAATACTTGTGGGAAATTCAATTTACAGACATTATTAAAACCAACGTTTAGAGTACGGTTAACTTCCTAATTTTTTTGGCAATTATGTACATTGATTTGACATGAGAATTTCATATCAATGAGAATGATAATGACAGTGCACAGTGGATATTATCACCATTGTACATTGTACAAGTGTACCCTTGATTATTATTATGATCATTAAGTACTACGACTTTGTACTGCGATATAATTTACCATTTACTACGTAATAGTCTGAAAAGTCATCAGTTTAAGATCCGATTAGCTGGCATCAAACCGGCCCAGAAACAAGTGAGGGATCTTCATATGTAGGAGTTTGGTGTGTATCATCTATTGGATACAATACCTGCCTTCTATTCTTTAATATTTGAGCTATTTTCCTGCATTTCAGGAAAGCTGCGTACAGTAATGGCGCGACTGTAAGCGGTAGCGAGTTCGACGCCAGCCATTATGTTCCTGATGCGCCGACCGCTTTCACCAACGACGGCTTCCTAGCTGATAACGGTATTAGAATATTAGAATTAAGAGATAATTGTGATCTAAATGAATGCCATTGTTAATGTAATGTCTTATTAACTGCCGTTAATAAAGACGTTTTTTGTAAGAAATAAGAAACGGGAATTCATAATGAATGTTTAAGGTCACCAGCTGTGAATACCTTCATATAGCTGGAGTACTTATTGTAATGTTTGCCCGACTGCCATGTGCGGTTGAAAGATCTAATATTAATTGGTAACTAGGTACTTTAGTGCATGAAAATATCAAAAAGTTAACCCTTTCAGACCGGCATAGGGGCACATTGAGGACTGCAAATCTAAATTTGATTTTACTCAAAATATTTTTGTATATTTACTACATAAAATATTAGGAACACTAAAACTGCTCAGATTTTTTTTCAAGCCTGAAAACCATTTGTTTCAACCTGTCCCATTAGTCCTGAGACTTGTGATATTTTGTCCTTCACTGCCTATATTATTAGAAATTTTGCAATTAGATGAAATAAAAAGATCTAATAAAAAAAAGCCTAGATATTTACTTAACTTCATTGGAGATCTCAAGCTTTTTTCCATGGAACTATCCTCTAACCCTTGAACGAATCTTTTTCTTAGTGAATATGACCACTTTCACTTTATTCGGGTTTATGGTTAGATGATTCTCCATCCTTGTCACCCTTCATTCCTATTTTCTGTATCTGCACACCTATTCTTTTTCGTTGTCGAGTAAGTATGCTTAAGACGTATGGGGAATAATGTCCCAACGTTAATATTTACAAGAAACTAGCACAAATTTCATAATTTTCGTAACAATGTCAGAAGGATTTCGGCGTATATAATAAAATAAAAATAAAAATTGACCAGAAAAAACGTTAAAAACACCTTTAATTAAATTATAATTTTCAATCCTTTCACACACGTGCTCAATATTTCGACCATAGACACAATACAAAAGATGGAAGTCAAGCTATGAATGTCAATCTATCAACTGATAGGTCTAGTAGGTACTCTTAGGGGCATAATATCCCACTTACAAAAGAAACACGGAGCCTCAGTCCTTTACCAAACATTTTCGGGACGTATTGTGCGGTCTGAAAGGGTAAATAAAAAGCCGAAAAACGGCATTAGCGTGTAATCTTTACTTTTTTTTTATAAACTAATGGGCGGACGAGCCTATGGACACGTGCGCGCCGCCGACCTTGCAAAGTCCTATTCACAGCTCTCTTGAAGAACCCCATATCGTAGCTTAATGGAAAGACCTCTTGAGGCAGTTCGTTCCACAGCCTACGGGTTCGCGGTATAAAATATTTTTTGGACCGAACAGTGCGCGAGTAATTTGTAACTTCCTTTACACAAGGGAGGCATTTACAAGTAAAATGTAAGGACTATTATTTCATACCATTGCACCGCCGCGTAGTGTTAATTGCGGGTCCGGGTCTCAGATCAGAGCTGTGCACAATCGACATTAGTATTGAATCGATAGATCACAACAGTTAGGAGCAAGCTGCGATCTAAGTGAGCTTAGTCTCTGATTTGCTTTAATTATCCGCCCACGAAAATGTGGAAAGTATTATTTACAGTTCGTTTAAATATTCCAGGCAAACCAGGTTCAATGCCGGATCTTCGGCGTCACCTAGCGTCCCGCCAATCTATCAACTTAGGTTACCCGCCCATGATGCTACCTCAACCCCCCCCTGCGTACTGGCAACACCTCGCCGACCGACAATACGCCGCGAGCCTTCGAGGCTACCCAAAGTCCTACCACGCACCACACATGTACGGTACTTGGGTCGGTCCACGGTCCGGGCCTTACGATAACCCGTACAAGAGAAGACACTCTGTTGTCGGAGCGTTTAACACAGACGAGTACCCCGCCAAAGATTACGACTACGACGACAGAGTGGAATGTAAAAGCGAAATGGCGTATCCATATTACAGACCGTACGGATACGACCCCAGAATGTACCCACCGGAGTACGATCCCAGGTTCTATCCGGATTATAAAAGGGAAGATGCGGCGTACGGCGTGAATTTACTCAGACACGATCCGTATCATTTCAGTGGGTCCCGAGAACGTGTGTTTTACGGTCCCGGCTTGAGGAACAGTCATACGTCAGTTGGAAACGAGTCCGACGATCTGACCAAGTATAAGGATGTTGCTTTGTAGAGTCAATATTTTTGGTGCTTTTTTTGGAAAGTTATTTGTATTCTTGTTTTTAAATAATATTTTAAAGAGATACGCACAGTGACAAATGTAGGTAATATTCCTTAGTACTTACTGATCCATTATGATAAGAGTAAGTATATACATAAAATTTTATTGGGATATATGAAAAATTTACATTATAAATGACGTTAAGTAATAATTAATAATACAAAAATATCGATCTATTTATTAGCCATATCATTATATTAGCTTTAATTCTTTTTAAATACAGATATGTTTCGAAAAATGAGTATTTGGATGTGCTTAATTAAGTGTATTTTTTTGTATTCTATGTATATTTTAGTCATAAGATTATTAGGAAATTTGAATGAATCATTTTTAAACTCATACTGTATTCTATTATAGATATTTATGTGATCTGATAAAGTATATTTCAAATATGTTATATTATCTTATTAAGTTTTGTGCATAATTAGTTAGGTATTAAATAATAAAAGTAGGTATTGTAGGTATCTACTAGGGTTGCCAGATTTTGGTAACGAGCTTTGGGAGATACCTACATCCAGCAGTGAAGAGATATGGTATGACTGGTAAGGGGTACATACCTAATAGGTAAAAAAATTAAAAAGGGATTTCATAAAAATTATAAACGAAATAATTAATGTTTATTTTATTGAAATAAGTCATAAACAGATTTTAGTCGGAATTTTGTTTACGTGTTTATAAATATTTTAAAGTAAATTTCCTTAGTTTTATTTTCGTTATTTTGCGCGAATTAAGTATTATATTAACGAACCTAGCAAGTGTCTCTAGTAGAAACGGTCGTGTTTATTTATTTAAAAAAAAATCGCATTATCATTCATAAGGCGAGCTTAATAATGTCAGCCTCTATCAGATAACCTTTGGGGTAAACAGAGAGGTAACCAATATAATGTATGTAGGTACTACCTCCGAAAGGAGGAGGAAGGTATCTTCTATATGGCTATTTTAACACAGAAATTTTTAAAATATATGGACATGTAAAATATCAGAAAACACACGGAACGTCCGGGAAGTACATGACCTCTGGCAACTCTAGTATCTAGATAATTTGAATGTGCGGATACGCACATTCGTTTAAGGTGTCAAGTAAAGATGAATTTTACATAATCTCTTTTCTGGGATATGTGTGCAGAAGCTTAAGTATTAATCGAGTGAATACAGAATGTAGGCATCTAACTTAACAATACTTAGTTAGGTAAGTAGTTACCTAATAACCAAAGGTGTAAAGATGTACCTAAAATATGTAGGTATATATAAACTTTTCAGTCACTATCTTTAATGTATATTACTAAATAAAGTACATGTACTTTATTGTTGTTTGTTTTTATTTTATTCCCTTTTAGAGAGGTTTGGGCTTTGGGTTAACAAACATACAGTAGAGATGAGAACATAGAAATCTGAATATTCTCTTATTATTTATATTTCTATGGATGAGAATAACAGACTTTTCCGAATATCATTGCATAATGCTTCAATCCGCTTGTATGCAGTGGTGCAGCTAGTTGACCGAGGTCCCATAATTATTGTAATGTATTCTCAGTGAGAATACATTACAATAATTATGTGAGAATTTGTCACATAATATTGCCGCGAAATGTAAGTACTTCCAGTTCTCTGTCTGAGAATTTTAAAAAATCTGAGTCATGCCTATCGGTACTGTGTTTCATAGGGTTCTTATGCCCTGCTGTGAGATATTAATACTTACATGTCAACTCGTATTTGTAGAAATTCTTCCTATAAAATTGTGGTAGGTACCTACTTATTATTAGCACTACTTAGTACTCTTCATTTTTTAAGTTTAAATTTAAAAATAATAAATTACCTTTATATGTTAAATTATTCAATCCAGTAATCGTGCTCAGTGCAGGAACACAAAAACGTAAAGCGTAGAAAAAAGCAGGATTAACTGTCCTATGCATGCATTAAGGGTGGAGCCAACAAACAATTTAATTTAAAATTGCGTACAACAAAACAAACACATAAATGTCGTTAAACACAAAATCCACTTAAGTATATCTATAAAATGACAACTTTTAAGGCAAAAGTTATGTTATGAGTTAAAAAAAGGATCATGGATGCCTTTTTGGGGCTTTAAACAAGACATTTTGTCAGTAATGGTTCACTCTGCCTTTGAGAATATTCTCTCAGTGGGAATGTATGTGGCTTGAACGCACAGTCTTCTTCGCATTAGAATGTACAAGCGTGCATAGATGTGTTTGTGTTCGTTCCACCAGTGTATAGTCTCCTGTCAATAAGAGGCTCATTCAGATGTTTATCAACTTCTATTATGGCAGCTGCCTGTGGATTAGGATTTGACATTAAGTTTACTACTTTGTTGTCGAAATTACTCCATAACAAAAAAAGTTTCTTTTCTAGCTTATAATAAGACAATAATATTATAAGACAAAAAGTTTGTCTTATAATATTAAGTGGTTTCAAATGACTTGGTGCTGGTAAAGCCATACTTTTTAAACTTCGGAACTAAAAATGAGGCTTGTGTCATCAGTTCATGTGATATTATTGAGTCAAATTTGAGCTTCATTTGTTACCTCAAACTATTAACTAAAACATATAGGTATAACGTCTACCACTCTACACATTGACATTTGTCTAAATGGTTCGTTCAAAGTTGTGATAATAAAATTAATTTCAATGTTGTGACTGATGTTTCAGCAGATCTCTTCAGTTATCACATTAAAAAGTTTTAAAATACTGAATTCTTTTTCGAGATATTCCCATTCATTTTGCGAAAGACAAATAAGTGTGGGATTCTCAATTGCTAAGACTCCAACCACCACGTCTTTTATCTTCAAGAACCTTTCTAACATATAGAATGTAGTTCCATCTTGTTGTCTTGTTTTAATTTTATTTCTGGTTTTGTGGTTCACAATTAATTGGTAAATTAATTGTGACTGCATTACCCTTAAGTTTACTAGTGCTACCGAACGTCTCATAAAATATTATACAATGGATTTTACTTTATTTATGTGAATATTAAGTATTACTTTATTCTTCTTGCAGCACTAGGTTCATACTATGCACAAAACAGTGAAAATGACGCCAATTTGTCTTTTCGATAGCTTTTTCAGTCACCGCAATGGATATTTTATTACTAATGCCAAACTCAACAGCTTTAAGCAGCTCCTTAAACTCATTAAGCAGCTCCTTAAACTCTTTAAGCAGCTCCTTAAACTCATTAAGCAGCTCCTTAAACTCATTAATCAGCTCCTTAAACTCTCTAAGCAGCTCCTTAAACACTTTAAGGAGCCGCTTAAACTCTTTAAGGAGCGCTGCTAAGTTGTCTGCAGTATGATGCTTGTCGAAAGCAATGCAACATAAGAGGTAAGATTTCCAAAAAACACTGTTTCCTTCTTCAAAGAAATGACAAGTAGTGGCTATGAAACTCTGCTGTGTTTTCGAAGTGCATCCGTCAGTTGTGAAACACACAGCATTGACTGTAAGAAGCCTATTTTTTACTATTTCTTTACTTATGTTGTAAAATCGGGGTATTAAGCTATTTGAAATTGTTTTGGGACATGGAAGATTATAAATTGGACACATCAGATTGAGAAATTTCTTGAATTCGGGATTTACGACCATATTAATGGGTAATATTCTTTGACTATAACTTTATTAACTGCTTATCTATTTCTTGAGAACGCGTCAAAGATATTGGTCTTCTTACGTAGCTAGCAATGACGGTCAGTGTCTTCGGTGGTCTTTCTGTACATTAGTATACATGGAAGAGGTGCGGTGCTAGTACTAGGTGTCGCTGTTGCGGTAGAGGAAGCGGTATTTGTAGGTGTAGCTGAAGATGGTTCAGGACTATGGTCGATTTGATGATTAACATAAGTGACATTGCCTTGTCCAGGTCTTGTCGTATTTAGTCTTCCCATTAGATTTTTTTAGAAAAATGGTCATAACTTTTTAACTGTCAGTTTGATTAAAATTTAGTTTGTATTTTCTGATATAAAAGACATGACTTCATGAGCCCCGTGTCTCCAGAATCCGTTTGATCCACTACTTACGGTACAGAGTCTGATATAGAAGTCATGACTTCATGATCCCTGAATTTTAAATAGGTAAATTTTAAAAACTGAGAATTCACGTAATTTTAAATAGGTATTACTATCGCACGTAAAAAATGCGATTAGTGGCTCTAGTTTTCTATTAGTCTTCTGGACCATGAATGTATAGTACGTCCACTAGCAATTGGAAACATCCCTCTGGAGATAGGTACTCGCCTATTTCGAATATTATACTCACAATGACTATGGTTTGTTAGATTGCCGATAATAGAATCAATTTACTGCGGACCAGCTGCGTCTGCATTTCTGGGAATAACCAACCTTGATCCGTATTACCATCCTGTAGTTCTATGGCAGTAATATTTATCCCAAGAGTATATAGATAGATTTGTCATAATATTATGTTAATTTTGAAGATCCCAGCTCATAAAACTCGAATGTTACTTTAAAATTAGTGTAAATAGTGAATATGTAGAAAAAGTAAAAAATTCAAAAAAAAAAATTTTGAAGCATTTAATTTTTTTCTCAAGCATCAAGACTGCTATGTCCATCTACTACTGTTTGCTGTCATATTTTCCATTGATAGTTATTTCTAACAATTTGCTTATTGATAATGATAATAATTTTGCTATAAAAAATGGCCACAGAGCTTTTTCTCAAGTGGAATGTTGTCAATTCCCAGTGGACGTACTATAACACGTAGCTATATTTGTTCTGGGTGGACGGATAGACAGAGAAATGCTAGTAATACGAATTATTACTGTATTATTAGCGGTCAATAGAGTTATCGTCGTTCCGTCCTGGCTTCGCACGCATGAGATACGATTTTATTATTTCCATGATAATCTGTGAACGTTTTATAGACTTGCAAAGTGAAAGTAGAGACTAGAAAAGGGCGGCAAATTAAAAAAAATATAGGTTATTAGTACAAATAGTAGTACTGAATTGATTCAAAACTATGATGTTTTTTTTTTTCAATTTGTTGCACTTTTCCAGTCTCAATTCTTGTTTGGCAGAACATTTGCATCTAGCAAATATGCATGTAAAGACTGAGCAGAAAAATAAAAAACTTGCTGTGGGTATTATTATATTATTAAAATAGTAAGTATTTATTAATGCAAATGAAGTAATTAAGACTAATGCAAATGAACAGGACTGCTTGTTTTTTTTTTGTGGACGATGGCGGCAGACGAGCTTACAGTCCACCCGATGGCAAGTGGATACTGTCGCCCATAGACATCCGCGTTACATTATGCCAACATTAGACCAAAATGACAAACGTTGGCAAGCCCCCGAAAGCACAGCCCAACTTTGGAGATATAGGAATGGATTTGGAGAAAGAGTACGGAAAATGGGGAGGGATAGGATGGGAATGGGCTACGGCACATTTCACTCACCATCGAAACACGTACGTAGATAAATGAGATAAAGTGGGAAATGCAGTACATTACAAGGTAGTCTTCGCACTTGCACTTGTTTTAAAATCTTAATCCAAATCTATTCCTAAATCTCCGGATGGTAGGCGGGTGGCGCATCCGGGCGTGTCAACGTTTGTCATACTATACTGATGTAGTCATGTATTGCGCATGTTGCAGAGCAATAGGATGCACTTACCACCAGGAGAACTGTCTGCTCATCTGCCGCCTTCTTCCGTGAAAAATGACAGTAATAATAATATGATTAAGTGAGAAAAGGACCCTTATTCATATTATATTCCTAGATATTGAGAATTAAGAAGATTTTTTAAAAGATGTTAAAAAATAATTTTTTTGTTTATCTTAATTGGTACTGTGTGGTGTCCGGTCGGCTATAGAACTGCACCACCCTATCTCTTCCCGTTCATGTACTGCGATTAAGGGACAACTAAGCCGCTACCACAAGCCATGAAGTACCAAATTACCTCTAGAAGAGTGAAGTAGACAGCTCGTTTACAATGCCAATGCCAATGTGGCATTTTAAGGCCATATATCCCTCATGCACAAGACAATATGCATGAGCAGGCCCGTGTCCAGCAGTGGATACTGTAAAGGCTGATTGCATTACATTATATTAATCTAGCCTTTAGCCCTTACTTAGGTCCGCTCACATGGTGCATACACTGATGTCTTTTAAAAACTCATCTAAAGCCTTCCAGTACAGTCTAAGTTGTAAGCAAACAAACAGAATAGACATTGCATTTGAGTCGTATAGAATCAAAGCCGGCAAAATAGGTTAGTAACTTCACCATAAACTCTTTATTAACTCTATTAATTAACTTTATTAACTAAGAGTTTATTAACTCTTCACTGTGTGAAGAGTGTGTGTGAAGAGTTAATCAAATCAGTTTAGTTTTAAATTTTCTACATTGCCATATATTTACCTCATTTTTGCTCACTAACCTATTTTGCCTCATTTTATAATTATCATAAATACCAGATGTTACAGCACCTTTCTATTTAAGCAGAATCTTTAAACAGAACTTTAAATTAGAAAATCTTACCAGTCATTAAGTCCATACCAACAATAATGTACCTTTGCTTAGATAATAACTCATATTTAGATTTTTATTTCACAGATTAATTTCTAGTCAATATGAACCTACATTCTACAATATCCCAATGCCCTCCATTAGTAAATCACTGGGGTGTTTCAGGCCATAATGCACCACATAGACTCAATGCAGATTGTTGGATACATATACTACAAATGCTTTTTTATTTCTCAAGCATGTGAATATGTTTTTTATTATACTAAATTATGAATTTTATTATTCCTTTAGTGCCAAGCTAGTGATAGAGTGGTGATCTAGTGTAGCTAGATGGCAAGGGTACTTTTTTCATTGAATAATCTTTATCTAAATTGATATTTTTTTACATTATGAAGTCAGTTAACTATTCAGGAAATAATTAAATAAGCAGCAGAAATACTGGGTGGAAGGAAATTTAAGGGTGCGTTAAGTTTTTAAAATCATTTATTTCAGTTAAGTATACAATAGTTGTTTCGTTGATAATGATTTGTTGCTCATTTAAATATAAGGCCAATTAAAACAAATCAAATACTTTCTTATCTATTTCAATGTTACCCTCGTGATTTTTCTTTTCCCTTAGCTTCTTTAGGGAACATGGCATGTGTAGTCAATGGCAGCTTCATTTTTTTGGCCTGTCTGGCATTCTTAAGCTGTAATGCTATGACTTTTACATCATTTAACAGTTTCTTCAAATCTTTTATCCTTTCTTGGCTTTCTAACAGGCGTTTTTCAGAATCGTTAATTACCACCATATTGATTTCTGGTAGCTGATATTTGGGCTTGAAATGATGGTTGGAGATACTCTCTAGTAGCAATACTTAATTAATCTCTATAATCCTAAAAATCACAGAAGTTTTTTGACATAAGTATAAAAACGTATTTTATTTATTTGTAGTGCACAACACTCAGTTGATAAATATATATCTTATATACATACCTCGATTGACGCCGATCTATTCGAGACAGTTTTGTGACTACACTCATTCAGTGCTGCCAACTCTAAAAAATATTTTATGCCAAATCTACATTTAGATGAAGCCAAAAATATAGTTTACGGAAAATGCTGAAAAAAAAATGCTAACACAATTGTAATACCCTACCAAAACATAACTACACCAATAAACAATTCTACCAAACGTTATTTCTACCAACACCACCTAGACTGTGTATCTTGGTGGTGTTGACCATATCACATGAACACTAGCTTAGCATCTCTATCACGGAAATCTGTACCAAATACCACATCTACCCTAAGTATGTCTACCATTTTTACATTCTATCAATCACAATGAGCACATCCGCAAAATTGGCGATCGACTAGTTAGCTGTCCTTCTGGAAGCCGAGCTTTCTGGTCGCTCGCCAAGGCTGCTGAAGGTAACTTCTGTCAGTCGTCACTCCCACCACTGCGAAAACTCGATGGGTCACTGGCCCACGGGGCGAAGGAGAAAGCCGATCTCCTGGGCTATCTTTTCGCTTCGAACTCGACTCTGGACGATAGAGGTGCATCACCACCGTCTATCTCGAGATGCACAAGCTCCATGCCGGAAATCTGTTTCACGCAGCGTGAAGTCCGGCGAGCTCTAGCAACTCTTGATATCCGAAAGTCGAGTGGGCCAGATGGTATTCCTGCAGTGGTGCTTAAATTTTGCGCTCCCGAGTTGTCCCCGGTGCTTACGCGACTCTTTAGACTCTCATACTCCGCAAAAAGCTTCCTGTCAGCATGGAAGGTAGCTCATGTCCCAAAAAGGGTGACCGCACAGACCCGGCCAACTACAGGCCAATAGCGATCACCTCCCTCCTCTCCAAGGTGATGGAGCGTGTCATAAACACACAGCTCCTTGGGAACCTAGAGGATCGCCAGCTGATTAGCGACCGTCAATATGGATTTCGCCATAATCGTTCGGCTGGTGATCTTTTAGCGTATTTAACACACCGCTGGGCTTATGCCATTGAGAGTAGAGGCGAGGCGAGGCTCTGGCTGTAGGCCTAGACATTGCGAAAGCTTTTGACCGGGTATGGCACAAATCGCTGCTTTCCAAGTTACCATCTTACGGGATAAATGAGGGATTATACGAATGGGTTGCCAGTTTCCTGACTGGACGGAGCATCAGAGTCGTTATCGATGGTAGCTGCTCCGACACCATGTCTATTAACGCTGGCGTCCCGCAAGGCTCCGTGCTGTCCCCAACTCTGTTCCTTCTGCATATCAACGACCTGTTGCAAATTGGTGACATACGTTGCTATGCGGATGACAGTACTGGTGACGCCTTGTACAGGGGCCGCGCCAACATCCCTCGGGTCGAAGTGGAAGAGAGTCGCGCCAGGCTTGTGTCTGAAATCGAAGACTCTTTAGATCTAGTCTCGATTTGGGGTTCTCTGAACCTAGTGGATTTCAACCCCAGTAAGACGCAAGTCTGTGCATTCACCGCTAAAAAAAAACCCTTTGTCGTAGCACCTCGCTTTCAGAGCATGCCTCTTAAGATCTCGGAAAGAATCGGGATCCTTGGTGTCGACATTTCCAGCAAAGTCGAATTTAGGGGTCATCTGGAAAATAAGGCCAAAATGGCTTCCAAAAAGCTCGGTGTGCTGAACAGAGCGAAGCGGTACTTCACCACTGGGCATCTCCTTATGCTTTACAAAGCTCAAGTGAGGCCCCATATGGAGTATTGCTCCCATCTGGGCCGGCGCACCGAAATACCAACTGGACCCATTTGACTCCATCCAACGACGTGCTGTTCGTATTGTCGACGATCCCACTCTCACGGGCGGTTTAGAATCCCTCAGCAGTCGGAGAGACGTTGCGTCTCTCTGTGTGTTCTACCGCCTGTACAATGGGGAATGCTCTGAAGAATTGTTCAATATAATTCCCACCTCGGGTTTCTATAACCGCACCTCCCGTCACAGAAGTGCGGTCCATCCGCATTTCCTCGATACGGAGGTGTCGTGCACTGTTCGGTCCAAAAATTACTTTATACCGCGAACCCGTAGGCTGTGGAATGAACTGCCTCAAGAGGTCTTTCCATTAAGCTACGATATGGGGTTCTTCAAAAGAGCTGTGAATAGGATTTTGCAAGATCGGCGGCGCTCCCGCATACCCCCTGGTGTTGCAGGTGTCCATGGGCGGCGGTAACACTTACCATCACGTGGGACCGCTTGCTCGTCCGCCCATTATTATATAAAAAAAAAAAAAAATCACAAGCCTAGCACTAATATGTCTACCACATCGTAAATCTACCAAAATAAAACTTTACCAGAATAATTATATACCCATAAGGTCTGGCGCAGAAGACGTGGACGCGTGTATCTCGTTTGTTCCTTTCCTATGACCTGTTATGTTATATACTAAATTGATTTTTTTCATGCTACATCACTTGAAAACATGCTAAATTTAGCCATAAAAATGCTAAATTGGCAGCACTGCACTAATTAATTATTACTACATAATAAATTAATGTAGAATTTCTGTAGAAACGAAACGAAAATATGTTCAATGTTGTCAGTATGTAAAATATATTTATCCATTTAATCATCCAACTCTAATAGATTAGAATATCCTATTCATTAATTTGCTTCTGTGCGTGGATGACAATGTCTCTTCGTTCAGCAAATATTCTATTATATATATCGTATATATTCTGATTGTTAAAATAAACTGATATTATGGATATTGCCGTGTCCCGTTATTAAGGGTACATTAATTAAATGGCAATTCTTTAGCCAGTTTTCCAACCTTAGTTGCTGTGTTTATACAATGCCACACGATGACTGTTGTGCTCTAAAAAATTACGACCATGCATGACATTGTGCTAAGCACCGTGTTACTTTTTAAACACAGTGCGACACAATTTTTGAGATATTTGCCAAGAAAAAGTCTATAGTTTTGAGTCGGCGTCAGTGTGACCGTTTTTAGTATATTCAGTACCAAATTGGTATAATTTTGGCTCCGTAAAACTAATTTAGTTTTTTTTTTGGTATCCTTTCATATTCTGGTATTTTTTGGTACATTTTTAAACTTTCAACATTTTTAAACACATTATTGATATAAAGGGTTTTCCAATAAGGACTTGACAACTTTTTTCAAAATAAAATGCAAACCATTTGAGATATTTCAAAAACTTTATTATCGGGTTGAAGTACAATCAAAACATTTATGTGTGGTGGAGGCACATATAAAATGATGATACACCAAGAAGGTAGATTCGCTCGGCGCTTATAGCTAAACCGCCGCGCGTGCGCCGGCCGGCTCGGTGCGCAGGAGTTCTGCGCATGCGCCGCGCCGCGGCAGTGGTAGTCAAGAGCTCGCACAGTTAACGGTGCCACATACATTCCTAAACAAAACAACTGTGAAATAAATTCCAATCAACGCACCTCACATAAGACCAAACTGGTGACCCCGTTCAAGGACTAAAACCGTGAGTCAAGGACAAAATTGAACTTATAAGTGTCCTGTGCAGTGCATATCTTATTATTTAAGCATTGCAAATAAAATAATTTGGAAGAAAATAAAAAAGACGCGTGAGGTACTTCGAAAAAGTTGTGTGGTACAAGTCACAAGCGGATAGCGATTTTCACACTTTCGCTGACGAAAATTATAACGATGCCGAACAAGAATGAAGAACATGTTTCTACTGTCTCCGCCGAGTTATTTAGAGTGGGGATACGCGTTCCACCCTTCTGGCCAGAAGAACCCGAGATATGGTTCGCACAAGTCGAAGGTCAGTTTGCTGTATCGAATATAACTTCAGACGTGACTAAATTCAATTATGTGATTGGACAGCTTGACCACCAATTTTCGAAGGAGGTGAAGGATATCATTATATCCCCTCCACCGACGGAAAAGTACGAGAAATTGAAGACAGAGCTCATCAAGCGCCTGAGTGCTTCTCGTGAAAAGCAAGTCAAACAACTTCTCATGCATGAAGAATTAGGAGACCGTCGCCCGTCACAATTTCTAAGGCACTTACAAAGCTTAGCGGGACCGAACGTGCCAGAAGATTTTGTGAAGACCATCTGGACGAGCAGACTGCCAAGTAGCGTACAGACGGTGATAGCCGCGCAACATACGGCGTCACTGGAAGTACTATCCGACTTGGCAGATCGGATCCAAGACATCGCTTCTGCCACACCACAAATATCAGCTGCAACTGCACCTGGTTCGTCACTGGACGCTATGGCCAAGGAAATAGCCGAGCTCCGCAGGCAAATGAAGACACTGCTGGAGCATCAATCTCGCCCCCGGACCCGACAAAAAAGTCGCAGCCGCTCTGAAACCAGATCCCAATCTAACTACAAAAAGTGGCCTAATTGTTGGTATCATTGGAAATTTGGATCCAAATCGAAGCGCTGCGTGAAACCGTGCAATTATCAAGCGGGAAACGCTCACGGAGGTCGGTAATGGCGACAAACGACCATCCCAATTCGTCTGGTCGCCTGTTCGTCGTAGATCGTCGGTCGAAGGTACAGTTCCTTATCGATACAGGAAGCGACGTTTGTGTCTTCCCACAGCGAGCACTGCAGAACTTGTGTACGGAGAACCACTACGCTTACCGGGAGAATTCTTCGACCCAAGCACAGCTGGAACAGCTGACGTCACAGACTACACTGCCCGATTACGCTCGTTTGCCAACAATTTAAAACCCACACCTGCTTCGAGACACACCAAGCCATCCATATTTATCTTCAAGGACTTACCAACTACCAGCCATGTGTTCTTGAGAGAAGACGCAGTACGAGCTCCCATGCAACCTGCATACACGGGTCCACACGTTGTCCTGGAGAGAACTGAAAAAGTTTACAAATTATTAATTAAAGGAAAACCTGTCACAGTATCAGTAGACCGCTTGAAGCCAGCCTACATATTAGATGACAGCGACATCAAAACTACAGATAAATCTCCTAACGACACACCTCCACCACCTGAAAACATACAGAGACAAACAAGATCAGGACGTACTGTAAGATTTCCAAATTATTATCGCCCGTAGGCACGGTCTCTGGAAGGGAGTAATGTGGTGGAGGCACATATAAAATTATGATACACCAAGAAGGTAGATTCGCTCGGCGCTTATAGCTAAACCGCCGCGCGTGCGCCGGCCGGCTCGGTGCGCAGGAGTTCTGCGCATGCGCCGCGCCGCGGCAGTGGTAGTCAAGAGCTCGCACAGTTAACGGTGCCACATACATTCCTAAACAAAACAACTGTGAAATAAATTCCAATCAACGCACCTCACCATAAGACCAAATATGAATGGAACTCGACTTCGTTCATATGGCCACCGCGGGCACGTTTGCAGCGGTCGATTCGTTGGACCCAATTTTCGATGACTCGGCCACACATTTCGGCCGAAACGGCTGCTATTTCGCGTTCAATGTTGGCTCTGAGCTCTTCCAACGTCGTCGGCTTGTTGGCATAGACCAATGACTTGACGTAGCCCCAAAGAAAAAAGTCTAGAGGCGTTAAATCGCACGAACGAGGCGGCCAATCGACTGGTCCATTTCTTGAGATAACACGCTCATCAAACTTACTCTTCAATAAATCGATTGTAACGTGTGCTGTGTGGCTTGTGGCACCGTCCTATTGAAACCACATGTTGTCCAAGTCCATATCTTCCAATTCGGGCCAAAAATAATCGGTAATCATGGCGCGATAACGATTACCATTCACAGTAACGTGACGATCATTATCGTCGACGAACAAATATGGCCGTATGACGCCGCCGGCATGCAAACCGCACCAAACAGTTATTTTTTGTGGATGAAGTGGTGTTTCATGAAGCACATGTGGATTTTCACCCGACCAATAACGCATATTTTGCTTATTGACGAACCCATTGAGCCAAAAATGAGCTTCGTCACTGAAGATGATTTTGCGATGAAATTGATCATCTTGGCGCATCTTTTCCAGAGCCCAATCGGAGAACGTACGTCGCTTCAAATGGTCCATCGGCTTCAATTCCTGAGTCAGCTTGATCTTGTATGGGTCTAAACCATGATCCTTACGCAAAATTCGCCATAAAGTGGTCTGGGCGATGTCCAACTATTGAGAACGCCGTGGAATTGACTGCTTTGGATCATTTGCTACGGACGATTCAACGGCAGCGATATTTTCGACACTTCGACCAACCCGTTGTCTCACTGGCACGGCAACATCACACAACGAATATGTAGACTCAAATTTTTGCACTAAACTTGTTACTGCCTGTCTACTAGGGCGAGAATTACGACCGAAAATCGGAGTTAACGCTCTTAAAGTAGCGGTCACCGACTCCGAATTTCTGTAGTAAATTTTTATAATTTGCAGACGTTGTTCGTTCGTGTACTTTACCATGATGAAAATGTTAAGTTTACTGAATAAATTGACAGTGACAGTTCGATGATTAGTGAAAGGGTGCGTTCACAAATTGAATTCAAAGTTGTCAAGTCCCTATTGGAAAACCCCTTATTTTTGGGTTGGGCGGGCAACACTAATTTCCATTCGTTCGTATTTCGTTCACATAATTTTGTCTTTGTCTGATGTTTACCGCAACTGTATCATTTTGTCTCTTTCGAACGGTTAATGCTAACAAAACCGCGAATCGTGCTTTAGCTACATATCTACGTTACATGCTCTACGTCGCGGGGAATTACTGAAACTTAAAAAATGATTCCTAGCAATAAGTATAAAAGGGACCACGGATTTTTTTGTTCTTTATTTATGTCTCTCTGTGTTATCGTGCGTGTGTAGTGAAGATAATGAAGCGCAAATACGATCAGAAATATAGATCTGAGTGGGAACAAAATCCTGAATTTTCGTCATGGTTGACATAAGATAAAAATAGTGAGAACGCCTTGTATAAAACTTGTGGAGCACCATTTTTGAGCAGAATCGCAACAATTAAAAGTCATGCAGATTCTGAAAAACATCGGCAGAAACTTATACATTATAGTGGACAATCTAAGGTAAGAAAGCTATGCCCCCATTAACATATTTATAAGATTATTGTGTCCCTTATTTTTTTTTGGCACATAAATTAATTGTCCTACTTGTACAGGATGTCCGATGGATCTTGGCCAGTGTACATGTACAGTTGTACACACATGTATAATCGATTCTCAAGCGATTTCAGAAAGCTGAATTTTGAAATTTTCATAAATGAAAGTGTAGGTATACATACATGCCGAACTGGTTCTGTGGGATGGAAAGATAGTTTTGCAGGGTTCAAACATATGTAATATTTTTATCAAGAATATTAATTTTCAACTGAATGAGACACTAGTTTCCCAAGATAAGAATTTTACTTATTTTTTACGATAGGAAAATTAATCAAATACTGTTTATTTTCAGATCGATAAATTATTTCAAAGGAAAGGACCCATATCTGAAGAAGTAAGAAAAACAGAGCTTATATTTTGTGCAGCGTTGGCAGAACATAACATACCATTTCGGGCCATGGATCATCTCAGCGATTTATTCAGCAAAATGTTTTATGATTCGGAAATTGCAAAGGGTTTTTCCTGCAAACGCACTAAATCTGCTCAGTTAGTTTACGACGTAATGGCGCCATCATTTGAAAAGCAGTTATTAACCGATATAAAAAATACGTCAAGTTTATCAGGTAATGCTGCTACTTTTTCATTAATTATAGATGAAAGCACAGACATTACAACAGAAAAATTACTTGCCATTGCAATAAAGTTTTATAGCGTTCAGAATAATACAGTAAAAACCAAATTTTTATGTTCTGTGAATCTATCAAGTGAAACTGCTGAAAATATTTTTAACTCACTGTGTAAAAGTTTGCGAGAATTAAATTTAAACATTGAAAATATTTTAGGATTTGCAGCTGATACAACAAATGTAATGTTTGGCAGAAATAATAGTGTGGTTGCAAAGATTAAGTCGGTCAATTCTAATTGTATTTTTGTAAAATGTGCATGTCATTCATCAGCATTAGCTGTAAGTTATGCCTGTAAAAAGTTGCCTAAAGCATTGGATCAAATTGTGAAAGAAGTCTATAATTATTTTGGCCATAGTAGCAAACGCAAAAGAGAATTTGCAGAATTTCAGACCTTTGTAGAATCAGAGCATCACAATATTTTACGTCACTACGACATACGTTAGCTCTCCCTACACGGCTGTGTAAATCGCATAGTAGAACAGTGGAATGCACTTCAGCTGTATTTTCAGCAAGAACATCTCGTAGAACATAACCCTAGCCATTCGGCGATTTTTTTACATGAAAGTTTCGAAAATAAACAAATAAAGCTCTACTTTTTGTTTTTAGATTATATTTTGCATATAGTCAACAAGTTTAACATAATTTTTCAAGGTAATGCATGTGTTGTTCATACTTTTTATCGGGATTTGACTGACATGTTTAAAACAATATTAAGTTGCTACATGAAAAGCAGCTGCATTCGTGCCACTGCTATTGAGGACATAGATCCTAATAGTAATATAAATTTTGTAGAATTACATGAGATATACTTAGGTATAAAAGTATCTAATGAAATAGCGCTGTTAAGAAATCAACCAAGTAACAGTAGTATCGTAATTAGAGACTTTTTAAAAAGGTGTCAAAGCTTTTTGATAGAGTTATGTACTCAACTTAAATGTCGATTTCCCATTAATGAAAAAATATTTTCCGAGTTACGTTTCATAGACCCACAAGTAGCTTCTTATGAAAATTTTACATCTCTTATCAGCGTTATGAACAGGTTTCCGAACATTACTACAAATGTTACAGTAAGACATTAATTGACGAGGAATATCGTCAAATTAAGTATGATTCAGAGGTACAAAACCTGATGTGTGATTCTAGTAGTAGTGCTAGTGCTGTAAATGTTGAACAGTTTTGGAGCAAATTAAGTTGTATTGTTAACAGTAAAAATGTTCCAAGTACAAAAAATTGACTAATTTTGTAAAATGTCTAATGTGCATACCCATTTGAAACGCTGAATGCGAAAGAATTTTTTCAAAAGTTAATCATATAAAAACTAAATACAGAAACAGGTTTCTAGTTAAACATTGCGTGCCTGTTGCATGTTAAACAAGGTCTAAGTGAAGGGAGTGTAGGTTGTGTCTCATTTGACCCATCGAAAGATATGGTAAAAAATAATCCGTCGAATACTGACTATTTGTAATAAAACTTATTGTAAATATTTATTATTATTTTAATATGTCTGTATAATGAAGGTGTGTAATTGGTAAAATTAAAAAAAGTAACTGATAATAAGTGTTTTAATTCATTTTTTCCACTTCTACTTTTTATTTTAATTTTAGTATATTTTTAGTATAATTCAGCATGTGTTTTGGTATTATTTAGTACTGGCACCTTGTAGTTTTAGTAGATCACCATTTTTTAAAACGGTCACACTGGTCGGCGTTGTCAGAAGTCGTCGACATACACACAAGTTTTAAAGTTTTTCATGAACTTCTGAAAAGTTAATAAATGGTATAAAGTTGTATTGGAACAGTATTTTGTATTTAATTAAGTGTTTTGAACGCGGATTATTGAAATTTGAAATATAGTTTTCGATGTGTATCTATGTTATGTTGGTAACTGTTTTATTGTGTAGGTGGCCACTATTGTGATTTGCCCAACGTGAAAGTGTATTTTCGCATAAAATTTAGATCCCCATTGTCTTATTTTTCCCGGCAGCTGTTGAGAAAAGGCGATACAAAATTACTTGCGTAAGATATTATCTAGTTTACCGTAATGTGGTGGTTATAAGTAATATTTCTTTGATGTTTTCATTAATTAAAAGGACATAGGTGAGTTGTTAAAATCAGATTTATTCCCAATTTAAAACAATTTAGTATTTTAAGTAACAGCGTTGGTTTTCACTGTGCTTACACATCTGTTTTGTAATGTAATGTTGTAATCAGTAGCTGATAGCCAACAGTTATCTGTCATAAAAGTATTAAACAATTTGTTTTCAATTACAGAATGTTAAATTTGTCTAAAACATATTTATTTTGAAATAGATGTATGAAAAGTTGTTTTTGTTTTTTAATTTTTTAACTATTTCTACACTTTTTATAAGTGCAAACTTATATTACATAAAGTTTTTGCAACTCAAGAATGTGCGTCTGCTTTGCTTGTAGTAGCGAGTGTACATACGCGTAAAAAGACACCTCGTGTACTTCACAATATATCTTTAAATACATTATCATGGAAGTTACATTTTGCATATGTGGACATTTATCCACAAGTAAGGTTGACATGCACTTGTGCATAGATAGACAATGCAAGTTCTTGAAATGTATGAAATTCAAGCATGTCACTTATTTTATACCTATGACTATGTTACAATTAAATTTTATTGATGGGAACCACTCACCGATGAAATGAAACATCTACCTTAACTCAGTTTTGCTGAATTTTTAGTATTGATTAGGCATATTTGTGTTTAGTAACAAGGACTTGTTCAGGCACATAATGATGGACAGCTTGTCCCTCTATAATATCTATCCACTTATGAGTTGCAAGAATAAAATCTATAATAAGTTAATTAAATACATTCTTACTTAACTAACCAATGTTAATTGTTTTTCTGTGTTTTGTCATGGGAATGAAGAACCACAATTAGACAGGACTTTAAATACAGGTAGTCCTCGTTTTACGGCGTTTCATTTTACATTATTTCGTTTTACGTCAGTCAACGTTTTAACACTATTCCTCGTTTTAACATCTCTATGATTCGCTTTACGTCAGAATATGGATGGTGGGGCGGATGGAATTCACTTCCTTAATTCCTCACTCCTTATTCCTCACAATAAGGACCTTAATTCACTTCCCTCTGTAAGTGAAATCACTAATGATATTGTAAGCATTGCAAACAATTTACCTGGTATTGATATTGAGTGATGATGTTACCGAGATTTAGCTTCACATTCTCAGGAATTATCTAATGAAGATTTAATTGAGTTAGAAACACAAAGCAAGATGGATGAAGTAGCGCCCGATCCTTCTAGCATCGAAATTAAACAATTCCTCAAAAAAATTAATCGAAACTTTCAATCACATCTAAGCTGCAATGCCAATATTTGAAGCAAATGATCCCAACTTTGAAAGAAGCTTTGAAGTTAATAATAACATTTCTTTCGCCTATAAATGTTATAGAGAAATTTACGAAAATAGAAAGAAAGAGGCAAAACAAATGCTTAGATTTTTTTGCAAAAAAAACATAATTTTCATATTCCTCTGTATGTATGTGCATTATATTTCTTAAACGTGTCATTTTCTTAATAAATAAAAGTTATTGGTATTTTGAAAATCTTGTACTTTTTCACTTACAAGAACCTAATTTTTTTACATATAAATGTATGAAAAATGTCTAATTACTGGTACCTATCATGGCGTAAAACCGAGGACTGCCTATATACCATGAAGAATGTTTGTCTGACTGTGTCTTTGTTCAGGGTGTACTGGGACCATTTTGTTGCAATATTTACTGATGTATAGGGTATTTATTCTGAAAAGTTATTGCATGTTCTTTTATGAAAATGGGTTCATTGTTTTCTATCAAAACTAAAATTTGATAGAATATATTGATAGAAATATATTGTTTTTCCCAAAATTTATATCATCACTTTGATGATATAAATTTAAGTATTAGTATTAGGTCCTTACCTATGAAATTACCCTTTTATATGGAATAATTCAAATATTTTTTTGTATGAAAATTATATACATACATAGCTGGGCATCGTTAATCAAATAGTTAACTTTGTTAATTTTACGGATGATTTAACGGAAGTTAAAGTTAATCGTTAATAGTAATATTACAACTTATGTTGTTGTACCTATATGTGAAATGAGATGTTTAGGTAGGACATGGATCACATAAAAGATACAGAAAAAAAACAGGATATAAATCTTTGCTTGTTTATTATTTATTTATTTATTAAAACCAACAAGAGAAATATGAATCTCAAGTCAGATAGCGAAGCATAATGGTATCTGACATAATATTCAGGTTCATTAAATAATTAATGGGATAATAATTATTATAAGGGTGATCAAAATTGACAATCTTGCTGAAAATAAAAACCCGTAACATTCATTATTCATCACTATCTGACATGAGATGCATATTTCCCTTCATGAACATTAACACTTGAAATTTTCATCTGACAGCGATGATCGTTTTGGGGTCAAAATATCTTTACCCATGGAAAACTTCGCTCAACTGCAGCACTGGAAGGTATAGCGGTATTATATTTAATAAATAGATTTATTAAAATCTGTTCTCTGGCATTTTTCTCCGTTAAAATGTGCCTCATCGTTAAATGAGTCTTTTGATTTCATGTCCAGCCACATTTTCACTAGACTTTGCGCTTTATTTTTTAAAAATCGGTGTCCCCTAGTCTTCTCTTTAGATTGCGTGACAGTAATAAAAAAAATCATCATCTTCTCCATTGCTACTTCCGCCACCACCGCTTGAACTACGCCTATTAACTAACTACCGCCTACGCGCACACGACCGAACAAGTAAGAACATGTTTTTCGCGGCGAACTTTAACGATTAAAACGGACTCATAGAATGTTAACGGAAGTTAAAGAGTCCGTTAACATTTTTAAAAATTAACTTAAAAGTTAATCCGTTACACGAAAAGTTAACTTCGTTAATTAACGATTAACGGTCTTATGCCCAGCTATGTATACATATTTAATTAATCAAAGTATTGTCTATTATTATCAATGCACTTTTGCCATTCTAATGGAAGTTGATTGATGCCTTTGCTATATATGGTATAGTACTTCAGTGGATAGGTATCAATGAATTCTCTGAAGGTGTTTTTCACTGCCTCACCACAGTTGAATTTTTTTCACCAAAAACAGATATCCACATAAAAACTTATTCAAATTCCAAAAAAAAGGAAATCAGTAGGCACTAGGTCTAGCGAGTATGGTGGATGGTGAAGTTTCCAATCGAAGCTCCTGTAACGCAGTCTTAAGACAGTCTGTCTTACAGTGTGTAGGCAAGCATTGTCATGGAGAAGGACTTGAGCCATTGACCAGACTCTGTTGTTTGATAGCAAGCTTATCCATCTTCGGTTACAATTCTTTATAGTACACATCTGCATGAATTATAGTACCAGATCTCAAAAAGCTGTAGTGGATAATACCAGCACAGGACCACCATACAGTGGCCATGAGCTTGTTTTGACTCATCTTACATTTGTGACATTGTTTGGCTGTGTCTCCTGGGTTCAACCATTGTGACAAACGTTTATGATTATCATACAGGATCACAATTGATAATACTATTCAGAATCCTTTCATTTTTGTACCAGTTCAGCAAAATAAGGCAAGCTTGGACTGCGGCTGACTCATTAAGCTCATACAATACCTACTTTCCGAGCTCCTTCATTTTCCCGATTTGACACAAATGAATCAATATTATTTAGTCACATACACCGAAGGGCTGCTGGTAACTCGGACATGTTTGAGATGGATCGTCTTCCACTATTGCTTTCAATACTCTCATTATCGACTTTAGTTTTCGGTCGTCTATGGGGTTTGTTCTTGAGGTCAAAATTTACAGTATGGAAACAATCAAACTAAAAATGTACCATGCAAACGTGTGCATTCGTCTGCAGTGTTTGGTCCGTACACATCTTTGATATTGTCTTCTGTGCTGCGTTGCTGCCACAACAGAACTCATATTCGAAAATAATGCGAATTTTTAACTTTTGTCTGCAAACATAAGGATATCTAAGCAAAAAGTCCTTGAGTAAAGAGTTGTTAGATGGAAAAACAAATGTAGAACTAACTGATTTTGAAAATGTCATAGAAAGAAGAATGTCATAGCTTTAAATTAGTAGCAAGATAACTAAGTTCAAAGTGGCCACTATGAACAAAGGGTAATTTAATAGGTAAGGACCTAATATATATGTATTTAAGTTATACTATATTTACTATAAAGACATTTATTGAAATTTAGAATATAATAAAAAGAACAAATCAAAATAAATTAAAATGGCATGTAAAGTACTAGTTTGATTTTTTCGCCTTTGAGATTCCTCAAGTGTGACATTTGCGCAATAGTTCTATATACCCAGGAATGGAATTTTGAGTTTAGATGTTCTGTTCTATCCATATTGGGAGTATCTCATTTTATCAAGTATGATCATCATCTTTCAGAATTTCCAATAACTTCAACATAATGGAATTCTTTGTATTTTTCTCTACAACTCTAATTAGGTGACCATTGAATTCTAAATAGGTGATAATATTATTGTATTTTTTATTTTTCAGTGCGACAATTTGTGCAATGAATGTGCCATCAGAAGAGAATGCGGGTCTATTGTCCTCAGGTAATAGTTACATTTTATATATATCTATAGGACTTTAAAAACCATACAGTATCTTGAAGTTAATGAATTCAAACATTTCATCCTAGAAGAAAATCAGAATAGACTTTGTTTTCTCAAGGTCCACCTGTATTCTTCTAGTGAAGTTGAATTCAAAAGCTAGGAACAATACATTATTTGTCATCATCAATCGCCAACATAAATATTTTGATAACATTGGGTTTTTAAAGTAGTTTTTGTGGCAGAATTATTTTATCAATTTGATATGAGTATGCATACCCCTTTGGGGTGTAGGTAGGTAGTTTGCTGATGAAGGAGTATTTTATAACTTTGAGCTTTTCGCGATTTTCACACATGAGTGACTTTCACTTTGATAAGTCCGTGAAAACCCAACTTTACATAAAATGAAAGAAAACTATAACTGAGTATTGAGTATTGAGTATTGAATATTGAATTAGTATTGAAAATCTATGAGTGATACAAAATAAAATGGAAAAAATAAAAAAATGGTTACAAGTTCAGGAAATAAATAAAAATCGTTCATTTTTCTAGCGTCTTTTTATCAATGATTGAAATTTCTGCCTCAACTTAATCGGTAAAGTAGTTAAATAGCGATGTTTGCAAGTGGACTACTCACTTGACTTTTTACTTGACGATTCGACAAGGTTATACCATCAATATGAGAATACATACACATATGGATGGGTTATACCAACCATGATCACAAGCTGACTGAACAGACGGGTAGTTTTCATTGGTCTTCATTTAATTTTCATAGTCGTGGAAAGTTGTGGCACACATGAATATTTAAAGTAGCGTCAGACGAAAAATCGGGAGGTTTAATTTTATTAAATTCATTAATCACGGGATTATATGTCAAGGACATCTCCATTGAAATTTTTATGTTCATAATTTAAATTGCTACACATACAATTCTAGGGTACCAGTGGCGATCAGTGGAGAGGTATTTATAATGAATTTAGTGTCTTTATTCAGTTAGACAAGGAACGTTCAGACCGCATTTGAAATGTCACCTGCTCTTTCGAAGCACCAAAAAAAGGCTTGTTAGATCGAGCCCTATTTTTACTGTAATGGCAGGTACTATGAAAATTAAAAAATATCTAACATACTTTAAGCCATCAGATTTCCGAAAATATTTAAAATTGGAATTTGTAGAAATTAACACTAGAAAATTTTCCTAAAATAATTTAGGAAGCTACTGCAGACAAATAGATTCCTTAGGAAATCACACTATTTGTAAAGCAGTAATTACAATTTTTCGAAAAAAAACAAACTGTCAACATTCCCCGTCTATTCATATTATGCCTCGTATATTATGCCTTATACCCTCGTCAGTTATTGTCGTACGCAATGGCTGACGCTTTGGGCATAATGGAGTGACGTCATCATTGTGTCTGTAAGCTTTCTCCAAATAAATGAGCGTGGAGGATGCGGAATGTTACGGACTACTGTTTCAAAAATTAGCAACAGGATTTTAGTACTGTATTTCTAATTTTATACAACTCTTTAATAGATCCAAGATTAAATAAAATTTACTGACTGCATGTTGATCTTCAGCTGATAAGTGTTAACAATGTCCAGACAAGGCAAGCAGGAGGTATCTATGGTAAGCAAAGTAAAAACTGACATATGACAAAATCAGCAATCCCCCCCCCCCCTCAAACCTTGATTTATCAAGGTCACACCAGTTGCGCTTCTGTCTATATTTATATCTATATGGTTAGTTAGAAATATCTTTTCGGTATTGTTTATTTATTTATAATTAACGTATAGTTGTTATCTATTACGAACGTTGTTTATTCTGCCGTGGCGGCAATTGTAAGACACGAAGAGAGGAATTAATGAATTCTTTTACTCAATGCCATGTCCACGCCTCTCGGACAACTGAATCTGGTGAATACGATAGTTGAACTTTCATGGAAGGCTTCATGTGGATCGATATCACGCAGGCGCGCGCCGCCCTACCCGGTACAAAGGCAAGGCTGCTGCCCTGCAAGCCAGCCTTGTCAAAATAAAACTCCATTTTCGCGAATACATCACGCGATCCACCTATTTTAAAATCCAGTTTAATTTTAATTTCAAATAACAATCCAAAAATGTTTACCACCCCATCCTTTACATTCTAATTCATAATTCGAACTGTTGATTCATTGGGAGTCAGTGCGAATTTAAAGTTAAACATTATTATTTTAATCGTAATGTGTTGCAAATGTGTTTAATTTTAGAATGCCTATGTGTTTTGTGCCAGGATTGAATTAAGACTATGTTTTCTCGTAAAAATGTAGTGTTACTGGCTGTTTCTTCTATCTAAAGGTATGTATTGGATACTTGTAGCATTCGCTTTACTTGTTGCGCCCGTTTTAGTATCTAGATTACATAATACGACATTTAGAAGGGGTTAATGATTTTTAATTGTTTAAAATGGTAATTAATGTCATGTCGTCGGTAGAAGTAGCTTCGTCTGTGGAGTATTTAAGTATTGTCTTTATCTGTAGAGTAGTGTGGAGTGTAGTTATCTGTTATATTTTTGGTTGTTTATAAATGTAAATAATAGGCAATCATTACCTTATAAAATTATTTTTTACAATGTCTTTTTAATAAAGGATGTCATAAAATCGATCGGTAATTAATTCACCATCCTAATTGTGTACAGTTTATTAACATTGTCGTAATATTGCAAAATTGAAATGCGTCCATCTTTGATTACCGCAACTGCAAAATCGTTCTTTTACAATAAGATCTTATCGTCCGAAAACATTTATTACATGTCGAAACTATATTTTTGTTTACCCTTGCGGTTTCGTCGCCTAACAGTAACAATATAGATAACAATAACAATAACCACCAATACAAATAGCAAACGCATTTTTGAAAAGTGTTAATAATACACAGCTCCTTGGTTATCTAGAAGATCACCAACTAATTAGTGAGCGCCAATATGGATTTCGCCATAATCGTTCGGCTGGTGATCTTTTAGTGCAGTTTACGGACCGCTGAGCTGACGCCATCGAGAGTAGAGGCGAGTCACTGACTGTTGGCCTAGACGACGCTGAAGATTTTGATCGGGTATGGCACAAAGCGCTATTTTCTAAGCTACCATCTTTCGGGATACCTGAGGGATTATGCGAATGACTTGCCAGCTTCCTGACTGGACGAAGCATCAGAGTACTTATCGATGGTAGCTGCTCCGACATCATATCTATTAATGCTGGAGTCCCGCAAGGCTCCTTGCTATCCCCAACTCTGGCCATTCTGCATATCAACGATCTGTTGTAAATTGGTAACATACGTTGCTATGCAGATAACAGCACTGTAGATGCCCTATATTGCGGTCTCGCCAACATGCCTCGGGTCGAAGTGGAAGAGAGTCGCGTCAGGCTTGTCTGAAATCAAAGACCAAATCTCGATTCGAGACAGATTGGTGAGCCTTCACTAGGGCTGACATACTGGTACCTACATTAATGTTGTAGAATGTAAGTTTAGGGTACGATGGAACTGACATGTGCCAAGGCATAAAAGTTCCTTAAAAATAAGAAGAAAAAAAAACCCTATAAGACGTAAGTCTGTACATTCACCACTAAAAAGCCTCTTTTATCGTAGCACCTAGCTTTCAGAGCATACTCTTAAAATTTAGTAAAGTATCAGGATTCTTTATATTCATTCATTCGGTTCATTCATTTATTTCATTCAAAAAGCTCGGTGTTCAAAAGCGAAGCGGTAGTTCACCCCGGGGCAATGTCTGATGCTCGAATCGAGGATCCCACTTTCACAGACGGACCTGCGTGTTCTACCGCCTGTATAACGGGAAAGCTCTGAAAAATGTTCGGTACAATTCCCACCTCGGGTTTCTACAACCGCACCTCCCGTTACAAAACTGCCGCAGTTTTCTCGATACGGAGGTGTCGAGCACTGTTCGGTCCAAAAACCGTTATATATCGCGAATCCGTAGACTGTGGAATAAACTGTCTGAAGAGGCCTTTCCATTACGCTACGATATGGGGTTCTTCAAGAAGGCTGTGAATAGGATTTTGCAAGGACGACGGCGTACCCGCATACCTCCTATTGTTGCAGGCGTGTATGGGCAGCGGTAGCTATTTACCATCACGTGGGTCGCTAGCCCGTCCGCATCCTTTAATATAAAAAAATATATTAGCAGGCTCTTAACCAATTCGTTCGACGTTTATAAAACATTATTTTGAAACGTCTATCCTTTGTAGTCTTTGTTTTATTTTTTCCTTGTTTTGTTCGTGAAAAAGAAACTTGAGTGTACGTGTTTTGTCATAATGTGGAAGATTTGTCACATTATCACAGTATTTAAAACAAAGCCTGTTTACATTTACAGTGAAGCCTGTATTGAAAACAAATACGCCACTCCGAAAAATATATCATAAAACTACCGCCCTGCAACTAGGTAGTTGAAAACGTGTGCCACTTGACAGTGGGATCTCTTTCTCGCTAAAGGTGAACGTACGATCTTTGCGATTAGCAAAAGCACTCTAAGTCAATGGAAACGACCAACATTCACCCGCTGCTAAAATGATTCATGTGAATACGTTCTTGCCATAAAGCCTTATTGACACTCAATATCATACGTAACTTACTTTTATATTAATACCTACTGTAAAAACGAAGTTGTAATCTTCCATCCGAAAGAGCCTTGTAACGTCATAGCGAAAATGCGGATTTCGAATCCTTGTTTACCTTCCAAGGTTTTTTTTATAGAGATAAGGCGGCCGACGCGCCTGGTAGTAAGTGAATATTTTCGTTCAAGGATATCCGCGATACATGCCAACATCAGTCCAGTATGACAAACGTTGACCGCCATCAGATTTGAATAAAGATTTGAAAGATCCAGATAAATTTGAATGAATTTGATGAAAGATGAATTTGAAGATTTAAAGATTATAACAAAGGCACCATAGTTCTACATACACATTAGCAATGTATATACAATAATAATATAGTTATTAATATATTAACAGCTATCTAACTCTACCCAATATGACACCCACTCCTTGCTTCAGTATAGGGCAGTCATATTTGGCAATTACAACCATCAGAATGCTGTTGGCGTTACACAGCCACCTGTGCAACAGGGAGGCCACTGTTTCTATATGTATGATCGCAAGATAGCCGTCAATTACGCGCTTTGGCAAATATCCCTGACGCACTGCAGTTGCCAGGTGGACCTACGACTGGAAGAAGTTCGCCGGTGGTGGTTGCATGAGAAAAGTTGAAGATCGTGTGTGGCCTATATCTAGCAGTGAAAAGACAGGCTGATGGTGTAGTATGGTGCTGTAGTAGCGGGAGCCCCAACAACATCCAGAAGGCATTATAAGTCCCAAAACTAACTGCACGAGTTTCAGTCGCACTTGACCGCTTTTTAGTGCTAAATTTACTAAATGGGAATTGTGTCATCCATAAAATTAGAGCAAAGTTAATTACATCACGCATATTGCAAGCCGTAAGTCCATTTCTGAATTGAAAATGTTAACTGAAGCAACACAATGGAAGTTATTCTTCGTATAAACGGGTCACCAGTTTTCAATGGGTATTAACTCTGGCCTCTACTAACTCCTTATTGGAATGTAGAACTAACGGATACGAATTATCGGTTACGACAATAACATAATGGACTGTTTGAAGTTGAATGAAGCATAAATTAAGAGATTTTTGCTAATTGTCAATTATATAAGTGTGGAAGATATAACTAACAAATAACTCCAAAAAATGAATCGAAACCGTGGTTGTACCATCAAAATTCAAGGAATTCCTTAACCCACTCGGCTGCTTTTTCGGTTATATGCAAAAAGACGTATTTGAATAACCGTGTTTTTATCGTACTTTTTATTTGACATTCGTTTAGAAATTATAAAGCACTTATAAGTTTAACTTGTTACAATAACTATAATCATAGCTTTAAATACGCTCCAAAGTACGATGACATATTTACAAAAAACAGCTTCAAAGTCGGTCCAGCCATTTCAGAGAAAAATTGTAACAAAGGAATACACAAACATACATTCTGTTGAATTCTCTTGAATGTATGTTTGTGTATTCCTTTGTTACAATGGAGACAATGGTTACGAAATAGAGTTAGTATATGCATTTGGGGTAAGAACCCTAATGCATATACTAACTCCATTCCGTCGTTCTCGAAGCGGAACGAAAAAAAATAAAAATATCTTTTTGGGGAACATATCAAATTAAATAAGTCGACGAACAAAAGTTTTTAGCTGTAAATATAGAAATTCAGTAAATTATTTTTTATTTAACCTTGTATATTTTGAATTACCAAAAACTACACGATACTTCAGTAGAATAAAAGCACAAAATGGAATTAAACAGTGTGTTTTATCAATAGTAAAATCAGAGACAAATGAATCGGAAACTTAAATTTTCTCGGGACGACGATGAAAGGTAGCGACGTAAAGACATTTCGTGATATTTTGCCATAATTTTCAAGTATCGAACAATTTTAAATGTAGCTGTTATACTAACAATTGTTAGTTCAAGTGCGAAGAGATGGTACGTAGGTATATAAAGTGTGTTTTATACAAAATGCTGTTCACGATGTGTATTTTTTTTTTAGGTTAGTACATTGCCGTATTACTTACCTAAAATCTGTTCACGTTAAGCATGCAGTGAGTTTTTAAAATCGGCCAAATTTACCTTCTTTCAAATATTCCCCTCCCCCGCTTACTGTATTAATCGATGACTCACTGCATTCTTAACGCGAACCGAGATCGTATTTGAGTTGTAGGATATTAATTTAAAACAAGACGGTCTCCCGAATCAGCAAACTGTACACATTTTGTTTGATTTGTAATTATTATTTTCAGTTTTAATTCTCCCTCATTTTCCTTGGCGATTTATTTATCATTGTTTACTTGGAGTAGATCTGCAGTAATCAGTATATATTCAGTGCGTCACAAAAAAATGGCTTACCTTAAGGCATCTTGTCCACGGTGACGTGTTTAGATCCGGCGAAATTATCGAGACTACGTAAGAACAACGGTGGTGTACTAGTTTATATGTACCTTTGTCCACACAACGGAACCACGTAACATAATTCTTATAGTCGCCGCACTGACGGACCTAGCTCCGTCACGAATGTCACGCGGTCATCTATCGCGGTGTGTCTACGACGACGGACGTGCGTCCGAATAGCGGCCGACTCACTACATCAAATACCCTACGAATTCGCCATAATTCGATTGTGTTTACGTAGACGTAGTGTTTACGTCTGTACGACACAATCGAAACAGTTCTACTAGGCCGCACTTGACTTTGCCTGCGTCGTAGTACATCCGGCAAAAAGCTTATCGTGAACAAAGACGTGAGATTGATTTCGTATGCGGATCCGGCAAAATTCTTACCGTGGACAAGAGGCCTTACGCCTACCTATAAAGACTGTCACATGTCTTTAGCACTCTATCTCTCTCTGCCCATTTGAAAATTTGTGCTGATGATTGTAATGACGATGTTGAGTTCGATGTGGCTTCTGTTGAAAATAGTGATGATGTTCCATCACACAGTTACATGTTATGGTAGAATTGTAAAGACACCACAACCTTATAATTTTCGTAAGAAACATTGATTTTGTTTGCTTTGTCTTACCTATTGTTTTGGGAAAGGGCCATGTCATATTAGTAGTTATTTAAATTTAATAATATGGCAACATTATGTCAATGTAGAAAACCTAAAAGAAATGAACTTCCTTCATATCTGGACTATGGTGTCTTCATTATAAAGGATGTTTTTTTAGAGATATAGAACTTTGAAATGGAATAAAACAAGGATGAATTTTTAAAACGTGAAATTATGCGGTTACCAAACGTTTCCTTCAGTAAATCAATTGTGACACGACGTGTGTGACATGTTGCGACGTCTTGTTGAAACTACAGCTCCTGCACATTCTCTTATGAAAATCGGGATCAACTACAATCTTGTTTTGGGCCCATTCACCGAATCTACGCCTTGCTAGGTGATCGCGTGGCTTCAATTCTTGTACGAGTTGGATTTTGTAAGCACGCAAACCAAGATCTTTCCGCACAATCTTCCATAAAGTGGATGGACACATATCCAATTCCTGTGCACGATGGCGGATAGACTGATTCCGGTCTTCCTCTACGCTACGCTCTACAGCAGCAATGGCTTCTTCTGTAGGCACTGTACGACGTCTCTGTAGATGCGTATTATCATTTAGAGTAAACGTGGTGCGAAAACGGTCCATAGTTAGTCGAATTAATTGCTCTGATGGACGATTATGTTGACCGTAAAATGGACGTAGTGCGCGATACGTATTTCGAACAGAACCATTATTTTCAAAATAAATTTGCACAATTTGGAAGCGTTGTTCAGGCGTCAGTCTATTCATGTTGAAATGTCAAACCAAACTAAACACAAATCACTTGACAGCTGACAAAATGGCCGCCAGTTAAAACAGTGTTGCCAACTTAGTTCTATACCTCTAAAAAAAACACCCTTTATATGTTCCCGTAATTAATCGCTAAACCACAACACTTGATATTTGGTTTCGAGTCTTACTCGCTTATGGTTTGAATTTTCGCTCGCTCTCTTCATTGACCTTTACGATCGGTAAAAGAATCAAAATCTATAATTTAGTATACAAAGAAAATACCTACCACCTACTGGAATATAGGAAAGTTATGCCCAAGTTGTGTCAAAAAATTATTTTAAAGTGGGTATTATTAACACCAAATATTGAACAGCACAGTCGACAAGAGCGATCAAGTGTAAACGAAGATACGCAGCACCTCGCTTAACTACGTAGTTTATTGGAATAGAAAAAGAAAGTTTGAAATTGAGACACCATTTTGTTTGAGCACTGAGTTACTTGTTGTTTAGAGGGAAATGCAATTTTCACAATAGGGATCCTTAACAAAGCCTTTTGCTAAAACTAAGACGTTTTTACTTTCGGTTGGCATGAGGTGGTCAGAAAGGCAAATGGTCTATGGTAGGAACTGGTCTAAAAATCAAATCGTCTAATGTTACACATACATATTTATCAATTCTTGATGAATTTATTTTATGGAAACATACTACTAGGATAATCTACGACATATACGAACAACATAACGATATCTGCAGTATCGATCCTTAGTATCGAACATCTGCAGTGTGCGGGGATTCATTTGCCCAGGATGTTGGCACTTCTGTATAATCTATGTTTATGTCACTCTTACTTGCTGCCCGTTTTTGAGTGCTTTTGAGAACGTTGAGGGTACTTTCTAATACTTGCTTTTGAGAACAGTTGTGATACCTATTGTTAGAAACAGAACAGGTGACTTATCAGACAGGTTCGAACCAAAGTTGAATAAAGATTCCCGTCTAAAACGGTTCTGTGTTCGAATAGAAGCTTTCACTCCACGCCGAAACGTAGAACTCAAATCGAAGCGATCTCTCTGAATTTCAACGTGCTCGACATACTGCAGACGTTGACCCGAAGGTTGTCACGAGTCCCAAGTGGAAACACAAACAACGGAAAGGTATTGGAAATCAAGGTTTTCTTTAGCGATAACTAGGGCGATTTCTTCTTTAATACTTGTCAATCACTTGCGCTATGTTATGTTATTTGAGTCTTATAAAGAACTTGGGCCTACTATAACAATCTGTTCATTTACCGATTTAGACGTGTTGACTACTTGGTCATTTTGCGATCTACTCAATATGATACCAACCAATGTAAATAAAGAATAAATAGTTATAAAATATTACCACCCTTGAGAAGTAGGTAGACACATGCAAATTTTAGAAGCAATCGTCATGTTCCAAAATCGGTTGGGAAGAGGTCAAAACAAATATTGTCATATCCCACATAGGTATATAAAGCCGATAGGTAACAGGTTCAGAGCGCAAGCCAACCCTGTTAAGTCTTTACATTTTACACCTATAAATAAACGCTTGTGACGTAGTCTTTATCAAGGGGAACATATGCTTCGACATGAATACGCTTAGGTGTAAACAAACCGTAAACCCAACACAGCGCGATCCCCTGTCATACCTATCTAAATACCTACAAGTAAAGTACCCGTTACTCCCTTGGGTGGATTGCGCAATAATGATTAATATCTTTTAACAACATTGTACAATATGCATATAATGGTTATCAGCTCATTTGTCTTGTGCATTGGGGATATACGGCCTTACAGCGCCACGCTGGCCAAGCGTTTTGACTAGTTCACTCTTTTAAACGTGGTGTAGTTCCTCAGGGCTTATGGTAGCAACTTTGTTATATTTTAGTCGCCCTGGGTGTCGTCCAAGGGAAAAGATGGAGTGGTACTATTCTAAAGCCGCCGGCACCACACGGCCCACCATACCGTGAACGCAATATATTTATAATTGTAGTCCTATTATTTGAATGGTTGTCCCACCCGACCAAACATGTAATAAGACCAGCCAACTTCCTATCTTTTATCAATATAACGATAATTTAAAGATGTTTCAAAATTGAGGAGTTCAGAATATCAGCAAGACGTGATCTTCGGATTACGGATATCACCTATAATCGACGGTAGGAAATTATTTACTATCAGCCAACACATCTGCTCTCTCCTACCTAGATATTCTATAAAAAGTTATGACATCAATATGATATAAAACGATATGATGTCGTGGAGTGGTAGATTTCATATCAAGCGAAATTTTCTTAGTTTCGAAGCGAAGCCTTATATCGTTACGCGCCATAAAACTCGTCATGGCCGCCATAAAGAAGTTATTACGAACGCAATAACTTCGTCGAAGATGGCCATAAGCTGCATATGAGTGTTGATTAGATTCCGGAACAAAGGTTATCAGATCAGCTAACACTTAAACTATGTATATATAGACTAGACTATCTAGCGGCTGCCCACAATGCCTAGCATACAAAATTTGACAACCTGTATTTAAGGCCCGTGATAGAATTTTTTTTAAAAATAAGTATTTATTTATTTGTATTGCAGAATATTTATACCATGTTTCAAGTAAATAGAACCATCGAACATTTTTTTCCCATACAAACTTTGACACCCCGGTTCATCTCGTTAGGGGTTGAATTTTGAGTAATCCCTTCTTAGTGAGTCTCAAATTTAAACTACTGTTCAATTTTCATGTTTCTAGCTTCAGCGGTTTCGACTGACGCGGTTTCGCGGTGTCGTGAATCAGTCAGTCAGTCAAGACATGACTCTCTTTATATTTATGGCGTAGTTTGGAAGTATTTGTCTTATTGTGTTGGCTACCATTTTCCACACTTTCAATTAATCTCGCCTTCTTTTGTTTGTCCTAGAAGTTTGCTGCTGTTAGATATGCGTCGAAGTTCTATTTCATGTTACTGCTGTTGAATTCTGACGTTTTGTCTAAATATTTAACCGATTTAAAGAACTACGCGTCCGATTTTACATCCGATCAAAATCGATTCAGTACGAGTACCTACCTAAGTAACATTAAAAATTTCAAGAAATGAAATGAACGAAATTGTTATACAAATGAAAATGGGATAAATGGGTGCCAAAAGTTTACAATTCTTCCAGACAAAACTGTGTATGTACTTATTCACATACGTATCGACGGTTCCAAATATGAGTAAAATCATGTTTCCGTTTCGAAGACACGGAGAACCAATTGTCGACGGTGGCGTCACAAAACTAAACATTAATGTCATTATTACCCTGTCACACGTGATTCTATCGTCTTGTAATTTTATAGCTGGGAATCTTGTTACGCGACACCTCCACTGCTTTCTCACAGAAATCGAGACGTCTTTGTAAAAATCTAGTATGCATTATATGTGACCTGTGGCGCCTACAATCACAGTTTCGAACCTCAGTTTCCTTATCACTTAGCGTTAGTATGCCCCATGACCAAGTATCTATGAAACTTGAATCTATGAATCTTGAATTTTATCTATGAAAGGACTGCGAAGGATTGTAAGTTAATTTATACATATAGTATTTATAGTATACATATAGTTATACATACCGTAATGTTAGCCGTAAGACAACAAAGTCTGTAACAAAGATAATCGATTCATGTATGAATGCAGGTGCAGCTATATCCTCAAATCGAAGAAATTGCACTTTTTATATTGTTTTATAGGGAAAAAATATAGAAGAGAATCATGTTTTATTATTGAAAATATCAAATGAATATTTTTATATCGATTATCGCAATAAAATTATGATTATCATAAAATTAACATAACATAAGTTAATATCTGTAAAGATCTTGACGCGTTAACAAGTATGCTTTACTAAGTTCCTTTGTTTATCAACCTGATCGAAATCAATAGGTTAATATAGGCAAACGATACGATACTGCAGTTCCTAAAATGAAGCTAGGGTATGAATAGATGAATCTAGTCAAAAAAGGCGCGGTTAAAGTTGTCAGGAGTCTATTTTAATATGATCGAGTATGGAGTATGGGATAAAGGGAACTCGTTATGTCATATTCTTATCAAAGGATGAACGTGGAGTACCCTTTCTCCAAATCCATTCCTACATCTGTAAAGGTTTTCTCATTCTGGAGTCATGTTGACATGTACCGCGGGTGTCCAAGGACGACAGTATCCACTTACTACCAGGTGGACTGTATGCTCGTCTGCCGCCTTCTTTCTATAAAAAAGATAGTATAGAGCAGGGATGTTAGACGGCCACTTAGAAATCCTTGTACCGAGCTGGCTGAAAGCTGGTATGGGAGACGGGAAACTAGTACGCCTGTGCTCCGCTCTAGCGCTGCCAATACTGAGAGACAAACTGTGTCGGAAATCGCATCCCAGTAAAAAAAAAATATATTATAATTTCGTATACCGTTAATAGAGGGCAGTAATTATTGAACACACGGAAGAAATATCACTTTTAACATTTCTTTTTGATATTATTTTAACTTTTTGCATTTCGGATATTATGTAAAATATATTGAAAAAAATAAATAAATGATTTATAACGAAGATTTTTATCGAAAACGACGGTTCGCTTGAGCAAACAATGGAAAATAACTCCGACGTAAACAAATCCTGAGAATCTAACATCCTGAGAATACGACGGTGGAAAATGGTAACTGCTCATCGAGACTGCTTGTTGTAATAAAGTTTTATAACATTAGGGAAATCTGATTGGAATGTTTTTTTTTATGCATCTCTGAAATTTGTCGGTTATTCTATGTTGTCAGTGTATTTTTGTCGGTCAACGGCCAATCTTGGTATTTTTGCGTACAAGGACCGAGTAGTCTTGGTACATGGTACGTGACACTAAAAACTAGTATGTTTACCAAGAAGTTGGTACGTCTGACATCATTGGTATAGAGTGACGAGAACACCACTTTCTGTTATGCTCCCTATTTCTCATGCTTCCCAATTCCTTTTTCCCCCAATACCGATGTTTAACTTTTAGAGAGGTACTAAAGGATTTGGAAAGGAATTCTCTCCTAAATCTCTAAAGGTAAGTAGCGCATTCAGAATCGTATTAAAATTTATCTTATTTTACCTATATTGACATGTTATCGCTAATAGCCATAGGTGACAGTATCCACTTACTGTTTTAAATTATTTGCTGGTGTCCCACCTTAAACGTTCAAATGCGGTTTGAATACATAGAGAGTATTTCCGCTGAGTATTCTTCCTTTCATTACTCGTTTCGCTCTTCCTGTATATATAGCACAGGTTTCGTAAACAGTAGGCATGGGAAAACGGTACGTGTATTAATAACATTCAACCCATTTCAACCCGAAAGGTATTGTTCAGCTGTCAAGAGGCATCTGTTGCGTGGCATTGGAGACCTTGACACATGGACCGATCTAGGTCAGCCCTCTTCTCACCCCGATTGCATTTTAAAGCTGAAAATGAGACTCGATCCAATATTGAATCGTGCCAAATGGATTTCAGAAGAATTAAATTCCTTATTGGCTTCTATTTTATATCTAAAGGGAAGAGTGCAAGCTGCAATCCCACAGTCGTTAGGCGCACTCGATTGACTACCGTTACCCCTCTCACAGAGACTGCTGTCAAATGTACTTACTGCATTTCTCGCTATATCCTATCACCCAATTACGTACGCGTTTCTGTAGTGAGTGAGACATGCCAGAGCCCATCCCATTCTATTATATCCCTCCGCATTTTCCTGTTTCTCTAAATCCGTTCCAAAATCTCCAAAGGTAGGCAAATGTGGCGTGCTAACATTTGTCATTCTGTTGACATGTACCACGGGTATCCATGGGCGACAGTATCCACTTACTAACGGGTGGAGTATTATCTCCATAATGAATTTTAGTTAGCTGGGCTATCGATTTGTCCTTTCAAAGAAATCTGCACAAAGAATATTTTGCTTCACTCTAATACCCGACCAACTTATTCCTTATCTTTCTACCGTGTTAAAGAAAAGTCGACATACTTTAGGACGACAGTTTACATTCAAATACCCTAATTTTATTCTATTCTAGCAGCTCGTTAGCTTTGCTGAAATTACTTTGTACTTTTTGAATGTCGCAGTGCTATAATGCCTCATTAGCAGCTACTGTAGCTTGTCCCACTTTGCCTTTAGAATCTAAACAAGCATTTTATGAAGGTTTCTTGAAAAAAACACGGCATTTTCAAACAGAAAAATGGCAAACCGCTATCCAAGTTAATTAAAACTATATCAACACATGTCTTCGTCTACTTTTCAGAGGTATTCTAAAATCTTGATCAGATATGGAATGAGTACTAAATATAGAATAGGATTAGGTAATTCATATCAAAAAGCATTTCCTATAATACAATCAGCAATCGTTAGTCATTGAATAACCCCTTGATTTTGTAACTGATAACACTGCAGGCATAACGGCTGTAACTTCCTATCATCATTGCCTCTTTTGTTTTTAACAATTATTCTTAAAATATATTCAATTAAATATTTATATTTTTTGCTATCTACCATATTTGCTAGTACCATACCATCAGCCTATCTCTCTCAACTGCTGCATATATGCTTCTCCCAAGGGTCTCCACTACACAGTCTCTCTCACTCTTCTCATACAGCCACAGCCGGCAAACTTCTTTAATATAACATTTGATATATTCGCGGTTTTTCACACATATGTGTTTCAATGGATCTCAACGCGTATATTTACTTTATTTATTTTACTTGACGTGGCACCAACCATGGTCAGCTCGTGATCATGGTTGGTGCAACCCACCCGAAATCGTTGAGACCCGTTTAAATAGATAAACTTTTTCAATTCGTTGGTCCATTTATTTGCTTAGTGGTTTAAAAAAAGGTAAATCCTTATCGACAGCAGCAGATGGGAGCTTGCCTGGAGCTTCTTGTCTGTGGTTTCTTAAATATTTAAACAACTAGTAAATCTTAGGAGGGCATTGGGCCATAATCCACTGCTCGGGCCCAGTGCGGATTAGTGCACCAATTTTTTAAATTGTCGATCATGCGAGTTTCGTCACGATGTTTTAGGTCATCGCCGAGTTACTCAGTAATCATTTTAAAGATTCGAAATCTCAAAGGCACGAGCTGCGGATTTGAATTCACTATCTCACAAATGTGAATCGAGAATAAATATCTCTAGGCTACGAGAATAACGGACCACGCGAAAGTATGCAGTGCAATCCATGAAATATCTTGCTTCACCAAAAGAAAGATAAATTTTCGCCGAGTAATTTATATCTATACATTAAATAAAATCGTAACAAAATTGTGTTCATACATGTTATATTTTATGAAAAAAATCATTGCAGTGTACACTAACAATGATACGGAGCACAAATCAAAAATTTTTGGAATTTTTGTCCGTTTGTCTGTCTGAGCGCGCATCACGCAAAAAGTTCTGGACGGATTTTAACGAAACTTAGCATAGTTAGTTATAGCTTACTAGCAAAATCCCGCAGTCGTTGTCCTGCCATAGAAGTTGATGTGCTGCAGCGCCATCTACTGGCGAGTTACAACAAAGTCGATAGCATATAAACCTTCTCCATGAAAAAATACATATATGTGCCAACTTTCATAGTGATCAGTCAAATGGTATCGAAGTCTATTAACATCAGATATACCAACATCCATTTTTATATATGTAGATTATATGTTATAGGGTTAACATTTAGGGTACTTTTTAATCTATAAATAAAGTTCCCACTGGAATCCAGCTCACGAAACATACTCTAGCGTCTACGCGCTCGGAAGTCGCGGTAAAACATATAGGTACATCTAAAACTCATTTGGAAGCTGAGGCCGCATCACGGCGGCTATATGCTATCTCATCTCCGCTAATAGGGACGTCCGACTGAAAACCAATATCCCTTTCCGTCGCCGTCTTGGAGTAGGAAATAGATATGGATTTATGAACGTTGCTGCTCACCATAAAAGTTTTTATTGACGAACTTTCCGTGCAAAGGAGTTTCTCCGACATGAACATTTAGAAAATTGTTTTAGTAAAAAATTCACGACCTGTGAATAGTTTTATAAATCAGCTAACTGACAGTTAAATATTTATATCAGCTAACTGACAGTTAAATATTTATATCAGCTAACTGACAGTTAAATATTTATATCAGCTAACTGACAATTAAATATTTATATCAGCTAACTGACAGTTAAATATTTATATCAGCTAATTGATATATACATATATTTAACGTATCTACTTAATAATATGCTACCAGTATTAAAATGAGCCTATTAACAAAAAAATGATCGGCAGTTTATCATGATTTAATCGATTTTATTGTATTTTGAACAGCCAAATAAACTGCATTGATTATACGATAATCTAATCTGCATACAATTTAAGCTTCTCGTACAAGCACAGCCCTGCCTCCCAGAAAAGCGAACATATTTACTTATAGAATTATACTTACAGATTCAGTATAGAATTATACTTATAGATTCATTATATAATTATACTTATAGATTCATTATAGAATTTTATGACAATAACACCCGCATTTATTTCTAAAGTTATCCTCCAGTGTTATATCTGGCCCGTCCTTCTGTACGGATGCGGGTCTTGGACAACGGACGCGGAGCTCAGTAAACGTACAGAAGCGTTCGAAATGTGGGCTAACCGACGTATGTTGGCAATCAGTTGGACGCAGAAGGTGTCCAATGAGGAAGTCCTGCGACGAGCAGATCAGAAAAATACATTTTTGCAGACCGTCAAGTGCAAAAAAGTTGCATATCTGGGTCACGTGTTAAGGCATGAAAGATACGAACAAAATTATGATAGCCAAGATTGCCGGAAAGAGGCGTGTTGGTCGCAGGAAAGAGTCATGACTGCGTAACATATGCGAGTGGATTGGGATCGCGAGTGCTTCCGAACTGTTTCGCCTCGCGAGATACACGGCAAAATATTCGGAGCTGATTGCCAATCTCCACTAGTTGCACCACAACAAGAAGAAGAAACTAGTAAAATTGATCGTCTAGTACTTTTTACGCGTTATGTCCAGTTGACCAATTCTGTTTGGTAATCTATTATGTACTAAGAGAGCTGAATCTCTTTAGAACACCTTTAAATTCCCCATCATACGTTCAAACAGTGTCCAAACAGACTACGGCGCGCTCGCTCTTCGGTCTATCTGTCTGTCCCAGACTTCTGATTCGTAAATGAAATGATATAGAGAATTATCAAGAAGAACATTATCGAGCTACCGATAGTACTATCTCTCAACTCTTTAAAATTGCCTACAAACATTTAGAAATGCTATCAAATGTTGAGTACCGTAAGGGTTCGAAACCTTTGGGGCTTACTTTAGTAATACCGACTACTTTAATGTTATTAAAACCTTTTCTTTATTTCCAGACGAGGGCGGCGGCAGTTCGGACGAGCGGTCCGACAGCAGCGAGGACGAGGTCACCGAGCACGTGACACGCTCCACGCACCCACCAAACATGGCCGCCGCAAGGGCGCAGGTATGTGTGCATATGAGTGCATGTGTATCCACGTAAGCCTAGGTTATGCAGAAACTCAGAGATCACCTCTAACCTCGCCTACATTCATAAGTCGTCGCGTCTGGTCTCCATAGATTACTGGACATTGTTTTAAAGGTATTGTTGGAAAGCGAACATTTTCGACTTTTCATAATAAATCATTGTTACTGCAGTGTGTTGGGCCATATCTGACCGAAGATACGTCGCGTATCATCTGTCGCGTGACACCGATACAGTAAATTACGTAGAAATACTCGTACTTTAAACCTAACAGCAGCGATTTGACCGTCGTTCCATCCGTTAGCGCGACGAGCGCAATACGCGATGTATCTTCGGTCAGAAATAATTGGCTTAAGTCAGAATAATTAAATTGGCTCACAATTAAACAAGCTGTGAATGTCCTGCATTTCTGAGGTCTTACTAAGTAGCAACTTACGCCAGGCATCTGCACTTTGTTTCACAATATTACTAGATGGAATCTGCTTCTGATTTAATGAAAATGGAAGCGATGCTGCTTCAACTAGCTTAGAAACCAGTAGTCATTGTACCATTCTTCCAAACCTATTCTGCAAACCTAATTCGCTATGCAATACGTCTGAGTGATGTGAAATTATAGCAATGGCATTAGATAAAAAACTTACCGTTGGAGCTTTCCTTCTGGTCGAATTCTGTGTTAACAAAGCCGATATCGGCATGTTAACATTACTGTGTCTTCCTGATTCGCACAGAACTTAAAGCATGTTCTTTCAGGTGCCAACAATAAGCGTGACGCCGCACAGCCCAGGCGTTCTCGATGACAGCTTACAGCAGCTACGACGGTTGCATGCCGCCGTTCAGCGCATGCGCGCTGCACCTCTACCTTTACTGGTGAGTGATGATAAATAAGCTCCTGAAATTTATCCAGACCTGGTACTTTTATTGTTACAGTGCACATTACGTTTAGAACAAACGACGTGCATTATTAGAACGACGAATATTATTTGGAAAATTGACTGATGTCGACAAGTATCGCAGGTTACCATGGGCAGCTGTATCTACTTACCACCGTGTTGACTGTCTGTTCGTCTGCCGCCACCTTTCCATAAAGACACACTAATTAACTGAATGTTTTTTCCAGTCAACTGGTACAAGTCGACTCAGTACCTCCTGTCCGTCACTGTGCAAAGATGGCGTCACAGAACTAGAGTGCGCGTCACCAACGCACTTGGACTTCTATCCGCAGAGTCGAAAGGGCAGTGGTAAGTAATATATTTATTTTATTTCTCTATAACTTCATTCTAAAGAGAGCATACTCACAGGGACACTTCACACGCACACACAGTAATACTACACGGTCAATTCCTGTATAACTTTTGTGAACTAACCAGTTGAGCTCCAGTGGAGTCCCTGAAACATAGACATGCCTAGTGCGGAGTCTGAGGCATTAGAAATACCATTGTATTAGATTGCAAGCAAAAACAAAAAAAACTGACGATGAATGAATTAAGAAAAAAATATTCAGTTTATATGTTTATTTAACAAGGTAGCCAACGAAGAAAACACTGATATAAAAAAACATGGAAGTTACAATTCTAGGGTTACAGCTAAGTGTCACCTAAATTATTGACAATGTCAACATGCAAATACAAAACATAAAAAGATCTAAAAGCTAAATCAATAGTTATTTTTGTCATTTTTATAATTAAGTAAAAACAGTTGATCTAAAGTTTAGATCAACTGTTTAGATTCTAAACAGTTTGATCTAAAGTAAAACTATATAACCAATAAATAAAACAAAAAGAAACTACTTGCCATTTAAAAGGATCTTTTTGAATATAGGACAACGGTCAGAAAATTAATCAATATTATTAGATTTAGACGAAACATTATACTGTTTTACAATTCTGTTAAGCGTTGAATGGTGACTCAGGTTCGTCCTCGGTGCTTTTGTATTAAATACATATATTTACCTGGACGTGGTAATGTAGATGTAGGGTATCCGATTTTATATTCATAGGACTGACGATTGAGTCAGCCCTATAGACTGAAAAATTTTAGGCAATTGGCCTATCATTGTCTTTCCTAATTTCTAGTTTACCGTGATTGCTAAGGGATTAAACTGTTCACAGTGACGTCTATATTATTTTAAAAAAAACCTTTGTTGTTTAAAATGTTTGTCATGATAATATGGAACTCCCTGTCTGTATTTCCTTTACAAATAACAATTCCTTACCGCATTGCTGTTGCATCTACCGTTTTTGCATCCTCGATACTTTTAATTAGTCACACTAATATTATAAAGAGGAAAGATTTGTATATTTGTATGTTTGTAACGAATAAACTCAAAAACTACTGGACCGATTTCAAAGATTCTTTCACCATTAGAATGCTACATTATCCCTGAGTAACATAGGCTATATTTAATTTTAAAATTTTGAAAAAAACTTATAAACCGAAGCGAAGCGAGGGCGGGTCGCTATTATTATATATTTTCCTTTGATCTTATATCAAACCAAAAATATTTTTACATACTTACATTTTTATCTATTCTTTTATTTTTATGTATTTATAAAAAGGACTAAATGGACAGCAAATCATGATCAACAAAATTAAACTATTAGGTGCTTACCTATGAAATGACCGGGTTGTATGAGAAACGGAAAAAAAAAATTTCTTATAAAAATAGTAATTATGTTAGTCGAAACATTGACCCATATTATCTACACACTTCCGCCACCTCATGGATAGTTGATTGATGCCACTCCGTAAAAGTCGTAAAAGTCTCGTGAATCAATGAACTCTTCAAAATCCCTAATCAAAGCTACTTACTAAAAGTTGTCCAAATTTCGAAAGAATTAGAAATCTGCCGGGGCAAGGTCCGGCGAGTGTAGTAGGTGAGGGAGAGTCTCCAGGTTCAGCTCTTGAAGTTTTAAAACTGTCGTATGAGAAGTGTGAAGGCGGGAATTGTCATGAAGAAGAAGTAGAGATGAGCGATTGACCAAACTTGGTTGCTTTGTTGCCAGCTTTTCCATCATCGTCTGCAGCTCCTTACAGTACACATCTGCATCAATCGTTTGACCGGTTCGCAAGAAACTGTAGTGGATAATACCGCCACAGGACCTCCAAACTGATACCAGTAGCTTTTTCTTAGTTGTCTTGCGTTTTGGACATTTTTGAGCTGCAACTCCTGGATCCACCCACTGATACGAACGTTTGCGGTTATCGTATAGGATCCATTTCTCATCACAAGTAACGATACGATTCAAAATTCCTTCGTTTATGTGACGATTTAATAACACAGTGCACACTTCGGCGCGTTGTCGCTGACTTTCGTTTAGTTCATTCGGTACCCATTTTTCGAGCTTCTTTATCTTGCCGATTTGACGCAGATGAACCAACATTGTTTTATCACTAACATCAAACCCAGCTGCTAACTCAGCTATACTTTGAGATGGATCTGCTTCTACTATAGCCTTTAATTCATCGTTATTAATGTTGATCGTAGGTCGTCCGTGGGACTTATCCTTAAGATCGATATTTCCAGAACGGAAGCGTTCAAACCATCCACGCACTGTGTGATCGTTTGTGGTGTTTCACCCGTGCACACTATTGATATGGTGAGTTGTCTGACGACTTGCGTTGGTGCCGCGACGAAACTCATATTCAAAAATAGCACGAATTTTCAATTTAGCCATTTTATTTTCAAGACAATCACATGAACAAAATTTAGGTACAGAAAAACAAATGAAATACTGATTTTGAAATAAGAACATCGTAGCTATTAGATGCATTTTGTTTTATTTTGAAATTCGAATTAGAACAAAAGATATCGAAACTTAAAGTGGCCAGTAATAAAAACGGTCATTTCATAGGTAAGCACCAAATATTTATGAATAACTAAAGTATATAATTTTAAATTACTTTCATGTCATAATAATTAAATTGCTTACAAGAATGTCGTCACCAAGTCGTCGGAGTTCCGTCCTATGTCTTTATTGTCACCGGATAACCTAAAATTTGCTGCCATCGATTCGCTGCCCATTCAATATTTTCTACTGCTCATTTCATTATTTCTCGTTTAAAAACATATTTTTCTTTAGGCGAGTCCCGCGCATGGTGCGTGGGCAGCGTGTGGGAGGGGCGGCGCAGTTCGTGGGCGGCGCTTGAGCCCACACCCAGGCATGACGTACATACGCACACGCACACACACACACACTCGCACAGGCAACGCAGGTAACTAACACCAGGTTTACTGGAACTTACATAACTGCTTGTGAAATTGATATTTTTATAGTTTATTTGACAGGTAGAGAAGGAAACAAATCTAAAATTGTGTATTAATCTATAACTGGACGTTCTATTGTCTTCTATTTAATTTCTATTTCTATTATGTTCGTGCATGAAAGAGTAAACTGTTTCTGATATTAAATATTTAAATTCCAGCGCCCTAAACGGTCACAGTGCTTCTCTATCATCGATGGAGTCTGAAGGGGAAGTTCCCCGCCCCGTCAGACACTCTACACACTCACTCAATGATAATGATCTCGCTGTAAGTGTATTATGTGGTGCTATAGCATAGCGATGGGCGACTGCGAACAAAATAATAATTGAAAGAATCGACGTTTATTCGAATGTTGATGAAAAATCGAGGGCCCAATGAAACATTGACTACATTAGTGATGGAATGAATCGATTGCGTACCTGTTCGTGTTTTTCAGTTATAAAATCACTTTTTCAATTCGAATTTGCCACCAAAATATGAACGTGCTGTCAATGCGTGGGCGACGATAATGCTCGATAACAATTTAATCGACCAACAGTGGAATAACATACAGCATCATACATCATAGGATCTTCAATTAATTTAGCTCGGTTAATCAGCCCGCTTCAATTAATTCACCCGCCTAAAATAACCCATCCGCCTTGATCAATTAGTTCGCCTCGATTAATCCAATCGGCCTTGTTTAATCGGCCCGCCTCGATTAATCTATCCGCCTTCATTAATCCACCCGGTTCAATTTATCCATGTGCCTTGATTAATCGCCGCGACTCCATTAATCGACCCGCTTCGAATATTCGCTTACATTTTATTAACCAACCCGCCTCGATAATCGATCCGTTTTATCCATTCGAATAACTTTAATATTAGAATAATCCGAGTATTTTCATTCGTAATCGCGCATCGATACCATAGTAAATACTATCAGCTTATACCAACTTATATCATTTCCACTGCTAAAAAAAAACACGTCATACACAGAAGGACTTCGAGAAAGTGGCAGCGGGTTATCGTTCGAGCGCGGTAGCTATGGCACCTTCAGACTGCGCGCGTTTGGCCGCACGTTTACCGCTACAGAAGTCTGTGTCAACGCCAAGCATTGTAGCCGCGGTCCAACCGCCGCAACCCGCCCCGCAGCAGAACATGTGAGTGTATCATCGTTAGGGACTATAGATCGTGGTCTTGCTTTTTAGAACCCCCTTTTTCTAGGTTATTACCTCGTTATATTTCCAAATTGAATCGACTAATTTTAATAATGAATACATTACAACCTTAATTAAATACCTTTTTTTTTTTTTACAAATTATTGATTTTTTCTCGAGGTAATCGCAAACATATTTATACAGAGGCGTTTCGAGGACTTCATAGTAAATAATGAATGTTAGGTGTCTGCAACGCCAACGAAAGGGTAAAATATTGTGGCGATTTTCATGCAACTTGTGCCTTATAATTATTTACGCCAGAGAGAATATTATTATCATAGAACGGGGTTTCCCAACGTGGGCGGTTAAGCACGTTGAGATAATTCAAAGGAGGATTAGGATATTTGGGACATTTTTTCCTACAATAATCCTAAAATAATTATGTTGTCTAGAGGGGAACGAGTATGTTTCTTTCTGAAAAGGGCCGATAGGCCAAATATGAATCAAACACCATCCCTAACTTACCTTCGGTAAGGCCTTGATGAATAAAAGTATCAAATACATTTGAATCAAAGTATGACATCAATTGTGTGTAGTGAGATCTTAATTTAAAACAAACACTAGAATTTAAGACCCCCAAACTGTTGATAACGTTGTATCAACCTCTGAGTACGTACATTAACTTACTACTTTGAAGCACAATTTAATAAATATCAATAGAATTAATTTGTTAAATGTGATTTAGCGATAAACTATTTTAGGATTTCACTTATTATGCATGATTCTTTTACAATTTTTAATGTGCATGTCCAAAGTCAATGTAATGGTTTTTGTCTGCACCGCGCTTCGCTCAAATTGATTTTGTACTGCACCAAACCAGTGTTTACTTGCTGGTGCATTTGATTTTATTGTTTTTTATTGTTGTTTTTTATTGCACTAATTTTAGTGGAGCTGTCGTGATGGCTTTAAAGTTATTTTTATAACGTAATATTCAAATTAATAGTCATTTTAGAAAGTCGTAATGTGGGCGAATCCTTTGCAATTATGAATTAAAATTCTTTTTAAAGATTTTAAAGATTAATGTTTTAACATTTTATTTTCTGGTTTAGAAATTTCTTACACCTCAATAGAACTTTATTCCTTGCAAGGCACAGGTGCTCTTTAAGACTTTAAATAAAAAAAAATAAAAAAACTCTTATACTAGCACCAATAAAAACGATTCCCCAAAGAAAAATGTTCGAAACCCGTCAGCCAATCACGATAGCTTCCCCGACTGTACGTCTCGCTCGGTGTTAGCCTATCGGGCGGTGGTGCGAGCGAGACGGAAAGCGACGAAGACGCGTCCGCTGCGACTGTTGGCGCTACCGCGCAACTCCCTGGTAGACGGAACAACACGCATCAGGAACATTTGGGACTACACCGACTTGTTTTCTTGGAACAGTGAGTGGATAAACAACTTTTCTTTGCATTTGGAACATTTGTCAGGTCATATTCAACCAACCAGCATAGTTAGTCGTACGTGTTCTCCGATCGCTTGGAGGAACAACACACATCAGAGCCACATTAGGGCCTCGACAACTTCTTGGAACAGTGAGTGGATATACAACTTGTTCTTTTCACTTTGGGACATCTGCGAGGTCATATCCATATAACCTTCTGCGATAGCACTGAAGTACACCACACATCAGGAGTGTTAGGGGCTCAACGACTTCTTGGAACAGTAAGTGGATAAACGACTTGTTTTTTTCAATTTGGGACATATTTATATATTCAATCACGATAGTTTCTCGTTGGCGTTCTACGATCGCATGAGAAAACGACGCACATCAAGAGTAGTATTGGCTACTTCGACTCATTCTTGGAACAGTGAGTGGATAAATTGTTTTGAATCTTGAATGTTTCATATCCATCTAGCCAATCAAGAGTACAAATGGAACAATGCGTATACCACTTGAGGTTGCACTGACTCGCCTTTGTGAAAGAGTGTGAGTGGGTAACTTGTGAAATGGGAACAGTTATTTTGGCTTTATTACCTTATGGTCGAACAAATATCCGTTTAACCAATCATAATATTCTATTATATGTTGCACAAGATATCAACCTATCAACTACGAACAAATTAGGAGCATTGGTGATTGCATCGATTAGCTTTCTTGGTAAGTGGTTTGAATGAAGAACGCTAAAAAATAATAACGAAATGCATTCTTTCGTGTAACAATTGATAACGTACGTAATATTTCATATTTTTTTAGGGTATGACAAAGTGAGCATTATTTACATGCCATATCTCACTCAAAACAGACAAAGCATAACCGCATTTCTTTATTAATTTTGAGCTATATAAATAAATTTATAGGGTTTAATCGTTTCTTTGACAAATTAGAATATTTTCGAATGTAGACTGCCGACTTGTACGCGGAAGAGTTTGCAGTTTATTACATAGTAAGTAATGTTTTATTGATTACCGTATTATTTATTAAAGGCGAAACGGTAATTTAAGGTGTTTTAAAAACACTTACGAATTAAAATGCATGTTTTTAAAGTACAAAGCTTTGAATGTTTAACACTTTGAAACGTCTGTAAAGACTAATGATTCTGATGATGGGTCACGTGGTAGTGGTTAAATAGATTTATTTATCAGTCTTTATTATTGTTATATGTAACATGAAAACAATAAATATATTGGAGTACTCATGTTAGTTTTACAAAATTTTCTGTTAATTGTAGTCTTTTCGATCGCACGGTACTAAAAAACGCGTTGCTTATGGAGCGATAGATCCTTTATAAATTTTTAACCTAATTTATGTTTACGTAAAAAACTAATCATTTCTAAAATTGAACAAACATTTTCAAACAGTAAGTTGAAGAGGATAGACAAATATTAGCTGATAAGTGATAAGTTATTGCAAATGGTTAACTAAAATTGTAGGCAAATTTAAGAGAAAAATAAGCAGATAGCGAATATTATTAATGAAACAGTGTGCTGGTAAGGTAGAAAACCAAAAAATTGAGCTGAAAATAATTTCTTACGGTCTTAATTGCAAAAAAAATGATTTCTTCCATAAATAGTATTAAAAGGAGCAAAGTTTTACAGCGTTGTGTTGCTTGCGTTCCACTAAAGCGCCTACGCTCTCAAGGCCTAAACAGCGCCCGTGGTAATGAGCCTTTAAATTTTTAAATACGTGATTACAACTGAAGCCTGTCCAAAGTAATTTTTTGATTTTTTCGAAGTTGCATGTGTTTTCGCCATGTTTTCGGTTTTGTAAGAAAATTAATTGTTTTTTCTTTTTACAACAGAGCGGCGTACGATCATCACGCTGAGAAAAGACGGAAACGGGGCAGTTTATTCTTCAGGAAAAAGAAGGTAAATAACCCACCCTTTTTTAAACAACTCGTGTATGTTTTGCCAATCCTTACTCTATAGCGACTTGGTACTGTTAAAACGGGATCACAGCGAAATCAAACAACACGTACAAGTATAGATTATGAGTTTATTTTGTAAGAGTAGTGTTGTAGCGTGGCATACGTAGCGGTCGTTGTTGACGTCACTCAACGTAGCAGTGTAATATGTACTCGCTCATTGGCGGCGCTCCTCCATTCCTTCCTGGCACTTGTAGCACACGTAGCGGTCCTTGCTGACGTCACTAAGCATAGCAGCACACTACTCGCGTAGCGGCGCCCCTCCATTCCTTCGTAGCATTGTCGTAGCAGTCGTTGCTGACGTCACTAAGCATAGCAGTGCTACGCGCATCCAACAGCTTTAATAGTACATAACAATATATATTGAACGAGCGTCATGAGATGTAAGCTTAGAGCCACTTTCGGGCACGCAGCGACGGACAGCTTGCGTTATCTATCCCTCTATATTTGTAATAAGTACCAATTTCAATACAATTGCAATATAGCACACGTGATAAATTCGCAGGACAAGTCTCGCAAAGCGGCGCATGCTTGGTCGGCGGTGGTTAGTGGCGGCGACTGTGATTGGTGCGCACGCTCTCTCGCCGATGCGCCTGCGCTCTATTGCGAGAGTGAGTCACACATACACAAACCCACACACACACGATCACAAATTATCACGTTTTTCACACTGCCGCGACCCACCGCGACGTCTGACGGGAAGGGACGGGAAGGACGTCGCCCCCGCGAGCATCGCGCGACAGACACGCTCATTCTATATTCTAATCTGTACAAGCAACATGTGTACGTACAATATATCGCTTCATTCCAAAACAGCATTGTGTTCCCATTTCATAGCATTGTTTTCTCATTACAATCTTCATACAATCCAATGCAGTCACATAAACACACATATTTGTTTATTAAACCCGTATTATATAATAGGAATAAGTGTTACACTCGTGTGTATAATCGGAATAGGATAACTATACAAACTTCAGGATAATAGGAAAGAAAATTATAACTAGCAGGTCATTCTCCATCATTAAAAAAATTTTGAATACTATTCATATGGCTACGGCCACAAAAATCTTTGTCACAACGCTCGATTAGAAAACTTGCATGGGTTGTTTTGCATAGTTATAGTACGTTTTGCTTTTTGAGACAAAATATATATATTAGTTTATTTATTTATATACTTTATTGTACAAACAAATGAAAAAAAAAATAGTTACAAAAAAAGTACATACAAAAGGCGTGCTTATCCCTATTAGGTTATTAGGTTTATATTCTAGTTATATATCTTAGATAATAAAATTAATATGTGTACATTTTTTTACAGATTGCACCTTGACAGTGCACCAAAATATATGCAAGGACTCCATTGTGGAATGCAATAAGCCAAAATCTTCTAAGGTATGTAATAACTTTATATGTGTTGTACATTATATGTAAAGTATATATGCTGTTTTTAGTATATTAATTTATTCTTTCACGAAAACAAATAGCAAAGTGATTTATCTATTTCTTCTAATGAATTCAAAAAATATGTTACTGTTTTTTTTTTAGTCTTCCGTCAGTAAATCCCTGAGTGCGAGCAGCAATAAAAGCAATAAGCGAAGTTCCGTATCCGGTCAATCACAGACTGCAAATAGGTAAGTACCATAGACAATATAACTGAAAAAAAAATCAGTCATATACTAAAAAGTATCAATGAGTGCATATATTTTTTTCTTGGCATATTTTTGAATTCAATGTAAAATAAATTATCTACTAGCCAAAAAGACATAGGCGTAGTAGCGTTTTGAATATTTTGTATGGCATATATTTTGCTGCTTTATTTTTTCATTGTGGCAAGAATTCGGCAAAGGCACTTCGGTTTTATAATGCCAAAGGCTAACGGTACGCTAATGCTATTTGAATTTGTTTGCGCGAATAATGTACGAGGTTTTATGTATTTCGAAAGATAAATAAAAAAAATTGGTTTTAAATTAAAATATACAGTGTAATAGACGTCATCGCTTTGATTTTTGAAATATATTAAATACTTATATTGTGTTCTTTAAAGTTTATTCCTTTCCATTTGTATTATTGCTACTTCTATTTTCTATAATTTACTTACTTAGCTGATCAATTTATAGCTGGAGGTAGAAAAAAATGAAATATATAATTTCTCTGCGAAAACAAGATTTTTACTTTAGAATTATTGTTGACTTTTCAAAGGAGCGTTTGTCAAATGTAGAGCAGTTCTAACTATTTACAAATATCGAAAGAGATGGGAAAATAAAAAATAAAACTTAAAAAACCTTTGGACAACAAGCTTTTATTAAAATGCACTAAAATGAAAACAATACACGTAGGAGTCATTACTACTATTTGTTAATCTTTTCATGTGATTTAAAAGCTTGTCGCGAAATTTTGGTACCAATTTAATTAATTACAAATACAATAATTTCAAGTTACAAATCTCGCAACAAGCTTTTAAATCTTATAAACACATTAACAATTAATAATGACTTCTATGTTTATTTTGTACATTTTAATAAAAGCTTGTTCTTTACGTTTAATTTATTTACTCCTTTTTAGTGTTTTAAGTTGCAGAAACTTCTCAACCTATGCATTTCCAGTAACGTTTATAATTCGTTTGATTTTGGAGTTTTCTTTTTCCTAGTCTGGTTACAGACCAATGCTAACGACGCCCATTTCGTCAAGCTTATATCACTAACTTTTTGTTATCAAAATTGCAAACAAATCAAAACGGGCCCAAACACGACATATCTACCGTTAGCCGTTGAGGAGTTCCACAGTGTACTCGCCTTCCTGGCTACGGCATCAGCTCAACGTCACCAGATTATTATATTGTCATCGATTTTATTTATATGTGTAAAATTTCAAGGCAGTAGTACAAGTGGAAGCGGCTTAAAATCGACCTTTAACCTGCAATCGACCGACCTGCTCTTATATTCTTACGTAATATAAGAAATAACTGACATTTTCGACCTGCTCTTATATTCTTACTATTTTTTATGTAGTATTTAATTAAACCAATATTGTGTTCTGTAATTAATGATTAAATGAAATTAATAAATATCATGACGTCTGTTACACTGTTGCTTGTAAACAATGACATTACGAGTAAAACATTTTATAATAAACTGATGGAAGGTTTTTAATTAAGATTTTCATTCCAAGGAGATACACAAGTATGTGACACTGTGATTTAACAAAATTGTGCAATATACATACACTTTTTATATTGAATTTAGAAACATTCTCATCTACATACATATACTGTTGATTATGCATGTATATGAAGGTGCGGGTGAAAAATACACTGTTTTTGCTTTAAATCGTTGCTAGAATCGACATTATTTCTGTTCTATGTGACTTTTCACATTGCTATATTTTTGCTAGGTTTAATTCTCGTAAGCTATGTTTTTTCTTTACTTTTTTTACATTTTGATTTTATATCGATAAAGTGTATTTGGAAAATCATTTGGTTTGCGGAACAACTGAGGTGACATTTTGAAAAAAAAAACATAATATCAAATACCTATTTAAACACGTAAATGACTTCCGGGACAAAATTGAATTTCAAATGTAGTGAAATATTAATATACAATATATAAAAATGGGTAAAGTATAACAAAATACAAAAAAAGTCTTTTTGTTCAGTACTTTATCACGAAGAGAACAATTTCATTAAAAAAAATGTTTTAAATAAGTACAATTTAGTTTCATAAAAAATTATTTTGTGGCAATAGGTAGTTGTTTTTTTTATTCTATTCATATCTATTTGACATAAAAAATTAAATGTTTCGGAATGTCACCCCTTGTCCGCCCGGTCATCCATACAAAATTCGTAGTGTACGTACGGCCACATATACACGTGTATTGGTATAATTTACGCGGCTAGTAAGAAGCAGTACACCGGATGCTACTCGCCGTGGCGCCGCGTCGCGACGAAACTGGGCGTGCAGTAAGTGCGGGAATGCATCGCGCTGTCTCTTTCTTTCTTACATCATACATACGCACTCATCGTTACTTCTGTCTCGCTCTATCGTATTTGTCACCTGCGACGCGCCTCTGATCTCCTGGTACCGCGAGATTTTTGTTGGCAGTTTTGAGAAAAGTTTTTTGTAGGTTATTATTATTATTACTTTATTTATTTTTAGATAGATTTACAGGCGGTCTGGTCTGCCTTTAGAGGCCTTATAAAGTACTAAGATCAGGTGATCCAATTAGATAAATAGATTGAATTTATATTTAATTATTCATTAGATTACTCTCCTCTTTTCTTAATTTAATTGGTTGTATGTATTAATTAAAATTAAATCAATTTTAATCAGTAGTTGTTCGTTTCCTAAAAAAAATTGTATTAATTCCTTTCAGTTGTATTATTTTGTAAAACTTATGAGACATATAATCGTTATTTAAATCGACACAGATATGTGACACTAGAAAGTAGAATTTACAAATGTTATCTTACAAATAGTTATTAATTAAACAAACATAATTGACATTATCACTATATAAGATAAACACACGTTGTAAGAAATCTATGCATATCGCTTCTAATGTTTACCTAATTTCAAAACGAATGCACGTCAATAGTAATAGTGATTTCTTACAAGCCTATATCATCAACATAGACAAGAAAGCACTGTTTAAATAATACATATATGATTAAGTTCCTCTTTGATGTTAGAGAGGTTAAATACTAACTCTTGGCGGATGTAACAGTAAATTTTTAACCATATTTCTTAGATTAAAAAGTACATTTTAACTCTGACCCGGAAAGTGCTGTCCCCACGACTTGTTAGTCGTATTGGTTGTCGAAGTGTTCAGTTTGCGTCATGGCTGTTCCACGTGTATTCGAGTCTTCTCATCACACATCAAACACAGAAATTCTTCTAGATTGTTCTCGATTCATCCACAACGCCTTACTTGTGTATCTTTCTCTCTATCAATGAGGTAGTTTGGACATTTTTCTTGAAACTTCGATGTCGTAGTTATTGACGTTTATGGTGGTTATCCTGTTTTTGTTACGCTGAGGATTTTCGTTCCTAACTTGTCTTTTCAGGATATGGATCACTAATAGAGCTAAAAAGAAAATGTAAATGTTTAAACGCGATTGAAAAATTGTGTGTACTGGGCCAGAGATGTGTTACATTTAAAAAGTCATGTAGGGTATTGCTATAGAGTTACGACATGTTTGTTTGCGTTCCGTATTCATACACAGGGCTACACATAATCGGCCATCCAATAATAATACCCACCATTATGAACTTATTATTACTTTAATATTTATTGCTCTAACCGAATGTACAATGTTTTTCTACAATATATATTTTATATTTGCGGTTGGCGCCACTTTGTCGCCTATTGAGTAAGTTAATAATAAACTGCAAAGAACGTTCGATTGGCTTTAACGTTACATGTGCGTACGAGACATACGCAAACCTTAATATGCATTTTATTTATAGACGTCCTAAAAATTTTCAATTTCATTGAAAAATGTTATGATTTATCAAGTGTTCAGAACTATTATTTTATATTCATATATCCTTTATTATTTAGTGTCAAATACTTCACTTCGAACATATTTAATGAAGTCCCATTTGCACAAATTTCTAAATTAGTCTAAAATGATGTCCCACTGCAGGTCGATAACTCCCATTGCAGTCACAAATTATGACGATTCACCGTTATTAAAGCTAATTACCGAGGGATTCTGACGGGGAATAACACTTACGTTATTTTCTTTTTAGCCAAAATTATTTTTTATTAATATCTTGAATAGACAAAGTTACTTTTTGTTACCAAAATATCGTTTCATATAGTTTAAGTGGTCGCCTTTCTTTTTAATTTATTCTACAGAAATTATGTTATTAGTAGGTATAAAACGTTATATTCAAGATCTGCATGACTTTCTATTGTGACGAGTATTGTGAAAGTGACGTGTTTTTGATTTGTGAATATTCTATTAAACTTGTGCTTCTTTTTATTATTTAGGCTTTGCTATAAATTATAATCTTCCTCAGGTATTTGGCAACTTCATACACTAAGGTCCACCAGAGTAATTGTAAACAGAGATTATAATATATGTATTTGATGCTTGTTTAAATCGAAATTGAAAGATCTATTTTAATATGACATGTATTAAAAAAAATACTAATATTTCGTGAAATTAAAGTGAAAATAGTTTCAAAATAAGGAACTTCACAACTGTTAATGGTGCCATTAACATGGAAGTGCCTACAAGAGCATATGAATGACAGTAACAGCTCTCCACTTTAAATAATCGTAAGCTCGTACATATTTAATTTTCTTATGAATTTGTAATAAATAAAATATTATTCAAAGGGTAAAAGGTAATAATATAAATAAAAGGGTTTGATTTGTCCTCTAGTTGTCAAAAAATCTACAAACCATTTAAAATACAGGCAACAGCCCTATTGTACACAACCATACCCAACAATACTACCTGCCTATCTCTTCACTGTTGGAAATAGACGGGTAGTGACTGTATAGGAGGAGCAGATCGTGTATTGTGGTTGTGAGCTTTGGGAATTGTCTATAAAGCTGTTTACATTTATTGTAAACTAGCTGTACCTGGCCACGCGTTGCTGTGGCTGCCCAACAGATGGCGCTTACCCTGTTCTTACCTGTTTTTAGGTAAAAAGCATGTTTTTACCCTGTGACAGGTATATAAAAACACGCGCGTATTCGAATGCAACGTTGTGTCAAAATTTCAAAGCAATCGGTGAACTAATTTTAAAATTTTGAACAAACAAATTTTTTTTTGTATAGATTATACGATTTTCCTAAAGCATGTTTACAATTATCCCGATTTTTACACTTTTCAGGGGCTTAATTTAGAACCATTTTACGCCTTAAATAATATTGTCGTGTCAATCAGAATTGAAATACGAGTAAATTATTTTTCATACGTTGCGATGTATCTACTAAAGAATCAATGTATTTTAATCCTGTTCTCTGCGATAAATGTATTGAAATTGTAAAATGGTTCCGAATTATGGGGTGGACTTTATCAGAAACGAATGAAAATGTTGCCAGATTATTGTTATACGCGTAATAAAACAACCTAATGTTTCATTGCCCATTTGTTACGTCGGCTGAACCTTGACCCTGTCTGCACTATTTTATTAAATTATTTGTTTAAATGGCAGCACAGAATAACATGAAACTCGGAGAGCTTAAAAGACTTGTATCCAATCCTAAATTCATTTGTCAGACTAAATATCCATAGACAATAAAAACAATCGATAAGAACGTTTTCTCCCATCACCAGTGCTTATGGGTTGATACCCATTATGGGTATGACCGTCGACCTATAAACTGCGTTAGTAGTCTATAATAAATAAAATAATACTAATTAAAAATAACAACCTCATCGAGAAGAATTAAGTATGGATACTCTATTATTCTGCAATGTTGCCATTTCAATAAGGATTTGTTACCAATTGTATTAAATATTACAACCCGGTGAAGTTAACTGTGGACCTCGTTCGAATGACGTCATAAGAATAAATAGTACACGAAAGCAAAGAGAAAAGGTGCAAAAAAACAATAAATCGCACTGATTTATTGTTTGCATTTGTATCGAATCGAATCATCGGTTTATCAGTACAAATGCATCGAAAAGGTGCATTTGTACTGATAAACAGTACACGTGCACGAAGACGAACGCGAGTCCACAGCTACCTTCACCGGGTAATACAAGCGTACTTGTAATTGTGATTTCAGCACGAGCCACGTGTGCAGTGACGACAAGGACTGTTCAGATCATAAACATGATCAGAGCAAGTAAGACATTACTTTTTAATATAAGTTACGTAATTATTTGTATGATTCCATCATTTGCTCTTAACCAGCCTTTTTATCGTCCATTGCTGGACACGGACCTCCTCATGCACTCATATCTCGTGCTTAAGGGATGTATGTAAACTCCACTCTGGCCAAGCGTGTAGGGGTGTCTACTCTTTTGGAGGTGATGCAGTTTCTCAGGGTTAATGGTAACGGCTTTTTTATCCCTTAATCGACTTTAACAACACCCACGGGGAAGAGATAGATTGGTGCTATTCTAAAGCCGACCGATACCACACGCCTGAAATTATTGGTTCATACATAATTGATGAAGATCTCGATTTTGTAGTTACTGTAACTGCCCAGTTTTACCGAATGTTTAAAAAAACCGCTTAAATAGTTTCCCATATGTAATAGCAATATTATTTAATAAGCTTTCTGAATAAAATACTTTAAATAAATAATATGTACAGTGCATCAGACGACGCGGGAGTGACAGAATGGCCGGAGGCGTACTTAACTCCCGACCAACTCGGGGAAACCGCCATACAATTGGGTCTGGGGGCTTCCGAACCTGACACGTGGGCAGCAGGCGCGCCTAAAGGACTCGCCAAGTAACTATGAACTATACTCCGTGCCATTTAGCATGGCAATAGCGGTCATTGCCTCGACTTTCACTTCGAACTAATGTACTCGAGTTTACGGTAGCGACACTTACGATAGCTACTACGATACGCTAGCGATAGCTATTTTCCCTCATTACGGAGAACATTGGCAACTGTCGCTATCATAAACACGAGTACATTAGTAGAAAGGTGTGAATGTTCGCTATTGACATAAATGTCAATAGCTATTGACTATCGCTATCGCTATTGACGCTCGAGCGCTGAGTGGGCGCTTATGAACTATAATATTAAGACTAGCGTTAAACGTTTTCACGTTTTCAATGTTTGATAGTCTTAAAAGCTCGAGTCTAAAACGATTAACGTTCAATAACCTTAACAAACTGCGCTAACGCTCGAGTGGAAGAGTTCAGTGCTTGTTTTTACGTCACCAGTATGGTGGTTCACGTGGTGGACCAGTCTTGATCTAAATTATGGTCGAGACATAAAATATCACTATCTATCATTTATCATCATGATTTTCAGCCCTTTTATCGCATTCACTGTTAGACATAGGCATGTTCCAAATGTTTCCACTTCGTACGATAATCCACACGTAGATCTCTGTAACCTACTGGGCTCCTAATGTAGCTTTCACATTATCGAATCATCTTGCCGGGAGTCCACCAACGCCTCTTTCATCATCAACTGTATTATGTAGTACATACTTTATGTAATTGTGTTTTATATTTGAACGCATTTGAGAGAAGAGAAGATGGAAACTTTTAGGTCGAGATAAATAGACTTTTCGAACTATGTAGAAATTAATATTTGAATACTGTACGTATAAAATTGCAATGTTTGTTCGCAGGGCCCTTGGTGACAGAGAAACGAAACGGCAAGAACATATTTACGAGTTAATATTAACGGAAAAGCATCACTGTCTCACGATACGGCTCATGCAGAAGGTAAGTTTTGAGTAGAAGGTATAAGTTTATGGTGACTTAAATGACCTCCCAGGGACTCTATGCTTTCAAAGCTATGAATCAAGCGTTCAACTGTCTAACTTCAGATTAACATAACTTGAATGTCGCTACCAACTTAAGATATGGGATAAAATCCATTGGGGAAATTCTGTTGATGCTTCACTGGTGTTCAAGATACAAAAAAAAAAGTATTAATACTATTTCAGGAAAGAAACAGACCGAAAACTGTAAGCCTTACTTTAATAAGTTGCGGATTCTGACTCTTGTCTCCATGTTGCAAACATGTAAATTTGTAAAACAAAATATACAATATTTTAAAATCGGAGCAAAGATGTATCCACGAAAAAACACAAAATAAATACAATGTACTGCCAATATGTTAATGCTGTGAAATGATTTAATAAATTACCCGACGATTTAAACTAAATTGACATCCGTTTAAGAATAAAATATCTGACATACCAGTGGATAAATCTTAATATAACATTAATGAATTTTTAGACATATTTAAAATTAGATAATGATTAGGATATTTAGATATAGTTTTAAGATTGTATGACCACTTAGTATTTATTGTATGCATATTTGGCAAGTTACAGTGGACCAATTTATAAGTTTTGTGAAACATATTTTTATTTTCCTATTAAACTCGGCAATAACTGATTTGAATCTGTCTCTTTCTATACGTTGTTGAAGCAAAGTGTGTACAATATTGCCTGCCAAATTCATTCACACATTTTTTAAATAAGGTCATATTATACTTGCATCTTCCGATTTGGTTGAAATACGTCTTGTAAATACAGTATTTTAACAGATTTAGTACTTCACTTGTCAGTAGCGCTCTCTGCTCTGGCTCCACTTTTTACTCTCTTTTGTGCAATTATTTTAACATTCTCAATTGATAGCTTCTATTTTTTATATTCGTGATATTTTACTTACAGATGTTCGCCGAAGGCATGGTCCGTTTCGCGGGAGTCTCCTCCGCACAAGTATCTCGCATATTCCCCTGCGTGGACGAGTTGTGGTCACTGCACGCTGCGCTGCTCGCACGGCTGCGCGCCAGACAGAAGCAGCACCCGCACGTGGCCTCTGTCGCGGACATATTAGCGGACACGTTCGCACACCCGCACCACCACAAGCTGAAGGCCGCTTACGGTGAGCGCTTTGTGCACTTTTGCGACCCTGGTACTTACAGAGAATTTCGTGTGCATCCAAGGAGTCCAACTCTTCTGTTCTCAGTAAACCTACAATCATTTTACTGAGTGACTCGTAACTTACTTAAATTCGCACATTGGCGAGATGTGTTTTGAATTGTTTTGACTTTAAAATTGTTAATTACGAAAAACACTCGCCACTGGCACAATGTACTAATTGCGCTAATGCTATATAAGGAGAAAATTAACCGGAGGTTGGTTACGGTAAACGTTCGATTCATTTATGATAGCTTGGTACTTTGGTACATATACCTAAGAGATCTTAAAAGTCAGTTGATAGTCTTGAAGTGTTCAATACTTCGAAGGGAATGAAACAACGCTGCTACTTCATACAAGCGGAACATTGAACATCTGCATCGCTCTCATATCGCTGTTGAATTTATCAACCAGTAACGTAGGTATTTAAATGTAAACTATCCGTTTATTTACATGTGAATTCTGTTCCGGACACCGAATTATCAATCAATAAACAAATCAATTGAAATGGTTCGTTTGATAATAGGTGAATTCTGCTCGCGGCACCGCGATGCCGTGGAAGTGTTCAAGGAGTGCTGCGCCCGAGAGTCGAGACTGGATAGGTTCATACGCAAGTGCCAACAGAATCCTTTGCTTAGGAAGAAGGTAAGGGACATTATTCTAGTATTGGATAATTAACCGTTTATTTCCCTAACTAAGCGTATCAGTTTGCTATAAAAAACAGATTCTGAAATATGGCAGCGTCATCAGCAAAGGTGACTGTGTTACCGTGATCCAAGTTTAATTGTCACAACTCATTATCCATGGGTTATTACCCAGGTTACCCGGCAGTTACTCAGGGTATGACTAATAGGAAGTTTTAACTGCCTTGTATTGGATTCAATTGCTGTAGTAATAACACCTATGAAAGTGTCACATGCCAAGTATGGATCTTCACTATTTGATATTATAGCCGAAAAGTTTAAAGTTTGATTTAAAAGTTTAATTAAATCCTCTTGTTTGCAGGGTGTCCCCGAGTGCGTATTATTCGTAGCACAGAGGCTAACGAAGTACCCGCTGCTATTAGAGCCTCTACTGAAAACTGCAGGCGATAACGTCACTGAACGGGAAATGCTGCAGAAGGCTTTGCATGGTGTTAAGGTATGTAAATTCAATATAAACTGAAATAGTACTCTGAAATAAGATGAAATATCGTTGGAAAAATAGACAAAAGCTAAAATAACAGAATAGATAAATTTGTATGTAATAGACTAGACATTCAACTGACCTACGGAAGCTATGAGCGCCGTTTGTAACGTTTTGTTACACATTTAGTGAATCTGTTAACGTTGTATCTATCTGTGTGTGCGTGAATTGTTATACGCAGTGAGCAAGGGCAATTTCTTGTCTGTTTTTGCCGTCTGTACTATAAATATAAATTGAATTGATAGTATACCATGAATCTCGATCTCGATCTCTCGATTTACTTGATAGTGAAAGTAAGCAAAATAATCTCTATCGATTTCTAGTGAAATAAACTGTATTTATTTCACTTACTCTTTATAGAATAGAATTAGGATGTAAATTTGTCTGGACTGTGGCGAAACCCGGATTAACGCGCAATAAGGTGATGTTGTGTATATGGTGGGATTGGAAGAGCATCGTTCATTATGAGCTTTTATCGCCGGGCAAAACCATCGATTCGGATCTCTACTGCTAACGGCTGATGAGACTAAAGCAAGAAATTCAGAAAAAACGCCCGGAATTGATTTAATTTAATTATTCAATGCACATGAATAATAAATAATATATCAATAGGGTGATGTGTGTTATCTTAGCAAGTACCGAATTTATTGAAAATTACGTGATTAATATTTCATATTTCAGGAGATTCTAGTGGATGTCGACAATCAAGTGGCGGCCAAAGAACGCGAGGATCGGAAACTGGAGATATATCACAAGATAGACGCGAAATCTTTCGTAATCTTCAGGAAACGGAAGTTCAAGAAGAGCGACATATTGCAGGGAAACAGAAGTTTAAAGTGAGTTTATATTATTGTTATTGTTTTACAATGAAGAACAGTGCCGCGTGTGTCGGCCAGCTATACAATAACACTAAAAATGGGGATCTTTTCCCGTGAGTGTCGCGGCGACTAAGGGGCCGTTTGGGGGGGGGGGGGGTGTCTTTGCTTGGATGTAGGAGGTAATCTACGAAACTACTAATCCGATTTCAAAATTCTTTCACCATTTGAAAGGTACATTATTCCAGATGGACATAGGCTATATATTATGTGCAAAATTTGACAGGCATGCAACGCAAGCATTGATAAACATACATATATAACCCATATAAATACATACAACTCTACCTATATTTATAGACTATGTTGCATAGAAAATTGAGAAAAATAGTGTCGACGAATCAACGTTTCAAATGAAAATTTTGAATTTATATATATCGTTTGTATCAGACTTATAACGTTCCACTTCAGGGCACAGCCTCCCCTAGTAAATCACTGGGGGGTTTCGAACTGACCTCCATCACGGGGCCCAGTACGGATTGGTGGATCACATACTATCCGATTTTTTGTTATGTCTGGAACATGCGGGTTTCCTCGCGATGTTTTCCCTCACCGCCGAAATAGTGACAATTTTTAAACATGCGCACTTAAGTAGAGACGCAGTCGTACTCAGAAACTCTGTGGGATTTGAACTCACGATCACACTAATGTGAGATAAGTATAGATACCCCCGGGCTATTACCGCTTTTATAATATACCTATGTTTAATAAATTTTGCAGGTTCGAAGGCGTTGCAACACTAATGCAAGGTCGCAGCAAAATGCAGACGTTATTCGTGATAGTACTCACGGACGTTTTGTTCTTCCTGCACGACAACAACAATAAATACACGTTTTTCACGCCGGATAATAAGGTAATGTACAATATGAGACCGCAATGCAATGCAACCAGCCCGCTGCTGTATCCGTATCCAGTATCTTTCAGTATCCGCTGCTGACCACGGGCCCTCTTTCTAAACATTATCTTGTGTACAAGGTATGTACGACCTTAAACCGCCACGCTGGCCAAGCGGCTTGGCGAGTCCACTCTTCTAGGGGTGGTGTAGTTCCTCGGGGCTTGTGGTAGCCGCTTCGTTATCGCTTAGTCGCCCTTTACGACACCCACCAACAGAGATGAGGTCGTGATATTCAAAAGCCGGCCGACACGACACGGCACATATGAAACGATGTAAAATGTTAATTTTTTTCATTCGTTCATAAGCCTATGATATCCAGCCATTCATATGTCTATCATATCCAGCCATTTGTAATCTCTACTGTATCCAGTCATTCGCACTTTTCATATCAAGCCAATCAGATCTATCGTACAGGCAATTTATAAATCTGTCATTGCCATACATAATATCACAATGACAAATTATGGTTCTACAAACATATATATATACCTAAACTTTGTGACAGAAATTCGGTTAAGAACCTTTGAGGATTTAGAACTCGAACATTTGGAAAAAGGATTGGGAAAGATGGGGAATGGGATATAGAAGTTAGTATTATTTAATACATCAGTAAAATCTCAACATCTGGGGAACTATAATCAACAATAAGGTCCCGTTTGTTGGGTAATGTCACATATCGACGTTGTAAATCTCAATCGATATTTTTCCAAAATACATACGTTTCATATCCAGTTCTACTTCATGTTTTCACCTCTATCTTTCTGTGTATTTAAAATTTCCATAGCTTTTAAAATGTCTTACTCGAAGATAACAGCGGTGTTATAGCTTAATGGACCATTGTTTTAGTATTTAATGTCCCGCTCTGTCCCTCACGCTAATTGAGATTTGTACTTGTACTTGTATCAGCCTATAAAGTCCCACTGCAGCGCATAGGCCTCCCCTAATAAATTACTGGGCAGTTTCGGACGGTAATCCACCACGCAGGTCCAGTGCCGATTGGTGGATCACATACTCTGGTGTTTTTTTTTTAATTAAGATTTTACATCGTCTATATATTTAAATTTTCAGCTTAGAACACGTGTTTAGTTTTATATATTTTTCCTTTTAGACGGGTGTGGTGCCACTAGCAAAGTTACTAGTTCGTGAAAAAGCTGGTGCAGAGGGTGGGGGCTTATACCTCATATGCAGCGGCCCTACAGACCCGGAGATGTTTGAGCTGAGGGTACGCCGCCCTAAAGACATACACACTTGGATACAAGCTATAAGGTAAGTTATCTTAAAATTGTGTATATATTTTCATGATATTTTGATATATTTTCACGATGAAATCACTTCAAAAAATATATGTATTGTTGGAATTTTGAGAATATCCCATTTTGAAATTCATTTTCTGTTCTGATAATTTGCCTGTAACACTTGGATACAAGATACGTTGTTAATTTAGAAACTAGATCTTAAAATTGTCTATAAAAACAAATCATATTTTTGGTATATTTTCATGATATCATGATGCTCACTGTTAAAACTTTAGGTACTTGTCTATGACCATACATGATGCTCTTAGCATGGTTCCAGTTCCTTTCTTCAGTTTGTTATTCCCTTTCGAAGTTTTGTTTAAATATATTCTGAGGTTTTACTTCAATACCTTATTTAAAATTATTTATATTCAACCTATTTTACATTCTCTATGCTTAGCAAATTGGTCAGGTGCAGTAAACATTTTTTATGTAATCAATTATAATGAACTAATTGATTTATGATTGACATTTTGATTACTTCTGATGAGTAAGCAAATTAATCATTTAACTGATTTCTGGTATTTGAAGTTATTCGATTATATATAAAACTAGCTTTTGACCGCGGTTTCGTTAGCCTGATTTTCTTTAAAAAGTAAATGGCTCCTCAAAAAATTAATAAATTTTGCAGGTTAAAAATATATCCTATGTCCTTCTCGGAATTTCAGCTTATCTCTTTTTCAAATTTCTTTTATATCGGCTGTTTAGTCGGGTAGAAGTAAAAACAAACAGACACGAACACACTTTCGGTTTCATAATATTAAGTGTGAATGTGGATTAGTAGACAAATGTGCCAATTCCCAAAATGGCAAGGCTAGTTCTCACGAGTGGCAAATTGTCAAAATGGAAAATCTAAAAATGGCAACAAAACAGTTATTTTTCGAAGTGCTTTCAGTGAGACTTACAAATCACATTATTTTTTGTATGTTCAATGTTATTTATACATATTTAATTATGTTTCTTTGAAAAATAAATGTTTTCTTGCCATTATGAGAATCATTAACTTTGAAAATTGCACATTTTGCTACTAAACCGGATTAGTGTGGAAGAGTCAAATATTGTAATTATTATCCGTTTGTTCCCAATGACTGTGTTTAACCGCAAATCGTGCAGAGCTGCGGTACAAAGTTGCCCGGCGGAAGCGGAAGAATTAGAAGCCGGTGTCGGCGCGTCGGCGGAAGAGAGGCAGAGACAGCTGGAGGCGAGACACGAGAATATAAGACTGATTACAGGTATGAACTGATGTTTTTTATTCAGAAAAATGGGGAAGTGACCGAAGGTCTCTGCTGCTTCCTACAGTCGACGGGCCAAGTTAATCCAATCTTACAGAACATTGCCGTTAAACGTACCAACGTGTTTCGGGAATGAGTGAGTCGCCAAAGATTCCCATGCTATCCTGTTCCATCCTAACAATCCAAATTTGTAATTTGTTCACTGCTCACAGGTAGGTTTTTAATGTCTCGACTACTGATTCCGGCAGTACTTGTATCTTAGACAAATCTGTATGGTTTATTAGATACAATTATGTTAGCTATATACTTATTCTTTGTAAATTTGTTAATAAAAATAAAAAAAAATAAAAATTAGTAATGGGACAAAGAAAACCCTTCAACCCTTCAACTCTTTTTGTTTATTTCTTTTATTATGTGTTTCTTCAAAACACACAGCGTTGGTTGAAGAAGCTGTCTTAGATTTTGCCTTATATACCAAATAAATGAATTAAATTACCCGGATGTCTTCTTATATACCTTCTCCTCTCTCACCCCTCCAGTAGTACGCCGCCCGATATCCATTTAAGCGCGCTGTCATCTGTCACTGACTCACATAGCGTCTACAGATTTTGCCACCGACGGATGCAAAATCTTTTCTCTAGTGAATTTCTTTAGACAAAACGTAAACTTACGGATAAAATCACGGTAAAATGCGATTAAAGTATTTATTAAACGTATGTTTAGTGAATTTTAACGTTAATGTAAGATGAATGCGCGTAATTCCGGGGAGGGCGAAAACGCTACTGCCGGTGCTTCGGGTGGAGACCGATCAGCGGTGCCTAGCATGGCCAATAACCGATCCGTCTCGTCTTCAAGCACCGAGGATATGGACAAGGAACGGTCATCATCCTCGGAGGATGAAGCCCTAACCTAGCCACCGTTTAACAAGCGGCCAAGGCGGCGAAAACGCTCCTCGGACCCGCGCATCGAAAGTCTCATGAGACAACTTAATATCTGAAAGTTCCCTCTTCGAGGGACCAGTATATTAAACTGATTTTCGTAACCAAACGGGATGTTCGGGGCTTGCTCCACTCCCGTCGCGGGTCGGCCCGGCATTGCAGTGCCGCCGAGATCGGCCCACAAAAAGCTGAAAATAAACAAAGAATTGTGTCATTTAAATAAGACAAGGGATTACCTTTCCGCTGCTGAAGGGGTTCTAGCGGGACTCTAGGTTTAGAACAAAAACACTTATTAAAACAAGTTCTGAAATTCAATGATCGCCTTCAACAAACAATTATAAAAGAGGACAGAGTTTTCAAACAAACTTTAAGACTGGAATGAAATAATCTAGATTGAGTTTCAAACTTCCTGGAATACTTCCTTTCGTCACAAGAACTTTCGAGACTGAGGAGAAGGAAAGCCGAACAACTGATTGAGTATCAGAACAAAAGTGACTATACCCAGATATAGACTTTTTAAGGGGGTTTCCTTAGAGAACTTCGCTGGGGTTTCAACAGGGAGCAAACCAATTCAGCCTGAAAATAACAGAAAGCCACATACCTTTCAAAAGATACCTGTGGACATACCACGGACATTTGGACAAGATGCCACATACCTTTGGATATAGCCTCCTAGGGTATATTCAAAATCAAGTATAAACAAAACAGTCCCCGGGAACAACAGAAATAATAAACAAATTAATAACGCAGAAAATATTAGAAAGACCAACCAGTATAAACCCGGGTTTTCATTTAAAAATGTTTCTGGTAAAGAAGCCCGATAGCAGCCAGAGACCCATATTCGACTTCCCTTTGGCCTGTCTTCTGCCCCCCGTACATTTGCAGCGGTCACCAACTAGGTGGCAGAGGTAATCTCCCTGCCACCAGAGAGCTGCACCAGGGGCATCCGAATCTGGGTCTTTCTGGACGATTTCTTGCTGGCCCACCGCACAAATCGAGCTTGGCTATTCATGTCTCGGAGACCGTGAAATTACTAACAAATTTGGGCTGGCAAGTAAATTTCCAAAAATCAGTTTTGAAGCCCACATAGGAGTTGGAATACTTAGGTCTTCTATGGAACACAGCCACCAATCAAAAATAGCTTCTCGGCTCATCGGCTAAGATCGAAGTGTAGTTATCTGTTCTTTTCAGCTTAATATCTGAAGTTCCCTCATCGAGGGACCAGTATATTAGAACTGATTTTTGCAACCAGACGGTATGTTCGGGGCTCGCTCCACTCCCGTCGTGGGTCGGCCCGGCATTGCAGTGGCACCGGGATCAGCCCACTAAATGGAGCAATAAGCACGCAAAAGGCAAGCCTTCAGAGTGCACACATACTAGTTCAGTCCGACAACAGAACGTTGATAGCATATCTAAGGAACGAGGGCGGCACTCGTTCCCTTGCACTCCTGAACCTAACCATCCGTCTGATAGAGTTAACAGATCGACTGAACATCACTCTGACAGCGGTTTACCTCCCGGGGAGGTACAACGGCATAGCCGACCGCCTTTCAAGAAACAAACCCGTGCCGGAATGGCATCTGTTGCCCCAGGCCTCGGGGGCCATATTGGGCGTCCCAGACGTGGACCTTTTCGCGTCCAAAAAGTCGGCCGTTGTGCGACAATACGTCACTTGGGACTCGAAACGATGGCTTAGCAAGACTTTACTTCATAGGATCATTTTCATAGTAATTTCTTCTCCAGACCTTCACTTTATGTGAGTCTCCCGGAAACCGCGTTGATGACACGTGGCGCGACGTCCTCAGCGTGAGACTGGCGTAAATTCTTAAAAATGCTTTCAGTCGAAGGTGGCAATTTCGACTAGCATGGGTCTTTCCTGCACCCAACCTGATACCACGAGTGCTCAATCATCTGAACAGGGCAGAGGGAACATACATTTTGATCCCACTACATTGGACGCAGTGCGCCTGGCTCCCAGACCTGAAGGCGAGGGCTCTCGAAGAGCCATTTCCTATTCAGAACCGAGACAGGAACCGGATAGATCTAACAATCGGCATGAATCCCCCACACGTGAACAAGCTACAACTTCTGGCTTGGAAAATTGGGGGTGGGCTGATCAGATTGCCAAAATGTTCAGAAGAAAAGGAGCTGCTAAAAGCTAGTTGGAGAAAATCCACACTTGCCACTTACAGGGTTCCTATCAAGAGATGGACATTGGTGCAATCTATATAACATTAACCACAAAGCTCCGGACGCCAGAGATGTAGCAAGATTTCTTACAAAATTATACCTAGAGGACAACCTATCCTACAGTACAATTCTTTTACAAGTCTGCAATCTCCACATATTGTGCCACATCCACAGAATTCATATCAAAAAACTTTTTTTTGTTCAGCAAGTTTGAAGGCTATATCTTTGCTAAAGCCACAACCGAGAGAAACACCCATTTAGGACACAAAATTATTATTCTAACCCATTTAATTGGTTGCAAGAATCACCAAATTTAAGTACATTTTTTGATATCTCCAGAAGGAATTTGATATCCTTAATGCTGATTAATATTACTTCTAGCCTCAGGAAGGCGTTTGCACGACTTAACCCTTTTGGACATTTCAGCAGATAATATGAATCAATTGGGCCACAATAACCTTGTGGCCCAAGTTTGGTTCAAAAAACTGACAATGCAGGTCGCAGGCAATCGGGGTGGTTACTTAAAATTCACCCGGATCCTAAGTTGTGTCCAGCCAAACATATCCAACAGCTTATTCATTGTGCACAAAATAGGCGTGGTGAGGTTCAGGACCTAACAAGCCTTTTCATTTCCATAGTAGGTGATACAATTAAGCCTGCCACAAAAACAATGATTGCAGGATGGATAAGGTCAATCCTTAAATAAGCTAAAATTGAATCTTCTTCTGGAAGTATCAGGGCAGCTGTAGCATCTAAGAGCTGGCTAGAAGATAGGCCCTTAGATGAAACCCTAGCTAGAGGAAATTGGAAAAGTTGGTGAAACCTTCAAAAATTTTTACTGTCGCCAGGTGAACATAAATTCAAATACTTCCACGGAAGATCTTTTATATAATAATTTTGATCATAATGTATAATTTTATACTTACAATTGATCTCACAAAGTTTAAAATTAGGTATTGATTCATAGTTATTGATTAGAAATTTCTATTTTTTGTTACATGCAAAGAAGCATCCATGGGTTTTGTTAAGTACTCTGTACTTATGTTAAACTTATGAGAAGTTCCTAGTTTTAACGTTTTAAGTTTAAATACCATTGATTTCAATAATACCTAATAATAAAAATAAACTGGAAATTTGTTCTTTGACCCAATACCTATTTTATTTATTATTTAATCACATAGCGTCTGCATTCCGGAATACTTATCCTCTTTCACCAGCAGTAATCAAACAGGTCTTCAACCAACGCTGTGTGTTTTGAAGAAACACATAATATAACTGTTTTGCATTCCAACAAAACAGATATTATGTGTATGAAAAACACACAGCGTTGCAGCAAGGTCCTTGCTGGTGAGCATTGAAGACTTCTATGAGTCAGTGACAGATGACAGCGCGCTTAAATGGACATCGGGCGGCGTACTACTGGAGGGGTGAGAGAGGAGAAGGTATATAAGAAGACATCCGGGTAATTTAATTCATTTATTTGGTATATAAGGCAAAATCTAAGACAGCTTCTTCAACCAACGCTGTGTGTTTTTCATACACATAATATCTGTTTTGTTGGAATGCAAAACAGTTATATTTTATCTAATTTGGAACTGGTAATACATTACGTTTCAATGTGACATAGCTCAGTTATTGTATTAAGTCATTATTTCTGATTTCATCCACACTTCTCACCGATTTTTACCCCCGTCGGATCACTACGGAAAACATTTAACACCCTTTGTATTTGTACTTATTTATGATTACAAATAAGTTATATCATAAATGTAAAACCAACTATATTATCCACAGTTACTATAGATAGGGATATGAAATGTCCAAAAAATGTTATACTTCCTCGTCTCCTTTCTTAACAATCTTTTTTTTTTTCAAATTAGTTGTAGAGTTATGTCAACGTGTGTTAAAAAAGCCGTCGAAAATTCTCAACCCTCCCCATTTTCTCGACTCTCTCTCCAAATCCGTTCCTATATATCCAAAAGTAGGCAGTGCATCCTGGGGCATGCCAACATTTGTCATGCTGGACTGATTGATGTAGGCATGTCTTGCAAATGTCCATGGGCGACAGTATCCACTTACCATCAGGTGGACTGTATGCTCGTCTGCCACCATTTTCTATAAAGAAAAAGAAAAAAAATGTTAATGGACGATAGTGTCCACTTACTATCGGGTGGACTAGACTGTCTACTCATTTGCCACCATCTTTCTATAAAAAATCTGCAATTTCATATTACTTGTTACACAATACTCTCTCAACTGCAAATAATGCTTTAAAAGGTTTTAAAATGCAAATAAATTACACTTTTTCCATGAAATTCATCTGTATTTTTATTCACGAAACAGATGAGACTCCATGGTGGCATATAGAAGGTGACTGAAGTCAGGTTGTCTACGGACGATGTTTTTGCATGAATGCATAAAATGTACATATCTTTTTACATTTATTTTATTAATAGCCAATTTATAGAAAAAATGGCAAAATTCTCGGTTAAAATTATATGTTGCATTGCTTCTGAATATGCATTTCATTTGCTTATTATAGGAGAAAAAATGTATTTTATATGTCGATTTTCATTGTTCTTCGAATGTTTATTTTATATGGTGTTGCCAGTAGCAAAATCAACGAATTGCCTTAATTTTCCTTTGATGTTACATTTTTAAATGTTTATTATAAGATTAATAGACAATTTTTATGTTATTATTACTTATTGTCTTGAATAATTTGAATATTTTTAAAAGTAGCAGTAAGTATTCAAAAGTTCTGGGTGTTAGATTAAAAAGTGTTATTACTGCATATAGTGCATATTGTTCCCCGTATATTTTGCCAGCGTACATTCGAATCTGTGGCGGCGCAGGACTGTTTCTCGAAAGCATCCAGGTGAGGAAATAGATCAAGTATATGTACAAACAGCTGTTATCGTCATGTGATCACTGTTATCATCGAGTTTATATACGATGAACAGTTGTGGACGAGAATCGCATGAAGTTGGTCACATACGAGAATCGTATACAATATTCTCGCCTAAAACTTTTTAAATAATATTAATTTTTGCTAATATTTTTTCTTTTTAAAAATATTTATTATAATTTTTAAAATTTTAAAACAATTACCTGGAATTCTATATATGTATTCAATTTTGTAATTTTATATAATATTATATTAATATATATGGGTCTCGTACCTGACGCAAAAATAAAATAAATAAAACGTTCCAGAAACTCTCCTTGTGTAAAAGAGCATTTAGTAATTTAATAATGCGTGACACATTTGTACAATATATACGTTCACTTAAGTTTGATGCCCCGACAACGACAACTTAAATTCATGACGTCAAAATCACGATATTGAAATCGTTCATCGTAATGAACCCAAGCAACTTTTGAAAGATATTAAAACCTTTAAAAAGCAAATTTTACACACAGAACCTATTCATAAAATTGGATTGGAAAATAAATCAATTGTGTGGTGCAATTGATTTATTTTCATTGTGGCTGTTGTATTGAAGTTTAAACTGCGTTATAGCGTACGAAGAAAATTTCGAAAATTATGGGACCTCAATTTAGTATGATTTTTTCTGTCGTCTACAAACGAAACTACACAACGAAATTCGCATTTTTCTTGTGAAACTAAAGCGTTTTGACATGAGCGTTTTCGGACTGTAAAGCGAAAAATCGTAACACAGTTGAGTTTGTGAATACAATATCGTTTTTAATTTAACAATAATCTTTCTTACATTTTTAAGAGACATTAAGAACGAAAGACAGGGAACACGCGACAATATTAGAAGAGAAGATGGCGTTGCACATGAAAATGGTTGGACACACAGGAACCGCTACGCTTGAAGTGCCAAACACAGGTCAGTGAAATAATGACTGTATATCAAAAAACAGAAGGAATAAAATGGTTTGTGTACTGTGAAAGCGACAAATATGACCTGCCCATTGTCATGTATTTGCCGCATAATATAAGCGATGTGGTAGAATAGAATGGAGCCCACGTACCGGGGAATGCAATGTGGACCTTCACCCCCAGAAGTTCCATGGTGCAGTTCCACACGGAACTTTTGTAACCTTCAAAATGCGATGTCACGTCCCATTAGTTCAATGTAATTTTATATTACCTTTGAACCCATATTTTGTCATCTTTTGAGTTTCTTTTCTTTCCTCTATATATTAACTGGCTACTTATAAATATGTGTGGGTATACTTGATAGTTCGTTGGTTTACGCTAGTTGTAAAAAGTATAAAAATGAACCGAAAAAATTTAAAAATAAACGGCCAAATACTAAGTCACGTAGTAAAATATTTCGTTCATTTATATTTGTAAGTTTTAATGTGATTATAAAATATATGGAATTAATGATGTCTATTTTAGTTTTATTTGTGTTTATCATTAATAAAGGAAAATACGATTTTTAATACCCAATAGTTGTATGTGTGGAACAAGTGGGTTGCAGTAGATCCACGTGGAACTGTAACATCGAACTTCTGGGAGTAACGAAACGTGTACACGTGCGACTAACCACTTGAAAAAGTTCACCGGTAGTGGTTGAATCAGAAAGAGCCGAAGATCGTGTGCGGTGACGAGCTTTGGGAGAGGCCTATATCCAGCAGTGGAGAGATGGGTGTCCAACCCCATTTTTACAGGTTATGAGTAAATGCTAACACCATTAATAATTGTTTGTCTGTGGATTTAATAAATCAAACAAACATATTATTTATTTATAAAGCACACGTGGCAGAGTTTAGGTAATACGTGTAAAAAAAGTAATCAAACAAATCAAATAACAACTAGCCAAAATTCCTAATGTATACCTACCTACGTGCACAAGTTATTTGTAAACTAAAATTACATACAATTTATTATTTATTAGTTTAGGCGCCGCAACATCATACATACAAGACATGATTTGAATATACAATTAAAACAAGACTGTAGTCCATCCAGTATGTAACCTAATTATAGAAATGCACAACATGGATAAAAAAAATATTCAGGCTACATTGTGACATAAAAAGAATTAAAAAAAATTAAGAATTTTAAAAGTAGTAATAAATTGAAAAGGTCTAAATTAAATATAAAAGTGAAGAGGATTTACAGTTTTAAATCGATGTTGCTTGATTAACGGTACTCGTAATAATTTGAATTTAAGTAATCTATCGTTAGAAATGTCCAAATGTGTTTCAGGAAAATTATTGTAGGAATCAAACATACGAGTTATGTTTATCTTATAGGTATACACACAGTGTTCCCCGGCGGGCTCGTGTTCCCGGACTACGTGCGACTGGCGGCGCCTACGCCCGACACGCACGCCCTTTGGCAAGAGGTCTGCAAAGTCGTCAAGGTTAGCGATTCACATGATTCACTTCAATATCAGTTAATTTGTTTAAACTGTGTTCCTAGTTCACTTACAATATATTTTCTGTATCGTAGTTGTATCGTCCGTGGCTGGGCAACACGCTTAGTGTGAGCGTACTCGCCAATGACTAAGGGTAATGCCATTACGCTGCATCCATATGCGCACGATACAGGCTATTGTATGTGTCTATATTATTGGACATATCGATATTATTTCTACCTTCACATATACTCGTGCAATTTTTCTAGTAGGTACATTTGAATCTGCACTTTAAAGATATTAGTAAATTGAAAAAAGGGCACGAAATATTTTTTTGAAAAATGTTTGTGTATACATTCATTCACTATATAATTTATTTACTCGTACTTTCGAAACATCGTAGCATCAAAGAACAGCTGTGTTTTAACAGCATAAAAGTACTCGGGGTAACTTAGACGGTCGGCCGCGCTAAAAATTATGTTTTACGTAGAACGTATAGTATTTTTAGTGCGTTGACAACATCTTTAAACGCATTTCATTTAAAATCAATATTTGGGATACTTTTTATCCAGATCCATTATAGAGTTCCATGGCTATTTATTACCATGGCCGCATGTACAATATCAGACCTTACAAAAAATCCATTGGATGACTTATTTATGAAATTTATTAGTGCACTGATGTTTTATGTTCTGGTTAAACATACCGGATACTTTTTATCCGTAACCGTTACAAGTTGCCGTAGGAATCGTTGTAAAGTAATCACACGTACTCTAAAGACGATAAAGACGACGCGAACGAATCCGCGGGCACTTCTTGTCCTCTACATGTGTTCGTACGAAGGCGCAGGCGACACAGCGCAGCGCAGTACAGGGTTTTGTACACAAAGCATTTTTATGTGTGAACTTATACATGAACACAGACGCCTGCGACCCTATAACGTGCCTGCGTCCGCCTGTACCGCGTTGTACATACGGCACAATTTTCTGCGCGCAGGCAGCACCAGCGGTCCTATTTTGTTCATAAAATAAGATCATATTTTACATAAGCGATATTGAATTTTCACTACAAAATCCTATTGCTGATTGAGTTTTTTTTTATATATATTAGTGGGCGGACGAGCAAGCGGTCCCACGTGATGGTACGTGTTACCGCCGCCCATGGACACCTGCAACACCAGGGGGGATGCGGGCGCGCCGCCGAGTTTTCGGTACAGATGCTGTTTTCTCATATAATCATAGTATACGCCATATTAAATTGTGTCGTCTGTGCCTATGTCTTCGTATACGCCTATGCTGATGTTTGTTTGTATTTTTTCGTATAGGACGCCCTAGAAGCGTCAAGTGCCAGTTGGGGCGCGGGCGGCGCATTAGGCAGAAGTACGTCTTCTGCCGGCGAGCGACACTCGTGCGCATATGAGAGCCCGGCGTTACCGCGACGCGCTGACACCTTCGCAGGGTTCGACGCCAACAAGCACAGGGGTGAGTTACATTTTAGTGGTTTTACAGGACGCTTTAGAAGCGTATTGGTGACTTTTTCATGTAGGATGTTCTAGAAACATCAAATGGCGGTTGGGGCGCGGGCGGCGCATTAGGTAGAAGCACTTCCTTTGCCGGGGAGCGACACTCCTGCGCAGTCAGAGGTAAGCCAGCATTACCACGATCTTTGCAGGGTTCGACGCCAATAAGCATATTTTATTACAGGTGGTGATGTACCGGTACCTTGTAACACGCCATTGTTATTTAGCTAGAATGTGAAAATAAAACAAATGTTATGTATGTTGCTAGAATGCAAAGTAACACAAAGCTACCTAATTTCTAGGCCTTAATTACTGAGTTTTTTAAACCAATATTTATTTGATTCAGCGCTTTATCAAATTGAAAGATGTTCATAAGTAACGAAGTTTATATGTTACATCTTTGCACAAATATTAGAAACTGAGTATAAATTGTACAAGTTCAGATGTCCAGTAGCCCTGAACTTTTAAATTTAAATATAGAAAGTTTCATTCAGTGCATAATAAAGAATTTTTACAATTAATCAAACCAAAATTCAACTTCACTTCTCACGTTCCCGCTCAAATGTCCAACATTTTAACTTGAAACTCAACTTTGACAGGCGTAACCCTTCGCATGTCAACGGAGACTGCAACAGTGGGCGTGGAGATGGAAGCGGAAGTGAGCAAAGAGCAGGCGGCGGCGGAGGCCCGCTTATACGAGCAGGTGGCGGGCGACGCGGCGCTGAAGCTGCAGCACGCCGTATACACGCTCACCTGCATAGTGTGGCAGCAACTAACTACCATACACAGGTCAGATACTGTAATATTTGTAACTTGAGACTAAACTTTATCAGGCGTAACCCTTTCAATGTCAACGGAGACGCCTACGTGCTTGGTGCAGCGTCATACAAGGGCATGATTTTAATTCAATTATGGAAAGTATTTTTACAAACTAAAAATCCGAAAATCCATGTAGCAGACTATATTATTAAGCACGTTCGTTACAACCCGTCGTAATTACAGGTATTTTTACAGCCTGGTATTAATGAAAGGTTGAACTATTAAATGTTGTATTAAATTACCTACAGCCTGTATATGGATCAATTTATAACAATCTTAAATTAAAATAACCTGTAACGCACCTTCACTTACATGTTCCAAATGTAAATTATATAAATTCTTTAATACAGATTTATCCATACAATGCAAATATAACGCATTTAGTCCTGTCTGCCCCACCAAGTCCGTAATGTAAAGTACCGCGGAAATGTAATGAAAATTAATTCATACCCTCCCACCGTATGTATTGGTGGGGCAGAATGAACTTTACGAGTCCTTTTCTCGTCACTGCGTACCGTACGCAAATTAGACATTACAGCACGTTGATATTTCTTTTTTGTCTAAATGTTTTTTTTTCTTTGCTTTCGGTAAACGAATAAATAACAGGAATAAATAGGTAAATTATAATGCATTCTCAAATCATACATAGTGCTCTAAATTCAGAACATAAAAATAAGAATTACAGAAATACATATAAGAATTTACTGATTATATAGATACTGCAAATCGGCTCCTAATACCTTTTCTAGAAAAGAGACGCCACTACTTGGATTTACTGTTACACTGTTGGATTACAATCAATCAACAGAATTGTCTGCACGTCCGAGTTCCAAGGCTCTCCGCACGTCAAAAAAGATTTGTTTTGTATCCCCCTAAGCAGCACAAATTATGCTAAAAATGCGTATAATAAAATCTCTTGCCTTAATTTTAAAAATCGTTCAGATGTTGATATATTCGCGCAGACTCTCCACATTCAAAAAAAGAAGTGGTTAAAAGTTGAGATATTTCGTGCGTCGGCAACTAAGTGTATCACATTCTTACTTATAATCAAAAATATAAATTAGAATATAATAGGTTCTATGTTTCTATATATATTTCTAATTGTGCTTGTATCTAGAAGAATGTGTTCGATAAATAAGTACATGAGGTTAAATTTGCTCCAAAATTCATTCTATATTCTGCCCTTAAAACAAAAATATAGAATGTACACTTTAATACAACTATTAGTCTGTTTGTTTAAATACTTTTTCACTGTATTTTCTTTTTGTAAGATTGTTTGTTTCTAATATTGAAAAAAAGAAATCACAGAACTTCAAAAAATTAAGTAGATAAAGACTAAATAAACATAAAATTTCAAATTTGAAAACTATTTTTGTTACCGATTACTAATACTACTACATAGGCTGACTATCGTGTTGTGTTTTTAGCCTGGAGGCGCAAGTATGCGCGTGGCGTTCTCAAAGTGCCGGAGGTTGCGGCCCGGCGCGAAGCCACGACGCCCAGTTAGAGGAGCTGCGGCACGCGCAGGCTCGACTCACTGCAGACCGCGCCGCCTGGGAAGCGCAGCGTGCGCATGATCACGCGGACATAGACAACGGTAAGGTGCATCTAGACTGCGGCACACAATAACTAATAGTACAAGTGATGAAGACTCATTCCCCAAGAACGCTCCAGAAAACACACAAAAACAAACCTACAAAATAAAATTTCGTTTGACGCGAGCCAAATTGAATCCTATAGTTTAGGTGTGGGTAAATAGGAGTGTGGGTACATTTCCAACACACATAATTATGCTATACAAAATGTTTACAGAACGTCGTCAACTACAAGCGGCGAGGCAAGAACTGGCCGAGCAGCAGAAAGATGTCGAACAGCAACGGGAAAGGCTCTACCGACGACTGGAAAGACTGCAGCAACATGGTAAGACTTTTACAATTTTTTTAAGATTTATATATTTTAAAAATTTATATATTTTATATGAAAATGGCTAGGTGTAGAAATGGCACGACCTCTCCCGTGGGCAGTCCGTGGTCCGCAGTTCACGCTACCACATAATAATAATTATGTTGAGTTTGTTGATATAATTACTTTCTCATATAGATAATTTTATAAGTACATTAATTTTATAAGTAGATAATTACATTGCGAATGTGCTGTGCCAGAATAAACCCTATCGGTTTTTATGACACCAAGATATGTATAATAAAAATTATTTCGGTGTAGGTATAATTTTAATATATAAAACTTCGTATAAAATTCTTCGTATAAAACTATTGATGGAGTGGTTGTGTGTATGTATACAGGGGGTTCCCAGGAAGAGATCGCGAGTGTGGGCACGTTATCACCAGATTCTAGTGTCAGTGATACCACCAGGCGGAAAGAACCAAAATGGCGAAGTAAGTTAAATATATTATTTATTCGTATTTTATTGCACAGAAATAACGCACAAAAACCCGATGGCAGCTGCCATTAACGGAAGTGAAATTTCGCTATTCGAAATGTTTTTTTTTATACAAAAGTTATAGAGCTTCACAAGTCTTATCCAATAACATATCTAGTGCCCGATCGAAGGTTTGGTTTCGGCCGGAGTTTCGATTTCGTCCGAAAATCGGCCATCCTTTTCGGCCCGGCCGAAACTGTGAACGAGTGCTAGAAAATGACAGCAGATCAACAAAACTGCGACAAGCCAGAAGCATTCAAAAAAATAAACGCGTGTTTTTTTCTCTTAAACGTGCCACATGTGTACTGTGCCCATAGAAGAACAGTTAATGCCATGTGGCGTGTCGGCCGGCTACAGAATACCACCACCCCATCTCTTCCCGTAGGTGTCATAAAAGGCGACTAAGGAATAACAAGGCGGCTACCACAAACCCTGAGGAACTACAACACCCCTAAAAGAGTTGACTCTCCAACCCTCTTGGCCAGCGTGGCGTTTTAAGGCCTTATATCACTCACACATAAGACAATGTGCTTAAAGAGGCCCATGTCCAACAGTGGATACTGAAAGGCCTGTTTGCATTACATTGTTGTATTTGCATTGCATTTATATACGACCATGTGTCTGTTCAGTGACAGAAAAAGTGCGCGAAATACGTGTGAGAAGTCGCATCCTCTTGCACCATGACAGTGCGGCTCCTTACACCGTGACTAAAACAACTGCGTTTTGTGTTATAAAAAGGTAGAGCTCGTGACTCTAGCATATTTTTTTGTTTGCATTAAACATCTTTTAAAATAGTCCATTTTAGGTTTACAGTTAGCAAATACAGTCCTTAAGAAAAGTTTCTGTTTCGGCAGAAACTGTTATTGCGGCCGAAGGTTCTGCTTCGGTTTCGGTCGGACTCTTAAAGAAATTCTTCTAAATTTTAAATATTTTCTTTGTATTTATTGCCGTCATGTACACAGGCAGGAACTTAGTCTAAGTATATGACCCTTCTAGGGCATTGTAATTTTATAAATTTTAATAAAATTCATGCCATATCATTAATATATCATATTCACATATATTAACGAATCAATCACCTGAGTGAAGTCGGGTATGTAATAATTTGTTAAATTATTTATTTCCAAGGATTCATTATCGTTTTTTATTTAATCGTTGTGTTCGCTTTCAGATAATCGCGGTTCAACTGGGTCCGAGTCGTCAGTAAGCGCTTGCAGCGTCAGAAGCGCTGTTTTACCACCGCCACAGTTATTGTCTGCACAAAACGAAAGTCGAGCGACAGTTCGCGCACCTGCTATATCGGTAAGTCGATATTCATGTCATCATAGGATGATGGGTAAAAAAAGTATGCCAAAAAATGAACATGTAGCTTGAGATATACCTCAAACAAGAGCTTTTATTTCATTGATTTTTTAATATTAAAGCAGTTAATGTCAAGACCGTGCAATGCCACGAAAACCAAAATATAAAAGCGGTTTATAAAACCGCTTTTCAGTGGAGTTTTACAGTAGTGATCAGACATTGCCTGTCTAATTTTAACTCGTTTACATAATGAAGAATGTATTGTTTCAGCAAATGGTGAAGCAACAGCTTCCACTTAAACTGGCAAGTGGTAAAAGTCAACAACCACCACCTGGATACCACCGACTACACGAATCACCCAGCGATGTAAGTGATCAGTTTTTATATATTTAATTGTTATATATATGTGTATGTGGTTTTATTTTACAGAAAATATGGCGAACGGGCGTGACTACTTATCGCCTGATGGTAAATGGTCACCACCGCCCGTGGACACCTATAATACCAACGACATGAATGTGCTTCTGATCTTCTGTGAATTCTATTCACAGCTCTTGAACAGCCCTATGAAAAAGCTTCAATTAACAGTTACTCAATTCAGCTTTTGTATATAAAAGGGCCGCAGACGGAACATACAGTCCACCCGATGTTAAGTGGATACTGTCGTCCATAGACATCTGCGATACATACCAACATCACTTCAGAATGACAAACGTTAGGACGCTCCCGGATGCGCTGCCTACCTTTGCAGATTAAAGAACGGATTGGAAGAAAGGGTTGGAAAAATAAATGGAGGGATAGGATGAGATTGGGCTCTGACATATCTCACTCATTACCGGAACACTTACGTACATTGGGGAAATACGGTAAAGTAGGAAATGCAGTACATTTCAAGGTAGCCTTCTGTGAGAGAGGGATAACTTGGCCAGTCGAGTGCGTCCAGCGGCTGTGGGAATGTACCGTGCAATCTTCCTCAAAATAAGAAGAGATTAAACATTTCGATAGTCAACAACAGATACGAGTGTTGTCGATCTATAGATTGAACGCCAATGACGATGACATGACCCTGTGACGTATCTATCCGTGTGTTTTAGAATGGATTGCGATCGATCGATAACATCAACCAATAAAATTATTTTAATCAATTGAACAATATATATCTGTCGAGCAATGACCTTTGACCTTTTTATTGTTTGCTGGGATTTTTTTATGGAAGAAGGTGGCAGTCTAGCATACGGTCCACCTGATGGTGTAGCCCTTGGACATCCGCGGTTGAGACCATCCCCGGATGCGCTGCCTGCCTTTTGAGATGTAGGAATTGGGAAGGATAGGATGGGATATCTCACGCTGGGATATCTCAGGGATATCTCAATGGACGCTGGCATATCTCACAAACTACCGAAACACTATTTTACTCGACGTTTCGAGTGGAAACTTCGAGTAAAATGAAATTTAAAAATAAGTAAAATTTACGCTATAAAATCTGTTTAATACATAGTTATGTGTAAAAAATGCGAGAATCTTAAAAGACACCAACCGATGTCCATGTTCGATAATGTTGAATGGATCATCTATTCACCGATCGTTGGTTGGTCGATCCGATCATCCTATGGACTCGCCAGAAAATCAATATCATCGATTGATGCTCGAGACGATTAATATCTAATGGTCGACGTTTATCGATTATCAATCGCAATCTTGGATCCACCTATAGAAAAAAACACTCAATTAACCTATCATCAAGCATATTTATTCTGTATTAGTGACCCCGTTGGATCAAGCCGCACTTGACTTATCATTATCAGTACTATATTTTTGACAAACATGTAAATAATTGTTTTTCTTAGGTTGTATTTGTCATTGCCGTCAGTGCATTCCAAACGAGCATTCGCACAATTACAAACTTTATTTGCATTCGTAACAGAGTAATTATGGCGTATTTAAGTTCATATTCGTCGCTATAACTGAATGGAACAGGTTTGTTCTACAACGTTGTATTTGCGGTTGGCGTCACCTAGCTGCCTATTGAATATGTTGATAATGAACTGTAAAGGAGTTTGTATTTGTTCAAAGGCTCCAATCACATTAGTAGGCATTTTCACAAAAGCGCACACTCGATTAATAGATTTATTGTGCAGTGTTAAATTACACTTGGAGTATAATTTCTATGTATTTTTAAAATCCGAAATTTCTGAAAATGTTTCGATATGTGATTTTTTTAAGTTTTATAATAAAACCAGCAACAGATCAAATGGTTGTTTGGTTTTGCAGGACGTGGACTATCCGAACGTATTTTAGTGGCCAAATTATTTGTTATCCTGTAAGTAACGCGCATCTGTGTTCAGTAGAATGTATTCCAAATTTCGCTGTTGTTGTGTGTATATGCGGTAATATATCACTTGTTATAATAATATATCCGAACATGCGAACATAGTAATACATTAGGCTTTAACTCTAAGCCATTTGAACATCTCAATAATTTCGTCACGTCAATCGGGATTATACTCCGTTCCAATCCAATTTGTTCAAAATGTAAACAAACATGGCGGCCTAATGTAACTGCCTTAAATTAAAGAAGTATCTCAACATTTAGCTTTTAATCTAGGGCATACTTGCACTCACGATGAATCAAATTATGGATATGTAAACAATTCTCACATTACTATTTAATTAGGTAAATATTTTTAAGTCATTCCATTTAAGTGTTATAATTTTGTTAAATTATAGTTTCCGTCGTTCATCTTTGTTCCACACCACCACAGATTTATTCGGATATCGAAAAGCAAGTGAAAATATTACCGTCTAATTGGCACCTTAGCTGTGACTTAAAACACAAAATTGGCTGTTAGCTTTTGGTAGATAGTTATAAATGTACTTACATTAGTATAAAATTATCGATTTGAACGGTCTGTTAACAGGAAATATTATTCTATTATTGTTTTGCATAAGTTGACACAGATCTAGTTTATCTACAACCATTTTGTCTGTTCAGCTTTTAATGTTAAGTGTTACCAAACTCGATGATAGCAAATGAAACGTGGTGTGACGGTAGAAATAGATTCTTTAAATGGCAACATTTTTCATGCCAAAATTCATGTCATATTATGTCAAATTCATAGTGTGCTATAAACGTCTTGACACTTGATGTATCTCTTGTATCTAATGGAAATACAGGTTTGCAAATGCACGGATCGCATAAAAAGTGTTGAAATTGTCACAATTTATGTTAAAAATATGTGATAATTTAATGAAAATAAATAATTATGACCTATTTTAAAACCAAAATTAATTTCAAAGACGCGCTAATAGTTTTTGTATAAATCTAGATACAATTATCTAATTACTCCGTATTACTCTATGTGTTACTTTCATACAAATTTTAAAACAGAAAATATAAAGTCAATGTTAGTAAAATATAATGTAAAATATAAGTCGTGTAAAATATAATGTTTTCAGATTTTTTAAAGTACCCATAAAGCCCCATTTGTAGACCCATAATTTTACGATGGAGTATGGGAGGGTAACTATAATGTAAATTCGAAACATATTATAAGGAAGTCTGTAAGAAAGATTTACGCAATTTGGTTATGGGTATATAATACCCGTATTTCATTAATTTTGTTAGTCATTGTATTGACACACTTATGACTTTAACTCTAAAAAGTAGCATTTACGAATTGTATCAGATTATTGTACCCGTATTTTGACAAATATCATTTTCCAATGTTGTATAAAAACGTTAGTCGTTTTGTAGATATTGATTTATATCTTGCTTATGTGATAATATTTAGACACGATTTTTCTTTACACAAAAACATTTCCTAAATAAGCATATTTAGGAAATGTTTCGGCGTTGTCAAAACAACAAAAACCGCCAGGAACTAATATGAAAATCGTTAATACCTATATTAATTTCTACCACATTGGATTCAAAAATATTTATATGTATTGAAATTACGCAAATAGTGCTACAAATTATGAAAATTTTATCACTATGAAATTTACAAAAAGGGGCCTGAACTCCATACTGTCGTACTGTATTCTCCTTTGGTGTTATCATCTCGTGACACGTTTCATTTGTCTTGCATTGAGCGATAAAGTTGTATTAATGCTTAATCGAAGGACAAACTATCGGTTATAACTATTAAAATTAAATAGTATTATGTGAATAAATAAGTATAGTTAACGACTGTTCATAAGGAATTAATGGATCTTAAATTATCCATATAGTTTGGAAACACTTGCAAGATTTGCATGTATCGACAAGAACTATTTGCATAAGGCTTGTAATTATAAAAAATTGCGATATGGGCTTATTACACTTCACGTTATTCAAGAATCCTAACTAACTTGAAATGTACTTTTCCCACTATATCCCACCCAATGTACGTACGTGTTTCGGTAGTGAGTGAGATATGCCAGAGCCCATTCCCGTCCCATCCTATCCCTCCCCATTTTCCTAACCATTTCTCCAAATCCTATATCTCAAAAGGTAGACAGCGTATCCGTGGGCGTGCCAACGTTAGTCATTCTGGACTGATGCTGGCATGTATCGTGGACGTCTATGAACGACAGTATCCACTTACCACCATGTGGACTGTGTGCTCGTCTGCCGCCTTCTTACTATAAAAAAACATAGTGACTAAGTTGAGGATAGCAGCTAAGTTAGGACTAAGTTTAATAGCAGTTAGGACGGTTAAATTCTTAATTAGGAAGTCATTGCTGTCCCAACCTTTAAAACTTGACTTACATCATCCTGAATTTAGTCAGTAAGTGAATTAGGATTCTTCAATCGTAAAGTGTGATAAGCCCTTTAATGTTAGATTCATTACTGATGTATTCGCCCTCTTTCAAGTCTTTCACGTCATTAGTCTCTGTCGTGCTATTCTCATCCAAGTCTTGTTTGCGATTCTGTTTCTGTCACCGACCCACTTGACTGCTGAACGGCTAATACTCAAGCTAAGCTCATAATTTTTTTCAACTGGACCATCACTCGGTTTTGCTTCATTTGCTATCAACACATTGGCTACATGTCGTGCCCATAGTCATTTATGACTTCCTAACCTTTTGTCTTGAAATTTGGTCTTTAATTTTAATTGGGGTGCGTTCTCCCTGTGATTTCGAAAGTGTAACCGTAGATAAAAATCTTTTAAAGATAATGATCCGTAGTTTCTTGATGAACATAACACGTTACTTAAACAACTTGGTTTTCAGCTAGTTACTTCCAATACCTGAAAGTTATAAAATATTTTTTTCTTCCCAGGACCTAATAATTAATGTCTTTTTCGCATTTCAGGTATAAAAGGAGTCGATTCTAAATGCTAATGGTTGAACAGGTTTTTTCGTGACGATTTTACGAAATCTGTAAATAAAATTCCAAAATTGTTAAGGAAACGTTATTCAATTGTCGTTGCATTGCGGAATCTACAGTCTTTCTACATAATATAACATAAATGTTGTACATTTTACAGCAAAGTCAAGGGCTAATGATTCATCACACACGCACCGGCAGTTCACCAGCGCCGCTGCCCTCACAGCAACAACTCAATAATAAAGCCACCAGGTGAGAATAGTTGGAAAAATTTCACTAAATCAATTTTATACTCTGTTTAAGTTAAGAAAAAAGTGATGTCATCACTATCAGTTACATGATTATTAAATGTTCATGCACTGGGCCAGCAGCTTTCGCTGATGCGCCTATATCAATACACTTGTGCTGCCTTCTTTGTCTAAAGAGTTTTTGAATTTATTCACTCCTGCGTTAACTGTCTCGTACGGTAGAATATTCCATGACTCACCTCATGATTTCACCTATTGACCAATTACGAGACCGGACGTTCCTCGATTCGCCAGTTAACGCTGTGCTCTGCTACTTTAGGCGGATGACGTCACTTTTTTCTTAGTGTGAGTAGAGTATAGTTTTATTTACAAAATATTTTACCTCGTGAGGAAAAATATGCTGTGAACTATGTCCCTTAGAAAAGGCTTATTTATTGTTTATGAAATCTTTTTACTAGATATTTTAATATTTTTTCTGTAACCCTTTTAAACTATTTGTTTACGAATTAGGGATGCCATATTTGTTTACGAATATTCGCTTTCCCTTTTGTAATATTCGAATTCGCTTTCGCATTCGGTGTCGCTTCCGATATTTTCATATCGATGTTGTTCGATCACTCGTGCAACCAATTTCAGTTAACGCCAAACAAGCAATACGCATAACGACCAAAAAATTTTCCTAACTTTATTCCTTTAAATATGTTTCGCTACCTGTGTCAACTTGTATATGGATATAGGTTGGTATTTTAAAAAAAATGAATAATTTTCTGCTAGTTCAACAACACGAGAGTCCTGTCTTAGAATTTATACTCGGCTAAGATTATTATTTAAAAAAATATATAGGTAATTAATTACCTACTCATTATTCTCATTAATGTTACCTACCAAATATGTCACATAAGTATGGCGAACTCGGCGAAAACTCTTAGTTTCGATCAAGTAACACAGATATGGATACGTTGTTTTTTGCGTGCGAAAAATACTGCATTAGTTTTCATCAGTAAGTAAAAACAACGCCCCCCGTATAATGGGGGACCATTATACGATCTCGAGCATCTAGATTGGCTGGATTTTATTGTAACAATTTACTGCAGATGCATAGTCTTTAGGCTAATTGATCTGTACATTTTATATATCTAAATAAATATACCCTTCTCTTCCAGGACAAACACATACCCAAAACTGCCAGATAAATTCCGCGTTCGATCCCCCGAGGTGGTTGCCTCTCCCCCCGCGGCCCCCCCGGGCGCCGCCCACGACGACGTCATTTACTTCTGACACTCGACCGACAGTTCCGCCCTCACGCCCGACACAGTCTCCTCGCGCTCCTGAGACTGCCGACTTACTTAATTCCCACGCGGTTATGGACTCCTGGTACTTTTTGACCGCGTCATAGTGCTATAAAGCGAATTTGTTTGAAATTCGCAACTTATTTTCAAAATGTCTCAATCACTACTTGTCTACAAACCGGAGGAGATATATAAATTCGTATACGGACCTCACTATACTGACTGTAGACAGAAATATTTGTGTATTTAATTAATGTGTTGTAGTCATGTGTTATACATATACAGTACGTTTATACGTCGCTTAAGAACCAAATGAATCTATCTCCACGGATTTTAAACTTGTTTCACAAATGGGGGTAAAATCATGACCATATATGCACCAAAAACGATGTATAACAATGTTATGAATAGAAAAGAAAAGTCTTCAAATAATGTATTTATTTTAACAAGAGTTCAATGTGGAGCCATTTTCAGGAATGCAATAAACCATCAAGCAACAGCCACTAAATTTCCGGAATTGTACAAAATCGTAAAATCTAAATTTTTCTTTTTATTCTAGATCATTAGATAAAAATATTCCTTACAATCTACACTATCAAATAACACAATAAAATAATTTACGATTTTTTCAAGGAAAATGAACGCGTTCGATACCTGATTGTGCATGAGTTTTTTTGAAAATAGTTGAATGCATTTTTTTCATAACTGTAAAATCGACGCCATGGTTTCTTAGAACAAATTTCTCTATGTTTAATAGTGTCAGACTTTTCCACACTAAATCGTCTCTATAAAAGCCCCTGTATATTGTAGCGAGCAATTAATGGAGGAATATACATTCACTTGGTTCTTTAGCGGCTATGTATCATGTGCTTAAAATGGTATCTCCATAATTGAAATGTTTTAACGGTCCCGCATAGGGCCATTGACTAGAAAAAATGTACACGAAATTGAAAACTTTTTAATTTTTAGCTGAAATATATATTTTTTTAAATTACAGTATTACAATGGAAGCTTGTGTTAGAAAATTATTTTCCTAAGAAATTAGCAATAAAAACAGTAAACTCGTTTAAGTAGCGGCCATATTGTAATCGAATTTTACGAAAATAAATACATAGAAAGATAGCAATAAACCATATTACAAGCCTTTATAAATATAAGAGAATTTCACTATACAGGCTGTAACCGATGAATTCCCGAAGCTTGAAACCATGAATGAATTCACGATTCTAAGATTTTTGAAAAAAGAAAATATTTTATGTTTGTTCAAAAAATACAAAGCATGGTAATTGATATTTTTACCAAAGAAATAATTATTTAATAAGAAAGTCATTTAGCACAAAATCATGAGCAGAATCATCAGCTTCAGTTTTCGGGAATTAGTTACATTCTTAATATATCTCCTCCAACTAAAATGTTTCGAATATACTACAAGGGCTATAATAATTTTGAAACCTCAAATATTTTACTTAACAAATGTATCTTTTCAACTTTCAGAAAATAATTTAAAGTACAAATGGTTAGCATATATTTATTTCTATGTAAAAAAATCATATACATTCCAGTACAAACGAAAATTATCTCTATTTCTATTGTGCTTAAAGTCTACGTTTATTATCAGTATTTTTGTGACAGCTCCACACTATCGAGGCAGCTATATATTTTAAATTATATAATATTAAATTTTAATTAAAATCGAGCTTTATTATGTGAAAAGTAACACAACATTTGTGTAAATACTTACCGAATTACTTAAAATATTCGCTAATTATTCTTTGATTTGCAAAAGTTTATATTTTTTAATAAATACAGGGTTAAAGAAAAAATACTTCCACATTCTTAACACTGAATATCTTTCGTGAAAACTAAGAACTTGGGTCCTGTGACTTTTTAAAATTCAGCACTATTTTTCATACACACCACTCACGCCGCGTACGTACACTCGCACCGATTTACATACATATATGTGTCTATTAGTAGCGGTTCCATTAGCAGCTGTTTACGAATGGAGTGTACGACGTTACCGTTCATAAAGGCGTATGGTAAGCAGCACAGAGTAACAAACCCAGAGACTTCATTTAAAACATTTAACTTTTTCCACACAAATCACTAACTTACTCGCGCCGCGTACGTCCTCTCGCGCCGATTTACATACATATATGTGTCTATTAGTAGCGATACCATTAGCGGTTGTTTACGAACAAAGTGTGCAGCATTGCCATCAGTAGCTACTTATAGTGAGTAAGTAGCACAGAGATCACAAAGTCAGAAACTTCATTTTAAAATTTAAGACTTTCTTAGTGAAAATATCAAGTTCAGAAAAAAGTCGTACAACATAAGTTGTTAGTTTTAATGATATAGATTCAGTGTTAAGAGGGAGCATGTATTTTTTATGTAACCCTGTATACAGGCTGTACACATTCCAAAATATGGTGACTTTTTACAAACATAATCTATTCTTATACCACTAAATGTGGCGTTATTTGAGCAAAGGGAGCGTATTGACTTTGGTTAAGATTTTCCAACTTAAAATTAATTTAAAGATTCTTTTTAAATAGATACATGATCTAACATCTGATTATTAAGATTAAGCAATAAAAATATGTTTATGATCCCTTTCCTCAGACAATGTCACAAATATTCCTTAGTCCATAAAAAGACAACCTAATATAAGACTTCTTATAAAGACGTTAAGAACTAATTTCGGACTTGTGACTGTAGCGAGGGCGCGCGAAATAAATTATATAATAAAAAATTTAATCATAGCGGTCTATAGTAAAAGTAAGAATTGTTATGTTAAATGTTTCGAACTTAAATCGTTGTTGAAATTTTACAGTAGATATCCGTAGAAATCAAAATTAAAAAATTTCATCGGTTCGTCAGACCGTTACGTTGTAATGTGCTTTAAAAGTCTAGTTTTGTACGAGGTATATCCAAATTGATAGCAATTTGGATAATAATTTGGATGTTAAATGGCTTTGGCCTAGTAAATACTAGAATATAGAGGTGATAATTGCGTGGACAAAGATTTGTAGAAACCAAAAGTACACGTAACTGACTTTGGTCAAAATATATTTAATCGAAAATATTAAAGGTTTTAGCTTTCGATTCTCACGCGTCGATTGCTAAGCTTCAAATTCTAATATACGGGTGTAATCGATTAATTTTTGAAGTATAAATCGTTCATTCTGTTCATGATCCTGAGATAATTGACATGGAAATTATTAATAAAAATTTTTTTTGTATAATATAAATTATTACGAGTTTTGCTAATTTTTTTATATATATTTGCCAATTGCCCCAAAAAAATTATTGGATTTGCAGATAAATCGTCTCTACAAGCAAGACCGATTTTATCTAAATATCATGATTTTGAGGAAACTCGTTTTAAAAGTTAATAAAGTATCCCGTGAGAACTCTGTAATGGATCTGGATGAGAAGTATCCACGAGCCCTTTCAGTATCCACTGCTGGACATGGACCTCCCCATGCACATTATAGCCTTGGGGTGTGTGGGTTGGCGAGTTCATTCGCAGGTGGTGTAGTTCCTCGGTGCTTGTGGTAGCAGTTTTGATTATTCTTTAGTCGCATTTTACGGCGAGAAGAGGTGTAGCAAAAGCGATTCTAACATCATCATAACACGATGGTCAATAACCCATAATCATGGACAAATACCATTATTTCAGTGTTCCAGAATTGATTGATTACATGCTTTATACGTATCTTTATTAGATTCACTTTTTCGTTGTCACCAATATAAGAATTATCGAATTTAAATTTAAAGGTATTTTTCTAAAAGTACTTTTTGTCGTCAAATTTTGTCCGAAGACAAAGGGGTATATACTGAATAGGTCACGTAGCGGTCCGATGAAATATATTATTAAAATAATAAAGCAACCTGTTGTTATGACACATTTTATATAAGGTCCTACAAAAATAGTGTGAAGTATCTTAATATGACAATCAATACACTAAAAGAACTATCTGACTAAAAATTAACGTGTATTTCATAATTTATCTTATTACATTAAAAATTATTAATTTACTCGTATGTGCATAATACCGTTACTTAGTTCATACTTCATACGCATACTTACTAAAACAGAATTGGGCGCGTTCAAAGGTCAAAGATCTGTGTGGATAGTGTTATGCACAGATGAGTAAACTAATCACTAATTATTTGTTTGAATTTAATAAAAAAAATCATGAAATGCATTTTTATTTTAGTTACATATAATAGTTGCAGTGTTAAATAAATAATTGTTAAATAAAAATAATAATTGACATATTAAAATATTTTACACTATTTTAGTGGGAACATATACAACTACTTACTTGTTACTGCATAGTTTGTACGTATGAAATATATGTCATATTTAATGTTATATCTTTTAAAATTTGACTACAAAAAATTGCAATATTAAAGAAAGAAAAAAATCTATTTAAAATCCAATCGAAGAATTTCATAATTCTTCAGCACGCTTTATAATTTTTAAATAGATAGTTGGATTTTTCTTAATGAAATAAACCACATCTTAATTTGTACGATCTATCACTTTTATAAATTTAACGTTGTCAAATGTAAATATGTTGAAATATTTATTATGTGTAAGAATAGAACGTTATAATCGGAAATTCAAGTATAATATAAAAGCGGATCTGTTATTGGAAATCGCGCGATTTGTTTTTTTGACAAAAATAGGTAATTGAAGTGACATATGAAACCTCTACCATCCTGCTTTATGTTGACTGTATCCATCTTAAGTACAGTTGTAAAGAAAAATATTTAGCCAATATCCTTTATTATTAATTTTACCGTGTTTGCTGTCATGTTTGCTGTACGACTGTGATATCATTGAATTATATATTATGCTGTCGTTTAATGTATAAAGTGGTTGGCTAAAGTGGTGTATTGAGTTGTTGATTGTACTGCATTTATTTAATTTTATGCTATATGGGACGTTATCTGATCAAAGGGACCTTATTATCGGATTTGACTACTTAAAATTTCGTTATAACGTTTAAGATTTTCGCGTTTTTCCACTCATATGTATTTATTTATTTAAACGGGTCTTAACGCGTATGCTTATCTTATTTATTTTACTCGACGTTTCGGTTGGGTCGCGCCAGCCGTAATCACGAGCCTCACTGAAGAGGCGGGTAGTCCGATTTGCGAGTGGTTTCATCAACTACCCGCATTTGGTCTTTACAGTCCGGAAAGTTTGCGGCACACAACGCTCAAGATATCTGTAATAATATAAACATACGGATTGAGACCCGTTTAAATACATAAGTATATATATTTAAATTTGATTGTTTCAAGATTATGTTTAAACATATACATGTTCTAACATGTGATTTTTAAAATGGAGCAATATTTTCTTTAATCTCAATATTTGTAGAACCGGCACCGACAATAAGATACTTTTTATTACATAATGTCACATATTTACTAAGTATGGACGCTATTATTGCACAGTGGTATATCGAAAACTGTGTCCCGAATATATATGCATTTTGGATATGTCTAAAATATATGAATAAATTCATTGTATAGCGTTATCTATTATGGTTTTATTAGAAATTAATTGGTGCAACGCATATACAGGATGTATCCGAAACTTAGCCGAAGCTTGAAGCCATGTATTCCGTACGTGATTCCGAGTTCGTTGACATGAAAATTATATGAATCTTATATTGCAAAAAAATATTCTTTTTTGAGTTTTTACTGTTTCATACAAATTTGGTGAATAGTGAATACACAAAATTGTATGCCAATTAATTCAGAATTATGAGCAGAATTCGTAGTTTTAGGCTTTCGGAATGGTTCGTCTACATCCTGTATGTATGTATAAAGTTCACTAAAAATATATATATGTATTTGTGAAAAAAATCGTGCGATTTTCGAAAAATTTATCTCATCTATAAACTCAGCTTGAGAATGGCAATTGCATGTTTTTTGATTTAACGGGTTCATTTGCATGGACTTTTATAAAAAATAGGCCCAGAAAACTCATAAAAACTAGGTCTATATTATGTCTAGATGTCCACGTGAATGCCTAAGTAACTGAAGATCTATCATACAATTGCTAGTCTGATGCATTTAATCTAGGCTCGTGTGCGGATATTATTATACTAATGTATTAACACAATACAAACTCCTTTGCAGCTCATTATCAACGTATTCAATAAGCGGTTAGGTAGCGCCCACCGCAAATATAACGTTGTAGAACAAACATATTCATTCAGTTAGAGCCACGAAAATGAACTTTAAAATCACCGTTATTTATAGCTCGTTTACGAACGCATAAAAAGTTTGTATTCGCGCGAACACTTGGTTGACCGATGCTGTAAAGTATACCTGTATGTTCTTTCAGTTAGAGACATGAATATGAATTTTAATTAAAATCACTATAATAAGTCATTTATGAAAGCAAAATAATTGAAAAATCAGACTAGGTAATTCTCTGAATTTGAGCCACAAATGTTCAAAATGAGATATACTACCCACATACAACATTTTGGAAGGAGGCTAACAACGCTGTATAAGTCCTGAGTCTTGATGACTTTTGCGCACAGAGCTGTATATATATATACACGCTGAAGTTCTATTGGTTTTATAGCCGCGAAGTATAACTCTATTAAGGAAGCAATATCAATAGCTAAGGTCACGAAAGATTACAAGGTAAAAATAAAATTTGATAAAAAATAGTGAACTCTGATGTTTCTGCTCATATTTTTAATTAAACCTTACACTATTAATGCTTAATAATAACGAGGTCGAGGTTTAGAAACCTTTAAAATTCCAGTGTGTTCTTTATTGTTTTTAAGTGACAAAAAAAAGTATTTAATTGTAATTGTAATAAACATGTGTAGAAGGTGGTATCCGCACGCGACAGTTGTTTTAGCTCACGTAGTTATAACTGTTTGTTACAAAACTCATAAGACTATGTAACTATTTTTCGTGCATTTACTGTAATCCTTTTTACTATTTAAAGTCTAGAAATGGTGATATTTTAACTATTTTCTCGTCTAAGAACCTTTCATATTGTGTGTATATATATCGATGTTAATGTTTGAACATGCTAAACATAAGTGATATAATCTTAAAATATATACCGAAAGAAATATTTAGATTTCTATCTCGAAATCTTGCAATAAAATACATAAATTATTTAATTATGTATATGAAAAAGCTAATAAAATCATGGCAATCTTTGAATTAGCGGTTAAAATGTTCGGATTTAGGGGCGTAATGATTTTTTAATTTATAATTTAGTCGTGTGACGATCGTGTCTACTTCAAATCATCATGACAATAAATATAGAAATGTTCTATTTTTCTGAACATTCGAGGCATGTTCCGAACACACATAAATTAGTATAAAATATTTTTAATAATAAATATTTTGCACTTATAGTTTCGCGAAATTCGGAATTCTACAGAGCTGCAAATTAGATCGCTTCCTCGTTAATATATAAGTTTTAATCTAACAGTACCATATTTCCTATTTCTCTACACGTTATGGCCAGAAGACATGCATTTAAATGTTAAAATAATTGTTCCTTAAAATTTAAATAAATAATTGGATATATTTTCTATTAGAGAAATAAGCATAATATTGCATTTAATCGTCAAACGAATATAGAAAAATATATGAATAAATAACACTAACACTTATTAACATGCTACTTGTATAGTGACAGCTATCCTTTTCATACTTTCCACTCTAGAGCAGGTACAAGCAGTAATGTGTTGCCATATCTACTAAGAATACACTAGTACTACCCGCGAGTGGATGCACTGAAACCTCATAAAAAATAAAATGCCAACTTAAAGACTAATAACGTGTTCTTGTTGGAACAACCTTTATACAATAATATGCAGTCGATTGAGTCGTTCTGTTTCACGCGTGATAAAGTTTATGACTTATCAGTATCACGTATGAAACATCAACGGATTAAATTGTCATAAAACGGAATATTGAAATATCAACAAACAAATGCACTTTCTTAACATTACAATTGTATTACACTGTATAAGTGATTTTTCCGAACGATATTAAAGGCGAATCGCCTGCTAATGTTTTACGAGTATATAAACAACATCACAGAAAAACACATTTGTGATGTTCTAGAAATTAGAAAATGTTACACTTTACTGATTGGAGATTCGATATCAAGAAGGTGACACAGCAGACTATTTACAATCTTGGGATTGTATTTTATTAAACGCCGATTAATGCGAACGGAACTACTTGCATGCTCCCTCTATCCGCGTGATGTGTAGATGTTAACCGTTAAAAACTAATGTAAAATAGCAATAGACCTGACATTAAGTGTCCTTTCCTTGGCAACTTGAAACTTCAAATTACACATTACTGCTAGTATAGAATAACATCTGTGATCTGCTCGTCCAAAGGACCTACCTAGCATCCAGGTCAAAACTTACATGAAACACCTTTTGCGGCTTGTTGGCATTTACAAAAATACTCTAGGATCTGTGCCTTCTTATCATAAATAATAATCTTTAGTTTCTCCACTCTTTTTCGTTCAATAAGTATAGAATACGATAAATAACCACCCATTCAGTAATTAAACACCGATACATATTTTTTAGGCTTATGTTAGTAAGATTGTGGTTTCGTACTTAATGTAGCATTCTAAATAACGTCTACATATTTTGCGGAAATATTTTTAAGCAATAATACCTAACAGTAAATAACTTCTAGAAAACTTACGAAATTAAAAAAAATCGCGTTTTATTCTATCCAATTCCATCAAGTGGAAATAGGATAGGTAAGTATCTATCCCACCTCACCCAATCACCTCGAGTGGCTAGCAAATGGGATACCTCCTATCCCCCCCCCCCCCCCCAGAAAGAATAGGGAGCTGTAACGGGATGAGGAAAACTCGTCAACGCTTTATACTCCCCAGTCCCCATCCTTCCCTTTTTTTATCTCCAAAGGTAGACTGCGATCAACGTATGTTGATCTGTTGATCACGATAATGATATATCGCGGATATCGCAGGGCGACAGTTCATTTACCAGACTGCTCGTTCACTACCAGACTAACCAGCCAGACTGCTCGTTCGACACCTTCATTCTAAAAAAATGACCTACAAATTACATTTCTTTTATGGATGAAGGCGGCAGACGAGCATACAGTCCATCTGATGGTAAGTGGATACTCTAGCCCATGGCGTACACGCCAACATTAGTCCAAAATGACAAACGTAGACACGCCCCCAGATGTGCTGCCTAACTTTGGAGATATAGGAATATATTTCAAATACATTTCAAGGTAGTCTTCTGTGAGAGGTAACTGGCCACTCGAGTGCGCCCAGTGACTACATCATACAAAACTAAGGGGCGAATTAATTTATTTAAGAAATTTTCTTTGAAATTTGAATAAAATCTGACAAGTTATTCACTGTTACTTCAATAGATATTTTTACTTCTAAATTTTTTTACATAATATGTTGGACCATGATATATAAGTTTGTGGCAATATTTAAAGGATGTGTAAGCTTTAATCTATTAAAACTTTCTATTAGTTTAATTATTCCCTCCAAAATTGTTTTTGTGGCATAGACAATACACATGTATTGCTCAATGTTATGCTCATTTTGTATTCCTTGTATTTTCTAGTATTTGAATATTAAAATTTTATTTTAGTACCGCTTGAAGTATATCATATATCTATAAAATACAACCTATTACATTACAAAATAGTTTTCTACCTCCGATAAACAAGCGACAACTAGTCTAACAATTTAGTCTATTTTATTCAGAATTATTCGTTGGGAATTATATTATTATTTCTATCTATTCTCTGAAAATTGCCGGACATATTTTTGTGAAGAGTTGCCGAGTCGATTTTTTTTAAAATAAATAAAATTAGAAACATTTTAACTCTGTAAAACATATTTTTAAATATATTTTATCGTACCTTAGTAACTCGATAAAAAGATTTTTGTTTATTAAAAGTATATTTATAATTCACTTTAAATTATTATTCAGTGTTTAACATTGACGTCTTTGTTTTAGTTGAAAGTAATAAATCTTAAAAAGAAGAGGATATTTTTCACATAGGATCATGTGTTTACAGGTGAATGGTATACTAGTGGTGTACTGAATGTATCTTACTATAATTTATGTATCTAACTTGCTTCCAGACGGTTTTAATGTATTGTTTTGTCCACTTGTCTGTGACAATCGGCGGGCAATGCTCGCATGTATTTAGAATAGATGAATGAAATAAATAAAAAATTACTTAGAATCATTCTGTTGTTTCATTGAAAACATCCGGCTGCGCAAATTGAAAGCCCAGTGAAGGATAGTTCCGTTCAAATTGCGGTTTTTACTTTTTGCCCAGTCACATACGAATAAGTAAATCGTATCTTAGAATACAGCGAATACGATAGTATGATCTTATAATCACTGTACTTATAAATTTAATTTGCTTTAAAAGGTCGAACGCAACCATATTTTTTAGACTTTAAAATTTGATTTAATGCACTTACTGGGTTTTTAGTTTACACAGCTGGACTATTTAAAAATATTTCCTCTAGAGGCATATAGAGGTATCCCTTTATGTACCTATTTGGTGAATTGAAATTGAGATTATAAAGGTACCTACATTACATAATAGCAGGCGGTAAATGTGAGACAGTTTTCGTTACGTACCTACCTACAATCTGCCTTTGCGTCTCTACTGTTGCATATCTAGCAGCAGATCGACATAGACCTCACCCATCACCACACGATCGATCTTCTCATTCATTCCACATCCATGGGCGAACTGCTTCCAAATCGTCGGTCCCACCTAGCCGAGAGGCGTCTATAGCACTTGAAGGTATGTGAAATAAAACCAATTATTCTAGAAAAGCTTTTATTAGAAGATTATTGCAATTACATCCTTTGATATTCAGTTATAGTATACCACTGCGCACACAGGTTATGTAGTGAGGCATATGCTTACGATAGTGTAAGTCGACATAGTTCGAATTAATGAAACACCTATCAATTTGACCAGAAATATTGGTTCTTTCATGGTTTACAGATATATAGTCCACATAAAATAAGAGCTGGTTGCAACTGTCGCGACACTTGCTAGCGACAGAAGTCGAATGATATATTTTTCGGTACGCGACTCATTCTTTTCCTTAGTTAGTTCCTGCAATTCACGCGTGTGCTTGTAGATAAATGACCATTTATGGGAAAAGTAACTTTAGCGTAAAGAATATAAGGTCTCTTTTTACATATATGAACATTTACCACTGGTCTCCCGCCCAGTAGTAATTTGGCTTCGTAATTATTTCACTTGATTACACAGTAATTGCGAGTATGCCCACTCGATTGCAATTCAGTAAGATATTAATTCCATCAGTTTACCGTTACCGTGCCTAATGTGAACAGGACACTACGATTGTCGTATAAAGAAAGTGAGCACGCGATAAAGGAAACCAGCCCTAATATTAACAAGATACACATTGAATTCGTTCACACAAAATAACACTACTATTTGTTATCACAAATAAATATAACACTGTGAGCTTAGTTAAACTTATAGGAAAAGTGTTCACAAATAGTTAAAACCTATTAAGGCTTAAGATATAATTTATTGTTAATCGTATAATTTATAGTTAGTATAAATATATTATGTGTCCAATAACTATTAGTGTAAACGTAAAAACAAGCAGTCTTATGTTTATATTTCACTCATGCTGTCGAGGAGGAGACTACTCATTCTGGGTTCATTCACACTATACTGTGATGTATTCAGTGCACCTAGCGTAAGATTTTCTTTTTTCCTTCGGAATGTTTAAATTCTTGTAGCCCTAATGGCCTTTCAAGAGTCACCAGACATGTATAGTTCAGGGCGAGCAAGGCGCTTAGCCAGAAGCAACTAGCCTAAGGGCTCCACCGCCGGTAGACCGGTGGAAGGAACGGACCTCGGCTTAGGGCGTTGCTTTGGGAGAGTACCGTGGGATCGCGAGTCGGTGAGAAGCGACCAGGCACGTGCCGATACCCGGGAAAAGGGTTGGGCCGGTGTGTATTCACGGTGCAGTGAGAGTGACGTCCTCGTCTCCGCCGACGGGGACGGTGTATATGTGTAGTCTGTGAGTGTAGTGTAAGAACTGCATAGGCAGCAGTAATTGGGTCGTCGGGGTCGTCTAAGACGTGCCGAGGACGACGGTAGCGAGGAGGGTCACTCCTATTGGGGAGATAAGATTTTCGCTATTTTAAACGTTGCTATCGCTTTTGCGTCAACTGTTTTTTCTACATAGAAAAATAGCGCCCCTAGTGGCGTGCGGTTAATGGGCCTTCTAATAAGGCCATAAAGTTTCTCAATACATCTGCTATGCGCGCTGCTTAATTCTATATCTCTAGGCTGGATTCCAAATACTTCATAATACAAAATGAGACGCGGCATGATACAGATTATTTAAAAAGCGATTTGATATTCGGATTAATACAGAATGAATTCTTGAAGTAAATGCAATAGTAGCGGTCACTAATGAGAAAAATATTAGAGCCATTAGACAAAAACTAAATATAAATAACGCTACACTCAATGACCCACATTAGGATTGGACGTGGGTCCAGAGACACATACAAAGACGGTCACACCACCCAGACCCGATCAAACATTTGTCTTTTAAACAAATAAATGTTGGACCGGGAATCTAACTGGAGTGAAAAATATTATATTTGACCTATCTGTGAAAAGGGACCTTATTGTCGGGTTTAGTTTCCCAGATATTGAGACCTTAGTGAAATATTTAAAAATACACATTTTTTTATTGCTTTATCTTCTAAATCAGATAACAGAGCATATTTCTATTCAAACAGTATCCGGAACAAGGACATTTTTAAGTTCGACAATCTTAACCAAAGTCAATTGAATTGATATCGACAATGAGGTCCCTTTGCTCAGACACGTCACATGTTGCATTGTAACACCATAAATAATGATATTTAGTACTAGAGAATACAAAAATATATTCACTACCTAATAGAAGCAAACTCACTATACAAAAAAACTTACTACAACTACGTAAAACATGTTTTTCTTTCAGCATAGTTTGTACAAGTATTGTACAAACGTGTAAAAAAATGCAGAAGTTTGAAAACATTTACATTTTTATTTATTTAAGCATACCAAGACATTTAAGTCGCAGTAGGTACATATCGCGCGACTTATTTACATTATGCAATAATTAACCAAGAGTTCTTATAATTTATTTTTTTGCATTTTTATACGGATTACTAGTGTCTATCAAGTTTATAGTCGGTTGCTCTAACAGAAAGAACAGCCCCCAATTCTAAATTATTTCCCAACTCTAATAATAATCTTGTCACAGTGGACACAATTGGAATAGTTTGACTCTTTAGTGGAGATACACTGCAATGCACCACACTGTACCGAGATCAGCCTTATTATCGTCCACTGTTAGAAAATGGACCTCCTCATGCACATTGTCTTGTGACAAGTATCGAAACTTGTGCCTCGTTATATACAAGGCTTTACAATATTCAAGGCACAAACATCTAACAATTTTTAAAAAATTGTAGGAATGTAATACAAACTTTTAAACAACAAACATAAAGAAATACACCTTTAGTATTATGTGTTACTGTGTTTATCTTTTCCTAGCAAAAGCTAGAGAAATGTATGTCTTACTCTATCAGTTTTGCATTCTATGACTTTTTACCATAACAGTTTGCACTACATTCCATTTTATACAAATATGTCGTTAATGGTGTCATGGTAACCATATTTAGGTAGCGTTAAAAACATGCGAAAACCACTCTGACGAGTCAAAATTTAGTTTTAATGTTAATGCATACCTAATATTAAATAGACAAACAAGATAACGGTGTCCTCGGCTCTACGGTTGCGGGGCGGGGCGGGGCAACGCGGGGATTGCGCGGAGAACGGGCGAGGTCTCAATTATCTCGTTTGTCTATAGTTACATCTAAAGATTGAAATTAATACAATTCTTAGCATTAATTTAAATCCTTGATAAGATGCAACTGAAATATTATGTAAACTTGAATGCTCAAAGAAACATTGTGCATAAAGCAGACTTACTTACATATTTGATCAATTAAATATCACTGTTGTCAACAGTATTATACTCGTACATTTAACAATTTTTAGAGTAATTTTAGAATGTACTCTTACAAAAAATCTAACAATAAGTGTCATGTGCAGGTTCAATTATGTAATTTATTGCTGTAGCGTCGTGATGCAGACTCCCAATACTACACGTTTGTACAAAAAATCTATGGCTATATTTACCGTGAATTTTAAAATAATTACAAACTGTAAAACAAATCATTTGTAACTACCTTTAAAAAATAAAATATTTAGGCCCTATTTCACAGCTCTGAAAGGAATAAATCAAAATATGTATCTTTGTATTACTTCATTACAATCCAATTTCCCAAAATATAAACAAACGTAGAGGCCTAAGGTAACTGGCATGGCATTAAATTAAATAGTGAGGTGATAATTGTTTACACATTATTATACATAATTTGATTTATCAAAACTGCAAGTTTGCCCTAGATTTAAAGCTAAATGTTGAGAAATTTCACTGATTTGATTTTGTTTTCGGCAAATTGGATTGAAACAGACTATGGATATTTATTTTTCATGAGACATTTGCAAAATAGGTCCTTAACATTTTATAACAATAGAGAAATACTTATAGCATATCTCTAACATTTTCACTGGAAGCTTTCTCCCATATTTGACCAGACCTATACAACCTGTAAATTTTATTGCTCGTCAAACTCTGACCAAACTTCAGCATTGCACCTTCAAATCTATGCTTGAACCACTGCATTTGGGTCTCATTATACCCGACACCACTACTGTGATAGCTCTTCGGATCCCGACATTCCATATACTTATGTACTCCAAGTATGTCAATAGGTATAATTTTACTCGTAGAATTACGAGAGAAAATATCCTCAAATGATGCCATAGCATCCAGGTTCCTTATGTAAACAGACTTCTTTTCCTCTGGCAAGGAATACCAATGTGTCTTCCTCATTATTTCTGGGTAACCTACTTCTGCATTGTCATCATCATTTTGATTTAGACAGTATGTTTGAGTTTCCACTTGAGATATTTTTAGTTTTCTTGTAGGATCAAAGTCGTCGAGGACAGCCTTTATATTAGTGTGAACTCGGGGGACTAAAAACTCATCCCAAGATAGTACAACAGCATGACTAGCTTTGCTTGCTTCCTCTTTATCTAATCTAAAGTGTCTGAACAGGCAATCCAGTTCAATAGCATTTCTAACAATCTCATACGACTTTGCAAACACAAATGGGTAATTTAATGGGAAGAATTGAATTTCCCATTGAGTTATATCTGAAGGTACTAAGTTGAGCCTTCTAATTATGTCTTCTGATATCATGCTGTCATAGATAGTAAAGTAATTCACTCCCATCATGTGGTGGAAGACCAGAAACTCTATAAATGAGTCCCTCGACACCATAGGGACCTGATTTGGTACAACGCATAGTGCAGGCACTATGTTGTTAACAAATTTTATACTAACACTTTCCCTTGCTTTCCTTTTTGTGTTTACTTGAATAACTCTATTAATTGGAGCATATATAGGGTTAATATTGTAATTATTAGCGTAAAAACTAACACCCTTAGGTTTCCCCAAGTTTTTATTCAGAGAGCAATGGAATATATATAAGTAAAAGTCATTAATGGGTTCTGCAATGGTTCTAAATGTGAAGCGGCCTGCTTTGGGCTTAGACACATTTTCCAGCCAGATGTTGCAGCGAAAATTGGGTCGAACGTGTGCTTTTCCTATTACAATAGTGTCAATATTGTGTGCATGAGTGGGTGTAAGGCTTTCGTACTTTTGGTAGGACCTAAGAAAGGAAGAATATGAATAGAAGTTTTCATCTATCTGCTGGAACAGTGGGGGAGTTTCTCTGACCTCCATTGATGAGTTGCGAAGTATTTCTGATAGCATTGTAGCGTTGAAACCCGGTCCGCAGAATTCGATCTCAGAAAGACCAGGTTTACCAAAAAAATTAAGTACTTCGAGTACATACCTAAGACGGTAGTACTCGTGACGATATATAAGAAGTGTGACTATGCTAATGAAACATACTATGACGAGTATGAGCTGGTAATATTTCCTCATGATGTTCTCTGGCGACTTTCGAGGAGTCTTCATTTATTCGCCGGCATCTGTAAAAGTTTACATAATCGCTTTTACCCGTCGAATTTAACTTTTTTATAAAACACTATTAACACTAAAAAAAGACTTACGAATTCAATGATTCACATGAAATTCTACGAAAAATAAATCAGTGGAAATAAATAGTGTACAAACAATTGATACAATAAAATGTCACAGTGACGTGAATTTTTTAATGTTGGCGATATTGGAACTGCACTAGTGTAGCTAAACCGCTTGTCATCAGCCATAAATTAATTGTAGGCTGTTAAATTAAATATTATTGAATTTTTTTTAACTCAAGTTAATGGAATAACAAACCAAGATTTACATAGAAAATGAGTAATAACAAAATAAGAGAAATAAACGTAAAACATCAAATTCCGCTAGAGGTTTAATAGAGAAAAATACTGAATCCTAATATTTAATCTGAAAACCTCGTCAAAATTTTAAATTTTAGCAATTGTAATTTATGTTTGAAGCTATTCTATCATATTTTTCTCGTGCCACATTTCGTTGATCAGATTGTTACTCATAGATATTTGTAATCCCATTGTGCTGCCGATGTCGTTGCTATAAAATAAAACAAGGCACCATCCAAACACAATAGTGACAGCAATAGCAAATGTCAAACTAATCAAAAGCAAGTCATCCGACTTAGAGGCTGAACTGCATTTATGTCAAGTACCTATCTTTTAAATTCCATTTTGTAAATGTAATTACATTTCTTATTAGAAAGAATACTATTATAATAATGTCCGCTAACAAAGACGATACATTGCGACAGTTTTGTGATGTCACAGGCGCCGATGAGAACCGCAGCAAGTTCTTTTTAGAGTCGGCGAATTGGCAACTTGAAGTCAGTGTTACTTTTACTATTATTAAAAAAAATTATAAAAAGAATATAGTCTTTATAAAGATGTCTTCCTTTTTTCTTTGTAGGTAGCGTTGTCTAGCTTTTATGAGCACGGTGGTAATGTAGACGAAGCGCCTACGTATCCCGCCGCAGCCCCTTCTGTTCCTACGATAGATAGCGACATGGAGTCCTCACCCGGGTCACCAATTCATACGAAAAAAGACAAAAAGAAGAAGACTGATACTAAGTTTGCGACCTTAAACTCCTTGCAAGCAGACAGCTCAAGTGACGAGGAGGAAGGTATGTTATTGACAATTATAACCTATTACGTATATTATAGTATAAATACCATATATATACAGGGATAGATAATGCAAGGCATATGTCACTGCATGTCCAAAGTGGCCGCTAAGCATTTACATCTTGCGCCGCTCATTCAGTGTGTGTCCACCTGTCCCTACTGTCATTATTACTAAACACAAAATATCTAATTGCCCTATATCAATTATAAAAATATGTCGAAAGTGTTGAACCGAGTCAAGGTTTTGTTTCACTGGTGAGTGGTTTCCCATCATTAAAATTTACTCATGATGTGACACCCTTAATTAATATACTTAATTATGGTCATAGACCTAAGACTGTTGTCTCGAACTTAGATCCAAGTGGTGTGAATTTTAACCTCTTTGTAGACTGCATAAGGTCCTATAAAACATGATTTGAACTAAGTCAAACTGAGGAATGTATCTGGCCTAAAGACAGTCATGTTGAGCATAGAAAATAAATATTGTTTTTCCTAACAACAGTGTCAATGCATGGTTGGATCAGTACAAAAATGAAAATAATAGTCCAAGATTTCTTTTGTGATAAGACATCATCCTCCCAAACTAACAGTAAAGGGAATTCAACAACAAATGCATCAAACAGTTTTGATTCTGCACATTCAGAATTGAGTGAAAACTCACAAGAAGTAAATAGACTAAGAAGTGAAGTATATAGACTTTTGAGAGAGAATTGTGAGTTGAGGAGAGAGATAGCAAGACTGACAGAGATAAATGAGACAGAACATAGATTGGGAGATTTAAATATGAGTGAAGAGATAGGAATGAGTACAGATATGAATGATGCAAGACTCGGAGTGAATGAACCGAGGAATAGAAGTACTGATATTGGTGAAGGTCTGTTTTATAAATTATTTCAGTAATTATTTCCTTATATATAGTTTTTCTACCTGCTTCTCATATAGGTTAGGCCAAAACATGATTGTGTGTTAAAGTTCATTGAACAAATGTCATAATGTCATTTGTGTCTATTTTAAATTTTACTAGGCGCTCTTTGTTTCTTTTTATTATGTCATGTACTTCAATTTTTTGGGAACTTTCATTGAATTGAATATCATTTTCTGCTGCCATTCTTGCATATACTATATTGCATAGGAATTTGAAGTAGGTATCTTACTGCTGCGGGTGTTAAGTTTTTTTAATAACATATGTTATAATAAAAAAATCTTACCTCACTGTGAATTACTTTTGCGCTTATTATCATGACTCGACATACTGACCGTATTTCGTGTCTGTGGACATGGAATGTGGAATGGACATGCGACGTGGAAACAATATCCACAAGTGACCTGAGCGAACGCCCGCTCCCGACTGACCGTTCCGTCAGGCACACACACGCACATCGTGCACGTACACAACTTACCACAAATAAAGCCGATGCTTGCTCGTGAATTGCAACAACTATAATATAATACTAAGTCTATTATTGCTTGTTTCAGGTGAAGCTTTCTATGCAGGCGGTTCGGAGAGGTCGGGACAACAGATCCTAGGTCCTGGGAAAGGCAGAAAAGACATTGTCACTGAGATGTTCAAGAGTGTCAGGGAGTAAGTACATATTACCAGACATACACAAGAAAATTAGCACGTTTTTTTAAAGTTAAATTTGTATTATTTTTCGTATAATGTGCCATGTGCAAAAGATATGCTTTAGCTTTGTAACAATTTCCATTTTGCTGGTTCATATATACATTTTGGCAAGGTCATCTCCGGGGGCGGAGGGGTCCGTTGCCCCCCTCTAGGTTCCAAAGAATTTGTATTTATACCTACAATTCACATTTCTTCCAGCCTCTCTCATCTTTATCAAGCTATCAAAGTAACGATGCATGCATCACTATTGAGAATTATAATGATCATGTAAAATGTCCATTTGTAGACGCGGTGCCGTTGTGTTTGAAGATGAGCCATCCTCCAACCGAGGGAGGCAGCGCGCCGTCTTTGGCGGCACTGGTTACAGACTGGGTAAGCTCATTTAATGTCTTTTTGATACATTAGTTACATTAGTATACATACATTGTAATGAGGCGTAAAAATAATGTTAATTGATGTACGTTTGTCACTTCCATGTTAAATAAGTGGCCATGTTTAAACTCAAAGAACATAAAGACAGCCTGAATTTGTTATTTACTGCATATACTGCATAGTAACTATGTTAATCGGGGGCATATTGCGACGTTAGCTCACTTAGGGGGTTCCAAGGAATGAATACGACCAGTCCTCACTTTAACAATCTATTTGTAGATAATTTTGGTATAAATAAAAAAACATTGTAACAAATGAATAGACCTTTTGCGCACCGAGATATTTCACGAACTCTGTATACCATTGCTTTGTTGGTATAATTTACAGTGTGGCAAATAAAGAATTTATGTATTTAAAAATATTGCAGTTAATGTTTAAAATTGTATTAAACCATTAATTAAACCAATTGTATTTCAATTTTAATTCATTTACATATTTCCAAAAATGTGGTATACAAGGTTTTTATTTTATGTTGTTAGACATTCTACCATCGCTGGCGTGGAAATATTAAATCAGATTTTAATTTAAACATAGATAACTCAATAAATGACAATAATACTAATATGTCACTAACTAATAAAACAAGAGAATGACAATTAATAGGAAAATTAAATTCAAAATTAATATAATGCCATATTATATTATTAGGCCTACCTATTGTAATATTACAATAGCTACTTTATATTTAACCCATTGCCTTACGATATGTAACATTCTAGGGCAAACAACAGATGACCATGAACAAGTCACGCCATCGAATTCGCAAGACCAGGTAAGAGAACAAAATTGCATATGTTTTTATTACACATTATGCATATTATAATGTATTCTATGAATATCATAAATCATTATTATCGCTTATTATTATTCTGGATTTGTTATATTTATCTAAAATAAAGTTATATAATGCACAATCATACATACATCCATATTAAATTATATATATAAGTATAAAATATTACACATATAATTATATATATTATAAATAGAAATAAGGTTCAGTTTGACTAATATAGTAATATGCATTGAAATCTTAAAAATAGAAATTTAAATGTCTTCAATTTATTATATTATTGTAATTAAGTAACACGTTATTGAGGGATGCTAACAGTTCTCGAAAACTATTTTTTTTATTGTTAGTTGTATTCACTGTTCGTACGATACAGGCCGACGCCATTTAATGTTGCAACAACTCCTAAACAAATGGATTGTAAACGATAGTTGCAAACAAATTCATTTTCATTTAAGTGCTTTTGAGATTTTTCTCTTCTCGAAGACATTAAACTTCCCATTCGATGGAATATCATGGGAAATGTGATTCCCATAATAAGAAAATAACATTTTATAGCCACAATCTCGGTCGGTGCGCCTGCGCTTATACCGCGAGGGCTTCACAGTGGACGGCGGCGAACTACGGCCATACACCACGCCCGAGAACGCCGAGTTCCTTAGCTGCATACGTATGGGGTGGGTTGTATTATATTTAGAATTACTTATATTATCATACAGACTTATATTATTATACAGACTTATATAAACAATAGACTTACTGATTTATGTAACCAAACAGACTTACTGACTTTTATAAACAACAGATATATTGACTTATGTAACCAAACGGACTTATTGACTTTGTTTAAGCTTTTCTAATTGGAAATCTTCGGTGTTTGAACATTCTGTTTTATAGAAAATAGAAACGTCTTCAATAAAATAAACTACGTTATTTTGTTTCAAATGTCACTAAAATATTAATAATATCTAGGAAATTAGAACCGTCGTTAAGTCTTTTCTCAAATCCGTTTTTGCCAATACGCTTAATTAAACATGTATAATTAAACATGGTTACATATTTTAATTTATAATAGTTGACATTCCTGTTTTGCTGTGGATTTTTGTTCCACATAATAAAATAAATAAACAAATTGTTCCGTATTTCAGTGAAATCCCTCCGGAATTGGCTAATTCTGGTGGTGAAGTCCGTGTGAGCTTGGAAGACCATAGACACGAGGAGTGCCCGCGTCGGTCCGCCAAGGCGCACGCCTTCGCTGGCAAGGGACATATGCTTGGAAGGTATTTATATGTTACTAGCGACCCGCCCTCGCTTCGCTTCGGTTTATAAGATTTTATTTTCAAAATTTCAAATTAAAATATAGCCTATATTAGACATGGATAATGTAGGTTCAGTAGTTCCAGAGATTACCCCCAACATACCTACAAACACACAATTTTACCTCTTTATTATATTAGTATAGATTTATAGTTTACAAACCTTCGTCCGGCGCGGACGGTCCGCACTACGACGACAACAATGTCTTGGCAATACATATCGCATTCTGGCAATAGGGCAATTGTTTTTTATGTTACAGATATCTAACAGGACCATGTGCGTACGATTTTATTGATTAGGTGTTTCTTATAATCGACAAAAATAAAAAATATACCCATTAATACGCTGCAAAAAAGAAGCCCAGTGTGCAAATTTAGCAACTCTTACTTAAAAATGCAAAATGTACAAACATGGAGAAACTGTTTTTTAATGCAATGCAATGCTACCAACCCTTTCGGTATCCACTGCTGCACATGAGCTCCTCAAGCACATTGTCTTGTCCATGAGAGGGGCGTATGACCTTAAAAGGCCACGCTGGCCAAGCGGGTTAGCGAGTCCACTCTGTTAGAGGTGGTGTAGTTCGCGCTTGTGGCAACCGCTTTGTTATCCCTTAGTCACCCTTAGACACCCGCGGGAGAGATGGAGTGGTGCTGTTCTATAGCCGGCCGTCACCACACGGCACAATACAATACGGCTGTCGCCCGGTCTGAGCAACAAGCACTAAGAATATTTTAGACAGGACAACACAACCTTATATGTTTGTAACTTGCAATTTATTCTTTAATATATTTTATTTTTTTCCTTGGTTTTTCATATTCTAAATTTGTTGACCTGTTTCAGGTATTGTGTTATTTTTGTGACACACGTAAATAGCGTTAAATTGACTAAGCGAATGGTATTGTAACTGTTGATTGAAACGCCAATTCGTTTTCAGTCCAACCCCACCAACGGTAGGCGCAACTGCGCCAATAGCGGCGGATGCGAACGATCGCGCAGCCAATCAGCGCGCTGCGCAAGAAGCCGTCGGATTGGACGAAAATCAACCGACCACTACCGTGCAGGTAAGCGGGTACTATTCAACCAATAGAATATTAAGTGACTTTCTCACCACCTTCTGATAAAGTATCGGGAGGTATCAGAAAGTCAGTTATACTTTATTAGGAAGTCAGTTAGATTTAATTGTTATCAGATACTTTATCGGGACCTTATTACCTTATCTACTGCTATCGTCGTCGTTATCAGTTGCTTTCAGATAAATTATGAAATTCCCAAGAGAATCACAAGTTTACTCTAACGAGGTCACTGGCACCGCTAGTATTTCCATAAAAATAATAATCATTTCCAGTTCCGACTGGTTGACGGCAGCCGACTGACTGGTCGGTTTAACCACTCGCACACAGTCGGAGATTTGCATCAGTACGTGACCAGAGCCGAGCCCACGTACCAGTTGCAGGTAACCGAAAGCTCAGAAAATCTCACAACAATCTATTTATTATTTCATTCAAGAAGAATCGTCAAACAACACAATAGTCTTCTCCAATAACGTAATAATCCCTCCTCTTGATATGTAACTTTAATTTATTTCTGCCATATATCTACAGTTTTCTAAATCAAAGGTGTTTCCTTTAATTTGGTTTATTTCTATACCAATCTGGATGTGTATTGTATTATTATTCTATTTTTTTTTTATGTACGAAGGCGGCAGACGAGCATACAGTCCACCTGATGGTAAGTGGATACTGTCGCCCATAGACATCCGCGATACATGCCAACATTAGTCCAAAATGACAAACGTTGGCACGCCCCCGGATGCGCTGCCTACCTTTGGAGATATAGGAATGGATTTGGAGAAAGGGTTGGGAAAATGGGCAGGGATAGGTTGGGATGGGAATGGGCTCTGGCACATCTCACTCACTACCGAAACACGTACGTACATTGGGGAAATACGATAAAGTGGGAAATGCAGTACATTTCAGGGTAGTCTTCTGTGAGAGAGGGGTAACGTGGCCAGTCGAGCGCGCCCAGCGGCTGTTGGATTGCAGCTTGCACTCTCCCCCTCCTAAATGTCTAAATTATTATTCATGTCGGTATATGTATAATAGTGAATGCACAGCGTGTAACAGAACCTTTCTGCCGTTAATAAGAACATTAACTGCCGTGAATGCTTTATTGATCCATTGTGTTTTAATTCAAAATCATGTTTTGTATCCGATCAATTTCCGAATCCCGAAATCCCATGATTTTTGCATGAGTGAGCATAATCAGAATCTATTTCTGCCTGTGATTCTGAATTAATTGATATGAAATATTTTTTTTTTTTGTAAAAGTCAATATTTTGGTTTTTATATTTGGCAAAGAATGTGAAAAAATTAACAAAAAATCTAAAAAAAACGATTCTTAGTTAACTCGGAATTTTCGGGAATTGGTCGGTGTATTATTTTAACATTCACGGCTATAAATACATGCGAAGGAAATGGTGTAAATTTTTCAAAAATGAATAAATTCCTTTTCCAGGCATTCATCCTTCTCACAACGTTCCCAAGCGCTGAACTCGCAGACCAAACGTTGACATTGGTTGACGCAAAACTGCTTAATACCACCGTTCTTCAGCGACTCAAGTAAATTAATTTGGCTAAAAAACCGTTTTTAGTGGTTTTGAAATGTCAAATGGAATTTAAAATAGTGATCCTCCCCGCGGACGAGTTTTTGTTGTGTATACGCTGTGTGTAATGTATGCGTCGCATTCTTTATGATCGGTATGTTGATTTTAAATGGCAAAATGTTAAAAAGAAATGACAAATATTGCCAATTGTGATTTTGGCGGCCAATCTATTGAGTGTTTTTATAGTTTAAGAAAAAACATTAATCTTATAAATCAAAGGTATTATTTTTCATTAAAAACTTAAAATCAATCGTCGCCATGCATAATGTGCATACTGCACACTCCATTTGTATGACAATATTGTTTAAAACCACTGTTTATACAACAGAAAAAATAAATTCGGAAATATTGCTGTGTATTTGAATAATGACTTTAAGGCGATTGTCTTCTCATTTTTTTGTATACATTTGTATGAGAATATATATGTTTAAAACGTTTAAACAATCTTGCATTTTATATTTTTTTTCGTAAATTGTTAAAAGATTCTCGATTTTGAAATTTTAAAAGAAATTACCACTATAAACTCGTCCGTGGACCGATTTCCATCACAATGGGTCCAGCCTACATAAATTCATTTTTCCATAATAAAGAATTTTGTGACAGAAAAACTAAAATATAGTACATTTTTTCAACCAAAGCGCTTTTAAAACTATATTTAAGACCCTGGAAATCATATACATATTGTACTTTATCACAATTTCTTGTTTTTACATTTTTTTTATACATTGTAAAATGCTCCAGCATCTTAAAACTACACGTGGGCTGGATCCATTCTGGTTAAAGCCGGTCGTATAATATCGTAGTTACTCTGTTTGTACTATTCGGTTCAATGTCTATTATTGGATATGGCGTAACATAGTTTCACGCTACTTGGTAATTGGCGGGAAGTGACACGATCTAATGGCGTGGAGTGACGTCTTTCATATATCTAATAGTGTGAAGTAGTGTGAAACGCCGTCAAAAACCGTTCATTTCCGCACTATGTACTTTTCGTTTCATTCACTCTTTCAGTTCACTCACGTGTGGCTGGCTACGCAAGTAGCTACATTCCGAATTTCCAATCACTTCGATCCAGTAGGAACTGTTGTGTTCCCCTAAGATCCTATTTTCTGTTCTCGCTCTGAGGGCGGGAATGACATCCATATATTTCAGAGTATGAGTAAGCTGACCGATATAGCCTTAAAGTCTATTGACATGGTGAGTGATATTTTATGTGAAATAGCGTTTTTCATTCATTGGATCCAAGTGTAATTTTTCATAACTGAAGTGAAGTGATGTTTTTCATATATCTAAGGGCGTGAAATGATGTCTGTCATATATCCGGTGGCGTGAAGTAACATCTATCGTACATTCGATGGCATAAAATCACGTATTGTACCTATATATCTAGTGGCGTGAAATGACGTCTTTCTACCAATGACATGGAGTGATATTTTTCAAATAAACAATGCCGCGAAATTAGATTTTTGGTTAATCCTAGGGCGTGAGTAATATCAGTATGCAGCGGCTCAGAACTCTTTCTGGACTTATTTGGTGTTTTGTCAAATCATAATCATGGATGATAAATGAAAACCTATATTGAAACCATTTTGTGTATGACTATTGCAGGGTAGTTCAAAAAGTTGAAAGGCGAGTTACAAAACATTGTGGAACATAACCATTGAGATGTCCCATGATGGGACCTTTTCATACCTTCCGGCCGCGTTGTCCACGCACACTTGAAAATTTTAGCCCTCGTGGTTGGACTATGAAATCGCATTAAAAGGATTCGGAAGTCATCGTGGTCCAATCGATCATACTATAAGTAGATACTATAAGATCATACAACGATCTAAAAATCCTCGTCGTTCGATTAATCGTACTGTGCGATGGGACCACGTGGCTGGAAGGTTTTTCATCCCAGTTGTCCCGTGGGGAAAGTTATTATTTTATTCCCACATTATTTATATCATTTTCGTCAACACGCGATCAATTTGAGATGATGATCGAGTTCTTTTTTAAATCTGTGCGATATTGGCAGAATTTGGTGCCACTTTTCACTTTTGAAAATTGAAGCATTATATCGCCAGCTGGTATGAAGTAATTGTTCGTTGTCTACGTAATGCATTTTGTTACAAGAATTATAGAATTTGATGATCGCAATTTTTAGAGTTTTGGGCCGGGCGGCAATTTTAGTTATTTTTTACATAAATAAAACATGTTATTCTACTATTTGTGACATATTTGACAAGTCGCACAATTTGTATAGACACCACTAATTAAGGACTCGTGTATATTCGCATTGGGCCTTAATAAATTTATATAAAAAAAACGCAGTTTTATTTCAAATCCTTTGTTTATAACATCAACAAGTTACACAAATACTTATATTGATTTAAATACTTACAAAAATTAAAAATTTATCGTCTATAAAAGCTTAAAATATAAATTTACGAATAAATAGAAATACACGCAATATAATATCATAAAAAATACAATTTTAACATGCTAGAAATAGCTCCAAAAACCGACAATTTCGCACCATTATTCTTCACAGTTCGTGCCATTTTGTACGTGCGCCATGGCAATACGCTAGGATTTGAAACACCAAATGGCTGCAACTAATAGTCAATTACGAACAACACTCCGCTTTTGGGAAATTACAAGCGCATGGATCGGTCGCTATGCATTCGGCCGGGCAAGTGCAGCTGCAAGCTGAAAGAAAAAATAAAATAAGAAGTACCTTAAGGTCTATTAGGTGTCAATTTGGACCGTTCCGAGTAGTCTTACCAGATAGTTCTACTAATACGACTATTAGCCAAAAAAGTCTTGATTAGTTATAGTAAGACTACGCTGATCTTAATTTGTTCCCGGTAGTCTTACCAAAAATAAACTAAAACGTGAATAGACTGATAAATGGTAAACCAAGAGACGAAAGTAAAAAAAACACGTTCGAAAGTAAACAAGACTTCCAAAAAACAAACAAAAATAACGTAATTTACGTGTCTTTATACTTTCAATACTTTACGAAAAATCGTACGAAAAAAGTCCTATTGTGAAATTCTTCTTTGTCCGTGTACTATAGAGAAAATTGCTGGCCGACAGTGTCTAGAGCCATATAGCATATGGTGCGCTGACTGTGAACGTTAACAACGCAACATTTCCCAAAAAATGGCCAACGCTTATTTCGCCATTAATAAGTTGAAGCTGTGTATACTGTATAAATTGATCGCGTTGAATGTAATATTTTAGTTTATTTTTGGTAAGACTACCGGCAACAAATTAAGATCAGCGTAGTCTTACATAACTAATGGGATTATTTTTCCCAAATGTATTACTAGTAGAACTATCTGGTAAGACTACCGTGAACGGTCCGGGAATCCAAAGGTGTAGATCCTATTTTATCGACATATTGAAGTTTAGTGAAAGTATGAGACATATAGCGACTTATCTTTTAAGTCTCGTTGCTTATATAGTAAATGGTGCCTAAATGTAATCATTGGTTATTCTTTTGTCCTTCTCTAGCAATAAGGTATAAAAATTTAAATACTAGAGATCCATATGTGAAATCAAAATATCTTGAAAATATCCAAGGTACAGAAAACTCAAACAAGGATCGCGTTTATTTTATAGAAAGAAGACGCCAGACGAGCATACATTCCACCTGATAGTTAAGTGGATACTGTCGCCCATAGACATCCGCGATACATGCTAATATCAGTCCAGAATGACAAACATTGGCAAGCCCCCGGCTGCGATGTATTTGGAGCCTTTGGAGATTTAGGAATGTATTTGGACAAAGGGTTGGGAAATTGGGATGCGATAGTATAGAATGGGCTCTAGTGTATCTCACAGAAGTACATTGAAGGAATAGCATAAAATGAGGAATACCTTTTTTGACCAATAGTGAAACAAACCTGCGAATTGTAAAGAACACCTAGTCTAGAATTAGCAAAACAGGCAACGGCTGCTGTCTTGAGCCATGATTCATTCTTAACGCGAATCAATAGTAGTAACTTCTTTCATCTCACGAAGACGGCTTACGCTTATTAACAGCTGAGCTTGTACATGTACATTGTTGTATTGTGACGCGGCACGGAGTCGGGAACCCTACTTAACGTTCTCATGTTTACGCACACTAAAACAATGTACATGTACGAGCACAACCACCACTAATCGTAACCCGTCTTCGCGAGCAGAAAGAACTATAGATACCTATATTTACTGTTATCTTACTGTCACCGGCGGCGGCGTTTCGTTAGTTCACTGTCGCCTGTCACTTGCACCGATTGTTGCTTGGCAATGCGGATATATATGAGTTGGTCGTTTGACCATGTTGTTAGGAAAATACATACGTTTACAATCGCCATAGGCGCAGGGATCCATAACTTCAGTACAATCCTCACCGGGCGGTAGGAACGAAGAGCGGTATATGGTCGTGCCTTCCAACTGAAAACAAGCGGTATGTATTGAATAAAAAGCACCCTTCAGAATTTTACAATTTATTTTTCGTTCATAATAATATTGTTTGTCGTGCTTCAAGACTGAAGAGACGTACGGTCCTGTCTTGGATAATTGGAATAAATGACCGAATTTCAAGTCTAAAAGTATTCGTGCTTTTCTATTCGAGTTGATGATTATACAAGTGCAGCTCACGCCACCTTCAGAATGCAATATTTCCAAGCACCGGCTCTAGCCCATGTATCGCCCGGGTGCAATCAATACCATGGCGCCCTCTAGTAAGCGCTTTGGACTCTTTGGAGGCGTCACGAGCGGCGCTCGGCGCCCCTTAAGACCCTGCACCCGTGTGCGCCGCACATCCTGCACCATAGGTAATGCCGGCACTGTTTCCAAGTCATTTATTGTAATATTATAACTTATTAACATTTATTTCAAGTCTTCTGCTTTTACTTTCCAATAATGTAACAAAAAAGAAATATTAACAACCAATACTAGACCTACATTTGTAATTCCATTTAAAATAGATCATTCGTAACTATACGAATAACTATAGTTCGTAACTATAGTTCGATACAGGTATATCATAGTTCGGGGTCCAACAGAAACTGGTAGGTACCAAAGTAGGTAAGGTAGGTAGGTAGGTACCTACCTTGAGTTAATTTTGGACAATAAAGGAATTTAGTATTTGTAATACGATTTTAAAATAATAGTAATTCAATTATTCCGGTAATTGTAATCATATACCTAATAGATTGGATAAATTTCTTTGCAAAAAAACCTTCAGATAGCGTCGATTGTTAACGAAAAGGAGGGAGCGATATAATAATATCTATGTTAATGATCAAAACTATAATACCCTTTGGCAAGGTTTCTGGTATTGCCCTTTGCACGCCCACGGAGGTCTCTGGGGCGCTGGCACGCACACCGGCTGGTAGGACATCTTCTGTGTCGTGTTACACTCCATTCGAGCTGGATAATGTCACATAATTATTGTTGTGTGTTATTTAAAGCATACATTATCTTCATCATAACATAGTATGATGATGATAATTATGAGAATTAAAATGTTTTATAAAAGGTTGAATTGATAATTAAAATCTTTAATGTTAAAATACCTAAATACAGTGAAAACAAATAATTTACATACATAAATTGTTGTGATTATTTTTTATCGAGTTTTCCTCCATTATTATTTATTATTAAAACATGATATAACTTTATTATTATAAGCTGAAACCACGCAATAATTCTGTCAATCTTTTCGATATCTTATAAATCTACAATTATAGGTGGCCAGTGTCAATTGAGCAGTTTAGCAATTGAGCAGTGGGGAACAACAAGTTCGAACATACAATGCAATGACCCACTGCTCAACTAGTTGAGCAGTGGAGAATCAGCGAACATCCCAATCACCCTAATCACCCTAAAACAACCTAATAGCAAGCATAAGCATCGCTTTGGCAGCGCACTAATTATTATTTAACGTCACATCACGGGTGTCTTTTCGTTCGGAGAAATTATCAGAGTGCTTTGAGTTTTTTTACTAACAAAGTATTTCAAAGTATCAAGTATTTTTATGTAAAAAACTATTTAAAATTTGTAAATATTTTTTCGATTACTTACCTGATGGTTTTTCATAACACCGCTGCGGTGCGAAGGATTCTGGTACGGGCGCGCGTCCGGGGTTCAGATATGACATGCGGTTGATTGTGCGGTCTGAAATGTGAGCAAAATTAAGGTCTTCCGTTTTTTATAGAAAAATATTGACAGACATGCAGGTAATCCTACTGATGGTAAGCAGTTACTGTTGTCTATATACGACCATCTTCAATTTGGAATATCTAGCCGTAAACAGCCCTTTTATCATCCAACACTGAACATGAGCCTTCTCATGCACATTGTCTTGTACATGAGAGATGTATGACCTTACAACCTTACGCTTACCAAGCAGATTGATGAATCCATTCTTTTAGAAGTGGTATAGTTCCTTAGGGCCTTTGGTAGCTGCCTTGGTATTCCTTAGTCACCTTTTATGACAGATGATGTGGTACCAAAACTGGAACACTTAAATTTAAAGTATGTAAAAATCCGAAAAGAAGAATAAAGAACTGAACAGCTCACAGGATCAGCAAGATGTAGTGGACAGGCGATATCTGCTGTATAATTGACAACTAATGAACAAGTTGTCGAATGGAGACCACGTACCGTCGATGTCGAAGATGAAAGGACCACTTGAAGTACGCAATTGTATTGGATATGTCAAAGCCATTCATCGCCATTATGTCACTTAGCAACAGATTGCAATAAAATAGAAGGAAAAAGTTGTGGCGCTTCTCAAAGGGTAGGTGTACCTACTGCTTTCACTGGAACCTACATCCATTACTTCTTCAAATGGCATGAATCGGACACACACTTCAGGTGTAATCTCCCTGTCAACAAACTCACTTTCAAACGGCTGCTCCACAGCGTGGTACTTATGGGGCGGTTTGAAGGACTCTGTGGGAACTGTGGGTTTGGGCACGTAGTCATGGCGCTGCGTGGTGATGTTCTGCATGGGCCCCTGCCCCCACATGTCGTGGTGGCACGGACGGATCGGCTGCGTCACGCACACAGGGTTCGGTAGGAACGAGAGCTAGTGGAAGAATACTTTTAAATGTGGGAAGAATACTTTTAAATGTGTAAAGAAAGTGGCAGAACTGGCAGATAAGCAAACTTCGTCAGGTGGTAAATAGCTGTTCCTCATGTACATCTGTGATACGCGTCGGCATTTTTACTTTAAACTTTTAACATTTTTTTTTTTTTTTTTTTTTTTTTTATGTACGAAGGCGGCAGACGAGCATACAGTCCACCTGATGGTAAGTGGATACTGTCGCCCATAGACATCCGGGATACGTGCCAACATTAGTCCAAAATGAGAAACGTTGGCATGCCCTCGGATGCGCTGCCTACCTTTGGAGATATAGGAATGGATTTGGAGAAAGAGTTGAGAAAATGGGGAGGGATAGTCTTCTGTGAGAGAGGGGTAACGTGGCCAGTCGAGCGCGCCCAGCGGCTGTTGGATTGCAGCGTGCACTCTCCCCCTCAATATTCAATATTCTCGTATAATAATATATTAACCATTTCGGTCCACTAGGTCCAATGTGTAGGTATTTGATCCCGAACGTCCATTCCCTGAATTTCCCGAATCTCCAATTTCCCGAAGGTTCATTTCAATAAATGAACATCATTTATGTAGGTACATATGGATTAAACAAAAATCCTCTTTTTCGAAGTTCGTTAAATATTGATATTTTTGAACTAATTGATACTTATACTAATTGATATGTAAACCCTTTGTATGTTCTTATTGAAATGGATATTTAGCTAATGAACGTATTTAGGAAATGAATGAATGAATGCACATAGACCAACTGAACATTCAGGGAAGTGGACCTAGTAGACCGTAAGGGTATATAACCTTTCGGAATCAATAACCAACACGATAATCAAAACCGCATCAAACTCAGAAACTTCTACAGAGAATTTCGAGAGAAGAAAAATTCAGAAAAGATTGAGGAGAGAGAAGGAGTTGATGGAATAAGTACTGACCCTTTGTACGGTGTCTCCCTCCATTGGTGCGGTGGAGGGCACTAAATTGGGAGCAGGCTTCACTGGAGCTGGAATCGGCACTCTCGCTGGTAGATAGCTGCACAAATAAATATTTTCCGATATTTATTAGAATTAACAAATGGCGTCCTTAAAAACATTAAACAGTTTCGTGAATAGTCGTTGGGTGTCTACAGACCGCGGTGACCACTTACCATCATGTGACCCGCCCGCTTATCTGCCATCTCTTCTATAATAACAAACAATACATTTTATGTTGTTTCTACACCGAACGCAGGCAAACGTATGTAAGTAGGTACACTTTATTCCACACTAAACTTAAAACGAATAAACTACGACACCGATTCGTTTATTCGTCCCAGACACCAAACCATACAGTGAAAGTGAATAGCTATACAAATGGTAGGCCTTATCAGTAAAGCGATCTCTTCCAGACAACCTTGGGCCTGGAGGAGATGTATGCGAACACAATAATAATAATAATAATACATATGGGGTTCTTCAAGAGAGCTGTGAATAGGATTTTGCAAGGTCGTTGGCGCACCCGCATACCCCCTGGTGTTGCAGGTGTCCATGGGCGGCGGTAACACTTACCATCACGCGTGACCGCTTGCTCGTCCGCCCACTAGTAACTATATATTAAAAAAAAAATTGGTAGTCGGTGCACATATTATAATTACTAGAACCATAAATATATATATATATATTTATACACTTACTATGTATACCAATAAACCAAGAAACAATACAATAATGTCACCTGTTCTTGTAAATGGTTTGCGTTTCGAATCTCTTCGATACAGTTACAGGGTTCATGCAGGTATCGGGGATGATGGCGCGACGACGGCAGTCACTCTTTGCGTCCAGATAACTAAAAAAAATATGAATATATTGCCTGTCAAAGTTAAAGTAGGAAGCGCGGCAAGTTAAAATTAAAAAAATACCATGGTCACGAGCTGACTGATCATGGGGTCATGGTTTGTGTAACCCAGCCGAAACATCGTTCGAATGAAATAAAAAAGGTAAAAATTACGCGTTAAGACTCTTTTAATAGAAAATATGATAGGGATTTGGTTAGTGTAGCGTTAGTTTGTGTCTTTCGACCCACGATACAGAATTCTAGTGTAGTTACAAGTTATTTAATTATAGAACTTAACCAATACTTTCTTATGTGGGTATACCCACAGGAAAGGTCAGTATTTGTGATAACAAGTAGATAACACGAGACAATCGTTTACTTTAAAAGTACAATAATACACACTTATCACACTTCATTTCATTCGCTGTTAGGGTTGCCACGTTTCTGTAGTGCTTCGGGAATGTTGGCCGAGGAACGCACAGGCGACTTATACGCGGTCAGACGAAAAAGAATAGCAGATCTGTGGCAAAGACTACGCGGCAGCAATAACATAATTCTGACGGTTATTGCCGACAGGACGGATTGTCCCCTTTTAACATTTTTTGGATGGATTTATTATTAAGAACTTAGATGTAAATATTTACTAACCTAGTTTAATACTTGTCATTATTCTAAAATAAATATTTACTGTCTATGGAAAGTTTCTGATTTTTTTTTATTTATTATTATTTATCGCTTAGCATGTCAAATAAACCCATTACGAAAATGTTATTAAGGTATTTACCTGTCATGATTTAATCGTTACGAAAAAATAATAATACAATAACTTGTAAAGTACTGGCACCGAACATTTGCACCATTTCAGTTTTTTTTGCGTTCAAAAATGTTATAGGTACCTACTAACTAAAGGAACAAGTTTATTTAACAACGTTGTATTTGCGGTCAAAGTTATATAGACATATATTGAATAAATTTGATATTAAGCCGCAAAGGAGTTTGTTTTCGTGTAAACCATCAATTGTACAGGTGTGAGTGAGATGTATGCGAAGTTGTCTAATCAATTAACCAGATCTTTGTGTCTTGGAGTATTGTCCTCTTACATGTAGGGTGCAATCTCTGTATGTCGGTCTGTTTTCGGATTAATCACGGAATAAACTTGTCTGGTTTTGTTGTAATTTATGAAAATATCGAAATATTTTATTAAACACACTAGCAGTGCGCGCGACTTCGTGCGCGAAGAGGTTACATGTACTCGGTATGTGTGTTTAGCTTGAGTAGAGTATTCCCATAGGAACTTTATAATTTATCTGGATTAAAAGCCATTACACGCGGTTGGTCTAATTCGCGAATGGTCCAATGCGCGGTCCGTCCAATTTACATATCAAATTTAGGTAAGAGGTGCGAAATTATCCCGTGTGTAACCAATGATAATGGCATTATTTTTGATAATCAAAATTGCTAAGTTGACATATTTTTTATTGTATCAAATACCAAAGGCGACAGCACTCGTAAACACCACTTATCATCAGACCACCTGCAGTCTGTTCCAAAAAGTGAGAAAACTTTGTACATACCTCATCGCGTATGTCGTGTTTCCCTCCAATTTTTGACAGGGCTTTTGATATTGACCTTTGCAAGCCCAAGGTAACGCCTCTTTTGGCATTATCTATAAAGTTCAAAGAATAATGAAAATAAGCGCATGTTCACATTAGGCACCAGAGAGTGCTGGTTAATAATGCTGATGTAAAATACCCTGGAAATGTAGCGCGGGATGCGCTCCGGCCAGGTGGACTGACTACATGTAATCGTCGGTAGTGGCTGGATGAGATGACTACGTGTGCTGACGGTCCTTGAGAGAGGCCTATTTCCTGCAGTGGAGAGACACGCACTGAAAGTACGGTATGGAACTGCCCTTACTAAATAATCGGTAGTGTGACCAAAACGCAACAACTTTCTGCACCAGAATTTACGTCGTGATGAAAACTGCTCAACCGTGTAAATTTACTGCTCATTTTAAAGGAATAATTCCATAATAAACGTTGCGAGTCCCCCAGCACAGCGCTTTTCTAGTTTTTCTTCTGGTTTCTTCACATAACTTTGCATAGTTTATGTGCGCTTTTGTGTCTCTGGATATAAGATCTTAGTGGTTGCGTGTGTGATTACCTGGTTAGGCATGTAGCTCATCTTGTGAGTTGTGCAGCCGTCCATCTTAGCCGCCGGCCGCTCGTAGCATCGTTCGGGCGCGAACGATTTTGGAATCTCTATTTTCTCCGGCGGCAAGTAGGACAGCTTGTTGACGGTTTTGTCTAAAAATTGATGGGTAAATCGTACAGTGTAGTGTACAATGGGGAATGCTCTGAAGAATTGTTCAATTCCCACCTCGGGTTTCTACAAGCGCAGCTCCCGTCACAGAAGTGCGGTCCATCCATATTTCCTCGATACGGAGGTGTCGCGTACTGTTCGGTCTAAAAACCATTTTATACCGCGAACCCATAGGCTGTGGAACAAACTGCCTCAAGAAGTCTTTCCATTAAACTACGATATGGAGTTCTTCAAGAAAGCTGTGAATAGGATTTTGCAAGGTTGGCGGCGCACGCGCATGGTGTTGCAGGTGTCCATAGGCGGCGGTAAGACTTACCATCACGTGGGACCGCTTGCTCGTCCGCCTACTTCAATATAAAAATAAGATATTTTCGCTATTGTCAAAGCTGTAATGCCTTGCTGAATCCTTTTCTTTGCTTAACCGTGTTACCAAGTATTGTTCGCATTGTATTTGTGCAGTAGTAGAATTGTTGTTCAATTAGATGAATTTCTTTCTAGCCTTATTTGGTTGCTTACAGTTCTTGCTATTAGCAATTCCCCAAGAATGGTAAACAACAAAACCTCGGGCAGGCTGCCTCTGTGCCCCTAACCCATTCTATTGTATAAAGATATAACTTACTCTCAAAAGGTTGTTCGACGGCGTGAAACTTTGGTGGCGGCTTGAAGCTCTCCCTCAGCACGCAAGGCTTGGGCACGTAGTCGTGGCGCTGCGTGGTGATATTTTGCATGGGCCCCTGTCCCCACATATCGTGGTGGCACGGACGGATCGGCTGCGTCACGCACACAGGATTCGGCAGGAAAGAGAGCTGATGGAATAATGCTTTTTATTGTAAAATGAAAGTGAATGATTAGCCAGTTTCACTAATGCTGAGCGGTTACTGTTGCCCATTGACATTTGCGATTCATGCTAGCATTAGTCAAACATGAAGTTTCGTTTTCTATCGAATCAGGATTCTGAAAAATTATGACTAATTAAAGTTATTCCTTTTACATATATAGTAATTCTTTATTACCGTTTAAGTACCGACATGAGGGAATTACCCATTATATCTCTACGTGCGGATTTTTTCTTTATTGAAATAAGGTGGCCGTCGAGGTCTATGTGTTGGTAAATGGATTCTGTCGCTCATGGACATCAGCGAAACATGCCAATGACTGTCCCGTTTCTTTCGATGTGTACACTAAAAGTAACTATCGTAAACATAGTATTTGATTATAACAGCTCTATTCTACTATTAGAAAGGCTATGCTATGAAGTAATTATTTATTAGAGAAGAATCATTAGGTACATTGCCATATAATATTAAAAAAGTAATATTAATTATATAAATGATAAATAAATATTGTACACCCGATATGGGTACCAACTGATTGTACGAGTATAGTTTGTGATTGTGGGTATATTCAAATTTAGGGGTCATCTGGAAAATAAGGCCAAAATGGCTTCCAAAAAGCTCGGTGTGCTGAACAGAGCGAAGCGGTGCTTCACCCCTGGGCAACTCCTTATGCTTTACAAAGCTCAGGTGAGGCCCCATATGGAGTATTGCTCTCATCTCTGGGCCGGCGCACCGAAATATCAACTGGACCCATTTGACTCCATCTAACGACGTGCTGCTCGTATTGTTGACGATCCCACTCTCACGGGCGATTTAGAATCACTCAGCAGTCGGAGAGACGTTGCGTCTCTCTGTGTGTTCTACCGCCTGTACAATGGGGAATGCTCTGAAGAACTGTTTAATATAATTCCCACCTCGGGTTTCTACAACCGTACCTCCCGTCACAGAAGTGCGGTCCATCCGCATTTCCTCGATACGGAGGTGTCGCGCACTGTTCGCTCCAAAAATTACTTTATACCGCGAACCCGTAGGCTGTGGAACGAACTGCCTCAAGAGGTCTTTCCATTAAGCTACGATATGGGGTTCTTCAAGAGAGCTGTGAATAGGATTTTGCAAGGTCGGCGGCATCTTGTTGCAAGGTTGCAAGGTTTCTGTATTCCTCTGACACAGATATCTACACTTGACCTCCAAAAAAAATTTATTACCTACTTACAACGATTTTACAAGGCCTACAGGGCACCCGCATACCCCCTGGTGTTGCAGGTGTCCATAGGCGGCGGTAACACTTACCATCACGTGGGATCGCTTGCTCGTCCGCCCACTAGTATATAAAAAAAAAACCTAGAAGTGTTACCTATTCCTTATAAGTAATTGTTTTACCAATATTAATATTTGATAGCGTTGGATGCCCTTCGGCTAAGTGGAGCGACAATTTAAGAAAGTCACCGATAACACCTATGCGAGAAAAGTTCGCATGCGGTGGTCGGATAGACCTATAAAATACCCAACTGTGGTGAGGCACAGGCTCACAGAACTGTACTTATTAACTGCTTATTCTACCTTTTGAATAGTAGCCCCTTCCATCGGCTCACAGCTAGGCACAATGCTGGGGGCCGGCTTCTTTGCTACCCCTCTCAAATTCCGGCAACCGTCGACCGGAAGGTACGACATCTTGTACGTAGTGTTGCCTTCCACGACTGCCGTCGGTTTCATGTAGCATCGTCGAGGCGCGTACGAATCCGGGATCCTGGGCTGCTTGTAACACTGTAATTTGAAATTGGCAAATTACACACGTTCTATATTTAGCGTGACAGCTTCTATTTTTATTTTATAATTATCCACTTGTCTTATGTCTACTCGTACTGTGAAGCGCCAAACAGTCCGCCAAAGAACAGTCTGCGATACGTGCCAATATCTATCCAGAATGACAATCGTTGGCATGCTTCTGGATACGCTGCCTACCTTTGGAGATTTAGGAATGAATTTCGAGAAAGAGTTAAGAAAATGAGGGAGAGAGGATAGGATTTTTTCCTGGGCTCTGGCATATCTCACTGACTACCAAAACATATACATAACATTGGGGGAATAGGATAAAGTGAGAGATGCAATACATTTTATGAGAGTCTTCTGTGGGGAGGGGCAAACGTGCTAGTCAAGTGCGCGCAGCTGCTGTAGGATTGCAGCGTGCACCCTCCCCCTCCCAAATAAGACTAAATAATTCTAGTTAGATCAAGATAATTCTAAGTAACGAAACGGGAAACGTAGTCTGGGATGTCTACTGGCCAGGTGGAGTGGCTGAAGACGGGACCATGGCCTATATCCGGGAATGGAAAGACACACGCTGGTAATTCTAAGTATTATTTTGTAGCTTGGCTACAAATTGTAATGACTTCTGTCTTGGACAGCGGATTGGGTTCACGATTATTTTGTCAGCAACTAACCACTGACGCGCGAACTCTAAGTGATCGTTAATTAAAATACTCTCTGAAATTAAGTCTCAAGAAAAACGAATTCGGACATTGTGATCGAACCCAATAATATCAAACTACGCAACAATAATAACCAATCCAGCAATCAATGTTATTCTTTGTAATTAATTTTAAAACGAATGTGCAGTTAAAAAGTGGGTAAATAAAATGCCAAGTATTGATTTTCTGGTATATAAATAATTTAAAAAAAAAGTTAGCTCACTGGTTTGACGATAGGCGGTTTCCCGCAGCAGCACGAGCGGCATGGACACGGATGCTCCTGCTTGCCGTCGAGGGGCTGGCCGTCGCGCGGGCCCGACTTGACGCCCGCTGAGGAAGCGCACGGCGCTGCAGCGGGACACGGCACACACCTAGGAACGTACGACATTTTTTTTTACGGACGAAGACGGAAGTCGAGCATACAGTATACAGTACATACAGTATACAGTCGAGCATACAGTGGATGCGCTGCCTACCTTTGCAGGTTAAGGAATGGATTGGGAATAAGGGGAGGGATAGGATGGGATGGGAATGGGCTCTGTAATATCTCACTCACTACCGAAACACGTACGTACATTGGGGAAATACGATAAAGTAGGAAATGCAGTACATTTCAAGGTAGTCTTCTGTGAGAGCGGGCTAACGTGATCAGTCGAATACACCCAGTGCCTGTGGGAATGCAGCGTGCACTCTCCCCCTACACAACACAGCATATCGACACCGGAAATTTTAATTGGCTAATACAAAAATAAAATGTTTTCTCCGCCTCCTGAAAACTTGTGATATAAGTTTTCAGAGGCGCAGAAAACATTTTTTATAAAAAATAAACTAATCTTATTTTATAGCCTCCATCTCCCTCCCCCTTGAATGGATCCTTTTCAGTGCCGATACTGAAAAGTTGTGATTTGTCCCTTACGCCAGTTGAAACACCTGCCATATTACCGTTTATTAGTTTATCAAATTTGCATATCAATGCACGCCACTGCTTTCATTCCAGTGTCTCAGATTGACTATTGAACCTTTACCTATAGTATCATCAGGTAAAACAGGTACCATCATCCCAGAAGATGAGGTAAAGAGAAATAAAGTAAAGTATAGGCCGATCGGGCGTTCGAAAAGTTACAAATTCATTTGCAGTTCGTTATTACCTTTCTAGGTGATGTCAACAGCAAAACAAATTCGTAGCACAATCTTATTTTTTGCTGTTTAAAGCACCGAATATAAACTTTATCACCATTATTAAGTAGTTTGAAAACCGCAAAGCACGCTGTAATTGTTCGAACACCCATTTGGGCCTATATTTACGGCCACGTGTACATTGGTAATCTTTATAAAACTTTATATACTCACTCTGGCATGATTTAGGAATTGTAAATACTTAAAATAATATAATAACACTGTAAAAATAAAGTAACATAAAACTAAATGCTAATATGCAAAATAACTGTAAAAATTTTCAAAAAACCATTTCAATCTAAAACTGACTACAAAACTGACGGGTTTGGAAATATACTTTTTTGTTTCTATATTTTATTTTTTTTAAAAATCAAGTCGGTTTTCTTTATTTGAATTGTTTATACAAACTTTTTTGTTTGAACTTCATAATATCGATTACATCACTGCCCATATTTACACTATGACACAATACGCGATTCGCCGCGTGGCCCAGTGTTTAAATGCGGTTGGAAACCGCGCGGTCGCGTCGATACGGCAAGCCTTGCACGGAGCCCGCGCGGTTGATTTGGACCGCGCGGATAAGTGTGAACAAATAAGTAAACCAGCAATAAAACAAACAACCTCGCGAGAGCGACCACACAGTTCGAACCGCGTTATGTGAATTAGCTGTTAGTGGTCCAAGTGGATGGCTATTGCAACATGTCGACAGTATCGATCACACGCAATCACAAGGCAGAGATCGGGCGCTGCGCCCGGAAGTTGCAATATTTGTTTTGTTTTGCGTAACTGTGCGTAGAATAAAATATTTACTAGAAATGAACAATAAGTTATGGAAAAAAAAACTATTGTAAAAACTCGTGGAATTCATTGTTTTCTCGATATTGAAAACCTTATTTCAGCTTGCATTGCATCATTTAAATTATTTTCATATCAATGTTTTAAATACAGTTAGACACACGCTAATGTACCCAAAGCCATTCGATTCTAGTTCTTATTAGAAGCGCATTAAGGTACCGATAGGTATACATTAAATTATTGCCAACAGTACATTGACGCGAAAGTTACGCGACATTTATCCAAATGTAAGATTGACGCGAGCTCTTGAGTTGCAAGAACTGTATATATATATAGATAAAAAGAGCCGGAGACTATTGTTTTAACAAGGTCATTGGATAACACACAACTCAAAGATATTGCAAAATATCTACGGCTCCAGTAATCGATCGTACGGTGATCAAGAATGTTATCGATATAATAACAACGGCCTTTAAAAGATATTGATAAGAAGATACAAGTATTATTAAGACCTCTATTATTTATGATAATTTACATTACACAAATGTTGGAATAGCTCACCTAGCTTACACAAATAGTTTACCTCTTCTATTTCGAAACCTGAGTTCAGTAGGTATACTTAAGAATAAATTATTTTTTGTACTCGCAGAAAGGACTTACTTTATAGAAAAAAGGCGTCAGACAAGCATACAGTCCACCTGATGGTAAGTGGATATTGTCGCCCATAGACATTCGCGGTACATGTCAGCATCAGTACGGAATGACAAATACTGGTACGGCCTCAGATGTGCTGCGTACCTTTGGAGATTAACGAATGAATTGAGAGAAAGGGTTGGGAAATTAAGTAGAGATAGGATAGGGTGGGATAGGAATGGGCTCTGGCACATCCCACTTATCCTCGAAACACGTACGTCGTACATACATTGTGGAAATACGATAAAGTAGGAAATGCACAGTACATTTCAATGTAGTCTTTTGTTGAGAGAGGGGTAATATGGCCAATCGATTACGCCCAGCGGCTGCGGGAATGTGGAGTACACTCTTCAAAGTATGAAGTCAGAAACCTGTGAAGTTAGCAACAATAAAAAGAAGCAAAAAATCAGTACATCATGTGAAAATTTTGTCACTTCAACCGTGATTCACATCCACTGAAGACCAGCGCGGTAACCTTCTGCTGCGGCATAAATGTTGAGTGGAGCTACCTATTGACGTCACACTGCAACGCTGGTGATTTCATTTTTCTACAAAAATGTATATGTAGTAGGTATATACTTACAAGTTCTAAATTATATAATTTGCGTAGATGTTATAGTGCTGTGTACATGCCAGTGACAAATAAAGTTTCATTCATTCACATAACTGATAATTATACTAACTTATCATAAAACACAATCAACACACTTCAAACATAAAATATAATTATACTCGTGTTTCGTCCATGAGATTAGCATGTAATATACGAGTAGATTTTTAGGGATTGTTGTGAAGATTTGCCGAGTGGTTATAGAAAATTATAGAACTTTCGATGATCCACCGTGCCAGATATTGTAAGAAAAAACAATAAATCCACAAAATTATTTATTTGAATTTCAATGAATTAAATATTTTTGGAAATAAATATATTGCTATAAACATTATTTGAAATATTTGAAGATTGCAATGAAGCTTGATATAGTCAAAGTTTATATAATTACAGCTTATAGTTGGGTTAACAGTTAAGGTACTTTTTATTCAAATCCTTTATAGAGTTCCCACGGGAATAATCATCAAAACCACGCGAGCGAAGTCGCGGGCACTCATAGTAAATACATATTTGAATGAATATTTGATGATAGGCTTTTCGGCCCAATTATATTTCCGGGGAATAATTAATGTAGATGGGATGGAATGAAAAATTAAGTCAGGCAAAATGGTAACTGATTATATTTTAAAATTTTATGCATTTTATTCTTTGTAATTCTATAATTCGAGAAATGTAGGGCGATCTCCGGCCAGGTGGCTAAACTTGAACGGCACTGACTGTATGAGAAGAGCCAAAGACCGTGTGTGGTGGTGGCCTCTGGGAGAGGCCTATATCCAGCGGTGGAGAGACACGGACTGATGGTATGGTATAGTAATCCTATAACCCGTCATTTCAAGGGAGCAATGAATAGAATTCTGTAAAGTCGGCAACGTATCCACTTCCCTGATGTGTCAGGAAACCATGATCATTATTAGTGATCATTTAGGATCGTTACAATTGTAAAATCAATAGTGATTATCTAAATTAATTATTTTTTATCTATCCACTGCTACTTTGTTGTATATATTGCTGTCTTTACTTGTAACGAACTTGTACTTTGTGCACGTTGAGTAACTATTATACATACAGGTGTTTTGTTTTTAATTTTCCAACTCTGCGACCTTATGAACCCTCTCCAACGACATATCGTTTGCATAGACGACAATTTTTTTTACATTCTTTTTGAAAAATTACAAAAAGCAATTACCCACCGTATTGGCTCATTTTTGAAAGGAGGTAATATAGATCCAAGCTATTGTTGTTACCGAATTTAATTTGAATCGGACAAGAAATGCGCCGTGCAGATTATTCAAAGTTAATTTGTTCTCAATATTTTAGTGGTATACTTAGAAGTCTCCATTAAAATAATACAGACGTATAAATTGACGACTAAACGCATATTAATTATAATAATGTATACTGAACCCTTAGATTTCAATGTTCTAATCGTAAAGGGAAATTGATAACGCTCAACAGACAGCTCGGCTTTCGAACGCTAATGCAGTAGTTTAATAGCGTTTGATAACACGTGGTTGAAGTGTTTATTGTTGTACTTCTTTATAAAATGAATTTGAATTTATTTAAATGTGAACGTGGTTGTGAAATGTAGTGTGAATCGTTTGTTTTATTAATTGTAACTAGGCATATAATAAGTAATTAATCAATTTACTAAAACTATTTTCTATAAATTTTGATTACAAATAAAATTAATTTATTGTCAAATATTTAGACCAAACATATTCCATGTAAAGAATAAAATAAAAGTATAGATATTTTCATTTATCTACTACTGCAATTATTACAGTGATTTTATTAACGGTAACGAGATAATAAATCAATGGAAGCTAGTTAGATACGTTTTGTAATAACCATTAACGTTTAAACTGATAAGTATGAAATGTGACTGCGATTACATACTTCCCACAAAGGACGGATTGATAGCGCACTATGATAACTGCAGTTTGTTATGGAGCGAAATAAATATGGGGCCCTGTCCGAGGTAAGTAAATACACAGATCGAAAATTTAACGCAATGTAATTTAATTAATAAATAGGGGAAATATTGAAATGAGCAGCAGAGATGGCAAGAAAGAAGAAATGACAAGAGATGGCAAAAGATGGCAATTGCAGAAAGTGGCAACAAATCGATGGCAGCAAATTTAAAAATTTAGGTGGTCTGGTAACTAGGGGTTGTTAGCGATATGATATTCCGGATCCAAATATGGATACTTATTTAAAAATAAATAAATAAAATAAATATATAATAAAATATTAAGTATAAAAATAAATAAATTACATTTGAATTAGGAATCTGTCATTCTCATGTAAAAAATATATGTTTTTTTTCAAATATTGACGCTAATCATTATTAAATATTAAAATGGAGGGGGGTGATAACAACCGTTTTGCTGTAATTGCATTACACAAAGTAGGATGGGGGCCAAATGCAATTTTTAAAATTCTCCATCTGCTTAATATTAGCCAAATATGTTGTGTACCGGATCATCTGGTAGGTACATTGAATTCGTAATAAACAGATGATTAAAGCTGTTAAGAAGAGAATCCGAAGAAATCCCGTCCGGAATCAAAAAAATTCATTCAGTTTCATCAAATTTCATCAAATTTCATCAAATTTCATCAAATTTCATCAAATTTCATCAAATTTCATCAAATTTCATCAAATTTCATCAAATTTCATCAAATTTCATCAAATTTCATCAAATTTCATCAAATTTCATCAAATTTCATCAAATTTCATCAAATTTCATCAAATTTCATCAAATTTCATCAAATTTCATCAAATTTCATCAAATTTTATCAAATTTCATCAAATTTCATCATTTCATTCATTCAAACCTGTGCATGCTAGCTAGGTACATATTCTTAGGAATTTTGCCTGGTTGTTTTGTTACTGGATTTATGTTGGATTAATTTTCTTATATGTATTGTCTAAATTATGTACTATGTATGCTTTATAAATCTGCTAGTGTGTCGTAAGAAGCGACTAAGGGATAACAAAGCCTGAAAGATTTTTCTTTCATCATGTCAATGTATTTTGACATGCTACTCGTAATTCAATAGCCTTTATCAAAATGTTCTTTTTTATAATGACTTAATAACATGTTACCTAAAAGCCAGAACTACAAGAAGTGTTAAAAATTTAGTAGTTTTTCTGTAATTAATTTTTTAAGATGAAAAACGGGAAATTATGAAAAAAATAAGTCAAATTACTCGAAAACCAGCCATTTTTGGCTAGGACACCTTATCATAAAATTTACTGCAAATGAGCTCTACTATAACCCCTTAAAAGGAATACGTCGAATTTCCTGTAACCCTGTATATATTACATCATAGGCACTATATAGCCCCAAGGGTGAAAATGCTTTATAGCATTAAGTCCGCCTTTTGTCAAAACAATAAAGTGTAAATAAATGTTACAGAAACGAAGACGGAACACTGCGTCTGACTAATGAAGAGCTTCTCAGCCTGCAATATGATAATCTCTACCATTTGGGCCTGGACACGCGGAACTACGATCTGCCTGCGTTGTTCGGAGATGTTAAGGTAAGCGTCTATTTGTGTTCACTTTGTTAAAAGCCGCTTTTTAATGTAAGCAACTTAGGTTGAGGATAATACTGCATCCCATGATCTACCGGCTAAGCTGCCTAGGCTAGGTCGTGTCTAACTAGCTAAAGTGCCAACGCTAGGCAGTGTCCGACCGCCCAAGGCGCTGAGATCAGGACGCGTCTAACAAGCCTAGGCGCGCCCAACCAATCAAGATAGTAAAGCCAGGGAGTGTCCAACTGGCCAAGTCATCAAGGCTAGGGCGCATCCAACCGGTCGAAGCGCTAAGACCAGGACGCGTTCAACCGGCTAAGGTTCCAAGGTCAGGACGCATCCAACCGGTCAAGGTGTACGTACAGCTGGCCAAGTTACTTCACTCTCACAGAAGACTGTACTGAAATGTAAAGAGATTGCTTAAAGATCATATTCTTAAAATTGAGAGCACATAATCTACTTTTCTAGATATATTTATTTAACTATATTTTTGTTATAATTAGGTAGTATTATGATGATTATGAAAAGATTGGATTGGCCGTGTGGTGTCGGCCAGCATTCGAATAACAACACCCACTCTATTCCCGTGGGTGTCTTAAAAGGCGACTAAGAGGTAACAAATCTGCTACCGCAAGCCCCGAGGAACTACACCACCTCTAAAAGAGTGGACTCGCCAATACACTTGGCCAGCGCGGCGTTTTAAGGCCGTTTATCCCTCTTGTACAACACGATGTGCACGGGGAGGTTTATGTCCAGCAGTAGACAATTAAACGGCTGATTACGGATAGTCCAATTCGAAATAACCATTTAGCTACTTTTAGACCTTTGAATTCTCATGATTACTAGGGGAGGCCTCCGTCGTTGGTTCGTAAGTTATAATTATTATCTATATTGGTTTCAGTTTGTGTGTATGGGTGGCACAAAATACAGGATGAGGGATTTCGCGTACTACATGATAGATGTTCTTGGAATAGATATGAAAAGAGAAAAGTTAGTAAATTTGACGAAACACTCGCATAGATACGCTATGTATAAAGTAGGTCCACTAATATCCATTAATGTGAGTATATCTATTAATATGAGTACACATCCCGGCCGAAATTAATACTCGTACACATCGGCTGACGACAGACTGTAAATTTGACGACTGACAAGTCAGCGACATATCGACACACGACAGAGACGACGCTCTACAAAACCGAAGCTAGCCGATAGTCTCTTTCTAAAGGCCGAAGTGTATTACTTTCGGCCGGGAAGTGTCCTGTGTTGTATTTTCTTCAAGAGAGCTCTGAGGATTCTACAGAGTCCGCAGCGCACCCGCATGCCTTCTGCTGTTGCAGGTGTCCGTGGCCGGCTGTGACCATATACCATCGTGTTAAAAAAAAATACAATAGGTATTTATGTTTCTGTTTCAGCACGGAATGGGTATACCATCATTGACAATTCTTCTTCAGGAGATCATCAAGTTGATGTCCTATGCGAAAGTGAAGAACCCCATCTTTTTCAGAATAGGCACAAGCGGAGGCCTGGATATCCCACCGGGATCAGTTGTTATATCCGAATGGGGTTTAAACGGGACGTTAGAGAAATCTTATAATATTGTAAGTACATTCATAGTTTTTTCTTTTCTTATATAAGACTAGTGCAATTAGCTCATTGTGCCAGTGTGGAGTTTTCTTCACAATTAACAGTGTCAAAGTCAAAACAATTCAAAACGCCTCTCGTCAATGCCCAGTTCCGTCGAAGTAAGTTAGGAGTCGCTCGGTAAAGTGATAGTAGACTTACTGAGGAAAAAACAGAACAGGACAGGAGACACGCAGTCTTATCCTTTATTTGATTGTCACAAGAATTAAGCACAAAAAAACTTAGAAGTTTAATAAACTGTCATTATTAAAGTACAAAACTCACAATACACAATTTTTATAACAATCAAACAAAAACCCGACTTCATTTCTAGTTTTCGTCAATAAAGCAATTCATAGTTTCTGCTCTTTTTACTGTTATAAGTTAATGTCGATCGGTATATTGCGGTCTGAATGGGAGAGCCTTAATTCTTATCTTGAGGGCAGTATGTTTCTTGCAATACCATAACGACACCGAGTGTCTTCGCTGTTAGATATAAGCGTTAGACCGAGGTCAGATACCGATCTCCCACTGCTCATTCATCCACTATTGGTAACTTTCTTTTAGTAATTCGTTTGCATAGCTAAGGAGTATCCTTTCCACTTTGGCCAAGCGGGTTGGCGAGTCCACTCTTTTAGAGATGTTGTAGAGTTCCTCAGGGCTTGCGGTAGTGGCTTTGTTTTCCCTTAGTCGCCATTTACAGCAATCACGGGGTGGCGCTATTCTGCTTACAAATAGAAACGATGTTGTTTCAGCCAGTCCTAGGCAAGATGCGTAAGCTTCCCGCACTGTTCGACAGAAGACTATGTCAAGAAGTGCAATCGATGGTCACGGAGACAGACGGCTTTAACACTTACATTGGAGGAACAATGGCTGCTGACGACTTTTATAGAGGTATTTTTGCACACGCTATTTTCGGAACATTAGATACATCTGTATACTGACATACGAGTATAAGTAAAAGCAATATTTTAGTTGTATTTACGTAATAAAGTATAAATAAAGTATCCGATACCATTCACGGTCTTCCATATTGTTGCTTAAATTATTAACTAAATTGACAATCAAATGTTTTCTTACAAGAAAACTAACGTAAATGAAAAGTAAGTAATTCTCCTGTAAAATAAGCAATTAGCCGATAACCAATTTAGATATAGTTCTGGTGATAAAGTTCTGTTTTTTGTATTTTTTGAAAGATTTAGAAATATTTATACTCTTTAGTTATTAATAAAAAAGTTGATAGCACGTTATTAATTTATAGGCCTATTTTTCTAGTCTCTATAAAAGCGTTACTATAAGAGCGTTTAGTGCGTTACTCAAAGTAAACAAGCGCGAATTCACATGTAATGTCAGTGGCCTGACATGATGCAAGTGGGTATAATTGCATTAAAGTGCACCTTCATGCATTAAATTGATCGTATTTCTTCTGCAGGTCAAGCCCGCTTAGACGGCCCGTTCTGTGGTTACACAGAGGCCGACAAGCTATCATTCCTTAACACACTCGTGGATCTCGGCGTGAAGAACATAGAGATGGAAGCAACAGCCTTCGCTGCGATGACCAGGGAGGCGGGGATTAGGGCTGGAGACGTGTGTGTCACTTTGATTAACAGGCTGCACGGTGATCAGGTGAGATTCTTTGATCTGTGACTATTGACCATGACTTTTGTATTTTGAGAGAGACTAAAGGTGACTAAAAATGTCTTATATTTTTATAGAACTTGGGCAGTCATGAAATATACAGCTTGTATTCATGTACGTGATTACTGCACAGTGCTAAAAAATTGTTTTATTTGTCTTGTTGTTATCATGACTGTTTCAATTGTCATATTGAAAGATTGATTGAGAGTAGACAGATTGAAGGTATCCTCAGATACCTCTTCGAAGTACTATTATCGAGTAATATACAATATCCCCGCTAGCTTCACTCGGCACGCGTAGTCAGGTACTTGAAGACAAGCTATAGCTTAGTTTCGATACACTCCAAGTCTGAACTCAGAAACGTCTAGAAACATTTATATGTCAACTTAAATGGTTAAATATATCTTTTTTTTCTCAGGTGACTGAAAGTAAAGAAACGTTATTGGAGTGGCAGAAACGTCCAATGGTAGCAGTCGGCAGATATATCGCTAAATATTATAACCGAAATGATAAATGAAATTGTACCAAAAATATCGTAATATTTTTTCGACATAATATGTGAATTAAGTCTGTGTGGTGAATGTAATTTTTGCTCATAACTCGTCCGGTATGTTTCTCCATGTTTTTCCGAAAGATAAAATATTGAAGCCCCTCAACTCCTTTTTTGAGTACATAATAAATACACATTAACACTTTCCGGCCGAAAGTAATATACATCGGCCTTTAGAAAGAGACTATATTTTGTAGAGCGTCGTCTCTGTCGTGTGCCGTTACGACAGAGACGATGCTCTATAAAACCGAAGCTAGCCAATCATAGTCGATATGTATTACTTTCCACCGGAATGTGTACACATCTAATCTGAGTGGCCTTTAAACGTTACACTGGGATTTTAGAGGTGTAGCTCCTCAGCGCTTATGGTAGCTTTGGATTTGTTAGTTGCCTTTTGCAACACCGACGGGAAGAGTAGGGGTGGTGCAATTCTAAAGCTATATACATCATGAAATAAAGGCCACGTTTAAGTCTATACAAACCGTTTTTAGGCCATACATCTCTCACGCATAAGGCACTGTACATGAGGACGCCCATACCCAACAGTGGACGCTAAAAGGTTGCGGTTAAACTTCTGAATATTTATTTCCATAAAATAGGTCAGTGTTCTAAACGTAAAAAGGTTTGTAGCTCTTTCATAGTCAACCTCTTTCATTTCTTTACAAAACTTTTACTTCTTTCGAATTTTTACTTGTCCTTTTTTATCTTAGCATGATTCTCAATCTGTTTTCCGCTTAAGATTTATCAGTTTTAACCCACATGTACTGATTATAAGATCATAAAGTCATTATAAGGTCAGAAGATGAACGCATCGACTTGTGTTTTAGTGGAATAAACGCAATTAAGCGAACTATTACTGTTAAATATGCGACTAGCGTAGATAAATTGTGATCTCGCAGTGTTGTGCAAATTGTTATTTATTTTCTAATTGTGTCAGATTTGTTTAAGCTATTAACTTTAGCAATCACTCATATACAATATATAGATATGCAATCACAATAGTTTATAAGCTACCTGAAAAAAAAGAAGAAAATAAAGGTGGGCTGACAGGTGGACCGCCAGCACTGCAATCTGCTGGATTCTGCAAGGGGGGTAAGCATATGCTTACCCCTATATCGGGGATATACTTATAGGGGATATCCCCTAATGCTACAGGTGTCTATGGGCGGCGGAAGCCATTTACCATCATGTTGGCCGCCTGCCCGTTTGCCTTCATTAATATAAAAAAGTACATGTTCTACACGTGCATTAAAAATGTATACAGATTTTTTTACAAAGTTTTTTCTCTCTTTAATATGTCACTAACATCAATTACTAATATTTACACATCCTTAATTTCCTCTTCCAGCTTCCTTTCTTTTCGGTTTTGTTCTGATTTCTGTATAGAATGCAACCACAATTAGTGAAAGAGGTCTGGTGAAAGCCAACGGTTATCACTTGGTCATTCATTGAATGAATGCAACAGAGTTTAAATAAAAACAGTTTCCTTTTTTAATTAATGTATTAAAAGCAGACCTTGTATTTGACTAACAATCTCTTTTTTATAACAAAGGCGCCTCGTAAATGTAGGTACAAAATAGGCCCAAAAGCTCACATTAATATAAACGACATTTCTTTGCGTCATATAAATACTAACACGTACTTAATAATGAAACAGAAATAATAATAAATATAATCACAAAATGTCGAGATTAAAGTTTATACTATATAAATAGCCGTGTGATCGAACGCTCCACCCATTAACTCATTATGTATGCTAACGTTTATAATGAAGGCTTATCCGTGCTACGACGCTACGCCGTAGGCTGTAGATCCTCTACGTAGTTTCATGCTACGCGGCACACGAATTGTAAACATACATATTTAAATGTAACTTTAACCGGCCCTTATATTGTCCACTGCTGGACATGGACCTACTCATGCCCATTATCTTGTACAGGACAGATGTATGGCCTTAAAAGGGCACGTTGGCCAACTTCCTCAGGGCTTGTCAGAGGGCTTCCTCTTGGCTTTGTTATATCTAAGTCGCTTTTTACGACACCCACGGGAAAAGTGGACGTGGTGCTATTCCAACGCCGGCCAAAATCACAAGACCAAACCACAAACATAAATAATTTAGTCACTCAATCAAGCACTAACACAAATAAATTAATCACTCAGAAAATAAATAGTAAGTTATTTTTATTTTGACGTAGGACTTAAGTCTATTAATTGGTATATTGCAATTAATAAATATACAGTTTTGAACGAGTTAATTTAATACTGAAGCTTTTGAAATTTTTATTATTCAGTACGTTTGTGAAAAAAATCAAATCATATCAAAACATGACAGGGCCGGAAATACATACACTCTTTACCAAAACTAACAGTACAAATAATTCAGCATTACATCTAAGACACGTTAATCACAAAATAATCACAAAAATACAAGGTACATCTAAAGTCTAGAAATGGTAAAATGGTAATATTATTATTGCCTTTAACAATGCGACATTGAATATGCTTCCAAATAAATAAACAGAATATCCATTGCTTTTTTGAGAACACAAATAAATTTACATTCAAACAAGTATAATTAATTAGTCAGCTGATTATCGACTAATTCTACTGAAGTATTTATTGCGAACTGAATAAATACTGACTGATATAAATGAACTGAATAAACGCGATTAAGGTATATCAAAATAAGTACCTTTCATCCTTAATAATAGTTTATTTCCCATTATTATTTATTTATATTATTATTTGTATTGTCGATGATTTTTTACTCTCTTAAAGGAATGTAACAAAAATGCGGGTCCATTTTCTTGGATATCACAAGCTTAAACCACGCAATGAGATGTTTATATCAAACGCGAGATTTGCATAAATAACCACGATATTATGCCCGCTATGTTGGCGTTTTTACGAACATTTTACCCGACATTGCAATGTGATGGCAGGATAAATTTACTTAGATGTGACTGAACAATGAGACCATGACTTCGGTTGAGATTTTCTAATTTAAAATGACTCGTATTCAAACAAGCAAAAAAAATTGAATGGGCGGCAAGTCATGATCAACAAAATGAACTATTTTTGAATAACTAAAATAAATAATTTTAAATTACTGAGATTGTCACCATAGAGTCCCGTTTATTTCTTTATAGTCACCAGTGGACCTAAACCCGCTGCTGCATATTGATTATTTTCCGCTGATCATTCAAATATTTCTGATTTAAAATTCCGTTGTTTCAAAATTCTTTTTAAACAGATGAAAACAATAAAAAATCAAAAACGTGTGGGGTCAGGGACCCCCGTCACATAGATCCTCACGTATTTTTTTAAACTCTGAATGTAATCTATACATCTTCTATATACATATAATAAAATTGTAATATAATATATAATAAGGCCGATATCTGTACATTATAGATATTGAAAAAAAACTAATATGAGGGGTATTTATTAGAGCAACAGAAGCCAAATCAACAGTTTTTAGAAATTTTGTCTGTCTGTCTGTCTGTATGTTTGTACACGCATCACGCAAAAACTACTGCATGGAATTGAATGCAGTTGTCACCGATGTATTGCTAGAGGTCTTACTAAAATATAGACTCCATTTTACCGCAGGAAAATATCTTATCCCGATTGTTTTAAATTTAAAAAACCGAAGCGAAGTGAGGCCGGTTCGCTAGTTGGAAATAAAATCTGTATGTGTATATCGAAATTTACCGAATACCGACGAACTGACACGATCGCGAGAATCGCGACCATACGGCGTCTGAGCGAGAGAAAGGCGAGAAACAGAAAGAGAAAGGCGTATGGAGGGGGTAAAAATCTTACGTGACGTTACATTTTCTCTCGAATCACACCTACCGCAAGCCGCGTAAAGGAACTTCGTTCCAAAAAAAAACAGTTAATTTTAAAGATTTCTAACTTCATTAAACTTTCAATATCTGATTAACTAGAGCTGACGATAAGCTCCCATTTCTCACTGTTTGTAATATTTGATCAGTATTAAAGCACTTTTACTATTCGGTCTAATGCGAATAGTAATGCTAATGCTAATGCGAATGCCGGCCTAATGCCTAATGCTAATGCTTAACTTTATACGTTTATGCGTACTTTTTTTCATAGAAAGTCGATGCTAGAAATTCTGTGTGCTCGCACTGCGTAACCCGCGTAGACTCTGCTACGTGCGCAAAGCATTTGCCTCCACTCGCTACGTCAGTACGTCACAGCGCCTCGTAGCGGCCGGCTGCTACGCGCTACGAAACCCAACCGATTGTTGATATAACCCAATCTTCTATATTAAAAACCGATTAAAAACTAAAGAGCGCTTCTATATTAGCACCGATTTGTGCGATTTTACCGTGTCATATATCGTGCAGTGAAACGGTGTGCGTGTTACATCGACGTGTTACATCGCATAGATTGGCTTTGATGTTGATCCCAGTGTTGTGAATGTGTAATGTGCATTTTTAATTTGGGATCTATAATGGATGGTTAGTATTTTCAACTATAATTTTAAATCTATAAATACATACAGTAGTATAAAATTTAGTACTACTTTAAAAGTGATTTCGTTGTGAAGATTTATTACTCTAAAAGCCATAACCTTAAAATTTGTAGTAGATAGTATTATTAATGCATAGGAAAATATATAAAATATATAAAAATATATAAAATATATAAAAATATATAAAATTATCTGCGTAATTGCAACTAGTAATATATTCAGTAAGTCAGAATTAGAAACACAAGCGAACACTCTAATTAGAAATTAGAGTAATTAATTATTATGGTACATATACTTAACCAAATTCTATAGAGACAGGATTGAAGGAAGAAACTGTCCAAAAAGTTTCTAAAAAATTTTAGTAATCGGGAGTACAGCGAATATTTGAATCAATTAAGATAAGTGAACAAAAGAAAATGGTGAAAAACATACACAATGATAAAGAAATTATGGCAAACTGTTACGTTCTATTACATATTGGTGCAAATGTAAATTTATAAAAATATTTTTTTAAGTATTTAGAACAACATGCATATTTAGAGCAAGCTAACTCAAAAATGTAAGCATTGGCAACGGATAGATATTTTATTATTTTGGTCTTTCCCTTTCCTTCCCCTCGACCACGTTGGAGTTTCTGTATTCCTCTGACACTGCCATCTACACTTGACCTCCAAAAAAAAATTTATTACCTACTTACAACGATTTTACAAGGCCTACAGGGCACCCGCATACCCCTTGGTGTTGCAGGTGTCCATGAGCGGCGGTAGCCACTTACCATGACGTGGACAGCATGTTCGTCTGCCACCTTCATCTTAAAAAAAAACCTGAAGTAGGTAATGAGCTTGCGGCAATCGATTGATTTATGTGTTAGGGTTAGTCGAGTAGACCGATTTTTGTGGGCAGAATTTCGTATCCGAACTACCTACCTACTGATTGAACCATGTGGTAATGATACCTATAATTCAAACTAATGCCCTGGGGTTGATATACCTAATTACAATAGCAATACCGTACACATTTCCGCACGCCTACGTATAAAGCCATTACCTACCTAATTTGCAATATCGTACGCACATTTAACATATAGTATGTATACTTTTGTAATCATACCTAACAGAAGAGAAACTCTAAAACTGTTAGGAAATTATCTTAAACGAACACATCCACATTTTTCACTTATGAAAGAGACGAGTGGTCGTCGTGTGATCAATGGTCATAGAGAGATGATGTCCTTATACTGATGAAGAGGTTGTATCTGTTTAGGCAACAGGCTTGACCCGATGCCACTAAAATACAAATATTTTTTCTATATTTCTCAGCTGATATTTTTTCAGATGAAAGATAAATATATTTACGGTCGCTTTTGATAAATAGTGGCTTTGGATTGCAGAATCGTGTGGAAAGTTCGCACAGTGATAAGCATCTGACATCGTGAACCGATGGGATTGAATACTCCTCATCAATGGGTAATATAATTTATATTGCTTGAATAGTGTCCCATATTTATCTAGCAACTCTCTGTCTTGTTTCTTCTCAGGATTCATCTCAATATCTATGCCCCTGTCTTCTCTTTTGGCGCCTCTTCAACTAGTGAAGATTTGCAGTATTTTGACCTGTCCCTCACGAGGCGAAACCGTTTGACAGTACTTGCGATGCTGATCCACTCCCATATGCTACGCTACCACGACTTTTCCTGCGACCAACTCGCCACTTCCCGACGATCTTGCACACCATAATCAGTTACAAGAGTTCGGCACTTTTCTGCACTGCTGCTTTTCTTTTCTGAACGCAACCGCGTTCGCGTTTCAGATCTACTCGTCCTAGAAGTTTCTCATAGGTGACCAGCTGCATCCATTTGATGGCCAGCATTCGTTTGTTCGTTCACATTTCGACCGCCCCCTCCCTCCGTGGTCTAGTACACTCCCTGGTCTACCTAATAAATCCTAACGTGCACATTTAGAAAATAGGGTTCAGTCCTATATACTTACGTAATTTTTATAGCCTACCTAATTAACCTAACACAGTACAAACATCGCATCAATCATAAAGCATTGACTACTGGTATTATGTTAACCAATGTAAAAGTTTGTCGACAGATTACTTAGTCGACGTAAAAATAAATCGACGAATTGGTCATACTCATTTATCTTCATCGTTCAGCGAGACATTATAAGGATTAATAGTTAGGTAAAGAGTCGGAGAGATGACCGTGTGATGTCGGCCGGGTTTATCTAGAATAGTTCCACCCCAACTCTTCTCGCGAGTGTCGTAAGAGGTGACTAAGGGATAACAAAGCCGCTACCACAATGGCTGAGGAGCTACATCATCTCTACATCATCTATACAGGAGCTACATCACGTGTTCAAGCATGTGCGTGAGGAGACTTGCGTCCAACAGTAGACGAGAACAGAGCTGGTGATGGAAAAAGACGGTTATTTAACGGTAAGTGAGCTGCAGTCGCCAATGCTACTGAAAGATCTCTATACAGTTGTGAACTTCAGAGCAGGATCAAAGGGAATAAAAATGATTGTTCCTTATATTGCTTTGTCAAAATGTCGGATTTCACGGGTAACTGGGGCGTCCGACGGGCCGTGATATTTCATTCTAAAATTACCGTCTAATGTACCATGTTGCACCAGTATTTTTCTTTATCGTGTTTTATGGTGAGTCCACCCAACATCCGGATAAATGAGTTTTACTACAGCTCTCATTCCGTCTCATACCATTAATTTCTATACAATTTGATATGTTCTCATGTTGCTGCGGTTCATTTCGCGTGGATTTAATAACTTCCTTGACACAATTATTAAAACGGTAAAAAAGTTGCTTACTTATTCATTATTTGAATTAAAAACATATATCACACCACCGCCTTGGAATACTTAAGTGATTTCATACAAAATTGACCTGTATTTTAGACATCACACACAATTTTGAAAAATGGTGAGACTTATTTAAATATTTGTACATACTTTCAAGTTAATACGATCATCAAGTATACAAACAACTTTAATACAAACTTCAACACCCATTTCACCACCTCAAGGGTTAAATTTTTAGAAATCTCTTTTTAATAAATCTTTACGTCATAAAAGTTACTGTCCAAATTTCATGTTTCAAGCTTCAGGTTTTGGCTCGGCGTTGATAAGTCAGATAATTAGGACATTGCTCGGCAATACTTTGGCAACTGTATGAAATCATAAAGATTTTCATTCTTCAATATCCACTCTATCATCAATAATACCTATCATTGTGTACAAATATTTGTGATATTGATGAGAAACGACGTCAATAGACGTACAAAGCAAATAACATTCCCCACGATAAATGTGCCTTGAAGACGGTTGACAGATTTGTGTCATGTTCATGATTTTCTGACAAACTATCTCTACATAAAAGGGAGACATTTAAGATGCATCTATATACTATATACCTTACTATACGTCTATTTACAATTAGTATCCTTACGGGAAGAGACGACATGGTGGTTTATTAAAAACATACATCCCACATGACATGACAATGTGTATGAAAAGGCTCAGTCTAGCAGGGGATGCTAAAAGGGCGCTTACGGTTTTGTTACATTTATTTTCTGAGAACATAAGTTAGTTACTTGTTGGGTAACATAACTATACATATCTAGGGTTCATAAAAATAAAACCAGAAATAAATGTAATTAAATAAAGAGTTTTCGGACTAAATTTGGAAGTTTTTTTTGTGGAAAAAAGATGACACAGATGAGCATACAATCCACCTGCTGGTAAGGGAGTACTCTCGCCCATGGATATCCACGGTACATATCAAATTCAGTCCACAATCACAAACGTAAGCACGCCCACAGATCTGCTTTGAAGATTTGAAGCCTTTGAAGATATAGGAATGGATTTAGAGGAAGGGTTGAGAAAATGAGGAGGAATAGGATAGGGTAGATGGGAATGGGCTCTGGCATATCTCACTCACTATCGAAACACGTACGTACATTGAGGAATAACATAAAGTGGGAATGCAGTGCACTTCTAGGTACCCTTCTGTGAGAGAGGGTTCACATGGCCAGTCAAGAGCGCCCAGCGGCTGTTGGATATCTCCCTCCCCCTCCTAATTGCTCAAGTTGAATTGCGCGATAAAATATGAAAGTTTCATAACTTGGACGACTTACCGATAGTGATCTAAAATCGAGTATAATAGCGCTGAGTTGGTTAAAATACCGGGCATTAAAAAGAAGTTCTGAACTGGAGGAAAATAATTTTGATTGATTACCATCGATTTTTTGAAGGACTTATAAAACAGTGAATAAATCTGGAACGAGCTGCCCGCTGGTGTTAGAAAGGGTCAGTCGCGTGCAAGTATTAAGAAAAGACTCGGGGAACATTTGCTTAAAGTGCAGAATTTTGCCCAGACATAGGGCAATTATTAATTATTAATTAGGGAGGTATGTATGCATGTATGAATATTTATTTACTTATACTATGGTATTTAATTAATATGCGTCTTAAATTAATTTATTAAATTAATACTATTAAGTATAGTTTTACTTAATTTTACCTATTATTGCACCAACCGCGTCAACTCTGCATAGCCCAAATGTTGACTGAGTTAATGATCCTAAGCATTAAGTCAGCCTTTTGTCACTTCATGCAATAAAGAGTGAATAAATAAATAAAATAATATAGGCATTATGCAAAAAATAACAATGAATCTATTTCTAAATCAAAGTTTACTTTTATATTATTAGAAGATTTTGAAATGTACTGCATTTATTACTTTATCGTATTTCCCCAATGTACGTACGTGTTTCGGTAGGGAGTGAGATATGCCAGAGCCCATTGCCATCCCATCCTATCCTATCTCTCCCCATTTTCCCAAGCCTTTGGTCACCATTCGGGTAGTCGTCCGCCCCATCGGAGTATAGCTATGTTAAAATAAATATCGTGGGTGGCCCGATCGTCTGCAACGTCACCTATATAAAAAAATGGGTATTTATTTTATGATCACAAATCCACAGCGAAACCAATTAAAACAAAAATTACATCTATATAAACTATTCTTATCGCCATAAGGGAATTCACTATGTATACATAATATATAAAACAATTGGGTAGCTTCAAGGCTGTAACGTAAGACTGGTGTGTGGTATTCGTTATGTGTGATGTTTGTGATATAGATGCGTGTTTGTGTATATAAAGATGTGTGTGTTTGTGAGTGTGTCTACGTACACGTGTGATGAAATACATGCAGGATATTATAATAATAACTAGTAATAACAATAATGTTATACTACACATATAACTAGTTCTTAAGTATAACATATACTATCATTTTATTTCTTAAGTATAAATATGGCTTATAAGTAGGTATGTTATGGAACTTTATTACGATATAATTTCTGATCCATTTAATTTCTTTCTTTCTACAATTATGTAAGCCAACCGCCCACGTCAGGGCACAGATTACGGGCGTTATAAAAAAAATACAATCTGTATCACACATGAAAATAGCGAGACGTAACAGATCGATGTTAAACTCATCGTTAAAAGCCTTCATTGAGTCGTTATACGAGTATATACTGTATAATATATATATAGCTTTCAGCTTAGCTTCTTATAAAATAGAGGCAATTTATTAACACATCCATTTGTACGCCTATTCAATACGTTTGACATTTCATTTCCTCACCGTTCGTCGGGTACGGATGGCAAACCGATTGTAATGAAAAGACAGAGTTCGTTGACATTGTTGATCAATAGTTAAAATTAGGGATGTAATGGATGTTCTCGTTCGCAACATGATAAAGGTTCGCAAAATATAAAGAAATCATTAACATTAAAAGTTCATTATTATTTAATTAGCTGATGCCTGCGACTTCGTTCGTGTGGACTGTATTGTATTGTTATTTCATTGTACTGGGAGCATTCCCATATATTCCCGTGGGAGCAGTCTAATGGATCTGGATACAAAATTAATAATGCACCTTAGAAATCACAAATAAAAGAACTGCACTAGTGTGTCAATGGCGTCAGTATCATAGAAGTGCTGTTACGACTATTAACAGTCGCAAATATTCTCCAGCTACATCTATAGTATACTAAAATAATAAAGAGGTAAAATTGTGTGTTTGTATGTTGGGGGTAATCTCTGGAACTACTGAAACGATTTCAATTTTTTTTTCACAAATAGGAAGTTACATTATCCGTGTCTAATATAGGCTATATTATATTTTGAAATTTTGAAAAAAATTAACACTTATAAACCGAAGCGAAGCGTGGGCGGGTCGCTAGTAATTAATATTTTTATACTAAAATAGAACATTTTAAAAAAGTCTCCCATTTGTTCTGTCGACAGAACTATTGGGAAGTGTATTTTTTTTAACGAATTTAGAAAATTATTTTTGAAATGGACTTTGAATGGGTTCTTTAATTGTCGAATGAGCCATGGAACGTATCAATTTCTATTTTCTAAAAGCTCCGATTCTTTAGGTACACATTTGTTTGCAAGATTTGTTATAGCAGCATTTGTTGCAATATTATCAGAGCCGTATTCAGATGCGATAACTGTGTTATTTACTTACGATGTAAGATCAGGGGGTGAGGGGGCGACACTCCTAAATAAAATAGATAAAAAATGTTCCGATTTCAATCCACAGATAAAAAATATTCATAATATTCATGCTTTAAAACAGTCGTGAATTGTCCTTGCCATTATTCAGTCGGGAACTCATGACTCATTCATATGAGTCATGAGTTAATGCTGGCAATTTTTCAAAGAGAAATCCTGAAGGCTTTTGCGTAGACGAATTAAGGACAATTTTACTTGAAGTGAATAGAATAAATTTAGATTACTCACACTTGCACACAACATCACACATACAAGAATACTAATTTTAGTTCAAATAATTAAATAAATAATTGTGAGTATAAGTTTTGTTCTATGTTCGTCTCTGTGTCGGCTATAAGATATTTTAAACATAACATATTTTAAAGTAGAAAATTTAAACCGAAATCTATAAGTCCGTACCAACAATAAGGTCCGTTTGCTCAAATTACGTTACAAATAATTCCCTTACGGAATACTTTTATGAAAATCGCATATGTGCGGTAATTCACATTACACCTACATTTATCTATACTAATCTATACTAATATAATAAAGAGAGAGTGCGAATTTTGTGTGTATGTGGAGGGTAATCTCCGGGACCACTGCACCCATTTGAAAAATTCTTACACCATTTGAATGGTGCTTTATTCCAGATGGACATAGGTTATATATTATGTGCAAAAAAATTGCCGAGCATGCAACGTATGCAATTACGTTATAACACACGAGCTTTAAATGAAGTCAAAATTAGGTAATTTATATCCTCGGATGAGACGTTTAATAATATATCAAAACCGGGATAAAGAAGAAAAACAAAAGAGAGAAAATGTAATTTAGTGAACAAAGTGAACGCTCTAGATTACGTATCTAATCTGTGCCTCTACCATACAAATGATCTGGGAGACCTGTTGAAATAACCGTTAGTTATAAACCTTTTTAGGAAGTTACCAAAAAATGAAATACAGTATAATTAGTTCTTTCATCGAAAGAAGGTGGGTTACGTGTAGAATTGGTAGTGGTTAGTGTTGTTTTAGTGTACATTGTTTTAGTGTGCCTAAAATTTGAGATCGCTGAGTTGTGTACCCGACGCCGCGCTGCGGCGCACGCGGACACAATATACGTTGACGAGCATAACCACTACTAAGCGTAATCCGCCTTCGTGAGATGAAAGAACCATACTACTATAATTGAATAATGATTGTGGGCCATCTTCATATTTCGAACAAACACGACGAGCTGATTGAGTAAAAAAGAAATTAACATCCAAACACACTTGCTGAGTTTATTACGTTAACGGTCCCAAATACTAAATTATTAATTGAATATGTAATTATTAATATTGTATCTATGGCCTTATGGTATCGGCCGGCTAGTACCTAGTACCTAGCTGGCTAGTACGGCTAGTCATGGGCTAGTACCACCCCATCTCTTCCGTGGGTGTCGTAAAGTCTGTCGTACAAAATCTACCTTTTCGAGCACATGGCATTCCTCAATGTTTTCCTTCACCACCGAGCTAGTAAATGTTTAAAAAGTCGTACTTTAATAGAAAGTGACACTCACGAATGAGAATCGAGAATAGATATATCCCTAAGCTAGCAGTCTTTCATCGTAGAAAAAGTAATTCTGGGGCATGTGTATCTACCAACCAGTACTGTGCCCGCGTGTTAGCATACAGTTCGCAACTCCTCTTTATAACTAGAAGAAACATATGCCCTGCAGTTACGTTTGCTGAGACGATAGAGGAGTTCCCAGCCAATAAATGACACCCAGTCTTCACTCCAGCAATTTAATTATAAGTAAAAGTATTAAAATAGTAAAAAAAACTCCGAAACAAATAAAAGGCACTTAAGAGATTGATTTTATGACAGCAAACTCTGTATATAAAAACGGTCCATTAAAAATTATTTACCCTTATAATAATTCATTTATTTCAGACCACAAGATCCATATTCTATTACAATTAGTAACAATTTTAACTTATGGACTATGTTAGTACTTATTATTAAGATTTTATTACTAACTATATAGACATACATATATATAATTGTATACATACACACACACACACACACACACACACACACACATATATATATTCATTTAATGAGAATTGTTTGTGCCTTTCAATTAGTACTTCCTCTTATGGTGTTATCTCCTAAGGACTAAGAGCTCTGAAGACGATTCTGCAATATCGGCAGCGCATTCGCAAGCCCCCTGGTGCTGCAGGTTTCCATGGACGGCGGTGACCACTTACCATCATGTGGTCCTCCCTCTCGTTTGCTATCTATACTATAAAACAAAGAACTGCTCGTATAAAGATTAATATTGAATAGTGGAATAGTGAACTCGCTAACCTGATTGGTCAGCGTGGCGTTTTAAGGCCACATATCCCTCATACACAAGTCCACACGAGGAGGCTCGTGTGCCAGCAGTGGGCGATAAAAGGGCTCATTTTATGATTGTAAAATAAAAATCATGTACCTACAACATAAACAAGTCGATTCACTAATTAACAGAGGAAAACGTACAAATGACAATCTGACCTTTTCAAACCATTAAAACGTACTCCAATCAAACGCCTCCTCTACCTGCAATAACAATAAAAAATAATAAAGCCTGCTATAGCAGTTAAAAGTGAAGTTACGACGGTCTTTCTTCAGCTATGAAATCATAAACGGCTACGTAGGTAGTTACGATTCTCCTTTTACGATAAGAAATTTGGAGTGTTTGATTGAATTGATTGTATGAGGAAATCGGAAATAATTATATTTGTGTCGTTGTGATAAAGTTTTTTTTTATAAAAAAAGGCGGCAGACGAGCATACAGTCCACCTGATCGTAAGTGGATACTGTCGTCCATAGACATCCGCGATACATGCTAACATCAGTTCAGAGTGACAAACGTTTGCACACCCCCGGATGCGCTGCCTATCTTTGCAGATTAAGGAATGGATTGGGAGAAAGATGTACAGATAAAGATGATCATTATCGAATGAGGCAAAAATAACCAGTCTTTTAACATCCACGTGCACATTGTCTTGTGTATGAGGGATGTATGGCCTTAAAATCCTTTGTTACAAAACTAATTTCTTCCTTATGACTACTTGAAATAATAATTGCATCTAGTTCTACATGCATGTATGACAGACTAGAATTAATAACATTTACACTTTTTCTACCGAATGGTCATACTTTATGAATGCAAAATTTTGCCTGAAAGATGTATCTACAATCTGAAATTAATTTTATTATCATTATTTTTGGGTTTTCATTTGTTTAATAACATGTATTAAACTTGTATTAAACTTGTATTAACATGTATTAATATGATAATAATAATATAATTATAATGGTCAGAGGAGAACAAAAAGGCGATAAAAAAGTTCTGTTTAGTTGCTTTTGGAATTCCTATTTTAGGTGGCGTAAAAGCCACGTCAGTGACGTAATAACCTCTATCCGATAAGTATGCGGTCACACCACGGTACCTTGACACATTCTCCAGGTGCTCGAGTCGTCGCTCCGCTAATTGGTTGAGATAGGGTCGAGAGAAAGTATAGCTATCGTTGTAAAACCACCACCTGTATGTATGTTTTTAAAAAATCATACGAATAAAATCGACCCCTAAGATACCATCGATACCAATTCAGGATTCCCCAAAAACACAAGAACGAATCACTGCGAGATGAAGATATATCTTTTTATAGACAGAAGGTGGTAAACGAGCTGACAGTCCATCTCCATTTTTTTAAATTTTTTTTTTATATACGAAGGCGGCAGACGAGCATACAGTCCACCTGATGGTAAGTGAGTACTGTCGCCCATAGACATCCGCGATACATGCGAACATTAGTCCAAAATGACAAACGTTAGCACGCCCCCGGATGCGCTGCCTACCTTTGGAGATATAGGAATGGACTTGGAGAAAGGGTTGGGAAAATGGGGAGGGATAGGATGAGAATTGGTTCTGTGGTGATGGTTAAATAACCTATAATCCAAGTAATTATATCCATAATTTATATCCATTTTCTTTCTTCTTCTCTATCGTATCTCTATCTTTCTCTAATCTATTCAAACCAACAGCATCAATTCCCAAGTTTTATCGTCTTCTGTATCTTTCACACAAAATAAACTGTTTTTATTGTTTCACTACTAACTGAGAATCCTTGCCAAAACTATAGAGCGATGACCGGTTTATTTGGTTAGCTAGGTCACCCTATTCTCTGATCGCATATAAACGACATGATAAAATGTATGAATTTTAGCCTTTAATTTTTGTGTCATTATCCGAAACTATACGAAATCAAATAGATAACGCAAATTTGAAAGGGGACCATTTTAAGCTACTTTTATTAAATTCCTATGGAGTTAGCGCGAGGCGCTTTTTTGGCTGGATGGTTTGACAACTTACAAAAAGTCACCGGTGATGACTGGCTTAGAAAGGGTGGTACATCATGCATCCACACAAACACATGCACACCCATACACACGCACTCATCCAATCACTACCTAACAAACTTCTTCACGTCATTTCGTTCATCTGCGTTCATAGTCGCCTTTTATGACACCCACGGGAAGAGATGAGGCGCTCCTATTCTATATAATCGGTCGACATCACACGATCAACATATCGTTCTACAATATACATATGTCTCCAACGACCGAGGTCAAGTTATGGATTTTAAATATTTAAGAGTTGAAGATCTCGTGTTTAAAAGTAAAAACCTTTTTGTTTGATGAATAGGGATTTATTCTCGTACGTATTTCAAAAATAATAAAAGTGCAAGTAGACAATAAAAATAAAACCCGCCTGGGGCAATGAAGCATACATAAATTTTTGGAGGTCTGTTTCCGCTAACCTCTGTACGTATTTCAGATTCCAATTTTTTGCTGGTTTTATTATTATGTTCACACAACTATTCAATTATTATTTCGTTGTTTCGAACAGCTAAGGGTATTTTTATCATAACTAGTTTTGAAAAATAAAAGTTTTTGTAAAACAGAGTACTGAGTAATCCGGAGCAGAACTATACAAAAATCACAGATCATATGTGTATATAATTGTAGAAACTGCAAAGAGAGCAAATAATAAAAGAAATAAGAAACCTATATAGGAAAAGTATGACAAGCATTTTACATAGATACGTGTATAATTGTATAGTAGAGAACCTACTTTTGTATTCCAATATGTTGTATTCTCAGACCTACAGGGGCTGCTATAAATAGAAATCTGCTTCCTCACGGATCCTATATACAACTTTATAGGTATCCTTTCCGTTTAAGACGAAACTAGTACAAGGAGAACCCGACGCTTTTTTGATCTTCAAAGGAATTTGATGAAGCCGCGGATCAAAATGAAATGGACTTTAATAAACTCTCATGACCTTTTATTATGATTTCTTTGCACAATTAAAATACTTTTTCTCTGATTGTTTGAACAGGAGGAAATTGCTTGAACCACCATGGTTGGCGTTTGTTGCTTTTAAATTTCTGTTTCGCTTTTGTGCAATTTCTTTTATAGCCTACCATCCAGCATCAAGTCCAGTTTGTCATATCTACGTGTTACTATGTTAGTAACATCATCACATCACACAATCCCGCAAAGTGGGATCCCGCATCATTCAGTGGTTTGCACTAAATGCAACAACTATGCAGATCCAGACGGAACCCGCAAACTCAAAAAAAATAGCGCGATCGCAAAGGACAGTTATTAAAGATGACAACAAAAATGTCGATTTTGCACTGGAGCTATTAAAACTTAAGCTAATATATCCACCGCTGAAGATAAACAAATTTAACATTAATAAAATGTTAAAACAGAAAACAACTGCCTATGAATGTGAAAAAGTGAGAGGAAAATACTTATCTCGGATTTGTGACTATTCGATGACAATTAAAGCAACAAGTGTAGAGGCAGACATGACCATCTCAGCCGCTGGATAAAGGCTGCCTCAACAAACACTTGAATTTCGAATAAATGGAAATTTTAATATTCAATGAATATTAAATTTCAAATGTTTCAATTTCAATGATATTTCAATGAATTTCGTAGAAAAGGTTAAATACATAAACAGATCAATTACTGACATTACACGTGAAATAAAATGTCTGTCAAATGACCACCTCAACTTCGTTGGCAGACATGGACTTTTTCGACGAAATTTCGGATTACTTTTTCGAGTAAGGACCGCGGGATTTCGTTAATCTGGCGTTCCATTTCGTCTTTGAGTTCTTCAATCGTCACAGGGGTGGTTTGTATACATACCTTGCCATGGTTTACAAAAAACACCATGGAGAGAAATCTAAGCAAGTCAAATCACAATTTCGTAGCGGCCAGTTTTGGTTTCCAAAACGAACGATGACACGACTTAGGAACTTTGTTTGCACCATCCTGCTAAACCCATATGTCCATTTCATCCTATTTTTGCCGAAAAAATTGTCAACGTACCACGATAGTGATCGCCATTGACAATCACTGAAGCACCTTCCTCATTTTCAAAAATGTCCGATGACCCCTCCTGCTTACATGACACACCAAACCACTTTGGGGATGCATCGGACGCTTATGCAAAGCATGAGGATGTTCTGATCCACAGATCCGAGAATTCTGCTTGTTAACGTAGCCTTTGAGGTGGAAGTGAGCCTCGTCACTGAATATTCGAATGTTCTGAAATGCATCGTCAACTTGCAGTTGTTCCAAGGTCAGATAGGTAAAGATCCTACATTGTCAATGACCTGTAGGCTTCCGTTTTTGAGTAAGCTGGATCTTGTAAGCACGAAGATGCAAATCTTTAGTTAAAATTCGTTGGACAGTGCTGCGATGGAGGTCTAATTCCTGGGAGCGATGCCCGATGGAAGTGTTTGGTTGTTGTGCGACACAACTGATGTTTGCAGGTGTTCTTTTAGTTTAGGGCGATGACGGATAAGTTTTTCACATTATTCAATGAAACATCAAAATAGTAGTCTCGAGAACAGTCAGTCTTAGTCAGTGTGAAGTTTTAAGGGCTGGTTACAGAATCAAATATCAACGTCCCGCATTTGTAATTCGCAAAATGTTATTACCAGTATCTTAAAACACATTAAATGTAAACCCCTAAACTTCGAAGCTACTTAGTTATTATGAATAGGTTTGTCTGAATGTCCACAAAACAAATCTGCGAGTGACTAAAACTTGGACCTTAAAACGGAGTAGTCCAAACTTGACACAATTCCAAGTCGGTCGCGTTACAAGTTTTGTTGGCGACATGAACGGCAGAGGCTGTTGAATTTTAATGTTTACTGAGCTCCCTGGCGACTATTACAAGAGAAATCACTCAAACTTGCTTTAATGGCGACTGAATTTGGTTTTATAATGGAGTAAGGGTAACATTAATTATTTCAGACGATTTTTGAAGCAAACAATTGAAGAGAAGGCCTGTGAAATTTACTGAAAATTCGATAGTTTATAAAAGAAAATGTAATTAAAAAAAGAAAAACGTGTGCGGTCAGGGGACCACCGTCAGGAACGAAGATCCTCACGCATTTCTTTAAACTCCGAATGTAATTCGAAATAAAATCTGTATGTGTATACCGAAATTTACCGAATACCGACGAACTGACACGATCGCGAGAATCGCGACTATACCGTGTCCGAACGAGAGAAAGGCGAGAAAGAGAAAGAAAAAGGCGTATGGAGGGGTAAAAATCTTACGTGACGTTACATTTTCTCTCGAATCACACCTACCGCAAGCCGCGTAAAGGAACTTCGTTCCAATAAAAGATTATCAATTAATATTCAAGTGTGGTCTCTCGAGAACTCGTCTACCTTATCCGTTGTCGCTCCTGCAGCATTTAACTATACTGACTAGCATTAGCTAGCAGTTAAATAGCGTTAGGTAACAGTTAAATAGCATTAGCTAACAGTTAAATAGCATTAGCTAACAGTTAAATAGCATTAGCTAGCAGTTAAATAGCATTAGCTATCAGTTAAATAGCATTAGCTATCAGTTAAATAGTATTACCTAACAGTTAAATAGCATTAGCTAACAGTTAAATAGCATTAGCTAGCAGTTAAATAGCATTAGCTATCAGTTAAATAGCATTAGCTAGCAGTTAAATAGCATTAGCTAACAGTTAAACAGAATCATGACCGGTGACTCTTGAAAGGCCACATGTGCCACGAGAATTTAAACATTCCGAAAAAAAAAGCATTAGCTAGCAGTTAAATAACATTAGCTAGCAGTTAAATAGCATTAGCTAGCAGTTGACTAACATTTAACTATTAATGATAACTTCAACATACTAATTTCTTAACCTAAATCCTTAAAGTTCGTCGAATTTCTTCGTTATTTTGTTTCGGAAATTTGTATAAAAGGAATTAAATAAACTAACAAATTCTACCTACTTATTAACCTCCGACACAAAAACGAGAGGTGTCAGTTTAGTTTGTCGGCTCATCTCGTTAAAATGAAAACAAAGTAACTTAACATCTAAGTTCACTTTGTTGTTTCAAGTTCTATGTAACCAACTACACGTATACGTGTTTATTATCTTTCTATTCTGTACTATTTGTTTTAGAGACATTACGTTATGGACGTTATAATTATAGTCATTAGAGATATTACGTTCCATTCTCATAATTCCCACTTCATTCAATTCCGATCCATATGATTCAAATTCAATCAAAATAGCTGACACGTACAAGTTTTACATACAAAAATTTAGTTTCTTTTTAATTTAAATCGAATAGTTTGCTACCAGTAATCATCATAAATTAAGAATTAAACATTAATTAATTAAAGTTACTTCAGTAAAACGAAAACTTTTGTAAAATGACAGATTTGAATTTGAAAATAAATGTAACATTAAATTAATATATTTGAGCAGTCTGTATAATTTAAATTATGTGGAAATAATCCGGTTAAACATAATGTATTAATTTTCAACATACTTCCCACATGTGAATGTGCCACATGTTGATAAACTAGCACAGTTTTATAACACAAAGAAATCATTCTATGTAAATGTTAAATAAGTAAAAAAAATAATTATAATTCTTTTATGTTGTTTTCCCTTTTTTTCTTTGATATTTCAATGTAGTCGAGAATAAAGGGCTGTCTATTGTCCAAATGAGCAAGCAATATTACTTCAAATTCCCCCAATCGATGAAGTTTCGGGTACGGACAAAAGGACTTTGTTCATAGAGTTTCCGGTTTCACCCCAGGACCTTCATTACCGGAGGACTAATGAAATTGGATCACACAGACAGAACCCATAATTTGTCACTTCGCTGTAATTTAAAATTATCAATAATTTATTTGGTTACATACATATTAGGATCAAATTTCTGTAGCTTAGTAGAAAAAATCAACTTAATGTCTCATACAAAAAAGTTCATGACTACCCATCACTTTCACCCGGGAAAGTCATTAATTAACATATTTAATTTCGATATAAATATTTTGCATAACATATTTATTTTTTTCGAAATGTCTAAATTCTTGTGGCCCTAATGGCCTTTCAAAAGTCACCGGTCATGTTCATAACACAAGTATTAAAGTCATTATTGTACGAGCATTTCTCTACTATTATCCAGCAGAGGAAAGATAGTACTCTCCCAAACTTTGCTAACACCTACGACCTTGACCTCTTCTCATCCAACTACTACCAGCGAACTTCTTTCAAGCTGAAGTGGCAATGCCATATCTGACGCAGGATTAACAACCGATGTGGTCGTTGAAAAAATAATGTGTTATTTTTGAAAGCGCAGTGTGAGATGCCATCTGACCGATCATACCATTCATTATACATACCGTTGTAAATATCATTGTACAAGTGCGTTGTACATATAATTGTACAAGTGCGTTGTACATATCATTGTACAAGTGCGTTGTACATATCATTGTACAAGTGCGTTGTACATATCATTGTACAATGAAGCTTAAATAAATTTGGAAAGAATGTATAGATCGTTAATAAATTATCGCTATTTGTTTAGTTTGCAATTCGAATTATCCAAATCCTTACTTGTCGTAAAATAAGAAAACTTTCATTTCCCCATTTTCCCTAGTTACAACACATTTACATAGATATAACTTGTAACAACTTTAGGGAACTCCGTGGAGATTGCATAAGTTTTCACGGGCAGGCAAAACTCGAGTCCCAGTGGATCGACAATGTTTTATGATCGAACAACGTGGTCTGTTTGCGACTATTAATTGTATTATATCAAAGTTTTTCTTTGAAAGACGATTGTCTTCACCTCACGCCATCTCACGCCATCCCATATCCTACACTGTTTTACCGACACTATGACAGTTCTACCGACAGCGCGGAGCGGGGAAAAATCAAATGAAAGAAATATATTTTCTTTACAAATATATTGAGTTTTATTCTTTGATAATATTGTATTAGATATTGTCCAAGTTTCCGAGGTATAAAATTGTTTTATGGCCGAGAACTGCAGAATATCAATAGGAATTGTTCCCTTGTTACTTCCTTTTTGGTTCCCGATAGCTTATTTTATTGCTACTGTGCGGTGGGTGATTGTAGTGGTTTAGGCCATTCTGTAATTTTTTAAAGCATTCCAAAGCGAGTCAAAATGCTTTATTCCATTATAAATTTGAATATGTTACTGAGAAACCACATATCTAACAATAATTTTCATTAAGTACTTTTCGTAATTTCGTAATTTGGTCGTGTGGTGTCGGCCCCTTCCCTTGGGTATTGTAAAAGGCCACTAAGGGATAACAAAGCCGCTAAAATGCTCATACCACTACTATGCCACCTCTAAAAGAGTGGATTTACCAATTCGCTCAACTAGCGTGGAGTTTTCAGACGAATAAAATGTGCACGAGGGTGCACGTCTAGCATGTCATGCTGGATGCGATCTCGTTTTTGTAATTTTATTTGTGTTTCAAAAAAAATACCATAGACAGCCCTTATCTATACAGTTAATCGTATCTAAGTAGTGGTGTATAAAACGATCTGTTTGTATGATAAAGTCACGCTTAAGATTGTTCAGTTTATCTGAAACCGAATCTTCCCATAATACAGATAAGCATCTCTTTCGTGTCTCGTTTGTGTGCAGCATTCTAGATTGCCTATGATATTCGTATACCTACTTCAGGATATCAAATACTTCAGGCAGTCATAGTGGCTCAGGTGTATGATTAGCGTTTCGTTCGGAGGTGCATCATAGACTCTTCCTCCTCATGGCTATACATCCTTTTGATGAGGCTTTTTGAACCAAAATAGTCCATAAATACTCGTTAGCTGCCGTAGCTGTCTTTTGCTGTAGAATAAGATTTTCCTTATCCAGCCTGAATTTATCTATTTGGGGAACTTTTTGCGTGTTTAATGCCATTTTGGGTGGCCCATTGCTGTTGGTCCTTATATTGGACTTGTTCTCTAAATGCTTTGTTTATTGTTCCTAATGCAAGCAAGACTTAGATATAAAGGGACTTCTTGACCAGTTCAACTACTTTTTCAATGCCATTAATACCTGTGCCCCGCATTGAGACTTTACAATCCGATATGGATCATATGTTTCTAGTGTTCCACAGGTAATATTTAGGTGCTACCGATACCACATTCACCACAGGTCGTCGAACCGCGTTGTTGTTATTTCACGCAACATTCCGTGTCGCATGACAATTTACAGCACGTTGTACTCCTAAGTACATAGTGCAATTACATTAGCTTTTAAACTGTTTCCCACTATATAATTACTCGTTAACATCACCGCTACTGTTATATTTAAATTTTATTATTTTTGAGGATGAAGGCCACCTATAGATTGAGATCGGTACATGCAATGTAAGATAAATAGTATTTTAATACATGCCTGTATATTTAACTGTTGCAACACGAAATCTGTAAGTAATAGAAAGATATTCTAGCGCATACCTATTGTTGTATCTACGTATTTTAAATTAAATAACGATTGTTCGACGGTGCGCAGTGTCTTTATATCATACTCGTAGGTTTTTTTTTTATAGATAATGGGGCGGACGTGCAAGCGGTCCCACGTGATAGTAAGTGTTACCGCCGCCCATAGACACCTGCAACACCAGGGGGTATGCGGGCGCGCCGAAGACCTTGCAAGATCCTATTCACAGCTTTCTTGAAGAACCCCATGTCGTAGCTTAATGGGAAGACCTCTTGAGGCAGTTCGTTCCACAGCCTACGGGTTCGCGATATGAAATAATTTTTGGACCGAACGGTACGCGACATATGTATATGTATATATATTATACATATGTGTATGTATATGTATCTACCTACGCGCACCATCTATGCAAGCCCACTATAGTGGCGCGGCGGCCGCGCCGCCTGTCGTCGCCCGTAATCAATATACGACACTGGACGCGCGCATCTTTGGACAATCGACTAACCAAAAGCTAGTCCTTTCTTGAGCCACCATACCTATATTATCCACAACACTGGTCCAGTAGCTGGATCAGCTACAATTATTATAAGTAAAGGTAGGTTTTATTACAAATATTAGAGCTTGAGAGCTTATTTACAGGTAGGCCTGTTTCAATTTGTAGTTTATATTAGAACATAATTATACCTACAGAAATTGATCCCGCTGTAGTTCTGCCCAGACATATTTATTGCCTCTCTTATGAATTGTAAGCATTACCATAGTAAGAGGACATTCAAAATCTGTTCTTTAGATCCCAAGGAAGCAGCGCGAGCGTTTTGAAATTCTGTATTGTGAAGTCCGCCTGGTCGGAGGGTATTCCGCACTGCGCTTCACGGTACGTATGTTCCCGGTACGGTGGACGAACTACTTAAAGACATATGCCGGTGGTGATTGAAAGAATGGTGGCGAGTCTTGGGAGAGGTCCCAATCCGGCAGTGGAGAGACATAGGCTGATAGTATGGTATGGTGATGGAGACATATTTCCTTATGAATGGAATAATCTTAGATTGCAATGTTCGTGAATGCAGGTTTCTGATTAAATAACCCATTAATAGATATAGTATGATGACGAAGATTAATAAAATTCGTTTATTACTGACTTTACTGCCATATATTGTTTACTTCGCAAATGAAATGTCGATCCAATTAAGAGATTCACTTCCAAACGTGTCCTCGATTGTTTAAAAGCCTTCATAGTGAGTTTGATTGTTGTAGAGCAGTGGACCAATGACAAGGCTTAATGAGCGCTGTGGTTTCGTCTTCACGCTCCATTTGCCATGTGCGGATTGTAAAATCCACTGCGCAAGTAAAATATTATAGACATTTTGTCTATAAACGCTGGGGATAGGGTAGTATTACTGATAATACCCCATGGTTAAGTTCAATAACGAGTCTTGTCTGTTGTAAACAAAGCACACGATCGTATTTTACGGTTCCCATAAGGATTTTCACATTTTAAAACAGAAAAGATAGCAAATGTAATCACCGCAGCTAGTCGATATTTGCAAATGTATTTTGATGGGTTTTCTTTTCTCTTTTAAAAAAGGTGTTTCCTCAAGCGGCTTTGTTATCCCTGAGTTGTCTTGTCTGTTTCTTAGAGTGATGCTACTCTGAAGTCGACCGACATACACCACACTTACGTGTAATTATAAATAACTATGAAGTTACAAAAGTAGCAAAAAGAAGTTACAATTTTTTGAAGGTTATACCACTTTGCATAAAGTACGTACCTTTATGTACGTACGTAAAGGGTAACGTCTTATAACAATGAATACCCACGTCGCGCCCGTCGCGATAAGCCACGAAACAATACGGGCGGCAGAAACGGTTATCTTAGGACAATAAGTTTTTATCTGCATGTGACAATGGCGTAGATGAGGGAAGAAATTCAGGGGATTACGTATTTCGTTTCACTATTGTGGAAAAGAGGCAGTTTGTACATAGAAGTTTGTATATATTTTTTAAAGGAAGACTGGAAGGAAAGATGGTTTCCTTGGTGATAATTATTTTTTAGGACTGACGATTAAATATTTGAGCTCGTAGAGTCGTCAGTCAATAGTTTCGTATCACTGCGACTATCGGTGATCTATTATGATCGCTTCCTTTTTTGTAGTTCACTACCAATGCCTCGGTTTCAGTTTCAGCGAATAGTTGGACCCCTTTCAGCTTTAATAGCAAAGCATCTGTGACGTACAGTTCCCAGCCGAAAGTAATACACATCGACTATAATCGACTAGCTTCGGTTTTGTAGAGCGTCGTCTATGTCGCCAGTCAGTCAGTCAGCGACGTATCGGCAGACGACAGAGACGACGCTCTACAAAACCGAAGCTTGCCGATCATAGTCGATGTGTAATAGTTTCGGCCGGGACGAGTACACATATTATATTCTAAGACGAATATAAAGCGGGTGTTTTACTCGAAATAAAGCCCGCAGATTTTTTTTATGCTGTGATAACCTGCAGATATTCTTCTGAGCAGGATGATTGGTAGATCGGGGACAAAATAAACTTATGCTAACTACCTACGTACATACAGCCACGGATAATTTAATTTTGTTCAAATTTCGAGAGCGTGCCAAGTTAAATTAAACTCATTAATTATATACAGTCTGACATTCGCTTACTTATTTACTTTCGATTGCGATTAGGATTTGTACGAAAACTTACAATAATTTTCTTGTTCCATTTTAATTTAATTTCTTTTATTATAAAGTTATTCAGAGAATTAAATTAAAAATAGCTGTAACATTTAACACTAAATTTCTTTAGTGAAAACTAACTGGTTTTGAAAATTCAGCACTTTTTTCCATAAACCACTCGTTCACTTGCATCGCATAAGTAGGGTACAGTGAAATCACAACTGTATAGTGTGCACACGATAGTTGTACAGTGCGAACCATTTCGACAATCAGATTGGACAATTCGTCACCCACTCACACAGATGCAAAGCTCATGTCTCATTGATTTCACTGTATACTTGCACTGATTTATATAAATAGATGTACCTAAGTGTACATATTATAGTCAATTTCACAACAAATCGAAAATAAAACACAATTTATAATGATAACGCGAACTACAGTGGAGAGCGTCGATAACATGATACACGGTGCACACAACGACTAGGTTCCAACTGGTCGAGGATTGTTCATGAAGTTTACCCGATGAACTGGTTTCTAAGCTTTGTAAAAAAGGGTTTGGCACGCAATTTTAACAAACTAGTAATTTGAATTTTGTTCGGATTTTCTTACAAATATTCCTATGTGCGGCATAGTCATTCGTAGTAGGGTGTAGCGACTAGTACAGAGAAGCAAGTAAGACAGAGAAATCGCTTAAAAAAAATTGTTCTTTGGTCATGATTTCAGAAGAATTCGTAGAACAAAAATTGTTACTTTTAATAATAGAAGAGGATAGAGGTAGAGTAGTATGTATTAGGAATGATAGTAGGTTATTTTTATTTAGGTCTACATAACTAAGAGATAACGAAACCGCAACCACAAGCCCCGTGGAAAGTACACTCACCAAACCGTTTGACCAACGTGGTGTTTTAAATATCTTAACCACAAGACAATATGCATGAGGAGGTCCGTGTGCAGCGGTGGATACTAAAAGGGCTGGTTATGGTAAAGATGTAGATTAAATATGAATTATTATTTTTATTTGCAGTTACTTCGCGAAACTAAGCCGATATAGTCGGTGACGTGGTCCACTGCACAAGAACAAACGCAGCCGGTGGTGTATACACGCGTACTCAATGATCGCGTGCGTGCGTTGCGACAGCTGACACGAGCTGAATGACGTCATGACCACCAAGAAACACTCGCCGCAGCCTAGTGAGTAACTACAGCGTCGTACACACTAGCGTATAAGTCGCGATTCAAGTCACGTCGACCGGTTTTAAAATAGCATCACCCCATTTCTTTCCGTACTTGTAAAAGGCGACTAAGGGATAACAAAGCTGCTGCCACAAGCTCTGAGGAACTAAATCATTTCTAAATCCGTCGCCAATCCGCTTGGCCAGCTTGGCGTTTTATGACGATATATCCTTCATGCATCAGACAATATGCATGAGGAGGTTCATATCTGGCAGTGAACCCAAAAAGGGCTAGTTACAGTTACGGTCACTTTTTATTTCTTTCTTTCTTCTTCTACTCTCGCCGCTTTTTCTGCGTATATAAGTACAAAGTCAAGAAAAGGACTTTTGCTTACTTTCGTCAACACTAGACTACTAGAAAACGAAAATTGTTATTTTTCTATTTCAGTTTAACTTTCTTTTTTACAGTTGGCTTTTATTGTTTAACTAGCTTCAACCCGCGGCTTCGCCGGCGTGGACCATGCAGCTTTAAAATAAATTTTAACACCCGTAAGAGCACCGACATTGTGGATTACAGGAATGCGCTCGCTTTCAGCCTAGATAATATTATCTTTTCTCGTATTTATTCGTAACCCCCTGGCACATATGTCAGATGCTGTTCCTACTCGTCACTGTTTTTAGTAAAACTAAAAACCATGTAATTAACGCATATTTTCATAGCGCTATCCGATATCTTCCAAAAGTTCTTCATGCTCGTTACTAATTTCAGAAAACCGTAATTCTTGAAGATGTCCAAGTCGTAGCATGGCGGAAAACAGCAGGAGGTAGTTCTTTCTATAGCCTCTGGTTACATGATATAAATTAATTTGTATACCTCACAGTACATGACGGGTCCTTGTCAAAGAAGTGTGAGTACATTGCACTTCGATACCTGCCTGCGGTTATTACAGTCCGAGATGGGCGATGTAAAGAATAGTTCTGTACAGAAATCGCGTTATATATGTAGTAGTACACGCGGAGAAATGGCTAATGGCTTTTAAACTGGAAATGGTAGAATATACGAACTGCGCGCCCATAGTTGGTCCATAGTCCACAGTTCAAATGTGTTTACAGATAATACCAATTCAGAAGTGAGAGCAGCATTCCATGTCTCTTACCAGCCTCTTCCTATAAGATATTGGTCTGTCTCGGTCATAAATAGGCGAGTGCATTTAGTGCTATTTATGGCTTATTCACGTTTTTCCAACAAAAAAGTAGTGAAATTTTCCACCAAAAAACCGGAGCTCACACGCAAAGCCACTGCTAAAAACTATTCATTGATACATCTAGGGACATCTATGGACAAATAGCAAACTTATTTAATAGGTACAAGTCTATTAAATAAGTTTCGCTATTCGTTAACGTGCAACGAAACATTTAACTACAAATTATTGGCCTTTACGTGTTCTTCCTAATCACAGCCTTTGCATATCCATTTACCGCATGTACTGTTTTCGAGTCTCTCTAGACTAAAATACAACAAGTAGAGCCATCTGTTGATGAAAACTCTCATGAAATGAATTATTCTATGTATTCTCTCAGTAGAAGACGAAGTTTAATTTACAATGTAACAAAATTTAAATTGGGAAAATATGTTTAGGAGCGTACAAATTGAACTGTACCTGCACTCTGGCAATAAATTGAGTTACGGCAGCAGATTCTCTTAAACTTGTGCTCAAGTTTATTTGAAAATCGGTAACAGCGGGTAGTTTGCGAAATCAGGTAAAATCACCCGGGGGAAAATGTGGACAAATCTATCGTTAGTTGCCCTTCGAAATTGTTAAAGCCCATTTGTGTTATATCGGGCCTGATACGCGGTGATACAATTTAACATGTTCGTGCAAGAATTATCCCTTATCGAAGGTATGGACATATTAGCTTCGGTTAAAATTTTCTAACTAAAAATTTTGGTGTTTCAAAATTCTATTATAGAAACATGTTTAAAAGTATGTTATTTTTTTTTTATTTCATTAAAAGTTTAAATGACCGGTAAACTTAAACTGGAAATAAGGACTTTTTCTTTCGACTGGCGCGTGACAGCGAAATCTCGTTTGCGACTGCTGGGTGCCCATCGGCCTTTTTAAAACCTGTGAAACATGGCTTTGGATATTTCCTTTCCCCATTTTTAAGTCCTAAGCCAGTGATATAATTTAAAAAAATCGTTAGTCAAGAATAGATATTTCTACAGCTAAATTGCCACCCTTTATTACCGTTTAAGAATAGTATATTCTTTTGCAGTCCAATTAATTATAGACCAAACGGCTTAAAGATTTCAGAATCTTATTTATTTTGTGATTTAAATAAAAAGTTGCCTTACTAACTCACCTTTACCTTAATACGGGTCATAATTTTAATTATTCACGTAAATCCGGGCGCGGCCTGTAATTACACAGATTAAACGTGTACCTTAATTATTCGCTAGAAAACAAGTAATGGCGAATTAATCCTCGTAACGTAACGTGACATATAGGTCAATTGAATTTTTTTAATTACATCAATCACTGACGTTTTCTGACGCCATTTTGTAACCAGGTGGACTGACGAATTGAATGAAGTCCCCGGTAGTGGCTGGAAGAGAAGAGCGGAAGACCGTGTTTAGTAGCGGTCCTTAGGAGAGGTCTTCTGTATCCAGTAGTGGACAGACACAGGCTGATGGTAGGGTATGATACGGTAGTGTGTACTAAAAGCAAATTCATTATAATTAAAACATTGGTCAACCTAGTGTTGGCACGGTTACATTTTTTGGCGTTTATAAACGAATAATCACAGTGATTTTAAGGTCCATTTTTGTGGCTGTAACTGAATCAATAGGTTTATGACCTTATATTTGCGGTTGGCGTTGTCTAACCGCGTATTGAATTAGTTGATAATGATCTGCAAAGGAATTTGTTGTATGTGCGAAAGCTTGATTGGTCGATACCATAAATATTTAAATAAATACTTAAAACAGATACATAAAGACATAAGTACATATATATATATCAAATAAAATTAAATATTTTTTTGTCATTAGAATATTTATTTAATAATATACTGAAATATTTATATATTAAAATTATAAATTAAATTATACAAAGAAATCAACGAGACATGAGTTTTGCGTTTGTATGAGTGCACGCAGCACACCGATAGTCTAAAATGCGAAGCATTTCGACAATGGGATTACATAATACGGCACCCACTCACACAGATGCAAAGCTCATGTCTCGTTGATTTTACTGCACTAAAGTTTATGTATAAGAATAATCTAAAATTTACTTATAAAATAAAATAAATTATACGACGTTTTCAGTGTGAAGGTTATAAATTCGTACACGCACAAATTTGGTCCTTGCGGCAATACAAAGCTGGCGACATTAACTTACCGATTATTTAACTTAACTTACGTTAACTTAACCGACATTAACTTACGTCGGTAATTTTAGTTCTACATCGAAATTCTTCGTTTCAAATTTTGAAAATAGTCAAGACAAAGCTGTGCCCGGAAATGTCTTCATGAAAATCTCGCCCTATTTTTGATATTATTCTTTTTGCAAATACACACTTTTTCAATCTACCACTAACGACTCCTTTCTACGTATATAAAACCTAATTACATGGAGCACGCCACGTTTCGTGTTACGTTTTTATTATGCACTAGATCCTTCGTCCTGTTCATGAAAAATAGTGAATATAGTATATAATAGCGAACATAGTAATTTTAAATGAATCCTAAGCAGAACTTGAGCAGAAGTTTGTTTATTTTATATCTACATTTATTTCCGATGGGGAGAGTGCACGCTGCAATCCAACAGCCGCTGGGCGCGCTCGACTGGCTACGTTACCCCTTTCTCACAAAAGACTACCTTGAAATGTACTGCTTATGTATATATATAATATTTCAAAACACAAAATACCCATGATGTGCCACGATATCTACTTGATACTTTGAACATTTTTTTAACAGCAAACAGCAGGTACTTTTAAATGGATTTGGCTTATCTTAATTTTATGTTTACTTAACTTTTTGTACTACCTATATTATTAACTAGCGACCCGCCCTCGCTACGCTGCGGTTTAAAAGTTTTTTTACATTTTTTTTTCGAAATTTAGAAATAAAATATAGCCTATATAATGCATAGGATAATATAGACACGTATAGACACGGATAATGTAGCTTCTTATCTGTGAAATAATTTTTGAAATTGGTTCAGTAGTTCCAGAGATTACCCCCAACATACCTACAAACACACAATTTTATTTTAAAGAAAGGATTGGGAAAACGTGGAGGGATATGATGGGAATGGGCTCTGGCACATCTCAGTCACTACCGAAACACGTACGTACATGAGGGAAATAAGATAAAGTAGGAAATGCAGTACATTTCAAGGTGGTCTTCTGTGAGAGAGGGGTAACGTGGCCAGTCGAGCACGCGCAGCGGCTGTTGGATTGCAACGTGCACTCTCCCCCTCAACAATAAAAGAATATTTAAGATATATTAAGATATAAAGAAATATTTTAAGATATACACGATAATTCATACAAACTTTGAATATGGTCATTCATCATGTATACTCATGTATACATGTATACATCACAATGTATACTCGTACTTAAGAGAATAAAAAAAAGAATCAATAAGTAGGTAACAACTTCAGAAATTCTTCTTAATATTGTTAACAATATGCTGTTTAATTATTACTGCCTTCTATAAGTGGACCCCATTACAATAGGAATCGCCGAACCTATCAAGCTTTACGGACCTTTTAACCTCCGATTGTCTTCATATCATACTATTATTGTCTGTATTTTTGTATGTTTGTAACGAATAAACTCAAAAACTACTGGACCGATTTCAAAGATTCTTTCACCATTAGAATGCTACATTATCCCTGAGTAACATAGGCTATATTTTAATTTGAAATTTTGAAAAAAAAAATTGAAAAAAAAAAATCTTATAAACCGAAGCGAAGCGATTGCGGGTCGCTAGTTTATAATAAAATCGTAACCAAGTGACTGTACAATAAATATTTTTTTAAATATGTCGTTGCATCGTAAAATATGAGTGACAGAGCCAAAAACAACATTTTTTGGATTTTTTTGTCCAACAACCACTGGACGGATTTCATGAAATTTGGCTTTATCTATACTAATATATCTATCTATACTAATCTGTTGGGGGTAATCTCTGGAACTACTGAACCATATTCATAAATTATTTCACATTATCTGTGTCTAATATAGACTATAATTTATTTTGAAATTTCGAAAAAAAAAAATTTAATAACTTATAAACCGAAGCGAAGCGAGGGAGGACCCTCCCTTATTTATATGAGCTAGTAATTTATATGACGGGTACTTATTATTATTGTTTACAGTACTTATCATCTAGACCCATTATAGAGTGCCCACGGGAATTACAAGTTCACGGGAACGAAGTTGCTGGCATTAATAAATGTCAAAGGGGCCACTAATAACATCTAATACATAAGGCTACTAATAAGTGGCCCTACTAATAAGCTGGTCGAATGGAAAATTACTTTGTTACCCAGATACATAATAAATTACAAAGTTAAGTGCCGCAGCAGTTCTGGTTTAACCCACGGGGGATTGCAGTTTTTTATAGCACCCGTGGGACCTTTTCTGTGTGCGCGCACTGAGCATAGAAATAGCCTCATTCGATTCCTCACTGATGGAACTATCGACCGCTAACGATCTAAAGTACTATAAGAACCTTGTTTACTACCTCTCGGTGTCAGGTTTCTGAAAGGTATCAGAAAGTCAGTATCAGCTCGATTTAATTGGCAGATTATTTATCTATCAGATATTACCTACTGATACTTTATCAAGAAGGTGATGGGAAAGGCCCTAAATGTAGAGATTTTTAAGGGAGGTATATAAATAATACAACGGGATACAGAAATAACGCAAAATCAGGAACAAGTCAACTAATATATAAAACCGTTCTAGCGAAAATAAAATAATTTTGGGGTTTAATCAACAGCTAAATCAACATGTAATTTTTTTGTTGTTCTATCTAAAACGTTCATAGCACTCATTACTCCGTACAGAGTAGTGACCGGGTTAGTAGGCGGGTGTGGCGCCTGCGACACGCGTATAATGCAAATGCGCGTAGAATGCAACTGCGCGTAGAATGAGAGATATGCTAGAAATTAACAATAAGTTATGAATAAAAGAACATTCACAGAAGACTAAATGTACTGGATTTCCTACTTTATCGTATTTCCCCAATATACGTATGTGTTTCGATAGTATGTGAGATATGCCAGAGCCCATTCCCATCCCTCCCAATTTTTCCAATCCAAACCTTAACCTACAAAGGTAGGCAGCGCATCCGGGAGCGTGCCAATGTTTGTCATTCTGGACTGATGTTGACATGTATCGCGGATGTCTATGGACGATAGTATCCACTTACCATCAGGTGGACTGTGTGCTCGTCTGCCGCCTTTCTATACTATAATTTCTATAATATAATAAAGAGAGAGTGCGAATTTTGTGAGTTTGCGTGTATGTGGAGGGTAATCTCCGGAACCACTGCACCTATTTGAAAAATTCTTTCACCATTTGAAAGGCACATTATTCCAGATGGCCATAGGCTATACATTATGTGCAAAAAAATTGCCGGGCATGCAACGCATGCCGGGCACAGCTAGTTTTCTATAAAAAAGTCTATTGTCAAAACTGGTAGAATCGATTCCACTCGCGATAATTAACAACCTAATTTCAGCTTTTGCGTTAAATCAGTAACACCTTGTATATTATTGGGATTATTATCTTGATATCGATTTCAGAGTGCGAAGCCCTTCAAAACATTAAGTCGGCCAAATTTTACTTTATATCAGCAGCAAACGCTCGCAACTTCATCTGCGTCAGAATCGAATTCCCGGTTCGTATTTAATACTGAAATGCCAATTGAAAATGCCAAGTTGGTTCCAGGAAATTAGGTAGGTATTACAATTTCTGTAAACACGTTGGTAACGTTGGTAAAATTGGTAACGTTGAGCTTCACTCATTTTTGACTTGAATTTTATCGTAAGAGAAATGGACTAAATTGTACATATTCTACTAAATTCTAATTCCTATTGTTCTTTGCTACCCTGGCCCCTTGTACAGGGGTTGTAAGAAATAAATAGATAAATTATTGAAATTATTGATATATTAATAAATATAAATAAATAAATCTTTATTTGATAAATTTACAATAACTCATAGTAATGATAAATTACAGAATAAAAATTAATTCTAGTTATTGACGTAGTCTTATTTCGGGATTTCAAATAAAGTGATAATCACAAAGTAAAAATTGTAATGGAATTACGTTCTCGTAACCGCTAGTGGCATTTATTTTATAATAGAATCGAATATTGTCCGTGTAACCAGCCCTGCTGCTGGACGTGGGCCTTCTTATGCGCATCGTCACGTGCATGAGTGATGTATGGCCTTAAAACGCCACGCTGACCAAGCGTGTTGGCGAGTCCACTCTTTTAGAGTTGGTGTAGTTCCTGAGCGCTTGTGGTAGCGGCTTTGTTTATTTGTTCGCCTTTTATGACACCTGCGGGAAGAGATGATGCTATTCTAAATCCAGCTATCCATCGCCATTGTAAAAAAAATGTTTAAAAATCAAGTCAATTCATTTACATGTATTGTCGTACAGATGTAAAGTCTATCATATTTCAAAATTCTTTGTCAAGTGATAAATCAAAACACAAAAACATAATTACTGTAAATGGAACGGAAATTTATAAGTAATAAATTATATTATTGTTATCAAAATTCAATAGCGTCAAGTCCCATTTGCCAGGAAGGGTACTTGATAAAATCGATACAAAAGCAGGGCAAGTGCGAGTCAAGTTGGATACAGACTGAGCTTACGTGATGCTACGTAGGTTCATTATTTTACGGTATCCGCATATATTAGTTCCCATATATTTTGTACGGAAAGACATTCTTTAAATACAATAGAAACACTGACTTTCGCTTAAATTAACGCTCAAATTATGCAACGTCACGTGACGTGAGTTCTCAACAGCCTCTTTCCATATCTAGGGGTCTTCTCCGAAAACACAAAGAACGAAATCTCGGCTGATACCTATTTTGGTAAATTTCTACCACGAAAACGCTCACTACAATATATCAGCGCGACCGAAGTTCATTTGGCTTTTAAAACTTCCGATCGCACGAGACAACGATCGAAATATAGATTTTGACAAGAGGTACTTGGGGATCAAACGTCAAATGTCACGATATTGTTATCATGAAATTTGACGTTTGATATTGATATCTCATCTTTTAAATAATAGGAGATACCTGATATATAGAGGTCCGAATGAAGGAATATCAGAGCGTAAAGGTATCTGAGTAGGGTCAGAGAGTAGTCAGAGTAGCATTTCGTTCGCGTGAACTTCGGTCGGGCCCGAAACTTCGGAAGCGTAATATCAGATTAGACCCCCTGATGCGTTCTGATTGCTATCAATAATACACGTAATGTGTGTAGTGTCTTAAAACCGGGACCGTCTGGTTGTTGCGCGGGGCGGGTCGGTAAAATCAGACGCCTGATTACACTAATTAACGTTAAATTTCCAAGTATCTTAGTCTCAGTCTCTTATCCTGCAAGTCTCTTGTTTTTTATTCTCTTATTTTATTATACCTTTAGCCTCTTAGTTTCTTATCCTTTTAACTTCTTACACTCTAGTTTCTTATCCTCTTATACTCTAAGTTTCTTATACTCTTATCTTCTTAGTCTTTTAGTTTCATATCCTCTTATCTACTTATACAAGAGTATAAGGAGAATATAAAGGCTAAGAAGTCTCTTATTCTTTTAGTTTCTTATCCTCCTAGTCTCTTGCCCTCTTAGTTTCTTATCCTCTTAGTCTTACTCTTAGTCTCTTAAACAATTAACTTACACTCATCAGCAGAATTATTTTTTCAGGGTTCGAGATTCTTGCAAATACAGCCTGTGTATGACATGTATGCCTGTGTATGCCTGTGTATGTATCTATGACAGACAAATAAATAGGTCTCGTTTAAACCTCCTTCTATGGAACCCTAGAACCACGTTTCTTGGAACATTCTTTGCGAGCCCGTCAAAGCAATTTGTATCGTTATCCCCCGGCTTGAGTATCGAAGGCTCTTTGTTACGTGAAAAAAAGCCCATTCATTTTTCAATACCAATTTATTGGAGACTAGTTTTTGTAATCGATTATGTTCTTGGAACCTGATTGACCTCAACAAGTTAAACGGGACCTTGGCGGACTTTGAATAGCACCACCTCATTTCTTCCCGTGGGTGTCGTCTAAGGCATAACAAAGGCGGCTAAGGGATAACAAAGTTTCTAGCACACGCGCTGAGGAACTATGTAATGCAATGCAACCAACCCTTCTGTATCGCACCGGCTTCCTATTAGTGGACTGTATGTAACGATGTGGTTGCTGGTACGGTTGTTGCTTTTTTTTTTTTTTTTATGTAAGAAGGCGGCAGACGTGCATACAGTCCACCTGATGGTAAGTGGATACTGTCGCCCATAGACATCCGTGATACATGCCAACATTAGTCCAAAATGAGAAACGTTGGCATGCCTCCGGATGCGCTGCCTACCTTTGGAGATATAGGAATGGATTTGGAGAAAGGGTTAAGAAAATGGGGAGGGATAGGATGGGATGGGAATGGGCTCTGGCACATCTCACTTACTACCGAAACATGTACGTACATTAGGGAAATACGATAAAATGGGAAATGCAGTACATTTCAAGGTAGTCTTCAAGGTTCAACTGTAGAGCTCGGAATGAATCTACAGACATTCGTTCCTATATTTATATAATTTTCGTTTACTATGTCGACCAATCAGAGAGCTTGTTTTAATCTGTCGTCCAATGATAGCGGCTACATTTCTCTGTTAATGCCGGCTTTCTGATTGGTTGAGCAAAGCGACAATATTTTGATCTGCACAACAACTAATCAAATAATAACAATATTTACTATCAAATAAATACTAAAAGGAAACTTAAATAATAAAATCTATACAAAGAAAGACTTAAAACTATTGTCGCATCGGTCGTCCTGAACACCTTCAGTATCCACTGCTGGAAACGGGCCTCCTCATCCACATTGTTGTGGGCACGAGGGATTGAAACACCATGCTGGCCAAGTGGGTTGGCGATTTCACTCTTTTAGAGGTGGTGTATGTCATACACTGTTTTATAAAGTAAATGTAAATTTAGAAGTAATCGGTCCATTTCTTTTTTGTACGTTAATATCTTCGGTAATGGCGAGTAATTACAACGATGAAAATACACGCCATATTAAGCAATAACGACATCCGCCCTGGGGTTAATACCGCTAATAATATGGGAATGAGCTTATGAAGATTCATAAGTCTTTATTCCACGGATGGTTTTATTCGTTTCTTGTATTACTGCGTTTATTTGATTGAAACGCACCAACATACCAATGATTACTGCAGCTTATAAAGAAGCGTTTGTAGTGATTTTTACTTTCTCAGCTTCATTTCCAAATCTTATAAATTTATCCCAATTTTCACAATTTCGCCATTTTTGTTAATTTATACCGACGATGTCAATTAATTAGAAAAGATAAAGTATTAATTTAAGTTTAACATAAGTCACAGTTACAAAAATTAGAGTCTAGTGGCTGGTCCACTTTGTGCACCTGGGTGATATCAACTGGGTGAATAAAGATCGCTGGTCAGTGTCCCATGATCACCCAATGATAAATCACCTGGGCGAATAAAGTATACTCGATTTTAATTATTTTTTATGTATATTTTATTCGCTTACAAATTCAAAGTTATTGTATAGATTGTTTAATCCGTCCGTCGTTTTATAGCCACCGGTGAAATATTATACAAAAGAAAACAATAAAGGGTCAAAGTTTATTTATACTGATTATAATGAACAAGTGAACAACAAACTGAGCACCTGGTGGCGTAACGTCAAAATGTTAAAAAGTTCAACAACAAACTGAAAAAGCAGCTTGCGTATGAATGTGCTCATTCATATATACTCGTAGGTACTTACTGTGTCTACTTTTATAAAACTTTTCAACTATATAAATAAAAATTAAATTCTGATGCTGTTCGTTGGTAAGCGCATTACTTGAGAACAGCAGGAGCGAGTTGGCTAATTTTTTTTAAAAATGTTGTTAATAGTCCGAATAAGGTTTTTAGGGAAAGAAAAATTGGAAAAGTTGCCCGGACAATTGGAAAATTCGGGAAAACTGAAAGTGCTTTTTTCTATGGGATTTTTGTATGAACTTATTGAAATTATTGTATTATTGAAATTTGGACAGGACAACGTCTGTCGGGCCAACTAGTTTTTAATAAAGAATGTGATCGTGTGATTTTTGTCCAAGACTTTTTTTCCATAGAAATAAGGTGACATGACAGACGATTATTGGATTGCGTAGATTATAAAATGCGTATAAAATCAGCGTTACCAGGGGCACAAAGTAGATAAACCCGACTCTAGTCCCTACACTAAAATTTCTTGTTACGTGAGGATTAGTTCATTCCAAAAATATATTTAAATTAATGTAATTTAACAATATTATACAATTTTTTCCACTCGCAGCAAAGGCCGCTACTAAATTATGGTAATTGGCATTTACGTTGAAACACAAAGTACGTTGCAAAGTTTATTTTTTTCAATTTTTATGTATACTTTATAGAATAAAAGGTAGTAGATGAATTAATAGTCAACCTGGTTTTAAGTGAATACTGTTGCGCATGTTCAGTCATTGGGAATTTGAATAGTTCGCAGATGGGTATTGGAATTTAGAAGCCAGGATTTGAAAACAGGATTTAGAATGTTTTGGTTTTAAATTTCCTGAATTATACTTATTAAGTTCCAGTGTCAAATGGTAGGAAATTACTAGGAACGTTACATAATAAATGAAACACGTAACATTGCGTGTTGACGGGTTTACATTCATAACATAAATTACAGGAGCGCTTGTGCTTATAACGTGTTGATTATAATAATAGCGTTATCGTTATTTTTTGCAATAAAAATTATAAAAAATAACAAACGTCGACATCACGTTATAGAATTAGCGACAAACACAAGATAGTCAAAATTTATGAATAAACATGAGAATGTCTGAAAAGTAGACTTCGCTATTCTACGTACGTTTTAAAAAAATGTTTAGATAAAAGTTGAAGCGCTTTACAAGCGTATCCAACTACATAATTATAATAATAATAAATAATAATAATAATAATCATTTAATTCGCAAGAACATAGGATACGAACAATTGCGTTGAGGTACATATATATCATCCCATGTTATCGTTATAGTAGTTTGTAAGTATATCTAGATGTAGAAATGTTTTTCGGATTTTTTTGGTAAAAGTTTACATCATCGTCATAATTTTGAAAGGGCCCCACATTTTTTTTGATCAATTTCATTTCTATTTGGTAATAAATGCGCCATGCAGTTTACAAACAATTTTTATATTACCTGCATAGGTATGCATCGTTTATCAAACTTCAAAACCGACGCACACCACTGCGTAAAAGATGAAAAAACCTATAATTGAACGATGATTAAAAAGAACATTGAATTAATGAAAATTCTTTGTCGTATTGTTGTTTTAAGTTCATTAAAAGATTCATGTTTTGATTAAATTAATTGACAATTTGGACAAGGCTCATTAAATTGAGAAACTTCATTTTGAAGCCACTTCAAGAAAGCTGTGAATAGGATTTTGCAAGGTCGGCGGCGCACTCGCATACCCCCTAGTGTTACAGGTGTCCATGGGCGGCGGTAACACTTACCATCACGTGGGATCGCTTGGTCGTCCGCTCACTTGTCTATAAAAAAAGAAATATAAATTTTCGTTAATATATTCACTCACAAGTTGATTGCCAAAATCCGTCACAACAAGATCTAGTTACGTAAGTTACATGACTTCACTGAGCAAATAACAGTTTCAGGTCGCTAGGCGGAGCTTTAGATCCATAATGTGAGAATAACAGGATAGAAATATGAACAGTAGGTGGAGCACACTGACCATTTAGTGTAACTAATAAATAAAATTTCTCATAACGTAACTAATTATATTTATTGCTTTTCAAAATATTCGCCATTCAATTTTACACATTTCTTTATTCGCGCAAACCACTTTTTAAAGTCAGAAACCTACGTCACTGACGTGTTGGTTGAAAACCACCACTGTCTCTTCTGGATTCGTAAATGTCAAATCTCTCGTAAAATCTTTGGTTTTTGGGAAAAAAAAGAAATTGGAAAATGTTTTGCATTCGTTTACACATGAGTATCATTTATACAAGGAGAATTTCTCAAACAGTTCGGGCGAGAATATTGTATTACGATTCTTGTATTCCATTAATCTACATACAATTCTCGCTTACAACTGTTTACATGATGATCGAAACTTGATGATGAAAGCTTGATAATAACAAAGATAACAGTGATCAGATGATACTATAGTATGATACTATCAGATCAGATCAGATGATATCAGTAATAGTTGTTTATGCTAGCTTTTGATCGATACTCGAGTAATGCGCGTTCGAGAAACATTCCTTGTGTAACTGAGCCATTATTAGTCTGTATAATTCCGATCCCCACCGAGTATAATTCGTTACATCTGTGTGCGTAAATTGCATCACATGCGTCCGAATGAAGTTTTCACACTGCTGTACTGTGGAAATACTCTGTGCTTGTATGTAGTTATTTGGTAGAGATGTGGGGATGGCGTATTATGAGATTTAACAGGGCTTCACACTGCGTGAACAGCGGTATAAGGGGATTTTCATGTCTTGATATTGAAAAATTAGATCATAAATTGTAATATAGTTACCCCTGCAGTACTCATGTGTTACGGGCTTCGCAAAACAATCATGAATTATAAAGAACGTATTCCCAAAATAGGTAATACGTTCTTCATAATACATTCTCACACCGCATATGGTAAAAAATGAACATAAAATGTTTTTATGTTGGAGAATTGATAAATTCTAACGCGTAGATTCAGAATAATTCCTTGCAATACGACGTCACCTACGGCATTGTTACTAAGCGAATTACCCGTTTGCGAAGGGAATTACTCGGTCACAATCAGTGAGATACAGTCACTGGAAACGGAAAAGGGACACGCACACAGAAGAATCAACCGTACTATATTTGTACTTTTAATGTTATTTTACTAATATATGATCTCATTTGAAAATTTGCGATGGGGACATTTTGCTGTGAAGCTGCAATCAGTCATGACGGAATTTAAAATACATTAAACTTAGTTAATGTACCTATATTAGACGGAAATAACTCTACCGAATAACTGTGGCGCTGTTACGGGCATACTTCCTAGCAGAACCGCTTGTCTTATACCTGCTTATAACTATGGCGCTGCTACGGGCATACTTCCTAACAGCGCCATGAGACTTTCCAAGTGAGCCGTGGACAGAATTCTATGAGGTAGTCAGTATATACTACATTCTAATTTAATTATGGTATTAATTTAGGACAGCAAAAGGGATCAATCGTATTATCAATATTAGATTTTTAAACAAAATCTTGAAACAACGAAATATTAAGAGCCATTTCACAAAAAGGACTAAAGCAAGTTTAGGTAATTACAACGCAACGCGACTGGCAATAGTTCATGCCCCCATCTCTATAGCGTAACTATGGAAAAAAAGTTTTGATACTTTGAATAAGCCGAACTTCTCTCCGTGTGCTTCTATAGACAATACTAATGGCCGACGCGAAAATCACCGAATATACTAGAGCAATTAGAGCAGTTTTGTGATATTAAAAAATATATATATTATAATAAATCATAATTTATAAAAATACTTATGTTGTCGTTTTAATTAGGTACAAAATTGATATTATTCTAAGTAATAATTTAAAAAATTGTTTAATAAATGATAAAAAATTGCAGTTAAATGCCAGGTATTTTACGTCGAAATTGACGCACATTATTTTATTTTTTCTCGTGATTTGTGTTAATTTACGGAAATATTAGTGTACAATGTGTCAATAGAATTATATACTACGTATAATTGTACCTTATCTTGTTGAATTAATGAATTTTAGTGGAAGAAGCACGGCTCTCAAGTTCTTACTGGGCGTGTTTTTACTAAAACATGGCTGAGTACCTACTACAGGATAAATAAAGAAATATTTCGAAATGTATTCTAATAAATGTCAATACAAAGAAATAAGCTATTACTATTTACTCAATACTAAATTTACTAAATATTTACTCAGAAATGTAAAGCCACTTTCATTTCACCTATAGGAGAGCTCAAAAACTTGTATTTTTCGCTTAAATAGTGAAATGGCTCTTAAGTTAGAAAATCATAACCAAAGTTAATAATTTCATTCGGGACCTTTTATGCCCCGCTGCCCTTGTATACTAACATTATAATAATACATTAATGTTACAAAGGTATGTTTGCATTATATATCAGTTGCGATGGTTGACATCTTATTCAATATTCATGATATTCGCGCTATCGATTTATAGTTCAGGGTAACTCCATGAATAGTTTAAGCTTATTTTAGTAGAGTCAATAATTTTCCTCGTGTTGTCACTTCTATCTTCCAAGTGTTTATATTTGCTAGATGAGGGTGGCTTTTACAAGTCCTCGGTGTCCGGAGAGACGTTGCGTCTCTCTGCGTGTTCTACCATCAGTACAACGGGGAATCGTCTGAAGAATGGAGTTCACTATCGTGTTAAATAACAATTTTAATATGAATATTAATAAAGATTTTTCGTATTTAAATAACAATATACGCTAAAATATCGCGTATAGTGAATGGACTCCCAGCAGGGGCTTAAGTCTATTTATAAATTTATTAGCTTTGAATTATTGTACTAATCATGGAGGTGTAGGAAATTAATATGGAAAAACATTAAATTAAATACATGTCTATATAAAATTGAAACGAGCAACGGAAAATACTGAATGAGCAGCGAATCGATGAGCAAATTTAAAGGTGGATTAGGTTCTCTGATGATCTTTGGTTCTCTAAAATAGTTCGCGAGACTCGACGACTTTTATATTACATTCTTAGTTATTAAATATATTTTTTTTATATAGAAAAAAGGTGGCAGTCGAGCATATAGTCCACCTGATGATAACTGGATACTGTAGACTGGACATCCGCGATACATGCCAACTTCAGTCCAGAATGACAAATATTGGCATACCCTCGGATGTGCTGCCCACTTTTGCGGATTAAGGAATGGATTGGGAGAAAGGGTTGGGAAAAGGATAGGATAGGATGGCATGGGAATGGGCTCTGGCATTGGGGAAATACAATAAAGGAAATGCAGTACATTTCAAGGTAGTCTTCTGTGAGAGAGGGGTTACGTGTCAGTTGAGTGCGCCCAGCGGCTGTGGAAATGGAGCTTGCACTCTCCCCCCACTTTAGTTATATTTACTTTAGTGTACGGTGTAGCTATGCACGACCATACATAGCCGAGTCAGCGGTGACGCAGCCATAAGTTATTTTATAGCACTAAACGAGTCAATACGCAATCAGCGCTAATCGCGTGTGCTCCCCGCGCCTTTCTATACTAATATAATAAAGAGGTAAAATTGTGTGTTTGTATGTTGGGGGTAATCTCTGGAACTACTGAACCGATTTCAAAAAATCTTCGACAAATAGGAAGCTACATTATCCGTGTCTAATATAGTGAACCGATTTCAAAAAATCTTCCACAAATAGGAAGCTACATTATCCATGCACTATTTTTAGGCTATATAGGCTCTATTTTATTTTGAAATTTGGAATTTTTTTTAAAAAAAAAAGCTCTTCTAAACCGAAGCGAAACGAGGGCGGGTCGCTAGTATATTATAAAACTGATAGCAATAAATTCACATCTTTAACAAAGCAGCTTATTATTTCTACCTCGACACTTTAGCAACTTCTACATTTAGTTTAGTTTTAGTTTACTTTACTTCACTTTAGTCATTCAAAAGTTTTATTAATCATGATTTGCAGCTTGATTAATGTTTTTGGTACCTACTCAAACCCTAAACAATCAGAATATTGATGAACACGTGTAAAAATATCTCAACATTTGTGAAAAATGTCCATTTAGGTAAAACGATCTCTTAGACTCCTGGAAAGATGTCACTTTGCAGATCCGAATTCGATATTACGAGTAGGAGGGAGTGAAATCTTAGCAAACTCGACAAAAATTGAAATAAAGAGACAGTCCTATAATTTATGGATTTTATATTTAAATTGTCAGGAGTTCAACAAGAAAGATAAAGAATTAGATTAAATCATCTTAAATTATATATTTCCTTGTAGTGTATTAAGAGTAACATTTCTGTTCCATTTGCGACTTTATATCGCAGTCAAAAGACTTAATATTTATTACCTTTTGATCTCCGATCAACCCAAATACATTTGAGTGATATGCTATTGATGTTATGGCGTTGTTATACGGACATATCCACAGGTACTAACATCTGGGTGCCCTGTTTTTTATTTAAAATTTTACATACTTATCGCTGGTTTGTTGTCTAAAAAACTATATTAGAAACTTTAGAGATTGAAAGATGAGCTAAGTATGAAGCGAGAATAAACGACAAATAGGTAGTAGTAGCAGAAACATAAGCGGTGACAGCCTAGGTGTGATCCGTGTAATCGTGAGTTCGAATCCTCGGCCAGGGTTAAAAAAATGTCACTAGCTCGGCGGTGAGAGGAAAACGTCGCGAGGAAATAGGCACGCTCCAGAAATAAGAAAAAAAAACGGAAAGCGGATTTAATGTCTCACGGCATTCTCTATCAGTCAACCACCAGATCAAACAGAACACGAGTGCAGTTTTATTTTAAATAGATAAATATACGTACATAATAATATATAATAAATATATACAAGCACAAGATATGTAACAAACATAAATGAAAAAAATAATAACATATACTCGTACAATATAGACGTAATACAGTAAGTTCTTCGCATAAAAGAAATATTTATTTAATAAAGCATATAAACACAGCATATAAAAATGTTGTGAAAAGTACGTAGACTTAACGAAGCGGGATTTTGTCGGCCTTGATGATGACTCAGTAATTTAAAATTATTTAATCCAGTTGTACAAAAATAGGTTGTATTGTTAATCTTGATTTGCTGCTCATATAGTGTTTTGTTAATCTTGATTTGCTGCTCATATAGTGTTTTGTTAATCATGATTTGCTGCTCATATAGTGTATGTTTATCATGATTTGCTGCTCATATAGTGTATTGTTAATCATGATTTGCTGCTCATATAGTGTATGTTAATCATGATTTGCTGCTCATATAGTGTATGTTAATCATGATTTGCTGCTCATATATTGTATGTTAATCATGATTTGCTGCTCATATAGTGTATGTTAATCATGATTTGCTGCTCATATAGTGTATGTTAATCATGATTTGCTGCTCATTTAGTATTTTTTGTTCCTCGTTTAAATAGAAGTGGAATTATACTACAATGAAATCAACGAGACATGAGCTTTGCGTTTGTGTGAGTACCCACCGACAATGTACAGGGCACCCACTCACACAGATGCAAAGCTCATGTCTCGTTGATTTCATTGTAGTAAGTACGCAAGCAGTGACTAGAGTGTTTCGACGACGATAAATTACTTGTCTTTTGTCGTTGTCCTTACAGCCGGCAACTAGCGGCGACCCTCTTCAACGCCACGTCCCCAAAGAGTCTAGTTAATTATATCTCGTGTTCTGTCTTCACATGTAAATACTATTATAATAATTTGTAAGTCAGGTCAGGGACATTAAGACGATAGGGAAGTTGCGCTAATAACTGGACAAATATTAATTGGCTTAGTTGCTTTGATATTTGCTATTGCTAGTCAAATGTCCTGTCAATCTGTCTAAGAGGTCCACTAAGAGGGCTTAGTACCGTTGTCCCCACTGAAAATCTCCACTGGTGGGGACAACGGGAACTGTAGACAAAAAATTATCGGTAATAAATTTTGTGTTCAAATTTTCGTTGACCTCACTGTAGTTGTTACAAAATACCTTAAGTAAGGTCAGAATAAAAATCAGCAAATATGCGTAAAAGAATGTCAGATGTTAATTATTATACTAAAATTAGAACTAGTCCAAATTTATTTGCTTTCTCCATTTTGGCTTTTATTTCGTGATAACGAAAATTCAATCACAATTTCCGTTGACCCCACCAGTGGGGATTATCAGTGGGGACAACGATATCAATAGGTCTTACTACCGCAGTAAAAGCGTGTTTTATTAGCGCAAATGCTTCGCTTGACAAACCGAGAAATTAACCTAGAAATTGTGTTTGCTGTCGCGAAAAATGAGACCGGCACGAGCCTGAGTTTTTCGTTATTTCGTTGATATATTCGTACAGATAAACCGTACATGTGTTCATAGACTAATGAGACCATGTACTAAACCTAAGTGTGTCGCCGCGGTAAGGTCATATACCCCTTAGTTATTTATTTATTTTATATACAAATTTTCACTTCATTTTGTGAAAGTATACAACGTGCAACACTTTTAGGTACAGGTTTAAACAATATTTCTAATTCCGACAATAAACAGAAATATCTTATCCATTAGACCATGAGCATGATGAGGCCTATGCCCAGTTTAGAAGATGCAGGCCACAAATATGCTATTGATTCCTTTCTTTGTCATGAAAATTCAGTTATGAGTTTCAACCCGAGGAAGGAACGAAAAATGTTTTATTTATTAGAAACGTAAACCACATCTGTGCAACTTTACTTCATAAACCACAAATATCGATGCGATGAACGTTCCAATGTTCTCCCAATGTGTATGCCTGTTGAAAATACTTTTACGTCACACTGAAAATGGGGAATACAAAAAAATACTGTAGCAATTCTGTGCCACGAATGCTGTAGCAATTGTTGGTGTGTATTTTTTTTCTCTTATGTAGTGTTTTCGAATGGCTCGTTCATATTAAATATTGTGGAGTGCAAAGTTATCGATGCACAAAATGTGACTGTACGAGCTGCAATAAGCATTTTTCTGACATATATGTAGTTAGTGCAACAAAAGCCGGCAACCACGTCGCATTTAAATGCTGCTTTCATCGTCCATGGGTGCACATGCAATACGCTGCTGATTCATATCCGAATGGCTCGAAGGTCCAAAACTCTGTACGGGTGGAAACTAATCACCAATGAAACGAACTGTCTCCCTTGACACAGTTCACTTTTTGAAGAATTTTTACAATTGATTATAGCGCAGTTAGGCATTTTGGTGTTCTGTAATGACGTGCAGAGCGAGAAGTAGGAGCTTAGCGCCAACTCGAGACACTCATCGACCGACGGACAGCTTGCGTTATCAATCTTTCTATATCTGTGGGGAATGCCATTGTAAAAAAAAGAACAAGTGCTACGTGGTTGCCAGCTTTTATTGCAGTATGTTTCTTCTGTATTCACGCGATTTCACTATTTTATTGTGTAGTGGACTTCTCTGCAGGGCTAAAGGATACGGTTTATAAGCTTTAGGTTGCATATTTACGTAACAAATACATTGTATTTTATCGAGAGTTAAGTAGGGCGGACGTCTGACGAGGTTCACACACCACTGGTGCATCACACATAATGAGAACTATTAGAAAAAAATGTACTTTATAAAACCGCGACACCAATGTTAATATTAGTTATGAAACTTATAACAGATAATGTTATATCTGCCCTTCCCTTTAAGTCTTGCAACAATATGGAGGCATTTTAATTTACTTCTGCCAAAATCTAAGTAAAATTAGAACTAAGACTACAATTAAATCCTCAGACAAGAACTTCATCAGAACATTCTTGTCGCTGTTCTGAAAATTTAATTAGTAAAAATGCGTTTTTAAAAAAATGCAATTTCTTTCCCAGAGCGGTCGGAGGCACTCAGCGGGCGTCTATCGAAATCCGCATCGGAGCTATCATGCGGAGCGCCAGGGCCCAGTTCTCCGCCCCGCGCCCGCTCTGCACACCATCACGCTCCGCTCTCTGTTGTACATAGAACTCAGCACTTCTTCACCAACTTGAAAGTGAGTATTAAATATCATTAACACTCACCGCCAAGTGATCTGCTGGCGGCCCACGTGAGTTCGAGCGTAGTACACCATCAACAACGGTATGCAAACTATTACAGCAGGCCGCGTGGGCGGCGCACAACCCCGTTTTTTGAGCCAAACCCTTTACAAGAAATATTGGCGTACCCCGCGCGCAGACCACTTAGCATGCTGCAGAAAATTCAATTTTTGTTAGGTGGCCTACTGTGAAAGTATTAACGTGTCCTGCGCGCGGTCCACGTGGCCTGCTAGAATATTTTTATTTATGCGTGGCAGTGAGTGTTAAAAAGCGGTTATCAAAATCTGGTAATTAATGGAAATACTCTGGTAATTAATGGAAATACTCTGGTAATTAATGGAAATACAATAAGAAATAGGACAAACATAGATTTCTGCAGTACTTTTAACCTATGAGTACTAAAAGGTACCGATTACAAAATAGAAAGACTGAAATTCATGCCAAATTAATTAATGCGGGGCATGTGTTGGAGATTATGGATTATACATGTTGTTCACACCTAGATAGCCCCCCTAGTGTAGACGGGAATGCGTTTTTGATAAAATATTTCAGTTATTGTCTAACCCTTACGGTGTTCCATTCAAATTGCAACAGAAATTATGCAAAGATTTAATTTATTTTTAAAATAAATCTTTATAGATTTACATAAATTTATATTGCACTTTCGATATGCACACTTACATTCATCGTCAAGACTCTGTCCAAAATAACGAATTTAAGTCGGAACTCGAGTACGTGATCTTATGTTTTTAATAAATATGAAACAGAGGAAACTCGAAGTGGGTAAGGAAAAAAAAAAAACAAATATCAGTGTAAAACTTTGATGTTTCGAAAATTCTCTTTTTATGGCAGTTTGTATAAAAATTTGTTTGGAATGAGAACATGACTTCCCTTTGTTACGACTATTTATTACATTTGTTATCTCTTTGTTATCTAATATTTCAGATGACGCATCTGTGTCACGGAAAATATTTACAATAACACAGAGTAACTAATGGTACAAGTAATAATAATTAGAAACAACCCAAAGTCTAACAGGTAAGCACACATCATAAAAGATATCGGTAGCTTTAGTTTTGATTTTTCATGGTAGGTTTTAGGCCTTAAAACGGCCCGCTGGTCATTGCGGGTAGGCGAGTCCACTCTATTCTGAAATTAATAAACTCCACTGCTTGTGGTATCCTCTCTGGCAAGCCAGTTTGTCGGGTTATCGCCGCCCTATATTCGGCATTGCGGTTTGGAATAATAAATATATAAAATAAAAACAAGAAATGTATTCGTATATTTTCAGTACACACTCACAGCAATTCACAAAATTCACAACCAATAACATCGTTGGAAATATTATAATAATCGTGTTAGCAAAAACGGACTCCTACTACATCCAATAAATGTACAGATCGGAAGTTTTCGTCTCAATATTCTGACGCGACTGCAATAAATTCTTTTGTCGACTATTCGGCTCCCAACTGAAATATACGAGAACATTCCTAAGCTGTCTCACTTCCAAGGACTTCGTCTAATCATCATTGTTAATAAACACTTGAAATATAAGCCTTAAACTACCATAAAATAACTACCATAAAATAATTACCATAAAATAATTACCATAAAATAATTACCATAAAATAATTACCATAAAATAACCCACAAAATAATTACCATAAAATAATTACCATAAAATAACTACCATAAAATAACTACCATAAAATAATTACCATAAAATAACTACCATACAATAATTACCATAAAATAATTACCATAAAATAACTACCTTAAAATAATTACCATAAAATAATTACCATAAAATAACTACCATAAAATAACTACCATAAAATAACTACCATAAAACAATTACCATAAAATAACTACCATAAAATAACTACCATAAAATAACTAAGTTTGAATTGCCATTTCTAAGAACTTATAATATTCTAAGTTTAGAAATTAATAATGCTCTTTTTTTTAATTTCATTCTAGTGGACTTAATAAAAAAGAGCCAATGTTCTTCTTACTGTAATTTGTGTGTGAAGTCACTTAGCCGCTTGGACCAGTACTTGATCAAGTACTTGTTTGTACCATTTTAATTTATTCTTTGTACATGGTGCACATCCCCCATGCGCGAGACAATGTGCATGAGGAAGCCCATGCCCAACGGTGAATACTGAAAGAGCTGGTTGCCCTTAAACGTCCACTACTGGACGTTTAAGGGGTTCCTCATGCATTGTTTTATGCACGAGGGATGGTCTTAAAACGTCACGCTGGCTAAGCGGGTTGGCGAGTCCACTCTTTTAGAGGTGGTGTAGTTCTTCAGGGCTTGTGGTAGCCGCTTTGTTATTCCTTAGTCGCCGTTTCTATCACACTCGGGATGAGGGTGCAATGCTAGAGCCGGCCGACACCATATGGTCGTATGTTCTCCTTAATGGTCTAACATCACGACTTCCGCGTTGTGTACACATTTTTCATTGTTTATTTTGACGTTTTAACATGAGTTTTGACTACTACCCACATTTAGTCTTCACATTCTACACTAACAATATCCGCAGCTGTATTCGACGATTCATCGTGAGGTTTACATTTATTAATCACAGGAATCCACGTCGACGACAGTTTATATTTAAATTCATATTTCACGTTGGTAGCAGCGTGGCGGTCTAAAACCATTCATCCCTCATACACGAGACAATGTGCATGTGGAGTACCATATCCAGCAGAGGACGATAGATAGAACAGCTGGTTACGGTATTACAGTAGTAGATTGTTTGTAACTGCGTACTATGTAATTGAACATAATTGCAGCCTGCAAATCTCAATTTCCATTTAAATAACCTTCCATCTCTCGCTTGTCAATTAGAGTAGATGGCAACGCAGTAGGAGTCGAGAGCGGTGTCCAGCAGGCACGGCCTTCTCACTCGCACCGGGGCCTGACAGCAGCGGCACGGAGTACGCAGCAGACCAGAGCTCGGAGCACAGCACACCTGCCAACTCACCGCGACATCGAGGGAAGAGTGGTGAGTCGTTTACTACTAGCACTATTTCTCTACTGCTGGAATTGTGTCGTCGAGAGGTTTGTCTTTTTAAAAACTTTTTTTAATTTATTAGGGAAACAAACAATGGAGAAGTTCACTGAAATTTATGTTGGAATAGTAAATTAAAAATATTACTGATTTAAAATGTACAAAGATAAAACGTATAATTTATTTTATAATTACAATTTTATTTATAAAATATTTAGTTACCATTTTTTTGTACCTAGCTGATGACGTACCAAATATAATTAATTAGCTTGTCGTTGTTATTAAGCTGTATCAATTATTTTTCTATAAACAGATAAATACGTATGTGTTTGGATTAAGTATAGTACTCACTCTTCGTCACTCTGTCACTCCATTGCCATAAATTACGCTCGACATTCAGTCAGTCTTTTCGGAATGAATATTCCGCTATCCGCTGGACACTATTCAAATTCAAATTCAAACATTTATTTGCCGATTAGGTAGGTATGCTAGGTATCTTATGACTTAGAATAGTCACCTTATACGTTAGCAACTGAGTTACAAATATTATTTTATACAATGACAAACTATACAAAAAAAATCTATTAAATTATTTTATGTCATGAATTATTTCGAATTCGAATTATTTCGAAATTTAACAGCGGTACAGAATCGCTGTCGGTTCGCTGACCGTTCCGACCTTTTCTATGTCATGCAAATTGGTTGGTCGAACTCGTTTATATTTTGGACAAACTTTAAATATAGCCATTATTATTTTTGTGTACCAGTAGCATATCGGTCGTTTTACACACCAGTGTACTAAATTACATCTGACTGTTTAATATTTAAAAGATATTTTGCAGAGTTTTAATGGAACTGAGAGATAGGTGTGGGGCCGGATTAACATTATACCCATAGACAATGTAAGTTCGTTTAATTATATGAAAAACAAATGTGTCAGTTATTATGTATCTACGACGGCACTAGTAATTTTTAGTAATAGGAAACCACTCACAGAAGAAACGAATCATATCCCTCCACTGCATTCACCACTTTATCTATCCCGTTATCTACTCTATATCTGTGATTATATATCTATATCTATATATCAATTCTATGAACCATGGATTCATTATACGCGTGTTAATTGTCAAAAAATGTTACTTTTTTTTTTTATAAAACTATTAAATTTCTAAAGCTTTGTATTTAGCAAACATGTATAAAAAAATTAGCAATAACGAAAAAAGAGATTGCAGGAAAATTTCATTAAATTTTCATGTCACACAACTGAATAATGAACTTAAATCCATGGTGGCAGACATCGGTAAAGATTTGTTACACCCTGTATGTTGTATATATATATATTATATTAGGCCTATGAATAAAATATACATACCACATAACAAACTATATAAACAAACATTCGCGCAGACCCTATTCAAAGTAGCTGAATTAAATTCGTAAATACACATTCCCTCGTCCTTCTTCACACATACGAGTCCCTCTGATTACGTCATAAAAGGCCTCGTACTTACTGATTGGAACTTTGTTCTTTGTGCAAACTTTACTAAAAGTCTCCATAGGGCAAGACAACTGGAACCTGCTCATCACAACTGTAGCCAGAAAAGAACTGAAACACCAACCAAACCTTCCTTTTTCTAATTAACTTGATCGTATCGTATTTTATAAAGAAAACTACTACTAGATATGCCTGTGGCTTTGCTCGAGTTTATTTAATTGCGTTCAATTGTCATGCCATACAAAATTTGACACTGTATTTTAGCTCCTTGACACAATTTTGATAAACGGTAACACTTGCTATCACATGGGACCGCTTCCTCGCCCTCCTACTTAACTATAAAAATTGAAATCGGATAATCGGGATTCTACTGTATTTAAATATACCAACTTAATAGAACCATCAATTTATATTCCCATATAAAATTTGACACTCCGTTTTACTACTTCAGTGGTTGAATTAAATTACGAGAAATCCCTTCTTAGTATAATTCTTTACGTCGTAAAGTAAAGCTACTGCCCAAACTTCATGTTTCTAACTTTAGCCTTACCGGTTCCACTTTGATGAGTCAGTCAGTCAAGACTTTTCTCTTTATCTATCTCTCTATCTATACTATAATATTATAAAGAGGAAAGATTTGTATTTTTGTATGTTTGTAACGAATAAACTCAAAAACAACTAGACCGATTTCAAAGATTCTTCCACCATTAGAATGCTACATTATCCCTGAGTAACATAGGCTATAATTTATAAAGATATTGTGTTAATTGGCGAAAATATAACGATAAGTGTCAAGTAAGTTGGAAAAAACTCTGCCATCTGCGAGCTATTTTGGCGTGCGCTGCAAAAACCGTAAGAGTTACACGAATATAATGTATGGTGGAAATGCTTCTGAAATTTTGAGAAAGAACATTGTAAAAGATAACTTATAAACCGAAGCAAAGCGAGGGAGGGTTGAACGAACATTACGCAAAAACCACTGGACGGATTTTAATAAATAATTTTAATACTTTATATCTACATCCATTATAGAGTTCCCATGGGAATCACAAGTTCACATGAACAGTACTAGTATTATATATACATACGTGTCAGTGACATGACGCAAAAGCCGAAAATAGATTGTTCACTTTCAGAATAGAATCGATTCTACCAGTATTTTTGCAATAAGACTCTTTTTTCATCATCTACAGTACAATTCTAATATATAATTCTACGCGTGTCGCTGGAGACAAGTCGGGCGCGCCGTTTAGACGCCCGGTCTGAACTATGAGCGCTACGAAGGTTTTAGACAACACAACACAACTTTATATGTTTCTAACTTTTGGTTTATTACTTAAAATATTTTTTTTTCGCTAAAACGGGTTTACATATTTTAAATTATTTCACATTTTTCAAGTTTTGCGCTATTTCGGTGACACTTTATATAAAGATTATGGATTTCTTCGCGACTTACAGGAGTCGTAGACATTTCTTCTTGAAAGGAACGGCCGATCTTACCTATTCATTTAAAGTGAGAAGCTAAATTGAAGCATTTGGAATTATTGAAGTTTTAATTGATTAGAAACTGTTAGAAACTTCTTCTTCAAGTACCAATAAAGTTTCGGTATTGGATGTGAAATTAAAAGGCATTTTTAGACGAAAAATAATTTTATTTTGTAATACTTAATTCCATTACATTTTGTAATCAGTTTACAAAGTGGGACTTCTGCTGCCTCACGCACACTATATTTAAACGAACTATAGTGGTGTCGGCTGGCTATAGAATACCACCACCCCATCTCTTCCCGCGGGTGTTGTAAAAGGCGACTGAAGGATAACAAAGCCGCTACCACAAGCCCTGAGGAACTACACCACCTCTGAAAGAGTGGACTCGCCAACCCGCGTGGCCAGCGTGGGGTTTTAAGGCCATACATCCCACATGCACATCCCACGATGTATTTAACACATTTAAGTCGTTAGTTCTTTTGGCCGGAGGGCGTCCCATGTTGCATTGTCTCCTAACTCGGTCTCCATTCAAGGACTCGACTTCACCATCGATTGTTGGTCGTGCGGCAGATAGTGCCCATGGCCACTGCAGTTTCGTAATTTTGTAAACTAGCATATGCCGTTAATCGCAAGAGTGGAAGACCCTGTATGGTGGTGAGCTTTGGGAGAGTCCTATATCCAACTGTGGAGAAACTGGCTGATGATATGACGCGGTATGGTGGAATAATAATTAAACGCAAACTCTGATCGGTGGATCAATAAGCTACATCAGTATTAACCAGTACGGCGCGGCGCGGCGGTAGGATTTCTGCATCCCGCATACAATAGACAGTAAAAGGTCAAAAAACATTGCTTGACTGGTTAGTAAGAGAGATAAAAAGAAACAATGGTCTATTTCCTCTCTACAGAGATAACCAAAAAATTAAAAATAATCATGCAAGGATTACTAAGAAAATTTATTACTGCAACGGGAAATGGGTACATGACTCACAATCAGCATGATGCTACAGCATACACTGCACCGCTGATATTCTGTCAGATCCCCGTTACGGACGGACAAAACTAAAAATCTGAAAATGATTGTGTAAATAAACGGCAACGGCATAGGTACATTTTAAGTGTCCAGTCACCGAAATAATGCAATATCTAATCGGTGGGTATGTATACCGTCAAGTAGAAAATATTATCTACACAAAATTTCATTGAGTGCAACGTTATTTTTTTTTTAAATAGTATTGTAGTCCCCTCTTCAAGTCTCTGTTTCTATGTATAACAAAGAATTTTATTGAATTTCTCTTTCCTTTGTGACAGCGCAATCCTCTTATCGTAATGTACCTTTAAGGGGATTATAAAATTGACGACTCGTTTTGTTCACTTGGTCGAGCAAATTATAAGATGTTTATTGAGAGTTCGTTCAAACGTTAAATATGACTTTTGTATTAGTAGCCTTATTGCAGGCAGGAATCGCTTGAATTGATGACAAGTATTTAGTTCTGCGTTCTGAAGCATTATTCTGGTTTTATTGTTCGATTGCTTAGAATCTAAGCAATCGAACAATAAAATTAACTTCTATTGCATGTTCTATCTAAGCCTTAGATAAAAGATGCAATAGAAGTTAATTTTTGTGACTGCCCATTTCATCAGTCAATGTCGGACTTTTCGGCGTGAACTCGAGAAGTAAAGTTGAGTTTTTGTTTGATTATTGTAAAAATTGTGTATTGTATGATTTTTGGTTTAATAGTGATAATTTATTAAACTTCAAAATGGTCAGTGCTAGTGCAATAATGTTTGCGATAATTTAATGAAAGTGTGAGACTGCATTTATCGTGTTCTTCCAAGGAGTCCAACTCTGTCCTTCATTAGTAAATCTACTATCATTTTACTGAGCGACTCTTACTTCGACGGGACTGAGCAATGTCGTGATAAAAATTATTCTGTTTTATTATTTTGCTATGCTTGGCTATGCTACCAGTGGACTTGCTATGCCAGTGTCGAAATAAATTATTAAAAAAGCCGGCAGTCAATGTCAGTTCTTATAACAGAGCTAGACAATATTTATATCTCTTATTTCATAATAGCAAAAATAAAGAGACGGATATTTTCCTTCTTTTTAACTGCCAGCACTTTCAATTTTAGTATTGAATTGATACTACATCATTTTTGTCCTCTTGAGTTTTTAAATAGTAATGAATTTCCAACAAATGATTTTTTCAATTGCTTTGAAACAAATAAGTATACCTACCCCGTAATTCACCTCATTATAAATAATTTATAACTACCTGCCTTGAGAGTCTACAGTTGTTTACAAACGCCCTTAGCTTAGAAACCGCCTTGTTATTTTTGACGCTCGTTATGTAACAAATGTATCTTTTGGTACTCTCCTCTCCGTGAGTTTGTGATTGTTTGTGTTCGTACCCCTGTAACCTACAAAGTTACTACTACCGCCATCTGTCGGTGGAACATTAAACTATTTTATTGGGAATAGGAGAGCCTTCCTTTCAGCTTCGAGACGACTGGTACGAGAATTGTCTGAAAACGTCAGCAGCGCCATCGTTAAAAATTTTCAACATTGTCTATATTTGCGTAGTGTGTCTGTCACTTATTCTATTGTATGTACACCTATACCAGAGGGCGCAGGTTCAAATCTTGCTGGCATCGTTATTAATGAGCAACAATTAAATGAGCAGCAATAAATACTAAAGAAAATACTGAAGCAGGTTAAGGCTCTTTGGAGATAGTTGTTAGATAGTTGGAGATACAATATAGTTGTTGTTACTTGATACAGCTGTTGACTGGTTTTCCAATTAGCTTCGTGGTCGCAAGCAGTGTGTACGCCTCGCGACCAGTCATTCTAGGACTGGTGTGATCTTACAGCTGGTGTACCGCAAGGCGGTATCCTCTCCAATAATCTTCTCTATAATTAATACCATTACATCCTATACTTGTCAGTTCGCATCATCTGTGTGCCGATGACTTCCAACTTTACGCTCAAGCTAATGTTACAGATGTGAACGCAGCGGTGTCTCAATTAAAAAGGATAGTTATAAATAAAATACAATGTCTGCGGACAGCATTATGTTTATACTCCGTGTACTTAAACAGTAACTGTAGAAATTTACGACTGAAACGCTATTCCAACGCCCTACTTAATTTAATGACTTAATTAAATCGTAAACTCGTAGTTTACTGTCAACGAAACTATATAGTAAGGCGCCGTATAGACTAACAAGAATAGACTATATATATATATATATATATATATATATATATATATATATATATATATATATATATATATATATATATATATATATATATATAATAGTGTTTCAGGGTTTGACATGTTTGACACTATAAAATAAACAATATTGAGTTTCTCTGTAACAAAAGAACCATTTATTGTTTCTTTCACATATAATTATTCATAAAGTCTATTCTTCAAATGTCAATCCCTTTCGCTTCAGACAACAGACAAATTCACAATATTAAACTATCCAAATCAACAACGCCATCTTCATCTACCCATACATTACAGACCATCATAGATTATAAATCATAGATCGATACACATCGATTGACAAGATATACAAGATCGATAACCTTGTATATCGATGGCGCCCGGAATGAGCCGCAAATTAAATTCGAAGAAATAGATTTTCTTTACATGTATATATAAGTATATATATATATATATATATATATAACAAGAATTATAGACTAACATATAGAGAATGCCAGAAAACCGTAGTAAAATTGGCTTAAATAGCCAATGATCGGATGCGTTTAATTTATGTTTTTAAGCCAATGTGTTTATATGATCAAACTTTAATGAGGTTGTCAGATTTATAATACACGTTCACACTTCATACATAGAACAGTAAGTTCATAACCCTCCGTTTGGCTCCGCCGTACTTACGTAAGCAGATAAATGCTTATGTGAGTATATCAAAATGTCTTATTCTCTCATGTCTTATCTCATGCCACAATGAACACGTAAGTTCCATATTTAAGAAGGAAATCTAATGCAATCCAGTGTCAGAATTCACAAGTTCACAGCCAGGGTAATCGTATGTAGAAGATTAGTCGGGTCCAGTAGATTATACATTAATACAAGTCGTTAAAATAACAAGATGATAGAAGATATTAATGATCACACGCGTTTACGAACGAAAAATACAAATGCAGTGAATAAGCTGAATCCTGTGGCTGTAGCTGAGTTTGACCGTTGCCAGTAATTTCTTTTTTTCTGAATCTTCAGTCCATGCAGCCTGTGACAGGTTGGTGCAACTCAACCGAAAAGTCGAGTAAAATAAAATTTATTTTAATTGACGTTTATAAGGTAAACATACCATTGCCGGCTGCATTCTCAAAGAAATACGGGCCAATGACTCTGCCAGTCCAAAATCCACACCACATAGTCACTCGTGGTGGACGCATAGGTTGAGACCCGTTTAAATAAATAGATATGTGAAAAATGCAAAATCTAAGTAACCTACTTATAAAGTTATACCTACTTATACCCATTAGGAGATTAAATAAAATATACCTGCACCGTTTTAACACTGAATTTATGTTATTAAAAGTAACAACTTTTCTTGTAGACTTTTTGGCGTGAATTCAAAAAGTGAAGTCGAGTTTTTAGTTTGATTTTAGTAAAAATTGTATATGAGGCGTTTTGTGGTTTAATAGTGATAGTTTATTAAACTTCAAAGTGTTTTTCGTACGTGGTGTTTGAGAGCGACTCCTGACTTACTTCGACAGGACTGGACATTGACAGAATACGCTTTAGTCTTTTAAATTGTTTTATTACGAAGGAAACTTGACTCTGACAGAATGTGCTACTTGCACCATTGCCATTATATGAAGAAAAAAATCTTTTGTTCTACAACTTTTTCAATATGTTATTATCCTTTAAAAAAATGTAAGTGAAAAGGATTTTAATAAATAGAAGATAATAGAAAAGGTTTCGGTCACGGTTTTGACAATAACTGGCTTAACATTAAAAGATCTATGCAATAAAAGCTTTCATTTGACATATATTTCAAGTACACACTTGGTACACACTTGATTTTTGGGACCCTTTTACCCATCGTCTTTTGTTTTGGAAGAAGATTTTTTGAAGGTTCAAATCCCGATTTAGTCATGTAATAACCTGAACCTCAATGAGATCTCAACTGTTGGCCACGGGTCTCTTCATACACATTGTATTGTGCATGAGCAACGTTATACCTTAAAGCGCAAAAACGGGTTGGCGAGTCCAATCTTTTAGAGGTGGAGAGTAGATCTGTAGGGCTTGTGGTAGCCACTTTAGTCACCTTTTACGACACCCACGGGAAGAGATGAGCTGATGCTATTCTATAGCCGTTCGATACCATACGGCCCGTAATTGATCATGTAATGAATATTGTCTAAGTATGTTATGGTGACACAGAAATCGTAATTTCATGTTCGAACAATGACAGTGTCTTATAAAAATAATTACGTTAATTTCATCACCGCGCGTGCAAAATTGAGCTGGTTAAACCTAGTTGACATTAGAAAATCATCGCTCTGACGTAATTTTTAAATCTGCCGACCTCTATTCGACCTAGACGTGTGCCAATTGACCTTTAATACAGCAGGCTCGTATTATTTGTGAGGTTTGATACAAAACAAACCTTGACAGTGTCAAACTGTATGATGATGTATTGTGTCGTGATTTTTATTTATTGCTAAAACTTAAGTTAACATTTGGAACAAAAATTGCTTGATTGCTACATGGTTGTAGTTTTATATCTATTTAATTAACAATAATGACAATAACAAAATAATGACTTATTAAAAAAAATAAAAAAATTGGCAACACTGATATTTCTGACCAAAGCCAATAACTGACAAGATTTCCAGTGACCAATAGGAATCTTTCCCACTCTAATATATTTTTAGTGGGATAACTTGGAAAAGCGGGAGGAATATAAGTGAAAAAGCTCTGCACTCCGGTGACTCTTGAAAGGCCATTAGGGCCAAAAGAAATTAGCCATTCCAAAAAAAAAGGAGCAAGCAGTGAACCCACTGGAAGCAGTTGAACAAGCAAGTTCAAAAAAGAATTGAAGTGAAGTTTGTTAAAAGAATTCGCCAGTAAAATTGTATAACCAGATTGAAATAATAATCAAGTTTAAGAGTTACGTCATGTTTACTTCAATTGTATGATGATGAAAGCTTTACGATGAACTGATGATATAAAAATAAACGTGACATTATCTGAGAAGTTTAGTTTCCAGACTTTGCGATTTTAGTGAAATATTAAAAAAACATTGCTTTATCTTAAAAATCACATGTTAGAGAGCATGTTAACCGAAATCTTGAAACAACAAAATTTTAAATTTAATCAAAGTCGAACAACGAAATTTTAAGTTAGAAAATTTTAACATAGACTTATTAGTCTATATCGACAATAAAGTTCCTTTGTTCAGATGACGTCATATATGGCGTGTTCAGACAGACTACTGTTCATATTCACATGTCTAGACGCACCTTGAAATCAGTATCGTCTAGCATGAAACCCAAGCAATAACGTAACTGCCAGTAATTGGCCGAATGAACACGACCGTCATTATTTTTGTACTTCGCACTCAAGGACATGAGAGATAATTTAGTTTTTTGCATACATTGCGACGAATCGCACACAATTCGCTACTTTTTTTTTACAATAAGCAGTTTATATTTTAAGTTATTTTGTTAAACTAAAATATTAGTGGTGAAATACTTTTTGTATAAATATAGATGGAGTTTTGAAATTTATGACTTAACAAATTCTGACAATTATTTTAGCTAATAGTTAAATTAATTATTTGAGACTTTATAATTATTTTTATTGTTTTGGAATATTACGTGAATCAATATGGAAATAAATTTTCAACGAATACTGCATGAAATTATAACAGGTAAAGTCTAAACTAACTTTGTTTAACTTTGAGAATGTATTTAGTCTTAATTACCTACTCTTACTTTCGACACTCCACTTTCAGATTAAACTTTATTAATTACGTAATTAGTATTCTATATTATTATTATTAGCGGGTTTGGATTCCCTGCTACCACACGCATATAAATAAAATTGAAAGAATTCAGAGGGCATTTACAGGATTCATTCACTACAAATTTAAAATACCGGAAGCTAATTAGTATCTACATTGTGTTCGATTACATTTACTTCCACTTCATATCCATAGAAATATAGTCCAGATTTGTTAATTAAGCTTGCTTTTAGGATTACTTCTCATTACTCTCGCTCCAATAAAGTGCCTATTTCACAACTCCACTGTTCACATTAACTATCGTAAAAATAGCTTTTTGTTAAGGGCCCGTTCTGCACTCAATGACTTTTGTGGCGAAAATGAATGCATCGACTTGTTTTATAATGGTATCAATGCAATTAACCGTACTCTTACTCAGTGCCGGTTCTAGCCCATATAGCGCCCGGGTGCAATCAATACCCTGGCGCCCTCTAGCAGGCGCTTTGGAGGCGTCGCGAGCGGCGCTCGGCGCCCCCTAACGCCCTGCGTCCGTGTGCGCCGCACACTCTGCACCATAGGTAAAGCGGGCACCTGCTATTACTGCTAAATAGGCGATTAGTGTAAAGAATATTAAATTGTGATCTCGCAGTGTTTGTGCAAATTGTTATTTATTTTCTAATTGTGGCAGCTTTGTTTAAGCCATTAACTATATCGATCACTCATATACAAAATATAGGTATCCAATCATAGTCATCATCTAATCATCGCAATAGTTTATAATCTTCCTGAAAAATAAAAATAACAAATAAACAATTAAAAACTTATCTGGCTCCGGTGGTAGGTATGATCCATAAGTTCAAAGTTGCTCAGCGAGCTATGAAAAGACCGATGACTTGAAGAAGTTCGCTGGTGGTGGCTAGAAGAGCCAAAGATCGTGTAATCTCACACGATTCCACGTGGAACCACTTGGAAGAGACATAAATCCATCAATGGAATGACATAGGCTGATGGTATGTTTGCCTTATTCTAGATAAACACTTACAGATTCCATTAACATTCTGTAATTTAAGTTATTAGTTCTCTATAATATAAAATTTAATAATTTAAGATTCTGTAATGTAAGCTATTAGTTGAACGACCGATTAGCCCAGTGCACTTGCCTAATATGTAAAAGGTTCAGGTTCGATTATTTGTCAGTTATTCATTTGATTAAAATCGAATGTTTCTTTGAGTCCTGTGTCCACGGGGAATCCTAGTGTAGGCCAATAAGAATCGCGTTATTTATTTATTTCTAAAGGTATCGTAACGAATTAATTTATAAAAGCTTTAAGTACATGGATACAATTCGTGTTAAATGATTTTACATCGAGTCACAAAGCAGACGAAATCACCGATTTATCTATTTGTCTGACTTCCAAAATTGTATCTGTTTAATTTATTACCTTTTTATCACGTAGGTATTCATAACCTTTATAAAATTAGTACCCTAGCTATTCTTAAAAGAAAATTATAATTGAGTACTTTAATTAAATATTACATAACATTGGATTCTAGCAATGAGACCGTCAGCAATACAGTCTAGAATATAAAATTACTCCGCGGCCCAGTTCCACCTGCAGAGTGGGGGAGGCCGCAAATAGTAAGGGGATGATTGCTATATTAATAATTCAGGCGTTCAAGTATCATGTATACTTTTATGCCGTCGTGATAGCGCCTACCACTATAATTCATGCGATACCATGCAAACAGAAATCGTAAGTTAATGCATCACGGGATTTATATATTGAATTAATCTCAAGTAAGTGTAGGTATATAATATTATTATTAAGTTATATTATGTTGATATTATGTAAAATTGCACCATTTACGAGTACATACCTTTATTTAATACTAGCGCCCCGTCCTCGTTTCGCTTTGGTTTATAAATAATTTTTTTTCAATTTTTTTTTCAAATTTTTGAAATAAAATATAGCCTATATTAGACAAGGATAATGTAGCTTCCTATATGTGAAAGAATTTTTGAAATCGGTTCAGTAGTTCCAGAGATTACGCCCAGCATACTCGTACCTACAAATACACAATTTTACCTCTCTATTATACTAGTATAGATAGATTGTTATGTTTTCTCCTTATTACCCAAAGGTTGCCTGGGAAAAATATCACTGGCGATAAGGCCGCCTGTTGTACCTACTTTTTTCGTGTTACTTAACTACCTACATAAATTGTCTTTTTGCGACATGTGCTGACAGATAATAAAGAGTTTGTTTATCTAAGCTATTAAACGTGTACACGCCATAATTTTTTTCGCTATTTTTTGTTTTAGATTATACTTAGAGTATTGGCCAAACAAACGTTTAATTAAACAGATACAATTACTCATTTTCCCATCAGATTATGGGAGGATACAGACGGGAAATAACAGACATTATAAACTAATTTAAACTTTAATGTTTACGTAATAACTCGTTTACGAACACAAATAAAATTTGTAATTGTGTGAACGCTCGTCTGGTCAATGCTTTATGTGCTACTAGCGGTGCCAGTGACTTCGCTCGGGTGTACTTATCATTCCTGCGGGAACTTCATAATTAATCTAGGTAGTACCCTAAATGTTAACCCAGCATATAAGTTATAATTGTGTCAAGTTTCATTTAAAGTCTGATCAGCTGTTTTTGCGTGATACGCATTCTGACGGACACACACTTACTACCTGGTGGACTGTATGCTCGTTTGCCATCTTCTTTCTATAAAAAAAAACACAAAAATTCTAAAAATTGTTGTTTTGGGCTCTCTATTACTTGTATTTTACTTGTATTTATTGTATTGTGTATTACTTATTTCACTGTAATGACTTTTTTTTAAATATTTCATGGCAGACACGACTTTGTTACGATTTTCATTATATGTACGTATAGATTTATAAAAAGAAAGGGTGCGCAATCTTTTGTACCGTAATTTTTTTTATCGAAAAGGAATATTCGATTTATCGTATTTCTCTAACTTTAACTTCAATCCAAATTCCCCAGTCTATTTTGCGATTCACTTTGCTTTAGAATTTTAAGAATAATGGTATAAAACAGTCGGTTCTATAAAGAATAGCTTGACTTCGATGATTTACGGGTATTGTGTGCTTCTGATTGAGGTATTGTACTTGAACACCTACGTCGTTTGTTCCCTGAATTTCAAGCTACTTTTTGTCAATAAGTCTTACGCACAATAGTCCTCTTTACCTACTTATTCATAATTTCCCGCGGGAATATCTACTAATCCCCTGCAATTGTTAAATGTTTTCCGAACGATATCCTCGTGTATTTAATCCCATGAAAGTTTTTTATTTATAAAGGTTTGATGTACTTGCTTCCTGAGTAACTGCTTCACTACATATTAATAATAATTTTATAAAAATACTAATATTTTAGAACGGAATTACGATGTGAAATAATGCAATAACTCGTTTACGAACGCAATAGAAAAGAAAACATGCAAAAGCTAGGGTTTGTCAATGCCTTATACAAATCCTAAAGTTGACTGGGAGAGATTCCTACTAGGAATGAGTCCGCCTTTGTACTTATGGTATTATTGTAATGTCTTATTAATAATAAATAATATTACTTGTAATAACATCTGAATCTTTTATTTCGGATTCGGTTTCGAGTGTTTTTTTATAAGATATTTAATACTTACGGTACCGGAGCTCCATAAATCTCTAATACAAATATCGTATCGGGAATAAACCCGAGTTCGCTATCGCGATCATTCATGCTGTTGAATTTTTCATTAGGTACTGCTCAGATCTCATTACCATTTCGCTTTAATGTGAAAGGTTTATATTACTCTACTGTTCTTACGAAGAATAATAAATTGCTTCCGCAAACCGAAAAGGCTCCAGTGATAAACAGCTACTCAGTGCCGGCTTTACCTATGGTGCAGGGTGTGCGGCGCACACGGACGCAGGGCGTTAGGGGGCGCCGAGCGCCGCTCGCGACGCCTCCAAAGAGCCTACTTGATGGCGCCAGGGTATTGATGGCACCCGGGCGCTACATGGGCTAGAGCCGGCTCTGCAGCTACTATTAAATATTGTTCCAACACCATGTGTATGGTTCGGAGATCCTCAAACATAGTTTTTTGTGTAAGTCTGCTAAGTAGATATGTAAACAAACAACTTGTAGTGTCTACTAGAGACAGCCTATGTCAAGCGACAAGTTGGTGGAAACTATCTCGCCGTGTTGTGTTGGCCGGCTTTAAAATAGCACCGTGCACCACATTTTATGCCATGGGGGTCATAAAAGTCGACAACAAAGCTGTGTTACCAAATACCAAATAATATAAGTAGACCCAATATAATATTATTATAACTTTTTAACAATTCGCGTTTTATATTGTAAAACGTGTCTAACGCGACATTTATTTACCTTTTATTTCTACTCGGCGTTCCGGCACGAGTTACACCCGCCGTGGTCACGAGTTGACTGAAGAGACGGGTAGTGCAGGATAGGACCTGCGACCAGTTTATATCCAACAACTCGATTAAAATTTTTATATTTCTTAATTTCAATTGCTTCACGTACAATCCTGGGATAATAGTGACGTTCAGTGAAGAGGATTTTTGGAGTGCAGAATTCTATCCAGTGATTAATTCCAGCGTTGAGAATTTGTTCTGCTATTGCTGATTTACTCGTTTGTCGGTTTTTTATAGCTGTTATGTGTTCTTTCATTGAGTTTTTCGTCGAGTAAAAGTTGAGTTGGCGAGTAGTTTCTCAGCACTTGTGATAGCGGCTTCGTTATCACTTAGTCGCCACGACACCACGGGAAGAGCTTAGTCGCCGCGACACCACGGGAAGAGCTGGGAATGGTTCTATTCTATAGCCGGTCGACACCACACGGCAAAGCCGGCGCCGACACATACATTTTTCTCATAAATCCACTTTAAATCAACCGTTTTAAAATTGCACAAAAATAGGTCGAGCATTTAACTAACAACAGCCATACGAAGCAACCGACTTCATGACGTCGTAATTAAAAAGACATTTCCAATTGTTTTGTTTCATTTTCACGTTTGTTACTGTTATTATTGTAATTATTCAAGATTGTACTTCGTTAAAATAAAGTATTTCAATAGATAGGTAGTAAGTAAATTGAAGTGGTAGTGGGCAGACCATAAATGCCGTAGGAGCGGTAACCGAAGGGGGAGGCGAGTCCTCGAATGGAGATCACCTGCCGGGAAACGTATTGGGACGTCCTCCAGCCAGGTGGACTGACGACTTAAAGAAAGTCACCGGTAGTAGGTGGATGAGAGCACAAGAATATGGGGCTTGGAAGAGATCTAGATCCTACAGTGGAGAGATACGGCCTGATGGTATGGTACGATACTAACTTATCTAAATGCGTAGTTTCATGTTATTGTAGAATTCGTCCATTGTATAATAAGCTTTATCTAACAAAATTGTTTCCAGTCTATGTTTAAATGTAGGGATATCTAGATTTTTACAGTTGTCAGGTAATGTGTTGTGTAGGAGCACTCCCTATTATGGAGTAGGTACCTACGATCCACAGTCTGGTCACGACGACGAAGTACGACGAAGATTTTTATCTTTTGTTGATTTTAACAGCGCTACCATAAAGATGTGGAGACATGGTAGTGTAGGTAGAGGGTTATTATATATATTTTTTTATGCTTCATTCTTCTCTCATTTCAGTTCCCATTCATTGAGTTTGTAGTCCGTGTAGACCTGTGTATATTGAGCAGGATAGATGCAGTTTCCTTTCGATATTCCCCACTTTTTAGATTATTAGTTTCGAATTTTCCGAGGCTCCCGTTTTTTCCCACCAGCCGACAAACATTGTGACCTATGCTGTTTTAATTTTGTTTCAATTTCTGGAAGTTTCCAATTCCGGAGTTGCATATATGAATGTTCTGTCGACAAAATAATTACAAGGATTATCATTTATTTGCAATGTGAGCAGTAATAGATGGTAATTACATACAACAGCTCGTCACATTTGCCAGAATCAACGTGCAAAATAAATATAAAATTATCATAGAAGTCAATTAATATCAATTAGTATCGTGAAAATAATGTGATTGGCGATATTAATTGTCGTTTAGTGGAAACTTGAAAATGCAGTTGCATACTGAAGTGAAAAATAAAATTAGTGGTCCATGGACATGGACCTGCCCGTGCACGTCGCCTTAACCATAAGGGATATATGGCCTTAAAACGCCAGGCTGACCAAACGGGTTGACGAGGTGGTGTAGTTCCTCAGCGCTCGTGAAAGCGGCTTTGTTATCCCTTAGTCGCCTCTAACGGTACCCGCGGGAATACATGAGAAGAGATCTCTTATAAATAAGAGATGAACTCATCTACTTATTTATAATTACTACTTGTATATCGCATTAACCTTTAGGAATGCCATATTTCCTTCATCACCAAGCTAGTGATAATAATTGAAAGTTCATGCCAGTAGCTTAGAATACAATATAAATAATCCCTCTTATTATATGAAAGGATCCCTCTATTTTGTGCGAACGTACACGTACTATCCTTACATTTAGAGCGTATACAGACTCGCTTTCTACGATTTAGTAACTGAGCGATGAATCGATTATTATAAACTACCAAACTATATTAAAGAAATTGTTATAGTGAAATTCAAACATCATTTAAAACGATGGCTCATCGGACAAGCTTATTATAATCTATATGAATGTTATTGAACAATGAAACACATAGATATTTTTTAAATTCTTTACATTAAAAGTCCGTATTAATTCGTTGTGCTTGATATACGTAATTTGAAATAAATCACTTGACAAATTGTAACCGCATTAGGACCTCAATTATAATAATCCACATCTAAACTAAATATAATACGTTTTTCCAAGCTACGACTATCCATTTGCACGTCTCCGATAGAACATTGATCTTTTCATGTAAACGGCTAATGGACAATTTGTGCAAGTAATCGTGAAGGTATCTACGACATTGAAGAAACGCGGAATCAATACGTTACTGGCGATTTATCTACCTGGGAGGTGATAGATCGCTCATAAAGCTGGTTGTAATTCGATATTGGGGGTATAAAACTGTTAATATATAGGGCAGAAACGATAAAATTGCGAAAACAAGCAGAGCAACTGTTGCCAGCTTAGGTAGAAGTTACCTGTCAAAACCGTACAAATGTACGTTTTGGAGGGATAGGGGACAGTGGAGCAAAAAGAAGGTGACAGACGAGCAGACAGTCCTCCTGGTGGTATGTGGATACCCGCGATACATGTTAACATCAGTCCATATTCACAAACATTGGCATGCAGCGCCGTGCATCCCGGGGCGTTTTAACTTTTGTCATTCTGTACTGATGTTGGGAAATTACCAATTTGCACCATGTGGATTGTATGCTTATCTGCTGCCATTTCTCTATAAAAAAAACTCGCAGTATCAGTAATGAGGGTTTAGTTATTAAAATCGCAAATGGTTGCATACTGGGCAAAACTTCAATAAACAGTGAACACTATTATTGAAAGTGACAGATTGTAATTATGAAAAGGGGATAAAAAAATAACGGTAGTGTTATGTAAAAGTAGGGGTAATTGGACCAGTCGACCGCGTACACATTGGTTGTAAGGTGGAACATTGATCGCTCTAGTCAAATGGAGTAATATCTCCTAATAATCAAACCTGTCCTAGGTTTTCATAAGAAAAAATAGAAAATATTAGGTATTCAGCAATTTTGCAAAATAGAAAAGGTACGAAACGGAAAAGCGTCCAATAGACTTCGTTTACGGTTCTTACGTAATAAGCACTTAGTACTCTTATTTAGCACTTAGTATTATCTTAGTACTCGTGGAAAATGGAAATTAAACCTCTCGTATAATTGAGGATGTGATATTATCATCCTGATTGACCTTGCGTGGGTATACTTCTGTCACGGCTATGTCATTTGCTCGGATATGTCATGCGTGTGTTGACCTTTAGCGTCCCATCCGTAGCTAGTATAACACTGGCAGGAAAGGCAGTGAGCATCGCGACGGCGCGCGAGAAACTCGCGTTCCATTTTTGAAACGTTTGACATTTATATTTCTCCCGCTTCTCTTTACCGCGTTATTTTTTATATTTTTATGTGGCAAACGTACTTATGCTTATTATGCCCTAAATGTTAGTGTTTGCTGCCCGTGTTGGTAGTTATATTTTGTTGGTTGTCAGTTTCGTATAATGAAAATGTGTACTGTGCTATTGTTATGGATGCAGTGTTTTAAAAATAATGTTCTTAAATGAATATTGTTTCAAAACTACAGAATTTTTGACACTATTTATGACACTTAGTCGCAGATGTATGAAATGCGTATTTAATCTCATTTCGCTGCTGTTAGCAAAGACAACGGGAAAGCTATTACCAATGTTTTCGGAACAAGCAAAGCCTTGTAAATCCCAATATAATTATTGTCTTAATTTTTTTTTTGAATACGTAGGTACCTATATATTGTTATTTTTTTATTTGTTCCGTGTACCTATATTCTTTTTTTAATGTGAATGTTCAAGATCTCCGTAGATTTTACTGGCAGCATATTACAAACCTTTTCTTTGTGAAAATTATCTTGTCCGAAATAACAGTATTCTACAGTATTTCAACAGCAATGGACTTCAAATTCATTAAAAATTGTTTGGGTTTGTACGAAAAGTAAATGAAATTATAATTGCACATTTTATCAATGTTGATAAATATAATTACTCGTACATTTATATGTATTGATATTGCTAATGATCTCGTAATATTATTTAGACATTTAAAATCATAATTCTTTCTAAAAAGGTTTTATCTATGTATATACTTGTTACTAAGGCACAAGAAACTTCTTCAGTCCACTTCCTATATACGTTCATACGTTCTTCATACGCTTTTGGATATCAATAGGTCCCCTAAGTGCTAAAACGATCGGTCAATCACCTCTCCCGCCATGGACGGGTTCTGGATAGGAAAATTCGTAGACGATCCGAAACACTGGTATAGAATTATAGTTTGGTTATTAAACCAAACAGCTATCAGGTTTTTGGTAGATCCTAATGAAGCTTGTAATATATAAATATAGAATAAATTCTGTAATGTGGTGTTGTGTTCGGAATTGAAGATGACGTTACCTTATACCATCGTTTCTCAACCTGGGGGTCGTGACCAAATCAAATGTTAAAAGGTTTTTAACAACAACATAATTATAGTTTAGTTAGAAGCTGAAGCTGATGATCATACTTTTTTGGTATATTTGAAAATAACCCAAGACAACAAGAAACACGTCGTAAACCATATACTGTTATCTGGCTTAGACGTTATTTGTCTATCTAAGTATTGTTTGTTATAGTGACAAACATTCATAAGACTTTACTTTGGCTAAGACTCGCTCTTAGAATCCTCTATTTAACCAGGCATTAGATTTCATATTTCAATATTTCAATATTTCATCCCCTTGATTGAGAGCACTTCCTTCAGAGTTGCTGCGAACAGCGCGGTCAAAATTTTATACCGCGAACCTGAAAGTTGTGAGATGAACTGCCAGCCGAGGCTTTTCCATTACGCTACGATATGGGCCCTTTCAGGAGAACTGTGAACAAGATTCTGCAAGGTTGGCGCGCACCCGCAAGCCCCCTGCTGTTGCAGGTGTCCACTTATATCCTACGTACATTGGGGAAATAGCATAAAGTAGGAAATGCAGTACATTTCAAGGTAGTTAGTCTTCTGTGAGAGAGGGGTAACGTGGCCAGTCGAGTGCGCTCAGTGGCTGTGGAAATGCAGCGTGTACTCTCCCCCTACAATGTGTATTGTATGTTATATGTATGTTATGTATGTTATGTATGTTATATGTGTATTGTATTATATGTATCGTTTGTAGTATTTTTTTATTGATTGCACGATTCACCGCCCTTCGTATTTCTGTTTAACCTAAAGTTGACTATCAGAGAAGGCATTAAATCCGTCTTGTACAATGTCTCTTTGTGCACTAAAGTTTAATAAATAAATTATATTATATATATATAACTCTCTGGTGGAGAGCTTTAGTCTCCACTCCACCACAAACGACCTTGAGCTTTTCTCATCCACACACTATCGGCGAACTACATCAAGTCGTCATTACGCGTCAAGTCCAATGCACTAATATGCACTAAAATATGCAAAAAATATATAAATATACCAAGGTTACCTAATAAGTAAAAGTTGTGAGAAGCCAAGGTTGGCCGGAGGTCAAGCCGTCACTCTATTTGGGCCATTATGTTTTCGTCGGTCCCTATTTCCCTTATTGTATTACATTTATTACACTGCGTTAACATTTATTATATCTTCGAAAAGTGTGAATGAAAAAATGGTATTCTCTAAAAGAGTGTTTACGTTCTTATTAATATGTATGAGAAACATGAGAATCTTAAAAGTTTTATATAACTTATTTATATATGATTATAATTCCATTCCAATTATTACTTATTAAGAATATATACAATATAAACATTTATACAATTTACGGGTAATTATTACGCGGGTAATTATTACTCATGACGGTCTGTAACATTTATTTACACATTTTTTTTTTTCAGAAATGTGTGAAAAGTAGGGAAGTTTCACTTCCTAAACATTTACTTAGCGAAAATTACATTATCCATCTATCTATATATATATATAATAAAAATGGATGTTGGTATATCTGATGTTAACAGACTTCGATACCATTTGACCGATCACCATGAAGTTAATTTATAAAGAGAAAGTTTATATGCTATCGACTTTATTGTAACTCGCCACTAGATGGCGCTGCAGCACATCAACTTCTATACCGTTCAACCAATCGCCATGAAAATTTGTTTATATAGGTATTTGAGTATGAAGAATATTTTCGAGCCATCGACTTTGTTATAACTCGCTACTAGATGGCGCTGCAGCACATCTACTTCTATGGCAGGACAACGTCTACGGGGTTCTGCTAGTATAAATACATCGTGTCGTTAGTTCGTTATATCTACTGCGTCGGTTTCGTTTGTCAGAGTTTAAAGAATTATTAGTTCGCGAATTATAAGGATTTAAATTGAACAAAAAACTTTATTGAGTTTATGCTCTGAAGGAATTTAGTTCGCTGAGAATGAACTTGAGTCATGTCTAGTTTCAATAGTTAAATGGATTCATTATTTCACATAAAACCTAGGTAAGTATACTCACATACTTTATAGCGCTTTATAGCTATTTTGAAGTGACTTCAATAGTTTGTCAGCGCTTATATATTATATTATTATTATTGTATATAAATAAATATAAACTCTTATATTTATATTTATTTAAACTTGGCCTTTCCTTTTGCCACAATATTAAAGCTTTAAAAAACTTTGTCTCCTTGCACTTTGTTTAAGAGCCCGTTCACAAAATTTGCTCCAGACAGGCAATAAAATGGATTTTTGATGTTCTAATTCAGAGAAATAAAAAGGTTTCTATAAACTTAAACTTCTGAATTACCTAGACCGTTTCTTGATATTGTACATAGCGGCCTTAAAGTTTAGATGTAACGAATATAAATTACTTATTTTAGCCGATTTTCGAAAGTAGTTTTTCGTAAAACGCTCAGAGAGCAAATTTTGATCTCTTAATACGTAATTACACTGAAACAAACACCGTATTCAAAAACTGTTTTATGTTTGTTATGTATTCTTAATGTACACTAGGGCTTTACTTTTTCGATTTTTGATCAAATATCCAAGGTATAACATTACTTTTCGCTACACAAAATTTAAAAAATCCTTCCTGTAATATTCCGATTTTCTCATAATTTTAGACTTGTACTTAAATTCTTATACTTACACTATAAAGTTCACACTTTTGGCATACGACATGTCATTTGATAATAAAAAAAATAATGCAATAAACAATAAAAAATAAACAAATAAAAGTTGTATATATTTGCTTGCGCTCGAGGAGCGGCCTCAGTGCCGCGCGAGCGCTTGTCGAGGTAGGTGCTGCGTCGAACGTCGTTTTCCAGAATTTCGTGCCACGTGATCTATCGTAGCTGTATAGTGCGACCAACCCGTTTTGACCACGTAAGTAATAATTATTGATAAAACTATAATTTTATTAGCAAAAGCTCATTTTGGTTTGTTTTACCCGACTGCGCGAAAAGGAGGGACATATATATATATATATGTCTGGGTTCTTAAGCGCTCGCTGTAGCCTGAATGGCTAGATGGATTTAGATGAATGAGGTGTCGTTTGATTCGTTTTAATTGTGGGAGTGATATAGGGTTTGTTTTATTTCTTTATATTAGTTTAATATGAATTATTATACTTTAATCAAGAGTTTTGTTTATTTCTAGCGTGGGTCGAAAAGGCACTGTGTACAGATGTGTTACAAAGAGAAAATATACAAATGAATTAAAAAATGCAAACCAAACAAGGTAATATTTTTCGCAAAATAACAATTTAGTATTGCTTTTATATACTTCGGAAATTTATAGTAACTTTGAATGCAACTGTTTCAGAAAGAAAAAGAAATATGAAAATGCCATGGACAATGATTTCTTTCTTATCACAATTATGGGATACGGAAGACATTGACATGAACCAAGTTCCATTCTCGTCTCAGGTGAATAACGCAAGAAACCTTTTTTAAAAACGTCTTATCGAATCTCAACGAACTAAATGCTTCGATGGATTTACCATCTATGCCATTCCGATTATTTAGCACTACACATGATGATATTGCTGAAATATGGCGTATAACGGCTGAAGAGTCAATGAAACAAGCTGCCAAACAAGAACAAGAAGCTGCAATATTACGTGGTGACCTCAATGATGCAGGAATAGCAATGATGCCAGTAGAAGCTGATGCATGTTGGAGCAAACGATCTTATAAAACAAATTATTCCGCTTTATCTGGTTGTGCAGCAATAATTGGGGAACATACTGGAAAAGTCCTGCATATTGGAGTTCGTAACAAATATTGCGTTATCTGCGCTCGCGCCTTTAAAAAGGCGTGTCTGCAAGAGAGCATAATTGCACAAAAAATCACTGGTTCATCCACCAGCGTGGAACAAGCAATTATGGTTGAAGGTTTTAATTGCTCGATAAAGGAAATAAATGTTATAATATATTAATAGCTGACGGTGATTCGAGTACTTACAAAAGCATTCTCGAAAGTAGACCTTATCCTGATGTGCTTGTACAAAAAATAGAGTGTACCAACCATTTGTTGCGCAACTACAACGGAAGAAACATGCAATTGCAAAAAGATACTGCTATACCTCTTAATGAACGCAAACTTTTGACCGGAGATCGCCTTACTAGGCTACGTACTGCTATCCGTTCTGCAAGTAAGTTTAGAAATGAACAAAATTACTCAACCGAGACAAACATACTTAATTTACAGAAAGACATATTAAATAGTACACGCCATATTATTGGTGACCACACTGATTGTGAAGATTATTAATGCACACCAGAAAGGGAAGCAGAACAAAATGTAGTTCCGATGGTACCAACTTTAATGCTCAAATTGCGAAACGCATCTCAATTGGCATTTAATTCCAGGAGCCTTCTGCAAAATTCCACAAACAATCGTGCCGAAGAATTTAATAGTGTAGTAGCCAAAGTGGCAAAAGAGTCAATTATTCTTTTAAAGACTCTTATAAAGCACGCTGTTACGCAGCAGTAGTGACGTTCAATAGTGGTGAACCGCAATACACATTATACAAAACACTGGGGCAAGAGCCCAGGAAAGACTATACAAATACTAGAGCAAAAGCGGCATGCCAAAAATAGAAATACAATAAAGCGCAGCAGAACCAAATTGAATTTTAGTAAAACTGACGGGCACTATGGTAATGAATGTCAACGCCCAGATATGGGGCAAAATGATTATGAAGATGCGAAGAAATTATTTTTAAATAACTTTAAACAACAGGCGTTGAAACGTTTTGAGATAGAGCGCAGCATCATATTACAAGCAGAAAGCGCATTGTGGCTCGAACTTCGTCGAAGCATTTTGACGGCTTCAAAGTTTTGCAAAATCTGCAAGAGGCGTCCAAATCAGAATTCGGCACCATTGGTGAAGGATATTTTATATAGGTATGATTTAGGCCATGTACCTTCCATTAGACATGGAAAAGAAAATGAAGCCAAGGCTTTAGAACAATTGGGTGTACAAGAAAACATTCAAATTGAACAATGTGGGTTGTTTATCAATGAACAGTACTGCTTTCTGGGAGCTTCTCCTGATGGCATCTGCGAAGAAGGACTAATAGAAATTAAATGTCCTTCGGTATCGATCCAGAAGAAGCGATTGCAAGCAAAAAAATTAAATGCTTCAAACTGAACAATTCCGGCGAACTTACCATGAATGTAAAACACGACTGGTTTTACCAAGTCCAGGGCCAGCTTCATTATGGACTGGTCCTAATTACGCAATCAAAGTAGTGAGAGTTCACAAAGACGATAATTTTTGGGAAAACCAAATGTTACCAAAGTTGTCGCGTTTTTATCATGACTGTATCCTCCCAGAAATAATTGATTCTCGAAAAGCCAGATCGATACCACTAAGAGAAATACTTTTCTAACCATGTTTAACACAGGAACCTGGCCCTACCTACCTACCCTAAGTAACCTACTTACCCTACCTACCTACCCTAAGTAACCTACCTACCCTACCTACCTCTTTAACTAACTACCTACCTACAGTTTTATAATGGTTGTAATATATTGAATTGAAGTAATGTAATATTTATTATTATGTATAAACCTGAAAAAAAGCTTACAAACTAAAAAGAAAAAGACCGTAAATTAATAAAGTAAGGATTATTAATATGCATAAAACATGGTCAGTATAGGTGTTATTTAGAATTAAGTTCAATATGTTTTGCCGCAGCTTGGCATGCAAATTTATAAAGTAAAAAATAGGTATTAAATATTAAATTTAGTTCTACTATTTGTACTTTACTATTTGTTGTTTTGGTTTCCTTACATTCACGGTAACAGGAGCGAAGCCGCGGGCAACAGATAGTAACATATATTAAAAAAACAATGCAATTCATTGATTTTTTAATACGGTATATACTAAACTTACTTGTAGATCTATCTTTGTAAAAAATAATTCAATAATAGGAAAAAGTATCAACATTGTTTATTTTAACTAAATCACGGTGACTTGATCACGTGACCGTGAACGAAGTGTCGCCGGGTTTGAATATGCCTAATCTTTCAGAACTCTATTTTGTAATACGCCTCTTAATATGGAAAGTTAAACAAAGTGTCGTCAAGTTGATTGAGCACGAGCTTTTTAGAACTTCGAAGCTTAGAACATTTTAAGAAAAAACTTCGCTTTTAGAGCGTCTTTTACCTTCGACCCTTGTCGGGTAAAAAGTGAAAACTCTCTCTCCTTTTCATGCATAGTTGTTGTATAAGGATAAAACAGGGAATGTTACTACTTGTAGCATATGGATAAAAATCGATGTCAGAGAGGCAAATGGCCTGAGATAACCCAGTTGACGGTACCTTTCCGCCTATGCCATTCAATAGTCCTAGATCAATTTCCCATGGTACATGAACACAGAAGCCTGGTTACTTTACTTTCCTCTTTCATTACTTTCGTCTCAAAATGATGTGATACCATTACCTAAACATACATATAAATTCACCAATTGAGGCCGTAGAATTTGGAGCAGGCTATTTGTGAAATAAAAAAAAATATTACTTGTCTTTTGTCTATACTAATATAATAAAGAGGTAAAATTGTGTGTTTGTATGTTGGGGGTAATCTCTGGAACTACTGAAGCGATTTCAAAAATTCTTTCATAAATAGGAAGCTACATTATCCGTATTTAATATAGGTTATATTTTATTTTGAAATTATGAAAAAAAAAAATTGAAACAAATAAAACTTATAAACCGAAGCGAAGCGAAGGCGGGTCGCTAGTATTGTATAAACTGTAACCTATTCATTACCGGGGAGTCAATTGGCATAAAAATTTACGAATATTTTAATTTTTTTGTGTTTCTGTGAAACTTTTGATACATATTTGCTAAATACAAAAGTCTAAAAGTTATATTTTTACAAAAAAGTTATATTAATGTTAATTATAATTCAGAATCAATGGTTTTGAGCCTGTGGGATTAGACCGGTTATACTCCATAGATAGATCCATTTATACATCATCGATCCATCTATCAACGCCATACTTAACCTCTTACTCTGAGATACATCTCTTACTGTGCCATCTCTCACAGAAGACTACCTTGAAATGTACTGCATTTTCCACTTTATTGTATTTCCCCAATGTACGTACGTGTTTCGGTAGTGAGTGAGATGTGCCAGAGCCCATTCGCATCCTATCCTATCCCTGCCCTTTTTCCCAACCCTTTCTCCAAACCATTCCTATATCTCCAAAGGTAGGCAGCGCATCCGGGGGCGTGGACTAATGTTGGCGTGTATCGCGGATGTCTATGGGCGACAGTATCCACTTACCATCAGGTGGACTGTATGCTCGTCTGCCGCCTTCGTACATAAAAAAAAAAAAAAATACTGTGTTAAGTAAGATTTTTCTTTATAAGTTAGAAATGTGTATAATCTAGCATATCTAATACCTTCATAATCGAAATTTATACACTGAATTCACTTAATCCACTAATCAATAAACTCTCCGAAGAGATAGTAAATTTATAGGTACACTTAACTAGGTCTCGGGAATTCATTGAAGAGATATACCTATTCTCGTACGTACGTACTTATACCGGTTGTAACTGTTGTGTTTATGTAGAATTTCATTACTACAAAAGCCTTTTATACAAAATTGTCACTTCGATTTTATTACCACTATCAATTCACAATGTAGAATATTGTTTCCGACAATATAGGATGGCCTAATGACCACAATAGTCGTGTGTCAAAAACATCCAGGCAAGTGATGTAACGTGGTCACAGTTCTGATTGATTTGAATGGTTTGAATTAAATTCACTAAGTGTTTGAGGCTGTAAAAATGTGTGTTTGAATGACATACCTACACTGCTCTTATGGTAGCATTCTTACCTACGTACCGTAATGTCTATCTGTTTAAGGTATTTTTGGGATGTTCGATGCCGATTGGCTACTGCCTGGGAACTAACACGCAATGCACTTGTATCTCTGATAAATATCTAGCATTCGATAAATGTTAGGGCTAAATTCGATAAATGACGATAATGTCTATATTGAGGATATACTAATTATTCGACGCAAAATGTTTACTCCTGCGCTTCTCACGACGCACTTGACACTGCCCGTCATCGCCGCTGCAATTTTATTTTATGATCCGTGCCACGCCAGCAACGTGGCGTGGCACGTGGCACGCTACGTTTTTTACAAGGCTCCCTTTATCGGTATTATCGCAAAAGTTGGAAGCCACTTACATATATGTTGTTGATGTTTGTAAACGAAAGGGCGTTATAAATTTCGAAATAGATTTGTTGATAAAATTTCGGAAAAAAATGCCATCAGAGAAGTTTTGTAACTACAAGGTTTTGTAAAGATAAATATTTTAATAAATTCCTGTACTGTAAATATGGTGTCCTACGTATTGACTGTTACAGCAAGTAGTTTGAATTATTGCAATTTTTGAAATTAATTTTAACAAGACGGCACGTTAGTTAAAGATAATACAAAACTAAAGGAAAATTAAGTAATTGACATAAAACACAAGAAATTAGCTTTACAAGGTGATCTCCGTCGTTCACGTCGATCTGTGGGAATGTCTACTTAAATTGTGAATAACTAACGATTTTTGTCAAAAATCGGTCAGTGAGCCATAGATTTTATGTAATTTTCTTTGGGATAACAAACTATATACAAATTATACTATTATACTACCTATTTCAAGAACAAAAAGCCGGTTTCAAAACCGGTTAACCGGTGTTATGTCGCAACCGAAAAAAAAGTTTTTTTTTTTATATACTAGTGGGAGGACGAGCAAGCGGTCCCACGTGATGGTGTGTACGCCCATGGACACCTGTAACACCAGGAGGTAGGACAGGTTTGTGTATTCCCTAGTCACATTGTTGGACACGGGTCTCCTTATGCACATTGTCTTGTGCATGAGTGATGTATGGCCTTAAAAAGCCACGCTGGCCAAGCGGCATGGCCAGTCCAGTCTTTTACAGGTGCAGTAGTTCCTCAGGGCTTGTGGTAGCGGTTGTGTCATCTTAGTCGACTTTTACGACACCCGCGGGAATGGATGAGGGAGTGCTATTCTAAAGCCGACCGATATCAGATAGCCACTAGAATACCAATAGATTCATAAATTCGGTCTCAAAATCGTATATCCTGTGCAATTAAAAGTTTTTAATAGAACAATTGTCAGAATATTGTAATGAATAGATTTGGATCTACAATCAATCACACATATAGTCACTTATAGTCACAACAGCTGATATTTTATAGGGTAAGAGATAATTTTCACTTCAATCCCTTCTTGTATAAGTTGAAACTTGATTTAGGGTTCCCTTCCTTGTCGGCTCTAACTTGCTTGCCTGATGTGACAGCTTTGGAAATTATAGCCTTTACAACGGAAAATCTGGAACCTACAAGGCATATTGACCTAAATAGATTTGTAGAAGGCTTCGCTTCAATTTCATTACAAATTTGCCATAGTTTAGTTGAGTAATTTAACTAAAGTGTCGTTAACTCATAGTGTTCACTTGAATTAACTTCCCAAGTTCCAACTTTGTATTGAAGTTAAAACAAGGAAGTTAGTTGCAAGAAAGGTTTGCAACTGTGGGTAGCTCGCAAATTGAATAGCGTTCAACTCGCAACTAGTGATATTTTTCCGAACTTGCTTATAGAATTTCTTTTTTTTTGCGGTAATAGTAATTACAAACGTAGAATTACTAGAACAGAGATGACTGTTGTTAAAATTGATTTGTTTTATGGCTTATTCTAAAACTAGGATTGGGCGCCTTTGCAAATCCACAGCCGCTGGGCTTCACTCAAATGGTGTCTCACAGAAGACCCACCTTAAAATGCACTGCATTTCCAACTTTATCCTATACCGCAATATAACGGATAGGATATAATATTATAATACGCATATAGGATATAATACGCAATATAGAGTGAGATATAGCGGAGTAATCCTCCTCATTTTCTCAACCCTTTCTCCAAATCCCATCCTAAATCTCCAACGGTAGGGAGCGCATCCGGCGGCGTGAGAACGCTTGTTATTCTGAATTGATGTTGGCATGTACCGCGGATGATGTCCACGGGCGACAGTATCCACTTACCACCAGGTGGATTGCCTGCTTGTCTGCCACCTTTATCCATAAGAATACACTAGAGTAGGTATCAACAATTTGAAATATTTCTGGTTACAATTTGAACTCGTGATATAACATTCTTATTTTATAAGTTGCAATGGTAGGATTAGGCACACTACAAAACACTTGCCTAAGGCAAGTTAGGCAAGTTTAGGACAACAGGTCCCACCCACTTTTCCATTAATTTAATTCCACAATTGTAATTAAATATTTAGCAACTGTCTTGTGGCCAGTGGTCGTGAAGAGTCACGCCATTCCAACATTAGCAAACACTTGCATCGTCGTTTGTGAAAGCATACCTATGGACACTACCAGTGAAAAAATAAATTAGAACTAACAAATACGGCTGCTCCGACCTGTCGCCGAACGTCAAACTCAGAACAGAATACAGAGCCAGACAGTGCAATAACAAACAACTGGAAAGGTATCTGACTTCATAGATTGCCCCAAGCAGTGATAGATTCCTCAACAGTGGGAATTTTTAAATCGAGACTATACAAATGGATGTCAGAGCAAGATTTATTCATAGATCAGCACAAGATATAGGCACATCAACTGCTGGCTGCTCGCTATATCATAATAATAATAAATACCTAAAGCTCTGGCTTAAAATAGACAGCAAGCATCAGTTATAAATGAAGAAAACTCCAAGTATACGTCCGCACGTCCGCACTCAGCGGTGGCTCTGACGATAATGAGGATAAGTCTATTTGACGTCACGGCCCACCAATACAACCAATATCAATGCACGAGACAGTATCAAATATAATCAGTGATCAGTATTATCTATTTTTCGATCTACCTACACATACACTACATACGTTATTAAATAATTATTGCTATTTCTACTTAAATTAGTTTTATCCGTCTTCGTGATTAATATAATTAAACATAGCAAATGAATAACGTGACTTCTCAATGAATTCCACGGACGGATACGGACGCGGATAAAGACCTAGGCGAAAGTGGCCAGACGATCTCGATACTTTCCGTAATGAATTGCCGAAGCTGGCCGCGGACCGAGGGACTTGAAAAAAGGGAGGCTTTTGCCTACCAGGGACTGGGCTATTAAAAATGATTTTATTTACAATCACAGGATACCATGCCAAAAAAAGTAATAGTTAAAGCAGCTGGAATCCTTTCTACTTATGTCCGCTAAGTTCCTACAAAAGTACGGATTTTTCAATTTTCTAGCCGAACATCGCAAGGAAACCAGAGTACCTGAAAATTAAAATCATAATTTCGATCAAATATTCATCAGTGCAAAATATCCACCGATTAGCACTGTGTCAATTAAATAAATAAAATAATAATAAAAAAATTTTAATTCTTATTGAATAAGCAACACAAAAACAAATCCCAACGGTGCGAATCGGGGGAGAGTCGCTAGCTTTAATGAAAAGTATACCTTCGCTATTACAAGTTCCCTTGTTACACTATTAAATGCCTGGCCCTTCGTAATTTGCCATCGCATCGCGCGACACGCAATGTCCACTATCTGCGTACAGACAGCAATATTTGATGAGCTGTTTATTTTAGCGTGTGCGCGTTTATCCACGGCTGGTGGTTCTAGGAAGTTTTCGTAGTGAATTCTTAAGGTTTCTTTGGAGCCAAACCCATAATTTTGAAGAAAGCGTAATCAAGTCTATATTTAATAAAACTTTTGTAAGGGGAAGAGTATGCTCCATTCCCACAGCCGCTGGGCTCACTCGACTGGCCACGTTAGTGCTGGTAGTCTCTCACAGAAGACTACCTTGAAATGTACTGCATTTCCTACTTTATCGTATTTCCCCAATGTACCTACGTACGTGTTTCGGTAGTGAGTGTGATATGCCAGAGCCCATTCCCATCCCATCCTATCCCTCCCATTTTCCCAATCCATTTCCTTAATCTGCAAAGGTAGGCAGCGCATCCGGGGGTCATTGTCACAGGGGGTCCGCATGCCAACGTTTATCATTTTGGACTGATGTTGGCAGGTATCGCGGATGGATGACAATATCCACTTACCATCAAGTGGACTGTATGCTCGTCTGCCGCCTTTTTTCTATAAAAAAAAAACTTGGTAAGTAGTTCAATTTAAACCAAAACTTATAATGGGTGACTTTAAATGTAAAACATGTTACCTTACCAAATTGAGTGTGGCGTTATTATTATTATTAAAAAAAAAGGTTTTAGTCCTATAAATTAAAGTTAATAAAATTGTATTTACTTTTAGATAATACTTGCGAAATCCAAGCGTAGCCAGATTCGCAAGTATAAACTAAGCCAGATTGTCGGAACGATTTCCTAAGAAACTAAACATAGGTATAGGTTATATTTATGTACTTATATACATTATTTTGATGTAATAATAGTTTTTCTGTAATGTAATAATAGTAATAGTAACGGTAATAGTTAATAGAGGGACAGGTGGAAAAGATTTTACTCCATCGCGTCGGCCCACCTGAAAATGATCAGACAGGGGAAAAAATCGCTTTAGCATGAAAATAAATTTCACTCCTATCGACCCATATGAGGGGCCAGGGAGCCAATGTCTAGGGGGCTGATGGTTCTTTTTTTATATATAGGCTAGTGGGCGGACGAGCAAGCGGTCCCACGTGATGGTAAGTGTTACCGCCGCCAATGGACACCTGTAACACCAGGGGGTATGCGCCGACCTTGCAAAATCCTATTCACAGCTCTCTTGAAGTACCCCATATCGTAGCTTAATGGAAAGGCCTCTTGAGGCAGTTCGTTCACAGCCTACGGGTTCGTGGTATAAAATATTATAATTTTTGGACCGAATGGTAATAAAACAAAATTAAGAATCGATACTTTTAACGTACATAATTCATTGGCTGTGGAATCTTCTAAACCCCATTGAATTACGTAACTGCCAATACCTTGTGCGTGACCACGTCAGTTGGAATTAGAAGTTTGATCTTTGATTTAAGATCTTAGGTACCCATTATGAACGTGGCGTGCCCCGCCTACGTAAATAAATCTCAGTTCTTTCTCGACCTTCAAGAAAACGTAACTTATTAAAACATACGGCTTTATCTGCAACACTAAAAGTAATAGGTCTTTAAACTAATCTTGATATCAGCCTATATCGTCCCGTTGCTGGGCACAGGCCTCCCCCAGTAATTCACTGGGGGTTTCGGGCCATAATGTTCACATGTTCACATGTTCCAGATTTTTATTTTATATCTCGAGTATTCGGAAATGTTTTCCCTCAATGCCAAGCTAGTGACATTAAAAAAAATCTATATCATACGCTTGAATATAATTACGCTTGATTGCATATAATTACGATAATTGCAGATACATTAAATCAAGCGTAATTATAAATTCATTCAAATCTATCGTATATTGAAAAAAAGAAATATTGACAAATTAAAGTCCTAATCCCATGATCCCATAGGTACACCCCATCCTATTGTTAGTCTCCTTCTGTCTGTGAATTAATCCCATTTACTTTTTGAATTTCTCGTCTACTTACAAGTATTTGTATTTAAATTTGTAAATCTGTAGCAAAATCAAGCTCTAAGTGGGGGTACCACATTTGTAAATGTATTTATCATTCATCATTTTTGACTGATATTGGCATGCATCGTAGTTGTCCATGGGTGGCAGTACCATTTAGTTATCATTTTTCTGCCATCTTCTTTCAATAAAATACATAGTGATTCTTCAATTGTTCGCATTTTATCCCTACGTCCTACAAATTCATATTCTGTTAAGACGAAGTCACTCGAGTTCTCTCACGAGAGCTGCTACGTGACATAACTGTCAGTTTCAACGCTCCAGTCGAGTGTGTTCTAAGTCATTTGAATATCAGGCTCGTGGTTTAGAATTTCAAGAGACACTTGCAAACATTCTACTGGAAAGTTTGGAAACTTGGCCATGGATGTTTAAAACCTAGTGGCAGAAACTTAAGATTTAACCTGACTAACTGCTTGCCACTCTTACTGCCTAACAATGCTGTAGGTATAAGCTGTTTGCTTAATTTAACACGGAGAACAAGAAGAGTCCTCGAGTGTTTCTTCTTGAATGATGATTATTCTTTGAATAATGATGTGAATTGGGTTTTGTATTCGTTGCTCTTTAAAGATAGCATTTTTTTCCTATAATAACAATTTTGCAGTTATCATCGCCAAGCAAGGGTGTCATCAGGTTAATAGAATTTAATACCAAAACCGTGGGTGAACCATGGTATAAACCCCCTTTTTTGTTAATTTTTTTTCTGAAATTCGTAATCTCCCGAATGATCTGCAAAGAGATGTACTTTCATATCTCAAACAAGGCGGCAGACCACAGTAATAATAAAACCCAAATTTCCTTCTACGAATATAGCAAATTGTATGAGTGCCAAGCAAATCTTCGTGTTATCACAGTCACAGTTACGAGTATATCGCGTTTAATTACTAGTGAGCAGTTCCGGTTTCGCAATAATATCAAATTTTTCTCAAATATTAAAATAAAACAACTGACAACAATGCTGGTGAAACATGGTCTATTTTCCGATGTCTACTCTGATACGTGGATACTGGTAGTGGATACTGGATATTTATCCAGTATCCACTTATTTATCTATTTAAACGGGTCTCAATGCATAAGTTTATCTTATTTATTTTACTCGACGTTTCGGTTGGCTTGCACCAACCATGGTCACGAGCTGATTGAAGAGGCGGGGAGTCCACGTCGAGAGTTGCGAGCAGTATCCACTGACCACCAGGTGGACTTGTCAGCTCGTCCACTAACATTTTATTTAAAAAAACCTGAATTTATGTAAAATGAGAAATAATTAATCAGAAAATCGATGGTAGCAAATTTGAAGGTGAGTTAAGTTTAGGTTCTCTGATGATAATAAACACATAGGATCATTCGTAATTTTAATTTTAAATTATTTTCTTCAGTTAATCAAAAACAAGATGTTTTGTTGACGCTCATTTAGCATTTTTTTGTTCCTCGATTACAAATCCATATTTATTAATTTACTGCATATTGTATGTAACATTAAACATATCTAATGAATGACATACAACACCCTGCAAGGGCACAGCAATTCGAATATAAAAATACACACATTAAATATTAAACTAAATGATTATTAATTAAATTGTAACACATAACGTTATTGGTTGTTATAAAGGCTTATAAATGAGATATTGGTTTCCGGACTCAGTTGAGCACAGCGACCATTGCGTGTACCCACCCACAGAACATTAAACATGGTTGTTTTTATGATTAATTATGATCTGGGTGTGATTCCTCCTAGTATGAATGTCCGGTGATATCGCCTACGTTAGCCCAGCTTTCTCCAGAAACGCAGAAGCTCTTTTGGCATCCAGGAGTAAATTCTGTAAAGTGCCGATGAAGTTTGGTCGTTGTGCCGCCACACCCTCCCAGCTCATTAGTAGATATATGAGCTGGAATGGGAGAAGGAAGAATTAGCAATATATACAGTTCATTACGAAGCGGCCTTTGACCCTCTTGTTACTTGTTACCCCTTGTAAAATTCGATAGTGTCATACGCCGCGGCACATTCACAGTTTATTTTATGAAAAACCGTGGGTCGATGACCGACGCAATCACATTATTGGACTTTAGAAGGAGTAGATAAGTAGCAAAAGTGTCAAATGCCTATTCTGTACGTATTGTATATATCGTTAATTCTTTCTAATCAGTTCCAGCCATAAACAACGCACACAATAAATGTACGCACATTTACAACGTTCGCCCTTGACATTTTTGGCAACATCTCAATACCGTATAATATAATTTATACCTAGAAAAGGATTACTTTATTTTCTTTGAAAAAAATCTCTGTTGGAATGAATCCACACAATAAAATTAAAATAATAATTTATGTAGTAAATAGATTAGAACAGGGTTCGGCAATTGGTGGACCGCGGAGGGTATAAAACTGGATCTAAACTTTCTATCTATTTCTATTCATATAATTCTATTGTACAATCTGCATAATGTGATGCATTTTCAATATTATTTTCGCGCCATTTATAAAGTGTTAGCGCGAGAGCGATCAGTTGCCATGCAAGCGGCGAGCGAACGAGTACCACAGTTTCTAGCTAGATAACGACGACGCTCTATTATGGCTATTATGGCTTCTTTAATAAACATGAAAATAATAATTATAGATAGTTTTTATTGACCACGTTCCTCTTTTGGCATACAAAGTTGCTTTTAATTATTTTTTTCTGGACTCGATTGAAACATTTTAATCATCTGGACCCTACTTAAAATTAATTGCCGACCCCTGGATTATAATAACACATACCGAACCATGCAATCAGCATGTGTCTATAGGCCTCTGGATATAGGCCTCTCCCAAGGACCACACACGGCCTTCAGTTCTTCTCGTCCAGCCACCACCGGTGACCTTCTTCAAGCCGTCACAACCTGGCCGGAGGGAGTCCCACGCAACACACCAACTATTAATATTTAGGTACTGATAATCTATAAGCGAACCCTATTGAAAAGCATATTATTATTTGAATAATCGCAAAATTCAAAAAAAATGGACAGTAATTACCAGTAAATTGTCGATATGTTTTTATTATCGACATTCCACATAATAAATCCCGGATATTGTGTACCCATAATGATAGTGCGAGTAGAATACGCTTTGCTTCCTAAAGGCTTATCTCAATTGAGCAAAAAGGGTCAGCTGAATTCGCATTGGGTGGGCCGATTCGAAGCTCGAAACGACCAGATATTCCTTGAAGATCAAAGACCAATTGAATGTCTTCAAATAAAGAAGTAATCTTATCCAGAAGAAAACATTTTAAGAAGTGGTCACTTACCGCCGAGTCGATCGCATACCATACCATTAACCTATATTATGTCACTGCTGGACATTAGCGGCTCTTCTCATCCAGCCACTACCGGTGAACTTCGTGAGCTACTCGTGTTACTGCAAGAAATGTAGATTCGTCTTCATGCGCTTCTCTCGTCGTAGTCTTCCCTCCAAGAACCCTTCTACCTCATCTCCTGATGTCCGTTCAAATTTAACTGTTGCCTAACTCGATTTCTTTTACTTCACCTCGGCGCGCTCAAGAATTGTTCCCATTTTACCCCCCTCGTCATTGTGGGCTACTCATAGTATACCTGCAGAATAAAATGCTCGTCATCATAAGCTATTCATAGATCTGCAAAATAAAATGTAGACTGCCGTAAAAAATGCGTAAAAGCTTATCCATCATGCCTGTAGAATAAAGTAGTGAAAAAGTGACGTGATAAGAAACACTCTTCAGCTATGGAAGGTGCCATAAACTCTGTCAGAGACACAAAATAAATGTGTTCAGTATGGCGGAACAGAATCGTAAGTGCGATCCTGGATTGTGTTCTCATGAAGAAACTTAAAATTGCCGTGAGGAAGTGGCGAAGGATGCGCTTCTTCCGAAAGAAGGAAGGTGAGTTATCTTGATATAAAGGAACTCTATAGTGGTTTTTCTACAACGATTTATAATGGATTTTATATGGGACTTCTACAATCTTTTATAACAGACTTTAAACTTATCGAACTTTATACGTTATTTGTTCTATATAAATAGTACAAGTCTTGTGCATATAAACCGCTCGAACCCGTGCATTATTTGTTTCAGCAAGATGCATTTTGTAAAGCGCTTTATGGACAGGAGATAGCGGACAGCAGACCATAAAATTTATTCAGGAAGTTTTAAATGTGTCTATTATTAAAATCCGTTGCGTAGATTTGAATCAGTCTGTTTTGTAAGACAAAATTATTAAACATTATTTCTTGGGTGAACTTAGGTTCCAAGACCACAAAACCGTGGCAAAAAGAATAATATAAGATGTCTTTCCCGGTGGTATACGAATTTCACAAATCAGTTCATTGGCTCCAGAAATTACTTTGAACCAAAATATTTTTCAGTAGGGATGGATGGATTGCCGCTTTACGTGGCGTGAATGTCCAAGTACTTATTTATAAGAGTTTGTATGTTATAAGATATTTACTTATTCAAGGAAGGAATGAGAACTATGGAAGGAAGCTGCGTCGCAACGCATAATACAGTATACTCGTACAATAAAAGAGTTGATTGGAAATAAATACCTATTTTCTTGTGTTCGAAAAGATAAAGGAAATTCATCATTTGTAGCTTAACGTAGATTTCTAGATAAAATTAAAGATATCCATCTTAATAATGAAGGCTAGGAAAATTACACCCCGTCATCAATTGATTTTTGTGTATGTCATGTTTACCACATATAATTAATATCAGTGCACAATGAGTCGTAGCAATGGTGTTGAGGATGTGATGTGTCCATACGTTTGTCTATTTTTATATAGAGAGTCCACCGGGTTGTCCACCTGGACAACCCGGTGATAAGTGGTTACCGTCGCCCTCCATAATCCGCGATACATGTCAACATCAGCCCAAACTAACAAGCAGGGCCCTGGGTGAGCCGCCATTTCAAACAAATAGAGTGACAATTAATAAACTTAATTTCTCACACCACTTCCACAGTGACATATAATTCGGTACCAGTCACTACAAAAAGCAATATCCTCTCGCTAAAGACAGTTTTGAAGGATGCTTTGAACCATACAGATAGAAATAATGACACCAAATAATGCTAAAAAGGCACATTTTTATAGACTGCTTCCTTTGTCCCCAGATCTATCGATGACGCGGCAACCATCATCGGACCCTGCACCTTCCACCTCGGGCACGCCCGCCCATCTCGCACGATCACCACCTCCGGAGTTGCTACAATTGGTTGATCTAACATTTTAGTGTTTTTGTTAAATAGAAATTATAAATATGGAGTTGTCTCCATATTTATCATAGGCTAACACAAGTCAGCCTAAGACAACTGTTATAAGCTCGATATGAATGTAGAGAAATCCCAAATCTGTGGTTATAACTTAAGCTTATAGGTAAGCTTAGGTTATATAGGTAAGTCCTCACTACTCTAATTTATGAGGACTTGACTTCATACCCTAGCTTTCACCATGTAGTTTCTTAAATACCGTTGTGTGGTGTTGGTGGTGATTTAAAGAGCGAAAGATCAAGGATGGTTTCGGGTCTGGAGAGAAGTCTATGGTAGGAGTAACTTTTACAAATGATATTCTTGCAATTATGAACCTCATAGCACTGAAGCTAGTGGCAATCTCGAATCCTTTGAAGTTGCTTGAACAGTCAATCAGGACCCGTGTTCCATTTTGGTCCGGCCAAGATCGAGTGTTATAAAAATACTTTACAATGTACTCTTAGTACCAACAATAAAATTAATTGTAACTACTTCAATTAAGGTTTTCCCGGGAATTCCCGATCTCGATTTCTCGGGAAATTTGTTAATTTTGATCCCGAGAAAAAAATTATCGAGAAATCGATAAATTTATAAAACACCTAATAGTAGTCTAAAGATGTATAAAATACAAACTAGCGATGCTAGTTCGAAAGGAGTTTCTCAACACCAGGCAATACAGCAATCAAATTCAGAAATTTGGAAAAGCGATTAACGCATTCCTTTTTTAAACTATAATTTTAAAAATAATTTATTTCTTCACTGTTTTCGATATTATTTTTGTTATCCACTGTTTTATTTACGTACGAGTATAATAAGAAATGTTAAATTTTAAGATGAAAAGGGTAGGCACCTATTTTTTATACATTTTGATTTTTTTTTAAATTCATGTTATGTTTAATTGTCGGGATAAATATGAGACCGAATTTTAAATAATATTATAGTAAATATTACAGTTGATTTAATAGATCTATTGTTTCAATTGATTACTTAAACGTCTTTATAAGATTTTCTATATTTCTCGTATTCACGAGATTCCCGAGAAATCGAAAAGATCGAGAAATCAGAAACCCTAACTTCTATTATTAATAGTGAGATAAAAGATTTTTCACAGCCCCTAGTGATGCACGTGTCCATGAGCAGCGGTAACACTTACCATCACGTGGGACCGCTTGCTCGTCCGCCTACTTCACTATAAATAAAAAAATAAAAATGCCTAGTTATTTAGCTTATTTACTTTTATGAGTAAATATTGATCCCAAGTACCTATAGGTATTGAAATTCCATACGATTTGACAGTTAAGGGTAAAAGGAATTGCCTAAATTCTGCTTTAAAGTAACTATGTAAGATATTACATGGGTTCCTATTCAAATATTCACCACAAAAAAGTATACATGTAACATATAAAAATATATAGGAACAAAGAGACAAACCAGAAATACCGACAAAATAAAACACAAAATAACTTTGCAATTTATGATTTATTATAAATCGTCAGTAATCTAACATAAACTTTACACTATCTTTTTTACTAACTCACTGTTCACTCGGTTAGATACATAGAATTCGTTTTCATTAAATTTGCTGGTTTTTATTAAACTTGTGACGCCTGACAAGATAAATTGACTCATTAATCTTTTTATAACAATATTGCTCGCAAACTTCAACAGGCGTTTTTTTCAAATTTACACGCGATATTTAAACTTTGATTACGTTTTAGCTTAATTATGGCAATTTCAATAGTAATACATTTCAGAAAATCAATTCTATATTGTTTTACACTAGTTAAATAACTAAAAGTTTATATTTGTGTTTTTTAGGAACCAGATGAAAATCAAAGGCTAAGAGAACAATTATTAAGACAGTATGCGTTCTTCCAACTCAGGATACATCTGAAAAGAGGACAAAATTTAGTGGCTATGGATAAAAATGGTGAGTTTCGAAAGGCGCTCTCAGATTACACTGTTCACAATTTTCAAATCTTATTCACACGGCTCTCACAAAAACGCTGTACAAAAAAAATGTAACTGCGCTGTCCCACGCGTTTCACTTCATAGTTCACAGCCTATAAAATTATCATTTGAATGATTTTGATTATGAATGATGAGAAACACGGTCATGATAAATTATTTTCTATTTTACAAGTCTTAATATAAAGGCTAAATAAAAAAGAAATGTAATGGCTTGTTTTTTTTATTTTTAGAGGAATCTAATTATATATTATATAAATACTCTTGTAGAGCACTATGAAAAATCTATCTGTCTAATGTAACAGTCCATATAACACATACTTACATTTTTTAAATATGTAAGTATATTCATTATAAATCACTTAAAATCATATCTACAGGTATATTTTGTGATTTTATCAAACTATAATTATCATAGTCCAAAAACTATGCTGCTATGATTATGCTAATCTATGACACTTTGAACAATAGGTACTCACGGGCACACTACCAATTGTTAATATTTACTTTTTATTTTGCATGTCATCTTTTATTTTTTCCGCAATCTGCTTTAGAATGTGCATTTATGTATGAAATAAACATATGGAATAATTTATTTTTCTATGTATGGACATTTCATGTGGATATCATTGCAACATTAAATGTATGTACGTACTTAGTCTGTACGCACCATATCGATTTAATAGACATTACATTAAAATTTGTTCTTAAAAATTAACTCCTCATTACTTAAAAGATCTTAAAGTTTCTTCTTTACTCACTTTAAAGTTTCTTGTTGAAAAAGTGTCAACTTTAAAGTTGTTTATAATCAGGATACGAAATACTAAATTACTGAAAATAATGATATATGTCCTTCAAAAATTATCTACTAAACTCGTATTTACAGAAATAAATCAAATGTTTAGAAGAAGGGCCCCTAATTGATTTACTAATATTTGAACTTGCGCAACGTTTTCACGCCACATTTATAAAGAAAAATATGTTATTATTTATTGAAACTTCTGTCTATTGATTACTGTTCTTAACTTCTGTACTGTATTATACTATAATTACTACACTAATTAAATGAAACTGTAAATAATTCGATATCGATAAAGACTAAATAATTGAAATAAACGTGGAGCTATATTAATTTGATTAATATTTTATTATTATATGATTAACTTACCTTTTTATTTGAAAATAATAGTTATTTAGATAAATTGGAGTTTATTTGGGTGCCTAGGTATATAATTATAGGAATATCAAATATTGTATCCAATTTTGCAAGACATCGTGTATCGCAAGAGTAATTAAGTCCAATCTATTTGATTTATTTCTGAGGCACTGTCATGTACTAGAACTACCCGTAGATCTTTACTTTCTAGATCCTTCTCTTTAGTTTTGCTTCTTCCTCTTCTAACTATACGCTTTGTGGGGTCCAAAACCAGGTTTGTTGTCAGGCACCAGCGATCCCTACGTCAAGTTCAAGGTCGGTGGAAGACTGCTCCATAAATCCAAAATCGTGTATAGAGATCTGAACCCTGTATGGGACGAGAGTTTCACGGTACCTATTGAAGATCCCTTCCAACCTGTACAAATCAAGGTGAGTGAAATTTTAAAGGTACATTATCAAATAAAAAGGGCTTGTATTATACGGGCAGCAAAAAAAATACTAATTGGGCAGCAAATCATGATCAATAAAGCAAACTATTTTTGGATAACCATAAGAATTTTCAATTACTAAGAACGTTAACACAAAGTCGACCCGAGACTCCTGTATCTTTATTGTCAGTATTATAAGTGTTTCTGCCGCTCATTTAATTATTTCCCAATAACAAATAACTGCACCGCCTTTTTTCGTGAAACCATAAATTCAGCACTTTTTCACACAAAAATAAAAATATTTTTGTTAACTAACAATGTAATTAACTTTGTCAAGCTAAAATACGCTACATTTTTAAACTGTTGAAAAGTGAAATTGCAAGCGGACGGTGTATTACACAAAGACAAAGAATACAAAGAGCGGGATGAAAAAATGTCAGAAAAAGTCGTAGAACAAAAGTTGTTTAGAAATTCAGTGTTATTAATAAGATACGGGTACTTTTTATTTAATCTTGTAGGGGAATTGTGCTTAAGATGACATACTCAGGTAAGATGACATAGTGCCTATATCCGTTCAAATATACGCGCTACAAACGCCTAAACGACGATCACACATCGGCTCACAGATGGCGCCACCAGTCAAAACTTTTGTGAGCGACCGCTTGCGTTGTTTAGATGTGGTGTGGATTGTTTTGATTTCGTCACTAGAAAATATTATTTTGTTGAAAGTGTTTGTGCCAATAAATATGTATCATGTAAGTTTTTAGTTGTGTTTGACTACTTTGATATGAACTGTGGTTAATATCGGTTATGAATATTGAAGAATAATTAAAGAAACCTTAAAGTTTTTAAGTCGCAGAAGGTGGCAAATATTTTTTACCTCGTAGGGTAAGATGACATAGCAACGGTCGGCTTAAGATGACATAGTATGTCATCTTACCCTAAAGTTCTTACGTTTATGAATATTTTAAAATCTTGTTTTATTTTTGTTCGGGACGACCGATGCGACAATAGTTTTAAGTCTTTGTTTGTATAGATTTTATTATTTAAGTTTTCTTATAGTATTTATTTGATAGTTAACATTGTTATTGTTTGATTGATATGATAGATCCTGCAACAGTCGATCTAGTTCATCGTGCTAACCAAGTCGTTGGTGGACCTTCTTTCTCAAAGAGCACTAAATGAGATTTCTCCATTTCCGAAATCAGTGTCTACGGAGCAAGCAAGAAGCATGTAGAGGAAAATCACTGGCTCTCAGGTTCTGTCAGGCACTCCTTTTATGGACGAAGTTAAAGCCCAAGTCCAAAAGAAAAAAGAGAAGGAAAATCGCAGGAGCGTTAGAGCTCGAAAGCAGGTGCAGCGTACTATCCTTCAGGATGACTCAGATGGCCGGATCTGTGGAAGATTTTACTCAGGACGCTAATGATGTTGATGACTCCGATGCTGCATGCCTTTATTGTAACGAATTATATAGCAAATCGAAGCCAGGAGAGCATTGGGTATGTTGCCAATTATGTAAGCGATGGTGCCACACTCTATGTGCTGGCGTTGCACCAAGAACTAATGTTTTCAAATGTGAAATGTGCACCGATAATTAGGTATGTCAACTTAGACTGATATGTGTCATCTTACCCACATGGACATGATTTGTGTTTTTTTATTTTATTTCAATTATTAAGTTTTCTATAGCGTCAAGATTTATTTTTGTGTGTCGTAAATAAACGTTTTAAATGTGTAGCCTTACATTTATTTTTTATAACCTTTGAATTTTCAAATATTTGCCTCAAAACAAAAAGTATGTCATCTTAAGCACAACTCCCCTATACATAAAAATGTGTTCTTTAAGATAGGGTTCATCAATTTCTACATATTTTGTTTAAGCATTTCTTTTTCTAAAACTTATGAAAAATAGTACAAATGTCACGTGCCATAGGTATTTGTATGACTCCTAATCAGTAGTAAAAGGCCCAGTCTATTTCTTTCTTAAGTCAATGAATACCATCATTTATTTATATAAACTCTATCGCATACCGATGTAAGGCATAAAGCCATAAGGCATTTGTTTGCGCGGAGGGCCATGACATCCGAAGGCTGCCACGATCTTAAATTATTAGTATCTCCATAAGATTAAAGCGGAATAACAAAGTGTGAGACCGAGCTAAATCTAAAGACCTCACCTCTACGCCTCCGGTATGCACCAGTTGGAGGTACCTTCCACGGTCGTTGTGGAGCCTGGTAGCTCTCCTTCTCTTCTCGGTCAAGGCACACGCTCCGAGCTCACGACTTCCTGCTATCCTTCGATAAATGGGACTCAGATCACAAACAGGGCTTACGATCTCGCGGGTTGTCCTTACGCACCAGAACTAACTTACAGTTGCAGACAAGGTCTGCAACCACGCTATTTCCTCGCGAACCGGTACACAATCAGCTGCGACGAGAGCGAATCATAAACGCCAATCAGTGAAATTACAGTTGCGGACAGGGCCCACGACCCCGCGGTTTTCCTCGTCAACCGATACAGAACCAGCGACCACGATGTTGAGTCATGAACTTGAATATGCGAATTTACACGCGATTTCCCTCGCAAACCGGCACAAAACGAGCTGCGACGAGGTCGAGTCATAGACTAGCGGTCATTCACACTTTTATCTAGGGGCAGGCAGGAGTCGGAAAAAGTGATTTGCGTATCATTACGCATATAAGCGGTAGAAATGAAATAAAATAACAAGCATTCTCTACCAGTCAACCATTAGATTATACCGGTTATTATCAGATTATTATCAGGTTATTATTAAAAAGGTTCTTAGGTGCAGTTTTAAATTAGAAAGCACAAAAATGCAACGTAATACATACATATCGTTTATAGGCTTAAAACACAAAACAGAAGTTCATTGAACTAATTAAGTAAATTAGGCCCATGTTGCGTTAATTTGGCCCATTTAGAGTTTGTGGCTCCTTTGGGCCTTGTAACTTGTAATTGTTATGAACTTACTTTAGCTCCATTTTGGGAAGCGTCGAATTAAATGTCATTATGTCTCTTAAGGAACTTCCGTATGTTCCTTGTTGAAGTGTTGTTGTTGTGTTATTCTAAAAATTGCAATTAATATAAATATAAATTATTGCAATTATTATTATTATCCCCCTGGTGTTGCAGGTGTCCATGGGCGGCGGTAACACTTACCATCACGTGGGACCGCTTGCTCGTCCGCCCACTAGTCTATAAAAAAAATATATATATAAAGGACCCTTGACACAATTTTGAAGAAAAAAAACGGACAAACACGTATTTAATTATTTGTATTGTAGAATATTTGTTCAAATGGGGTCATCAAATAATTTTCTTCCATACATACTTTGACGTAGCGTGGGACGCCCTCCGGCCAGGTGGACTGACGACTTGATAAATGTCGCTGGTAGTGGCTGGATGAGAAGAGCGGAAGATCGTGTGTGGTGGCGTTCCTTAGGAGAGGCCTATATCCGGCAGTGGAGAGACACGGGCTGGTGGTATGGTATGGTACAGACTTTGACACCCCGTTTCACTCCTTTAGAAGATAGAATTTCCAGAATTACCTTAAGTAGTTTTTAAGTAATAAAAGAAAGAATGTTCAAAATTCATGTTTTCTTCTGGGTGTAGACGAGTCAGTCGGTCAGTCGGGATATTTTACTTTATATTAGTCATACTTTTACGATATCCTCTTTCACTGTCGAATTAGTTATAAATAAATAAGTAGTAAGTAGCTGGAATTCGAAATTACGATATTATGATCTCATAAAGGTTACGAATAAGCAGTGGGCAGGTATCCCTAAACATCGCTCCAAACACAATGTATGGTGTTTGATTGCTTCAAGAAAGAAAGAAAAATTCATTCAACAAATCATATAAAACACCCAAAAAAGCATTAACGGTATGACAGAAAATAATTATACTTACGCTAGATGCAATGAGCAAGTTTTAATAAATGTCAGTTCGTGCGTGACAGTTTCCCACAGAATTGGTCTCGAGTACTCTCAAGCTCAGCATACATAATACTGAATGCCTATGACAAGTTTTCGGGGTTGATTTTCAGCTGATGCCACGCCGACACACGTACGTAAGTGGAATGTATAAAATTGTAATAATAAAAATCTCAATCTATAACGTGCCTAAATGTAAATAATTAAACTACATGACATACAAGTAACAATAGTTTGAATTGGAAGACTTAAATCACGCACAAAACAAAACAGAAACCTATTGATAATAACCAAAGCACGCACAAACCTATTGAACCTAATCTATTGATAATAAACATAAATTGGAATATAAACGTAATATGCAATGATAATAAGGGATAACAAAGCGGCTACCACAAGCCCTGAGAAACTACACCACCCATAAAAGAGTGGACTCGCTAACCCGATTGGCCACCGTGGCGTAAATCCATCGTGCACAACACAATGTGCCCATGCCCAACAGTGGATACTGAAAGGGCTGGCCAGTGTGTGTCAATGTAAGGATAATAATTACCTTCTCCCTTATGTGCTAATAGCAGAAATTGCTGAGGAGCTATGACGTCATAACTTCGAGCCTAAATTATGTGAATGTTTTACGTCAGCCCATAAACGGCGAGTGGGGAAGTTTATAACGAGTTGCTGCTGCCAGGGGTTAATTGTTACGAGACAGGCAGCGAAGGGTTAAAGGGACCCATACGAGTCAAGCGATTAGCGACATAGTACATCTGTCTACAAAATAGTGTAAAATATTTTAATATGTCAATCAGTAGCTACACTAAAACTGTAATATTAAACTAAACTAAAAATAAACGTATCTCATGATTTTCTTTTATTATTTTAAAAATAAATAATTGGTTATTCGTTTATGTGTATGTGCATAACACTATCCACACTCGCTCGATTAAGTCTTCGACCATTTGACGCGCCCGGAACATTCCGGCGAGACCATGACTCTGCATCATACACGTTAACTTTTAGTTACATATAATATGTATTTTTTAAACGGTTTTATTTAGCTCGACCCGTACGGAATTTATTTGTTTATTTATTTGGGTCAAAATTAGAAATTGAAATTTAAGCACCTTCCCGTTGTCAGATTGATCTGAAATTTGGTACACACATTTAATTTAGATGACAATACAATATAATAAAATCAATAACATTATAAATCTAAGATGGCCGCCGATACAAAATGGCGGATTACATATTTTTCCTTAACCCCCTCAATATGGGTATCAAATGAAAGGGCTACACGTAGTTTTCAGTGCACATAAAATAAAACCGTTTAACTTAAAAGTTTTTTAAGATTGTTATTTATTTAGTATGCTGTGACATATTAAAATATTTTACACTATTTTTGTCGGACCTCAATGTTTCTTATTTTATTACGAGTCGTAATCGGTCGTCGTCATAATTAATAATGACCTCCCTTCTACCCTTACTCCTATACAATATATTCTGGGTTTAAACCTAGATGATTCATTGTCTTTAGACACAAAATACAGGAAATTCTAGTATATGTGAGCCTTTAAGTGTACTTTAAGTTTACTAGCTTAATTAATTTCGACAATCATATACTTACAAGTGCTCGTCGTACGCGACAAGACGAAGTAGACTATGAAGTAATGAGAACATAGAATAGAAATAGATGTATTAGTTTGTTCAGGAAAGTTGTAACAAATATCGGTCTCGTGAAGTTCGTACATCTGCGTAATTTATAAAAGGTTTATTTGTGTTCGAACTTATATCTAAACAAAGATACAATAGGGTTGACATTTTTTTAGATAGAAGAAATGAAATAATGTATGATAATTACATATTTAATTTCTAATCGTAGGTACAAATACAAAATATATTGCAAGTTTTATGATCTTAATGTACAAATCTATAGGGTTGCTATTTTTATATTAAACACCATATTAATTTTCATATTACATATTACGAATCTTTCTAAACTTAATTACAAATTCCAAAATATAATGGTATTATATTTCTAAATAACTCAATGTACAGACTACTGTAATGCCTATTACTACTTAATGTAATGCCTAGTACTGATTTGAATGACACTTTCGTGACAGTCGAACGAGCTACTCAAATTATGGTAAGAGTCAATAGGCACCTTTAACACCACGGAAGATGCCCGTGAGCCGCCGACTTTTCAAATCCTTTTCACGGTTTTCTCGAAGAACTTCTTAGTGGAAAAACGTCAGTTGGCAGTTCATTCTACAATTTTAGGGTTCGCGGTATAAAGTGTGTTGAAACCGCATTGAGTAACTCAATGTTAAGGAAGTGCGGATGAAACGCCCTTTAGGACATCCCCCGTTATAAAGACGGGGGAAAACGATAAACGGTTATGGTAAATTAAGAGAATGGTGAATAGGACTATGAAAGGTTGGCGGCACACTCGCACCCCCCTGGTGTTGCAGGTGTGCATTAGCTGCGGTGACCACTTACCAGCACGTGACCCGCCCGTAAGTCCGTCTGCCAATTATTCTATTAAAAAAATCAAATTATGAGTTAGCGACTAATGTGACCAGATAAGATTCATATATATGACTCGATCACTATGACCTTAGAAGAGCAAAAAGGATAAATATTTTTGAAAATATGTAATTTGTAAATATTTAAGCATCCATTTGCCATCACAACACCACCAATGATCATTGTAATCATAACATCGCAATTTCAGGTGTTCGATTACGACTGGGGTCTCCAGGACGACTTCATGGGCTCCTGCCACATGGATCTGACAGCTCTCGAGCTCGGCCGCTCTCAAGACCTGGTGCTGTGTCTCCGGGATCCCAACAAGCACCATCAGGACATGGGAGAAATTGTGCTCAATGTTACGCTGTGGCCGAAATCTCAGGAAGATAAAGAACAAGTTAGTGAAAGTATAAATATTGTGTAGTCAACGATTAATTATTGAAGCTAAATTTAAATTATTTGCTTCGTTAAACTATTTCAATGAGTTTTTAATTTTTATGTATTTTGTTGGTTTCTCAAATTATTAGTAATACTTGCATAAATATATATATTTTTGAGGGGGAAAGTGCACGTTGCAAATCCAACAGCCGCTGGGCGCACTGGCCACGTTACCCCTCTCTCACAGAAGACTACCTTAAAATGTACTGCATTTCCCACTTTATCTTATTTCCCTAATGTACGTACGTGTTTCGGTAGTGAGTGACATGTGCCAGCCAGAGCCCATTCCCATCCTATCCCTCCCCATTTTCCCAACCCTTTCTCCAAATCCATTCCTATATCTCCAAAGGTGGGCAGCGCATCCGGGGGCGTGCCAACGTTTGTCATTTTGTACTAATGTTGGCATGTATCCCGGATGTCTATGGGCGACAGTATCCACTTACCATCAGGTGGGCTGTATGCTCGTCTGCCGCCTTCGTATATAAAAAAAAGTTACTATTTTAATTAAGGATATATACATAAGCGTGCGGTATGCAACAACTAGAATATTTGTACGGTGCACAACCATACATCGCCGAGTCAGCGGTAACGCAGACATAAATTAATCTACACCAATCAAACCAATCAGTACGAAAACAGCTCTACTCGCGTGTGCTCCCCGCACCTTTAGGATAGATTAGTTTGTAATTATGTAGTGCAATTAAATCCTTAGCTCCAACAAAGCTGCTTATTATTTGCTCTCGACAAGCAACTTCTACATCAACTTCTAGCAGCTTCTACAATATTTAAGTATTGTAATATTTTGCTGTTCACGATTGTTATCGTGTTTGTTGTTGGCGATTGTAATTCAACAATATTAATTTACAAAAGCTAGTACGACACAACATCACCACAAGAGAGATAACTGAGAAGAAACTAATGATTCCTAGAACGAATAATATCTATTGAAGGAGAACTCGTAAACATACAATTACGACTATTATGAATACAATTCCATTAGACATAAAAGAAAAAGATACATAGTGAAAATAACTTCTAACTTTGAGCAACCTGTATAAACTAAAGTATGTAGATTTAATTATACCGGTCAAACAAGTATACATTTTACCTAACTACCCCTGAAGAAGCAAGCGAATGTGCAGTGCCGTGATAAACTCACACAGTTCTAAGGCACCAAGAAACTATTCTCTATGTACCCTTTATTTGGTAAATGTTAAATAAAAAAAAAATCGTGAGGATTTAAGTTCTACGGACACTTGTACCGTAAATAATACAATCCGCTCCATACAACGGTCAAAATATATGTCAGCGGTTTTCTTCATTCCAAACTTAAAGAGTAAGATTTCGTACTACTCAAGTTGCAGTTAACTAAAATTAATATAGCTAGATACGACTTTGTAGAATGACGGCAATTAAAATATATAATTCCTTTTATATTTCTTAGTACAATATGTGAATTCTTAGGTATATTTTACTTTATGGTCAGTCGTTCGCTAGATTTAATACAACGCAACGAGGAACTTAGCCGTACCACAATAACAACGAGCAATACTATAAATAACGCATTAGCCTATAAACCTCCACTACAGAGGTCCCTGGCCTCATCCTGTGTCGCTCGCTCTGAGCAGGAACGACATTTGCACTGTCGACTGAACAAACATAATAAACATAACATAACGAATTAAACATAATTCGTGCGCAGGTTTGTAAAACCTGCACATTTTACTCCGTACAGGATGAAACACCAATGGACGCTTTGCGCTTTGATGTACAAAAGATACACGTATGTATATGGTGGTTTACTTACTGAAATGAGCCCAAAGCAAATTGATGAATATAGATAATAACCGGTTACCACACTGTTAAATTTTAACAGCCTTAAAAAATATAATTATAATTCATGAATTTAAGATTTAAGAACTCTTATCTGCCTAGGAATATTGTGTGTTTTTTATTGTTAACTTCAGTTTCCAAATTAAAAATATGACGCCTAAATTATTTAAATTATTGACAGCATGAAGTCATACTTATAGTAAGTATGGCAGGCAAATCATTCGGGGCCGTACCAACGTTTGTCATTTCGGACAGAAGTTTGAAGATGTCTGTGGGCGACAGCATCCACTTACCACGAGGTGGACTGTGTGCTCGTTTGCTTATTTTTTCCTATAAAAAACACATATTTAACAGGCGGAGACACGGATAAAAACTAGTAAATAACCGTAACTGTTAACACGACAACTATTTAGTATCATTGCATAATAATAGGGCCTTACCTATGAAATTCTTGTTTGTTCATTGTGGCCATAGTTTCAAAATCAGTTATTCATTTGTTATTCCGTCAAACGAATTTTTGTTTAGATATCGTTCTTTGCGGCCATGGGAAAGTTAAGAATCCGCGGGACTTTCGAATATGAGTTCAGTCATGCCGGCACCGCAGCACAGACGGCACGCAATATTAATGATGTGTATGGGACCAAACAACGCAAACGAACGTACGGTGCGTTTGTTTGATTGTTTCCGTTATGGAAATTTCGACGTCAAGAACAAGCCCCATTTACGACCGGAGATTAAAGTCGATTATGACGAATTGAAAGCAATAGTGGAAGCGAATTCATCTCAAACTACGTCTGAGTTAACAGCAGCCTTCGCCGTAAGAGACAAAACGATATTGCTTTATTTGCGTCAAATCAGGAAAGTGAAGAAGCTCGTAAAGTGGGTACCATATGTATGAGCTTAATGAAAGTTAGGTGCGAACACTGCACAAAAATGAAGGGATTCTGAATGGTATTGTCACTTGTGAAGAGAAGGGGATCCTGTGTGATACTCGTAAACGTTCGTCACGTCACAATGGTCAGCCAGTAGACACAGCCAAACAATGACCCAAACGTAAACTGATTGTGAGTCAAAACAAGTTCATGGTAACTGTATGGTGGTTCTGTACCGGTACTACGCGCACTGCATTCCACTACAACTTCTTGAGATCTGGAACAACAATTAATGCAGATGTGTACTGTGAAGAACTACAAACCACGATGAACAAGCTCGCTATCAAACAACCGAGTCTGATCAATCTTCTGATCAAGCTCACTGCTTCTTCATGATAACCCTCGCCCACACACTGCACGATAGACAGTCTTGAAGTTACAGAAGCTTGGACTGAAAACTCTCAGTCACCCACCGTATTGGTCTACTGATTTCCATTTTTCTGAATTTTGGATAACTTTATAAAGGGGAAAAACGTTAACTCTGATGAGGCATCGAAAAACAATTTCAGAGAATTCCACAGCTAGTTCCCCCCCCCCCCCCCCCAGGAGTTCTAGCTAGAGCTCTGCTAAGAGGCATCAGTCATCTTTCATTAAATTAGCAAAAGTGCATTGATAATAATGGACAATACTTCAATTAATTAAATATATAATTTTCATCCAAAAACTATTTGAATTTTTCCACATAAAACGGCAATTTCATAGGTAAGGACCTAATAATTAGGACCTATCGTATCACAATACATCTATTTGTACAACTGAGTAATTAACAACATGTTTCTAAGATCAGATGTAAATACTGACACCGATTAAACTTCATACCTTACCTTAATAAAATCTTAATGGTTTCCATAATTGAAACATCGTCCTGTTACGGCGGGCGACGTTACGGCGACTTTTCACTAAACAACTCGACGTTGGACAAATTAATTCCACATTGAATATTTATTGAAAGTGATTGAGTGATAAAAACATTTAAGTGACAAATAGATTTTATGTAATCTTGTACTGTCTACAAGTAAGTATGAGTAGTCCGTTAAACATGGAGGGGGAGAGTGCACGTACCACCAGGTGGACTGTATGCTCGTTCGCCACCTTCTTTTTATAAAAAAAAAAAAAAAAACTGCGGAATCTTGCAATACTACGAAACTTGTAGACCGTTTTGTTTCTATCCTGCACGATTTTATTAACAATGTTTTATCTTTGAATTTCCTAGAAAAAGCTCAAGAAACTGATCATTAAATTTTACTACAAACGGTGCAAAATACAATTTCCAATTCTTATCTAACCGTCAGATCTTTCTATTGAAACTTTCCCCGTCTGTGAAATTGTAGCTACGTTGGACTGGATAGCAATCGATTGAACTGTATTTCTGGAACAGCGAAGCTGGCTGATTTAGTCTTTAGCAGCTATAGAAATACAGGCAGCAGTTTTAACTGTAGACTAATCTGCACTCTACTAACCCACTAACTGAATTTATGTTTAGCGGCCCGTACTGACTTTGATCTTCTCGAATATAATAATATCGAATCTACCATCAGCGTGTCTCTCTACTGCTTTAAACATACCTCGTCGAAGAATCCATAGACAACGAAACTCGTGTTACTCTTTTTAATAAGTATAAATTACCTTAGATTATTTTTTTCTTAGTAGACATCTACTGGCGAATTTGTTTAAGTTATCGGGCCTCCTGGCTTGAGACAGTGGCATGCATTTTGAATTGAAACTTAATAAACTTATAACCGCATATATTGTGTTATTTTTTTTTGTTTTTTTCTTGTCATAGCCGCATTTTTTAAAGTATTTCTTTTAATATTTTGCTGACATTTTACCACGAGTACCTAAGTATATTATCTTGATTGTATATTAAATAATTATAAAAATACTTAACTAAGTCTAGTGCTCGATAATTCAGTGTAATCTAGTACAAACGTGTTAATCTACTAACACGTCTGTGTTTAATAAAATTATATAAATGTGTTGGCGTATATAAGTATTTTTATCTCAGTTAGACAGTTACTGGCACAAATGGAGGTAATATATTTGAAGATAAGACATGTAGGCATAAGGGGAGGTCTAAAATATCAAAAGCCCGTGTCTAGTCTAGGTGACGTAAACGATGATGTATTCGACCTTGACGCCAAAAAGCACCGACCCATATGACAAGTATTGTTAATGAAACCATAATGTGTCGATCGCACGCAATAAACTACGAATACAAAATACAAACCTTCCTCAGTTTCCGAACGCGCCTGACTGCGAATGCGCGTGTTCCTTTGCGCGAATAAACAATAAAAAAAAATCATAACCTTACTTCCAATGATTCGATAAAAACGCGCATATTTTGTTTTGTAGTTCCTAAAGTGATTCGAAGTTTTGAATGTAGAATTCGAATGCATTTGTCTAGTTTATTTTTTAATTTATGTAAGTGAAAGAATGTTGTACGATTAGGTCGTTGTTTCGCCGTTTCTGCCAATAAAAAAAGTTATTTACCGGCTAGTGTACTGTAACTGGTTCAGATTCGATGTAACCTTGGCTAAATATAGACAAAGGTGTGTACTTTATGCTTAAAGAATTAAAATTAAACAATGTTTTAAGTAAATAAATAAAAGTAGTTGCCATTGTTTATGTTGGATAAAGCTTAAGATTTTGTTTTGTTCTTGTATTTACACCGCGTCTACAAAAGATAAAAATATGTTTATGTATAATATAAAGAATTTAACGTTCTCGATTGTATACCTCGGTTGTTGTATACCTTTCTCCTTCCACAAAATATAGAAAATATACGAATATTTTCTAGTTTTTGTGGACAAACACTGTAGGTACATTCGCAATGTATGTATTTTTAATATGAACTATACAAATTCTTTACGCGACCAACAATTTTAGTATCCACTGTTGGAAATGGGCCTCCTCATTGACCTCATAAAATCACACTGACTAAGCGGGTTGACGAGTCCACTCTTTTAGAGGTCGTGTTATAGTTCCTCAGCTTGTGGTAACCGCTCTGTTATCCATTAGTCGCCACTTCGCCAGGGGGTTTACAACACCCAGGGGAACAGCACACGGCACATTCAATGTACTCATATATATTCTATTAGGTATATACAAATTCTACATAGGTATTACATATAAACAAACTTGACATCGGTTAGGATTAAATAATCTGTGACGTCGGTATTAAGTCATATAATATATTTATATTTTACCAGAACACTAACTATAAACGCAAAATAAGGAACAAAACAAGGATAAACCTTCTAAGGTAACTCTTATCAGTTTGCTATTCAAGGTGTACAGTCGACAACACGATAAGTCACCGAAATACATTCCATTATAGCCCTTATTACAGGCCCATAAGGTGTCCATGGACGTTGGTTATATTTTTGTAAACAATTAGCAAATAACTGTGAACAGTCAGGTTTATCTGGTCACATCGTTAGTTAGTTATCTAATGGTAACTAGACTAACCTAGTTCACTTAACTATCTACATAATAAGGATGTAGTGACGCACTATAGGTACCCACTCGTAATCGTAACTAACAGTTTATTATTATGTGGATAACTCCCGAGTGATAAGGCCTGTAGGGGAGGCCTGTGCCCTGCAGTGGGACGTTATCGACTGATACATGTACTCATAGCTATATATATGTAGATATATATTTTTATAAATAATAAATATCAGGGTTGGTAAAAATCCGAAATCTATCTATATAAATAAAAATTAAATGCTGTTCGTTGGTAAGCGCATCACTTGATAACGGCTGGACCGATTTGGATAATTTTTTTTTAAATGTTCGTAATAGTCCAAATAAGGTTTTTAGGGAAACTAAAATTGGAAAAATTGGAAAAACTGAAAGTGCTTTTTCAATGGGATTTTTGTATGAACTCAAGACCATTACTCGACGATTCGAACGATGGATATGCGTAATTGTTTTTTGTTTTGTTCGTTATGGTCCTGGAAAAAAATTCAGGATTTTTTTTATTGAAATTTGATATTATGGAAATTTTTTTATTGAAATTTGGACAGGACAACGTCTGGTCGGGTCAGCTAGTTTATAATAAATATCAAAATTTGAAATAGCCGGTGAAATTATTTTAATACTTACACAGTAATATCCCGCTTGCGGATTCGTTATAACGTGATTTTATAAAATTTTCGCGCTACAAGCCCCGATTTACGCGGAGTGTCCAATAGGTGCCCACTCAAATCCAAGTCAGGTGCAAGTTCACAGTAGAAGAAATTGCATAATTTGTAGCATGTAATTTGTTCGCTCTCTACTGATCGGACCCCGATATACGCGAACCTCACATTATGCGATTTTCTCTGGAACGTATCCCTCGCGTGAACCGGGTTACTACCTTCAAATCTTCAAAAATTGCGTTACGTAATACTTGGACGCCCCCTAACAACAACAGGAAAGTTGTGATGGAAAAAGTGATGTAAGATTGAAACGAATAAAATTCTTAGATTTGATTAAAAGATTTCGATCTCAATGCAGATAAATTGTATATATGAATGAAACTTATGTACATAGGTCACATATGACAGGTAAAAGTTGGACAGAAAACATATAGTCGCAGCCTAATGGTTGTATAGTTCAAAGAAATGTTGTAATGAATAGGACCACAGTTAAAAAAATGTTATTGGAAAAAATGATATGATTGGTCCAGATGAATGGAAAAAGATTTTGTGATCTGATCACGCAATAAATATAGAAAATAAGGACATGCCACGGATGATTTTATGGATAGAATATTAATTAACACTTCTGAGAGTTCTGATGATTCTGAAAGTGAGCACGAAGACTACTATTATTCTAATTATGACATAGAAGATATTGAATATATACCACCGGAGGATTAACTAAAATCTTCCAAATGGTCTGTAACTGTAAATGTTTGACTGATGATTGATATATTGGTGCTATGAAACAGGTGTCGATTTTTTAAGATATAATGTGAATAAGGCTTTTAGTATCCTTATTCACTATAAAGATATATAAAGATATATCTACATATATTACACAATATGACATACTTATTATAATTAATTATCTGGTATGCAAATATACATTAATAAATAAGACCTAAGTAGAAAAAATGTAATACGACTATCTAGCAATATAATGACTTGTTTAGGTAAAGATATAACGTCATTGTTTTTCAATGGGAGGATTACAGCTCCATATAATTCTCTGCACTGACTCGTGGCATGTTCGTGACATGCAATTGGAGGTACGGTAATTCATAGACGTGGATGACGCGTTGTCTTATGTTATCGTAATGTATCTCTATACAGTTTTGCTACAAATAATTATCCATTTATGTATTTTGGTTAGACGTGTGAACATTTATCAATATGGTGAACTGATCCTAACGAATGTTTGCTTTACAAAAGTTGTATAATGTCGCTGACTTTTAAAATACAAAGTAAACGCCTGTCTACCGTAATAAGTAGATAATCCTACGTAAATATACACAAACACATCACGAGTTGTTTGCGAAGTTAGCTAAGTATTAAAGTGATAACCTTACATACGTGGTAATTACACATTCTACCGAGATAATGCTACGAACATGTAAAGATGACGGCACGTTTAATGTTTACACTAGAAAACGAAATTTTAAAGCGACGTTCTAGAAATTATATTTATACGGGGTGAAATAAAAAATATCTGCACCCTCTCGACATTGAATGTCTTTCGAGAAAATTAACAACTTTTTTGTTCTACATTTTTTTTAATTTTAATTAGTTCAAATCAAAACGATAGAACAGGTAGTTTTGTCACCGATAGAACAGCGACTTGCTTGCTCGTGATACTCTCAACGGTGAACACAGTTTTGTAGTGGAAAATACATTCAAAAATGCCTCGTTCAGCCCCGAATATAATGATTTAGCCCCTAGCCCGATATCTAGCCTAACACGATCACCTGATGAAAATTAAAAACAAATTAAGAAATAAAATGAACATCGATCCGCTGCTTTTCAGAATTCAACGATACGTGCTAGACATATGGCGTCCCGAAAGACATTCTGAACAAAATTGGTGCCAAAGAAAAATATAAATTTAAAGTAAGCAAGCCCGCGCAAAATGAACCCCCCTGCCATCCAAGTCAGCACAAAGCGGAAGCGGAACAGTTCCAAGCACCCTCCTAGAAGACGATTCATCTGATGAAGACTGTGCACAATTTAAATTTTCTTGTTTTTAAATTTTGAATAATAAACATCTTGAATTCTGTTTTTTAATATTAGTCTATGCTATAACCGTTTTTAATAAAAAGAAACAATCGCGTCTATAATATTATTTAGCACTTTAGCCCTATTTTGAAATTTTTGTACCAATGTAGCCCTTTTTAAAGTGTGACTTTGCCCGAACTCCTGACAGCGAATTGCCAACAATGCTTACAAAGCTTCGAGATTCCCTTAGACTAGTCGATGTTGTAAGAGTATACGGTGGACCCATGGAAATGTTAAGAAATATCGCGAGCGATTCGTTTGAAAGAACAGACAGTGATAATGCTCCAAATATAAATTGGCAAATTGGATTTGCGAGCAAAAATCGCCCTTTATGTTTTTGACATGTCAAATTGATACTCAAGTTCGAGGTGCTTAACATTATTGCTGACCGAATGTACCTCTAAGCTAGTTTCTCTATTATAGATGCTGTGTGTGGCCCCTACTGCAGTTTTCCTTGTTTATAAGCGCTACTACAGCGTTCGTGATATATGTTCTTTCTGTCAGTGAACCAATAAAATCTAATATTGGCACTGGCATCGTAATACGGCGACATGTGATGTTACCATAAACTGTACGATTAATGTTCTATAAACTGTACCACCAAGTTATCGTTAGCGATCAATCATTTATGAGCTGTTGTTGATATAATACGTATTGTACTTCTCGGTAACATCGCTCCCCGTGCTCTCCGCACAGAAGCAACAACAAATACCGCACCAATGAAGCAAGATTAAGTAATGTGAGAGAACAGGGAACACTCAGGTATCGTGTGCCTATTGAAGCTAAAGGTTAAATAGAAAAAACTAGCGACCCGCCCTAGCTTCGCTTCGGTTTATAAGATTTTTTATTTTTCAATTTTTTTTTTCAAAATTTCAAAATAAAATATAGCCTATATTAGACACGGATAATGTAGCTTCCTATTTGTGAAAGAATTTTTGTAATCGGTTCAGTAGTTCTAGAGATTACCCGCAACATACCTACAAACACACAATTTTACCTCTTTATTATATTAGTATACGCATTTATTATATTATATTATAACGCAGGTTACCGGCTTTCGGGGAGTCTGCAAAAGTCGGTTCCATTAGTATCATAAATTTTGCGTAACTGCGCATAGAATAAAATATATACTAGAAATGTACAATAAGTTATAAAAAAAACTATTGTAAACACTGATAGAATCGATTTTACTCTCGATACTCAACTGCTGATACTGTCTCGATACGATACTGTCGGTTTTTACACATATTTTCAGTTTTTGCGTTATTCAATGCTACTTTGTATAATAATAATAATAATACCTACTCTTTATCGCGTACACAACAAACAAAAACAAAATATACACACACATACGTAGGCCACACTGAAATATACACACACATACGTAGGCCACACTGAAATATACACACACATACGTAGGCCACACTGAAATATATACACACATACGTAGGCCACACTGAAATATACACACACATACGTAGGCCACACTGAAATATACACACACATACGTAGGCCACACTGAAATATACACACACATACGTAGGCCACACTGAAATATACACACACATACGTAGGCCACACTGAAAGTTTTGTACTCCTGGCCACTCATAAATATTTTAATTTCGAATGTTATATTTTTTTAAATATAGAATTTCATTTATGGAATGCAACAATAGTTCATGGCGGGAAATCGTTTGTCAGTTATTTTATGAGAGATTTCACATTTACGGAGCCAAAAGAGGCAGTGACGGCTTTCAACCAAAAAGTCATAATATGAGGGCTCATATGAGTTGGAAAGATGGTTTGAGCGAATGAAGCAGTATTTAAAATATAGGTAACAAATATTTTGAATACTTCTTATTGAATATTTTGAAAAGCAATAAATATTTTAATTTCGTTATTTATGTGTTGTGCAAAGTTTTCAGTATGGCCCACTTACTTAACACCTAAGACCTAAGACCTAAGACACGATTGGCGGCCTTATCGCTTAAGCGATCTTTTCCAGGCAACCATAGGACAGAAAGATGATTGAAGAAATAAAGGTTAGAGCAAGCAGTTTGAATAGATATAGCAATGAAATAAATAAGTATATGTATACATAAACATATGAGTTTTATATGAGCGCCAATCAAATTCATTAACCTCAAAGCCGGAGCAAGTTACCATTAGTTTAATTGCTGTGTTTATTAAAGTACTCCGCCAAAAATTACGGCAATTACAATTACATCATTTAAACGAGCTGCGTAATTTGCAGTTAGCGGCATAAATCACTACTATATATTGTTTAATAAATCCATGGTCTGATTCCTGTGTAGTTTAATGACGCAAGTTTTTTCTCTCCATCGTGTTAGTAATCGAAATGAATAAGTACTGAATTAGTGGAAAACATGTTTTTAGCAAGCATCTGTATCGGTTAGTTTAGTTTATTAGTTAATTCTCGTTATTTTAACTGCTTGTTTTATTTTAAAGCTCTTAAAATTATAAACACTGATAAAGTTTATATAAATATAAGAATTGTATACAAAAAAATGTTTTCTGACTCTCGGAAATAGTGATTTGTCTCTTTAATACGCCACTGTCGATTGATAAACCGGGCTTTTAATCTTCTGTGAAAGTACACTGTTCAGCCAATGGGCGTATTCCTTAACCAGTAGATAAACTGATTTTATTGACCACGTATTTGTAAATCGCGTGTATTATTTTATGTATGTTGAATTTATGATGTAACTTTTAAGATATTCGCGTTTTTCACACATATTTATTTGTTAAACGTCGGGCAGAATAAAATACGCAAATATACTTACGCGTTTAAGTCCCGTTTGATAGATAAATACGAGTTGTTTAAATTTATGAAGTTCGAAAACGGACGAAGTTTACGCAAAAAATACCCACCTGGTCTATGTTGATATACCTTTCAAAATCAGCTAGTTTACATGTATAGTGTTCTCAATAACTACGAATATAAATCAGACGGTAGTTTTAAGAGGAAACAGTAAAACAACTTCACGTTTAATTTTATTTAGGATTTGTTTGTGAAAAGTGAAAAACAAATGTGCAAAAATGTTAAATCCAATTCGTTTTCCGCCGCTACAGTGATCAGATGTTATAGACATTTAGTGCAAAAATAGAAGAATAAAAAGTGAAAAGAATGGAGAAAGATAACAAAATGGAGCGTTTTAAAAGTCGACTCATTAAAATTCAAGAAAAAATCCAAGATCGAGTCGAAGACTTCCAGGATCATGTTCAAAATTTTCAAGACCAAGTGCAGACCAAACTCGAAAGATCAAAATTATCGAAATTCGTTTCACATCTGTCGGATGACATGAGCTCTTCAGATAATACATCTATTGAAGACAAGGGCACAGAGTACGAACAAGCAACAACTATATCTATAGACCATGCAGAAGCCAATACCGTTAAATTTGAGCAAGCTAATAATAACATTCCGTCTGTGGTTATTGATGAACCGAACATTGATACGGCGCAAAATGATAAAGAAATTTGTACGGATTTCATTGCAATGGAAAGAAACCGAGTTTTGTATAAAAGAAAGAGTGTATCGACTTCTAATTTAGCGTTTAAAGATGATACAAGCTTTGATAGTTCAAGTGATTCATGCGTATCGTGCTTAGCTTGGGATGACAGGTAATTCTGATTTTTATCTAACTGTATGTCACCTGTTGCCTCTGCATCCATCCATTCTTAATACAAAGTTTTGATTGAAGATCAGGAAGACGTACCTGTAATATGTAAAATAGTATATTCACGTTAAGAATGCAGTGACTCATCGGTCAAGACAATAGGCGTCACCATTTGGACTAATGGCTTTTCTTGAAATGTTTAGGCATTGTTCACTTAGTAGGTACTTCGTGCAGTTCGGACCTGTGATCTTAAAAACAAATGTGAATCAGTAATAGACAGACAGACAATACGCATTCGAGAAAAGAAATCCATTATGGTAGTTCGGATTCAGATTGAGGATTCGTTATTATCTATTGTTTAGCATTTTAATATTATGCATTATAGATATATTTTTAGCAATTAATAATTATTCAATTATTTTGAATTTGTCTAGTTTTTCTTTCTTTGTTACCACCAATATGAAAAAGTTCTTACTAGTGATGAGTCACTTCATTCTTAACGCGAATAGATTATATAATACAATACTATCAACCTGTTAGGCCTCCGCTGTCGGATATAGGCTTCTCCTAGTATCCGCCACCACATACGGTGTTCCGCACATCTCATCAAATTATTCCCCCACATTGGCCCGAATTCTTGACCCTGTAGCAACGTGGCCCGTTATTTCTTTTCATATCCAGCCACTGCCGGCGATTTTAATTAAGTCAACGTTCCACCCTACAATCTATTTTATGGGCTATTTATATGCTATATTTACTTTTAGACGAGGCTTTCTCAATAGTTTGACCTTTCAAGACCTTCATTCGTATGTTATATTAGCTCTAAGCTTATAATTTTAGCATACCACACAATACCATACTATTAACCTAGTTTACTGCTGACATACTCCAATTTTAGCATACGATATTGTTATCTTTCTTTTACAGGGGGGAATTCTCATTTGTAAACAGTAATACATATCTACCAAGTATTGTATATCAGTGTAAACACTTTTCAGTTCCTCGGTAGAGAGATTCACGTAAGAAAATACGACAAAATATTGTTATTATTAACAAAATAACTACCAATGCGACGACGCCGTTCGTCGTTTAAAGTGTAAAGTTCAAAGTGTAGTTAAACAAAGGAAACTCCACCTCTATACTAACAACATCCAGTTTTAAAATTCTATAATATACTTTTAAAGGCCTGTATACGGTCAATTTCTGAACCCAGAAATAATTAAATTTATTTCGTTCAAGATTCTTAGTTAGTTGACATGAAATTCTTACTAATCTATGCATAGAATCGTTTTTATTATTTAAAAAAAACATACATACACATGTATTTAAATAAATTTTATTGCACAAAGGGGCATTGTACAAAAGGCGAACTAAATGCCTAGTGTCATTCTCTGCCAACAAATTCCTATACCTATCTATTTAAACAAATTTCTTATATCTATTTAAAAAGATCTTGATTGAAAATAGAATTATTTTGTCGAATGTTAATAATTGTATAACTTGTTTACCGTTATGTATGTACTTGGATCAGCTGTAACTGCAGGGCCCACTGCAGGGCACAGGTCTCCACTAGTAAACAACTGGGAGTTTGCGGGCCATAATTAGGGTTGCCACCTCTTGGTTGTCTAAATCCGGGAGAAAAAAAATCAACGATTTTATTTTATTTTGAACTTATATTTTATATTTGAACGTACAGATTTCAAAATATCTGGTCTGGAACTGACAAATTTAAAAAAACTCCTTAAAATTGTAAACCATACGAAACTTGCCGCCGCTGCAGCGCGCGATTGTATGATTTTCGCCGCTCTCAGCCATTTCGCCCGTGCGCTTCGGTATTTTCGAGCAACATGAAATTCCGGGAGAATTTTGTTTATTTGAAATTCCTTCCTGGTGCCGGGAGATTTTAATTTTCAGAGCTCAATTCCGGGAGAGGTGGGAACCCATAATCCATCACCATTTATGTCACCACCAGTGACATAAATGGTGTCACCACCAGTTTCGTCCCCAGTGGTGACACAGGACTCAAAATTATTCCCGTTCATTCCCAAGTCTTCTGTAAATACGTTCTGAAGTAAAAAACGTCGTTCCAAATTCCAAAATATATCTACAAATCACGAGTGGTAAATGAAAATGTGATGACGATGGAAGTAGAACATCGTATGTGTGCTAAAACTATCATAATACAATTTTTGAAAATAAATGACAATTTTTGATGACTACAAAAAAATAAATAATTGTAGACATTATCCTTTTGTATAATTATGTTTACCGTTTTGGAGCTATTCCTCTCAAATTTAGTTAAACAATAGACATGCCAGTCATTTCACACCACAATTTCCATATTGTCCAAATGATAATTCCTTGATCATTAATCATTATATTTAGTTTTAAAAACTTTAATCACAGAACAACAGAAATAAGGCCAAGAGCTGGAAGTCTGCCGCCTGACCACCACCTGGAGTTGCCGTCTGCCATCAACACCTGCACTGAATTCATTGAGAGGATCGGCAACAGGTTTCCAAGACTCAAGAGTAAAGGAGATAGATTGCATAGGGTATAAAATTTGGTGTTTATTGGTGGTGGTTAATTTTTTATGGGTCACTAACTTTTGAAATAAAATGACTAACGATTATATTTTTTTTATTCCTTATCGCCATATCTTCTAATAAAAGAGGATGTTGGTATATTGGAGATTAATAGACTTCGACACCGTTTGATCGATCACCATGAAAGTTGGCACATATATGTATTTTTTCATGGAGACGGTTTCTAAGCTATCCACTTTGTTGTAACTCGCGAATAGATGGCGCTGCAACACATCAACTTCTATACTGTTCAACCGATCGCCATGAAAATTGGTATACATAGGTATTTGAGCATGGAAAATATTTTCGAGTTATTGACTTTGTTGTAACTCGCCACTAGATGGCGCTGCAGCACATCAACTTCTATGGCAGGACAACGTCTACGGGGTTTTGCTAGTTTACACTAAGAGTGAGATAGTGTGTGTGTAATGAAAACTCTCAATTTATTCGTAATTTATTATTTGGTATAACGCCAGCAAATTATTAGCTTAGCTCTAGTCTAAAATACTTGTAAATAAACGTATTTTATTTTGTGGTAACTTGTGGTTTGTGGTAACGTATTTTGTATTGAACACTAACAACTGTCCGCGGTTGAAATGATATCAAGGCCGTTCAACTTCCGAAGTTGGTTAACTGGATTTATACTGTAATAACTCCCGATTCCCTGCTAACTGGCCAATTAAAAGTTTGGTTAAACACTAACCTAGTTTTAATTGAACTAATTTTATAGGCGTAATTGTAATTGTGAGAGCCTTGAGGTATCTGTATTAGTGTTGCATTCGTGAAGTTATGAGTTCAACTAGCTAGTCGATATTACTAAGTCTTCACTTAAATGAAGATTTTTCAATTATCATTTCTAACTCAGAGGGAAAGTCTCTTGTAATCCGGCTTATCCAACGGTATACCTAAACTTAATAATATTATGTTATTCTATTACTAATGTAAATAATTTTTTAACACACTTGCTCGTAAAGTGGCCCTTATTGCAGCGTTTTTGAGGTCATAATGCAGCATATAAAACGTATCATTTTAATAATTGTACTTTCAGTACCTAATTGCTTCAATATTTAAACTTTTTATTAACAAAATAAGATAATGAAATTTTATTTATTTTTCATCGCAAGTGTGTTGAATAACGTCGTATGAAACGCGCGAGCATTGGTCATTACACTCTCGGCTCCATCACGCCCTCGCCTTTGGCTCGGGCTGCAATTTCGCGCCGGCTGTAATGTAATGACAAGCTTAGCACACTTGTATCATAATGTACCTACTATTATCTATCTATCTATAAACTTAAAGGCTTTTTAAACTATTGTATTATAGCGTGTTTTATTGCAGCAAGTCTCTAGTTATGTTATGACGGTCGGAATGGACCTTTTTAAAAAAACTTATAATTAAAATTACAAATCTTAAAATATAAAAGGATGTTCTATCTTTGGTTATTCGATACAGATTAAGCACAAACAATGTAATAACAATTTTCTCGGGAATTGCAACTGGCCGCGTCGTCAGCAAGAACGAAGGTTATATTACCTTATTAAAAGGAGATGAGTATATCAGTCAAAAGCTATTATAGTGCAACTCAATAGTGCGCTTGTGCCTTGCTTGTAGTTGTGAATGTCCGTACGCGTAAAATGTCCGTATGTTGGCGGCGCGCCTGCATACCCCCTGGTGTTGCAGGTGTCCATGGGCGGCGGTAACACTTACCATCACGTGGGACCGCTTACTCGTCCGCCCTCTCGTATATATAAAAAAAAAAGTCATTATATCGTAGACATAGATAGACCAAATTCTAAATGTCATAAAATGTCTACTTGCTAATACAAATAATCGATTTAAGTGTTATTTTCATTGTATAAATACAAAAAAATTATCAGAAATTAACTTGTTTATTAACTAATAAACAATACAAATGCACGCCTTATATTAGTTGCTGGGCAGTAACGAAACTGTAGATTCTGACAGTGGGCCTATTCCACAAGTTAATCTGGTACGTCCTGGTCTAGGGCATACGGATAAACAAACAGAGATAAACAGGCAGACAATGGAATCTAATTTATTTAGGGCGTGTAGTCTGGCAATTTATCTACAAATTCATTAGGTTGAATGTCTATCTTTGATTGCCTGGTTTAGTCTTTACTAGGATTAAACAAAAATACATCAGTTAAAGGTCGAATTACAAAAATGCTATGGTCTGTTACTACGAAACCATGTCAATCCTCAGAATCGGCCAGTCAAATCTGGTAGCGACCATGCGTCAGTATTTGACTTATAACTTATCCACCAATCCGCACTTGGATCGTGTATTGGATTATAGTAATTTACTAGAGGAGACCTTCCAGTGGTAAATTGGCCATACCTAAGCTCTTCAAACTTTTTTCTGTCTTTCCCTAAGCGAAAATGATCTGCGCTAGCATAGCCAACCATTCCCCGATATTAACGATGAAATCTTTTTTTCAGTACCTATTAAAGAATACTAAACTGAGCGATGTGAACAAACGGCTGAAGGCCCAGATCTGGAGTTCCGTTGTGACCATAGTCCTGGTTGAGGCAAAGAATCTACAGGCCATGGACATGGATACCAGATCTAGCGACCCTTATTGCAAGTTTAGGTACGTACGAGGATCACTACCGTGATTTCACGTTAGTTAATTAGACCACAGCGCAGGACGCTCCCCGGCCAGATGGATCGGCGACGAAGAAGTTCGCTGGTGGTGGCTGAATGAGAAAAGCCGTAGATCGTGTGTGATGGCGAGCCTTGGAAGAAACCAATATCCAGTGGTGGAGAGACATACATTGATAGTATGGTATGATAAAATGTAATTATATCGATTGTGGGCATTTTTATTGATTTTATCGATTGAATGATGAATACCTATAGTGCGTCAAGTTATTCAACTAGTTGTAGTTATAGGACTAAACAGATGAAAAAGTCCGTTTGGTTGTACTAGATCGTCGTTTCCCGACTGGGGGTCGCCGGTCGCAGATGGTCAGGTGAAATAAACCTTTTATTAATTAATTCATGTTTTATACTAAACAAATGTGTTAAACAGTTAAAAAGTTAATTAATAGTAAGGCGGTTCTGAGATTATTTACTTCATTTTTGGCATTTTCAAGGGGTCGTGTCATTACAAAGGTTGAGAAACCATGTTTTTCATAGTTTACTCTAACATTTAAACTATTTAGACTAATTAATTAATTATCTGTATCTAATGAATCGGTCGGTGGTTCAAACGTAATGTGCGATCGTTATTCAATTTGAGGTCAGTAAACACGTGAAGGACGAGGAACAAAGGCGGATAGTCCATTGAACTGTAGTGTTCCAATTTCAATTCTGTTCTAATCCCAATAAGTCCATAATTGTGGTACAATTTCTTTTAGTAATTGATGAAAATGAAGAATAGAATTCATTTATGCCATTCATCTGATTTAATAATTGCACTGTAATATCCATTGACTTTTTTAAATATGACGTGAGTAGGTTAAAATTGTAATTATCTAAATTGTAATCAAATAAAAAATACACGTCTGTTCAAGATCAATTCCGATCTTGAACGGACTTTTATTATTATTATTTATTATTATCAAATTTACAAAGAATAAGTATAAAGCTAACGTAATTGTATCTAATAAACCATACAGATTTGTCTAAGATACAAGTACTGCTGGAATCAGTAGTCGAGACATTATAAACCTACCCGTGAACGAATTATAATTTAATGTTTGATTCTGTCGCCTTCTCCTCTACATCTACACAGGAGCTCCGCTGGGAGTTTCTGGCGACAAATCGGAGAAGTAAAGTTGATTTTTTGTTTGATTATTATCAAAATTTTGTACAGTGCGTATTGTGGTATAATAGAGATAGTATATTAAACTTCAAAGTGTTTTCTGTGTGTAATGTTTGTGATAATCTGATAATGAAATAAACGCATAGGACCACGTTTTTCGTGTGCTCCCAATGAATCCTCTTCTGTGTTATGTAAAAATACTATCCATTTACTGAGCGACTCCTGACTTGACATCTACGAGACTGGACACGGACAAGATACGTTTTAGACTTTAAAATTGTGTATTACGAAGATAACTCGACACTGGTATAATGTGTTAATTGCATCATTGCTATACATGAAAACGTCCATTCAGCTCTACACCATTATTTAAATACAGCATATATTCGTATTTCTGTGGATTTTAGTTTAACTATTATTAACAGGAACTATCCCCTTGATAACTCGATAATGAATCCGGATATAATTATACTTATAACCATAATTATGACTGCCAAATTTTATTAAAATCCGTCCATTGGGTTTTGCGTGATGTCGTTCAAACAGACAGACAGACGAAAATTGCAAAAACTATTGTTTTGTATCATTCCCACTTTACATCGCGACGACTATTTCCAAAAATATTACCTTTGTTACAGTTTTATTATACGTATAGATGAAAGAAATAAATGTTACTATCTCTTGTAGGTTAGGTAACGAGAAGTATAAAAGTAAGGTTGTATGGAAGACCCTCCACCCGTCCTGGCTGGAACAGTTCGACCTGCATCTATACGACGATCAGGAGCAGATACTGGAGGTAACCGTTTGGGACAAGGATAAGCAGACAAAAGATGACTTTTTGGGAAGGTAAGCCATGGTTGTTAGAACTTTCAGCTACTTAGGATCAAGATAAAAAAACACCACAGTAATATCACTAACGATGAGAAATTATTGCTCATATATCCCACTTGATCACAAATACTGCTCACAGATCATAGTTCATACTTCTTTCTTCTCACAAGGACGGGTTACGCTTGGTAGTGGCTGTGCTCGTGCATGTACATATATTGTTTGTGTGCGCCGTGACCGGGTCGGGAACTCCATTGAGCGTTCTCAAGTTTACAAGTTTTCATGTCTCGCCTTCGTGAGATGAAAGAACTATGCCAATCAATAACAGAATGTTACTTGCAGGTTACTCATAAGAGAATACCATTCAACAGAATATTTCTCACTAAGAGACAGAATATTGATAACAGTATAACAGAATATCACTCAATAATAGAGTATCATTCATGAATAGAACAGAATATCACTTGTTAGGTAACCGACTGTCTTCCTTTATTCCAACCCATCCTGTCATCGACTGATGAACTTGGTCAGATTGAAATTATTTGCCTGGCCACATTGAACAATGGTCCGGCGAGCGCTGTTACAACGTATTGATGCGATCTATCATAAAATAATTAAATAATTGGTGGCTGGGTGTACTGATATTAATGGGTCAGTTAAAATTCATAAGCCTGTATCAGGGGTTGGAGAATTCAAGTTACAAGTTACATTACAATCTACCTATTCCTCTTAATAATACTCGTTGAGAATCACCAATAACAGGGAACAGGGAAGCTCAATAACCACTCCACTAATTTCTAGTTCCTTAGATTTTTCTGTATGTATATGCGTATGTATGTATGTATATACATATACATGTATGTACTTTCAATCATTTTGCACTATGTATATCCCTTGTATTTTTCTCTATCGCAAGGTTGCCTGGAAGAGATCGCTCTAGCGATGAGGTCGCCTATTGTATTCTGTCATTTATTATTTGTGTAAATGTAATAACTATTTATATGCAATAAAGAGTATTTATTATTATTATGTATGTATCTATGTATGTATCTATGTATGTATCTATGTGTGTATCTATGTATGTATCTATGTATGTATCTATGTATATATATCAAGACATTATTTCTTAATTGCGCCATCTACCTCTGTTTCATCTATATACTTATGTATTTGTATGTTTTACTATGTTATGTATGTTTTGTATATGTGTCTATCTATATAGCCACTAATACATAATACTCGTTTAACTCAATGTTCTTTGCAATTCCAGATGTACAATAGACCTATCAAGGTTAGAGAGAGAGAAGACTCACAGTATGTGGCAAGACCTCGAAGATGGTAATGGTCAGATATTCCTGCTGTTAACCATCAGCGGCACGACACAGTCGGAGACTATAACAGACCTGACTAGTTATAGAGAGAACCCTAGGGATAGAGAAATTGTTGAGAGGAGATATGTAAGTTTTGATCTTTATCATTTTTGACATTATTTGGGAAAATGAACTCTATGCTCGGTTCTAATTTCCAAAATATTAAGATTAGTGTTTTTTTAAACATGCATATTGTTATTGCTTGATGTTAAAAATCACATGTTTATATTTAAACAGAATCTTGAAATAATCAATTAGTTAGAAAATCTTAACCAAAGGACTTCCTTGACGTTTGTTTTTGGTTAATTGTGAAGCGATTCTACTGTTTCATTATTATATTGTAATAATTGATAATTGTACTTGATTAAAAAACGACCAGACATATAGGATTTTTAACAAACTGTTTCTATTTTCTGCAAATATATTGATTTGAATTTACTCAAATAACGTCACATTTCGTTTAATTAACAGTATATCTTCATTTTTTATTACTGTAACTCTCGCATCATCATTCATAATTGTGAACTACTTAATTATAGCATAATTACAGCATTACGGCATCTATTTACCTACAGCATAAATTTCAACTCAGTTATATTTTTGTTAAGTCTGCTACCTATAATAACATTTTTTTCTTGATCTGTCGTTTTTTTATTTAATTAGTTGTTTTCGGTATTATTTATCATAATCTGTATTATTTACAATGCATTATTTATTTGTATTACTTATGTATTACAAGCCGCTACCACAAACGCTGAGGAACTACACCACCTCTAAAAAAGTGGACTCGCCAACCCGCTTGACCACCGTGGTGTTTTAAGGCCGTACATGCCTCATGGAATTTGCATAAGGAGACCCATGTCCAGCAGTGGATAACGAAAGGGGCGGTTGCATTGTATTATTTATAAACAGGCATAAATAACCCTCTTTAATGATTTCATTTAAAGAATCAGAGAGGATTATTCCATGCACCGCTTTTACACTTTAAAAATGTATCATAGTATTTCACATGCGATAGTCGTTCATCAATGAATTACGCAATTGACATATTTCAAAATTACTAATCGTACAAGCAATATAATCTTTATCAATCTAATTCAAGTTAATATGGAAAACCGAAAATAAATAATCAGTTTTATGAATGTCTTTATATAGGTACTCGTACGTAATTATTTACATTTTCATATTTACAAAATCGCCATGGTTCAGTTAAATCGCTGAATTATAAAACCCAAAGGTGCATTCTTATTGCAGACATGGTACCGACTAAATGAAACCTCAAGTGGCGTTGGTTGGCTTTGTGTAAAAGTGTATGGGGCTAAAGGTTTGGCAGCCGCAGATTTAGGAGGAAAATCTGATCCTTTCTGTGTTCTGGAGCTAGGGAATGCAAGGCTACAAACACATACTGAGTACAAGACGCTAACACCCAATTGGATGAAGATATTTACTTTGTGAGTATTTGTACTAATTTTCTCTCTTATTATGTTAATGAAACATATAGTTTCCGGTCCCCTCTCTCTGTATTACCCCAGCTCTCTTCCTTCTTACTTTGACATCTATACTATTCTATACATATAATAACATTGTAACAGGCCGATGTCTGTACATTATAGATATTGAAAAAAAAACTAATATGGGGGGGGGGGTCTTTAATATGGAACAGAAGCCGAAAAAACAGCTTTCAGAAATTTTGTCTGTCTGTATGTCTGTATGTTTGTACACGCATGACGCAACAACTACTGCATGGAATTGAATGCAGTTTTCACCGATGTATTGCTAGAGGTCTGACTTAAAATATAGGCTCCATTTTACCGCAGGAAAATATCTTATTCCGATTGTTTTAAATTTAATAAACCGAAGCGAAGTGAGGGCGGGTCGCTAGTATACAATAAGAATAAAAGTGTAATCAATTAATTTACGTATTTTCGATAATCTCGTCAAAACCTTCAACCCGGTTAATACAGAATGGGTAATGAATTAATTTACATCTCATACTATTGGGTATACTGTTGTCTGGGTATACTTATCAATAGCTTTAGTGCCTAAAGGAAAAGAGTAAAGAAAAATATCTAAATTTATTGTTTGATATGCCTAATGTCCATTCAATATGAATACGAAAAATTATACCTATATGTGTAGTGATAGGTATTGCGAAACACTTATATCTAGCAGTGTATTCGAAGTTCAAATAAAGCCGTATAACATCGTATCAAGCTAGCCAAACCTGATATTATAAGTAGAATAGTTGATTTTCCGTTTTTCTCTATCTGCTACCAGTTCATAAAGCTGCATCAACTACAAAATTTGCAGTGTAGTTAGAAGTGCAGAAAATTAGAAAATTGAAGGTAGAAGCTGTGAGCATTTTTATCAATTACCCACATTTAATCTTCAGAAAAACATACTACACTAACAATGTCCGCGGAAATATTCAACGAAAAATCACAATTTATTAATCAATGGTGCAATATGAATTTTATATCAACGACACTTTATAAAAATAAAAAGTCAACGTATCATTCATAATATAAAAAGCTATAACTTTTATTTCGACTAAATTAATTTCTAATCAAAATTCCAGTACAGTAAAAGACATAAGCTCAATTATAGAAGCGACAGTATACGACGAAGATCATGATCACAAAGTGGAGTTTCTAGGGAAATTGGCGATACCATTACTGAGTATAAGAAACGGGGAGAAGAGATGGTACGCGTTGAAGGACAAGAAGATGAGGGCGAGAGCGAAGGGAAACTACCCGCAGATATTGTTGGAGATGACCGTGATTTGGAATCCGGTAAATTCATAGTTTAATTTTATTTGGTGTTCTACTTATAACTAGACAATTTACAAATGATAACAATATCAGCTTTCGTTTAAACTTAGGTACATTTATTTTTTTTATATTGAATTGACTAATGAAACTGTTAAAAGGTAATGTTCTTTAAAATTTTATATTTATTTTACACGCCAATTCTGGCAAATGTGTTGTATGTGATTACCATCTGTTTATTCTTACTATTCGCATTGTAAATAAATTATTTGATTTCAATCTAATTACTGTTTGTTTTTTTAAACAGAAATAGTATTTAAGTATTTAAAATAGTATTTTTTCGTCCAGTATGCTAAACAATATTAAAAAAATATTTATTCACATATACACAGCTAAAAGCAGCAATAAGAGTGATAAACCCAAAGGAGCCAAAATACATGCACCAGGAGGCGAAATTTAAGAGACAATTGTTTATACGCAACGTGATGAGACTGAAGGCGATCATCTTGTGGTTCATAGAAATTGGGAAGATATTACAGTAAGTAACAATTTGAGGACATTTCCACGGAAACTAGAGAGTGATGACGTTGTTTTTATTGATTTAGGAGGGGGAGAGTGCACGCTGCAATCCAACAGCCGCTGGGCGCGCTCGACTGGCCACGTTACCCCTCTCTCACAGAAGACTACCTTGAAATGTACTGCATTTCCCACTTTATCGTATTTCCCCAATGTACGTACGTGTTTCGGTAGTGAGTGAGATGTGCCAGAGCCCATTCCCATCCCATCCTATCCCTGCCCATTTTCCCAACCCTTTCTCCAAATCCATTCCTATATCTCCAAAGGTAGGCAGCGCATCCGGGGGCGTGCCAACATTTGTCATTTTGGACTAATGTTGGCGTGTATCGCGGATGTCTATGGGCGACAGTATCCACTTACCATCAGGTGGACTGTATGCTCGTCTGCCGCCTTAGTACATAAAAAAAAAAAAAAAAAAAATTGATTATAAAATTTGTGTGTTTTGTGGCTTACTAGTAATAGTTTATTAAAGGGCATGTGATCTAACTGGGCACACCTACTTACCGCCATTTTGAAAAATCTCGATTTTGCAGCCGCCAACCAAACCTAAATAAATCGATAGAATACTTCAAAACAAACAAAAACTGTGCCTAGGTAAAAACTGTGCCTAGGTAAAAACTGTGCCTAGGTAAAAACTGTGCCTAGGTAAAAACTGTGCCTAGGTAAAAACTCCTACAACGTCTCTGAACTGAGATAATTGAAGTCAAAGTTACAACTATTGATATTAATTATCTCGGTTTTCAGTCGTTTTAGGAGTTTTTTTACCTAAGTACATAAATGTCTTCTTTCGATTTATTACATCTAATTTAGACATAAGAAAATATTTCGTCATCAGCACATACACGGTCGTTACTCGATTTACTCGGTTTAAAGAAGTTTCATATTTTTTTAATCATCTCGTCTCAAAATATTTTCAGAGGACATCAAAATAAACAAAGAATGTTGTAAAGTAAAAAAATTCTAAAACGTCTAGATACCGAGATAATATTGAAAGTTATAACTTTGACCAACTTGCAAACCAAGCGGTTACTTTTTTATACAAATCGAGTGGTTGCGTGTGAGTAGTCGCACCATGTAGGTACGCCGATTTACATATATGTAGATATTGAGTTTTAGAAAAAAATCACTATGTACATATCGAGGACACACTGAAGGACGCATTTCTTAACTAACTGAAATGAATGAATGATTGAATTTGGGAAATAATAATAGCTAGGTATAAATAAAAAAGGATACGTAGGCTGACCTGTGGTCTCTTATAATTCTTATTAATCAATGTTCTCTATTTTAGTGTTGTAATAAATATGTATGCGATAAAAAGCATGTCTGTTTAATTTCCAGAGACTGCTTCGAATGGGAGTCGAGGGTGAGATCATTCGCCGGCTTGCTGGTGTGGCTCGCCTTCTGTTACTACTACGAGATGTGGATGTTGCCCTTCTTAATGTTAGTGTTATTTGCTAGAAATTGGCTCATCTATAGGCTCACCGGTAAGACTATTATTACACACTTTCATTTATTTTCATCAATTATTTTTCAATTTACTTTTATGTTGATACCTACAATCAGTATCCATTAGTGACGGTCGCAGCCAAAAACTTTGGGGGGGGGGGGAGGGTCATATTAACAGTAAAAAGTGCCGACGTGCTATACGGTGAATTACCGAATTTCGCGCATTTTTCAAAATTATTTTGAATACCTATTTTTGATTTCATTGTTTAGACGTTTTAAGCACAAAGTTAATAATTAATTTAATATTTTCGTAAATTGTCTATTTTTAGGTCTGTCAATTTGACGTGTACGATTTTAGAGGGAGTCATCTCCCCTAAAATCATTCGACACCCCCCCCCCCCTCAGACCGTTTTTTTTTTCATGTTACTTTTCAGTTACCTACCTACTTTCTTCATGTAAACGATTCGTCAAAATTGCAATTGAAATTTTTTGGTTTTAATTTAATATTTTACCGTTAGATACATATAATGACACCGTAAATTAAACCACGCGTGATCGCCAAAAGTGAGAGTTTACGGGGTAATATTGACTTTAACATTGTATGGACACTCCTATTGAAGATAAATGTATTTGCATACATTATTTACACTTATATTTTTTGTTTTTTAGATTTTACCTAGTTCGGCCTTTTGATTGGTTACTATTAATTATTTTTTGTATTATTACTTATGTGACAGCAATTTTGCATTATTGATAGTAATATTTTCACTATTATTTTATAGTTCAATTTAAATCATTTCTCCGAAATTTTCGAAGCAATCGAAGGGCGCGTGCGCTAAGATTATTCAATAGTAAGTTAGGTGTTGTGAATCTTCTCGCATGTACTGTTTTTAATTATTTCGCTGTCCTAACAATTGGAATTCTAAGTTTCAAAGTGCATATATGTATAGTAAATATAGGTAGCATTTTTATGTACCTACCTATGCATTTGTTAAACATGTTTAATTTTCAGTCGGACTACTGTTGTATGTATAGATTTATTTTAATATAGGAATAAGGTTGTTATTACTGACCTACTGAGCCATTAGCCCGTTAGTAACATTTTTAACGAAAGCCTAAATAACATTATATACGAAAATTACTAATAAGCAAAGAAAATAACAATAGTTCATTTTTTTGTTTAAGCAAAACTAAGTTTGTAGCTTGATTTTACGTTAATGAAAATTTTAAGAGATTTTTTTCTTGAATGTCATCAAAATGCACTTGTGGGTGGGTTTTTTTTTATAAGGAGGGCTAGTAAATTAGTGTGGCTGGTTTAGAAAAACTAAATATTAAACAGATTATAATTAAGTATTTAGTCATTGCTAATGTTTTAGGAGGCAACCCTTTACTAATGTCAGTGGACGATGATGATCTATTAGCAGAAGAAGACGATGAAGAAGAAGCTGATAAGGTAACTATTTATATCTATAGCATATAACCATATAATTGATGTTGAGGTATGTCTTATTAAGCAGGCCTTCTACTGGCAGCGAATTTATAAATTTGAGTAAACAACGTGACTTGTATGTAAAGATTAACTTTAGTTTTAATTTAACATTTCTGTGTATTAATTTTAATTTCAATACCTATTTAAAAAATAATTGACTTGTAATGATAATTATGCAATAAATAAGTACGAGTATAATAATAATAATAAAATATTTATTGTTAACAGATTTTTGTTGAGATTTAACATATAAACATTTAAACTTATACAACGCTTCACTGAACGCAAAAGCTGAAAATAGGTTATTCAGGGCCGAGTGTAGAATCGATTCTACCAGTTTTTACAATAGATTTTTTATTCATAACTTATTGTTTATTTCTAAAAATATTTTTTTATTCTACACGCAGTTACAATGAGTTACATAGAGTTACGCAGTTACATAGAGGACAGTGCGAACTATTTCGAACATCAGATTGTACAATTCGACACCCACTCACACAGATACGCAGATACACAGATACAAAATAAATACGCTTGTTGTAAGTACCGGGCGCGGCGCGCCCGCCTAGGCGTCCGGTTATTATCCTGTCCTGAGTAATGAGCGATACGAATGCTTTAGATAGAACAACAAATCTTTACATGTTTGTAACTTTTGATGTTTGTAACTTTCCCTAAAATAATTTTGTTTTTCGATAGAACGGTTTACTAACAACTTAATCATATAATTGTCTGAATTATATGTATTAATATATGTGACATTATCTGTCCTTATTGTCGGTATGGACTTACCGATTGTGGTTATGATTTTCTAACTTAAAATTTCCTTTTCACGATTGAAGTTTTAATAGAATCGTCTACAATATATAATTATTTATTTTGCATTGTATTGTATAGTAAAATCCGTTTTTGACAATAAGCTTAATTTGCATGTATTATTATACATGTAAATTAAGATTATTAAGTTCACATTCCTTTTTCTCTGTGGATTTCTGTTCATAAATTAATAAATGTTCTAACATCGGTTTTTAAGACAAAACAATTTTTTTTTTTTTTATGTTTCATCAAAATATCATTCTTGTCTGAGAAACTAAAACGGACGATAGGTCCCTTTTCTCACAAATACCCTATATAACCTGATGTTTACTATTCATTACAGGAGGAGAAGAAATCATTAAAAGAAAGGCTTCAAGCCATACAAGAAGTAACGCAAACTGTACAAAATGCCATTGGTTACGTTGCTTCTGTCGGTGAAGCTGTTAAAAAGTATGTTAAACGCATTTTAAGTTTACGAGTATAACATATTTGGCAAATGTAGGCATTCGTTTCTGTTTAATGTTTGGGCGATTTCACAATTTTAAAAATGTTTGTAATTTGTATTAATAATATAATAAATTATTAAATAACTAAGTTTAAAAAGAAGTAAAATTAATCCTAAAATAATCTGAAGTAGTATCTATATAGGTACATATAATAAAATTGTAACAGGCCGATGTCTGTACAATATACGAGTAGATATTGAAAAAAAACTGATATGGGGGGGGGTTGAAAATTGTAGATACATATTGAAAAAAACTGATATGTCTTTATTAGAGCAACAGAAGCCAAAACAACAGTTTTTAGAAATTTTGTCTGTCTGTCTGTCTGTATGTCTGTACACGCATCACGCAAAAACTACTGCATGGAATTGAATGCAGTTTTCACCGATGTATTGCTAGAGGTCTAACTTAAAATATAGGCTCCATTTTACCGCAGGAAAATATCTTATTCCGATTGTTTTAAATTTAATAAACCGAAGCGAAGTGAGGGCGGGTCGCTAGTCTTACATAGAATAGTCAGTAGCTTATATAATTTCAATATATATGTATATTAGTATGTCACTAACTAAAATATTCAATTTATAAATTATCACTTAATAATAAAAATATCATTTATTTCTCTAGTATACCGTACATTGCAGATATTAAATTTAAACAATATTCCAATATATTCTACCATTAATACAATATTCTACCGTATAATAAGTAGTTGTGCGGGATACGTATGCACTAACACGCAGTAGAATGCTAGTGTCTGTACTCCGCACCAACTGGATCGCCTGGGGGGTGTGGACTGTATAATAGGTTTTTCGTGTTCTTCAATAGTTGGTTGTACAACAAGGCTTGTTCTTCAATAGAGCCGGGGTAGCGCAGATGTACTTGTTCTTCTTCTTGTTCTTGTTGTTGTCGAAGTGGATGCCGCTGCGGAAGTGAAGTTGACCGGAAATGGTCCGCCTTTTATTCTATTTATTGGGTTCCTCAACCTCTGGCTAGTTGCGGGATTCCCCCACCACCGGTCAACGACGGGCCTCCCCTCCACTTGTCCATGTATGTACCCCTCCCGCTACCCGCGGGGAATCATTTATGTTCCTTATCGCTAACACGTATTTACATTTTTGATAAGATCCTAGTATGTCCTCAATTACACTAATGACCAACGATTCACGCCGAGACATACTAGGGATCACTCCATTATTATCAAATTATATACATAAAAAAAACTTAACAACTAGTTGCGAAACTATATACATGTTTGCCTAAGTACCCTAGCCTTTTCGTCGTCAACATATCTCCCGCCGTCGCCGTCTCGCGATCTAATTGGTAGAACGACGATTTTCTTGGTCGGTCGCCGCAGGATGTGGCCGTTGCTCGTCTGGACGTCGATGATGCGAACCTCGCCGTCTTGCCCGGGGTACGTAGCGGTGACTCTTCCTCTTGGCCACGTGTTCCTCGGTAGGTTCGGGTCGCATATGACGACCAAGTCTCCGACGCGTGGTGCCTCGCCGACTGTGCGGGGCTCCCGCCGGTACTGTAGCAGGGGGAGATATTCTCGGAGCCAGCGGCGCCAGAAGTTATCGGCTAGCCGCTGGGCGCGCCGCCAGTGTTTGCGCGCATTCACGTCGTCTGCAGTGAAGGCGCCCGGTGCTGGGACGTGTGAGTTAGGCCCCAGCAGTAGATGATTCGGTGTGAGCGCCTCCGGCTCCTCCGGTGTTACCGCCACGTGTGTGAGTGGGCGGGAGTTGACTGTGTTCTCCGCCTCGATGAGTAATGTGTGGAGTGTCTCGTCGCTCGGGTACTTCTCGCGTAGCGTCGCTCGTAGGGCTTCTTTCACCGTGCGCACCATGCGTTCCCAGGCCCCGGCCATGAAGGGGGCGGAAGGGGGAACGTGACGCCACGCGATGTGTTTCGCAGTTGCTTCCTCTCGGACCGCGGCGAGTGCGGCCTCGGTGAGTTGTTTTTCCGCGGCTTTAAAGTTAGTGGCGTTGTCACACCATAACTCCGTTGGGCAGCCGCGTCGCCCCATGAATCGTCGTAGCGCAGAGATGGCGGAATCTGCGCTGAGTGATGCTGCCACTTCCAAGTGTACAGCCCTCGTGGTCATGCATGTAAATAAGGCGACATAACTCTTCTCTCGATGTCGGCCCACGGTTACTTCGATGGGACCGAAGTAGTCGAGCCCGGTGAAGGTGAACGGGCGCGCGTGATGTGCTACGCGCGCGTGCGGTAGATCGCCGGTGGCTGGACTCGTCGGTTTCGCCTCCCTTAGTCTACATGTCATGCATGCCTTTATGACGCCCCGTACTGTAGGGCGAATCTTTCCTATGCACAGTCGCTGTCGTAGTTCGTTGACGATTAGCTCGACGCCTCCGTGGTGCATTTTCCTATGTACATGGTGTATGTACAACCTCGTATACCTGTGAGAACCATCCAACACAGCCGGATTCGTCGTTTCCTCGCTAATCTCTCCTGCGGCAGCGATTCTTCCCTTTTGTCGTAGCAGTCCGTCGGTTCCCACGATCACACTCAGTGCGGCGAGTTTGTCGTCTCCCGCCGGTGTGGCGCTACGCTCGATGCGCTTACGTTCGCATGCGTAGCTGTCCTCTTGTGCTGCCTTCATCCATTGATGCTCCGCTCGTATGAGATAGTGCGCTTCCATCGGTAGGAACTTGCACTTGTCGCGCGCTGGTTCCTTCTTTTGTGCAGTCTTAGCGTCGCCTTTCCTTGTTCCTGACCATGCCGGGTCCGACGTCGGGTTGGCAATGGTCCTTTTGCGACGCGCAGCTGCTACTATGTGCCTCCTTTTGCGGCACAAGTCGATGAATTGTAGAGCGCGTGCGGTGGCCCGGATCAGGCGCTCCCACTTTGAAAAGCGCGTGATATCGGGCAAGTGTGCATGCCCCTTTGTCGTGTTCGTTATTGCGCAGCATTTCTCCTTTTCTTTTTTCACAGGAGTCCGGTCTCGAACCGCCCGTCAGGTAGCCGTCGACTGCGCTTATCCAGAAGGTCGATGGCGCGCTGCTCCGGGTCATTCTTGGTTTTCCTCGGTTCGATGCCCAGTGACTCCAACTTGAAGAAGTTCTTCATTAACTCCTTCATTTCGTTGCACTTCTCGCTGATGTAGCCGCAGAAGGCGACTGGTTCGCACACTGAAGTGCGGCATCCGTGTAGCACCCAACCTAGTAGCGTCAGTGATGCTACCGGCTTGTTCCTTCGTCCCGCTCGGACCTGGCGTGAGACGATCAGCTCCCAATTGTCCTGCCCGATGACAATCTTCGGACAGACATCCTTGTAGGTGAGCTCGTCCCTGATGTCGTCCAGGTGTGTGCAGTCTTCCAGGTCCGTTTCCCCGATTGTCTGCGATGTGAAGTTGAGACGCTCGATGGTGCGTGCGCCCTTTAATTTGTGCACGCCGTCCGAGTGTAGCCCTTGTATCTGTACGTCAACAGTGCGGCTCTTTTCATGTTTCATCTCGCCGCCGTTGATACCTTGTATCCACATTGTGTCAACCGGCCCGTCGATGCCGAGCGAGTTGATTGTAGCCTCTTCTATAATGGTGACGGTGCTGCCTTCGTCGAACAGCGCGTAGGTGTGTATCTTCGCGTGTGGTCCGGCAAGCACTACTGGCGCAATCTTGAGGTAGGCTCGACGTCGACGTGGTGATGAGTTCGCGGCGGTGGCCTTGTTGGTCAGCTCTGTTGTTGACGTGACGATTTCTTCTTTGGGCTCTTCTGTCTTCACTGTTGGCGGCAAAGTTTGACGTGTACGATGTAGCAGCCGATGATGTGACATCTCACACCCGTTGTGTCCGCACGGCTTAGCTCGGCAACTGCCCCGGCTATGGTCGCTACACAGGCAGCGGAAGCAGATGCGGTTCCTCTTCGTTACCTCCCATCGGGCGTCGAGATCGCTCTCGGCAAACCGTTTGCACGAAGGTAAGTAGTGATTCTCTTTACACAGCGGGCAAAGTTTTCTTTTTCGGTCGTTAATGGCGCTGTATGTTCGTTCCGTCCTTTTCTTTGTCGCCCTCTCTCTCACACTCGCAGGTTCAGTGATGGGAACGGTGACTTCTGGCGGTGCGTAGGCACTGCATTTGTCGGCCTCTATGTTGAGGAACGTTGACAGCAGGCTCAGCGTGGGTACTTCGTGCTCCCAGATACTTGCAAAGTCGTACCACTTGCTCTTCAGTATGGGTGTGAACTTCTCCATTATAGCCCGGACTAGCTCGGGGCTATACAGGTAGTTGTCCCTTTTCATTGCTTGTATGGTAGCCACAGCGTTGGCCACCTTACTGGCGAACACGCAGAGGTCGCGGGGCTCGTCGTTTAGCTTGCGCAGGCACTTCAGTTTTTCTGTTTCGCATGCGACGAGTGCGTCCGGCCTCCCGAATCTCCTTGCGAGAGTCGTCCGGCTCTCGGTGGGCGGTGAACAAACTTGCTACCGCCTCCATAGCGGCACCCTTCAGGCTCTTCCTTAGCCGTGCCAGGTTGTCGCTCTTTGCGAAGGTGTGCTTCGAATCTTCGTAGGCACCCTTCAACCCCAGCCATGCGCTGCCTTGTCCATCGAACGTCGGCAGCTCCATAGTATAACGCGGTGTCTCCCTCGCCGAAATCTTCACTGCCTTGGAGATCGCGGTAGCCATTTGCTCCACGATGTCTGCAGTAGGGCGCGCGGGCCGAGACGTGCTTCGTTCTCGGTGCCTATCCTCCCCATTGTTGGCGGTATAAGCTCCCCGTCCTCGTCCTTCCTTCCTTTTCGGCGAGATCTCGCGAGACTTTGGCCCCGCCCCCTGCGGGGGTATGGGGGGGGGAACCTCGTTCCGATTTAACCATTTTTCCAACCGGAACGATTCTTCTTTTCGTTTGTCGTCTTCTTCTTCTTCAGAGCTTGATCCCAGCTCCGCGAGCCTTATCTCTTGCTCCTTAGCAGTCAGGCGCAGCTGTAGCAGGGTTCGTTCTATTTGTAGACGCTCCTTCTTCTTCGCGGACGCAGTAGATCGGTGCGACCTTGCCGCGATGCTTGCGGCCCGTGGAACGATTGTGACGTCCGCCGTCCCATTATCATCGACGTGCGCTTTGCCTTCCTCGTCTCCACGTATCGATTCTTCTCTACGCGTAGAAGTCGTCTTCGTAGTGGCCTCGGTGCTGGTGGCCGTGGTTCCTGTAGCTGTCGTGCCCGTGCTCGTGGTTGCTGTGACCGTAGACTCTGTAGTGGCAGACGTTGACTCCGTAGCGGTCTGTGCTCCGCTCTGCGACCCCGTTCGGCTCTGTGACCTTGTTGTTGCTGGCATTGTAATAGGTACGTCGTGAGAACAACGTAACTAAACAATCAAGTCTTTGAACGTCTTTGGAAATCAAGATTGGAAATCAAGACTGGAAATCAAGACGTGAATCAGGACGTGAAACTGAAAGACTGGCCCTAGTACGGACGAGTACGATGCGTCGTGCCGCTCTCCGTAGAGCCGTAGATCGTACGGGGATTCTTAATAATCCTACGACGCGACCGTATCGTCTCTTCCCGCTATTTCTTAAGAAATAACGCCGTACGCCGTTCTTCTTATTCCACGAGGTCTTCAAACACGACTTGCTTGATTCAATATCCGGCTGCTCGAAGGACCATAGATGTGCGGGATACGTATGCACTAACACGCAGTAGAATGCTAGTGTCTGTACTCCGCACCAACTGGATCGCCTGGGGGGTGTGGACTGTATAATAGGTTTTTCGTGTTCTTCAATAGTTGGTTGTACAACAAGGCTTGTTCTTCAATAGAGCCGGGGTAGCGCAGAGGTACTTGTTCTTCTTCTTGTTCTTGTTGTTGTCGGAGTGGATGCCGCTGCGGAAGTGAAGTTGACCGGAAATGGTCCGCCTTTTATTCTATTTATTGGGTTCCTCAACCTCTGGCTAGTTGCGGGATTCCCCCACCACCGGTCAACGACGGGCCTCCCCTCCACTTGTCCATGTATGTACCCCTCCCGCTACCCGCGGGGAATCATTTATTTTCCTTATCGCTAACACGTATTTACATTTTTGATAAGATCCTAGTATGTCCTCAATTACACTAATGACCAACGATTCACGCCGAGACATACTAGGGATCACTCCATTATTATCAAATTATATACATAAAAAACTTAACAACTAGTTGCGAAACTATATACATGTTTGCCTAAGTACCCTAGCCTTTTCGTCGTCAACAGTAGTTTACATGAAATTGTCAATAATGTCAGTAGCCAATATGTAAATATAGACAGTATCAGTATGTCAATTATTAATTCAATTTGTAATTTATCAATTAATAACTCATCAATTCTATAACAGCTGTAATTTATATATCAATAATTCCAACAATTTTCTCCTATAGCATTTGAACAACAATTCTTTGACATTTTTGTATATTTTTTTTATAGATATTTTTATTTTTTACAGTTATCCTTACACATGACAGGACGTACATGACATTGTTTTGACTAATGCCGACTTTTTTAAATTAATACATATAGCTTCTAATTGTCTGTCTTCGTATTCGCTGTATTCAATGCCTACATTTTAATTTAAATATTTGCATGCCGGTAACAGTAAAATAAGTACGTCTTATTATATTTTGTCATCTATACCGTTCACACACGCAAATAGACAATTTTAATTTAATACGAATAGTGAACATTGTATACATATATTTACAGTATTTTTTACTATTACTTTTCAGTTTAATGAACTTCACTGTGCCATACCTAAGTTACATAGCCATAATCATGTTATTTGGAACCATGATGGTTTTGTATGTGATACCATTAAGGTACCTCCTAATGGCATGGGGCGTAAATAAATTCACAAGGAAAATACTTAGACCACATACAATACCGAATAACGAAGTTTTGGACTTACTGTCAAGAGTACCAGATGATGAAACATTAGTAAGTATTTATATATTTATTTTATATTTGGATAAACGCATCACAAAACCGATATCGATTTGTCTGTAGTTATTAAAATATATATACCTAGTTATAAATATTGTTACAAAGAAAACATTGATATTTGCACATTATCATTTTATTTTATTAGAAGAATATTATTGTGTTATTTTAGAAATAAATATTTAGATAAATAAATATTTAAGAAAGCATTTTAAAAATATAACGTTTATTCTGACTGGTCGATCACCATTTGCTTTTATACAATCTTTCAAACGTTGGGGCCAGTTTTCGAATGAAAGACGCACCCTCTCCATGACAAAATCGGCAACTGCCACCCTTATGGAATGTTGTAGGGATTCAATATTATCATGGCGTTTAGAGCATATCATACTCTCTAAAACAGGCCATAAATCTTCATCGAGTGGATTAAGATCGGGACTAGATCAAGGCCAGTCTTCAGGTCTAATGAAGTCGGGAATATTCCTTTCTAGTCTCGCCTGTGTGTGTTATGACCATTCTTGGTCATAACCAATGTTCATGTTCATGTTCCATCGAACAGGGTGTTGTTAGTTAGGAGGCTTTACGACCTTCTCAATAATCGTAGCTTGATACACTTGAGCAGAGTTTTTAATACCTTTTTCACAAAAATGTGGTTTAGTCACTCCTTGATAGCTAACACCCCACCAAACCACCACTGAAACCGGATAATGACCACGTTGCACCCTATTGACCAATTGAGCCGCTTCTCTAGAGTTATGACTATAAACTCGATCATATCTACTGCATGTTAAAATGTTAGTCAAGTGTCAATATTTTCTCGTCCGTAAATTAGTTTTGTCTGTGAGCTCCCTTTGCGCACCGCCGAAGAAATTAACCCTATTTTGTCAACCCTATTTTGATTTAAATTATCAGTTAAGAAATGACCAGTACGTCTTTTGTAAGCAGCAAGCCCTAAATCAGGTTTTAAAATACGTGACATGGTTCTGAGTGCTATATTCATCTATAGTCGGATTTTTTATTCGAGTCGGGGATATGACATGTATAACTGTCAAGTGTCATCTCCTTGACTCGGTTTTCTTATGATTTTATTCCATGTATAGATGTGAAGATAATACAGTTGTCATTACTATTTCAGTTGGATATACGAGAATTGAAACCACATCCGCCGAACGAGCATCGGCGAGACGCGAGAAAAAAGCACAAAGCTTCGTAACAAGACATTACGGTCCGGCAAAGGATCAAAAAATACTTCGACAGGATTAGATATAGACAACAATTATAGATGAACAAGTACAATATAATTTACAACTTGAAGATATAAATGGAGTCAAAGAAAGCAATGAGATGACAACTTATTATATGATAAATGACAAATTACTCTTAACAAGGCCAATATCTGAAACCCTTAAAAGAGCATATGACAGTCATAGAGATCTGCTATAGTTATAGTTATTATAAAAATGCAAAATAATGATTAATTGAAAACTAGATCCTGAAACAATGTATGATCTGTTCGTTATTAAAAATACTTACAGTTTGTAACCATTCAATATATTCCCGAATACCCAAAGATCACTTAACCGAAGCCCGTAGCAATGGACTTTGCTCATCATTCGGAGTTAATTGACATATAATGTTACGTTATATTTTTTTTGTAAGAATGACAATTTTCGGGCATTTATGTATATTTAGCAAAAAAAAGTATAGCAAAAACAGAAACAGAACAAATGAGAATTCGTAGTTTTATCCTTCGGGAATTAATCGGTTGCACTCTGTATGTCTTCTTTTTATCTTTTATTTACATAAATATTTAGTCTATTTCCAAATGTATATTAATATTAGTTACAATAGCATAGAAAATAGCTTCTACAATAAATTGATACTTACACGAATATGAAAGGATGTCGTCCAAATACGCAATATTTGAATACAGGTGAAATTTTAAAAGCAATTATCCAAATTATATTTATAATTTAATAAAAAAGGAGTATGTCATGTTATTGCTAGTTAAATGTAAAGATTACGATTGAAATTCCTCAAAACTTTATTATTCGTTACAGATAAACTTTTATTGTTACTTAATAATATCCCCTTCGTATATCTTTTAACATACAAAATCTCGAATCTCGAAAAAATTAAGTTTAGAATTAAAGAAGAAACAGATAGGTATTTTCAAATTTATGTTCATTTGTTTTAAATATTATATGTACCGACTTGTGACGTTCCGTTAAACGGCAGTGTCAATTGCCGAGTAATGAAAGTGTACGTAAACTGTGATTTTAAAGATCTGTAGAGAATTGTAAAATGTGTTAAAAATTTTAAACCATGACACCGTGTGAAAGAATATATCGTCCCTTCAACAGCAAAATCGAATAATCTAACATCATTATTTTGAAAAAATAAACTAAATTATTTTGAGTAAACTTGATTTGAAAATTATTTTCAAGGTGAAGTGACAATTTGATTTAGATCGACTAGAACATGTACTTAAAGTATCTTTTCAATCAGTGTGAGTTTATTAAGTTATGTATATCGTGCTGTAGCACGATATACATAACGATATAATCGAAGAAAAACATGAGAATCAAAAGAAAATATGAAAAAAAAAATCTGCATAATAGGATGTAGTTTCTTTTTTTCTCTTAATATCTCTGAAACAGTTCATCTTATCAGAAAACCCATTTTACCACTGGGAAGTGCTTAAAAAGCTGATTTTCTTAGTATAATTAACTGGTTTCTGTGAAAATTGTCAGATAATCGATTTTGCCTCGAAGAGAACAATATTTAGATTATATTTCTTTAGGAAATAAGTCTTTATTGTTGGATTTAGTATCAACCACATTTCTTCCAAAGTTTTCCAGTCACTATTTTTTAGATAGCTAGTTGAATTAGTATAGTTTTCCTATTAACTGTATTTTTAGGTACTTTCTATTCGGAGTTGAGACAAGGAATTTTGACTCCGAAAATAATATGCATTTAAGTCCCAAATTATATTAAGTGTTAATAGTAGATAGGATTTTAATAACACCAATTTTGTATTGAATGTATCTGTTGATTTAGTGTTAACATTTATTGTATTAATATTATGACTGTGAAACATGTAGCGAAAGATTACTGTTTTTGCCTTCAACACTTTTATACATTTGGAATACTTTGATATGGAATAAGTTGTGTATTTCACTTTTAATTTTTTGCATTTTTTTATTTATAAAATATTATCTTTTCTTTGAGACGTTATCTGAGCAAGGGGACTTATTCTAATTTTAAATTTCGTTGTTTCAAGATCCCACTTAAATAGAAACATGCAATAAAAAAAAAAATCTTTTTTAATATTCCATCCACTAAAATGTCTAGCTAGACTAGAACTAAAAAAATATAATTACGCTTTTTCTAATAAGAGGTAATTTCTCCAAGAAGCTTTTCTTATTCTAAATTCCATAAGAAAAAACTATTAAATATTCTTTATTTAAATCTATAAATATTATTATAATTTTTATTACGTATAGAATATTATTACATTTTCTCAGGTAATGTCACATTCTCTTATTAACTTATTGTTTCATAAGTTTCTTATATTGTTTTGTGTGAAAACTCTTAATTTCGCTACAGCTTTTTTAGAACTTGAGAAGAGAAAGTAGAGTTTATGTTGGATTATTATTAAATTTGTGTATTGTGGTTTAATACCGATAGTTTATTAAACTTCAAAGTCCGTAATGTTTATAATAATCAAAGCGTATTTCGTGTGCTTCCACGAAGTCCAACTCTTCTGTTCTCAGTAAACCTTCACTTCACTTTACTGAGCAACTGCTACGAGTGACTTACTTCGATTAGACGGGAAATTGACGAGATGTGTTTCAAACTGTTTTGATTTTAAAATTGTTATTTACGAAAGAAACTCGACACGAACACAATTTACTAATTGCGCTATTCTCAGATAAGAAGAGTAAAGAGTACTTTCGCTACATGTGGATTTGGCTAATTAAAAAAGCAATTATTCCATAATATCTCATTCCTGAACACTTGAACACAGCACACAAATAAGACTGAGACCAAATCTCATTGTTTGTATAAAAAAGTAAAAATATAAGTTTTAAATTAGAAGTGTTTATAGTAACATAAATGTATTTTAAAGCGGTCGGCATTTATAGCAGTTGCGATCTCTGCTTTCTATCTACCCACAAAAGAAACTGTCTTGATTTGACCGATGGGTAATTCGGAATTCTTTCCAAATGTTAAAAATTTTAAGAAAAACTTTTAAACGTTTGGATGCATTTGGCGTATTTACTGAACATTTTTCTTAAAATTTTTAACATATCGAAAATCACCCGTCAATTTTGAAATTGAAATAGTTATGTAATTGAAAGTAAAACGTTGAGAACACGTTCCCACAATTTACTATATATCTTTCTTGAAATTAGCTACAAAATTAATTTTGAAATATTTTTATATGTAATTAAAATTAAAACGTTATACACACAAACTAAATTAACGATTAATTATTGTAATAATTATTAAAATCAACTTTTTCTCATTATAGTACTTTTACGGGCAGCTCTCTCACTTACTTAGAAATCTTACAATATTTCTATATACGTGTTTGTATAGAATATAGTTCATCTTTGTCTTACTGTATATTCTAACTATATCAAATTATACCTATTTACAACTTCAATATATCAGTAATTATAATACAAAATAATATTCTTGCTATTCTTCTTAACTACATTGTACTTTTCAATTTTGTCGACAATTTAGAATTTTTAAAATTACATTCCATATAAAATGAAGATCAATAAAAATATTAGTAATTTCTGAGATGCATAATGTCCAACACGTAAAAAATAATGAAGATAAAATACCTTTAAACCAGAGTAACTTCTTAAAAAAAATCTCACAGGCGGTTTAAAACCCTTCGGCGTTCGGAGAGACGTTGGGTCTCTCTGTGTGTTCTACCGCCAGTACAATAGGGAATGCTTTCAAGATTTGTTCAATATAATTCCCACCTCGGGTTTCTACAACCGCACCTCCCGTCACAGAAGTGCGGTTCATCCGTATTTCCTCCATACGGAGGTGTCGCGCACTGTTCGGTCCAAAAACTATTTTATACCGCGAACCCGTAGGCTATGGAACGAACTGCCTCAAGATGTCTTTCCATTACGCTACGACATGGGCTTCTTCAAGAGAGCAGTGAATAGGATTTTGCAAGGTCGACGGCGCGCCCGCATACCCTCTCGTGTTGCAGGTGTCCATGGGCGGCGGTAACACTTACCATCGACCGCTTGCTCGTCCGCCTTCCCTATATAAAAAAAAATAATGGTCTGAAACTTCTGGAATCTGGAACCTGGGTGGTCGAAACATTTAGATCATCATAGCTTGTTTATTTTTTGCTGTAGGCACATAAAGGGGTAATTGTTGATAAATAAATGCCGCAAAAATGTGATAATTTTGCGCTTTTGTGTACAAATAAGCACCTAAATTTACTAACTACCTAAATTTGACTTGAAATTCGCTTTAAAGTCAATTTTCGAATATTTTTGTTTTTCATATATGAACATATAAAATTACCTATATACTACAGATCCTACGGGGCATCTGGAATATTTTAGTAGTAATATATTCGTATTTATGCATGATAGTTTTAAAATTAATCCAAAATCAGGCATATTTTAGACTGTGTCAAAGCAAATTTAACTCCAATTACCTGTAATCGAGATAAGATTAAAATTTAGGTCTGGATAAATAAACGATTCTAAGACCGTTTTATGTTAAACACTTAGATTGAGTGGTTCGAAACTAGAGAATAGAGTCCGGGCAACCCGGAATCTCGACATCGATTTTGGTCCCGAAATCGCGGGATTGAAATTTATGAATACGGGGATTGTCAGAGAGTATTAAATAGTTAACAACACGCGTATACAATATATCTTTAATTTCTCAGATTAAAATATTAATCCACCCACGGCTTCGCCCTATTAGAACTTGATTTCTAAATAACTTTATCATAATACGATATAATACATCTAGATACACTTGTATGATGACAAAACTATTGGACTCATTTTGATAGAATAAAACATTCTATTTAAATTTGAAATACGTAATAAAAAAAATAATAAATAAATAATAAATAAAAACTAAGATTTTTTATGTACCATTAATTTTTTGTGTTTCCTTAAATCCCCGGATTATCCTGGATCCCGGGATTATAAAAAAGAATCGTCAGAGTATTATTCCCTATTCAAAACTTCTTTAAAGAGACTACGTATGGTTTTGACTGACGTAAGACTACGTATGACTCTGACTCATTCTAAAACCGAAAAACTTCTTTTATGCGGGTTTTATATTGTTGTTTATTAGTAAAAGTTTTCTGCTAATACCCTATCATAACGGTATTGTAAAAAATATCTATATAGGTCCACTCAGCCCCTAATTCAAAACCATTTTCCCATTATACAATAATTTTGCCGTACCAAACAAGTTTTAAATATATTGCGGCGTGCTATAGTAAGTTATTAATTACATAATAAAGAACAATGTATGTAAAATTATTTATTTACGGTTTATATTTATTTATTTTTTCTAAATTTCCATCAATCACCTGGCTGTGCATTTTTGTAGTTATGTAACTGTTTCTTGCAATACTATTCAATTCAATCCTTGTAAAAAGTATATGGTACCCTACCTATTTGTAAATTAATATTATTTTTCGAAGCACAAAAAGCAAAAAGTGATGTTTATAATTATAGTTACTTATCTAATGTTACGCTTTTCATATTTTAAAAAACAATTAAAATGATGAGAAATTACTTCCAATTTTATTTCTTAAACCTAATCCATTTAAATCAGTAGAATTTTAATACTTAGCTACCTTTTAACTATTGTTAATGCAACAAGGATGCAAGTCTTTTATTTTAATAGAAACGAACTATAATATTGACGAAGTGATCGACAACTTGATGAGAATAATTAATAAAGTGGTCTGTAAATATTTTAAAAATCAAAAGCTTTCAAGCGAAACTTTAGGTCTCATGGAGCAGAGGCGGGAGAAAATTACGTTTGCTACATCATCAGAACGAGAATTTAAAAGCGACTCCTGTAATGGATACCAAGTAGCGGGAAGAGCAATATAGTATATCCTCCAGCCACAAGTGGACTGACGGTAATGATAAGGAAAGAGGAAGATCGAAGTGGCAAGCTGTGGTATAAAAGCAATTCGACTATAAGGCAAGGAAAGAACCGATGGTATGCCTTAGGTCCCCTTTTATTGAGATACAGTTGCAATTTGCTCGATAGAAAACATTAGCAAAAATAAATATTTTGTTCATCTAATCCTGTCTTTTATCCCTACACAGATTTCTGGACTCCAAGGCAGCGTCGGACTGGCCATATAGTCGAGGTGGCGTTTGCCAGCCGGGCCCCAGCCTGCGCGGGCCCCAGGCCTGGCTTGCGGGGCTTGCCGCAAGCCAGGCGGTAGGTAGGATAGGAGTCCTGCCGAAGCTGTCTTCTTCTTTGATTTGTTGTGTTCACACATGAAGAAAATATAATATTACAATTAGGGATTACCTACCGAAATCCCGCTTGGTCGTAACCAGTCAGATTAATACAGAATTTATTAATCAAGTGCATACCTACATTTTGCGTCTGTATCAAATTTATTTACATGCAATCCTACTTTCGCGTATATAGCGGCACCCTTTACCATTTCAATAAATACGAGTATGTATCGTCTTGAATGGAATTAAAATAAGTTGAACCTCTAATGGATAAATGGACTTACAGATACATTATCAAAACATTAACTATCGGATAATCCACTTTATCATATTTCGCAATGTACGCACCTACGTGTTTTGGTAGTGAGTACGATATGCCAGAGCCTATTCCCATCCTATCCCTTCCCATGTCCCCAACCCTTTCTCCAAATCCATTCTTTCATCAACAATGGCAGGTAGCGTATCCGGGAGCGTGCCAAATTTGTAATTTTGGACTAATGTTGGCATGTATCGCGGATGTCTATCTATGGACTACAGTATCCACTTATCACCAGGTGGACTGTATGCTCGTTTGCCATCTTTCTTTCTATAAACAAAAAAAATAGAAATACTTCGACACGACAAAATTATGGAAATATTATAAATACTTCTGAATTTGTTATATTTATACTGTATACGAAAGTTGTTTATATTTATTATAAATTTAGAAGATTCTAAAAGTAATAAATGAATATTTTTATTTCTGAATTTTTATTTAGGAATACTCCTTTTAGCTAACAATACAAATTTTTATATGGCAATTTTTAAAGATTGCGTACTTAAATATTTCCTTGTTTTCAAGGAATTTTAATTGAGTAGTGTCCGACCGAAGGTTAGTTTTAGCCGAAGCCGAAGTTGATTGTTCGCCTTTTGCCATAACCTTCGGCCGAAGGTTACAACACTGACTTAAATATATAGGTACATAATAATGCAAATTCTGCACTGTTATTTTGTTTTATTGCGTTATAGTGTTGATAATAATTGTAAATATATACTTTAAATAAATTATACCTTTACAAAAATGATACTCAGTTTTATTTATAATTATTTATTGAAATGAAATATAACAGTAACATAGAACCAAACTAGGTTTTGAACAATTCCCAGGAATGTACGTGAAGCTTTTGAAATTAAGAAATATAAAAATTTCAATCGGGAAGATGGACATAATCTATCATCGACGTGGAATCCAGTGATTAATAAATTTAATTTGCTATATTTCGGTGACACATTAAAAATAAACGGAGTAGGTATACTTTCAAAACACACATTAAAATGATACTAATTACAAAATGTACGATCTACTTCGTAAAAGCTCGAAAATCGAAAAATATAGGGGAGCTGTTTTTACACATAGTTTTAAAAAATATAGTTTTTACGCCATAGCTGCTATGATACCTAATCCGGCCCTGTAATAACTATACAAAAATAAAATTCTTCTACTCATAATATTTTCTAAAAAAAATGCAGTGTACTTACACTTTATAACATTAAATTTTTATACCATATTATTTCTTTTTGTTTTAATTAGTAATATATTTTTTATATTAATTTGGACACTGGCATCACCATTGGTCCACACATATCTCTATTTGTTTTTGTCAAGTCTTTGTCCAGGTCGCTCAGTCATAGTAGATAAGATAGAGTTGGACTCCTTGGCAAAACACCAAAAATGCAGTGTCACGCATTTATTTAATTATTATAAACACTTTGCACTAAAACAATTAAACCATAAATCCTACAATACACAATTTTTACAATAATCAAACAAAAACTCAAAATCTCTTTGGTTCGCGCCAAAAAGTCCAATTTATTAATGAAAGGGATGTCAAATACCTACTTATTAATGGCAATACCGAAAATAATTTAGCGTCAGCCATTACTTGTCAAGTTGTCAATGAGTCGTGGCCCTTGGTTCATCACCGCTTTTAATTCCATTTTTACAAATTCTCGTCATCAAAATGACCGCCAGTCTGCAAGAGTACAAGCAACAGTTGGAGCGGAATCTGCTGGACAATAACAAGCCGTGGACAAAATACTTCGACAAAGCTGAGCAGAAAACTGGCGTGAATAGACTGTACCTATTCGTTGGTAAGTTGAGGTTTTTCGATCACGTTTATTTTTATCCTTAGCGGCCGGTTTGTAGGAACACAGTATCGAATGAGAAGTATCGATACTTTATTCATGAGTAGTATCGCAAAAACAGTATCGCATTCATCAAAATATCGATACCGCAAGGTTCGACACTTTTCCTCGCTGTCGATACTTTAAAAAAAAATCTTGACAACGAAAAAAATACATATACAAGGTACTTTCATAGTCATACACATTTGATACTGAAAAAAATAGTCTGGAACCCAAAATATTGATACTTTTCTAAAGTTCTCTATAAAATGTTCATACTGTCCTCATGAGTAATATTAAAAATATTGAGTACAAAAGTATTATTAGTACCAAACTAAAAGTACTTTATACTGAACCGTATTGATACTATTTCTGTTTCTACAAAAAAAGTACTCATACGTCTTTCTGTGTTCCAAGTGGTTTAATGGTTCCTTTTTGTCGGCAGGTTTGGTCGCATTTACCGGTATATATTTAGTGTTTGGTTTCGGAGCGGAGCTGATATGCAACATTATTGGATTCTTGTACCCTGCATACATGTCGATGAAGGCACTAGAGTCACCCCAGAAAGATGATGACACAAAATGGTTGACTTATTGGGTGGTGTTCGCGTTATTCTCGATTGTAGAGTATTTCTCAGACTTTATTGTTGGCTGGTTCCCATTGTATTGGTTGATAAAGGTAAGTCACATCTCATATTAAGTTAATGTATTGTGGTGCAAAATTATTATACTTATTGTCTCTTGTGCAGTAGAAATGCTACAATCTGCAAAAATAGTTTTTCTTATTATACAGGAGACAAATTAATAATTTTATATTTCATTTTTTATAAAGCTATTAGCTTCATTTGATAAAATTATGTCAAATTAAGAGAAAAATCATCACCTAGTTAGAAAGATTTTATTTGAAACAATTTTTTAATAAATTGTAGACAAATATGAATATATTTATGTTGACTCACATCATCCTTTGTTAGATCATTATGATTCTTAAATTATTAAATGTCTGAGTAGAAGTTTCATAATATAGAAAACCCTACAGTGCTGTTACATAATCTCAATTTGGGAATTATTTTGATACACATACAATTATATTGATGTTCATATTCATAACACACCACAACAGCAATTAAAGAGTAGCTTTACCAAAGTCTTAGGTCTTAAATATAATAAGTTTCTAAGGGCTAAATAATATGGGACATTGAAACTCATCTTCAACTGGTTAATCTTTATCAGACTATAAGAATAAGGTAAACACCTAAAAAGTTTTTTGGTTGTGGGCCTGTGTAAATTTTTAACTGCGGTATTCAATGTTTATTGAATAGTTTATTATACCTCATAAACTTTAATTCCTAGAACAAGGAAACTGTTCAATATTTTTCATGAAAGCAGGATATATGTATTTTTCATAATTAATTTTTGTTTTATACATGTGGGAATTAAAAGGCCTTGAAAGCCGCTCGGACCATTGCAGGTTCGGGAGTCTATTTTTTTTGGTTTATTTAGGCCCCACGACTTGCTGCCTTAACTTCATTATATATATAAACAATATGTTGTTGTATATAAGAGCTTGTAAACCTCTACAATTTTTGTTTAAACATATTTTTCTAAAATGTAAGAAAAATCGCGATAGCTCCCCTCTTCCGGCTAGTGCCTGCCTAATATTGCCTTTTTTCGTAATAATGTTGTTTTTAGGAAATTATTTTCACAAACTCATAAACAACTACTATTGTATACATAGCCGTTTATGTAGCCCTGCAGCCTACTAGTTATTATAAATATTCTCAATGACACATTTTTGTCTCTATGATGTCATACTTAAGGCCCACTTCGTTTTTATTACACTATGATCAGTGATGCCATGAACTAAACATAGATGTGTCATTGGAAAATGTACAATTTTCAATATAAATACCCCATTTATAAATACTTCTATTACAAAAATTTAAAAACTACTGGACCAATGAGAGTCGAGAATAGATACTTCTACATTATCAGTATCACATTAGAATTATTAATCAATTATCAGTGCCTCTTTGAAAAGTGTGTATAGAAATTGTGTCTTAAAAATAAAGCAATTAAGTATACTTTGACAAGTAATAATTATTTGTATAGTTTCATCGTTTATTCTATTGGGCCTCGAAGTCTCATCTAAAAATACTAAGCATCTGGAAATTCACGAAAATTTTAGTTTCCAGTATGTCAATCTAAATAGCAAATGATTACTATTTTGTTCCACATGACGTCATAACACAAAATATTACCTTTTCTTGACTAATAATAATCGTCAATCAGCTTTCTGGTTAAATTAATAGTTCATGCAATCGTGTTCGTTCCCATGTTGAACTATGTTCTTATTAATAATAAATATTCTTAACTTATATAGACATTAGTTATCTATGTCTAGTAATATTGTAGTCTTTATTGACATTTCTCTAAGATAAGGAATTCAAAGTGACCTTTGAAACAATAATGGATGTGATAAACGCTTCCAGGCTAGTAGTTGTGCCGTTATTGATCACAATTGTCAAGAAGGAAAATATTGGAACACATACCGGAAATAAGAATTAATGTAAGGTACAAAATGCCGAAAATGAGGTTTATATATCGTTAGAATTTCGAGCTCTATCGAATGGTATATTTAATGTTTCGATAACTTCCAAGAAAAGTCAGTAATGTTACAATTTTTTTAGGGATAAACAAGATTTTTCCCAAAAATTGTAATGTATCTAACAGCCATTTTTTTTTGTAATAAATAAAATAAGTAATTGTAATTAAAAACGATAAGGTATTAAATCCCCAATCATTTGTTTACTTATTTTAAATTGACAAAATATAATAACGACACTTTACGTCAAACTGAACAGTCCTTTTTCTCAGGGACATGATAGTTTATTGTTTTATTGTTTTTGACCAAAATGTTCTCACTGTTAGACATCTTAATGTGTTTTAAGGTAAGGTACAAGCTATCTCCAAAACTAGAAGGTTAAACAAATAAGTTATGTTAATCACAAAAACCTAAGACACTGATAGAGACGTCATTTTAAAATAGATTAAGAAACAAAAAGTTATACAACATTTAGGATGAAAAAATGATTTTTGTCTCTCTTGAATTTGTCCCTTCTATTATTTCTTATTTCATCGACACATTCTATTCCTTCACGGATATAAATATTCTAAAATAAACGTTAGATTGTAAGACAATCCTTACAATGTAGGAATATTTATTTTTATTCCATTGTGTTCAGGGAGAGGATGGACACATTGATAGCGACGTTAAAGGTTAAAAATTCCCTAACCATTTTTTATTTTATTTCAAAATCACTATCCATTGATTTTATTTATTTATTTATTTGCATACGTGGTTTAGATATTATTGGTAAATTGTAATAAGCCAGGGGCATGTACCCTGTCAGGGTGAAGCGATTATAGTATAATATTGGAATACATGTCAACAGAATATAAATTATAATAAAAAATACACTTACTGATTTAAACATTATACATAACTATATAATTAGTCTACAACGAGATTATTATATTATTCGATATCATAACCTATATTGTTCTTAGTCATTATTCATTCAATTTATTTACTGTTCAATTTATTGTAAGTGAAATTGTTATTACCATACAACTTCATTGGACCGCGGAACCCTAAAAAGGAAATCTATTTTCAAGCGCTACTCCGATTTCAGATTTCAAATCGCTACCACTAACACCTGAGGATATACATCACGTCTAAGAGTGAACTCACCAACCCGCTTGCCCAGTGTGGCATTTTTACAAGACAGGCCCATGTCCACCAGTACCAGTATTTCCCTTAATGTATCTTGACATAATACATTTAATATATTTTGAAATTTGGTCAACTCCATCGTCTTCTGTGTACCGTATTTCATTTACACATACAAACTGCATTTTTTAATTTTTTTTCCTCCAGATAAGGTCATGATAAAAACATCAACAAAGTACAAATGCTATTTGTGGTTTGGTGGAACTGATAACATGCACTCAGTTAAGTTTTTAATGAAGTTCATAAATGCATGTATCAGTGAAATAAATTTATATACCTTAGCTCTCTTAGGGGCCTCGTACACGATATACTTAAAACCTCATAGAGATTTTCTATGCAGCCGGCCCTTTCAGTATCCACTGCTGGACATAGGCCTCCTCGTGCACATTGTCTCGTATGTATGACAGATGTAAAGCCTTAAAACGCCACACTGACTAAGCGGGTTAATAAGTTCACGCGTGTGGTAGCCGCTTTGCTATTCCGTTTAGTCGTCTTTTAGCCCAGTAATTTTCGGTTTCATCTTCCCAAAAAAATCCCGTTAGCTGAATTTTTGAGTACACCTTTGTAAAATTGACATCGCCTATACGTTTTGAGATTTTCAAGGTCAACAGTTTTTTTACCGTTTTTTGGGAAAATCTCGCTTTCTATGGCACGGAGGTCAATGTAAGGTAAATTATAGATTAGAAAATTTTGTAAAGGGTGTTTTTTTTATAGGTATAGAACTTTAAGTTGGCAACACTGTTTTAACTGGCGGCCATTTTGTCAGCTGTCAAGTGATTTGTGTTTAGTTTGGTTTGGCATTTCAACATGAATAGACTGACGCCTGAACAACGCTTCCAAATTGTGCAAATTTATTTTGAAAATAATGGTTCTGTTCGAAATACGTATCGCGCACTACGTCCATTTTACGGTCAACATAATCGTCCATCAGAGCTATGGACCGTTTTCGCACCACGTTTACTCTAAATGATAATAGGCATCTACAGAGACGTAGTACAGTGCGTACAGAAGAAGCCATTGCTGCTGTAGAGCGTAGCGTAGAGGAAGACCGGAATCAGTCTATCCGCCATCGTGCACAGGAATTGGATATGTGTCCATCCACTTTATGGAAGATTTTGCGGAAAGATCTTGGTTTGCGTGCTTACAAAATCCAACTCGTGCAAGAATTGAAGCCACGCGATCACCTAGCAAGGCGTAGATTCGGTGAATGGGCCCAAAACAAGATTGCCGTTGATCCCGATTTTCATAAGAGAATTTTGTTTAGCGATGAAGCTCACTTTTGGTTGAATGGCTACCTCAATAAACAAAACTGCCGTATTTGGAGTGAAGATAATCCTCAAGTGTATGTTGAGACACCGTTACATCCAGAAAAACTGACCGTTTGGTGTGCTTTATGGGCTGGTGGAATCATTGGTCCGTACTTCTTTAAAAACGATGCTGGCCAGAACGTTACAGTCAATGGTGACCGCTATAGAGCCATGATTACTGACTTTTCTGTTCCTCAATTGAACAACCATGATGTGCAGGAGCTGTGGTTTCAACAAGACGGCGCAACATGTCACACAGCTCGTGCCACAATTGATTTACTGAAGGAAACGTTTGGTAACCGCATAATTTCACGTTCCGGACCCGTGAATTGGCCTCCAAGATCGTGCGATTTAACGCCGCTAGACTATTTTCTGTGGGGATATGTGAAGTCGCTAGTCTACGCCGATAAGCCCGAAACGAACGACCACTTGGAGGACAACATTTGCCGCGTTATTGCCGATATACGGCCACAAACGTTGGAAAAAGTTATTGAAAATTGGACCTCCAGATTGGATTACGTCCGAGCCAGCCGTGGCGGTCATATGCCAGAAATCATATTTAAATTATAATGCCAAAAGATTATCTTTTGAATAAAGTCAATTATTTCATGTCAATTTTAAAAATTCATCCTTGTTTTATTCCATTTCAAAGTTCTATACCTCTAAAAAAAACACCCTTTACAATAAAGATTCTATTCATTTTTTTGTACAACCAACCGTTTCTGACATAGAGCACAAAAAAACTAAGCAGGCGTTCAATAACAGGCGGTGGTGTGGCATTTCCACACCACCTACGGAGTAGAATGCAAGGCGTGTTTCTGTATGGTTTCCCCAATAGGCCTAATCCATGGTTCCGAATAATATATTATGTTACTATGAATGTAGCAATAATGGAGACCACGTACCGGGAAACAGCTTGGGACCCCGTCCGGTCACGTGGACTGACGACTTGAAGAAAGTCGCCGGTGGTGGGTGGATAAGAAGAGCGGAAGACGTGTGTGGTGGCGGTCCGTGGGAGAGGTCATCATCTTTTCTTTTGTCATCTTTCTGCAAAAGTATTAGACACAGAATTAATTTCGCCATTTTCTGTCTAATACATTTGCAGATAACAATTGAGTGGACTTATATCGATATCAATGTTAAAGCCATCGGGTATATTCTATTATATCACTTAATTTAAGCGTGACTGACCATGGCAATAGCCACAAGGTACAAAGCATTTTATACCGATTTTTCTGCATTCACAGTTTCCACCACAACCTTTTGCACAATTATAAAATATTGTATTTAATAAATCGTCGGATGCTGATGGTAACAATATTGTACCTGGCTCCAATATATTGTTTTTTTTTCGAACCACACTACACGATCAGTGTCCCTTCCCAGCCAACTTTGTATTTGATAGTACACTCGATAAGCATGCTGTTGAGCTGCTGCGGTAATAGGTGGTAAAGATAAACAGCGCTACATTGACATGAGACTATCACAAGTATAAACGGATGAGTCCTATAACAATGGAGCACAGCTCTACTCAAGGTTATATGTGTGGTGGAGTAGAACTCTTCGGGGAATTCTAACCATCTATATACTTACAATGTACTGTAATAAAGTTAAATTTATTACATAGTGTAGTAGTGAGTGTACGCCTTGTGCCATAAAGAATATTATGGAGTATGCAAATGAATAGCTGTATATTCCCTGCGCGCTACGACGAAAACTGTTGGTTCTATACAAAAAATGTATAAAATCATTTTGTAGCAAATTTTCCCATCTACAATTTTTGTAATAACCGCCCTTGACCTCTCAGCTATAAAAAGCGAAATTTTCACGAAGAACTGTGTTTCGTGATCTTTCACCTTGAATATCTCAAAACGCACACACGATATCAATATCAGTTTTTGACATGTTGTTTAGAACACGTACAAAGGTATATGCTAAAATTCAGTTAACTGTATTTTATTTAGAAGATTGGATGATTTTTTGTCTAAAATGACTGGGCTATTTTACGACACCCATGGGAAGAGATGGGGTATTGCTATTCTATAGCCGGCCCGCACCACACGACACAAATTCTACACAAATTTTCTACACTCCCGATATCCCTTTTCGGTGAAACTATCCCTTGGGCTAGGAAGACCAAATATCTTGGAATCACCCTAGACCATCGGCTGACCTTCCGAGAACACATAAAAACTGTCCGAAACCGAGCCGGCTTTGAACTCGGTCGCTTCAACCTTCTCATAGACTGGAGAAGTAAAATGTCGCTTAGAAATAAGCTGACATTGTACAAAACCTGCGTACATCCCATAATGACCTTCTCTAGCGTTGTCTCTGCACACGCAGCCCCCCTCCAATATTAAAATACTCCCAACCCTCTAAAATAGATTCGTGCGTAAGGCCGTGGCTGCCCCACGGTATTCTCGCAATGTCGATCCCCACAAGGACTTGGAACTTCCCTCCATCGTCAAGTACGTGAAAGACTCCGCCCGACGCTACTATGACAGAGTCCCTCACCATCCCAACCCCCTAGTAGTTGACAGCCTAACCTATGTCCCGATAGGAATGACCCACGTTGCCGTAGTCGTCCTCGGCACGCCTTAGACCATCCCGACGACCCAATTACTGCTGCCAATGCGGTTCTAACACACTACTACACTCGCTACACCGTCAACACACCGGCCTTCAGCCAACACTTTTACCAGGTATCGGCACGTGCCTGGGCGGTACCGCGGTACCCTCCCAAAGCAACGCCCTAAGCCGAGGTCCGTTCCTTCTGCCGGTCTACCACAGCCGGGGGAGCCCTTAGGCTCGTTGCTGCACGCACTCTTTGCTCCTGGCTGAGCGCCTTCTGCGCTCGTCCTAAACCATACATGTCCGGTGACTCTTGAAAGGCCATTAGGGCCACAAGAATTTAGCCATTCCGAAAAAAAAAGACAAATTGTATTTGCCTCTGTCAAATTGATAGATTAATTATTAATAATATATAGATTCTGCGTTGTTTTGAGAAAGTTGTTAATAGACGAATTCTTAAATAAATAGTTAATTCTAATTTAATCTGAATTATCAAACATTCGTGTATTTTAGGTACAAATAACAGTCCAGACATAACTATGATGAAATACTGTGAAGGTCGCCACAGTGAATCCATTAACGAACTTTATTAAACCATCCTAAGTATCCATAGGTCTACAATAGTCTACATGATGCGGAAATTTCGAGAACTGAATGAATTTTGGCGCAGTTTTTTTTTTTATATTTTGTATTCTGTGTAAAAAGTGCAATTGTTTTTTAATAACCTAATTTCCATTTTTGATATAGTATCATATTTCCTCTGTATCAAACTACTGTTACGCTTCTATTTCGTTCAGGTTTGCCAATCCAAATATATCTAATGTACGTACGTGTTTCGGTAGTAAGTTAGATATACCAGAGCCCATTCCCATCCCATCTTATCCCTCCCCATTTCCCAACCTTTTCTCCTAATCCACTCAAAGGAATATCTGCAAAGGTAGGCAGCGCATCCGGGGGCGTGCCAACGTTTGTCATTCTGACTAATGTTGGCATGTATCTATGGACGACAGTATCCACTTACCATCAGGTGGACTGCGGACTGTGTGCTCGTCCGCCGCCTCTTTTCTAAAGAAAAACAAATGTCCATCATTAGTATCAGTTTAGCTTCCTAAAAGTGAAATAAAGAACAATGGTCAGATTGGATCTCAGAATGTCTTTAAATGACATAGGTACACTTTTTAGAAGTTCTGATTTTTCATACTTTTAAACGGAATTATCACATTATCAATTAAAAGCCACGATAAATGTATGTCATTTTTCTTTAAATGCAAATGTGAAGTGTGCTTCTTTGCTTCTGTCTGCCATTTTACACAATAATATATGTATGTATACAATATGTATTTAATATAAAATGTAATACAATATTTATGTCTGCCATGTACACAATAATTGCTTAAAATAAATTGAATGTATAATGAATCACTAAGATCAATATAGGTAATAATCTTCAATAATATATGTAATAGTAATAAGAACCTCGTTGTCGACTAAATTACATAGTTTTGCATTGTATAATTGTATGCATTGCATTGTTAATTAGTAATACATAATACACTGGATCGCAAAAATTCCGGGTCGCTAATAAAAACCGTGATAAATTATATACCTAGATCGCTCGAATAAATAATATGTAGTAAGGAGGTTACTAATGCTTGTTCTAAATCTCTAAAGAGGTTTCATTTGTACAAGTTACAGATTTAAAAAAAAATATTCTGCATTTTGAAAAATTTCAAAATTTAAAATTAAGAAAAGAATATTTTTTCTGCTTTTGTTTCAAACGGAGCTGTCCTTATAAATGGTTCCTTGGATTGATCACAGTATTCAATGCAATATCATGTCGTTATCACCTGAAGAATGTACACGGATTATTACCATGGTACAAGAAGGAAGAAGTCAGCGTAGCACTGCTAGAACAGTAGGAGTATCTTTATCAACGGTCCAAAGAGTACTCCAGCGATTTCAAGAGACCGGCATGAACATCAGGAGACCAGGAAATGGCAGGCCAAGGTGCACAACTACACGAGAAGACCGATTCATCGTGAGCACTATGTTAAGAAATCGACATCTCACGGCTGTTCAGGTTCGAAACAGTCTTCAAGAAATTCACCACAACAATGTGAGCTCTAATACGATTCTGCGACGTCTTCGTGAAGCTGATATAAAGCCTTATAGACCAGCAAACGGCCCCAAACTTCTCAAAGAACATCGATTTGCCAGGTTACGGTTTGCTCGAGAACACATCCGATGGACAGATGAAGATTGGTCCAAGGTTATGTTTTCCGATGAGTCCAGATTTTGTTTATTTACGCACGACGGGAGACGAAGAGTATTTAGACGGCCAGGAGAACGGTATCATCAAGCGTGTTTTGAAGAAAAGGTGCCATTCGGTGGAGGATCAATAATGGTTTGGGCTGGGATATCTTCAGAGGATCGCACGGAGTTAGTGATCATAGAAAACGGTTCTCTGACTGCTGTCAGATACGTAGGAGAGATTTTAAATGAGCATGCTGGTCCATTCTTAGTGAATATGGGTGCAATTTCCATTCTTATGCACGATAATGCGCGACCACATACTGCTCATTTGGTCAATATGTATATTCAAGACGTCGGTATTACCTGCACGGAGTGGCCAGCTCGCAGCCCAGACTTAAATCCCATAGAACATGCATGGGACGAGCTCGGGAGATGCGTCAGACAACGCTCTCCTGCTCCCGTTACCTTACACGAGTTAAAGAATGCGCTAGTGGAAGAATGGGCAAACATAGACCAAAATCGTATTAAAAATTTGGTTTACAGCATGCCACATCGTCTTATTGAAGTGATACGGGCTCGTGGAGGAAATACAAAATATTAAATTGACAAAAAAACTTTTATTTTTTAAGATTTACTGCGAAGTGTATTTTTGTTGTCATAAGTTAGACGCGAAATTTTCTTATTTTTTAGTATTTAATTAAAGTTATATAGTGTACAGAACGTGTTACACATTTTTTTATATATATTAATCAGTCATCTACAATATACTATAGTTTCGCAAATTAGTCTTATGGTATTTAAGAAACTATCACGCCATTTATTAGCGACCCGGAATTTCTGCGATCCAGTGTATTTTGTTGACATGCATTCCAATATAGACGCCCTAACGTTGCCTCGGTATTTCCTATTTACCAATAATATGTAAGCCATGTTTATGTATCCAAATAAATAATAACTTTTGAACACGCCCTTTTTCCGATACGTACTTTTCCAAACTTATTTTTAAAATATCAGTGACATTGAAAAATGAAATTATATTTGTGTGTTCTAAAATATTTTTAGTATTTTTCATGTTATACAATATTAATCACATTTCTTTCTATAATTTTATTAACCAATGTTAAAATAATTAACTAGACAAAATCGTGCATTTAAATTTGCTGAAATGGAGTGCGTATTTTTATTTTAGTGTTGGCAGTTGCTAATATCTATCAACGTCAAATATTCAAACATACGTCAAATGTGGAATGAATTCATGCATATTCGAAAATTGTTGCTATTTACACACAACAGGGCGCGTTTCACATTGTACTGTTACATTGAACACACCGAAACCATTTTTTTTTTTTTATGTACGAAGGCGGCAGACGAGCATACAGTCCACCTGATGGTAACTGGATACTGTCGCCCATAGACATCCGGAATACATGCCAACATTAGTCCAAAATGACAAATGTTGGCACGCCCCCGGATGCGCTGCCTACCTTTGGAGATATAGGAATGGATTTGGAGAAAGGGTTGGGAAAATGAGGAGGGATAGGATGGGATGGGAATGGGCTCTGGCACATCTCACTCACTACCGAAACACGTACGAACATTGGGGAAATACGATAAAGTGGGAAATGCAGTACATTTCAAGGTAGTCTTCTGTGAGAAAGGGGTAACGTGGCCAGTCGAGCGCGCCCAGCGGCTGTTGGATTGCAGCGTGCACTCTCCCCCCTCAAATACTTTGTATTGAGGCTATCGAATATTATGGAAGCTATTTTTTTTACCAATCCAACGAAATACAATGGAGTTGAAATATTTATTTTAAATTCTATGTATGTCGAGTTATCGACTTATTCCTGCCTTCCCTAATATTGCTTTGCTGTCATCCGACTAATAATGTATGTACAAATAATTGCAAAAAAACACTTAATTCGTGCGAAAATTACCGAACATATACAAACAATGATTAAGCAGGAACCTATCAAAACGCAAACTCATCTGGGACATGGTCATTAGTGTTCGTTATTACATAAAGCCGGCTATATTAAAATATATAATGGGTATAATGCACGTTGCAGTTGTGACACTACAAGGGAGTGTTCTACGTAAACCGTGGTATTAGCTAAGCGATGGAGGATAACATTTGTGAGGAAACCAGCTCGTGTATGACAATAGAAAAACGGTATTTTTTTCTTTTCCTAAAGCGCAATCAGCACATGGTGCCGGTGTCAAGCTTTCTTCATAATTAACCATTTTAAACTCTAAACGAATATCCTCAATGTCCAGTTCCATCGAAGCAAGTTAGAAATCGCGCAGTAAAATGATAGTAGATTTACTGAGGACAACAGAGATGGGACTCCTTGAAAACACACAAAAAACGCAGTTTTATGATTTTATTTGATTATCACAGACATTACGAAAACATTTTGAAATCGAACCTATCACTATTAAACCATAAAACATACAATACAAAATTTTTATCCTTCTCCAGGCTCGTTCCAGACCTCGGGAAAGGTTCGGATACACACTACTCTCTCTCTCTCTCTCTCTCCCTCTCCCACTCCCACTCCTTCCCTCTTCAGTTGTATACAAAAAAAATGTAATCGCACGAATTACTTACTTACTGGCTAGCGATATTTTACATACATTGATGGATATTAGTTTTTTGCCAAACTTGTTTGAATTGCAGATTAACTATTAACCTTGTTTTATTGCGTAGAAGATTAATCATGCAATCCTATTTTGAATTGTGCATTACACATGCAATTGGCTATTCTCTATAGTCTCTTTAGCCGGTTCTCAAAGCAGTCCCGTAAAAATTCATACTATTAACTACGTACTTACAATTTATTTCATCGATTGGCTTATCGATGTTATAACTGATTTTCAATGTCAACTATCGATGACTGAACTACCGATAGTTCAGCAACACTAGTATAAATTAAATAGGGTTCAAATACTATAACTTTCATTATTTTGTACTTATTCCTAAATAGGATTTCATAAATTCACTTTTTCCTTGGTTGACTACAGACATCTTAAATGTCAACCAAAAAATAAATGGAAGTCATGATGCAAGAGCCTTGCCACAAAGGTGAATGACAGCATAATTAACCGCATGTTTGTCTGTCTCTCTTATCATTACTCACACAACGTGAACATTTCTGTTGTTATTACATAAATGAAGCGCTCAGTGACGTAGCCACTAATAAAATAACTTAAAAATAAACTTCAAAAACGTACTACATACAATTTAGAACAAATAAAACAAAAGGCCCTGGAACTTAATATAAGGTATAACAATGTGTCAGTCAAACCTATTACTGCAACAAAATTTTTGTCCATCACGATTTCACGATGGACGAGAATTTAAATTGGAAAAACCATGTTGCGAACATAAGTGAAAAACTTAACTAATTAGTGTACTCCTTAAGGATAAGAAGGTGTTGGTTGCTTCCACAGAAGTAAGAGAACTACCCATTTTGAGAATTTGTCATTTTCATTATTAATTTAATTTGCTGAATCATTGTGTTTTTGGAGGGAAGAGAGCATGCTACAATCCAACAGCCGTTGGGCGCACTCGACTGGCCTCGTTACCCCTCTCTCACAGAAAACTACCATGAAATGTACTGCATTTTCCACTTTATTTTATTCCGCAATGTATGTATGTACATGTTTCGGTAGTGAGTGACATATGCCAGAGACCATTCCCAACCCATCCCTTCCGTTTTCGTATCCCGTTCTCCAAATCCATTCCTACATCTTTAAAGGTAGACAGCGCATCTGTAGGTAGGTGTGCCAACCATTGTCATTCTAGACCAGAAATGGGCAAACTTGGGATCCATGAGTTTAGTCTTCAGGAATACATTTTACACTATATAAAAACCAGCTAATCGAATAATACGTTATTTCCAGTGCTGCTTCATCATATGGTGTTTCCTGCCGACGCAGCTCAACGGCTCCCTGTTCATCTACAACCGCATCGTTCGTCCTTACTACCACAAGCATCACGCCCGCATCGATGAGATGGCCAACTCTGGTAAGATTAGTTAGCCATAGGATTCGATACTTTAACCTTGTACGAGTACTATTTTTGTGTCCCTTTAATTAGATTTAATGCATTTGAAAAGGTTATATAGGTACCCGCAGTCTCAATAGGGTACTTGACTGTTTAAAAATCAACAACTACCAATTTACTTTGTATTTTAGACTGTACTAGCGGTCCCCGCGACTTCATTCGCGTGAACTTTTGATTAACAAGCTGCTGCATTGAACCGTAGCTATAGCTTAGTCACCTGAGCTGTCTTCTCACTATACTCGAATACTCACTATACTATACTCTATCCGAAATAAAAACTCGTAAGGCCTATACGTAGGTAAAACTCAAACAGACAAGAGATAAAAATTTCAGAAAAAGTTCTTCATAAAAGTATAACTGACACTACTAAATCGTTTCTGTTTCATTTGTATTTGCCATGATAGTATCGAACCCGGTTTATTTAATTTCAACGGCCTTTGACGCTTCCACAAAATTATAGCAATGAATAGCAGACAAAATCGGGTGATGATAGGAAACACGGTACTCACATCTGATAAGACGGATATCCAGTCCTCGAATTCTTCAGCAATATAATTTTCTAAAACAGACAAAAGGTTATATACGGCCGGTGACCAAAGTTTGGTATTTACCTCTTATAAGATTCATGCCAGACTGACAGGACAGCGATAACATAAATGTACAGCATAATATTAATATTGGTAGGGTAAAATGTTATAAGGGCTTTACCCTTATAATGTTAAATTGTATTACTATATTTTATTTTTATATTCTCCTGTACATGTCTTTGCTTGGGCTCTCCCCCCACTGTATTTCATCTAATATTCTTCAAATCTTCCACTTCTTCAAAATTAAAACCTCAACACCTGTTATGATTCTTTGCATACACATATTGCTATTGTATCAGGCGACGCGTCGCGATAATGATTCCGGAGAGAACGTACAATAGTTCGGTATAAAAAGTGTCTTATGAGTTGAAACCAGGACATAAGCTATCATTGTAGTTCGTTTCCTTAAAATCCATTCAGTGGTTTTTATGTAAGGGCTGATATTGTACATGCAGAATGATAAATTCCTCGGGAACTTTATAACGGATCGGGATAAAATGTACCTTAAATATTAACCCAGTTTATAAGTTATAATTATGACAAATTTCATTCAATTTTGTCCAGTGGCTTTTGCGTCATCCCCGTTCAGACAGACGGACAAAATTCTAAAAATGGTTGTTTTTGGGTTGTGTATTGTTTTTAGAGTACACTGCAATGATTTTTTTCAAAAATATTTCATGTATAGACACGGCTTTGTTACGATTTTATTATATGTATAGATTATCTAAATATTAGTTTGTCCATAACGCCTAAAACTTGTTTATTTTTATGTTATTTTCTCTTGTGTAAATGAATTGTTAAATCTTTTGAGAAATAAGTGATTCTTGAATCACAAAAAATGTATTAAAAAGTCTATAATTACATTCTGATATATGTACCAGAAATCAGTACGTTCCCTTAGTTTCACACGACATTACGAGTTGAGTACCTTCTCTCAGTTATTCCAAGCTTGACTGTAAGAGATTACTTCCTAGGAATGATTCTAACTCCATTGTCCACATTTTGGACTACTCTTATAGTGTTCGTCTTTAACAATAAGATATTTTGTAGAATAAAGAATAACAATAAATTAGAAAAGAGCCACATTGAAGAGCATTGACGCCATTCTTCTATAGTGTCACATTACATTTATGCAGAGTAACGAACATAGCAATAACGCCCCACCAAGTTACCCACTCTTTAAGTATTCTCAAGATTTTATCTAGCTAATTGTCCGGTGAATTTTTTTTTCATGGATTTTTTTACTCTAGTTAATTTTCGAAATTCTCTAGGATGTTCGTAAACCTACAAACAGAAATTTTGTAAACAGTCAAGTATTCTATTGAATATTCCACATATATCAGTTTAAAAATAGAAAATAATTCATGGTCTTATTTATTTGTCTAGTGAATAGTTTTCGGAATTTTGTGTGATAGGATGTTGTACAATTAAGATTACAAAAAAATAACCCTATTCATTACTTAGGAGGCTTTCGAAATACACTTTGCAATATCAAAAATATGTAGGTATGTAAATTTAAGTCAGTATGAAGTTAGTAAATATATTGTCTTTGGTACTTACAAAAGAGAAAATAATTCGAATCAATATTTTAAAAAGAAAATTTAAATAAATAATGAATTAAGTCGTATGTCTTTTGAAATATTTTAGATCTGAAAGACATAATGAAGGGCATCACGCGTAAAATCGATAAATCCATCGATAGGGGCCTAAAGGCTGTCAACAAAAAGATCGATCAGCTGCACAACGATTGAATCGTTTTTGTACGTAAAATATACATTCGCTTCGCATGGCCACAGTGGGTTGTCTATGGTTTCAATTTTAAATTTATCGCTTATTATTATTACTTATGACGTCTGAGTTTTGCGCCATTTCTACTGCAGTCATGTTGATTTCCGTTCGTATGGGATTTTATTTGTGTTTTGTCGCTAATGTATTGGGACTGGGAGACTGTATGTAGAAATGTTATTTATTTGATATGAATACACATTATTTTAAAACTTACATCCCCCTTCGCATTTTATTTATTTACAAAAAATATTTTCTATCATGCTCTTTCTGCCCTTAAAATATTTTTACCTAATATGCTCAAACGTCATTTAAACCTATACTTAACAACTTTTTTCCTCTGGACAGCTAAGTATACTTGTTTTTTGATATACACATATTCATAACATTTTCTTTTTATCTGATAAATTATTGTCCTTACGTCTGACATCACTTGGAAGTCGATTGATTTACAATACAATATCATCAGACAACCTGTTATTATATTTGATATTTAATTCCTATTCTGATTATTATTATATAAAATACCGATGTGAGATTCTTTTTTAATTTATCTCCATCACGATACGGTCAAAAGATATACGTACATATTTCATTCCGCCTTTTACTTAATAATGACTTTTATAGAGGTTACAATCAATATATTCGTTTTGTTCAAGCATCAAATACCCAAACATTGGTGCAAGGTGCCCATAGGAAGATTGACGGATCTATTAAACGACTGAGTGATAATATTTGAACCATAGATCCCACAATTCACCAAGATTTTAGTAAAGTTTTGTATTTGTGAAGTATGTCCAATCAATTTTCTTTGCTTTTTTTTATTAGTTAAAAAGTATCCAATTTACCTACGCCTATATTTAAAAAAAAATTAGTACTATATTCTCGGTACTGTAAATGTGTTTACTTTTTATTTTGTTTTTAGTTAGAAACTATTCAAAGTCAATTATTCATGTATACATACGTAGTCAATTACTTTCATTGTATTTTTATTATAGATAGGTCAAAGCCATAGACGATAGAACCATAGACAATGCCCATAGACACATCTCAACATGTACTCGTATGACACACAATTTTTTTGAACGATTTTTCCCTCATTTGATCTATTATAATAACTCCCAAAAAATGTCCTATCTGTTTTAACAAAAAATCACTGATTTTAGGTAAAAAAGATTAAAGAAGTACATTTACTTTTGGTAAGTACAGAAAGGGCAGTGTTGTACTGTGGTAACAATTTAAAAAAAAGCTAATGTCATCCTACACGTATCTGGCAGGAATCATTGTACGAATGTGCGTGTTTTTCTTTACATTTGCTTACAATAGTATAAACACTTTAGTATAATTCACTTACTCCTTGCATTATATAATTATTTAATTTATTTTTTAGAAAATTTGCATCTTTTTTTGATAATTTTTGATAATTTTATAACAATCATAAATTATATATTGCTAGCTAAGTATGTATTAGCTATAATTATATTTAAACAGATAAAATCATTCGTGTAGAAGCTATTTATTCACATTAGGTAAAATATTTGGCACCATTTGCACTAAAAATTGGACTGCTTGAATGTAAATGAATGTGCATATTTTCTGCCAGATTGTTTAAATAAAATAATGACCCGCATGACAAAAACACTTACAGAATCAAAAGTAATTAATTAACCAGGATAATTGTAAACAGTAGTAACTCTTTAATTCATAAGGCGTGATTTAGCCGCTTTCATTGGCAGCACCCTTTCATCCCTCGTCCTCCGCTCCAGTCGCAGCGGTGGTTGCAGTCGCGCCCGCACAGCACTCGCGAGCAGTCAGTCGTTGTAGTTTCTCATATGAATGTGTATACAAGGTGTGTCGTAAATAGTGGTCCAACGTTAAGGGGTCGATACACCATATATTCAGCTATCACATACCAGAATTTGAATTTTTTTTTTTCCACGGGTCTCTGTTTTATTCATTCTTATTATTATTTTGAAAAATCGATATCTTGCGTTACTAATTTGGCTGTTATTTCAACAAATAACATTATTTTTTTATTTTGTTTCTTGTTTATTATTGATAAATACATGTGCTATCACATGCAATCATTTTTTTAATGGAAACTTAAAAGATATTAAAGAAAAAATGTGTTTATTTCAAATTTTAACTCTAATCTGTCGCAAATCATGTGAATTCGGAGGCGAATGGTGTAAAAAAAATGTACTACACTATCTGTGCCCATTATTTTAAAAACTTGTCCAATAAATGCAGATTCTAAAATGGTATTAATAATAACCGATTTCGTAATGAAAATAAAGTTATTGCCATTTCAACGGAGAAGGAGCCGAATTCAAAAAATATACTTTTTCATTTTAATTAACTCACCGGTATTGCAAAATGTTTTGAACCCAATTAGAAGTAAATTTTAACTTAACTATTAACAGCTGAGTGTTATTTGAGTCATGCACAAACATATCACCGGTAAAGAAATGTGTCCTAGGTAATAAAAGGGTAGGTACTTGGCCAGATAACAAAAGATTCATTGAAACGTTTCGGTGTAGCGCGCTACTCTACTCATGTAGTGAAAAAAATGACTAGGTTTTTTTTTATTGCTTTTTCTTTTAAACACCCCCAGTAAAAGAAATCCAGGGGATTGAGGTCCGGTGAGCGAGGTGGCCACAATATTGGACCTAGTCGCCCTATCCATCTTTGTGGATATGTTGCATTTAGGTACAACCTACAAAAACCTACAAGTCCAAACAGAAGCAAATCAGAGTCCTGGAATAAAACAAGCAATTCAACGGAGGAGATACACACAGAAACTAGAAGCGCATGCGACATACGGGATCACACTGAAGCATTTTAATTGATAAGATTATTACGAATTTCTACTTGGCATAGTCTGTCTCATTTATACTTAAGAGAATAGCAATAAAAAAAAACCTAGTCATTTTTTTCACTACATGAGTAGAGTAGCGCGCTACACCGAATCGTTTCAATGAATATTTTGTTATCTGGCCAAGTACCTACCCTTTTATTACCTAGGACACATTTCTTTACCGGTGATATGTTTGTGCATGACTCAAATAACACTCAGCTGTTAATAGTTAAGTTAAAATTTACTTCTAATTGGGTTCAAAACATTTTGCAATACCGGTGAGTTAATTAAAATGAAAAAGTATATTTTTTGAATTCGGCTCCTTCTCCGTTGAAATGGCAATAACTTTTTTTTCATTACGAAATCGGTTATTATTAATACCATTTTAGAATCTGCATTTATTGGACAAGTTTTTAAAATAATGGGCACAGATAGTGTAGTACATTCTTTTTACACCATTCGCCTCCGAATTCACATGATTTGCGACAGATTAGAGTTAAAATTTGAAATAAACACATTTTTTCTTTAATATCTTTTAAGTTTACATTAAAAAAATGATTGCATGTGATAGCACATGTATTTATCAATAATAAACAAGAAACAAAATAAAAAAATAATGTTATTTGTTGAAATAACAGCCAAATTAGTAACGCAAGGTATCGATTTTTCAAAATAATAATAATAATGAATAAAACAGAGACCCGTGGAAAAAAAATATTTCAAATTCTGGTATGTGATAGCTGAATATATGGTGTATCGACCCTTTAACGTTGGACCACTATTTACGACACACCCTGTATAGTGCGTGCCCCCTCGCTCGTGCTGGTCGTCGCCAGTTGCCAACGTGACCACCTTCGCACCGCTACATCAGCTCCTTCTCCCAGAGAAGTTCACTAGGTTTAGAATTCGTGGATTTTTCGTATTTCAAAATTTCGAACGCGCTGCACGTGATGATGACATCCTAATACACAAGGTTACTGGTAAATACAAAAGTTCCTTTCAGGGGGTGGTAGTATAGAGTGTAACGATTATTTTTTACTGGTACATAGCCTGGCTAAAAGTTGATAGTTTCCGAGATATTTAAGATTTTGTATTTTTCGCAAATAATTCTACCTACCATCGATAAAACGAAATTGTTTTATTAATTAAAGATTTTCTATCGACTATTTTTGTTTTAAAGCTTAGTTGAGTATAGCAGTGAACTGATACGAAAGTAAAACTATGTAAGAATTATAAATGAGGGTCACTAAACCTTAAAAAAATACAATGAAAATTACCAAATACGTGAAAATAAGTCTATTTATTTTAAAAAAAAAATACTACAGTAATAATACTCAATACTCAACTAAACTTTAAAACAAAAAAATCAATAAGAAAACCACCCCCTGAAAGGAACTTTTGAATTTACCGGTAATCCTGTATACAATCCTTAAAAGGCCTTGCCTTACAATTTTTAAAAGGGATATTTAGCTATTTTCATTATTTTTTAGATAAAAAATGTGTATACAAACGTAGGGTTTCATGAACATTATTCAACGATACGTCGGTTGCATGTAATGTATCATGACGTCATACGTTACTCGGTCAACGTCCAACTGTGAATATCTTCGTCTTTTTAAAGATATCACGAGATTTATGTAATTTTTCATATAGGTAAGAAATAAAGAAATTATGAACTTCTCTATTAATCTTGTTTACAATTTATCCTAGTTGACTCTCAAGCATGTTTTGACCCTAAACAGATCACACGTATAATTAAACAAGGCATCCTTTTTTACTCTAAAATAACAGAATTAATATTACTGATTTTTTACATCCATAAAATTGAATTTATTTCTAGATATTCCTAATAGTGTAATTAATATTTATAGTGACATTGGTATAAATAAATACATAGCTTAAAAATAATTTAGTTTTCGAATTATCTTTTTTAATGTTTTATAATGAGAAATAATGAAATGAGCAGCAGAAAATACTGAATGGACAGCAAAACGATTATGTTAGGTTTAGTTAAACTAAAATTAAGATTAATTAAACTAGACATAGGAGGTAGGACTCCTACGTCGACTTTGTGCAGATATACATATTTCACTTATTCAAAAGTATCCTGTTCAGTATTTTTTGTTGCTTGTTTAAATACAAACCTTTTATTATTCCCCGTTTACTAAAAATCATAAACACTGTGTATCATTGTTTTGTCTTCGCAATTACTGATTTCTTGTGGCTCTCGAAAGTTTTATTAACTTTTTGAGACCCACTGGGCATAATTTTCTACTTCTTATTTAGTAGCAAAAAAAAATAACGGTAGACGAAGAAGCGACTATAACTGCAAGTGGTCGCTGTCGTCAATGTACACCTGCAACACCAGTGGGGTTTGACGAATGCCTTGATAGAATCTCATTTAATAGCTTCGTTTTTTGCGTGCTAAAAGTAGTTCTACTAAAAGCTATATGTTTGTTATGTAATATTTAATAATCGTATGTTGTCGTTTCAGCTGGTCGCCTAGTGGCAGATGCTGTCAGGAAGAACAATTAAATTTCTAAACAAAAAACAAATATTGGGAAGCGAAAAGTACAAAACATGACGCACCTGCTGCTATCACAAGCTTCGCGGCACTCTCACTGACCATAGATTACAAAAATAAACCACAAACAACACATTTAAATGACGTTTTCTCCGTGATTGTTTCATAAACTTTCTCGGTTAGAATATTTAACGCTTTTAAATGTTTCGGTATTGGATGTTTGAAAATTCCCACTTATGTAATGTTTGTTGTAATAAAGCCATGTTTACTTTACTTTAAGTTGTTTCGTATAATCGTGACGCAGTATTCAACAATTTAGTTTAAAAAAATTAATAGTTCTATCTTTTTCATTTATTAGGTGGATCGACACCAATAACGCCCATAGAATTTAAGGAAAGATCTTCGTTTTACTTTTCTATTACGAGATCTCGGTCTGAACAATGAATTTCTTGTTTCTAATTCAGTATAGAATTGCTCAAGGAATTGTTTTAGTAGGTTTTGTTTAAGTTTTTTTTTCTGTATAAAGTTATCTTAGTTGTAGTATTCCCTGCGTTTTTGCCCAGTGTTGCCATTTTTTTAAAGGAAATCAATTTGCTGGACAATTTAGCATTTACTCTACGATATTGTTGTATAAATTATATACAGAGTAGTAAATGAACCCCATTTTTTGCCATTTTATATTAATCATGAATAGGTAGGGTTTTCGTCTGCTTTGCGAACTATAAATCTATGTTAGTGTGCCTTCGATTTGGCTGTTTATAAATGTGTATTCAAGATGTATTCACATAAGGAATTGTTAATTTTGTCATTTTTTCACACAATAAAAGGGAATTCATTGTATTTTGTTTTTTTTTTAAATCTAGCAATACTATATACAGTGCCATAGAGTACACAAACATAAAATCAAACTACAAGATAGAAAATGTAAACAGTGACGCCATCTTAGCCCTTTCGGCATCAGATCCGACTCTTTTCTAGCTCTGTTAGCACCCAACAAATTTAATTGACGCCAACTAGCGCTTTTTTTTATTAATGTCCTTCTTCATTGCAATGAGAGACGTATCTATGTGTAACGAAATATAATTGTTGAAATTAAATATAGACTGGCTCTGAAGGACAAGAAACCAGAGCTGTAAAACCAATCTAAAAAACCTTACCTCTTAATACGAGTAGGTACTTTTTTTTCATATCAGCACTGATAATCTTTTAATATGGATATTTACTTTCATTTTTTAATGTTTTCTTTGATCTAACGCTTTTTTCTAAAATACTTGCCAATCTAGCGCTTTTTCAATGCCCTTTCGTTAGGGAGCATTGGCAACACGGAATGTAAATGATATTACAGTACCACTAATTAAAACATGCCCGTAGGCCATCTTCTAATTTCCGAACGTTGACTATACATATATATGGTAGTTGGTTACAATGTAACATAATAAAGTGAAAGTGTTTGGATGCTTTTTTGTCATGCTGAAATAATTAAGGAATACAAATATCTTGAATTACTGTAGGACTAAGGTCAAGAACACATTGGCTATTAAAACGAACCTATCAATAGTATTGATAACGTAAAATCCTAATGGCTGTCAATAGTTTTATGTTCAATAGTATCGCTAATACTATTATCTCTATTACTGACCTTTCTAAACGAAACTATGGATAATTTACATTATCGATAGTAGCGATTAAGTGTACTATTGATAGTGCGATTAATTTTCGAGTCGTATATTTTACTCGCAACACTAATACCGTAAACATTTCAGTTACTATAATAATTATTTTCCAAAAAGAGTAATGCAAACGCTAATAGCAATTGCTATATTACACCTACAAAAACTATGACTCAAATGTTTTTATGAAGGCAACTTAGCAGACTCCCGTCACATTACATTGACATTCACAAAATCGAAGTATGTTAGTTCGAAAGTTTGTTCTTCCGATATGTTTTGTCGATTGGACATTTGTGCAATGGATGTTATTGCGAGTACGAGACAACTCGAAGGTGCCATCGGCTAACCTCATCAACTAAAGAAGTAGATCCGTGCACTCAAGGCGACGACGAATAAGACGATTCTATTGGTTGAGCGAATAAGTACATCATTGGAACCTCGTGAGTTGTGTCGTACGGTAGGTAAGGTGATGGAGGCTTCCTGTCATTTTCAAAATTAAAACAAATCAATATATTTAAATTGTTTATTGTTAAAAACTACAAATAAAATTACACTATGTATCAATAATTATGGTGCTGTAAGTTATTCTGATGTTTTCTCCGCTTCCTTCTGTTTAGCTAACGTCTCAGCTTCCTGCTGCTTGGCAAGATTTTCTCTTTCTGTCCGTCTGTTCCTCCACGCAGTCATGTAGGATCTTGGGTGGATTGGTAAGAACCCAGATAACCCTAGAGGCAAATCGATTTGATAGGTGGACAATATGTTTTTGCAAAACAAATGATTTCATCCTACAGCCATTCCGCACACTCGACTGGCCAAATTACCCTATATTCACCGAAACAACTGTAAAATGTACTGCATTTTCTATTTTATCTTATTCCAACCAATGCACATACCTGTTTTGGTAGCAAGTGGGATATACCAGAGACCAATCCATTCTACCCTATCAAATGGCAAGTATAAGGGAATAATAGTAGCGCCTTATTTAATTATACTCTTGACTCGGTCCTCTCGATGAGTATCAGGAGGATGAAGAATTCTCCTCATCTCATACTTTCTAGTCCCCATGTTCCCAACCCTTTCCCCAAATTCATTCCTAACTATCCATAGGTGGGCAGCACACCTGGGGGTGTGCAAACGTATATTGTTTTGGACTGATTTTGATTGTGTAGTGGATGTTTATGATCAACAGTATTCACATACGAACAGGTGGTGTGTACTAGTCAGACACCTTGCTATTCCTTCAGTGGTATCTTGGTTTATAGATTTCAGTTTGAAATCCAACTTTTTAAAGTATTGCACAAATGAACATTCGCATAAATGCAAATTCCTTTACAGCTCATTATCAACATATTCAATAAGCGGCTAAATAGTGCCAATCGTAAATATAACTTCAACCTATTCATTTGGTTAAAGATAGTTAAAAAACTCAGTAAAACAAATTGGAAATTATGTTGCTTTGTGTTAATCCCTATAGCTAGCCTTGGACTTAAAACCCCACCTAGTACATTGTAAAGAGAATAGCCATCCTAAATGCTGGCTCATGTAATGAACTTACCGAGAATCTCAGATACTGGTGTTGTCAAATGAGCGCCTCTCCCCATCCAATATTTTATTCTTTCCAAGTTCAGGGCTACTAGCTTCTCATTGGAGACATTTGGTACAGGATCATAGGAGCCTAGTTGTTCTATTACTGGCTGACTGTTTAGACGCCTTCGCTGTTGAAAAAAAAAACAGTTTTTTCGGAAAAAATTACCCGTCTATGAGTTATAAACTGAATGTAAACACAAAATCAATGGCTGATTGATTTTATTTTTTCGTATGATTGGTATAAAACCAATTAATTAGAATCTAACGATAAAAATAAAATGAAATTAGGTAAGAATTCATACATGAGTTACGGAGATATGATAGAAAGGTCGATTTGTGCATCCTTTACGTATTAGACGAATGGATTTGGCGGCTTTTGCAAAGAATCTTCCTGTGCCACTTGACGGAGGCAGCGACATTTTTGAGACGAAAGTAATTTGTTTTTATTTTATAATTTATCGCAAAATAACCTCAAAGAAGTACGACAACTGAAGAAAATGTGAACTGTCAAATAAATGTTTTAATGCCAAAAACAAACCGTTTACGAAGTATTCTATCATTAAAACTGTTTTTTTTATGTTACAAAAATGTAAGATTTTATGAAGCATGAATAGCTGTGATTTTATTATTATTTATCTAAAAAAGAAGTCTTTTGAAAGGAGAGAAGTTAATGCTACACAAACTGGAATTTGCAACAAAGTATTATATAGTTGAATGAAAAGTGGCATATGAAAATAGCGGCAAATTTTAAAAAATATTCTGAATTTCGTTCTAAATTCAATCATGTTTCAGATTTATGGGTAATACTCGTAGTAGTGCTATAATAATATAGTATTTTAACTTATTAGATTACATGATTATTTTAAAGAGTTAAATAAGAATACCCTTTTAGAATTTCCAAAAGACTACAGTTGGGAGAGTTAACCGGTCATTGACCAGTCGATCGTCATACGACCGCTTGTTTGTCAGTGTGATCTTCATCTATTAACTTGTTTTACAAGAAAGGTGGGATGGATATGTAGTCCACATGGTGCTAAATGTTACCTTCAGAGGGATTCGGATGTATTGCCGACCTTCCTTATTCCCTTTCAGAATTTTCTTAAAGAACCCCATGTCTCTCTCGAGGAGATCCAACTGAATAGAGTTACTTCCTACTCCTACAGCTAATTTGACAAAGAAGCCAAATCACCTACTTACTATTTATTCGTATTTATTTATTTATATTGAACGGAAACGGAGGGAATTGTCAGTGCGCATTAATTTGACGATTTAGTCCGCAGATTTGCTTCATTGTACGAAACAGGTTAAAATCACTCTTTTTAAAGCTTTCTGTCAGGTGTTCTACACGAGGTCTGTGGGTGAATTACACACAGAAAGCCTACAATGTCCTGCGAGTCCAATACAATAATGCCTTCGGGATGCTGGTGGGGCTGTCACGCTTCTGCAGTCCTTCAAGATGTTTGCTACCGAGACAGTGCCGGCTTTACCTATGGTGCAGGGTGTGCGGCGCACACGGGCGCAGGGTGTTAGAGGGCGCCGAGCGCCGCTCGCGAGGCCTCCAAACAGCCTACTAGAGGGCGCCAGGGTATTGATTGCACCCGGGCGCTACATGGGCTAAAGCCGACGCTGTACCAAGAGCACAGACGACTTTTATGCGATTAAGCGAAAGAGAGTTAAGTAGCATCCCTGTGGCACAGGATGCGGGACGTCACCAACGGAATCCTGATAGTGGTCGCAGGTAGGACTGATTGTAAACTGATGATAAAATAGACAAATATTGTTCCACTTTTATTTATTACTAACAGTTTTATAAGTCTCTTACTAACTCCACCTACGAATATTGTATTGTACATATTCGAATTAAATAAATAATAATTTATTTCTTTATTAAGTGTTGTACATTGTCGTTCAAAGACAAGTTTAATGCGTTAGGACATTATTTACCAGCCAACCTTTTAGCTGATCAGAAAAATACGAGTACATTAATTGGGAGGTGCCAGACAGACAGGCCCAAGTGAAATACCTAGTATGGTAAAATATATACGTGTAAAATACAAAAATATACTATTATTATTATACACGCTTACAAATCTACATATATACAATAATATACATAAGAATAAGTAAATAGGTTATATATACAAAGTATTTAAAATACCACCACCCCATCTCTTCCCGTGGGTGTCATGTCGTGGCGACTAAAGGATAACAAAGCAACTACCATAAGCCCCGAGGGACTGCACCACCTCTAAAAGAGTGGATCACCAACCCGCTTGGCCAAACGTGCCATTATATGCCCATACACCCCTCATGCAGAAGGCAATATGCATGAGGCCCGTGGATGATAAAAAGGCTGGTTATACGAAATATGCTGGTACCTATACGAAGTAATAAGGAATTAACAATTCCTTTACAAAACCTTTCGTAAAATCGCAAATAAAGGGTTTTCCAATAAGGACTTGACAACTAATGTTTTTTTCAAAATAAAATGCAAACCATTTGAGATATTTCAAAAACTTTATTATCGGATTGAAGTACAATCAAAACATTTATGAATGGAACTCGACTTCGTTCATATGGCCACCGCGGGCACGTTTGCAGCGGTCGATTCGTTGGACCCAATTTTCGATGACTCGGCCACACATTTCGGCCGAAACGGCTTCTATTTCGCGTTCAATGTTGGCTCTGAGCTCTTCCAACGTCGTCGGCTTGTTGTCATAGACCAATGACTTGACGTAGCCCCAAAGAAAAAAGTCTAGAGGCGTTAAATCGCACGAACGAGGCGGCCAATCGACTGGTCCATTTCTTGAGATAACACGCTCTTCAAACTTACTCTTCAATAAATCGATTGTAATGTGTGCTGTGTGGCTTGTGGCACCGTCCTGTTGAAACCACATGTTGTCCAAGTCCATATCTTCCAATTCGGGCCAAAAATAATCGGTAATCATGGCGCGATAACGATTACTATTCACAGTAACGTGACGATCATTATCGTCGACGAAAAAATATGGCCCTATGACGCCGCCGGCATGCAAACCGCACCAAACAGTTATTTTTTGTGGATGAAGTGGTGTTTCATGAAGCACATGTGGATTTTCACCCGACCAATAACGCATATTTTGCTTATTGACGAACCCATTGAGCCAAAAATGAGCTTCGTCACTGAAGATGATTTTGCGATGAAATTGATCATCTTGGCGCATCTTTTCCGGAGCCCAATCGGAGAACGTACGTCGCTTCAAATGGTCCATCAGCTTCAATTCCTGAGTCAGCTTGATCTTGTATGGGTGTAAACCAAGATCCTTACGCAAAATTCGCCATAAAGTGGTCTGGGCGATGTCCAACTCTTGAGAACGCCGTGGAATTGACTGCTTTGGATCATTTGCTACGGATGATTCAACGGCAGCGATATTTTCGACACTTCGACCAACCCGTTGTCTAACTGGCACGGCAACATCACACAACGAATATGTAGACTCAAATTTTTGCACTAAACTTGTTACTGCCTGTCTACTAGGGCGAGAATTACGACCGAAAATCGGAGTTAACGCTCTTAAAGTAGCGGTCACCGACTCCGAATTTCTGTAGTAAATTTTTATAATTTGCAGACGTTGTTCGTTAGTGTACTTTACCATGATGAAAATGTTAAGTTTACTGAATAAATTGACAGTGACAGTTGATTAGTGAAAGGGTGCGTTCACAAATTGAATTCAAAGTTGTCAAGTCCCTATTGGAAAACCCCTTATATAGAAATCATTCATGTGTAATTTTCACAAACTGGCAATAGGTCAACGTAATTAAATGTAACGTAACCTAACGTAAGTAATTATAGCCTCTACAGACCGTACACTACCGTACATTACATTCTTAATCATGATTAAGTAATTACAGAACAAAGGCCTCTTTGTAACAATACAAATTAATTATTTCTATTTCTTGCGGTGATGGACTAAATGGATTCTCGACTGAATAAATTCGTAAAGTTCGGAATTCGAGGGGAGGTGCATGCTGCAATCCCACAGCCGCTGGGCGTACTCGACTGACCACATTTTCTCTCTCTAACAGAACACTATCGTGCTGCATTCCCCACTTTAATCTATTACGTTTCCCCAATTTATGTTACGTATGTGTTTCGGTAGTGAGTGAGACATGCCAGACCACATTTCCATCCCTCCCCGTTTTTCCAACTTTTCTCCAAATCCATTCCTAAGTCTTTTAAGGTAGGTAGCGTATCCGAGAGCATGCCAACGAACCATTCTGGACCCCTAGACTACTATACCTACTATACTACTATACTATTATATATAAGTAGAAACAAAAATGACAAGACTGCGAAGTTAAAATTACACAACAATTTTATATGGGAAGAGCCTTTTGCACTGCCACTAAAATCGCAAAAGAATATGGGGGTACATTATTTGCTTAAGAATTTTGGCTAAATTCCAAATGGCTGAATTCTTTTGGCCCTAGTGGCCTTTTAAGAGTCACCGGCCATGTGTAGTTTAGGGCGACGCAGAAAGCTTTCAACCAGGAGCAAAAAGTGTGTGTGGCAACGAGCCTAATATAAGGCCGAGGTGGACCTCGGCTTAGGGCGTTGCTTCGGGAGGGTACCGCGGGATCGCGAATCGGTGAGAAGCGTCCAGGCACGTGCTGATACTTGGTAAGTGTTGGCTGAAGGCCTGTGTGTGTTGACTATAAAGGAAGGGATACATCCTCGTCTCCGCCGGCGGGGACGGTGTACATGTGGAATGTGAGCGGGTAGTATTAGAACCGCATTGGCAGCGGTAATTGGGTCGTCGGGATCGTCTAGGATGTGCCGAGGATGACGGTAACGGGGAGCGGCTTTCCTATCGGGGACATAATTTAGATTGGCAATTAACTACTAGGAGGTTGGGATGGTAAGGGACTCTGTCGTAGTAGTGTCGATCGGAGTCTTTCACGTATTTGACGATGGAGGGAAATTCCAAGTCCTTGTGGAGGTCTACATTGCGAGAGTACCATGGGGCAGCCACGGCCTTACGCTCGAATGTATTTTGGAGGATTTGGAGTATTTTAATGTTGGAGGGGCTGCGTGTACAAAGACGACGCTAGCAAAGGTCACTGTGGGACGTACGCACCTCGCGTAAATTTGAAAGGTTTGGTACATGCCATTGTCCCCACTGACAATCCCCACTGGCGGGGACAATAATTGCAGCCAAAAAAAAATCAACGCAAATGAATTCTGTATTTGAATTTTCGTTGTCCCTACAGTTTATACAAAATATTATAAACAAGGCCAGTATAAAAAGCAAAGTTGCGATTATATTTAGGTACTAACAATCGATCTAAATTAATTTGTTATTTAAATTAAATTAACAAAGACTAAATTAAATTAAAGATTAAGATTAATCTTCTTAACCATTAACCATCTTTTAAAAGAAAATTTAATTATTAACAAAGATACAATCATGAGTTCTCGTCCTACCTCCTTAAATTATTTTCTCTTTTTTTAAATAATTTTAAATTACCACACCCTTTCTTTACTGTTATTTATTTTATATTGTTTAAATTTTTAAGTACGCGGCGTAAAAAGACTTGTAAGCAGATGAATTAGTCTACAATGCTATGTACAAATTCAAAGTAGTATGTATTTATCACGTAGTATAACCATGCATACATATCGTTTTGGCTTTCTGTTAAATAAAATAAATGAATTGCCAATCATAACATAGGTACATAAGTTAAAATGCACATTAGTATCATCTTATACGACACGCCCTTAAAATAATATGCATCATTTAAGTAGGCAAATAGTCTCGACTTCCTTTCATTTAAAAATCCGGCCAATAATTCCTTCCACAGTGTGCTTCTGTGAACTGTGATATACATATGACTAATTGGTCGACATACGGACGCGACGGCGCCACCAATGACCCAGGCAGTCGATGTAATTTTTCTACGCGACTCGCGCAGCGATCGTCCGGTTTTCATTCATCGTGGAACTAGCGATCTAGCTTAATAGAGATGGGACATTTAAATATCGATGATTATATCTTTTTATAGGAATAAGGTAGCAGACGAGCATACAGTCCACCTGGTCGCCCACGGACATCCACGGTACATGCCAACCTCAGTCCTAATGGCCTTAGGAGATGTAGGAATATATTTGGAGAAAGCGTTGGGAAAATAGAGAGGGACAGGATGGGATGGGAATGGGTTCACTCGCTACCGAAACACGTACGTACATTGCGGAAATAGGATAAAGTGGGAAATGCAGTACGTTTTTTATGAGTTTTGTATGAGAGAGGGGTAACGTGGCCAGTCGAGTGCGTCCAGCGGCTGTGAGATTGCAGCATGCACCCTTCCTTTCATAAAATTCATTTTATGGGGAGGATCAACGTCCATTCAGCGTTTACTAGATCTCTAGTTTACAGTTTATATCAATCGTACAGCGACCCACCACGCATCTGCTAAGTTATCCGTAGACCTTTTTTAATTCAAAATAATCACTATGATGAAACTAGAATATTCTCTGTTTTCTCGTATAGTGATATGTGTCGGTGGGTGGATGAGTCAAATGTTTAGTAAGATAATGCTCACATTTTTGTAAGTCACTTTGAGTGAACTGAAAACAAAATAAAAAAAACCGTTATTTCAATCTTAATCTTTTAAAATACTAAATTAATATTAATTTCTGGAAGAAAAATCTTAATATAAGCTTCAGTAAATAATTTAACATTTACAAACATTAAAAGCCAACGAGGGAGACAAGACAAGACCGATAACTCAAGTCGAAATTCTGATTTATTAACATGACGTCGTTAAAATTATCGACAAAACATTCCACAGCACTACCGCTCTTCCCGATCGCTACCAGGCGTCTCTGACCGACATAACGTCGACCTTACTACAAACAGGGATAGAAATGAACAATCTCCGTCAGTGCGACAAGGACAGAAGAATAAACTAGGTCACGGGATAAGAGACGTCTTGGAACACCGATTTCAAGCGCTGAAATGCTGAAGAAACAGCGGCAGAGAAACGGGCGGACTGAAAAATAGGGGTCTATAAATAGACATCTAGCTCTTTTAGGGGCAAAGTTATAATTAATGGCATTATAGTGAGCTAGCCTGACGGGATTAGCGAACACTCATGAATTTTTATGACGAATGTAGACATTATTCGACTGTACCTATGATGAAACTGATGAATTATGAAGAGGAAATTTTTGGCGATATGAAAATTGTCTCGCGTACTGAAGGATGAAAACTTGCTTAGATTAGAATATTATAAGGTTCCATTTTTAGGGTCCTGCTTTGTAAAAGCTATACCTTTGTAAATATCCCTATGAAGACATCGTGAAGACTTTAATAGTCTTTCTGTCGTACATTTTTCAACCTATGTTAATTTAATAGTGTTCATACTTTTAAATACGCACAGATAAGAAAATAATAGATTTAAAAAAAAAAGATATATGCCGATGAAAGAGAGGTTAAGCGGTCAGTGTGATACTCTCAAACGAGTTTTAATGTACCCAAACAGTAAGAGATTAATTCGAGTAACCGCAAGTTCCGTCAGACAGGAATCAATCGAAAGCGCTCCAGCCGCTTAGTGGTATAGCGGCGCATGCGTGGTGCCCACTCACCGGGATCGATGCGGCGGGCGTACCGATCAGTGGTCGCGTCGCCGTCACGCAGTCCAGTGCACAATGCATTACCATTGACGCGGGAAAAAAGTCGCCGAGCTGTATCTCCGCGAGTACGCCGGGGAGGAAGAGCGGCCGCCGTGTCGCGAGGAGTGGCGGCGGCAAGAGTGGAGCGGCGGCACGCGAAGCCGCTTGCCCCAGGTGGACCGGAGCCCCTCTCGCCGCAGCCCCTACCTCACGCGCGATGACGAGCCCTCGCCGGCGCCCGATGAGCGCGGCCGGTCCGCTTCGGCCGGCGCTCACCACCGCGCGCGGCCTCGCCCGCTCCGCTACCAGTCCCTGGAGCGGGACTACGACCGCTCGTACCCGGCGCCGCCTCCCCCCGAAGAGGACTATTACCGCCGCGAGCCGCCCCCCCTCTTCCTTGGAGAGCTGCAATCGCAAAATTCCGATCTCCACCGGGAGCTTGGGAACCTTAAGAAGGAGCTCGAACTGACCAATCAGAAACTGGGCTCCAGTATGCACAGTATAAAGACCTTCTGGAGCCCCGAGTTGAAGAAGGAGCGGGCGTTGAGGAAAGAAGAAAGCGCGAAGTACAGTCTCATCAATGACCAACTGAAGCTGCTCAATCAGGAAAACCAGGTCAGTTTAGTTCTATTTAATATTTCTAATCTAAGACTCCATCTTCTTCTATTCCCTCTACTCTTTCTTCGTCTCTTTCAGTTAAACTTGTAGTTCACATTCCTGTACCAGGGCTTCAGAATCCACAAGAAGTGTTTTAGAAACCTCTCACTCATTCGTGAGGTAACGAAAGGGACGTCGCATGGCCGTTCTTCTTACGTTTGTCATCCTTACGTCACACGTATGCTTAAACGCAGTTCCATTGATGCCACCCTGGTAGGTCATGGATGATTTTTTTGACGGTGTACCTAACGCTTCTAACAGTGAAAATTGTTTAAGGAGGTACCTTTTCATTCATGAATCAATTACTTACGAACACCTAACATGTTTTGTCCCTTTCTATACGAAGAACTGCCGAAGGTAGCCAGAGAAGATATATTATTTTAGAACTTCCTTTACCAAGAAAAGAGAGAACGACCGATTTAAAAAGTCAATTGAAAACATTATTAAGAACAATTGTTCAGTAATAATTTGAAAGTTAATAAAGCCTCATATGTGAAGGAGTTTTCCATGCACGAATAAACAGAGAAATGAGCACCCGGTAGGGTGTGCCCTAGAAGAAATTATTGACAAAATATATATAACAGCAGATTCATTGAAAGATACAATTGCTTAAAAAAACCAAATAAACTCGGTCTAGTTTTGTGGAGTGGAATTGAATTTTTAGGGGCATTCCTAGACGAACATCTAAATAATTGGAATACCTACTATAGAAGTATCTGATCCAGCTGCAAAACCAAACTCAATATGGTTAATAAAGAAATCCCACACAAATTTCTTACCGTTTTATGATGTGACAAAATTCTTCTAAGAAGCATAAAATACATTTTAAAGATTCATTTGTCTTCTAATATTTGAAAGTACAAAATACAAAGAAAAACAAGAGAATCTGAGTCTCCAGGGAATCAAACTCGCATTGAGAAAATAGCGTTTACAATTTGCAAACGGCTCTTGGTATAGCAAGTAACTAAACGTTATACATTTATAATCTCATTTATAACACGGCACAATATTATAATTATAATTATTGGCAAGGTTGAATATGTATCTATCATTGATCTATTGCTTGATCTGAGGTATTTATCTAATTCAAGACTTTTCAAGAAAGATTATTTGATCACTGAACCATTTTAGCCGAGACCAGTTACTATTTTTAAATTTTAAACTTTTTATCCAAATCTTCAGCTTGTTTTTAATGATAGTTACATTGTAAAATAACCAGGGATCCGCATATTAATGGCTATTGGAAAAATGGCTAGGATGGGATGGCTACGATGGTTAAAATTTGTAAAAACATATTTAGATAGATTTCTCGTGATTAAATTTGAACATATTTTCCAATCGAACATTTCTTATCGTTAGTATAGAAATTTCTACATGCCATAGGATACAGGCCGGTAATAGTGTAGCAATAATAATATAGAAAGAAGATTACATAACGCAAATTATAACCCTACATAGGGAGGTATATGAAGTCTCCAACCAGATAATGTCGACTTCACACAGTTACCGATGTCGTAACCTAGTAAATCTAACCTTTGACATTCTCAAGGAATCGTAGCACACGAACGTGAATCCAGAGCGGTTCGTTAGGTTTCAAACTAACAACTAGATGCGATGCGACTTTAGACTAAAAATTTTGTTTTAGCTTATGTATGCGATAAGAAAATGGAGTTTGTTATCGCTTCTAGATATCCAGATATTGAGCTTTAAGGCGAAAAAAGTTTTTTTTTTATTTGCTGAATATGGGTAGATACATAAGTCGTCATTATTTAAAATACAATAGGCCTTTCACCAAATTCCGCCTCTGTACCGGGCCACGCAAATGAAATTACAACAATGCGAGAGAGAAAAACATAATGCAAACGATACCTACATTTGTTTAAAAAAAGTAACAATTAAATAAAAAGAAATAAACGTCATAAAAAACCCATTATCTTAGTCAAATAAAAATCAATATAAATTACAGTCATGTCACTTGTCACTGAATAATTATCATAATATAATTTCAAGTAAGACTCAGTCAAAAACTCGTTTAATGTATCAGTGAAGAAATAATTTTAGTTTTCTTAAAACATTTATTTATAGCTTTATCTTAAAAATCAGAAGGTTAAAAGTCAATTGTCTGATTTCAACAGAATTATTAAACAGAATTAATTTAATACATAAGAATAATAATTATGTATCAATTCATTCATTGAGAATGAATTAAGAGCAGTATTACCTAATCAGAAGACAGAATCTTGAAATAACGATTTTAGGATTGTGTTTTAAATGATACTGTCTTTAATCTACCCACTGTTGTACCTACACCAATGTAGTTAATTAAGTAGTATTAACTAAGCTAATGAATATTGTACGCCCAGAATGAGTAAAACTGTTGAGATTAATTTTAAGAATATACAAATTGCATAAATACATAAATACAAATTGCTACATAGCGGCCACAAAGTTAATTTAGATATGTATACAAGCTGCTTTAAATGTGTACATACGTGTATAAATTATGTAACACAACGACAAAAATGAACACACAAATTGTAAACAAAGAATTTTTTTAATTATAACGCTAGCCTAGGCCTTTGTTTAGATATGATCTTAATTAGCTGACCACAATAGCTGAAAATTTTGATGAAAAAACGTCTTGCTAATATTAAAAAAAATATTAGTCAATCATAAGCCGAGTAAAACCACGACCAATTAGCTCATTTGATAGTGCCCTGCCTACTATGCAAATGGTCCCGGGCTTAATTCCCGATCGGACAATGATTTGTTTAAAGACAGATGCTTGTACTGGTATGGGTGTTGCACGTGTTGTGTTCGTCTTTCTGTGTCTCTGGAGCCATGGCACAGGGTAACGCCACACACGCGCGTTATTTATGATTATTTAGTGGAACAGAAGAAAATCAAAGAGATATTTCCAAAATTGATTTTGAATTTTGAAATAACATTAATACTGTTTATGGGATAAGTAAAATCTTTGCTTTCATCAGCGATGATGATGATAGTTTTTATCATCCCACTGCAGGGCACAAGTAAACACTTGGCGGTTTATTTTATTCAACTTCCTTTACCTGTAAACCCTTTTTACTTTAACGTATATTTTCTTACTTTACTGCTATTGATGAGATTTGACAATACGTATTTTTTTTTTTACATTAAAATATGTCACACTATCTGTGCCTAACTCTACTCCTCAATTTCATTGGTCGATTCAGCAATATTTCATTTTATTCCATTGGTCGGTTTATCCTTATTCGTTACCAACTTTACCGGTCCCGAAACCAAAATCAATAAATATCAAATGCTTGGCCCGAATCTATTGTTGTTCAAACAAAATGAACCTGCAAGTCATCAAAAGGTTTTTACTCGGAATTATAGCTGTTATTATACGGCCTTATAGATAGACACATGTTTGGGAAATTTGTATTAGATTATAATTTTTGGGTTCAAATTAACGTTTGCACGTATTTTACACGTGTTCGTTCATTCTGAATCCACACAGTTTACACGTAGTTTGTTTGAACCGCAATCAATTTAGAACTGCAATATGTCTTTTATTTATTAAAAATAAAAACTACAGCTTTTACTTTATAAGATAACTAGCGACCCGCCCTCGCTTCTCTTGGGTTTATAAGGTTTTTTTCCCATCATTTTTCTTCAAAATTTCAAAATAAATTCTAAGCATATATTAGACACCGATAATGTAGCTTCCTACTTGTGAAAGAATTTTTGTAATCCGTTCAGTAGTACCAGAGATTACCCCCAACATACATACAAACACACAATTTTACCTCTTAATTATATTAGTATAGATATAAGTATTTTTTTATTATGCGAAACATATACCTTTATAGACTTACAGTACTTATTACATAATTAAGATTACATATATATATTTTCTCCATTACTAGAAAAATAGAAATTATTTGTATGTGTATATTTGTTTATTTACGTTAATAAAAGTAGAAAAATAAATGTGTCTCTAATCAAACTAATGTTTTCACATTAGAGTAATCAATCTAATCAATCTAGAATCGATTTAGTAGGTCGACCTGTGCGACCAGATAAACCTTCCTTATTATTGAACAGAAAAATAGTATTATATAATTATTATAAGTAAAATGATTAGATAAATAACAAAATATTTAATCCGACATCTAAGAATTGAAGTATCTTTGCGCCGATATAAAAAAAAAGATAAAATTTTTAGTATATTTAGCGATTTCATTATACAATAAGCAGTCGGAAAAGTTCGCGGAATTTTTGCACGTATGACTTTAGCTTGCTATATTTCTGGCAAAACTTATTACTGGCGGAAAAGTGATGTACCGTTTGACAGCTGACTTCGTAATGGCCGCAAATGGAAATTACAAGTTTAAAGTTTTATCGTTTCATATTTTTTATCAATTTTAAAATGGACGGAGAAAATTAGATGTTTTACAGTATTTTATTGATGGGTATGAATGCTTCTTGTGCTCGAAAAGAGATTTGTGGTGTTTACGAAGCAGATGATTTATCTAAAACTACTGCAAAAAATGCTTCAGTCGATTCGCGTCTGGTAATTTTGATGTGAATGATGTTCGTCGCTGTTGATGTTATCATTAAAAAAAATGTCATCAAATTGCGGAAGAGCTTAGCGTTCACCACTCAACAGTTTTGGATCACCTGCATAAACTGAATTCTGTAAAACAGGTAGATGTTTGGGTGCCGCATGATTTAAATGACGAAATTTGGTGAACAGAATTTCCATATGCGAGATGTTGCCATATGGCAGCATGCTACCTAATATATACCCACAATACTGAAATAAAAATATTAGTGGATTATTATTAGGATACCTACCATTAAAATTCTAAGATACTAAAACTGTAGATAGTAAAAGAGTCGATAACTTATTGTGTAACGGTTACTGACTTTATAACAATTATTTCAGTTCAGATGAAGAAATTTGGGGCAACTCGTGCCAAATTCTACTTTTGGCAGAAAATAGGTCTGTAGTAATAGCAATAAATCGTCTTTCCTTACTACTGCTGCCAAATATCCTTTGCATGGCTACCTACTGCCCAGACATTTGTCTTAAAATGTGTCTACCTACTTTAAAATTGTCTGTATCGTAGAGTAATTAGCTAGAAAAGGTATGTAAAATTCCTAAAAAAATATTGTTATTTTGTTAAATATAAATTTAGTTTTAAAATTCTTAATTGTAACATTATATATTAAGAAAATAGATTTTAAATTTTGATTATAAGTCAATTTTATTAAACATATTATAATAAAAATGAACAGCTAGTAATATTTGATATTATCTGACAAAACTGGCCTGTAAGTTGGCAACAATGTATTTAAAAAATTACAAAAATATTAGAACATTTTTAAATTTAAGGTGAACATTTGATTTGAGATAATTTCGTGTCTTTTAGCCATACAACTATTTGGCAGGTAGTTTATGATGATTTTAACTTGAGGCAACAATGGCAAGTAAATGCTATATTATGTTAAAATAAATGGATAAGGTATTAAAACTTATTTAGTTATTAACTAATGCATTCAAAGTCTCTAAATGTCATATCCGTGGATGTCACAGGTCCCATTTTCTCGTGTTCCACGAATAAACCAATATACAGTAAAATTAAATTTTACTTTAATATGAAAAACAGTCTAGTAAAGGAAAACACCCACTGCTATAGTATTCTTTTATTCATAATCGTATTTAAGAAATATTCGTATTCGTATGTCACACGATTTCCGCGTAATCATCGTGACTGACGCAGACGTTCGTGTATAACCTGCTCGGGTCGGGAAAATAGGCCCTCTACATCCCGACCACCCTTCCGTCCAGATTAAACCATGGACAAAGTTACACCTTTGTACTGTTGGTAATATCCGAAAAAATCGAAATATTTGAGTAATAATTCTTGATTGGTCGTGACTCGGCATCATTGCCATGAACTTTTCGGTAAATATTTCACGATTGATATTGTCATTCAGTTCATATGATTAAAAGTAAGTAAACAGAATATTGGATCAATGAAAATTTTAATTTTGGAAATCTTAACCAAACTCAATAAATTCGTGCCGACAATAAGGCCCTTTGTTCAGATGACATCACAAGTCAATGGATTCTGACAGTAACCACCAGAACAACATAAATTATGTAGCCTAGCCCTTCAACAAAGTCACCGTTTCTCCCATCGGTATGGAATATCTTCTTTGATATTATAATCCTATTTCTCTTCCTTTATCCCGATAAGAAAATATATAAAAGTACCTAACTACTCTTTGTATAATAAAAGTATCATATACTGTATCGTATAGTATACCATACAGGTATATACCTCAGCTCGTCTTAATTGGGAGAGGCCGCGTGAGGCAGGAAGCGCATCATTACGGGACGGAGACAACCATCTGCAATGCAGGAGTGCATTTTTATTATGTTCAGGGCTTTAAGAATTGCTTTTTGTAGTTTCCAAGATGACTAGGAAATTGGGTTAGAAACTTATTACACTTCACGTTATTCAGGTATCCTAACTCACTTAGTGACTAAATTCAGGATGGTGTGGTGTAATAGCAATTTTAAATGTTGGAACCGTCCTGACTTCCTAGTGTAGAAAATAACCGTCCTAAGTGCTATTACAGATACACAACGAAAACATTGGCCATCGGCTAATCCGGAAACACCCGGACGCGTCATCCACGTCTATGCAATAAAGTATCTCGTAATAAAGTATGCTATTATAGGTACAGTAATTCATAGACACGGATGTCGCGTTCGGATGTTTCCGGATTAGCCGATGGCCAATGTTTTCGTAATGTATCTGTACACCATTCCGCATTTAGTTACCAAGTGAGTTAGGATTAACTATTTGATTATTAAAATTTATTCTAACCCCCTAAAGAACGTCTTTTTGTTTATGTGTCTTTTTATTTGTCTTGCTGTATCAGAACTACGATTTTTACCATTGTGTACGGTATTTGTTACTGATGATTTCAGTGTATTTTTTTATCAGGATCAGTTCCATAAATGATTATCATAGATCAAAAACGACTAACAAAGCGATTTTTTTTTATTCCAAGCTGACGAATCTGGCGGAAACATTTAGTAACAAATAAAATACTTGATACTTATTTAATGAGGCGATTACCTTTGGCACCAGCACTAATATCTTAGTGAAAAAATCTATTTACCACGCGACGGACAGCGATAATCACGTACAGTCAGGTTACGGTTTGGCTTCATTTCTAACGACTAGCGACTGTCAGTTTTGGCGGGAAGCCAGCGGCGGCCACGACAGGTTGTGTTCGGAAACGATTCAGGGTAACACTACCACCTGTTGATTTTATTGCGGAATTTGAATCGCTAATGACTATTTACCATTCAAGGAATGGGTGTTTTAGAACGATTTTAATGTTATCAAGTGTCCGAGAACTTGACATTTCTATTTAGTAGAACGAATGTTCTGAATATAAGTTTGAGATTGAATTGTACTCAATATTATGTCACGGTTCACGATTTTAACTCATTTTGGATAGAATATAAGTATTATAAATCACAACCCATCTTTAAAATATACAAAAAAATAATTTTCAATAAAGAAAGGACACATTCCGAAGGAAGTTCAATAGGTACATTATTATTTTGCGATTTTTTAACAAATTTATGAAATCTTTAGATACTAACTATGGTCCTCAAGAAGGTTCATGCAATCTCTTAGCTCAATTCGTCTATCCTTTAATACGTGAAAGCATTTCAAACAAACGAACAGACATCGATTCAGAACAAAACAAACAGATTAGGATTTATTTCATTTGCCTAGATTTCATATACAAGACTTTTAAAAAGTTACAAGTTATTTTTCCATAATTTAAAGAGGTTATTTTTATGTCTTTGTCAGTTATATTTTCTGATGCAAGAGGTCCTTCAGACCCTCTTCCTTCCCGTTGCAGACTATGTGAATCTCATAAGAATAACGTTGATGCTACTTGCTGTAGAAATACAGGCACTTGTATATACACACAGAAAAAGTACTTTTTAAGAATGAAAGTATACATAATGGGATACCTTGAGACCAAAAAGTATATTTAAAACTTTTGTATATTTCTAAATGTCTAATTAATAGGTAAAGGTTTTAGAACGCCTGCGTTGCATATTGTAAGATGACGAATCTTCTTTGTCAAGGCTCTCGTGGTTTCAAGGGAAGGCCTGTTCCATAAAGTGGCACTTTATTTCGTTTTCTTTTGTAGATATCAAAACAACGTATGAGGTTTACGTATTTTTGTTTCAAGTGCGTAGGTACTATCTACGAACAATAGAGCTACCATACCGTCTTGAGTCTCCATAACTGGATATAATCGCCATCGGACAAGATCATCCGCTCCTTGCCCCGCTAGCGACTTTCTTCAAGTCATCGGCCATTCCTCCAGATTTATCTCTCCGGAGGGCGTCGCACACCCCAGTTACCATAACGTAATCTGCATAATGGATTTCTAGTTCTCCTGCATTTTTAATGTCTTTCATACGCCGATTCGCTTGTGTTAAAGACCTTATTAATAACAACTTAGAGGTTTACACAAACAATTATCATATCATACCATCAGGCTATGCCTCTCCACTGCTGGATATATGATGTGAACCAAAACTGTATTCTCAATGTCAATTACATGGAATGTCAATGCTGAAACATCAACCATATATTCATCTGACATCTGTTACTGAAATATTTTGGAAGTTCAAGGTATATGTTTGACCGTAGTCAGGACGAAATGCTCCTGAATTTTGTCTCAGACGTGACCACCGTTCTTAAAACAGTACTAAATTATTGGCTATACGAGATAAATAATAATAATGAGTAATCTGTTTACGTAATAATTATTGTATTCAACTACAATAAAAGTTTAAGACTTCTGCACATTCACAAATAATAAAAGCAGCAGCAAAAATCAGTCACCGTTTTGTGGATATTCTATCTCACACGTACCACTACATGGTCACTGTTTTGTGGTAGCGCGGTAGGTAGTCCGGAAGCGGTGCGTCTAAGGTGAGTCTAGTTCTTATTCAGACATCGCGGAATCCGCGCCGATGTAATAGATCAAACGTGCGGAGCCTATTTATAGTGGTCTTCATTTTCGTTTAAACTTGCTCACGCGGACAAGTTGATCTATAAAGTTACATCTGTGCGAAAAAAAACAAAGTGAAAAAATATATCCCGTGTTCGCTTCTCTCTTGTACCACACGTTAACATCGGGAACTCTCGCATCTGGCGAGCACTTAACATCGGCGCATTTAATTGATTCGCTCGAGATGATTCGACCTAGCCACGACTACAATATATTTTTTTTTTTTGAAATTTTCCATTGTGACGTCAATTTTTGAAGCCTTTTGTGGCATGGGTCCATGAATGTTGTTTCTGTCTCATTCTTTTACAATGAAGGGTATTTTAACATTTAGACTACTGTAAGTTGCTAGTTGGGTTTTACTTTTATAAAGGTTGCTACAGTACTTGTGAAAACACGAAAAAGCCATCATGTAATGAAACGAGACATCAGTCTTTTCGTTTATTCACGAACGTATACTAAAATAATGAAAAATCTTAAAAACCCTACTTAAATTATTAAATAAATACTTTATGATAACAGCAATAAAGTTCAGACGTCACACGTAATGACACGTGACAATAATTTTGTTATATTATAGTTGATTGTGATTAAGTTTATCAACAGCTCATAGAACATTATTTGAATCGATATTCCTAATTCAAACTAAACATGAATTTGTGTTGATTTATATATAGCAATTACAAGTGTGATTTCATCAACTAAGTGTAATAATGAAATCTAATAAGAATACTTAATAGTAAATCATTTGTAGCATAAATCTCCATTCTTTAAGTGTTCGTCAGGGATATATGTATAGACTAATTTGGAATATATTACCTGATGACACCGTGTTCATAAAAACCTGTTTAAACATGATTGTTAAAAATTATACATATTTTTTAATTTGAAAAAAAAATTTTGTCGATTAACTTGCCGAACTTGGGAATGAATAAGTTTTCCTCTTTTAAAATCAGGTGATGCCATAATTATTTTGTAATTTATCTTATAACTGCTCTATATAAATATGTATTCGTAATTCGACGCGACCTCCTCCTGTACTGTTTCGAAGGCAACTAAAATCGGATTTTTTTATTCGAGTCATATGATATATACCCATATGACATGTAGAACTGTCAATAAAGTGTCATCTCCATACAAATTTCACTCTGTTTGACAGTTCTACATGTCATATCCCTGACTCGAATAAAAAAACCGACTTTATAATTACAATTCGTGTAATTGCGAAGAGGGACTAAGAATCTAAGAAGACTAAGATGATAATGATGCACGATGGCTTTTTCATGTTTCCGAATTAGTAGTCGATACTTTCATGTCAGTACTTTCATGAGATTGTGTTCTCAAAATTTTAAAAGCTTATAGCAATCGTGAAATAATTCGTTTGTATTTTACGGAAGTTTAGGTTCGTAAAGTTACGAGTGAGGGCAAAGATTGACTAATTGTGTTTTTTTTAAATGTGTTTTTTGACGATTTATACTGTTGTATTAACTTTATTCTTCCTTTCTTAAGTGGCTTTGGCTTTCTTGGGTTTGTGACTTTTTCGTATCAAATATTTTATTGTCGCAAAGAAAAACTAGAATCTTTTATTTGACAATTTCTTCCACATTTAGATATTTTTCTCTGGATATAAAATTTACACTAGTTCATTGCAAAATCCAATCAAAATCTATGGATATACACATTTTGGAGATAGAATATGGACTACGGGGTTTAAAATGGAAGTTTATGATCGCATTTTACTCGGGGTTCGAAATTTTGGACGTTGAATATAGACTACCGTTTAATATTTTGATTCAGCTCGTAAAAAAATATGCAGGGATATTTGAATTTGGAATGTTTTGTTTATAGTCCAACACTTGTTCGTGGTGTTGTTGTTCGATGAAGAATCAACAGGAACGGGAGGCCTTAGTGAGGGTTCTCGATCTGAACAGGAATGATTTTTTGTATGTTTCTGATACTAGGAGAACTTAATTCAAAAGTAGCATTTAATTAGTACAGATTCGTGAGCCCTCACTGGGGCTGATATATTGGTATCTATGTTCATGTTGTAAAATGTAAGTTTATGGTAAGATGGAACTGACATGTGCCAAAGCATAAAAGTTTCTTAAAAAGAAGAATGAAAAAAATAAAAACTAGCCAGTGTTTCATAGATAAAAACTCTTTGTCGCAAAACTTTATGAGTAGCGCTGGTATATCTTTATATCTAGATATACTTTATTGTACACCAAAGCATACAAAAGGAAACACAAAATACAAGTAACTAGAAGTACAATCGGCGGCCCTACCGCCAAAATGATTTACTTCCAGGCAATGTACCTCGTATATACAAAAACATAAATTTAAAAAAAAATTAAACGCATTTCTTTCATCGGTTTTTGATGACTGTTAACGACTTAGAAGTACGTGTTTAGAATTAAAACATTGACTGTAATGTAATATTATGTAGATTGTGTGAATATTTTGTGGTACGATGGGACTTACACAAGTCCCTAAAAAAATAATTATAACTTATTTCCTCACGATGTTATCATTTGATAATAAAATATAGCTATTAAAATAAGTTTATATTTATTCTGGAATTCCTGCATAACTTCGGCTCATTTGCTCAAGTCATGAGTCATGACGTCGGTCAGGGACACCTATTATCCATGTGAGGGTATGCCCATAACCAGAGTGCCATGACAGTTTATTACCAATCAAGATGGCCGTCCCGCATTTATAGACGCAATTATTATGTCTATGCGACGTTTATTATTTATTGCCATTTAATGTCTTCACATATGGACAATATCTTTTCCATTATTATTAACACAGGGAGGAGTATGCATTTGGAAATAAATTTTGAGCACTCAATCGACTCTCATTCCTGAAGTCGTAAGTTCAAATCCGCCGCCCGTACCAAGTCTCTGTTTCTTTCTTTTCTTATATTTCATGACAATAGCGCAATTAGTACATTGTGCCGGTGTTTTAAAAGGCAAAACAAAACAAAACACATCTCGACAATGTGCAGTCCAGTCTTAGTAGTTTAAGCGAGTCAGAGAGTCAGTGAAGTGATAGATAGTAGGTTTACTGAGGACAGAAGAGTTGAACTCCTTGGAAACACACTGAAACGTAGTCTTATGATTTTATTTGATTATCATAAGATATCACGATATCATATTTTATGAAAAGATATCATTAAAAAATTACACGAGATTTTTGGTGATTTTTAAACCTTTTCTTTGGGTACGAAATAAAAAATGATGAACTTCTGCATTGAATAATCGATATTCATGTAGAAACCCAGTGATACATGCCAAAGTGCAAACTCAATATCTCGTGAATGTGATCCCTAGGCTCATCGCTTCATATTCATAACACCACGCTCAAATTACCATACGCTAAGCGTCACCAGAATGTAAACAATTTGCTACCGATTTACTGATTCAGCTTATGTTCGACAATACCATGCGATGGGCGTTATCGCGCGGGCGAAATGGCGGACGAAGATCGCTTTCATATTTAATTTTACATATATAAACTGCAAAGTAATGGAAAATATAAAAATAGAATATAATAACGTCCCACTCACAAGCCCACACTTGGATTCTCTGTGTCGTAAGTCCAAAGACAAACCACCCAGATGAACACATCACCCAGACACGAACAAAACATTTGTCTTTGAGCAAATTAATGATCGCGAATCGAACGCGAAACCTATTACACAGCAGTTACTGCTAACTGGGCTAATTGATCGTCAATTAGCTATGTTAATATGCCTGTATTTAATATGGAGGGGGGGTGCACGCTGCAACCCAACAGCCGCTGGGCGCACTCGTTTGGCTTCGTTACCCCTCTCTCACAGAAGGCTACCTTGAAATGTACTGCATTTCCTACTTTATCATATTCCCCAAAGTACGTACGTGTTTCGGTAGTGAGTCGGCAGTGATATACCAAAGCCCTTTCCTCTCCCATTCTAACCCATCCCTCCCCATTATCCCATCCCTTCCTCTAAATCCATTCCTATCTCTAAAGGCAGGCAGCGCATCCGGGGGCGTGCCAACGTTTGTCATTCTGGACTGAATTTGGCATTTACCGTGGATTTCTATGGGCGACAGTATCCATTTCCCGCCAGGTGGACTGTACACAAGCGTGCCGCCTATTTCCTATAAAAAATCTCAATGCTGCAACCGTATCCAGCCCCTTTCGGTTCAAAATGGTTCAGTAGTTCAAAAATAACGACAAAAAATTCTAAGAAAGTATAAAAAACGATATGTTGGTAGATAACGCTCGTTAAATTGTACAAATTTTGATAATTTTTTTTTTATATAACGTGCCGCGAAATTAATTTACATAACGAACGAACGCGTTTTATGTTTTATTGGCATTTTTAATATTATAAATATTTTTGAAACGAATTAAAAAACATATTATTGTACATCCATTAAGCTGCGATATGGGGTAGCTAAGAGAGCTGTGAATAGTATTTTGCAAGGTCGGCGGCGCACCCGCATACCCCCCAGGTATGCGGCAGGTGTCCATGGGCGGCGGTAACACTTACCATCACGTGGGACCGCTTGCTCGTCCGCCCACTAGTCTATAAAAAAAAAAAAAAATTTAAATGTTTTATATCACTGCAGTAAACATAAGCACTTTCAACTTTTGTTATTCGTAAACAAAGTGGATTTTAACGGAAACAGTTCCAATGTTTTTGCTGACGCGAACGATCCTATAATAAAGTCTATTCTACGATAATAATATCATGCGCAGTCATTCAAGATGTGGGTCGTTTATTTTCGTCCAAACATTCCTTTAATTTTTCTAACATTGTTTTGTTTTCTCTTTTTGTTTATGTTTTTTCTGTTTAAAATTTTTTTTTAATTAACCGATTAGAACGCTCTTGCGTACTATGCAAAAGATATATACCGCAACCGGGCTGGTTTATCGTCCATTGTTGAACATGCATGTTATATGCCTCCTCATGCGTACGATTAACATATGGCCTTAAAACGGGTTGTCGAGTCCACTATTTTAGAGGTGATGTAGTTCCTCGGGGCTTATGGTAGAGACTGTTATTCCTTAGTCGCCTGAGTCCTCAGACGGCTGGTGCTATTCTAAATCAAGCCGACACCCTCGGCCAATATTCGACTTAACATAAAATATAATATATTATTTGAAATTGCTACAATACGTCAGTCTACTAAACGAGATGAATGGTGTGAATCTATACTAATATTATAAATGCCAAAAAGTATCGTTCTCTGTTAACTTTTCACGGCTAAACAACTGAATCGATTTTGATGAAATTTGGTACGCAGATAGATCGAAACCCAGGGACGAACATAGAGTACTTTCCAGGGACGGACTTAGGGTATTTAACGCGATAACCGAATTCTACGCGAGCGAAGCCGCGGGCACAGCTAATAAGCAATAAGTGCAACTTAGATATTATATATATCGCTTATTTATTGTAAGAGTGTCATTATTTTTCACAGGTGGAGAAAGGACAGTGGTAATATGTATTTAAGACTGTGTAATAAGGCTGGTAAAGTTTTAGAATATCGTAGGAAATTATATTATAAAAATAGAATAAATTGTAACTACAATAATACTAAAAAACTAGGGCAGATAATGAACTCAATCCTTGGCCGTATATCTTTGTCAATTGACGAGTCTATTGCAAAGGCTTTTCACGTTCATAACTTAAATTCAAAAAATATCGCTGATAAATTTTCCGAACAATTCGAGACTGCGGTCAAAGAAATCTTACCTACTTGCAATGACAAATTGTTATCGTCAAAGGGCTTCTCGAAAGACTTAGACGTCAGTATGCGTCCCTGTAAAGCAACCAAAGACAAAGTATTCAAAATTATTAATAAACTTAATACCTTGAAGGCCCCCGGGTTGGACAATATCAAAGTCGCGGATATCAAAACTGTTGGTGAAAATATGTCTATAGCTATAGCGAATTTAATCAATACCAGTCTGGTGACAGGTCAGTATCCCGATGAGCTAAAACAGGGTTGCATTCGTCCAGTCTTCAAGAAAGGGGGACGTGACGATTATAAGAACTATCGGCCTATTTCGCTCTTGTCTTCTATAGACAAAATTGTAGAAAAATTTATATGTGAGCAGATACACTCGTTTTATAATAAATTCAATATTATTAATGACAAACAATTCGGTTTCCAATCTGGGAAATCTACAACATCCCTATTGTCACAATTCACTGATGAAATCAACTCCTATCTCAATAATAGAAAACATGTCCTAACATTATTTATTGACTTCTCTCGTGCGTTTGACACGCTCAATCATTCAAAACTAGCCCAGAAACTCAAAAGTTGTGGGATTAGAGGACCCTTACTTCAGTGGTGTAAAAACTACTTAGAAAATCGTTCTTCTCGTGTTAAATTTAATAACAGCTTTAGTGATACTAAGCACGTCACGGTCGGGACAGCACAGGGATCCGTAATTGGACCATTACATTTCTTAACATATGTTAATGACATGAATGAACATCTTAACTATTGCACCGTTTATCAATTTGCGGACGACACTTGTCTACTAATAGCCGATGGGAATGTTGACATGGCCCTGCTTAAACTACAATCTGATTTTGACAATCTAAATAGATGATGCCATGATGCTCATCTTATTCTAAATGCCCAAAAGACAAAATTAATTCATATAAGATCACCTCATTTTATGAATTTACAACTTCTAGCTCACGACCATTACTGCCTACACAGTTCACCCCAACACACCTGTACATGTCCCTCTATTGAAATAGTTAACTCGCACACGTACCTTGGCCTTATAATTGATAGTAAGTTTAATTGGAAGCCCCAAATCGATAAAATCTGTAATAAACTGAGGTCTTTCCTGTCTACTATAAATCTCGCTAAGAACCGATTATCCTTTAAAACACGACTAATGTTATACAATGCACTAGCTGAGTCAATAGTAGCTTATGGTATTAGTAGTTATGGTAGAACGTATAAATCTTACCTAAATAACATCTTTCGACTACAACTAAAAATATTAAAAACAATTGTTCCCACCAACATTAAACTAAAATATGCCAACAATGACCTTAAACTATTTAAGCATTGCAATACTTTACCCGTTCATATTAAAAGCACATATAATATATTAAAAGAACAATATTTCAATACCGAAATTCAAACGTTAATATCACATCCTACAGTTACTCGTAGTATAACACATAAGCATTTGGTAACCAACGCCGCGAACAATATATACGGTCAGCGGACCAGCGCTTACTCTGTTCCCAGGTTAATAAATGAATTAGATCCTAAATTTAAAAAAGATATCAGCGAAAATAATTTAAAATATAAATTAAGAACATATTTCTTGTCCAAATTATAATTTGTACACTGCTCACAGGTAGGTTTTTAATGTCTCGACTACTGATTCCAGCAGTACTTGTATCTTAGACAAATCTGTATGGTTTATTAGATACAATTATGTTAGCTATATACTTAATCTTTGTAAAATTGTTAATAATAAAAATTAAAAATTAAAAAATCTCGTTTTTTGAGACATTTATTAATTTTTGCATCGCAAAGCAAGAGATCAACATATCAAAACACAATTTAATATAGTACACTTTATAGTGCAATTTAATTTAATACAGAAGTGTTAAATCTCATTCACAATACAATAATGTGATAGACATTTTAGCAATAAATTTAATTGTAAATAAGCCAGTGGTTAAAAGTAATTAAAAAATAAAAGAAGAAAAGAAAGTAAAATGAGTCAGAACAAAACAAAGGGCGACCTAATTATGACGCTCTGTAGTCCGAGCGCGTTTGACTTTGTTCTTGAAAGTCGGCATACTATACCGTCTGCGAAATAACTCCAGTTCCGGATGTACGGGAAGCTAATTGGTTATATTTTTTACACATTCTCGAAACGGGTTCGTTAAATGTTTGTCTAGTGCGGTGTGGGGGCAAGAGAAACAATTCACGATGCCTTCTTGGCTCTCGCTTTGGGACATAAAAATATATATTATTGAGTTGTTCAGTTTTTAGCTCACCGTGTACAATTTTTCGAAGATTAAATTTGCTACTGTCGGTTTGCTGCCCATTCAATATATTCCACTGCTCATTTAATATATTCCACTGCTCATTTAATATATTCCACTGCTCATTTAATATATTCCACAGCTCATTTAATATATTCTACTACTCATTTAATTGTTTCACATTGTGAAATAGTTGTGCTTGGCGTATTTGTCACGTAGGGTGGCGCTACAGTAGCTAAAGGAATTAATTATCATACGTCTATATAAGTTATATAATTAATGAAAGTTATGGATTATTTATTACGTATAAAAGAGGGGATTGACCTGTAGTTCAAACTTCTACGTATTTGAACTTTAAAATAAATAAGCTTTTTAATAAGCCACCTATCAACAACTCAAAGGAACGACGACCTTGTTTACGAGTTACGTTCGTATGTAAAGCGAAAACGCTTATCGATATGAAATATTACACCGTGAATTGGAGCTTACTTTGTAACTGCACTTTTATATATCGGAGATACGTCGCACGCAATCCACGAGTATGTACTTTCATTAAAAAGAAATTAAAAAATAGGAAATGATTTTTCTGAATATGTAGTTTACGGATTTTTTCGAAATGTTCCAACTGACTGTTCTAATGTTCTTGACTGACTCTTTAAAAAATCCAAAATTTTCATCATTTCAAAAATGTCTTATACACGTGTGTATTTATCACATCATTTATATCACTAAACACATAGAATATATTATACGTAATCTACGCTTGTGGATAGATTTATTTTAAACATATAAAAAGTGACAAAGAATTGAGATGGAATCTTTGTTTATTTACTTAGTATAAATATACTTAGTTAGTATAAATATTAGTATAAATATAATATAAATATAATATAAATATAATTAGTATAATTTATACTTAGTATAAATTTGCAATTCCCGTTACAACATAATTATAACTCTATCACATTAGCCGAAATGCATCACTCAAGAAGGAATTAGTATCGAGCATACAAATCTAAAATTTTCAAATACATAATATCCAACGAACCAACATTATTTAAAATTGATAATATATAAATTTATAAACCATATAATACATACATATAAAAATGACCATAGCCTATCCATGATTCGTTTTTGTGTCATCTAAAAATTATGCTCTTATTTATTTTTTAATGTTTGCTCTAAGTAGCTTATCTAAGAATGTGGCAAGTGGCAATCCTACAAGACTTTAATTACTACTGACTTTTCGGCGGAATCTCGAGAAGTGAAGTCGAGTTTTTGATTAATTAATATAAAAATTGTGTAGTGTGCGTTTTTGGTTTAATAGTGATAGTTTATTCAACTTCAAAGTGTTTGTAGATAATGTTTAGTTTTATTTATTTTACAAGATACACTTTACAGCATTTACACAAAAAATACAAATGATAAAAATTAATAAATTCAGCATAGTGTGTGCAATTACGTAAACTACAACACAAAGGCATACGAGTATGATAAAATACGATGTGATACAATGTTTGTGATAATCAAATGGTAAACATAGGACTGCGTTTTTCGTGTGCTTCCCAGGAGTTTTCTTCTGTCCTCAGTAAACCTGCTATCACTTTACTGAGCGACTCCTGACTAGTTTAGACTTACTTTGACGGGAATAGACATTGACAGGATACGTTTTAGACTTTAAAATTGTTTATTACGAGGAAAACTTGACACTGGCGGAATGTGGTAATTGTATCATTGCCATGAAAAGGGGAAAAAATTAAGTACATACTACCTAAAACTTTGCTACTGAAGCAGTTTAAACAACCGTTATTAGACTTAACTATAATTGTATTTTTTCTATCGTTTACAACACAGTAGTACTATAGTCGTAGTATACAACGGAATAAACTTTTCATTCAAGCTAATAATTAAATATCTCAACTAGCACCTATTATTTCTACACACTTTTAGACTAATGGCGATGGCAAACAAGCATCCACGGTAATAAATTGCCGAAAAATTGCTATAAAATACCCGTGAATGGTTGCGTAACATTATGATTACACATTTTCGGCGAGGTGAGCCGTGCGGATCAATGAAGTGGCCCGTACTGCCATCTGTCGACGGGTAGCGGGCAACGACCTCTGATAGCGTACAACCTCCGGAATTTTATGTTAACCTGGTATTTGCGATAGCAGATATTGGTAAAGTAAAACTGAATTTAATTGTTTGTTTTGTTATTTGGTTTTTATGTTTTAAAATAAAAGCTAAAATATTGTTTGTTGGCTATGGATAAATAGCAAATCGACAATTTAATACTTTCATAGTACTTTCCTTTTCATTTAAGGCAATGATGCAATTATCACATTCTGTCAGTGTCAAGTTTTCTTCGTAATAAACAATTTCAATATTTAGATCGTTGCACCATATTGAAACCAATAAGCTGGAACGATTATTTCGGCCGATCATCGCGCCACGCCTATGTACAGGACTTCTTTTTTGGCGCCTACTCTTAAGTATACTGACGAACTCCTTGGAAGCACACGAAAAAACGCAGTCGCTTTTATTTGATTATTCACAAAGATTACGCACTTTTAACCTAAGAAGAGAATTATATGAGAAATAATTAAATAAGCAATAAAAATACGATAGCAGCAAATTTATAGGTTGGTAAGTTGGGTTTAGGATCTCTGATGATGAGTGATGACAATAAAGACGTAGGGAGACCCGCGAAGAGGGACTCCGTCGTCTTTCTGATGGTATTCTTAATAAAATATAAAATCGTTTACTTCAGTTATTCAAAAATAACTGAAGTAAATAATGAGTTGATCATATTTTACTGCTCATTTAGGATTTTTTGCTGCTTGCTCAAATACAAACCAAATTATGTTACATTGATAGTGCTCATTGTGATAAAACAGATGATTATATTAATTTTTTACACTTTTAATTCTTTTGTTTATCACCAAGGATTTTTTTTCTAAAAATTACATTAAAATTAATTTATTATATAAATTAAGTCTAAAAATGGTCGGGGGAAATATTTTTCAAGATGGCCGCTGTATTTCACGTCCTGCTACATGAGGCGGTTCGTGGCTTGAGTAGGCGTTTCACGTATAGCACACTCCTGCGAGGCTTTTAAACACCCCTAACTAAATAAAATGCTAGGGGCCATTATATTTTTGACATTTTTAACCGATTGCAAAAATTGAGCTGTATTTTATGTAGATTATTATGTAGTTATTTATAATTTCTCCCGCAGATTTAATTCAATTAACCATATTATTACTTCTTTTTCATTAACTTCTTTCTAACATGAGTTATGTATGTCTTAAAAAAAATACCTCTCCAAAGTTTTAATTCCTAACAGTATACTTTCATACAATATTTTTATCTTCTTAACAGAAAGGTCATGAATGCATTTCTACTTTTTTATTTGTACCTTTTGAATTTAAAAGTTAATTTTTGGAGAGCTTATCACAAGACTCTGAGAGGCTTTCGGGGAAGCTAAATTGAATAAGTTTACTTGGTACAAAGATAAAAGTAACTTTTATGTTGTTTCTAATTTTTTTTCCGTTTTTAAGTTGTTTTTAATAGGCATTTATTTAAAAAATAGATGGCAGATGAGCGGGCGGGCCACATGATGTAAGTGGTCACCGCCGCCCATGGACACCTGCAACACCAGGGGGCTTGCGGGATTTTTACAGATTTTTACTTTATCAAATGTATTTTACCCCCAACTCGCTACGTTTGGGGGTAAAATACATTTGCTAAAGTAAAAATCTTTCTTTGCCTCTTAGGTCAAGGGGGTATCCCTAAGTTGGCTACACTGGTGGGCATCTGTCTTGCTTGTAGTAGTGACGTATCCGTACGCATAAATTAGACCTTATATACTTCACAATATACCTTTAAATATTTACATTAACGCAAAAGTTACTTTTTAACTTTTCGCGTCTCCATTACAGACATTTATCCACAAGCAAAGTTGACGCGCGCTCATGAGTTGAAGGAACTATAATTAAGTATATAAATTGTAATTTATTTTTATCCTTCTAAGTAGTTACACCTCTAAAGTTTTTTATAACATACAATACATACAGGAAGTGGTTATTACAATTATCTTACTTATATACTCCGCTGGCTCAGTGACCCGAAGTGGGTCTTAGTCTCCGACACCAAGAGACGCCACCGTTTTCGGTCCTGTGCAGCTTCGTATCACCAGGATATTTGGAGCTGGTCCCTCTCAGCTTCATCTCTACAACAGCACCTGGAACTTGCTTTACAGCGAGATCCTCCCCCATTCTCTCCACGTGACAGAGCGAACAGAATTTGACCGCTTTAATTTCGATGATATGCGGTTCAGGTGCCAGCTCATCCAACTTTGTTGCTCCTTACCTTCCAGTTACCATGTTCTATGTACGTAAATGTGTATTATATGTATGTGAAAGTCATTTGTCAGAAGTCAACGGTTATCATTTTGGACGAATGTTGGCACGTATCGCGGATACGGATGTTTAATATCTTATTCCTCAATGTACGGACGTGTTTCGGTAGTGAGTGAGATATACCAGAGCCCATTCCCATCCCATCCTATTCCTACCCATTTTCCCGACCCTTTCTCTAAATCCATTCCTACTAAAGGCAGGCAGCGCATCCGCCTAAGTGTCATCGTTTGTCATTCTGGACTGAAGTTGGCATGTACCGCGGGTATCCATTGGCGACAGTATCCACTTACCATCAGGTGGACTGTATGCTCGTCTGCCGCCTTCATCCATAAAAAAGTGTAGTTATTATGTATGTATAAGCTTGTAAGTTCACCGTCTATCAGCAGGTATTTTTATCAACTCTCCACCCCTAAGAGATCGCTATTAGCGATAAGACCGCTCTTTGTATATTATTATATGTTTTGCATTATGTTGTGTTTTTATCTGTGGTGTACAGTAAAAAATACTTACTTTCATGCGACCCTCCTTGTTCGTTCCGAAATTCTTCTCCAGATTTTTCTTTCCGCTTTTTTATGCGTCAGATCTCGCATATTTATCTCACTACACATTTTAAAATTCCTATTTCGAACCGTTCGATACTCATGGAAGATGAAAAGCCATGGCAACAATAAAATTATTAAAAAGGTTACATTTTAAATACCGAACGTCGGCGGGTTAAATACGGAACTCGTAATCGATACTCACCGGAGTAGACGGGAGGAGGGGCCGGGGGGATGTTGGGCGGGAATGGAGTACAATCAGCTGTCATTTTACGTAATTGCTCGGTTTTACAACTCCCCGAGATAAGTAACAGGTCAATTATATAAAGAATAATAAAGACGTGAAAGCGAAGAAAAGTGGTCGTCAGTGACATGTTTGTAAAGGAAACGCCAAATTGGTTTAAATGTAATGTTTAAATAAAAATACCCAATAAAAAGTGTCACATTCGTTAGGAAAGAGTCGCCGCGTAAAGGATTTTTTATTTCAAAAGGCAGTGGTCCTTAAGAATTCGCCTACATTTATAAAATTTAAAAAAAAGGTTGAATATCATTGAAATAATGGCATAGTATGCCATGTATTATATTTATTATAAGAGTCTATACTGCGTTTACAGTAGCCCCTTACTTTTATTAGGTAGGGGAGACTGGGGCTGGTTGTGACATTTTTTTTACAAAGTGTTACAATTTTTTGTTTGTTTGATTATTTTACGTAGATATGGGTTTGTTTGATTAAGTAACTATTCAGGTTTTAAATTTAAAAAGAATTTTAGGTATCAGCCTATTAGAAGTGACATAAACGAATGAATTCTGGGAAAAGAGGCGTGTAACTTTTAACCCCGCGCCAGGGGCTGGTTGTTACACCACAAGGGGCAAAATGTTACAACAAAAACAAACGAAATCTAAGACTTTGTATTAAGAACAATCATAGTTACTTTCGATAAAAACACAATATTATTATGTTTACAATGTATTATAAACCAGTCATTTGCCTCATTAAAACTTCTAAATCAAACATCAAAAATTTAGTAACTTCTAACTTTAAACAAAATTATAACCTTCTTTCTTAAACAATAACTTAATAAGAATCACCAAAAAAAATTATGCCTCTCTTTAAAAAAAAATAACAATCAGATAAAAGCTAAACAAAGCAGTTCAGTCACTATAGTCTGAACAATCACTTTCACAATTCAAACATACGTAGGATACAACATTTCGCTAAGCACATCTTACGTGTGACCATTTCTTACAAACTACACACTGTACCCATTCCTCACCAGCTCGACTCTGATCAAACGGTTCACAACATATCAGGCAAAAATAATCATCTTCTACGCTTTCTTCGTCAGAGTCGTGTAACACCTTCCTTTTTACAGCTATCTTTCCTCTTTTCTTAACTGTTTTATTGTATTGTATTTCCTTGTTTAGTTATCTTTCTTGGCTCAGTTGAGTTTCCTTTCTTAGTTATCTTTCCTTTTTTAGATGTATTTTCCTTTTTCTTGCTCTGTTCCAGTGTCAATGCATTTTTCTCTGGCGTATCAGTTAAAATTGCTGATTTGCGAGTTTTTCGTGTAATATTGTTTGTTCTCGCAGCAGCTTTTGGATAAGGCCGAATGATCTCGGGAGAAAAGGTACATTCATTCTGAATCAGATCTCTGCTAGAACCAGCAACTGGATTAGTATAAATAGAAATACTGGTTGCGTTTTAAAAACGCTGTCAGCCAATCGACTCCTGTTTATTGTCAAGTCACGATTGCGGCATTGCAATATTGTACTTAGTGCACAAGCAAATGCTAGTTGCCTGACATCTTTTGGGGTCAATCCGTAGTAAATTTGGCTGCATTTAATTAAGTAACTCACCAAAATGGCTTCTTGTTCATCGTTGAAAACTTGTCTATTCTTCTGGTAGCCAACTGTGAGAGATTCCATAGGTATGTCCTTCTCGTTTGCTTCTTTTCGTTTCTTTAAATATCTTGTAAGCGACATATTACATAATCCGAAGTCTCTTTAGATATTTTTCGACGCTCAGATTTTCTTTTATACATCCTCCTCCTACAAAAAACAACAAAGTATATAGCCCAAATTATACTAGTCGGCAAGAAGCACTTCGGGGCAGTGACATGCCACAACCTGCCCCGAGCAAATGGCACTTTTAGCCCCAACGCCAAAACCGACCTTTCATTGTTAAATAGTAAAAACGCAAATAAGTATAACTGTATAAACGTAGATTTATAGCAAAAAGAAAGCATTAGGGCATAAATATCACAACAACACACACCTCTGCTTTTATGGAAAACAGGTTTTAGACCAATATCACTAAAAAATGAAAATGTTACTAACGTGCGGTTTTGACGGCAGCATGCTCGGGCTCCTCTCGCAAAAGTGCTAGCGCCACTGGCACGTGTGGCGTGCTGGCCGATGGTGGCGTGATCATTTGTGTCTTTCTAACGTTAATATAGCGTTCTCTGTTTAGCCACCGTTGCCGGTGTAACTACCTACCCCTGTCACAACCAGCCCCAGTCTCCCCTACACCTTTATTTTTATTATACATTACTTTTATCATAATGCAGGTTAATTTAATTATATTATACCTTATAAATATGAATGATAACTTGTTGGATAGGGCTAATCAAGCTTTATAATTTTAATCTTTTTTTTTTAATATAACTTACGGAAAATATTGAATTATTGAAAAATAAATATTGAAAAAGGCCTTATGTATTATAAGTAGCTACACCGAAAATGCTTTAAAAAAAGACAATGTCCAAATCCTGCCACGTACAAACATTCAGCTCCTCGACGGATATTAAGCGCACATGAATAGCGCAAAGAGTAATAAAACTGCATCAGAAGCAGTAAGCCGCTTTCACGATGAGTACCCTGTGACGTCATGACGTCATTCCTCCGCGCAACTTGCTGACCTGGTTTTGTGCGATGGGTAATTGGAACACGTTGACTACCTGCACAAGTTATAATCATCATGTGAAAAAATTCCATGCTGGGGTTGTTGAAGACTAGATACTTATTTATGTACACAGGGGAAATCCCGTTTGTATACGCTTTAAATTTTGACCCTTTAAACGACCGACAGAAGTCACCGACCAAATGGACCGACGACTTAAAGAAGTTTACAATTAGTGCCAAAGTATCTACAAATAACAAATCTATACATATAATAAAATCGTAACAAAGCCGTGTCTATCTTTCGTTATTTTTCTGGCAAAGCCATTATCCCGTTGCTATAAAATTTTTGGGTTCCTGAGCAAAAAACTGATTTAAATGGTTTATACGGGCTTCTTTTGAATGTAATTTTACTCCTTTTAGAGAATTTTGTAACGAGCGAAATAAATGATAATCCGAATGTGCTATATCTGGACTGTATGGGGAGGATGCATTAAAACTTCCCAACCGAGGTCCATCAATTTTTGTTTAGTCATCTAAGATCTATGCGATCGAGCCTTGACGTGATGGAAAACTACACCTTTTCTATTCGTTTGCGATTGTGATTTTTCTTCAAGTGCTTGTTTCAATTTTACTAATTGCTGACAATAGACATCAGAATTAATCGTTTGGCCACGTGGCAATAGCTCGCAATACACAATATGCCTTTCCAGTCCCACTTTACACATAACATGACTTTGTTCGGAGTGAGGCCTGGCTCTGGGACTATTTATGATGGCTCACTTCACTTAGACCAAGATCGTTCTCGAACATTGTTATCATAGGTGATCCACTTCTCATCCCCTGTTACTATCTCTTCAGAAATGCATCGATTTTATTTTGATTTAGCAACATCTCGCATGTGGATATTCTATTCATCAAGTTTCTGTCATTTAAATCATGCGGCACCCAAACATTTAGCTTTTTTACAAAATTCAGTTTATGCAGGTGATCCAAAGTGGTTAAGTGGTGAATGCTAAGGTCTTCCGCAAATTGATGGCTGCTTAGATCGACACCTGCTTAAATTTTTTCAATGATAACATTAACATTTACCTTAATAGTATGACTACAGCGAGGAATATCATTCACATCAGGATTACCAGACCTGAATCGACTCAACCATTTTATTTGCATTTTTTAGATAAAGCATTTTCCGTAAATACCATAAATCACTTTTCGACCATTAAAAGCGTTCATACGTTTGACGAAAAAAAATTGTATAACATATAAATTTTCTCCTTATTTAAAATTGCTAAAAAATATGAAAAGAAAACTTTTAACTTGTAATTTCAATTACAGCAATTACAAAAAAGTCAGCTGTCAAACAGTATATCACTTTCCCGCCATTGATCAGTGTTGCCCGAAATATACCACGCTAGTCATACGTTCAAAAACGCCGCGAACTTTTACGACTACCTATTATTAAAAAAATATCATTTGCAGTAATAATATGAATGATGCAGTACTTAAAACAACAATTTTAGGAATTTTTGTCTGTCTGCTTAAACGCCTATCACACGAAAACAACTGTAGGTACTTTAGTCCGACTAGTAGGTACTTCCCATCGACTCGCGATCCCTATTCCTTCCGCGGGCTTACCGGCTTGGGAGCTCCACACACTTTTTACGCCTGGCTGAGCGCCTTCTACGCTTGCCCTAAACTAAATATGTCCGGTGACTTTTGAAAGGCCACTAGGGCTACAAGAATTTTGCTATTTCGAAAAAAACTAGTGCTACTAACTTACACGTGTTTATTGCACTAACGAATGAACTAGTGACCTAACAACAAATAAAATACCGAAGTCTACGCGAATGAAGAGTCGGCCAAATTAAAACGAATGAAGAGTCGTTATAATTCTATCATTTTTTTAACAAATCTTGCCTTCGAGATTGTGTAATTTTTTGCGAGGCCTTTAAAGATCAATTCTTGAACAATTGGTACTACTTGTATGGTAGGTTATATGTTCCATAGAAAAACATATACGTTCAAGTCTGTAACGTTAATCTCCAGCTTACTGTGTAACCGCGGGATGTTCCCGTGATAGACGTGTTAATACCTCACCGCCTGTTACATAGCAGGGGAATGAAATGGACGAAAATGAAGATGATATTATTTTTACACCTAAGTCTTTTGAAGATCAGCTCTTGAACAATTAATAGTAGATTGAATTCTCTATATAAAAACATATCCGTCGAAGGTTCTAACATTAAAGCTTCTAGCTTACCTACTGTGTAACCGTGGAATGTTTTTTTATTTTATTTTGTTTACCTACATAGAAAACTAAGCATAAATAAAACAATATGTAAACAAAGAGTTGAGATGAATAGACAATTAAAAGCTCATAAATTTTCACAAATGGTTATATAAGGTTGCAGTTGTAAGGATAAAATAACGAAATAAAAAATAAATATGATTACTGAAAGCAATGCTATCGAGGTGGAAAACCGAAAAATCCATGATAGACTCGTTTATAATATCAGGAGAATGAAATAGGCGAGGAATGAAGATGATACTATTTTTAAAACTATTTCAAGAGTTACGAGTAGAAGCAATAAGCCTTGTCTTTCAAACATGTTTGGTAGGGGGAGAGTGCATGCTGTATTCCCACAGCCGCTGGGCGCACTCGACTGGCCACGTTACCCCTCTCTCACAGAAGACTGCATTGCATCTTGAAATGTACTGCATTTCCCACTTTATCGTATTTCCCCAATGTACGTATTTCAGTAGTGAGTGAGATATACCAGAGCCCATTCCCATCCCATCCTTTCCCTCCCCATTTTCCCAATCCATTCCCTAATCTGCAAAGGTAGGCAGCGCATCCGGGGGCGTGCCAACGTTTGTCATTCTGGACTGATGTTGGCATGTATCGCGGATGTCTATGGACGACAGTATCCAATTACCATCAAGTGGACTGTATGCTCGTACTTTTCCATCTATTTTATTGCAAGGGAATGTAGGAGGGAAGGTTTTTACAATTTTAAATCAATGTACATAATGTATAGTCACTAAAATTAGATAGATTTTTTGCATAAAACTTTATATAGATTAATTATAAAGTATTAAAATTAAAATAACGACATAATTCGTGATTTTTGAAAATCAAAATAAAGCTTCGCACAAAAATTCAGCTTCATATCAATTTTTATTTTATTCAACCTTAACGGACAATATGTATTTCTTTATTCAATAAACGTTTTGGCTCCATCTCAGGTATGTATTGTGGTGTTTGTAGCATGCAAATTGTGGATTTTGTGGTTTAGTTGTGATCTTTTAATAATCTTCAAAGTGCGTAATGTTTTTGTATAACGTTTATATGGGGTTCTTCAAGAGAGCTGTGAATGGGATTTTGCAAGGTCGGCGGCGCGTCCGCATACCCCCTGGTGTTGCAGGTGGCCATGGGCGGCGGTAACACTTACCATCACGTGGGACCGCTTGCTCGTCCGCCCACTAGTATATAGAAAAAAAAAAATCCTAAGACTGTTTTTCGTTCCTTTTTTTTTTTTTATGTACGAAGGCGGCAGACGAGCATACTGTCCACCTGATGGTAAGTGGATACTGTCGCCCATAGACATCCGCGATACATGCCAACATTAGTCCAAAATGATAAATGTTGGCACGCCCCCGGATGCGCTGCCTACCTTTGGAGATATAGGAATGGATTTGGATAAAGGGTTGGGAAAATGGGCAGGGATAGGATAGGATGGGAATGGGCTCTGGCACATCTCACTCACTACCGAAACACGTACGTACATTGGGGAAATACGATAAAGTGGAAAATGCAGTACATTTCAAGGTAGTCTTCTGTGAGAGAGGGGTAACGTGGCCAGTCGAGCGCGCCCAGCGGCTGTTGGATTGCAGCGTGCACTCTCCCCCTCTCCAAAAGGGGTTCAACTGTCCTCGGGAAACCTACTGTCTATCACTTTACTGGGCGTCTCGACACTTACTTGGACGGGACTGGACATTGTGTTTTGAATTGTTTTGATTTTAAAACTGTTGATTGCGATGAAAACTCGACACTGGCGCAACGTGCCAATTGCCATATAAGAAAAAAAGGCGTATTTAAATAAAATTAATTACTTTATTAAGATTGCATGTAACGTTACTAATTATAATAAAGGCGAAGTTGGTTTGTTAGTTAAATAATTGTTCTATTATAATAAATAACACAATATCAATTAACAACTCACATCCAAATGGCAATTAATAAAATTAAAAACACCTCGATGTCAATCAAATTATACTTAGATAATAATAATAATTATAACTACTAGCAATAGCAATTGATAGCAAAAGCACACAAATGTAAAATCAGTATCTCGTATATATAGACCGATTTGAATTTGTTAAGTAATGTTAAGAATTTGTTAAAAAACATAATCGATACATATACATAATTAAAAACATAGGGACATGAGACACTTCGATCGCCGGGCCATTAAAACTGCTAACTGGTTACTTTACAAGAGAATTACTCGCCCATTCCATAATTACTTTTCAATTACTTTATATTTTTAATTTAGCACACGTGTAGGTATATAATATTCACATTGAATTTATGTATATGCCATTTATGTAATGTAGATTCAAAGTAGATTATTATCGTGTCTACTATTTGGTTTAACGTGAGTTTGATGAAAGGAGAATCTATCTTTGAAACTATCTGGCTTGTTTTCATGAGACCTTTACATTAAGTTTACATGTAACTGAATCGTTGATCCGTACGAATACTGAATACGTAAGATTAACAAGGCCTTTCTAATTATGTTTATTTGTATAACTATTAAATTATTTTTACATATTTTTTTTAATTTTATGGAACACAAGCAGTCACATTAAATTACATAACATCTCTATATATATATAAAATTCTCGTGTCACAATGTTCGTTCCCGTACTCCTCCGAAACGGCTTGACCGATTCTCATGAAATTTTGTGAGCATATTGAGTAGGTCTGAGAATCGGCCAACATCTATTTTTCATACCCCTTAGTGATAAGGGTTGTCCACCCTTAGCGCCATCTGTTGGGCAGCCACAGCAACGCGTGGCCGGGCACAGCTAGTGACATTATAAAATGAACATAGGACAATGACAGAATAGTAAACAGAAACACACTCGAAAATTATGCTATGACACAAAGAGATGATTAATACAACCGTTCCCTGAATTAATTTTGTACAACATATTTTTATACGATTATTTGCCTAAGGTCAAAATTAAATAAGTCTAATTTTTAAATAATTTGTTTTGACCTTGAGAGTTTTAATATTAAAGCAATAGCTCTAATACTAATCAAGCTATACCTACGAATTTTTTTATATAAAAAAAAATCTGCCCTCTTGAAAAGATGCGATTTCCTTACGCCAATTAATATTTCCAGAGTCGATATATCTACGGGTATACTCGTATAACCTTAATAGACTACTTATAATATTCTATGTTATTGAATCGTTGTCAGAAACATACTCGAACGAAATATGCACTCCATTTTACAGTTCTCTAAAAAAAATTCACACAAGAAATGCCAAATTTATGCTTACGTGACACAATCACTAAACCGAAGAACGTCACATCCTTAGAATAATAACTAAGCTCACATCATTGGCGAATGTTCCGGCTTTTAGGTAACTTCATATTGATATCGTATCCTTTTTAGGTATTTGATATTATGTATATCTGTTCAACACTTGCTCGGCGGTAAGAGAAATAATAATAAAACTGAAGTATGTGATCCACCAATCCGCACTGGGCCTCGTGGTGGATTACATCCCGAAACCCCCCACTGATTTACTAGGGGAGACCTGTGCCCTGCAGTGGGACGTTATAGGTTGATTAATTTATATCCGCTCAATCTGTATTTCGATTAAGTTCGTACGCAAACTATTATATCCGGTTCTAAAATTGCATAGTTCTAGAAATGTAAGTTTAATTTTTTTTTAAATCGTCACTAAACTTATCAAAAAAACTACAAACAATAGACATTTTAATTGAATAGGGACTCCTGAATTTCTCACTCAACTTTTGTTTAAACAATTATTCCTAAAACTAAAAATAAAAATAAACTGCCACTTCAACAAGTACCAGGGCAGCATAAATTGTGCGGAAAGTTACACACACTAGTGAGCTACTCCAACCTTTAGGCAAAACACATCTGCATTCAGAACCTACCCATTTTCATTAAACCGTCCCACTACCTACTACAAATAGTAAAGGGGGGAAGTTTGTCTCCACCCCTTTTGGTGGTTAGGGGTAGGGGGTAGCTATGGCATGTGGAGTAATAACCCTCACTTCACGTAATCTAAACGTCGGGCCACGTCATGTGTGTAATTTGCCGATATTTTACGGTTTTCGTTATTTTATTTTCCTAATTAAAATATTTCGATTCTAATTTTAAAAAATAAACTGCAAGCCGAGACGGCAAAGGTAAAATTAGGTAGAAAGCATGTAAGCACTTATGAGGGGGCGGGTGCACGTTGCAATCCAACAGCCTCTGTACGCACTCGTCTGACCTCGTTACCCCTCTCACAGAAGACTACCTTGAAATGTTTCTTGTCGGTATGAACTTACTGATATTATGACTTTCCAACTTAAAATTACGTTCAAAATTCAGTTTAAATAGAAACACGCTCTAACATTTGTTTTTAAGATTAAATAATAATAAATTATGTTAAAACGCCACGCCGGCAAAGCTGGTTTCGCGAGTCCACTCTTTTAGAGGTGGTCTAATTCCACGGGGCTTATGGTACTTGCTTTGTTATCCCTTAGTCGCTTTTTATGACAGCCACGTGAAGAGATCGAATGGTGCTATTCTAAAGCCGACTCCACACGGCCAGAAACTTCTCATGACAAACAAAAATGCCCAGTGTTTACGTTCGCGTGACAGATTATATCGACAAAGCTTGCGTTCGATACTTTCTAAGCTAAGTGTTATTTTTTAGAACGTAATTTATTTATGTACTTGCTTTATTCGGTAACGAACTAATAATATACATAGTATATTACATGTTTAATCTTTTTGGATAATGCTGTACGGTTAATCAAATCAAGTTTACCGAAAATCTTAAGGTGCTTCTAAACGGGCCATATTTTTACTGCAATATATGGCTACAATATTATCAGCTATAGCTATGAATTTATAACATTTTGTTGCAGAATATGGCTGGAAAATTATATCTCTGCAATATATCTGCAACAATATATGGCCCAATCAGTTCAACAATGGCTGATGAAACCATTCGTGTTGCAGCGGCTTTTATATTCTGTGAACAAGAACAATGAATGCAACAACGAATCGCGGTGTCGCTCGCGGCAAACTCCACCTTTGGGAGGGGGAGAGTGCACGTTGCAATCCAACAGCCGCTGGGCGCACTCGACTGGCCTCGTTGCCCCTCTCTCACAGAATACTACCTTGAAATGTACTGCATTTCCCACTTTAATCATATTCCCCAATCTATGTACATGTTTCGGTAGTGAGTGAGATATGCCAAAGCCCATTCCCATCCTATCCCTTCCCACGTCCCCAATCCTTTCTCCAAATTCATTCTTTCATCAACAAAGGTAGGCAGCGCATTCGGAGGCGTGCCAAAATTTGACATTTTGGATTAATGTTGGCATGTATCGCGGATGTCTATGGGCGACAGTATCCACTTACCACCAGGTGGACTGTATGCTCGTTTGCCACCTTCAGTTTATAAAAAAAAAAGTCAAAAAGAGATGCACATATGCCGTAAAGTGAAACAACAGTAGAGATGACCGGGCAATATTGCAGTATTTTCGATTGCAGAGCGATATACCAACACATAAAAAATGCTAAACATGTTTGGCTATATTGCCGGGCAATACTAAATATATTGTTGTATATTGCATAATATTACTGTCCTTGCTGGTAATGTCGCTGGCAAATGTATTGCAGCCACATATTGCACTAAAAATATGCCCCGTATTGAAACACCTTTAGACATTACAATATTTGTAGACCGCTATTCTACTTTTAATATGATAATGTATCAATCGATATCAGCCTATAACGTTCCACTGCAAGGCTTCCCCTACAGGATATTGCATACTGTCAATTGAAGGTTTCGGGCCGTAATCCACCACGCTGACCCATTGCGGATCAAAGTTATGTAAAAAAATATTATTTTATTATATGCATAGATAATTTCCAAGACAATGCCAACAGAGAGTTAGACACAGATAGTTATTATGAAGAAAAAAAATAGCCCCCCTACAACTACATTTGAAGAAAAATGTCTAAAACCCACAATGAAATCACAGGTTTTACTGCACCAAAACCCTTTCGTTTCGCCGTATAAATGTTTGATGCGAGCAAACGATTGTGGCCCTTCGGAGTATCGATTCAGTGTGAAATTAAGGAAGAAATAGGGCAAAAGGAACGGAAGGGTCGGCGAGGACGCGGACTGAGTAGAGCACAGAGCGGATTTTGTAATTCTATTTACATTTTTTTTTTTAAATAAAAATAACAAAATAATATTCGATGGTTTTTTAGCCCCGTGCTTAAACAATTGTACCTAATAGTGGGATGAAAAAAGACTAAGGCCCTAAACGAACGTAGGCGCGTCTTTTCTAAATGTACTGAAACTACCCTCTCGTTCACACAACAGGGCGGGAAATAATCTCTCGCGCCCTTTCTTGTTTTGGGTTGGACTTGTTTATAATGTATTTACTGTGCTGAAACAATGTGGTTTTACTTTTTCATTCCCATTTGCATCCTTAAGCGTAGTTAAATATTCAGATTCTAGTTTCTTTATATCGTGGATCATAGGTACAGACAGTTATTATCAATAATGCCCTATGGGGCCATACGAAATTAATATTAAAAGAACATTGAAATTTCAGGCGATTAACAAAAAGAGAAAAAATAATAATTATATTCGCGTGCGTGACGGTGACAGCAGTATCCCGAAAACAAAAATTGGTAGTTTGATTGTTCCATTCTGAAACACTACACTGGATAGAATAGTTTGTCGGAACAGTAGACACTGATTTTATTAGATGTGTATTAATATTTTACAACATAGATTTAATTTTTTTCCATTCTTTATAGATGAAATATCTGAAAACAAATGGATTATTATTATTAAAGGATTTTAGTCCTTTGGATTTGGTAGTCGATGAGTAAGGAGTGCGAAGATCGTGTGTGGCGGCGAGCCTAGGGCTAAATTCTTGTGGCCCTAAAGACCTTTCAGGAGTCACTGGACATATATGGTTTAGGGCGAGCGCAGAAGGCGCTCAGCCAGGAACAAAAAGTGTGTGCAGCAACGAGTTCAACGGTTCCCCCGCCGGTAGACCGGCGTGAGGAACAGACCTCGGCTTAGGGCGTTACTTTGGGAGTGCCGATACCTGATAAAAGTGTTGGCTGAAGGCCGGTGTGTGTTTACCGTGTAGAGAGGGGGACGTCCTCGTCGAAGCCTTAGGATGCGATTGACACTGACATCAAGGAAAGCTCCAAACACAACCTCCTTTAAAAGACTTCTTGATTTCATACTTCTGGTGATTCAGAATAGGTTGATGGTAGTAAACCTTTAAGCTACGCAGATCTGGAAGTTGGCTTAATTTTTGTCCGCTATTTTTTTGTACATGACCCGCTTCCGTTCTATTACCGTGTCCGCACTCCTAAATCGTTTTCCGAATCACGGTGAGCATTCCTCCCGTCGTATATTGCTCCGCGTGTGCGTTACACAAATATTTTTCCTATTGTAGGAGCATCACACAGATGGTTCTCATTTGTTATATTACGACATGTTGGCATAGTTTTGCTAACAAATGATGTTAGTTGGAAACTGTTTGTGGGAATTTAAAATAATATGATTAGGGTTGAAACAGACACTAATAAATAATAAAATATGTTAACTTTTAATTTTCATGAAATTTATGGCTTCGCCAAGTAATTGTATAAAGATATATCCCATACCATTTTCAAATTTATATCCCACCTATTGACATACCGTCTTCTATCCCACCTAAATACTTTGTAGATATTATATACTAAATTCTTCGAATAAATTTCTGCAGCTTTTGTGAAATCAGCAAAGAACAACGCCATCTAGTGAGTTGGTATTTAACAGTTAAGGGTATATTGACAAGGGAAGTTTCCATGATTCATCCTATCATGATTCTGAGTTCATTGACATAAACGAACCTGTTATGAATCGTTTTACAGGAAATTCGATTTTGTAAAAAAAGAAATTGTAAAAAACAATTTTCCAATAATTTTGGAACTTCTAAATAGAAGGTAGTGGATATCGAAATATCCACTATTTGGGAGCCATTAAGCATCGAAAATATTATTATATTGTTATGTTTTGATTATTTAACATTTTTTGTTTTATTCTCATCTGTCGACGTGTCGTGTGCACATATTAATTTCCATGACATCATCAATGTAGCGTCTGGCGTTGATTTGATGAGTGTGGGTAGTCAGTATAGTCAAAGAAAAAAGTCCATACACTTTATTACAGAGTATGTGTTTATACTTTTATCTGTTTATAACAAGTAACATAAGTATGAGCACATACGTGACGTTATCTGAGCAAAGAGACCTCATTGTCAGTATGGACTTACTGAATTATGTTAACTTTTTAACGATTATTGTTTCAAGATGCTGTTTAATTAAATAGAAACACGCTATCTGATCTTTAAGATAAAACAATAAATTTGATATACTCTTAACTCTCCATCCCACCCCATCCTCACAAGGAACATTAGGAGCTTTAATAGAAAGAGGTAAACTGCTTGTTCCGTTGTACTTCCTATACTTTTTATTTATATAGTTTACATCAGGCATCAAAGGGGCATATCATATATGCCTTAATCTACAAATATATACTAAAATAACTATTTATATTTTATTCTTCGGTTGCGCTTCCCTAAAGGGCCGTAGCACACCCCCTCGGGCCAAAAACCTGGACTCAGAAATAGCTTCGGGGTGCACTGCGGGAACTTGGAGCACATAGGTCTTAAAATTGCTGTACCTACATTTAGACTCGAGATGTCGCAGGCTCCATCTTCAGTGGCGCGTCCCTGATCTGACCCTGTAGTCTCTCCTGGATGTACTGCTATCTATTTATCCGTTTTGCCGATCGTTTTTCCAAATCTATTGCTAAAAAATTAACGGACGTATGCCAAAGTTTGTCATTATGGACTGATCCGATACATACCATATCGTGGGTGTCGCAGGGCGACAGTGTTTACTTACTATCAGGCGAACATGGACTGTCTACTACTGTAACCTTCATAATTGGATATATATTATAATATACTAGCAAAACCCCGCAGACGTCCTGCCATAGAAGTTGATGTGCTGCAGCGCCATTTAGTGGCGAGTTATAACAAAGTCGATAGCTCGAAAATATTCTTGTTCAAATAATACTAATTTTCATGGCGATCGGTTAGATGCGGTAGCGCACCTCAAGAAACGTCTTCCAGGAAAGCAAATCAATTTACAAGTAACTTGTACGGTCATTTACAAGCAAGTGACTTGTAACAGTTTATATTGTACTGTATCCAAAAAGTCACTCATTTGTGGTAGGTTACAGCTTCATATCTCGGAAACTAAAGAGAATTTCGAAATAAAATCTTAACATTTTAATAACAAAAATGCAATATAATGAAAATTGACAATTTGTGGGTTGCAACTAGTTTATGTAGGATCTGACCCACTCACTTTTGGTCCCACTGCAGGGATTGATTTGATTGATTTATATTGAGCAACATCAATGTTTCAATACAACTTGCAAACACGTGTTGTATGAAAATTATTCTCTTTCCTACCTAATTCCTTTTCAAATATTTATTTCCTTTGCCATCTATCTTATTTAAAAAAATGTACTAGGCGAGCATGAACGCTAAGAACGTAGAAGCGATAAATAAAACATGCATATCGCGACGAATACCTACTCGCAATAAGCCCGGGAGAGTGAACGGGCGTCGAATATAAAATGTCCCCTCAACGTATCGATTTTCTAACCAGACTGCCCACGGAGATGATTCATAAAATTACCTGTGGGTGATTCATGCTTTTCTAGTAACGGACGATTTGGGGGAATAGGATAAAGTGGAAAAAGCAGTACTTTTCACGGTAGTCTTCTGCGAGAGGGGGGGTGACGTTTCCAGTCGAGTGCGCCCAGCGGCTATTGGATTCAACGTACACCCCCCCCCCCCTCCCATCTTTGCTGAGATAACAACATAAATATCTACTTAGTTTAAAGTTACTTTCAATCTATCTTTGTTGAAACTGCTAGCACGTGGATGTTAATATAATCCTCAGTCAGACCTTGTCTGAAGAAGCGATGAAACTACGAGTATATATTGAGGGTTGACTAAGGGAAGACAGGATTATAGTGAGCGTCCCTATGGGGCTGACACAGTTGAAACTGAAGCGGCAAAAAAAGGTGGATTTAAAAAACGATACTAGAAATAGAGAGCATTGCTTGAACGGCAATAACAACTAACGTTACCAAGGTATAACAAACGGGTTTCGTCAAAAGGGAAGCCCCAATACGCTGTTTTGTCGGTATATTCAAAAACCACAAAAAATGTACTTAAAATAACACGAGACAATTGAAAGCGGAAAATAACGTGAAAAAAAATAGAACATGGATATTATTGAGGCTTTCAACACACACACAATTCTATGTTTAGACGTTAAACATATATTTTTTTGTTTGTTTTTACATTACCATACACACAGATTTTATAGTGGAAGAATCAAAATAGACAGGTTAGAAATTCTCTTTATATTTGAACGTAGGAGATACCACAGATCTAATCTTTGCTGTAGGTAAGTCTATGGGAGAAACTGATTAGAAATGTAACCTTTATATACTAGGGAGATATTTTATTTAGGCTGTTTTGTTATATTAGAAGCAGAGGAACATCTCGTAGTATGAATAAAGTTATGTCTATAGCCTATAGTATAATTGGGTATTTGAAATTTTTTTTTTTTGTTATAAATGGAAAGATCATATATAAGTTTTATAACAAAACTATTTTTTTTTTTTTTTTTTTTGCAATAATTCAAAAGTTATATCAAAATAAAAATTAATTTTTGAATCCAGTACTGAAGACCCGCCGACCGCTCCCGAACAACCCCGAGCGCGCGTGACGTCATAATGTTAGTTTTCACTCATTGCAGTTTACAGAGATATTAAGTACAGTGTTTTGATCTATTTGATTCTGTTGTCATTGTTAAATACTCAAATATATATTGAAAATGTCGAACCTCAAAAGTTATCGTTCTTGTTTTGTACCATTATGTAAGAATACTACAAAAACAACTCGTGACAAAATGTTTTTAAATGTTCCGCAAGATGTAAAATGTCGAAACAAATGGTTTCAAGCAGTGCACCGAGATAATCCCAAAACAAAATCGAATTTTTTTTGTTGTGAAGATCATTTCGATGTAAGTATTTCATAACACCATTGTTATTAATTATTATTTATCTAAGTCTACAAATCAAATAGAGTTCAGTCAATAAATTTTTTTAACTGGACTCCAAATCATAACCTTTAAAATCATAGCATTAAAAAATTTCCTATTGATAATTTAAAGTGCTTAAATAATAAATTCATGTATCTTTATCTAATGATTGGGATTCAATTTGATATTTTTATAATTTTATAACGGATCTTCACTTCTGCGATGGGTCCACATAAGTAATGCTAATGCATGTTTGCAACCACCTGTACACACAATATAGAAGATTATTATTGTTTATAACATCAATCAACTTGAGTTTAATAGAAGTACCTATAAATTACCTGCTGAAGCTGCGCAGTCATGGCATTGAACATCCTGAATTTTTCTTGACTTTTCATTAATAGTTAAAGTAACTGAATAAGCTTTACTCCGAACTCGATGTTCTGGACATACCCGTCCTTTTACGATACAAATACCATTCTTACGACTAAGTTGAACATAAATCGTTTAAGCATAACATAAGCTTTGTCGCCGTAACTCTCACGTGATGCTCTACAATTAATGCAATAAATAATTATATTTAATATAATGGAGAATAAATACTTAAATATTTTCATTTATAATATTATTTTTTAACAGACTTACCTTGATGCCTTGGCACCTCGAACTTCAGCAGAATTGAACCGAACGTCAATTTTTAAAAAATTGGTTATCATAAATATATCAACATCAGGAATATTATCAGACTTTGCCTTTATAAATCCTTTATCACACATAGCTAATCGGAATTAACTAACAAATCGTTTTTTAGCAGTAAATTTTCAATATTTTTGTCAATTCACGTGTAATAACCGTAAACGCTGTACTGTTCTAAAATAGCTTTAACATTATGACGTCACAACTGTTAGAGTCAAAAAGTGTCGACCCTAGTTTCTCGTGTTACATTGTGCGGCAGCACTGTATGTACTCGATGGTGCCGAGTTAGTCTTCATTTGACCGCTGTCACAATACCTCGCCTGTATAGAATATTACATTGTGCTAGTAAATGATTTGTAAACTTATGTGGTTTTATTAAGACTCTATTACAACTATGGTGACCAATCGTGGCGCGTTCATAGTCACGTGATTTTTTTTAAAATTTGATCAATTTTTAATTGTTTATAATTAATTGAAAACAATTTTTTTTAAGTTTTTCTCATTAAATATTAATATTATTCATAATAAAGTTTTAAAATACATAAAAAAAATCAATAATTATTTTTTTTCAAATTCCCAATTGCTAAATCTTTCCTTAAATAGCGTTACAATACGTAGTAACTGTAAATAAATGTCTTTCAAACAGTTATTATTATTATTACTCATATTATGAATTTTACTAAGATGTATTTCTTATCTTTACAGAAACAAGCAATGTTAGTCCGACAGCTAGAGGAAGAACTAAGACTGCGCTTGCGACAACCCGCTCCTGAGCTACAGCAACAGCTGGAAGCACTGTACGCAGAGAACGAACACCTGCAGAGGGAGATAGCTATATTAAGGGACACTATTAAGGTGGGTCAGATTAAAATTTCAGGGAACAAAAACCTCTAATTAAAAACATTTACACAAACAATTCAGGAAGCAAATTCTTTACATTTAACAAATTTCAAGTTTCTTAAAAATACTGATTAAATGTAATTCAATATAACATTGGATACAGCAAACGATTTCGATATTTTGAAGTTACTTTATTTCTTGTCTAATGTCAATTAAATTCATTACTTACCAGGAACTAGAACTGAGGATCGAAACACAGAAACAAACGCTACAAGCTAGAGATGAGAGCATCAAAAAATTACTGGAAATGCTACAGAATAAGGGAATGGGTATGTTTCTATTCTATTGGATGAAATACACTCTGGTCAATGAAGCGGCGATTAAAGTTAAATCTCCAACCATTTTCAGGTAAAGAAGAGGAAAGGCAAATGTTCCAACAGATGCAGGCGATGGCACAAAAGCAGGTAATTGTCAGATGATAAAGGAATGTGTATTGCATGATCTGTTGAAAAAATTAGCAGAAATTCGAAACCACCTTATGTTTTATAATAAGACAAATTCGCAGTGTAACCTGACACTCAATGAGTTATAGAAAGGTGAAACTGAACTGAAATTAGCTAATGATAAGAAATTAATGAAAAAAGTGCTATTAAAACTTACAGTGGTTCAGTTTTACGAAGTTTAGGTAAATAAAAATAATGGAATATGACTTGATACATCAACTTTTGACTAATGCATACTAGAATAATAAATATCATCCATTTGTGTAGTTCCATCAAACCAATATATCATTTGTGTGTGCTTTGCTGGTGTACTTCAAGACGCTAAATAATGTCACTGATTATTTAGCTAATATAAAATACACAATACTAAAAATTTGTTAGTTGAATTCACATTTGAAGATTTAAGACTTGGAGATTCTGCTAATTTTATATATAATAATATCTTGAATGTTGTAGTTACTTTGACATTGTGCACGACTTTGCTTTTCTTATATTTATGTGTAATAGTGTTGTTATCACATGGGCGTTTTATTTTGTGATACCTTTATCAACGTCACTATTTCTGTTAGTGTTGCTCTTGATAGTTTCATTTCATTCATTTGTTGACTCTGAGCCGAATGTTACCTGTCGCAAAACCTCTCTTTGTAAACTTTCTATCAATTCGTTGGCTTCATACTCTTTCCCCAGTGTTGCTTACTCTTCACTCCCACGGCCTGTGTCAAAGCCTTTTATACAACACCTTTAAGCTTACCCCCGAGCACCCCTTTTTCTTAATCCTCTTCTCCCACCACCGACACGTCGACGGTACAAAATAATAAAGACTTTTCTAAATTTATTATTCGAAACGTAACTTGAAATTCGGCCTAACTAAAGAGAAATGAAAAGCGACACACATGAACTGAATCACGACATTGCATGTTTAGCAGCTCATTATGTCCCCGTCACAAACCTTAGAGAAGACCGTCTCGTATTTTTATTGGACATTAAGTTTGAGCAACCATTTTTAGATGTAAAATTTCTTTTGCTCTGCCTTCTACTGGGGCTGCGTCGTATCAACGAACGTTTGTGCCGGTACGGACCGCGTGTAATTGTTTTAGTTTAGTAGAGTTCGGACGGAACGCAGCCCCAGCGAGGCGTGGAGCCGAGACGCGTCGCCGGCTGTAGGTAGGTTTGTATGTTGAGCGGAGCCGCCGTCGGTGCTGGCGGCGGCGGGCGGCGGCGGCGGCTGACCGTCTCGCGTGAATGGCAGGAGCTCAAGGCGACGGCGGACACGCTGCGGGCGTTGCAGACACAGCTGGAGCGTGCGCTCGCCGCGGCCGGCCTGCCGGGTGGCAGTGCGGGCGCCACGCTCACCGCCGTGCTCGAGACGAAGGAGGCGCGCATCGCCACCCTGGAGCGGCAGGTCAGCCTGCTCGAGAGCGAGTTGGCTGCGCTCGTGTCGCCGCCGCCGCCCTCGCTCGCGCCATCGCACGCCTCGCTTTACGATAAGGCCGAACCTCCCTTCAAGCGACAAGTAAGTTTTCTGCTGAACGACGTGCGCGTGATGAAGGATGGGCGCACGAGCGCGCCGCCGGCGGCCGCGCGGCTGCCGCGCCCCGCGCTGCGCTCGCACGCGCTCCGCACGACCTACTATAGCGCCACCACTCTGTGATCTCACACCTCGAACACCGACGAGTACCGTGTCAATTTCTCGCTTTAACCGAACTAGCCGAGTCGTCGACTGTGTTGATTATATTTTTGTGTGGACATTGTTAAAGCTATTTTTATTAAGAGATACTATATTCTTGAATACTGTCGTTCAAAGAAATATTTTTGTTAAATAGGGCCTTAGCGAGTTAAATTTAGATGTAATTGTAACGAGACATGTGAGATTGATTACGTTGACACCAAATTTGACGATAGACTGTTTTAAATAAAGACTGTTGAGGTCGAATGCATCGAATGAGTATCTTCGAATACGTTATGTGAATATCCTTGAAATGTTATCATTCTGCTTTCGATGTGACCGCAGCTCATCGTCCAGTACCGCTTCGCCCCGCGTCACCCGTCATTAAATCAACTAGTTAGTCGTCATTATCACGACCTGTCTCTCATCTAGACGTCACGTCATGCTCCATCGTCTTTCTCACAGTATCGATAGATAAATGTATCACAACGTAGGCGCCCGTGCATCTCAACATGTTTACTGTCCAACTTTTGGTACTCTTAGTTACTTCGAATCTGGAAAACTTTCTACTTCATTCACCAAGACTTCGATATTTTCATATGATTAGTAGTTAGTATAGAAAGTTTTCCAGTCTACGTCCATTCGGGTCTTGGTGATTCGGTATTGAATATTTGATAAGTCGATGATGACATTTTAATGATTAATGATGTATTGCATGTAGTTTAAACGAGCGTATGATGTCGAAATGTCTTCCATGGCACTATGTTAATGTCGTATATTTATATAAGGTGCTGGAAACATTTCGTTCCCGAACATTACAATAGCTTTCGTCGCTTCCCATACTGCGGTACTAACACTAATTTTATCCTCTTTGGTAACCATTACTAAATCAGTATTATTAAGTAGAATTAATTTTTTAACATCTATACCATTAACGCCATCACTTTTGCCTCAGTAGATAGTTTTCTAGACTTCCTTTAAAGTTGGTCTACTAATCAAATGTTTGGATTTATTTAATTCTATACAAACTTTTGGATGGATGGATTGATGACCAGTTGGATGAGTTCCGATTGGAGATCCAGAGAAGAGACCAGGAGATCCTGGCGATGGCGGCCAAGATGAAGGCGTTGGAGGAGCAGCACCAAGACTACCAGAGGCACATAGCTGTCCTGAAGGAGTCCCTCTGCGCCAAGGAGGAGCACTACAGCATGTTGCAGACCGATGTAAGTAACAGACAAGATTATCTGGTCATGTTTGAATAATGCTTTGTAAATTTATAAAATTTTGATTAGCAAATGTGTTTTAAAAATGTCTCGAAACAATATCTGTTTTAAATTACTTGATTTTGAAACTTATCAAATGTGGTTCTATTTATTATGGTTCAAGCACTTAGATAACATCAGATTATTGAAAATTCCTCCAATTTTAAGTTTAATCTTAAAATAAAGAATTGTTTGCCATCTATTCATAAGCCTTATAAATTTAACTAGATGGATACATAATTTTTGTTACGATATATTGTATGATCAGAGAAATACATAAATAGAATAAAATCTGTATAATACAAAAACTAGTCAGGAAACATTGTTCTCTTAGGCCATCTAAGAAAAACGAAGCTTCTCATTTCTCTTATAGCTCTTACTTGTTTATTCTATCAAGGTGGAAGAACTGAAAGCCCGGCTAGATGAGAAGAGTCGGCTGGTGGAGAAGAAGACAGCAGCGGCCATGGGGGCGGCCCACGAGCTGGCGGAGCTGAGAGACCACTCCGAAATCAAGGACAGGAAGATCAACGTGCTGCAGAGAAAGGTAATAGTAAGTTTTCAATTGATCTTTAGTTGGCTATTTGGTATCTTTTATAATTTTAGTTTTTTTTTCTGATTTTATTTATTTATTTTCATTAGACGACTAAGCTCATAAAGATTATGCCACAAACCAAAGAATAAAATAAAACCAAAACTAATCTCTGTCAGTTTGTAACTAAAAATCATTTTGATTTGTACAGCGATATGTATTATAACTTGTATTTCTAAAATCTTGATAATTTTAACAATATGGAATTAAGAAAAAAATTAAGGGTACTTTCAATTTTAAACAGTATAAATTCTTACAGTATATACTGGCTGTATACAAAAGTAGGTATTTAAAATAAATAAAAAAGAAACGATTCCAAATCACGGATTATTAACTGCATACAAATGCAAATTTATGTTTCAAATATACAATTTAACATTATACTTAAAAATGCATGTAGAGATTTAAATACAGTAGTGTATTAAGGCGAGACTTGCTCACATTGCGATAATTTCAATATTAAAGGTGGCCGGGTCGTTCCCGTATTGATTATCAATTTATACATGCCATAAAGCAACGCATACAATTAAAGGCTTATTAAATAGCAAGTTATAACGAACCGCTGTTGCCAGGTCATAAATAATGACATTATACCTAAATATTTAATGACATAAATAAAAATAATAATAAGTGTTCTTTCTATTGAAGTATTATAATATTTTGTACTTATATGATGAAGTAGAATACATGTTTTTTATTTCAGTTTTCAATATGTATTGTAGAAATAAATTGTGTTGTTAAAATAAAAATAAACAAAAGATTTTTATAAATCTTGATAAAAACACAATTTAAATTTGAGTTTCACAAACAGTATAAATTGAGCAGTTAAATTTTAGATTCTATGTTTGAATTGTAAAAAATGTGGAACAAATTGTACTTTGTCGGTTTTTAATTATCTAGATCCATAAATGACAATCTAGTACAATTGATTAATATTCAATTGATCATGCTAATATATTCAAAATCGTTCGAGTCGTCCTCATCACTTACGCATTATATATTTATTGGATTAATGTTAGCGATTGCAAACTTTATATGTATATCTATTTAGCTGGTAGAAAATGCCTTTAGCTCGCCTTTTGTAGGTACCATAACGTGCAATAAAGATTTTAAATAAAATAAATTAATTAACTTGGGAAATATCGAAAACTTCAATACGTCTTGCTACAGTTCTATTGAAAATATACTCATTTATTGGATAAATATTTTAGATGCATAAAGTATCTACTGTATGTGTTCAACGTTTCGTATTAATATAGCAAAGTGTGCATTCGCTCTATCAAATCCACCAATCACATCACGAGATCGCGACATTAACATCAAACGATTGGTTAAAACAACTGGCTGTATCTCCTTGCATACGATCATTAGAAATGTCTATCTATTCTATTATGTAATTAAAATTTATAAGAAATGACTTAAAAAAAAGGAAAAGAATACTCATACAATAAAAAGAAAAATCGTTGCACAATTGAAAATTAATTGTATTATTATATCATCCGTAAATGTAAGGACATTTTTTTTGGAAATCTCTAATGAAGTTACTATTTAATTTTTTTTTAATAATTTCCTTATTACTAAATAAATGTTCCGCCTTGATATAATAACAATATAATTATAATAAAATTTTGAAGATCTCGCAAACAAATGAAGGAAAAACGTTTCTTAAAACGTTTCTCGTAATAAGGTTGTAAGAAACTAAATTTGTGAGAATGTATCAAATTCCTCTTATTACTTAATTTATTTTAACTTTTTCGTGCGGCGTTTTCCTTGTAATTTCGCTATTGTGTTTGTTTTATTATAATTTACTGTGTTTTTGTTCAGTTCAAGTTACGTGCTAGTCCATGTTGAAGGTATGTTTTATTTATTTTCGGTTTTAGTTTTCTTTATATGTTGCTTTTATTTCATAATTTTTATTTTTATTCATTTCCTTATTTTGCGATTCTAAGGCTATAGAAAAACTTTACTTTTACTTAAAAAAAAAAAAGAATTAATCAGCCCATGTTTTCAGATCGAAAACCTCGAAGACTTGTTAAAAGAAAAAGATAATCAAGTCGACATGGCAAGAGCTAGACTCAACGCGATGCAAGCCCACCATTGTTCTTCCGAAGGCGCACTATCATCTCTAGAAGAAGTCATAGGAGATAAAGAAAAACAAATCCAGCAGCTCAGAGAACAAAGAGACAGAGCAGAACATGAAAAGAACGAAGAAAGAGAGTTACATGAAAGAGAGATAGCAGATTATAAAATGAAACTGCACGCCCTTGAAAGCGAAGTTGAGAAACTTGGTGCTAGACTCGAGCGAGCACAGGCAGAGAAAGACCGGCTTGAGGCCAAACTCGAAAGTTCGCAATCAGAACTAGGAAAATCTAAAGCTGAGCTCGATAAAGCCGCAAGCGAGGTTGGAAGATCAGGTGCTGATTGGGAAGCAGCGAAACAAAGACTGGCTCGACTTGAGCTCGAGAATGAAAGACTCAAGCACGAACTCGAGCGCTCCCAAACGACGTTCGGAAGGAGTACGTTAACGACTTCACAAGAGTTAGACAGAGTACAAGAAAAGGCTGACAAGAGCGCAGCAGAGTTGAGGCGAACTCAGGCAGAGTTGAGGGTGACTCAGGCAGATGCTGAAAGAGCTCGATGTGAAGCAGGCGCGTTGCAAGATAAGCTCGAGAAATCGCAGGGAGAAGTGTATCGTCTTAAGGCCAAACTTGAAAATGCACAAACTGAACAGGACAGTCTGAAAGAGGAATACGATCGGTAAGCAGACCTTTTTTCTAGCGTTATCTACTCTTATTAATATAACAATGAATACGAAATTTACTGAACCGTAACCGGTCCTTCTATCGTCCACTGCTAGACACGAGTCTTGTGCAAGGAGCGAGTTGGCGAATCCACTCTTTTAGAGGCGATGTAGTTCCTCAGGATTTGTGGTAGCGGATTTTTATCCCTTAGTCGTCTTTTGCGACACCCGTAGGAAGAAGTGGTGTGCTACTTATTTAAAAGTCTTACACGGTCTTAAAGTTAACCACGTCTCAAATTCTGTTGCAATAAATCGTCCTCGAAATACACACTGAATAATCATTATTAACCAATATGAAATTAAACTCATAACTTTTCTTCCTAAAACCAGCCTGCAATCGTCAATCAGCCGTCTCCATTCCGAGCGAGACAAAGCAATTGCCGAGCTCGATAAAGCTCGTGAGGAGCTCGAGCGCACTCAGGCCACGCTCGGAAAAGCTCAGCTACAGCAAGACAAGCTACAAGCGGCGCTCGACAACGCTCATTCTGAGATCGACAAACTGCAAGAGAAGCTGGATAAAGCTGCTGTGGAGAATAGAAAGGTAAATTATAGTATTTTTAAGCTAATGTTCTTCCAATGTAAAGTATTTTCATTCAAGGTAGTCTACGGCTTGTCTACTAAGTACGAGGGACGTTTGAAAAGTTCGCGGCCGAACCAGGAAAATGTTTTATTTATTTTTAACATACTTTGTACTAAATATATTTTTACTTACTGGTAACGCTTCTATACCAGTTTTATAGAACTCCTCATCTAACCCCTCATGCATTCACAGCGGCTATGACTTCTTCATTGGATGAGACGATTTTCACCATAATTTATTTACGAAGTGGATTTATTTATTTATTATTATTATTTTTTTATTTATTTCCAACCCTCCTGAGATTGGTAAATAAATAAAATTCCGGTGGCACTAGATCAGGTGAATACGGGGGAGGGGCTAACAACCACACTGATGAGTTGTTTCCATGGATTCCATTGATGTGTGAACAGGCGCATTATCCTGATGTAACAACTGGGGCGTTTCACTATGGTTTCCTTTCGTAAACGTGATAGCACGTCGCAATAGTGTATGCAGAGTTTATTGTTTCCCCTTTTTCAAGTAATTCACCCTCCGCATCCCAAAAATGGGCCATCAATTTGCCGGATGACAAAACCATTTCAGCCTTTTTTGAAGTTAGAAATCCTGGTCTTATCCGCTGGTTTTTGACCGGGAATTTGGTTCTGCAGTGTGCTAGTACACCTAAATCGCATCTATAGTCACAAATCTGTCTATAAAATCTTGTAGAACTTAAAAAGCGTGAAAGTCGTGAAATATCAATTTTCAGCTTAAATATTTTATTGATTTTTTCCGTAACGAGAAAACAGGACAGGATATACATAGCTCTAAAACATGAGTATAGAATATATCTATGACAGAAAAATATCAAGCATACTCTCATCAAATTCAAATATTTTATTTACCAGAACGTATGTAGGCAAAATATTGCATTACAATAATTAACACCATATCCCATTACGTTCTGCTTCAATAAACGCAACCGTAGACGCGTGCAAAAGTCAAGTTCAAGTTTTATACAATACTTAGTCACATTTAATTTGGTTCATTTTATTACACATAACATTAATTAATTACACGTAAAAACAATTACCTAAAAGCCAGCGTGACACTGGTCTTAAAAATATTTCTCAATAATGTTGTTAACTGCTATGGCATGTTTTTTTTTTGTTATATATACTAGTGGGCGGACGAGCAAGCGGTCCCACGTGATGGTAAGTGTTACCGCCGCCCATGGACACCTGCAACACCAGGGGGTATGCGGGCGCGCCGCCGACCTTGCAAAATCCTATTCACAGCTCTCTTGAAGAACCCCATATCGTAGCTTAATGGAAAGACCTCTTGAGGCAGTTCGTTCCACAGCCTATGTATCGCAGATGTTCATGCGAAACAGTATCCACTTATCACCAGGACTATCTCTTGTCTGCTACCATTTTTCTATAAAAGGAAAATTTTATAAAAATCATATCAATTAACTTTAAATAGGTACACTATTTTGAGAGCTTAGACGATTTGGAGTTGGACAGCAACTCATCACGTCTTACATATTTCCACATCTGTTTAAAAAATATAGATATTCATATGCAATAAATATTGATCAAATTGCAAGCAGTTGACGTAAGATAGTGGAGCACTTAGTTATGAGAAGTAATTTAATTAGGAAGATCAAAGAAACGGTGTTGGCCGCGTCTCGACAAAGTGCGAGCTATTTGTTGCATTGTGGGAGAACGTTTTATTACATTTAACTTCGGAAAATGTCGTGGAAGTATACAGTTCTCTATTACTTCGTCTTGTGCTACGTTTTAGTTCTTGATGTTCGACTTGAGTATCCAATAAGTTAATGTTTAACTAAATGCCAGTGGATTTTCGTATATTCCTTTCGCCTTATTCGTATACAGGCTCAAACCAATCCGTTACAGAAGCCTAAAGTAATGGATTTAGTTCATGATTCTGAAATAATTGACATGAAATTCTTTTTTCTTGCAAGAAATTGATTTTTTGAGTTATTGCAATATTTCTCATACATATTTGAAAGACGCCGGAAACTCAATGAAAAGTTTATTTAATTTCTCATAAATAAAGTATGTGTATTATTTAAATAAAACAATTGAAACTTTACATTATTTATATACATAATAGATGGCAGACACCTGCTACACCAGGGGGCTTTTAACATGGTTTAAACCCACGGTTTTGCTACATTTAGGCTTGTATTTAAACTAGCAGCAAAAAATGCTAAATTACGAGAAATCAATAATCAAGACCAACAAAATAATCCATTTTTTAATACGAGTAACTGAAGTAAATAATTGTAAGTTACTAAGAATGCCACCACAAAGTCAATGAAGTCCACGATTGCAGGACTCCTAGTTCTCTCTTGTCACCAGAGAACCTAAACCTAACCCACCTTTAAATTTGGTGCCATATATTTGCTGCTCCTTCAGTGGTTTTTGCTGTTCATTCAGTGGTTTTTTGCTGCCCATTCAGGGGTTTTGCTGTTCATTCAATGGTTTTGTTGCTCATTCAGTGACTTCGCTGCTCGTTCAGTGGTTTTGTTGCTCGATCAGTGGTTTTGCTGCTCATTCAGTGGTTTTGCTGCTCATTCAGTGGTTTTGCTGCTCATTCAGTGGTTTATGCTGCTCATTACATTATTTTTAATCATAGACCAATGTTAATTTGGTTTCGGGGGCCCATTGCCGATCACGCCACTGATTGACAGTTGTAAATCTTTAGATTAACACAATGTTATCATTCCAGCTTCAAGTGGACCGCGAGAAGCAGGCGTACGACTTCGAGTCTCTGCAGTCGCAGCTGGATAAGGCGCTGGGCCAGGCGGCCCGATTGCAGAAGGAACGGGACACGGCCCAGTTGGACTCGGACCGGTTCCGGGACAAGCACGATAAAGCACAGGTATTTGAATAGATAGAACTCATTATTATACTCGTATATATAAAAGGTGTATAGGCCATAAAAGGCGTACATTAGACGCCGTTATTGCTTACAAATGCAGTGTGGGACTCCCTCTGGCCAGGTGGATCGGTAAAGTCATCGGTAGTGGCTGGATGAGAAGAGCGTACCTAAGACCGTGTTTGGTGGCGATCCTTTGGAGAGATAGGCCTCCCCAGCACATCCAGTAGAGGTATGCACATCCAGCAGTGAAGAGACACAGGCCGATGCATATAAATATTTTTAATATTCTTAGAAATACATCGATGAAGTCTACCAATTTCAGAAATTAAGACTCCACCTTCGGTTAAATATAGCCACATTTCGACTAATTATAACCAGTTGAATCTAAAATAATTGTTAAATGAGACTTGGGAAATTATAAATTCTGTTCAAATATTTTTGTTTTCTTAATCAAATCCAAAATATGAAAATCTATCTTTCCGACTAGTGACCCATTATCTGTGCATCGGCCTTTCTGTAGAAGATATAATAACTAACTAAAATGTACAGTTTCGTTTCAAAAAATATAACCCTGGTCTTCTAGCAACTACTGTTATTACAGGCGACACATTTTATTAACTCAAAAAATACATAATTTTAATATAAAGGCTGTGTTTGAATCTTTGCCGAAATTGAATGAAACCATGGATTCTGTTTCACATTCTAAGTTCACTGAAATAAAATTTTCACGAATTGTGATAGCGGTTTTGTTATCCCTTAGTCGCCTACGACCCACACGAAGAGATGGGTCTATTGTAAACCCTATCGACACCACACGGCCAGGTATTACCTTCTTCACTTATCCAATCTGACATCAAACTGTAACCATGTTTACAGCTAAAAGAAAATTAATGATACGCACATACTTGTATTAGTTTGGACAAAACTTGGAGAGATGCCAAGTGATGTAGTCAACAATCCAGACCATGTCGTTTACAAATGTAGGACGCTTGCTAGAGGTAATGGGAGTAGGATAAATTAATGTAGAGAAATATGTATCTTCTATCAAATAACAGACAAAACTATCCACGTTCTCCACATCAACACCTGTTTGTTACATATTCAAGACTAAACTACTGAACCAATATCAATGAAATTTGATAGAGAGGTATTCTAAACCCGGAGGAGGACATAGGGTACTTTCTATCCCGGAAAATTGATTAGTTTTTTTAGGGAAGCCTTTTAAACTTATTGTTACCGGGCGACTTGTCCAATAACAAGTTAGAAATAACAGCTAGTCGAATTTTAAAATAGGATAAATTTTGTTTTTCTAATGAGAGGACGGTACTTTCATCTCACGAAGGCGGGTTACGCTTAGTAGTGGTTGTGCTTGTATATGTATTGTACTTCGTTTTAGTGTGCGTAAACTTGAGAACGCTCAGTTGGGTTCCCGAACGTTTCGACGCACACTAGAACAATGTGTACATCTACGAGCACAACAACTACTAAGGGTAACCCAACCCGCCTTCGTAAGATGAAAGAATTATACCTCCCTCACTTTCTGAGCAAGTCTAACTGGTCAACCGCCAACTTCAAAAAACGTTTGTCATGAAAAAAATCTCACGGCAAATTTTATAAGTTACAATTACAATACTAAAATTACTTTTATAAAGTATGAAATATCACAATCCTCAATTAGGTACTGCTGCCACAATGCCAAGTTTTTGTCGAGGTCGAGTTATAAAAGTGATATTACATGGAGCCACTTAGCATTCATGGTTATTGTCCCAAGTCCGCCATTTTGATTTTTAACGTCTTTGCAGAAACTTGCGTAAGATAACGAACGATACTCTTGAAAGTTTTTTTATTGTTGCTAATCTATAAGACCGATGTCGATCGATTAGCCAACTTGGTAGTGTCCTTGCCTGATGCGTAAAAGGTAAAACATTATCTTTGGTCGTCTGGTATCCGCCTGTTATAGAATGGTTCTACCCTCATCTTTTCTCGTGGGTTTTTTTTTCGGAATGGCTAAATTCTTGTGGCCCTAATGGCCTTTGAAGAGTCACCGGACATGTATAGTTTAGGGCGAGCGCAGAAGGCGCTCAACCAGAAGCGAAGTGTCTGCAGCAACGAGTCTAAGGGTAGGCGGGTAGACCGGCGGAAGGAACGAACCTCGGCTTAGGGCGTTGCTCTAGGAGGGTACCATGGGATCACGAGTCGGTGAGAAGCTCCCAGGCACGTGCCGATACCTGGTAAAAGTGTTGGTTGATGGCCGGTGTGTGTTCACGGTGTAGCGAGGGTGACGTCCTCGTCTCCGCCGGCGGGGACGGTGTATATGTATAGTCTGTGAGTGTAGTGTAAGAACCGCATTGGCAGCAGTAATTGGGTCGTCGGGGTCATCTAAAACATGCCGAGGACGACGACGACAACGGGGATCTTCTCGTGGGTGTCGTGTTGTGGCGACTAAGGGATAATAATGCATCTACATGCCCTGAGGAACTACTTGTATCAGCCTATAACGTCACTGCAGGGCACAGGCCTCCCCTAGTAAATAACTGGGGGAGAAGGGTTTCCGTTCGTAATCCACGACGCAAGCCCAGTGCGGACTGTTGGATCACATACTCCAGACATTTTTTTATTTCTGGAGCGTCCGGATTTCACCACGAGCTCACTAGCTCGACAAGGAATTTTTTTAAATTCGTCCTTTAATAGAAATTTAGTGGCACGGGTTGAGGATTTGAACTCACGATCACACGAACATGAGTCGAGTATAGAAATCTACCCTTAGGCTAACGCTTGACTTTATACTTATTCACTTTGAATTGAACAAGCAAAATAGATTACTTAAGTAAACGAAACGGTCTAGACGATATGACGCCACCGTGAAATATTACTTCTTCCTTACATAATAAATAGCTAGTCTGTTGTACTCGTATAATAATAATGGACGAGTAGTGTGTTCCCAGCTCGTGGCTTCCTCGGCTTAGTCACTAGACCTACAATAAAAATATACAATATGTCATTGGACAAAATTATTAAATCGCATCTTGCACCCAAACGAGTTTCAATACACGATCAAAAACTTCGGTACTTCGGTGCACCGGCCCAGAGGTGAGAGCATGGGGGTCTAACTTGAGCTTTACAAGCGTTGCCCCCGAGTGAAGTAGGTACTGCTTTGCTCTATTCAGTACACCGAGCTTTTTACTAGCAAATTTTGTCTTGTTCGCCAGATGATTCTGAAACTCGACTTTTCTCGAAATATCGACGCCAATGATCCCAAAACGACAACCACGACAAATGGAGCTTTCTTAGCGGTGAATGCACAGACTTTTGTCTTGCTGGGGTTAAATTTGAACAAGTTATATTTACCCCTATTCGAGACTCGTTCTAAGGAGTTCGCGATTTAGTACATAAGCCTTACGCGACTCAGCCCCCTCGGCCCGAGGGATATTCACACGGCCCTTATATAAAGCTTCCCCAGTACTGTCGTCAGCATAACAATGCATGTTACCGACTTGTAACTGGTCCTTAATATGCAGAAGAAACAGTGTGGGAGAAAGCATAGAACCTTGCGGGACACCAACATTATTTGATATGGTGTCGGAGCAGCTACCGTCAGCACCGACTTTGATGTCTCCGTCCAGCCAAAAAACTGGAAGCCCATTTGCATAATCCCTCAGGTAACCCGAATGATGGTAACTAGGAAAGCAGTGCTTTGTGACAGACCCGGTCAAAAGCTTTTGCGATGTATGAGTTACCGACTATAGTCTTACCTCTACTCTCAATAGCGTCAGCCCATCGGTGTGTAAAGTACACTAAAAGATCGACAGCTGAGCGATTATGACGGAATCCGTATTGGCGATCGTTTATCAGCTGGCGATCCTCTAGGTACCCAAGTGATCAGTAGTAGATAGATAGTAGTGATCAGCGGATAGATAGTAGTAGTCAGTGGAAACATATAGGGTAGAAAAACATCCTTTCTACCCTATGAGGGAGATGAACCGGTAATAGAATAGGGGACAAAAATTCGATATAAGTATTTAAAAAAATGATTTTAATAAAAAACATAGTACAATCCTCAACTTTTCAAAATATTAGGGGTACCGGAAAATTGTTTCTTTTTTCTTGAAACTAAAATTGAAGTACTTTATTGAGAAATATCTAGTTTTATCATGATTTATGACACTCTGCCATCTGTCAGGACGAGTAAATATTCCGGGTATTATAAACTCCCGGCTTTTTTAATAAAAAAAAATATATAAAGGTTATTATAATAATATTAATATTACTATATATAAAGTGTTAAGTAGTACCCACACTTAACGCATCGAAATGCGTGAAGATAGTCAGTGTGGTGTTGGCGGGCTTTAAAACAGCACCCCCATCCCGTAAAAGGCGACTAAAGAATAATATTGATAATAAAGCCGCTACCACAAGCCCTGAGGAACTACACCACCTCTAAAAAAGTGAACCCGCCAACTCGCTTGGCCAGCGTGCCGTTTTAAGACCACACATCCCTCGATAATGTGCATTAAGTGTCCCGTGTCCAATAATAAAAGGACTGGCTACGGTTTTGTAGTCGAGATGTACTAAATATATTCCGAAATTCGAAGATCGTGATCTCCGTAATGGGAGATTTCTTCAAAATCTCCCCAATAATCTACAGTACACAAATATTACATGAACTCACGATTGCAACCGTATGTAGTCGAATAAACCTATCGATTTTTCCACTTAAAATAAAAGCCTGCCTCCGTACTATAAATCAAAAATAACCACATAGTGTTCGTGTTCATATAATATTTAAGTTTCTGATGTTGGTAAGCGAAAATACTCGGATCAATGACCTAAATACAGTCTGGTCTGACTTTAGGTCTAGACGGGTGGTGTGTCTCGTACTGTTGGAATTCGATTGAATGTCACTTTATTGGCGTTTTATAACAAAGTCATAGACTGTCATAGCGTTTCTAATGTCTTTGTAACTGGTTTAATGTAGTAACTGACAAATTTTAACTCAGTAATTCCTTATTTGAACCCTTTACTTTCATTAAATGACATAAAATTACAAATGCCGCTACCAATCGCTATAAGTTTTAAGTTCATTTATAGTTAGATTCTTTTTTATAGAAAAAAAGGCGGCAGATATGCATACAGTCCACCTGATGGTAAGTGGATACTGTCGTCCATATATATCCGCCATACATGCCAACATCAGTCAGTCCAGAATGACAAAGGTTGGCACGCCTCCGGATGCGCTGCCTACCTTTACAGATTAAGGAATGGATTGGGAAAATTGGGAGGGATAGGTTGGGATGGGAACGGGCTCTGACGTATCTCACTCACCACCAAAACACGTACGTACATTGGGGAAATACGATAAAGTAGGAAATGCAGTACATTTCAAGGTAGTCTTTTGTGAGAGAGGGGCATCGTGGCCAGTCGAGTGCGCCCAGCGGCTGTGGGAATGCAGTATGCGCTCTCCCCCTACAAATACATAGATAGTCAATCGCAAACTTTAATGTAATTAGTTTCTTTAAAATCTACGTACAACTTAATTTTCATAGATGTTTGAAACATAATATATGTGTATATGTTAATATCCATTAAGATATTGTATATTATACAACAAAGTTTTAGGTTAAGAATAATGCAATATACTCGTATTATCAGCTCGCTACACATAGTTTCATCACCGAGAAACAAAATTTTACTCTTGATAGCTTTTGCTATGACTTTCTGTATTACAGACTCCAAATAAGCTAAAACAAATACGGCAAGATACGGCTTCCAGGACAGGGCTAATCGACCGTCAAAACACGATCGAAACTCGCAACAGAATGCAACAGTGATAACATTTCAATAGTAGGAGCTACTATCGCGAGGGTATTTGGCAAACCAGGTTATTGGTAGTAAAACCAAGACCAACACCCGCTACATTGATTCTGCTTCGACACGGAAGCGTTGTGGACGTATGCCAGAATTTGTAGTCATAAAGTATTGAGTTTTGGTTTGATTTAATCATGTTTGAGGTTCAAGCACTTATTACTTCACGGCCTTTCAACCACGACTTGGCAATCGCGTGTAAAAAAAGACCGATCAAATGTGAGTCGGATCATTATGAAGGGTTCACGTTTACAATCAAGTATCTTTCGTGTTTGTGCGTCTCTGACATTGTGTGACATGTTCTCCTTCGTTCTCTATCCGACAACACAACATTTACAGTCAAATAGTGGTGTAGAAAATGAGCACTGAGCAGCGAACACTACGTGGACACCACACAGTCAATACCCATATCATTACCAAATTGTTGATTTACTTTAAAGTGTTCTCTCCATCTTTTCAGGCGTTCGTAACTCGCATCCAGAAGGAACGCGATGCAGCATTAGCCGAGGCGGCCAGTTGTCGTGAACGGGCGGAAGCCGCGGCCGCAGCGGCCAACCGAGCGGCCCGTGATAGAGACAGCGCGGCCACGGAGCTGGATGTCCTCAGGGAAAGATGGGAGAAGGCGCATCAGCAGCACCAGAAACTTACGGTAATTAAATATAAATGACAAAAAACTCGTGAATACTAAAGAGCTAAGTGTCGTTGTTGCAAAGACAAGCAAAGATAAAACATAAACAAGTCGGTCCTCGACTAATATCCAGCTATAAATTGAACCCAGACTCATTTGAAAGACAGACTGAATTTTTGAATATTGAAAGACTAGTCGGTCGTCATATTATAATAACAATGAAAGTTATCAGCAATGAATATTTAAAAATAAAGCAGACTGATTAACACGTTACGGCATAAAAAAAAGAAAATCCGAACAGAACGCAAGAAATCTGCAACAGTGAATGAAGATCACATTACAGCAGTATTCAAATTTCTATGGACGATCGCAATCATAATATTAATCTCCATTGCATGTAATTTCATGTACCTACACATAGATATACATACATACGAAATCATAAATGTTGTTGAAACAATTCAATTTCAGACAAACAGACTATTAAAAATCATTCTCAACCCTATGGAGTGAATTTACTCTGTGCAGTAATCTCAAAAGTGTGCTAAACATGTAACTAAATTGTCACATATTATTTCAGATGGAACGAGACGATGCCCTGACCGAGCTCGAGATATTGAAGGAGAAACTGGACAAAGCACTGTACTCCACGCAAAAGACAATCGAAGAAAAGGAAACTGCGCACAAAGAATACGAGAAAATGCTTGAAAAGTATGATAGGTACATTATGTTCTACATGTCGTCTTGTGTTGGTGGCGATGTCTGTGTTAGTGGCAACAAAATTTATCCAAATATTATTCATTAATTCTCATTTTTCCTTCGTTACAGGTCTCAGAACGAAATCTACCGACTGCAAAACAAGATAGAAATATTAGAAGCGGACAAAGATCGCCTTGATCTCGAATTAGAAAAGCAAGTTCACGTGTCAACAAAATCGAGAGAAGACCAAAGAAAAATGCAAGACGAATTGGCTAGATTGCAAGAAATGTATGATCGAGCTTCCCTGCAACTAGGCAGGACCAAGGAACAGGAAGAAAAGGCCAAGGAAGATATGGATCGACTTAGTGTTGACATTGAAATGGTTCGAGAGCGCTACGAGAAAGGTCAAATTGAATTACGAAGACTGCTAGCCGAGAAAGAGAAGTTAGTCGCTGATAGCGAGCGTCTGCAATTTGAATACGATAGAGCAATGACACAATGTGGCAAAGCGCAGGCATCTAATGAGAAGACTCAGGAAGAAATGGCCAGAGTACAGATAGAACTAGAAAAGATGTACGATAAACACGATAAAGTTTCGGCTGAGTTGAGAAGGGTGCAAGCCGAATTGGACAAAGTGAAACAAGATGCAAGTGGAGCGAGGGAAGAGGCGGAGAGGTATGCGGCGCGCTACGGCAAATACCACGACACTAAGGAAGAACACGAAAGAACTAAGCTGGAGGTGGAACGACTGCGCACACGGCTAGAGAAGACCAACCTAGAACTGGAGCGAGCACGCAAGGCGGAGGAAGAAGTAACTCGTCTGCGATCAGAGATCGAACGCATCGAGGGCCTTCGAGGTAAATACCAATTCGAACAGGACAAATGGACCACTGAAATGAATCGTATGCAGGCGGAAATCGACAAGCACCGAGAACGCTACGAGGCGTCACAGGCAGACGTACAACGTTTGCAGTCAGAAAAGGAGCAAGCAGAGACCAAATTACACGAACTGAATATACAGCTAGAACTGTCAAAGAGTGAAGTGTCTAAACTCAGTGCGGCATTGGAGAAACAACGGACAGACTTGGAACGTGCTCATATTGAGTGCGAGAAGTTCAGAGACCGATGTGAGAAACTTAAATTGCGTTCAGAACAGCTGGATAAGGACAACGAAAGGCTTAAAGGAGAGTTGCAACAGATCGAGAGGATGAAACTCCAAGCGGTAGCTGGAGATAAAGCTAGAACAGAAGACAGGCTTGAAATTGAACGTCTGCGTGACAAGTTGGAGAAAGCGATCCAGGCCAGAGACGCCACTGAAATGGAGGCGGGTCGCTTAGCGAAGGAACTAGAAAAATCTCAGATGCATCTCGCTAAGTACCAAGAAACCAACGAAACTACGCGAGTCGAGTACGATAGGATGACCAATGAGCTGGGTCGAATGCACGAGCGCCTGGAACGAACGATACTAGAAATGCGACAGATAGAACAAGAAAGAGACGCACTGAGAGCGGAGATTCAAAATATGCGACGCAACGTAGAACAGCAACAGAGAACTTTGGACCACAGAACGCAAGAGACTTTAGTGAAACTACAGCAAGAGTTGGCCCAGTCCGTTCGAGACAGAGAAAAGATGGCTTCCATATTAGAACAGAGAGACAAGCAGGCGGACTCTATCGAGAAGCAAATAGTCAAATTGGAAGCAGATACGAAACAGTTAACAATCGAGCGCGACCAACTAGTAGCCCAACTAGAAAAGTCTCAAGATATGCTCGTGAATTTCCAGAGAGAACTGAACGCTTCCGAAACCGAGTTGCAGAAGCAGCGTGAAGAGGTTCGCAGATTGAAGGAAGAACAGAGAAAGATTGCGCAGGATTCGGAACGCGGCGCGAAATCCGTCCTTGAGAGTCGCGAGAGGGAAATCGCGAAGTTACAGCAACAGGTACAAGCTTCTACGAAAGAACGGGACGTGATCAGACAGAGGGCGGAAAAAGCAGAAAAAGAAGCTCAGAAGGTCGGTGAGATCGAAAAGTGGCGGGCGGCAGTTGAAGACGAGAAAAAGAAAGCTATCGCGGCAGAAAGAGCTTTGTCGGAGTGCCAGCAGCGCTTACAATCTTTGGAGAAACAGTTCCAGGCACAACAGCAGCAATTGCAGCAGCTTCAAGCGCGGGGACCGTCTGATGTGCGCGAGGTTCAAAAGCAGCTTGAAGCGGCTCAAGCGGAGGCGCGCTCGGTTGCGGTCGAGAGGGAGCGATGCCAGTCGCAGCTCGAGATGCTTGTTCAAGAATTGGAGAAGAGCCAGGTCAGTTGGAGGATCGCCCGGCGACGAGCGGCTGGTTGAACGGCAACCGTGGTTAAAACAAGTTTCCAAAAGATAAAGAAAAAATATTTTTGCATTGAGTCCAATTATATCAATAAAAAATCTGTCTCTAAAACGCTAAATATTTTTATCTTTCATTGTACAATATTCATACAGACGTGATCAATTCTTGAAACTGATTTAAAGAATAATAAAGAAAGATAATATAAAGTTCATGAAGATGGATATCGGTTTAGAAAAAAAGTTTCAAAGAAACTAAGTCAATTGGAAAAGTTTAATAAATCACAACTAACCCGTTCAATAATAGGTCAGCATTGATGACGTCACGGTCCCTAGTTGCATAGAGGCATATGAAAGTAATATGTTAAAAAGTTGGCATAAACTTTTGACATTACAATTTTATATAAATGGAATTGAAACCAATTTTTCATTTACGCTTAGGCCGAAACAGATTTGAAGACTGAAGCCATTTTGTACAGATTTCCAATACTTGATTGGAAATTAAGTGTAGTTTATGAGAACTTGTTTAAACCACGGCTGAGACGCAAGCGTTGTCCACTTCCACTGCACCGGTGTTCGAGTAGATTTTGATTTGAATGTTCATACATTTGATTTTAGTTGACCATCATTGCCGGTTGTCATTACATTGTTTAGTAGCATGCCACCTACAGCCCGCTGGGCATCCTCCAACCCCATACAATTATTTTTATTAGTTATCATCATCGCCGTGTTCTGGTGAACTGTCATGTGAATGATTGTCGTACTCGGATTTAGCAAATTGTTGCACCCTACATTATAGTTATCACTTCCGAATGTATTCCATCCTGAAACATTAATGTTCGGTGCAACGAAATTGCTGCTTCATGTACAGTGTTAAATTCTACGTGTCTTTTTCAGCCACATACGCTACTGTAATGTGTATATTTGCGAAAATCATTGTTCACATTAAATTATGTTTCGAAACAGTCATTTCTATCATTGAATTCTTTGCGAATTGGATTATGTTTTGCAGAGTTAAGTGTAAAAAGTTCGCTTGTAAGAGCTTAAGGTGAAAGTCCATTACGCTTTTTACTGCTATACAGTTTTTAAAAAGTTCTTATTTGTACCTTCTCTAGACTAAAGGCTTTGGCATATTGATTGTGGAACGGTTGAGAGTCGTACGCGACGCAGGTCAAATTGTATGACGCTGGTATTGTTTTTAAACCACTGCGGTTTGATTGTGCCGTTTCATTTTGACCTGTGTCTCTTTTAACCCACAACCTCCCTGAATCCCAATAGTAGTATATATTTCAAAGTCTTTAAACTTCTCCTTAGTACTAATAAAAATCTAATCGTCTCTTCTCCATTAACAGCTCGATCTTCACGAAGCGAACAAGAAACTCCAAGCGGCTGGCGCTCAGAACGCCAAAGCTGGGGAAGATACAGCGCAAGCTAAGAGGCAACTCCAAGAAGAATTCAAGAAGTTAGAAGACGCGAGAAGACAGTTCGACGAACAGAGAAGATCAATTGAGAATAAGAGGAAAGACGTGGAAGAGAAGGAGAAGTCGCTAACGGAATTGGATCGGCAGTTGAAGAAGAGAAAAGAGCAAATGGACCAAATGGAAGCATCTTTGAGGAAGGTAATGAAGTAATCATATACTTTACCTTATAGTGAAGTTCACTTTCACGAGGGACCACCACTGTATCTCTTAGTAGTCTCATATGAGCTCGTTAATCCAATCTCACAGGAGACTGTCAGGAAATATATCAACGTGTTTCGAGAGTGAATGAGAGCTGTCGAGTCCATTTCTTGTCGTTTGCTATCTCATTTGATCCTTCTTCCAATCCATCCATGCAATCCCTTATCCAATGGGATGAGGATGGATGGGATGATATGCGATACAGCCAGTTCCATGGCGACCTATTTAGTTTCCCTTATCTAATAGAATGAAGTAAGCACGATGAGGTGGTATGAGGTAGAATAATCATACTCTTCATTTATCATATTCCTGTACCCTTTTCTGCAAATCTTTTTCTGATTCTTGGATGCAAGGTATTCACACCACAACTGCAAATGAGCGAGGAATCAAAATGACTGAGCAAACGTCAAAGTCATTTTGACTTTGAGCGAATATTAAAGGTAATATGAGCGAATGTGCATGAGCACATTTTGACCTCAATGATTTTCACACGTACCGCAACATTTGCCTGAAATCAAATGGTCTGTCAGCAAACAAGACAAGCATCTTTATTTCCTGTCATCGTTTTTAAAAAATAATAATAATTTGCAGGCTGGCGGCAGCACGGCCGCGGTGAGCGACTTGAACCGCAAGCTGACTGAGACGCAGAAGGAAGCGGACGCGGTGAAGCAGCAATTCGACCAAAGCAAGGAGGAGTCCAAGCGGCTCACGGCGGAGACCGAAAGGCTCTTGCAGCTCGTGCAGATGTCGCAGGAGGAGCAGGCGCAGAAGGAGAAACAGATCATAGACTTGCAACAGTTAGTATAAATTATGTATAATATAGTGTAAGAAATACAGATAGGAAGGAAGAATAGTAGAGGCCCACGGAGAAGATTGATAGACTGTTGCCGCTTGAACACATGTCGCGAAAAGAACAGGTGCAGAATATAAAAAAGATCATGAACTTGCAACAGTTGATATAGTTCTTTTAAAAAATAGTATAAGAAATATAGGTAGTGAGGAGGAGTAAAAGCGTCTCATGGCGGTGACCAAGAGACTTGCAGCTTGAACATAAGCTGCAGGAAGAATAAGCGCAAAAATGAAACAGATCATGGAATTGCAACTGTTAGTATATTTTTTGTAAATATAGTGTTATAAATTAAACAGGTTTCACCGATAAATTATAAAAATTATAAATTATAAACCCTCCTCGGGCGACATTTCTACAAAAGCTGTTGTGTGTGTGCAAGCAAAATGTTCCGCGACATTGTTCCTGGCACATTCACGTAGTTGTTGAGCGACATGTTCCGAGACATGTCGCTGCATTTGTCCCCTAGTATAACCAAGGCTTAAAACTGACAAAGATAAACGGAAGATTTTTAATTTTCTATTGATATAATGACATTTTTCTGTTATTTCAGGTCCGTGAGAAACCTTCAAGCCAAACTAAAAAGTCAGCAGCAAGCACAAGCACAAAGAGAAGAGGTACACTTTTATTTCATTTCTTTAAGAAGCTTTTTTAAACTAACATTTCTAATTTAGAATTTAAATGGAGCCTTATTGTCGGTCGGTATTTTGTACTTAAAATTTAATTGTTTCTCGAAGTCCGATTAATATAAACCAATATTTTCTAGGAAACTAGACATAGACAATAAGGTAAGGCACCTTTTCTAAAATAATGTGACATATCGATTGGCAGCAAAGTGGAAGCGGACGGGTACAAGATGGTAAGTGGGTACTGTAGCCCATGGACATCCGCGATAAATGTCGTCAACATTAGTCCAGAATGACAAACGTTGGTACACCCCCGGATGCGCTGCCTCTTGGTGACATAGGAATGTGTTTGGAGAAAATGGGGAGGAATAGGTTAGGGGGAATGGGCTCTGACATATCTCATTCACCACTGAAACACATACGTACATTGGGAAACTAGGATGTGAGAGAGTGGTGACGTCGAGTGCGCCCATCCGCTGTAGGATTGCTGCGTGTACCCTCCCCCTCAATCTTATAATATCAAACTTAATCTCATAAACTTAATCTTAATATTTTAGTATGATTCACTGGTAAATAAAAAAATATGAAGTATTTTCGTTAAAATTGTTTTCCTGTAAACAAGTTTATACTTTGCTGTCATCGATATAATGCTACTAACATAACTAACAATTCTTTTTTCCATGCTGCAGGCCGGACCCGCTGGCTTCCTCAAAAGCTTTTTCTAAGTTAGTCCTTCGCACCAAGACTGTCGTTCATTTTTTTGCTCCAAATTATTTATACTTTTTTTTCTTTAATCGTCGATTTTTTACAATTCCGTAAGCGACGACTGCAGACCTCACGTCTTTCATACACATAAGCTTTACAAACGCTATTTCGTATAAGTAATGTTATCAATATTTGTATTGAATGTTTAAATAAAGTGTTCATTCAGCTAACATTAATTTCTTGTTGATAAATTCTGAAACCGTATATATACAGGTTTTTACGGCTCCTGTTTGTAACTGCACACAATAATGATAATAAAATGATTAGTTTAGATATTTTTAAGTGTTTAAAAATAACGTGTTCAACGGGATTTTTTAAGTAAAAAGTAATAACAATATTGTAAAACTGTTAAGTAATCATGTATCTAGATAGTTCGAGTAAGTTGTCCATTAGTCAATGTTAATCCAGCTTTCAAACTTGTTATGCGAAATATCAATTTAATACAAATCGATGTTGATCTTTCTCGAGTTATTTTTAGTTTTATATTGTTGACATATTTTGTTGTAGAAGTAAAATCGAATTTTTCTTTTCGTTTCATTTTTATTTTTGTTTTCCAATCCCTTCATTAGGAATTTAGCAGAGCGAGACAGATTGAAACAGGAACTGTAGATCAGTTAAATAAGACGTTAATTGAAAGAGATGAATTAAAGATCAAATGTGAGGAAGCTAAGATGAAACTAATAGATTTAGAAATAGAACTGAACGAATCATCTCTTATACTTTCCGAGATATTAAAAATATCAGATGGTGAAGAGCTCATAAATATTAAGAAATCCAAAAGCTTTTTTGAGTTACAAAAGAGTGGTAAGGTAGTGGATAGACTGGACAGATGCAGATTTAGCAGAAGTTTTAATGACTTAGATGTCTTGCACAATGAGAGAAGTAAACAACCGAATGTACAAAGACTTACAAGAAAGATTTCGGATCTCTCCAAAGAAATACAGATGAAGAATTCTAAAATAATTGAGCAACAAAGATGCTTGTCCATTCTAGAAGATGCATTAAGAGAAAATAACAATATAGTAGAATTTGAACAACTCCTAGCAGTAGTGAGAAGTAAAGATGAGAGAATAAACGAACTAGAAAAGATTGTTAATAGAAAGTCTGGTACAATGGCGACTGATTACAAAGAGAAGAGAATACTGGAGTTGGAAGAAGCACTGAAAGAATCCTTCTTAATAGCAGCTGAAAGAGAGAAAGTCTTTTATGAAGAAGAACAGAGGCGAATTGAAACTCTGCAAAAGGTAATTATCTTATTACTTACTCTATTCTAACAGACCCATTAGTTATTTTTGCCCATTTAGACTATATCTAATGATGACAACCACATGTCAGTGTATTCCCAGATTAGAACAAACACACAGACAAACAGATGTTGTCTATCTTACCGTTCTTACTTATCTTACCTTTCGATTATGTCAATATGATCATTATAATTTTTTATTGCATACTTTTATAAAACGTATTTTAAAAAATAATTTTATTTTTATCAACTCTAATTAATAAATTATTTATAATAGTTTGAATCGTAATCGAAAAACAAATAATTTTTGATCCCAGCACGTACGAGTAGAAAACGACATTTATGAATTCTAAAACTCATTGAATGGACACAATAATCATACAATAAGAATTCCTTTTATCCCAACTTGACAGATGAAGAAAATGGAGCAGCGCATTCGGTCGCTGCAAAACGCTTCAGCGCTAAGTTGTGCGACGTGCTCTGCGGTACTAAAGCGCTTCAGGTGGCTGGAAGAGACGCTGCAGTATTGCCGAAACAAGAGAGACGCGACGCTGCGGCAGTTGTCACATGTGATGTAAGTTTTAGTCCACCATTTTTAAATAGTGGGTGACTTTAGTCTATATATTAAGTACTTCGTCGTACGTCTAAATCTAAAGTTAGCGCAAATCTAATTTTAGAAATTACTCTTCTTTGGCCCATGGGCGTGGCCAAAGTGGGGCAGGTTGGGGCGTTTGCCCCCTGGCATAAGGAAACAACAGAATCTCTGCATTACACTACCTTTATTTAAATTATAAGGAAATTGTTTGCTTTGAACTCACCCTGGGTATTTTTTTTGCTTTTTCCCCACCCTAGAGAAAATCTTGACTACGCCCTTGGTTTGGCCGTGCGGTATCAACTCGCTTGAGAAAAGCACGGCACCCTCTCTTCCCGTGGGTGTCGTAAAACGCGACTTAGGGAAACGAAACCGCTACCACAAGCTCTGAGGAACAGCACCACCTGGACTCGCTAACCAGAGATTAACCAACGTAGCCTTGCAAGGCCATACATCCCTCGTGCACAAGACAATGTACATGAGAGGAGGATTGCGTTCAGTAGTGGACGAAACAAATGGCTGTTTACAATTATTCTTCATTCTCTCTCTCTCTCTCCATTCTGGAATGTATGAGCCGCAGTATTCCAATTCCTTACCAGCCTCTGCCGCGTGATCCAAAACGCCGTATCTACGCAATGACAACCTATTTTGTTTTTCTTCATCTACTACAACGTAAAATAAAATGTCAAGTGTGCGTAAGAAACTACGTTTAATTCATAGACATACAATTTTAATGATTTAACTTCGTAAAAAATATCGATTGGCCGTAATCCTAATAAAGGAAATCGAGCACACGACGTAGATATAAGTCATCTAAAGACTTATGGATATCATGGGTGGACCTATGGATGGACAATATGAGGGACCAGTAGGCGGCAGGAATTAATCACTATTAGATTTAATTAATTATTAATCTACTTTCAAATATCCAGATGTCCTTTAGAAAAGGATCAGAATGATTTTGCAACATGAGAAACACCCAATTGCTATCGATATCAGTAATATCAGCCTATAAGGTCCCACTGCAAGACACAGGCCACCTCAGGTAGTCACGAGGTTAAAGGTCTTAACGCCGCGGTGACCTTTACGAATTGGGTAGCTCTCTTTTTAGTGTTAATTATGTCTCATGACTTGTGGTAGCCGTCCTAGCAAGTTAAGAGGTCCGGTTGTCGCTACGCTATGTTCGGTTTTGTGTTGTTGCCCGTTTAGCACCACCCAGGGGAACTGAGGAGCAAACGTAAGCAACTGTTGACCCTCCAAGTTGCCGTATGTAAATAATTATTTCAAGAATATAATTTGATTGTTTCTCAATTTCAGTCAAGATATCTTAGAAGCAGCGATCAGTGAGAAGGACTCCCAAATAGCTGAGCTTGAAATGAAAGGAGTACTGGACGAGAACGAGACGAACAGATGTGACGGGTTCAAGGGTGAAAGAGACAGACTGCTGAATAGACTTAAGATTGAGGTCTGTCTTAATAAGAAAAACTTACCAAATGCAAGTCGCATTTTGAAAGTTTCGTAGCCTTCAGTTTCATTTTAGGACAACTATAAATAATTATGTCGAAATTTTAATACTTTTACATTAATATGTAGGTACATCTAATGTTAATTTCATATCTGTCATTTTGTCTATGAAAGACATGGCATTATGGCTCGAAACCCCCTTAGTGATTTACTATGGAGAGCACACCCAGCTGTGGTAATTAAAAAGGCTGAATAAAAATTAAATTGATACTTAATACTTAACTAAACTATTAATTAATATAATTTTAATTGGGTAATTTATTTATTTATAAAAAAAAATGTTTTCCAGAACGAACGCATAGTAGAACTTCAGGTAGAACTTCAGCGTAACACGTACCGGGCACCCATAGCCGCAGAGGAGAGCAGCACCATCCCGATCGACCTTACGTTGGCCGATGACCTCATCGCAGTTACCGACGACAATGTAATTATCTGGGTATTGTATTCACAGAGTATATAGAACGAGAGTGATTTTGAATTTAGAATTGTCGCCATTTTCATGCTTGCTTTTTTTTCAACAGAGTTATACAGCCGGCCTCATTTTTTATATAATAATAATATAATATAAAAAATATATAGTCTATGTGTAACATTTATGTAATCTGTATTGGGCTCACATAATGAATTGCGGTCGGAAGCTCCCTCGTCAATAACAGAGGAGACTTTTACTTCACAGTAGGACCTTATAAAACACACTTTTATACATAAATAAATTTAATTAATTAATGAATACTTAAAAAGAAAGAACGCATAGTGGGGATTCAGTATAACATATAGGTACCGGGCGCCCATAACCCCTGAGGAGAACAATACTATTTATTCCCTATCCTCCCGATGACCTTATTGCAGTTACCAACGACTATGTAATTATCTGGGTATTGTATTCACAGAATATATAGAACGAAAGTGATTTTGAATTCAGAATTGTCGCCATTTTCATGCTTGCTTTTTTTTCAACAGAGTTATACAGCCAGTCTCATTTTTTATACAATAATAATACTTAAAATTAAAATTGTAAAAAATACACGTTTACCTATTTAAATTAAGTCTTGTGTAACATTTATGAAATTCATATTGAGCTCGCATAGTCAATTGTGGCCGGAATCACAAAATATAAGTCAATGAAAGGAGAGTTGACTATTAGGTCTGTTCATTAGGACCTTGTAGCCTAATATTAAATTTATACATTTAAATATATAAACTTAATTAACCCTGGGCGTACAAGATGGGATAAAATAAACCCGGGCCGACTAAAAATGGTTGTCATTTTATAAATTTGTGCTCGCGTGATTTGTGGCTACGAGTAGCTGGAGGTGCTGATTTGTGGCTACGAGTGGTGCGAAACTAAATGCTGTAAATTACTTGGTTGTAGGCGTAAACAATGTCTAGCTAGACTAACAGATGACCAAATATAGAATATCTGCTTGAAGAAGACGATGACTTATGCGAGGAAGCAATCTCGCCGGAAAACGACTATGAGAGTGACGACATAAGCTACTCATCTGAACACCAGACTGAAGACGATGCTAATGACGATGATGATGATGGTTTTTTGTCGCAAATTAGTCATCTACCTCCCGTCAGACAACAACACCGTCGCGATCCAATTCATTAGCTTCTAAGAATAATCGACCATTACAGCGATCGTCTCAGCAGCCTATTCTACGCAGGCAGTTTTCAGGTACTTGAGCAAATACTCCATCAATATCTCCTCGACAATGTTCTCCTGTTATTGAACAGCCTTTATCAAACGAACCTCAAGAGGATATTCAAAGAAATAGTAGTACGACTGAGCGATCAAATTCTTATTCACAACCGTCAGGCCGATCAGTATTCACTGCTAAGGATGGGACGAAATGGTCAAGACAACCACTCAGAGCTAACGTGCGAACGAGAAATGAGAATGAAACGACAAAGAATCTCCAGGACATGTCACAGATAAAAAACTCATTTAGAATGTTTTGAGCTGTTTATGTCAGAATCCATCCTACTCCTATATTCATATTTTCGTATTTTGATACATACGAATGACCGAATTCGTACACAGTTCCTATTAGGAAACAATTTAGACCGCAACGATACTTCAAGATCGGAAATGGCACTTGTGTAATTGAAAACATTAATAGGCTTGTTATTGCTAACTGGATTGTTCCACTTAGGACGAGAAAATTCAGAGGATATGTGGGCTACAGATGGGACAGGTATCGAAAATGTTCCGTAACACCATGACCAGAAATAGATTCACTTTCCTAATCGATAACTTGAGATTCGACGACATGGTTACAAGGACAGAAAGAGCTGATACAAACTAACTCGAAGTTTGTTTCGAACTGCAAAGCAGCCTTTACTCCATCCGAATATCTCACACTGGACGGAGAATTTGTAGCGTTTAGAGGTCGCTGCGCTTTTAGAGAGTACATTCCATCAGAGTGATTTTGCATGACAAGATTTTAGTTCAGAAATAAGTCTCCGATTAGAGAGGCATATTTTAAAGTTGTTACAGTATTATTGCATTTCTCAAATTAAAATAAATAAAATAAACTGAATTTAAGTGAATAATACAAACACAGAAACGTGCCTTGAGTCGATCAAAATATTTTTATCTTGTCATAGGATGACTATTTTCATTGTCATTTTTTTTTATAATAAAAACAACATTTTCTAATACTGTGTTTGATTTTTTCTGTTGCAAATATCCTGTTAATCAATAAAATGTAACAATAACTTCCACAATAATAAATACATCACTACTAGGTCTTATTCTATCAGGGTGACTCACATCCCACCTCTTATGCCACGGGAGTTTTTTCCACCTTGTAAGTTGTATGCAGATGGTTAATTAAATTATACTTAAAAAAAGAAAAATGCATAAAAGAGATTCATCGTAACATACACCAGGCGCCCATAACCAAAGAGGAGAACAGCACTGTTCCAATCAACCTTACATTGGCCGAACGACCTTCTCAAATTTACCGATGACAATGTAATTATTTGTATATTCTGCTCACAGAATATAAAGAACGCTGCCGACTTTGAAATTGGAACGGGAGTATTGCCGCCATTTCCCGGCTGGCTTTTTTGCAAGAAAGCTATTCAACCAGCCACATTTTTTTTATTATTTTAATATTAATAAACGTAATGAAATAAGAGTATGTATTTAAATTTCAAGTGTAAATATCATGACGTTTGTGTACTCCATCTACATTTAGCCCACGTTTTGGCCGGAACCCCTCACGACTACAAGGGAAAACTTTCGTTCTGCAGAAAGGACTTTATAGGCTAATATCGAATAAAACTGATTAGCCAAGGAGAGCCGAACGTGTTTTAAAACAGTGTTCCCGATTCGTTAATACATACTTTTTAATATTTCAAACTCTTACAGTATAGGAATACTGTAGGTTTCATAGGGATATAAATCGTTATAAATTGTAGGTGTTAAACAATTGTAGGTTTGAATTATCTTCACACTGCAGGTATATACGCTCTTATACTCTACTCTACGTGTGAAGCTTCATTAAAATGGACATAACTAACTAGTTCCTTCGGTACTCTAAAAAGTATAACGTTATTATTTTATTTTATGGCAAGTGTTCATGCATTATGCCAATGTCAAGCAAATGTATGCCAATTAAAATACTATTTATAATATTTACTTGTAATGTAATATACGAGTATCTACTACTTAATTAACCAATGTAATGAAGTAGATGACAATGTGTGTTTGTTGCTTAAAACTATGCCATAACAGCTGCAACATGATTTGCTATATTACAATTGCAATAACGTAAAAAATCCTGAAAAACTAGGGATTCTTCGACGTCGCTTCAACCCAATGACTCATTGACGATTTAATCTATCGAAAATTCGTCACAAACCTATGGAGATATCTACCGAAGTAAACATTCAAAATATGTATATTGTTGAACGAAATAAAAAATATTTTTAATAAAATCATTTTGTTTTGTCTTTTATTAATGTGTGATTCTGCTTACTAAACGAATTAGAATATAAATTGTGTGACTTGTGGTTTGATCTAACATGATAAAATTAGATAACGATTATTATTGCCAAAGAGCCTTTAGAGATAAATATTATTAAAAATTTTGCTCAAAGAACCACATGTAAAATCATTGAAATACATACATACTTTTTAAATAATAACGATGCCTTAAAGAAGTTGACAACGGTAATTTGTCATAGCCGTTGCCAAATTCTTTTTTTAAAATCATGTGTTTAAATTAAGAAATATTTCAGGAGGAGGACATCCCGGCGACAGTGCTCTGACGGCGTACAAAGCTAAGTCATAACCGTAAATGTGTTTGTGGCCTTAGCCTCATCATCGCACTATGTCACCATCATCACCCGCTACCTTACCAATCATTGCTTTCACTCCAGCCTTAAGACAAATAACAAAAAAAAAAAAAAACGCCAGCTTGCGACTTCTGAGCGCGTTCTTACCGAATTTGAAATTGGAATCGTGCCATACTACCAAAGATGTTTAAAACACTTTTTAATTTTAAATAAAAAGCCTGTTCTTTTTAATTTTGTTTTATTTTTTTCCTGAACAGTCTGTTGTGAATTGCTAAGTTTTTACAGTTTTCTCAAATAAGGTCTCGGATTTTTTATAATGTGATAGGTAGATATTTTTTTATCTGATTAAAATAGAACCAAAATAATTTAATATAATCTGTATTGTTCCTTACCAATATCAGCACTTGTTAAACAAAATGTATACCTATTTAGAGCAATAATTTAATATTATCAATACTCTAGTTAAAATCAACACTCGGTGTCTATTTTTACCTTTAAATACTAGTCAAATATACATAAAAATGTAATAAATGTTTAATGCATCTACATTATTATTTATACTCGTATTGTTTACTATTAAAAACCTATTCAAAACACATAGTTTTATTGAAATTAGTAAAATTTTAATAGGACCTAATTACATACATAATTTACATCCATGTAGTGGAATTAAATGACATTTGCTAGACACTGCGTCATCGCCTATAGATTAATTGTTACTATTTCGTGTTAATTTAGTGAAATTAGAATAAATAAGTTGCAAATTATGAAATGTGTTTATTAGCGATAATTCTAACGGCTTGTTTCCGTTAATTTTTGAATATATAATTTCTAAAACGTTAACATATCATGCACAAATTATAAAATGAGATGGGATTTCTGCTACCAGTCGGCATATCATAACTATAATTTATGTACTTACTAAATACATACTTAGCTTCGTACCTACTTCTAATTAATGTAAAATTTTATTGATGTTTGAGGTTTTCGAAGAGAACGCTTGTACAATGAGGTGTCAATGGTCATATTAAAGCACTGCCTTACATTCTAAGTAAATTAAATACCATTTTTTTAAATTTTGCTTCAAATGGAACGCGGAACTCTGACAGGGACGAATACGCGCGGATATTTGAATAAATTTTGGCACCTATTTTGTAAACTCAATCCATATAATTAAACAATGAGCTTTTTATAATCTTTACATTATTGCATTTGTGATAAAAAGTAAAGTATTCCGGTGAAAACGAAATCCGATTTGTGAATTTGTTGTCGTTTTTATTATTAATATCGGTTTAATTGTACCTAATTTAGCTATAGGTATTATAACTCATTAACTCCTAAGTCGTCATCTTTGTAACCTAAACGCTTAATGCTGTTCCAAGCAACTAAATAAAAAAGCAAAAATTGGATTATCACCTCCGAGAAACATGGAGCATTTTACTTTTCCAGTACGGCTATTTAAATGGGGCAATGGTCAATTTTATCAATACTATCAACTAATATCGTCACAGAATATCTATTTAAAAATTAGATACTGTCTATAATATATAGATCAGTCTGTAGTTATTTTTCTAATTTAAAATACATTGCTTAAAAATGTTGATGGAAAATTTTTAAATGTAGGCCTACAATATTATTTTACTATTCAAATATTGTTTTATTTTATTTTGTATTTAGGTCTATTCTTTGGTCCAAAATGACCAAAGGGTCTGCAGCCATAAGGCTGTTGTCCTTTCCATTGTTCAAAACTATTGTAACCTTGTTATATCGTTTCACGTATAATAAATAATTATAGTGTTGCAGAAATTATGGCTTTTTATACACAGTCGCTGAATGTAGTGTGTATTTGTATGGTAGGTGGGATGTATAGGCGACGTTGCAAGCTTTCGTCGATGATAGAAATATTTTAACGTCTACGACAAGTTTTTGACGTTACTATTTTTTTAATTTAATTCCGTTACAAGACGTGTTTTTGAAGGAATTTTTAAAAGGTTATTTTTATGTGAAACTGTTTAAATCTTTTCGACTTAACCTTGCAACTATGAGCGACTTTAAATTTTTAGTATCGACTCAAAGTGTGTAGTTGAATTGTACGATAAAGTCACAATAATTATTATGGTATTAAAGTAAACGATATTAGTTACTTGTTACGTAATGTAATAATATAAATAACAGTGAGTCGTATTGTTTCACACGTTATATTGACCGAAATTATGCTGAAAATATAAAATACATGTTCTTTGAAAATATAATATCTTCATATATGGAACAGTATTGTTTGTTTTCATTTTATTTACCTGAAAACCCAAGAACGAAACATACAGACAGACACCTGAGCATAAGTGGCTATCTTATTTCCACGTGTGACGCTTGAAACTGAGAAACTAGGAAAAAAATGCAACTACACGGTCCATCTGCAGTACCTATCGGCCAAACGAGGGTTCTAACAAATACAAAGAATAAAGGTTCATTGACATAAGGAGAGATTATCGAATGCGTACAGGCGAGAAAATCAGTTATCATCAAGTGATCACTGTTTTCACTGCTATTATAGAGTTTTTTTCATCATGTGAACATTTACATGTGAGAATTGTATGAAGTTTAGTTTGTATACAATATTCTAGCTCGTATCGTTCGAGGAACTCTCCTTGTATAAATGACCCATAAGCGAAAGATAACAAATAACAACACATTAATTTATTTCGTCTTCACCCTTCACCATTGTTCTTTTGGGAAAAAAGATGCCAAAAGAACACATCTTGTTCCAAACACGGGAACTCCGGAAGATCTGTAATCCATAGAGTATTGTAAACAAATGCCTTAATTTATGATAAACTAATTTTTAAACCAGGTATTCAATTACGGTATGAGCAACAAAAAGTTCTCAATGAGCAGCAAAACTATTGGTAGCACATTAAATTTGAGGTATTGCTGCTCTGGTAAATAAATAGTTTATTTTGTTGATCACGAGCAACTATGTTCATTTAATATTTATTTGCTGCTCATTTAAATATGTTATTTCCAATTACAATAATTGGGCCAAAAAAGAAACCAGTAAGTATACATTATAAAATGTAGTGGCGCCATCTGTTAAGGAATACTACCTCTATATTCTTGTTCGAAACTATATATCTACTCAACAACAGATGGCGCTAAATGTTATCAAATTGCCAACTTTCAAGAAATAACTGACTTGCTTCTGTAATATATCCACAGATAATAATAATTTAACACTATCGTAAGTTCTAAATTTTTCAATTATCGTTATCTCAACGAGGAAGTAAGCCATGCCCGCTGTGTGGATTATGAACCGCACACCTTCAGTTCGTAAGTACGTACAAGGACGAGTCTATGGCGCTCTCCATAGTTAAAAAGGGCACACATGCATTATTAGGTAAAATAAACCTATCTCCATATTATTAAATCCAAAGGTATGTAATTATTAAATCCAAAAGAATTTTGAAACGGACGTTATTTAGATTTATTAGAATTAAATTAGTCAAACTTAGAATATGTCTTTGACATATCCAGATCGTTACAATGACATATTCTAGAGAATGGATTATTGTAGAGAAACTTTATTTATTAATTATAACTTTATTATTTAAACAAATAAAGATTATTGTAAGAATTATGATCGGCTAGCTTCGGCTGCTTCGGTTTTGTAGAGTGTCGTCTCTGTCGTACAGGCACAGGACAGAGACGACGCTCTACAAAACCGAAGCTAGCCGATAGTCTTTCTAAAAGCCGATGTGTATTACTTTCGGCCGGGATTCGTACTTACATTTAAAATTATTTATTTGTTTTATTGATCATAATTAGCTGTCTATTTAATATATTTTGCTGCCCGTTATTTGAACGGGCAGCAAAATATACTAAATTAAAATTTAAAATACAAGCTATTAAAATTTGGAGCATGTGTACTGGGCGCGCTTGGAGGATTGTGGCCCGAAACCGCCTAATTATATACTAGAGGAGCCCTGTGAACTGCAGTGGATTATTTCAAAGGCTGACATCATTGTTAGCTAGTAAAAACTTGAGGAATTGCAATTTTATCACAACACTTACGACCAAATTTATAACAAATAAAGATTAGATATAGGTAATGATTATCCTATATCATGATATAAATAAAAGTACATTAATATATATTTATATATATATATATATATATATTAATATTTATATATTAATATATATATTTTAAAATCATTAGTTTGTACACCTTGAATGATACAGAACGCAAAACAACAATTTTAGGAATTTTTGTCCGTCTGTCTGTATCACCGCGCATCACGCAAAAACAATTGGACGGATTTTAATGAAACTTATTATAGTTACTGTGGAAGCTTTTATCTAGTCTAGATCAATTATAAAGTTCCCTAGGGAGCCAAGCTGCATAATAATATACTCAATCGAAGCGCACGATGTCGCGGCCACTGCTAGTTCCAAAATATACGAGTATACCTAAACGTAATACATATACCTACCCATAAACATAATATACATAAGAATACAGGTACAAGAGAGGTTAATTACGTTTATTCCTGTCTATCCCACCTTGTAATAACGGATTTGTAATAAAAATTACTTCGTAATTAACTAAGAATGATAACCAGAATCCATGGTCTTTAATTTTTTGGAAAAACATCTACCACATTCTGTACGTATGTGTGTGTACAAATACTAAGGTCACTGACCTTGAAAGTACCCCCTCATACAGCACAGTACACTCGACGGAAACAACGCACCTGCTTCCGCTCAAACTTCCGATGCCAATTGTGGGTGACCGTACCCACTGTCTACCACCTGTGGTTACTGAGCCTGGTGACAGATGCGAGCTTAGTGGTAAACGGTGACCGTTAGAAATAAAAACATGTCACAAGAAGAGCAGCTTTAAAAATTTTAAGCTTCGAATTAGTATCACAGAACCATAAAATGATATAACTTTTTTTATCAGCCTTTAACGTCCAACTGCAGAGTCAATCACTAGCGGGTTTCGGGTCATAATCCACCACGCGGACCCAGTGCGGACTGACGGATACACACTGCAGATTTTTATTTATTCTTCTGAAGCATACGGGTTTCCTCACGATCTAGGGTCAATTTTAAAAATTCCTAATTTGGTAGAAACTCAGTGGTGCGGGCGATGATTTGAACTCAAGACCACACGAATGTGAATTGAGTATAGATACCCCTAGGCTATCACAGCTCTAACATTTAATTGTTAATTTTAATAATTAACTCCAAATTAACTATTGTTAATAGTTAATTTGGAGTGACACACTCCGGCTTATCGGATTGTATTTAGATCACCTAACATGTTACAATATGAACGGTGTGTTCTCCTGTAACTGGCTACCATGTGTATTATATTGTTTATTCATGTTTGTGTACACTGCAAATGTATAGTGTATCGTGGCGTGCCAAATAAAATAAATAAATATCAATGTACAGTCAGCAACGCGATAAAGTACCCAAAACTATTCCATTTTAGTCGTTACTATCCATATTACTATCGTATTAAGGTGCCAATGGGTACACGTTGACCTGTTGCTGACTGTACACCCCCCATAACCTATTGCAGCCTGTTAAATAGTCAGCTACGTGTCATCATTTACAACAATAACTTGGAAGTACAATCATATTGTTTCAGTTTTGGGCACTAAAAGATAGTCTGAAAACGACTTCACTCCAGGTGAGTTGTTTGTAAACCGCAAAAAACGTAAGTGTTATATAAACCATTCCAATACAATTTATCCAAAACGTAAATAAACAAACGTAACTACACGTTACGGCCTTAGATTCACCGAGATATTTAATTTTGTTTTGTTTCCGACATATTGGATTGGAACGGACTTTACATTTGTCTGGCTCAGAGTTTAGATACGTAATGGACGCGTTTCCTATTCCGGATTAGTCCCAACCTATGTACTTCCAAATTCTAAATCCTACATCTTCAAAGGTAACATATCTGTGAGATATGTCTATAGCAATGTGACATTATCTGGGAAAAGGGACCTTATTGTCGGTATCGACTAATACCTAACTACTAAACTCAGATTAAGATTTTCTAAGTTGAAATTACGTTGTTTCAAGATTATGTTGAATTATTTATTCATTAATTTCAATTTAAAAAATACAATTTACATAAAACCAAAAATAGTTACATGGGTAAATACAATTTAAATAAATATGAATTCTTCCTACAATATCAGGTGGTCCCCAAACCAGGCAGGGCCTATAACTTAGGGACCATACGTACAAGCCCAATCAATCTATGTAAATACTACAACGCAATGTTTATATGTAAAGCCTGACCAAGAAAATAAAAAACCTCGCCATGATGCGTAAAACTAATATCTTCTACGGACAACACTAACTAGCTATGAAAAAAGCGAATGTGTCGCCCTCACAGCAAGATTTTTTAAATTTTCTGGTCAGGCTTTACAAGCAAAATTTATTAAATGGAAACTCCCTTTAACATCTGATTTTTAAGATAAACAATATAAAGTTCTTTTTTTTAAGATTACATTAAGGTCTCGGTACCTGATAAAGTAGAAGCGACATTAAGATCCCTTTTCTAAAATAATGTCACATTTCAACATAAGTAGGTACTAAAGAGAGAATAGCCCATTTTGTAATGCCACTGTCCGCTGGGCGCTCGGCAAAAGATGTCGAGTTCTGTTCCAACAAACATTTTCAATGCAAGTTTTATTGATGTTCCGTGTAACATATTTCAATCTTTACATATCTATGGATTAACGAAACAAGGAATTTTTATTATAAACAAAATTATCGATCATCAAAATCATAGTAAATCAAATACAAAATTTCTTTATTGTCCACTCCACGTACACCAAATTTCTGCTGGACCTCAAAACTGATGAGTGATGATGCAACAATTAGGTACTTGTACTTTAGATCTCTTCTTGAAGAATTATAATCAGATAATAATAGTTCTTAAGATTACCCCCGATAAACAGACAGATTGCACTTTACTACACATGAATATAGACTGTCTTGACGTTTCATCCCAAGGCGAACCAAAAATGGATAGAAAAAAAGACATAGGTACCTACTGTATAACGCATACACAGGCCGTACGAAAGTTACTGTTATCTTGGCATATCCTCTAGGCAACGCGTCCATAAAGTACCAACATTATTATCTCTAGTCCCACGAACATCGGTTCTCGGTACTTACTGCGCGCGCAACTCCCCCCTCGCTGCTATTGTTACGAAGTTCCCATAAAGCAGCGCTATTGAGAAACGATATTATTCTATCTCTGGCTTCGATTTCAAACGCTTATACCTCAAAAACTGATCAAAATTTCTTATAAAACTAAACATGCATAGATAGAGCAAAAAACGACAAATTTTTTGATATAAAAATGTCTATAAACTAGTTAGAAATAGTAGTGAAAAATGAAGATTCTAAATAAATTCCTTATCTCTCTAGCGTGTATTTTAAATGCGGTACTTTATGAGCGCGCGCGTCCATGTTGGACGCAGTTTCTGTTGAGCGGGAGTGACGCAAAGAAACTCGGTACTTGCTCGGTCTCAGAGCAACCCTTCGTCTTATTCTCTGTCCTTGTCTTGCCCGACGGTCGGCTGCGCTCCTCTACGACGTAAAGCTGGTAACCTAGTGATAGTTTCAAGACATTATCTTATGTAACTTCTAAAATATTTTTTTCGTTGTTATGTTCCTTTCTTCTCATTTAGCTTATCGTTTGGATGAGAAAATCGGAAGACAGTGTACCTATGTTGGTATGCCTTGGTTGGTATTGGAGAAGCATAAGCCTCTCCAAAGGCATGCCATACTATTGGTGGAACAATAGCTAACAATTGATATAGGGCAGACGCAAGCAGATGGTATACTTCTTTCTTACTTATATTAACTATACCGGACCATACCATACCATCAGCCTGTGTTTCTCCACTGCTGGATATAGACCTCTCCCAAGGACCGCCACCACACAAGGTCCTCTGCTCTTTTCGTCTAGTCAATACCGGCGACTTTCTTCAAGTCATCAGTCCACGTGACCGGAGGACGTCCCACGCTACGTATAGCGGTCTCCATTCGAGAACTTATCGCTTATCGATCTTGCGGCATATATGGCCTGCCAACTGTCACTTCAGCTTGCTGATTCTTTGAGCTATATCGGCAATTTCAGTTCTTCGTCGAATTTCTTCGTTACAAAATTTTTCCAGCAAAGAGACTGAACGTAGCCCTTTCCATCCCCTCCATTATTTAATTATCCGTACTAAAATTTGCGTTTCATTTTATTTTTTTCTAAAATTAACAGTTAATGAAGAAATAAGCTTCCTAGAATAACACGTATCAACAGAAATTGTGTTAAGTTCAAACATACAAATTCGAATGTAGCTGTCTTTGGGAAAGGCCTATATTCGGCAGTGGAGATACGCTCTACATAAACTGTATTATTACTGTATTATTACTGTAATGTAAATGTAATACGAGCCTATGTCTCTCGGAGAGATACAAGTTATACAAGATACAAGTTACAAGATTTTACCATGAACAACTTACAAATTTTAACAAACATTAGCACAAACGAAAACATTTTTACGCATAGCTTCATATCCTAGCTGGAACAAGTGCATTAAACCCGCGTCGTCCCAGTCGCTGTGCGCGCCTACGTAGTTATAGCGCGAATGTACTTTTGCCCACTTTGAAATATAGCGCTTGTCAGGTATAGGGACATAACTTGCGTAACGATTTACTTCTGTAATTTATATAGAGAACTGTAGAGATTCGACGCCGATTTCTATAATAGTTGGGATGACCGCATCTCAGGCGCAGGTCGATCGTGAGTCGACCTCCTTAAGAATCTGATGATTTTTATACTGATATGAGTTTATGAGTTTAACGATTATTTAGATATTATGTTAGACCTAGCCATTTTCTGTGTGGTTTTACTGTAAATTGTATTTTTTTATTTAACTAGGTACCTATAATACTATACATGTTATAGCTATCAGATTAATTTTAATGAAAAATAGTATAAATTTTCAGAATGCGTATACACACGATGGTAAAAGACAAGCAGACAGACAGATGAAGTACGCTATTTTATGTAAACATTAAGACAGAGTAATTGATTGTACTTGAAATCAATTTCAAGCTTTTAATCAAACATCAATATTTTGTAACTTTTTAATAATTTTAAAAGGGAAGAAATGCGTACTAAACAGAATTTAGATAATTCTAATGAACTGAATTAATTTTTGTAATTTTAAATCTGTATAAGGGTAGGCATTGACTTTCAAGATACAGATTTTTAATCCAGTTTGAGATTCGGGGCTCACTCAAAATGATACGTAAATATTGAAAAACATAAAGACAATTTCAATTAGGTAAGTTGATATGAATATTTAATATTTATGTGAATATTCAATATTTTAAAGAAGCAAAATGCTATTATTATCACATCACTCACCTGCAGATGGCGATCTTTTATTAACTTGTAAATAATAATTTTAATAACACAGTCATTTTTAAAGATATTACTGATTAGATTTCACTCATTATTTTTAGTATTACCTTCGTGTTATTTAATTAAGTTTAATTAAGTAGTAATCCGAAAAATAAAATATGAAAAAAAGTATTAAGATACGACCCTAATAAAATTTAAATTTAATAGCAAAGTATCATTTAATTATAGCAAATTATTTTGTGCAAATTATCTATTGTATTTAAAATCCATTCATGACAATATTCTGAATCGATTTCAATTTTCTTGTAATCTACACACATCGATCAGCGAAAATACATGAAACGGTGAAAAAAAATGCTAAAAATAGATTTCTAAATCTCAGTAGCGTCCATATGTGCGTCGCGGGTCGCCTGTCTAGAACCGGGCGCTTTTTTTACATCAAGAGCCCATCCGAGGAGCGGGAAACAAAAAGACTGGATTTATATATTTTTTTTATTATTTTATTTATTCCCTTTCATTCCTGTATTTTATTTTCGTTAAATTTTTGCATATCTTTCCTTATTGTTTTTATATCGAGAGCGTTTCGCGCGCTTTCGCCATCTTGCTTTGGTATGTCATCTGTCACTTTGTTGATTGGCGGGAATTTGCGGGAAGTTTTTTTGGCGGTGTGTGGTCTTCGAGGATTTTTTTTTGTAATTCCATAGAATTTATAGAAAGACCACCAAGGATGAATATGATCAAAATCGAAACAACAGACACTGGTAATACCAGTGTCTGTAAATAGGCCTATAATGTGCGAGAAAAATACTGGCTAAATGCAGATGAAAAATACGCCAAATAAAGACTAGATATACCTACCCACATACTCTATGACTTCAAATCGTAGATAGTCAAATAGCATAATACTGGACAGTCGAATATTTGAATAATTACAAACTCATTTGCAGGGTCCTTTTGGCGGAAACTCGAGAAGTGAAGTTGTTTTTGTTCGACTATTGTAAAAAGAATCCTCTTCTGTCCTCAGTAAACCTACTATCCGCTTTACTGAGCGACTCTTGACTTACTTCTACGGGACTGGACATTGGCAGCATACGTTTTAGACTTTGAAATTGTTTATTACGATGAATACTTGGCGCTGACAGAATGTGCTAATTGCACCGTTGCCATATATGAAGAAAGTGAAAAAAGAACTCATTTGCAGCAAATTATCAATTTATCCAATAGGTAGTTAGATGTTGAAATCTGCATATAAAACTTTGTAGAACGAACCTATTCATTCAGCTAGCAGCTAGAGCAACTAATATGAATGTTTAAGATGATACGCAATAGAGATTACAATCGTAAGAGTTTTGAGATCAAATCATTTTCGGTATACTACAAAATAAGGGCATCTTCTAATTAACATTAAACGTTGCCGTTCTTAGGCTTTGCCAACCCACAAACAGTACGAGAATAGGTATGACAAACGTTTTTAAAAGTAAAAATATTCAAAAACTTGTAACGCGAACAAGAAATTGAACTCGATTTCCACAACAGCTGTGTTAGGTACCTATTGTTTATAATACCATCGATTTTATTTCTATATTCTACATACGGGGTGCAAGCGATTCATTCTCGAATCCTGAACCGATACCATGAATTTGGCTCATGGTTCTGACTTAGGTAACTGACATGGAATCTTAAGAAGGTATATATTTTGTGTAATTTTTTTTCACTGTATGAGCAATTTGATAAAAAAAAAATGATTTCTTTTGCTGCAAAGATTCGTAATTTTTTTATGTCATCTAATATCCATGGTTTCAAGAATTAATTACACTCTGTATACATGCAGAATGTTGACAAGAATATGTGGCTGTCTATTTATTGCATGCACTTAATAGGGGCAATTTTGTGACACAGTTTTTGTGTAAGTACATAAATTTGTGTCATTTCCCTATTAAAGACGAAACGTGGACAATGATAAATCATTATTAATAATTGCATGGTCGAATATAGTACTAAAGTAAACCAAAACCCCACTACGCATAAGTTATAGTCGTACATTTTTCGTAGACCTAAAACATATTTAAAACTTTTGCGTAGTCGAGTTTTAATTTTTAAACTTAATTTTTTTTTGCTATTTTGGCATACAAATTTTTTTTTTACGGATGTTATAAACTTATAAAAATCCCTTCATACAATCATTCATTTCCAAAAAATCCCAAAAATAGGATGTTTTGTCGGATAGGGCTACAACTTTTTCCTTTTACAATTTTTGTAAAATGTACGGAAATCCCCCTAACTTCCCTTCTGACTGGCGCCTACCATCGGTTATTTTTAAATCGCTAAATAGCAAAGGTAACATTAAAATTCCGCCTATTTGTTTAACCTGCCAGCCTACGGTGGTTTTTGTGAAATAATTAAAAACGTTGTATATTACATTAGGTGTGCTGTACCGACAGAGCGGGCAAACAATGTGTTTACATTACATACTCGCCGGAGTAATCGCGTACAGAAAAGTGTTTTCCATTATGAACAAAAATAAACTTCACCTTACCACAATACCGTTGAGGCAGATAATGTGCTATTCGCGAAATGTACATTTCTAAAATGGTGCAATAAAATTATGTAGACGTACAAAAAAATTAAACACAATCAAATTGCTATGTTCTAGATTTGATTTAGGTGGTTTTTACTTTACTTAATCAAAAATCTTTTTCATTTATCAAAAAAATATTTACAAAACTTAGACAAAGTCACACAGCACTGTACATATATATAAATCTTTAGATAATATGTATCGAGGAAATGCGGATGGACTGCACTTCTGTGACGGGAGGTGCAGTTGTAGAAACCCGAGACAAGGCCAAAATAGCTGCCTGGTACTAGCTGTCGTCTGGTAGGGAAACGTGGGGTCTTGAAACTGAAGCATGCACTTTGATTATACACACGGGTAGTCAGACCAATGATCACCTATGGCTGTGTGGTATGACACCAAAAGACCCAGCAGAAGACATGCATTACTGCACAAGGTAGCTTGCACAGGCTTGCCTGTTTAATTGTAACAGGAGCTATGCCCTCAACACCGACTGTAGCCATGGAAGCATTGCTATCTCTATGTCCCCTGCACATCCATGTGCAGATGGAGGCGAGTACGTTAATAATTCGTGCTAATGCAAATGGCACGGAGAAATGGCACTCTAACATGATGAGGTAGCTACAACAAGGACCTCTTGATACTCCCGTGCTGGCACACCATGGCGAGAAAATTCAACTTTTTGAAATTGTTCAAGATCCAGATACCTGCAAGGGACGAAGAGGCTAATAAGACTCGAGAAGTACCGCCAGACGGTGATATAGTATGGTACACAGATGGATCCATGAAAGATCGTTGTGCAGGGGCAGGAATATACAGTGAGCGACCTTAAAGGCATATACCCATACATCTTGGGCGATTTGCCACCGTTTTTCAGGGCGAGATGTTTGTCATAATTGATTGTGTAAATATGCAACGATCTTATGTTAATAAGTATATCCTCATCTTTTCTGGCAGTGGGGCGGCACTAAAGGCTCGTGACAGGCGGAGCAGGACCGTCATATGCACGATCGTATTTATACGACTTTACGATGTTTTTATGTGCGTATTACTCAAACAACGTAATCGTACGGAAAACGTACGACTTTTTATATTTACAAGGAAATATGCATATCTGATTGCTGGCAACATTATAACAATGAAACGAACGGGCTTGTTTACATTTATTTTTCGGGGAATCCCAGTGAGATTCCTCAGGCGGTTGGAAAAAGATCTCTCGATTAAACGATATAAAGTTGATATTTACTTGACTCTCGGCGGGACTTGTTTTGCATACTGGAAAAACCTGTTTTTCTTATTATTGTCACTAGCTCAGTTTGCCTTAAATCTATTGTGTTTGGCGCTGATTGTGAAAGCACATACAGCGGAGAAATAATAAAATCAACAATGAAATAATAATAAATAATAAAACCGACAATGGGACGTTACTGGCAAAACAACTGATTAGAATAAGTGGAAACACCACGGAATTTAATGTTGAATGTTTAATGGAAATGTTGAAAATACAAATTTGTATAAAACAAAATGATACACAACAGTATTTTATGAATATTTTCAAGGCATACAATTTTTTTTAGCTGGTATATGACGTTCGCTTTTTGTTATCTAACAGCCCTGGTGCGGAGTTAGATCCCAAACTTACAATGCAGTGTGTACTGCTTTTAAATCGTTTAGGCCGCAGATTCTGTCATGAAGAATTCAAATTCCAATTCACATACTCTGTGACTATTCAGCTTTGGTACCTAAACGAAGCTCTTTTCTTCCTAGAAATAATTACTTCCTTAATTAGAATTAGATAAATAAATAATTAGAATAATCAGAATTAATTACTTTCAAGGCACTTTCAATCAGTACGACTATTGTTCAGTTCATGGAACATGTGGGTATTGAGATTGATCTGTAAAATTGAGGAGTCATCTTTCGCAGACGCAATGAGTCTCATGGACCGAGTACTTACTTAAATAATAGTATATTATGTTTATTTATTTATTTATAAATTGTTTAAGGTATTCACAGTTTAAGGTGAACACAACATTGACTGAAATAATTTGATAATTATGTAAATGATAATTAATTAGTTATGTTTAATCTTATTGCCCATAACGGACAATATAATAAATGTAATATTTTTAATTTAGTTTAATATGAACATGTGCAGAGAACAACTTTTAACGAGCATTCAAGCGGGAACGTAAAAATGTAGTTTAATTAAATAATATAAATATATGTTTATGTTTTAATGTTAAAACGTACTTAAAATGGAAAAAGTTTTGTTCTCGAGTGTACCTGTAATATATGCGCGATAAGTAGGTAGGTACAGTGGTGCACAATGTTTGAGCAAACATGCCCAGAGGCTGGACGGCGTACCGTCAGTATGTACATAATTATAGTATGTAGGTAGATACATATATTATTATGCTCCCACATATAATGTACAAAATACCCTCTGTTTACTTAAGAGTCAACTTGTACTCGTACTTAAGAGACTTAAGTTCGAGCCTACGACGTCAACTTAAGAATCACCTTACTTGTACTCGGTCGGTCGGCTTTTGTAGTGTCGTTCTTTGTAGACGGTGTGGTGTCGCCCGGTTTTGGAATAGCAACCTCAATCTCTTCCCGTGGGTATCGCACAAGACACTGTGCATGACAGATGCAAGAGTTATGGTTTATGGTAACAAAAATAACAAATATTTGTTATTTTTGTGACCATCCTTGGAAATGACGATATTCGTGTGCCTATATGTACACACCACCTTTGTTTTCCCCCTTTCATTGGAATTGCAATTAAAAATATCGGTTGCCGTGACATGACGTGCAGTTTGTGCAGGTTCCGGTAGTATGCCTTAGGATGTGGCATTTTCACAAAAATAGGCATGTTTTTGTTTTTAGTTTTAAACAAAATGTTTTTTAGTCGGTAGTTTTATAAAGAATAAATAAAAATATAAACAATACACCAAATACATAAAAACATCCTCACACGTGTATATATAATACGATTAATACGCATATAACAATATACTCGCAGATATGTACAAACGTATTGAGAGCTTTGTATATAGGTATATAAAAATGTTGACTTGTAACGTCAGCAACACGCCTAACGCTAACATTCTATTGTAGTCTTTATTACAAGCGAATTAAGCTACCGATTGGTATACATTATCTTGTTGCTAAACTATACATATCGAAAAATCACAAACTAAATATTGCGTACACTAAATACTTAAGGTTTTTATGATGTATATAAACTTTTAAGAGGCGGAGGGTGCACGCTGCAATCCAACAGCCGCTGGGCGCACTCGACTGACCACGTTACCCCTCTATCACATAAGATTACCTTGTAATGTACTGCATTTTCCATTTTGTCTTATTCCTCAATATACGGACGTGTTTCGGTAGTGAGTGAGATATGCCAGAGCCCGTTCCCATCCCATCCATTTTCCTCCCCATTTTCCCAACCCTTCCTCTAAACCCATTCGTACTTCAAAGGCAGGCAGCGCGTCCGCGGGCGTGCCAACGTTCGTCATTCTGGACTGATGTTGGCATGTACCGCGGACTTCCATGGGCAACAGTATCCACTTACCATCAGGTGGACTGTATGCTCGTTTGTCGCCTTCATCCTATAAAAGCAAACTGTAAAATATAATAGACAACTGAAGATTGTTTAAAGAAGATCGTATTTTGTTAGCTGTGAAAAGAACTGACACGACTCCAGTCCGCATGCACCCTGGATACACCGTGTCCGTAACTAGACCTTTTATCGTTCACTGATGGACATGGGCTTCCTCATGCACATTATCCCTTGTGCATGAGGGATGTGTGCCCTTAAAACGGCATGCTGGCCATTCGGGTTGGCGAGTCCACTCTTTTAAAGGTGTTGTAGTCCTTCAGCGTCTGTGGAAGCGGCTTTGTTATCCCTTAGTCGCCTTTTATGATACCAACGAGAAGAGATGGGGGGAGGAGGTGATGCTAGTCTAAATCCGGCTGACATCACACGACCAGGTGATTCATACTATAAAAATACTAAGTCACCTAGCTCCATGTGCTCACTAAACATTACTAACTCCTACCCAACTTCACGTTTCAAAGTTTTTGCATCGCGTGCCCCGTGACAGACAGACGGACAGGCCAATTTATAATATGTCCCTATCGTTCTATCTTAACACGCCATTGCAGCGCCAGTGTAACTTGATCCCCGTACTTTTTAAAATTGATCTAAAATGGAATTAGGTCACGGTCACACCGGATAGGGAGGCGACCTTGAAAAACTAGCAATAGAAGTAAATCATTGGCCAACTGAGAGTTCGCAAGATTACTAACATATTTGCCTACCAACTTTTCAGATTCTGGACCAATGATGTCCATGAGCTAAGTATGACAGGTGGAATGTCAGCTTATCTGCCGCCTTTTTTCAAAAAACTGTTGTAGTTGTAAAAGTGGAATAGAGATATTCATGAAAAAGCAAGTATGTAATAATAAGCTTATTCATGTGGGGTGTGATGTAACAGTTTTATGACGGACATTGGTTTGATTACATTAGACTGCTTTGATGGTAACGTTCGGCGAAAGTGTGGAATCAATTTTAGTTGTAGCAAAATACACCTTTTCAAGTTTATATTCTTTTGTATTAAGACAACAAACAGTCAAGGGATTTTTGTAAAGGACTGTAACAAAACGAAAACGCTAACTTGAGACAGTAACCACAGTCCAATGGAAAGAAAATTTTACAACCGAACTAATTTTGCCTTCTATCCGATTTCGACCGAAATCGAACTAAAACTTCTGTTCAGGCCAGTGTCACTCTAACCTAGTCTAGATTTCTAGTCACTCTAACGCAGTTTCAGACATCTTTTTATATTTTTTTCTTTAATTATTTGTACTTCTATAAAGCGCATCAATCAAACGCGAAATTAGTAAATACATATTTCTTTACTTACCAAAAATTCGTTTGTAAATTCGGGTCTGACAATTTTCGCCAAATTTGAAAGTTTAGCCGAACGTCTGTTCTTAGAATGAAACTGGCCGAAACCGAAGCCTCGGTCGCATACTATTTTTATTTGTATCTAGTGTGACTGCAGCTTAAAAAACAGGGGAAGGTGTATGAAATGAGTATGCCTGCATAGATCTTTCTCCATTTGTTTACATTTAATCGGTGGTGCAGCGATAGCTTTAATGTGCTGATTTTAAACGATAAGTTCCAAGTGACATAATTATTCACGGCAAAGGTTTCGAGTCTCGTGGTAAATATACTTTTGTTTTTGATAGTGATCGCGCAACGGCCTGCTGAATCATCGGGTGAAACAGTGGGTTTTACCCATTGTTTTGACCGCTAACCACGAAATGTACACATGTACAAATACAAACACATACCTACAAACATACAACTGACCCGCGACAATATTCCACTTCGCCGCAATCGGGTAAATTACATAAAAATAAACCATCAATCAGATCATTTTTTTAGATGGATTCATATACCTTGTAATTTAGGGAGAATATGTCAATGGTTGAGTTGAGTCAACCGATTTTGGTTCAGGTATTGTCTTCAGTAATACCAAATATTCATCAATCGAATTAATCAAAATCAAAAATTCATCAGTTAATATTAAAAAGAAATGTACTTGTGTAAGTATAATATATTAAAAATAGTTAATCTTAACCTGTTTTGGGAACAATTTTTACAGTGTTTAATTAACATAACAAGATGGCATTTTGAAAAATATTACGTAACACACACGTGATGTGTTGTTTCACACTGATTCGAATTTGTATTTGCCTTTGAGTGTATATTCGCTTTGTTAGCCGCACTTATGTGTACCGCAGTTTTATCGTCTTGTTTAATTTTTATTTGCTGTCGTTTATGTATGTTTGAGACATCTTAGAATTAGAAATTGCTGTCGATGCGATATGCGAATGCGATCAGTTGTGTGTACGAAATAAAATTTGTATCAATCTATAAAATAGGGGGGGAAAATGTACCTGCCCCTCAAATAAACCTTATAATTATTCTCGTGGATATCAATTAATCATTTTATTATTGGCATATATTGTGGCAAAATAACTGCAATTATATTGCCACCACACACGGTCCTCCCCTCTTCCTATGCGCCCAGTAAGGGCGAACTACTTCCAGTCGTCGGTCCACCTGACCGGAGGGCGTCCCACGCTGCCTACTCGGTACGCGGCTGTCCGGCATTATTTAATTAGTATCAATAAATCCTGATCCTGAAATCCTGAAACTTTCAGAATGAAGAATCCTTTCAGTCGTCCTGAAAGATGGTATCCGCATGACCGTACCACCACCCCATCTCTGCCTGTGGATGTCGTAAAGGTTTTTTTTATAGGTGACGAAGAGCCTTTTTTATCGGTGAAAAAAGCCGCTGACACGAGCACTGAGGAACTACATAATAATAATATAAATATTCGCCGACTAATTTCCAAAATGAATTCAAGAAAGAGACAGACATACTGCATAATGCACTTTGTAAATCTATGCACTATTGCTACACCAACCTGACCATAAATAATGTGAAACGTTACTAATAAATCTAAACATTACTATATGTCTGTGAGTCCGTGCGAGTCTGTGCGGGAATCCAGAAAGTTTTTAATAAATTCCCGGGAGCGCGGCCATTTTTCATTCTACTCATTACTTGCAACCCTTTGCGATTCCACCCTTGTACCGTTAGCAGAATAATATAGAAGAGGCATAGAACGTTAATCAAGGCTTAATAAGGCTATTTAATTATGGCTATCTAAACGCGCAGCAAAAGAATACTAAATGGACAGCACATCATGTTCAACAAAGTATTGTTCAATAACTGATGTTAATAATGGTAGATTAGGTATTTTCTGGTCTGTCTCTACACATCTGTCTCCGACGGGGACTTATTAAACATTTTGTTCTGTCTGCCCCCGTTCTATCAATAGGGGACAGACTGGATTTTTTAAGTACGCACTGTCCCCTCGACATACTCGTACATTATTATTTTACTGCTGGGTTAAATAATTACTAAGAATGTCGTTAGGTCATTACCATGTCGAGCACAGTTTGTTCAACACGTTTGTCCTGAGTTGCTGCGACCCTCTGCGTGTTCAACATTTAACGATGGTTAAACATCGTACATAACTGTTAAGTTTTAAGGAACGTAACTTACGTTAGCAGATGGTATGATGCAACTCGCTCATAGAGCCGTCGCACAGTGAGGCATCGAGACACTTTATACTTACCACGGACCCGAATATTATAGAATTAACTGCTAGCTGAGGTTTTTCCGCTATGCTACGACATGAGGTTCTTCAAGAAAGCTGTGAATAGGATTTTATGAGGCTGGTAGAGCACCCGAATACACCCTGGTGTTACAGGTGTCCATGGGCGGCGGTAGCCACTTACTATCACGTAGGCCAAATGGCCGGCTTCACCATAAAAAACCTAACTACGTGCTATTGGCGTTCAAAGGGTAAATATTCTCTGTCCTTTATCTGCAGTCGGTACCCTGCAGTTTTCCCCGCGCCGCCAGGGTCCCGCCGGCATTTTTCATTTGGACTTGATTAAATCCCCCGCCTAGTGTTAATATACGGAACCTTCATGTCGCAACTATTGTCGATATATCACTCGAGGCTGCTTATTAATATTTACTTGCATATAAAGCCCTACATATACGAGTAGCTATCTGTTGTGTGCGAAAACATAATACACCACTATTATACCATTGTACTTACCGTGTCTATGTACATTGGTAATAACTGGTGTTAGAATAGCTGTGAGTTGTTTGTTGAAGGGATAAACTCAAAAACTACTGAACCATGTATGGTGTGCAATGCAACCAGCCCTTTCCCTCTTTGTACACTGTCTTGTACATGAGGGACGTATGGGTAGGGCTCGTAGGACTCGAACAAATGAACAGTTTTTTCTCTCCAAAATATACAGAAACACTTCCATTTCATTTTTTTTTAAATCTAGTTATCACAAGTATTTTTGTGCGAAATAATACTAATTTTCTACTGTTATTTATTCATTTTCAATAGATTGTGTAGGTATTTAAAAAAGTCGCATATATATTATAGATCATTTTTATTACACCAGTATTTATGTGTCTGACGACACATAAATACGTCGGCGACTCATACGACGACACCCTATGAGCACTGTGATATTTATATCATGTTTTATGAAATTCTATTCTATTCAACGCTGAAGTATAAAATATACCAGTTTCCCCGAATTAACTTCGGCAAAGCACTAGCCTATATTGTGTTAGTCCGTGTCCGTCCCACGAAGTACACGCAAGCCAAATTTGGTAGCGATTCGTCGACTTATTTCACAGAAGTGCGGTCCATCCGCATTTCCTCGATACGGAGGTGTCGCGCACTGTTCGCTCCAAAAATTATTTTATACCGCGAACCCGTAGGCTGTGGAACGAACTGCCTCAAGAGGTCTTTCCATTAAGCTACGATATGGGGTTCTTCAAGAGAGCTGTGAATAGGATTTTGCAAGGTCGGCGGCGCGCCCGCATACCCCCTGGTGTTGCAGGTGTCCATGGGCGGCGGTAACACTTACTATCACGTGGGACCGCTTGCTCGTCCGCCCACTAGTCTATAAAAAAAAAGTTATATTACTTCAAGGTGTTGTAAAAGGCGACTAAGGAATAACAACGCGGCTACCATAAGCCCTGAGAAACCACACCAACTGTACAAAGAAGAGGTCTCGCTAACCCGCTTGGGCTTATCGCCCATGCAGAAGACAATGTACTTGAGGAGGCCCATGTCTGGCAGTGGATACTGAAAGGGCTGGTTGTATTACATTTGAACATACTATTATTCCAGTAACGACCACTATTCAAGAATGTTTCCTTTGAGTCTAAGAGTTCTCCTTTGGTTAAGTGAGGCGTTAACTGTGTCTCCGTACACAGGCTCCAACGTTGGATCCATTGATAATTTATCCTCCTATCCAATCCACATCTGGATTCATGGATAATTCTTTTTCCTTTTCGATCCACGGATTGTTAGTAAATTACATTTTTGTTGTTTTAAATAAAATGTGAGGTTGTTGTACAATATTTACCTCTAATCATTACTTTGGGCGCTTTGACAAATGTGGTCTAGGAATATTTATAATTGTACTTGGATCCTAAAATTGGTGGATAAGAAAATATTAACCACGGATCCACCGGGGGAGCCTGATTGTGGATCCATGTGAACGGAGGGCTAACTATAGTGGACACATTTTCCAGTTATGTGATCATTTTTCGGTGTTCAATCGGTTTGGCGTAAGTATTGTAAATAATTTTGTCATAATATAAGTACATAAATACAGATTTCGGACTTTTAGGAAGTGCAGAAGTGTACCAGAGAGAAGATCGGTCTGGAAGAAAAAAGAAGAAATAAGAAACCTTGAGGTTAACCCTATGAAGAATTCTTTTTGTTTCTTTTTTTTTTTTGTATATAATATAATAATTTGAGTGTGTAGTCTCTGAGCATCGCGGACGAGAACAATAAGAAACAAGTAAACAGCCAAACCATTATTAACAATTAAGTTAGGCTCTATAAAGTACCTAATATGTTTTTATCGCGTTTTCTCTCAAACAGTATAAAACATAATTTAGGTTGAAGTGTCAAATTTAGTACATAACGAACTACCAGATATAAAGTGGACACTAAAAATACGCGATATGACATAACCAGCGACTGGGCGTATACCCGTCTTTCGTTCAAGTCTACCATTTTTTCTGTATGAATATTTTAAGCTTCTCAAAACGATCGCCAGGGGCGCTGCTAATTCTGCTTATAAGTATTTAAGTATAGAAAGAAATATTCGTTAACAAACGAAAGAACTTACAATAGAGCATGTGAACAGGCACCACCTTTTAGATCTGGGTAGTTTGTTCGTCTTTGGAACTACTGCACCCCAATTAAATAACAGATTGGGCCAACCCTGCTGAAACTTTACATACCTTTAGGTAACGATTGAAAACGAAAAATTTACAGTAGCGTGTGTGAACGCGCCGCCGCCATCTTCTCAACGTTTCGTTGAATCGTTGAGGTTTATTTTTTATTATAATTCCGCGATTCGGTACGAATAGCCACAGGGTTGGTAGGACTATAGGAAGGTGGTGGGATCTGAGCCTGTGGCCCATACTATACCTCTCAACTGCTAGATATAGGCCTCTCCCAGGGCTTATCACCATGTACGGAGAGATATGGTAGGTACCATTTATAATCTATACATATAATAATTGTAACAAAGCCATGTCTGTACATTTAATAGTTATTTTAAAAGGTCCTTATTGTAAAGTCCGAATAATACAAAAATCAAAATTTTTTTTTTGGAATTTTTGTCTGTCTGTCTGCACGCGCATCACAAAAATTTCTACACATAATTTAATGAAACTTGACATAGTTATAGCTTATGACCTGGGTTCATATTTAAGGTACCTACCTACATTTTATCCCGATCCATTAGAAAACTCCCATTTATAAATAAAATCTGGGAATCAAATCAAGTCGCGGGCACCGCTAGTAGATACATTATAGATTTAACATTATACATTTAACGAAAGTCGAGTATACTACCTCCGCCAAAGCAGTAACAGTGAACCGATAAAATTATTTACGAACTTACCTGCGTTTAACGGGTCGGCCCTAAAGTGAAAAGTATTTTTACGCGCACTTTACGGCCGCCTTCGGGTTACTACCGTGTATACTTGTGACTTTTTACTGTCAAATCTACCAATCCATAGCGGGTCCGCTTGGTCGAGTATGGTCAGAAACTAGTTATGGTATGTATACCTGTGACTTTTTACTGTCAAATCCACCAATTCGCAGCGGGTCCGCTTGGTCGAGTATGGTCCGAAACTAGTTATGGCATGTATACCTGTGACTTTTTACTGTCAAATCTACCAATTCGCAGCGGGCCCGCTTGGTCGAGTATGGTCCGAAACTAGTTATGGCAAGGCCTGTAGTGGAACGATACAGACAATATCGCTCAAGTCGTGATTAGGACTATAACTAACCTTCAGGATTGACTTTATAAGTACCTACTTATGTATTATTTTTTAATAGTCAGGAGCTTTATCAATGGGATTTTGCTATTCTTACGCTAGCCGGTGTTGTGTTGACCGACACCACCTATCTGTTCCCGTGGGCATCGTAAAAGGTGACTAAGGGATAACAAAGCCGTTACTACCGACAAGTTCTGAGGAACTATGCCACCTCACTCGCTAACCTGCTTGGCCAGCGTGGAATTTTAAAGCCATAACATTCCTTTTGCACGAGACGATGTGCATGAGAAGGTCCAGCAGTGGACGATATAAGTGCTGGATAAGGTATGTGTGAATTTTCTTCTCTAGTTAACATACCTAACAATTTTAAGCAGGTACAATCAGTATTATAAGATATTCTCTCCTTATGAATACATTAATATTCGATTGATAATAGATAGCGCATAATCCATTGGTCGTCAAACTTTTTTGGTCAAAGGCCAATACTTAATCTTTACTAAAATATAAAAATGAAACTGTTTGTTTGTTCGAAACGCTTTCACGTAGCAATGAGTGGACGAATCGTGCTGAAATTTTACACCGACTTCCTGGGGAGCACGAAAAAGACATAGGACAAATGTACCCTCATGTATCCTATAGCGCAAGAACCGAGACGATTTCGTCTCGGGAGTATAAACGATTCCTGCGGGAAATACAAAAATCCGCGGGCTGATTCCGGGATCGTAGGCTAGTCTAGTACTTAATCTAATAAATATGAATTAAATTATTTACTAGACGTGCCTACGACTTCGTTCGCCTAAATGTTAATCAGGCACAAAAGCAAAAGTATGCAGTTTCATTAAAATCCGCCCAGTAGTTGGATAGGTCTTTTACAATACGAGGGTCGAACGTATCATTGATTCGAATCGCATGCGGCCCGCGGGCTACAGTTTGACGACCACGGGTATAATCAAATTTATTACAGTAGATACCTAAGATAGAAGGAATTGGGCCGGCGTTCAGTATTAAATTACAGCCTCTTTTTGCTATTTAAGTTTGCGGCGTACCAGCATGGCAGCAAAAACTTTGCGGCACTTTGCGCCTGATATGGTTTGTTAAAATGCAGTTTAAGATGGGTAATAAATCTTCACTAAAGAAGTGTGCGATGTTGGGGCGGTGATAGCCTATGGGTCTTATTCTTGAGATGGTGTGTTCAAATCCCTGGCCCGTAAGTACCACTGTTTCATTTAAGTAGCATTTTAAAATAAAACACTAGGAAGGCGGTGAAGGAAACATTGTGAGGAAACCTGCATGTTGGAGAATTAAAAAATATTTGAGTAGGTAGGTATGTGTATCCACCAATTCGCACGGAGGCTACGTGGTGGATTGTTGCCGGAAACCCCCCTAGATTGTGCCCTGTACTGAGCCTACACTATATTATACTATATTGAGCCTGTACTATATTATTATAGCCAATTGATACATTAGTAGATATATATGTTGACATATCAGTTATATCAGTAGGCTGTATCTCTCCACAGCTAGCCTGACCTATCACAAACAAAAACTGTGCCTTAATCCCGTTGAGGAGCTCGTCGCAGTTTACTAGCCTACTTTGAACTATGAACGGCCTGCTAAAGTTTTCCCGCTACGCTATGACATGGGGCTCTTCAAGAAAGCTGTAAATAGGATACCCCCTGATGTTGCATGTGTCCACGGGCGGCGGTAGCCACTCACCATGACGTGAACTGCATCCGTCTGCCATCTTCACTATAAAAAAATACATACATAGGTATGCGATTCTAATTAAAACGACAATAATAGCAGCTGATTTTATGGAAGGAATAGGGATGGGTAAACTAGTTACACCTAAAAGCTTTGCAGTCTTAAAAAATCTTTTGTAGAAATTAAATCCTACATCACAATTCGTCGTGTGGGTTATAATCACAATCTGTCAACCGCGGATGCCGCAGCCCTGCATGCGACAAAAAGCCGCGTACCTCAAACGATACCGCCGCGTCTCACGTATGGTTGTCAACACCAAACTGGGCGTAGGTTGATAGCAGCTGACCGTTAGTCCGCTACAAGTCTACATTACAATTCAAGACCTTATCGCTATGGCTTTAAGGGATATAGTCAATTGCTACCCGCATTAAGTACAGATAGCTATTGCGGATTACGTTTATTATTACGAAATGTTCCTTAAGTTTGTGGTAAATGTTTATGTGTAGGTACTTATAAATAGCTTCAGTTTATTTGAAATAAAACTATCCGCTGTGATAATGGAGGGCCTCGTTTTATCTTAATTCAATTTAAAAACGCGAGTTCCACATACTGGGTTCGCATCTTCCCAAGTTGCTAAATGATTTAAGTACCCATTAATGCTATTTTTAATTGGAATGGGGCAGTATGCGACTCGGATAGTGGTAAATGGCTACCACCGCTTATGGGCACCTGAAATATCAGTGGGAATAGGGGTGCGGTGCTGATTATACATCCTATTCAAAGGTGGTAACGAAACAGGTCCTTAGGGGAGACGGTGCGTTCCACAACATGAACACGCAGTGAATTGATGTTTGAGTAGATATGGGTAGAGCCTCAATTTTAGCGATAATGCTTTCAGTAGGTACTTCGCGTATTGGTGTAAAACTAAATTGGCATGTGTCGTTGTGTTTGTGAACACAGCCACCACGATATTTACGTACCTACTCATTTCCATGCCCATTTATTCCAAGTTGCACCTCCAGATAGCTGATCTCTACTACTCGATCGATTGGTAGTTCTGCGGCGAACCAACAACTAATGAGCCTGAATATGAAGAGTGGAAAATTGTGTTTGAGGGCCTTGGGAGAGGTCTCCAGCAGTGGACAGAAAAAACTGGTGATATTGCAGACACGACAGAAACTTAACGATTTCAAAAAATGAAGATACCAAGGGAAAGAAGGTATAAAAATGAAATTCAAGAATAATTTTCACACCGTTCTTTATATACAGTACAGTAGCACAATAACATACGTCTTAAAAATAATTAACATTAGCACTACAGTCTGTTACACAATAAGTTAATGCATACTAAAAACATGGCCTCTTGTAACTATGCGATTTTCTTAAAACTTGGTCCAATTATAGGTAAACCGCCGTAAGCTTGGCCCTCCTTATGATTGGAGGGACGCGGGGCGGGTGATGCGCTCAGCAGTACACGATACGACGTAATGTCTCGATATCTTAAGATATACTCGTATATTACATTATATTGTTTATATTATATTATATAGTTATGTATATTATTATTAATAGTAAATCGAGTTACTTTATCTGTGTATTATATTACGATTAATAATGAAATGTGAAAAATGAAATAAACCATAAGTAAATTATTATATATTACGTATGTAAGTAGGAAATAAAAAAATATTAACATGAGGCATCACTTGAACTTTCTTCATCTGAATATTCTGATGGTGTCTTCCCATAAATCAGCGATAAATAGTGGATAAATATCATCGTAGTTTTTGTCTACGATGACGTTATTCTTGTTTTAGTCTTGTAAAAATAATGCCTAAATACATTTCAAAATGAATGATAAAGTCAGAAATACAAGATGGAAACAATTTTACCTTGTGAAGCAGCTTCAGCTAATTTCAATTGTTTCATATATTTGGCGACATAATTGTCGCCTGTCCGGTTTAATTATTTGTAACATAATGTCGACAGATTATTCATATCGCAAAACAATAACGTGTGTAACGTGTCACTGGAAAAATAACAGGCGTAGTCCAATCCACGGTCAGTCACTGTCAGCGGATAGCAGCAGACTAGCTAATTAGTTGATCGCGCCCCCGCCCCGCGTCCCTTGAACCATGGGGTGGGCCAAGCTTACAGCGGTTTACCTATAATACTTGATTGTCAATCGACAGCCAGTCAAATCGCGACAAAAACACGTGGACACCGTGTGGCGTCGTTTTATGCCAATTTCATTGGCCATGACGTTACAATGCAAGTTTGAGAATACTTTTTCCGCGGCAATTCACAAAAAATTTGGTGAACAAATAGTATGTGAACTGATTTAAATTGGCTTAATTATGATCAGGATTTGCTGCTCATTTTAGTATTTTGCTGTTCAATAAAATAAAACAACCTATTTTTGAATAAATAAATAATTTAAAATTACTAAGTATGTCATTACAAAGTCAACGGATTACTGCTTCCCATTTTATTATTATTACCAGGGAACAAGAGAAGGAAAGAGAACCCGTTCTGCCGCCTCTTTAATTATTTCTCTATTAAATTTCCAATTTTCTTACAGGAACAAGATGGTGGTATTTCTCTACGGGAAGTTTACGGAATTTCTTGCAAAGGAAAAACAATTTTTGGACAGATTCTTCACACATATTTCCTAAGTCAAAGCCAAAGAAATTGTCATTTTTACAGAACAAAATATGTAAACATGTTATGTAATTTAATATAGAATCATGAACATCATGATTTAAGGCTTCGGAAATTGGTCGGTTACACCGTTTATATTAAAATCTTAGAACATAAGATAATCTTGACTGATCCGATCAATAACCAAAACAGAATTGAAATTTTACTGTTGCCTTAGTTTTTATGCACATTTCTACTGAATTTCAAATTTTACCCGTCAGAAAAGAAAAAGGCCATCTTCGTATTTCCGATCGTAACTGAACGTTGAAAGATATATTTTATATATGTAAATACACAGTGGTTACAACGTATCGTAATGAACTCTGATAATACCTTTGGATGTTTGTTTCTTTTTTTACTCATCTCTTCGTGTTTTTTCGGAATACAAAGATGGCCGACCAACATTATTTAATTACTAGTTCTGTGAGTTCATACTAACGGATACAATTTTACATGGTGAACCAATTTCATGACTTATCCCCTCTTCACTTTAATATATCTAAATATTATCAATATCAGATTTACAACGCCAATATTTATGAATGATCTAAGCAATGTACAAAAATATTCAATTCTTTCATACATGAAAAACTGGCAATTTTGTTAAAGTCCAAATTTACAATAAATATTAATATTTAATATAAATTAGAATATATTTTAGTATCCACTATTGGACATACGGGCCTCCTCGCGCATATTCTCTTGTGCAAGAGGGACAGCAGACTGCCCAAGCGGTGGATCTCTTTTGGAGATGGTGTAGTTCCTCAGGGCTTATGGTAACCGGCTTGTTCGTTAGTCGCCACAACACGACACGGAACGAGGTCGGTTGGTGTAATTCTAAAGCGGGCCGAAACAATTATTGTAACACCAGGACAATTTATTATAACATTATTAATCAATCAAACATTTATTGTAAATATTATTAATAAATCAAGTATGTTTTGACAATAAAGTCCAGTCGGATTCATACGATTAGACTTAAAGGTCGACCAGATGGTCCCTCTAACCTTTTGACCGCTAACGACATATATATCCAATGTTATAAAGACAACTGAAGAAATTTAAATTCGGTAAATACATAGAGTAGATAGACATATAAAAACCTTAACATTTTCACTGAGACATATTTGTTACTTGTAGACGAACAGTGATGTACTAAGTCACAAACGTCGCGCACATTGTCATGTTGCCCAAGCGGATTGGCGAGTCCACTCTTATAAAAGTGGTGTATTCCTCGTGTTAAGGGATTTGTTATCCCTTAGTCTCCTTTTACGACACCCACGGATAGAGATGGGGTGTGCTGATAATTAAAAAACGGCCGAAAAACAAAATGAGTTATTAAAACGCAATCAAATTTAGTTTGCGGCAAATTGAAACATTACAGTACCTACTACTAATTAAATATGCCGGCCGGCCATCTTCGTATTTACCGAGCGCGACTGAACACAGACTGAATATAACATAGAGTGGTTACAACGTAACGAACTCTGAAATTGTATTTGGATGATCTTTTTTCAGCCAAACATATTGAAGTGATTGCGGAATACGAAGATAACCATTCGGTATTATTTAATTTGTATTTACTGTAATAACGGTGCATGGATGCGGGGTTGGATTGTCGCATCTTAATTTTAAGATCAATTTGTTCCCTATTACTAACACTAGGTTAAAATTACTAACACATATTATGAACATTTAGTCTGAAAATTAAATAAGATTCTTGCGAATATTCTTATGAAATATTTTTAATTACAATTAAAATAAACTTAAAGCTAGAAATAAATACTTACTCAAGGCGTGGAACACAGACAGGGCCGCTAATGTTTTTGGTAACTTACAATAGCTTAGAATTACTTCATAATATTAAGGACGCCCACCACTAAACAACATACTTCATTATGTTGAATTTTTTCCTGTTCTATGCCGATATTATTATGACAAAGATATTTGTTAAAATTAACTGAAATGTAATTGATTCTCACTAATTTGTTGCATTATGTAACAAATTGTCGTTCTAGTTTCTCAGACATTGAAACTTTTGTGAAATAAAAAAATAATATATAAATTACTTTTACTGCTTTTTAAAAAAAAATATTTACTCAGTTTGCGTTTGAACAGAATCTTGAAACAACGAAAGTTTAAATTCGAAAATCATAATCAAAATTACCAAAGCACAGAACAGGAAATTATAAGATTTCAATTATGCGATACTTTAATAAATATGTAAATTAAATAAAAGTGAGCTCACATTATAAATACATGGGGACAAAATGTGTGATATTAAATAATGTAAATTTTATTAATACATAATAATTACACTTTATAAGTACAAAAAAATAATTCTAACCAAAATTCAAAATCTAACTTATAGATTTTGATTCAAATTAGATAAACCAATATAGCTGGCTGCATTATATAACCAAGTTATAACCAACGCGGATATTTTATTCCCAAACATAAATTTTATTGTTTTCCGGTCAGATCGCCTTTATGCTCTATTTGCCTTTGATTATTTGGTAGTATTTGTGATTGTAAGTATTTTAAACAACTATGACATTATCGGAGAAAGGGTTATTGTCGGTTCTAAATTCCCAGCTAATCTAGTTAAATCTTTAAAAAAATAACACAGTTTTTTTTTAACGTTTTGTTCTAAAAATCAGATGTTAGACTATGTTTATATTTAAACAGAATTTTGAAAATAAAAGCGACGATAAGGTGAGATAATTTCACACTTTATATTTCACGTCTTAGTTTCAGATTCTTTCACAAAAACAACGCGTAAATACTTAAGTCCATTTTGATCCAGTCTATAAAAAAAAAAAAATATTAATAGGATGTAAACACCTATTAAATTTATTTAATTGTATATACGCGTTAGTTATACAAAATAATGTACAAGTGACATCAGGTCTTTTATTTTATACGGTAAAATTCATATTTGATTCATACCTTTGCATACACGACCAGCTTCAATATTTGTGCGTCATAGCTTAATATTTTAGTAAAGCTAAACTAAAAAGTTGTTTAAGCTAAATTAGTAAAGCTTAGACAACTCCCTACTAGATTATATTGTTGTGATGAACTTTAATCTCATTTTATTTTCCCCTTTTTTTCTATGGTTTTGTTGCATTTTTTATCAGTTTCTCATATACATAGGTGACACTGAAAATTTCCGGAACTGGCCACTTACATCTATACATATAAAAAAATGAATGTTTCTTTGTTTGTCCCGTATGCGTTCAACATTCATCCGATTGCGATGAAACTTTGGTGAGTTGTTGAACGCCCGCGAAGGTTTCTGTATTAGTACAACCATTTTCCATGCGAACGAAGTCGCGGGCAACAGCTAGTAAACAATATTAAAAAAAAAATTTACAAAATTTGAAAATGGAACTGACTGTAGAATAAAGTTTGTTTCATCTAACAGTCATTTGTTTTCATTGTGGCGTTATTTTAAAAATTGCGTGTCGGCATTACGATGGATTTAACTTGTGAAAATTTTCGCTGTATGATTTATTACGATTTTAAGTGTAATTTGACAGCTCAGCCAAAACTGCTTTTGGCGATGAAGCAACAAGCAATAGCGACAATTTATAGCTGGTTTGCAGAATTCAAAGGCGGTCGTGTCAATCTCGATGAATTTCGTGAAGGTCGCCGTCCACCGCTATCAACAACAAAAACATCGACGCTGTGCGCCACGTGATCGAAACAGACAGGCATGTGACCTACCATGAGATTCGGGCATCCTTAGGCATAGGCATGAGTCAGATACAATCTTACACAAACATTTGGCTGTGTGAAAGCTGTGCTCGCGGTGGATCCCACACAATTTGAGTGAGGCTCAAAAAACGGAACGCGTCACTTGGTGCAATGGCATGTTTACCAGATTCAACGAAGGGGCGTCAAATTTGGTGTGGAATATAGTAACAGGTGACGAAACATGTATTTACAGCAACGATCCCGAAACAAAGCAGCAATCGACCATTTAGGTCTTTCAAAATGAGCCAAACGCCACCAAAGTGGGGCGTGTGCAAAGTGGGGCGTGTGCAAAGTGGGGCGTGTGCAAAGTGGGGCGAAGCTTCTTCTTTTAGAAATACTGGACACGTTACGGGTACTGTTGCTTTGTAAAACATGAACCATCCTTCAAACAGTCCCGACTTGGCACCTTGTGACTTCTTCTTGTTTCCAAAAATTAAGAACCAATTACACGGTCAACGATTTTCATCGCCAGAAGAGGCTGTCGAAGAGTATGAAAAACATGTTTCCGAGGTCACCACGGGGGAGTGGAACAAATGTTATGGAAATAAGTTTATTCGTATGAAAAAGTGTATTGACGCTCACGGAGAATATTTTGAGAAACAATAAGTAGATTTTTGGCCATTCATTGCATGTATTTTATTCTTATTCATTCCGGAAACTTTCAATGTGGCCATTGTATTACTAAAATCATTATCAAATAGCAACTGAAGTCCATAACATGAGAAAAAATTATTAGAATGTATGAAAGAAACCTTTAAAACGTATAAAAGACAGAACGAATATTTAACTTATTGACGTTTTTGCTGCTTTTTTCGCATTTCTCACGTACATATGCTATGTTGGTGTCAGATGCGCTTTGATTCCAATAAATATATAATAATAAAATTATTATGCTACAGGTAATCTTAAAATCAACAACCATATAAAATATAGTTATTTCAATTGTATTTTTATATATATATATATTGATGTTTTGCGCGACCAATATTTACTTCTAATCCCTACATCGTTCTTCATACCTCTATACCGCCAAAGTCAATCCTATTTACAAATTCAAGCATTTGGCAGTGACCAGCTGGCATCTCATATTTACAAATCATTGTCGAATTAAAAACTTTAACTTACTTTATATATAACATTCAAATGGCCGTCACGTAAAGCTTATTACAATTTTCATCAAATACCTTTACTCCATTGTGACTGATATAAAAATAATTTACTTTTTTTCTCTTATAGTCTTTTATGTCACGTGTTTCACCATTTTGTGTTTCTGAAAATTACAGTAAATGTTATTACAAAATGCAATTCTACTGAATACTTCTACATTTAGCAGTTTCGTGTTAATCTTAAAACTATCGGAGACAACATAAACACAAATATGTTGGTGCTACTATAGATTATATTTTTTTAACTTCCATTATCCACAGTTTATTTAATATTGTCTATCGATAAACAAAATATTTTCAATGTCAGTAAAATACCAACATGCAATATAGCAACATGCAACATATTTCGTAATGTTATGCAGTGTAACTCAGGCTTAATAATACACACAGCTTGGTCGAGAAAACGAAACCTATGCAGGCTAATAAACCTACAGTCATTAAAAATAGCAGTTTTTTCGACAATTTTCAATGTAGTTTTATTTTCTTGGCCAAGCTATAATACCTAAGGAGCAGGAGATCATGGGCGCGCGTCGTTGGACGATTCGATGTCGCTGGAACTGCTTGATACGGATTTCTTGGGTTTATATTCTGTTATAACTACTGTTACCCCACTTACAGTTACCTGATGAACAAAGATTATTTTTGTGAGGCACGGCAAAGAAAAACATTAACGGAGAAAACAGCGGAGAAGGCTTTACCAACCAAACAAAATATAGGGTAAAAAACATCGGTAACCAATGGTAACCATACATTAGGCGAGACATTATCTAACACAAAACATCAGAGAATTCTTACAAAATGGCGTCTATGATAGAAGTTATACAGCTGCAACACCAGAGACGAAGGTGCGCTGAAGACTTGGTAACGCCCTAGTTACAATTTTATTAAAGAACCCCATATCGAAACAAAGTGGCAAAACCCTCAGGGAGCAGAAGGGTTCCATAATTTTTGTGATATAAAAGGATAAAGCGATTTGTAGATCGCATCGTATCCAAACAAAAACTCTTTATTCAGCAAATACGGGGGTGGTGCAGCACCTTGAAGGGGCGGTGATAGAAACTTGGGGCCGTAATTCAAATAAACCTTCACAGTACTGTACTTCCCCTTGTACAGAAGTCAAACTCAATGTCTCTCGGAATGCTGAGGGGTTCTGAACCGTCTGTGAGACTGAGAGCTGATTTCAGACTTAAAATATTCATTTGAAATTACGAAAGTTTTAATATTAAATTTCTTTAGTTTAAATTAAGGATTTATACACTCTCGTTATGAAATGCGAGCAATTTAAATCGTCGGTCCACATGGACGGAGAACATCCTGATACGAGAGACCTCTATTCATGGATTTATTTACCCCACAGGTTGTCTATAAGTATTTTTTTATAAGTCTATAAGTATTTAGACTAACGCCGCAGACGAGCATACAGTCCACCTGGTGGTAAGTGGATACTGTCGTCCATAGACATCCGCGATACATGCCAACATCAGTCCAGAATGTTCAAACTGCCAACGGCCCCGGATGCGCTGCCTACCTTTGCAGACTAAGGAATGGATTGGGAAAATGGGGAGGGATAGGATGAGAATGGGCTCTAGCATATCTCACTCACTACCGAAACACGTATGTACATTGGGGCAATACGATAAAGTAGGAAATGCAGTACATTTCAAGGTAGTCTTCTGTATGAGAGAGGTAACATGGCCAGTGGAGTGCGCCGAGGGGCTGTGGGAATGCAGCGTGCACTGTCCCCCTGCTTCCACGGTTCCATGGTCTGCCCATTGCCATTTCAGCTTGCTAATACTGTAATCTTTGTCTGTAACTTTAGTTCGAATTTATCACTTTCGCATTTTATTCCTTAAAGAAACTCCGTTGTCTCCTTAGATCACTGCGCGACATTAAACTTATAGATCAGGCCAACCGTTGGGAGTTGATACCAGTCCAATCAGGGCCGTCTTTACCAGGGGGTGCAAGGGGTGCGGTGCACCCCGGGCGCCCCGCGCCCGGGGGCGCCTGTCGAGCGCTGAATTCAGTGCCGGCTTTACCTATGGTGCAGGGGGTGCGGTGCACACGGGCGCAGGGTCTTAGGGGGCGCCGAGCGCCGCTCGCGACACCTCCAAAGAGTTCAAAACGCCTACTAGAGGGCGCCCTGCACCCGGGCGCTACATGAGCTAGAGCCGGCGCTGAGTCCAATTGATACCTATTTTAAATACATTCGTGTATATAACTCCATGTATATTGCGTATGTATATACAGTTGTGGTCGAGCTACACAACGAAGTACTGTATATAATAAACAGGATCAATACACTACGTACAGTTGTCGGTGCAACGGGCACTAGCGTCCCAGTTGCGACCGCTTCGAACTGGCTCGAGTGAATTTATATCGTCGCTGTAGCTAGATGACAATAAGTGACCCTGTTCTGCTAAATAGGACAATGAGACCGGAAGATAATGGAGATTCAAGGCGAAATGTATTGCAGATTGTAAAAGGTTCTGTTATCATTGCATGAAATTCTCAATATAATTTTAATGTTTAACGAGATGAAACTGGGTAATTTTTAAGTCACGCATTACAACATTTTAAAACTAACTAGAGATTATTTAACGTCATTCGTTTGTTTTAAATGCATTTGCAAAATATATTCAGTACCAGACCATGTTCACTGCTGTACGTGGGGCTCTTCGTGAACATTGTCTTGCGCATGCTTTGTGTATCCGTATTGGGCTCTATTTCAGAGGTGGTATACAATGGACAGGTCATATTTGTCGCAGGAACGACCATCGATAAGGTAGAGTAGTCTTCGAGTGTATATTGCATACTGAGAAGAATAGCTTAGAATACCATGGGGTTAAGTGGAGTGATGACTTCAAGTCGCTGATGGTGGATGTGAATAGAGGGAGACCGAGTGTGGTGGTGTGGCTTGCAAGAGGCCTTTATCAATGGAGAGACCACAGATATAGTGAATAAGTAACGTTGCGAGACCGAAGTTGACGCTAAGCTCCTACTTCTCACGCCGCGTGTTCAGTCTGTTCCGACCCTGGTCGCTAGCAAGTCATTAAAATTAGTCAAAACTGGTGAACAGTCAGGGGAAATGTATCATCTCATCAGTTTATTTATTATTATAAGGCGGCAGACGAGCATACAGTCCACCTGGTGGTGAGTGGATGTGTCGCCCATGATACATGACAACCGCGGTACATGCCAACATCAGTCCAGAATGACAAACGTTGGCACGCCCCCGGATGCGCTTGCCTACCTTTTGAGATGTAGGAAAACTTTTGACTTTTAAGCAAGTGGGAAGCCCCTTTCGGTAGGGGGTTTCCCATCACTGAAACTTACTCGTGACGCGACACACTTGGTTTCTATACAATTCCACGAATTTGCGTTATTTATTCATGTCTATGTGAGAGAAGGCTGATAGTAGGTAGTATTTATTTATTTATTTTACACTTCATTGCACACTAACGCACAAAAGGCGAGCTTAATACCTTAAGGCATTCTCTCCCAGCCAACCTTTGTTGGGAGGTGCGTGAAAGACTCATATAAGATCGTATGGTAAAATAAATATGAAACACACAAATATACTGTATTATTTATTAATTATACATTATACAGGGTGTCCCAAAAGTCAACGTCTTCCCTTGGTTGGAGGGTTGATAGACCAGCTCATAACTGACCTAAATAACAAAATATGACTTAAAAAAAAATCATAAGTTTTCGAGATAATGGTGCTTTTATGAATTTTGAGAACATCGACAGCTTACATTAGTTTCTTGTGTGCCACAGCTACAAAATTGGATATTCTAAAATTATAATTTATGTTACGCAGCCCTGAATAAACCCGCTAATGGTCACAGTCCAAAATAAGACCTTTGTAAAAAAAAAAAACATTTTTCGCCGATTCACGAGTTGTTTTTTTATTAGCTATTATAACTTGATGTATTAAAATAATTCGCACTATTTGTGTAGGGCCTTATATATACATACAAGACATTTGTAAGTTACCTCTCTAGTCTGCGCTGAGCTACGATCCACATTACTAAGACGCGGCGGATGTCGGCGTTTCTTTTTGAGTGAGTTTGCAGAACGCGGACGTTTCTGTGAGCTGGTGGGTGCTGTTCCGGCTGCTTGTGCTGCCACCAGCGCCTGGTTGATGCGCGGCTTGCGTGTGGATGTTCCTGTGATAAATAATTACAAAAAATATTCTACGTGAGGATTTTTCGTGCCGTTGGTTCCGAGACATACAAGTAGGTACATAGAAAAACCTTTCAACCTACAAAAAATCACCTTAATAAATAAATGTCTTTTGCAAACATTGCACAGGTGAAAAGTTTTGTGCAGTAAAAAGGACCTTTTGTTTTGGCCTACCATAGCTTTGCGAAGAGTACCAAAATCTACGATATGGGGTTTTTCAAGAAAACTATGAATAGGATTTTGCAAGGTCGGCGGCGCACCCTCATACCCCCTGGTGCTGCATATGTCCATGGGCGGCGGTAACACTTACCATCACGTGGGACCGCTTGCTCGTCCGCGTACTTCAATATAAAAAAAATCTTTCAATTCATTTCCTCTTCTTTGTAATTCATTTTACTATGCATAGGTTAGCAGGAAAAGATCTCTTCAACTATAGACCGCCATTTGCGTCAAGGTATCGATTATACTATAGTCACAGGAGACTACTAAAAAATTTACTGCATTTCCCACTTTATCCTATTGCCCCAACGTACGTAAGTGTTCTTTGTAATGAGTGAGATATGCCACAGTGCAATCCCATCCTTCCTATCCTATCATATCCCTCTCCATTTTCCCAAACCCATTCCTAAATCTCCAAATGCATGCGCCAACGTTTGTGATTCTGAACAGATGTTGGCATGTATTGCAGATGAACCAGATGAAAGTCCGTCAACTGTCAACCTATCCGACGCGTTTGTCGTTGACAGTCGAAATGTTGGTAAATCAATGGGTATCAATTTTAAGAGTATTTACTACAAAACGTTTTTATTTGGGACATTAAAGTTTTAGTAATAAAAATACGGGTATTACAAAGTAAAAGCAATGCGAACTTAATACTCCACGGTGTCGTTACGTGTAACAAACGTGTGCCGCCCTAGGGAACCTCAAACCGTAGTCTATGCGTCCTTGTGGAGGTACCTACCTAGGAAACTCGATTTAAACTCATTGTTGTAACGGTAAAATATTGAAATGAACGAAGCTGACGAAAATTCAAGTTTTTTTTTCGAATATTGGTTTTTGAGGGGGAGAGTGCACGCTGCAATCCAACAGCCGCTGGGCGCACTCGACTGGCCACGATACCCCTCTCTCACAGAAGACTATTTTGAAATGTACTGCATTTCCCACTTTATCTTATTTCCCCAATGTACGTACGTGTTTCGGTAGTGAGTGAGATGTGCCAGAGCCCATTCCCATCCTATCTCTCCCCATTTTCCAACCCTTTCTCCAAAGCCATTCTTATATCTCCAAAGGTAGGCAGCGCATTCGGGGGCGTGCCAACGTTTGTCATTTTGGACTAATGTTGGCATGTATCACGGATGTCTATGGGCTACAGTATCCACTTACCATCGGGTGGACTGTATGCTCGTCTGCCACCTCCATCCAAAAAAAAGAAAAGAATATTGTAGGGACACTAGGGACTTGTAGGAACAAATGTCTTCAGCATTTGTAGGTTGTTATGGAGCTGTGGAATAAAAGAATGATGATTTCAGACATGGAAACCAGATTTAATTATTTATAAGTACAATATTTTAGATATTGTAGTGAAGAGGCGCGGATTCACTCAGTGCGTGACGTGCAGTGACTGAGGCCTAGCTCTTGTCCTCGCGCCACAAGCTACAAGTGCTGAAGGCATTATAATATGTCCCTACACCCTCAATACTGTGATGTAGGCCGGCCGGCACCACCCCATCTCTTCCCGTGGTTGTAAAGGACGACTAAGGGATAATAAAGCCGCTACCACAAGCACTGAAAAATTACGTCACCTCTAAAAGAATAGACTCGCCAAGCCGTTTGACCAACGTAGAGTTTTAAGGCAATACATCCCTCGTGCACGCGACAATGTTCACGATGAAGCTCACACCCAGCGGTGAACGAAAAAAGAGCTGGTTAAGGTTTACTCTTTTGAGACATCGTTAATGTTTAATCATAACGATATTTAATTTAGTTTTATTACAATCAGAACCAGATATTAACTAAGAAAATTTTGCAAATACCTTACGTATTGTTAGAACGAGAATACCATTGTAACGTGACAATTATACCAGTGATCATCGTTAATCAATTATACATTATGATGTAATCATAGCTGATGTAAATTAATCAAAATTAACCATGAAGGTATCAGTGATAAACTTTCGAGTTACAGCAGTTGCGTCAGGAATGTCGGACATTTTGCGAAAAATAGCTGAACGAAGTCGGCGATGTAGAACAAAGGCGTTGTAAAAGGGTAAAGTTAGAAGTAATACTGCATATATGTATCTAGCTAAAGGACGCCTTTTTCAGATAGGATTCTGTAGATAAAAAATGAAAAGATCTGAGATTTCCGACTAGAGAAATTCTGAAATATGGCTGACCGAGTGGTGATAGCGTAGCGGTATCTATACTCGACTCACATTCGTGTGATCGTGAGTTCAAATCCTCGACCCATACCACCGAGTTAACACTTGCTCGGCAGTGAGGGAAAACATCGTAAGGAAACCAGCATGGTCTAGAAATAAAAAAAATAGAGTATGTGATCCACCAATCCGCACTGCGGCTGTGTAGTGATTTGCGTCCCGAAACCCCCCAGCGATTTACTAGGGGAGGGCCAGCTGCGGTGGGACGTTATAGGGTAATACGTGGCAAAACCGCAGTGTTTACAAATATGTTTACTGTTGATTCGTTTTAGCCAAAGTATATTTTTTTCGCATCCATTTTTTTTGTAGTCAAGAGGTAAAAGATAAGTCCTGGTACTTTTGTTAACTTAGTTTATAACAGTTATGGGTTTTGCTTTATTATATGGCAAAAGGAAATAAATCCCATAAGCATTAATTTTAAATATATGCCTAAACTTGCCTGTATTTTGCGTTTAAACGGTAAATTTGCGCATTGAGGACATATTTTAACGCACAGTGGAAATTTTCATTAATTTTGCTTGTTCTTGGCGTCTCAGCTAGTTATTTAATGATTTTTTTCTATTTCTCCATTTTTACCAATGCTTTTCCAAATTTATCTCCTGAACTAAAATCCATGTTTTCATCTATTTGCCTTCGTTTTAAAGAGGTAAACAAAAACTAATACACGGATTTTCATAGAAGTATATAATATATATTATCAAGATTAGTCAGACTATAAATAAATCATTCCATGGGATAGAAATTTCTACATCCCGAAACCGCCAAACACAAAGATGTACTAACAATAGATTTGCGCGTTACAGTATGTACGGACCGTGTTCAAAGTATTCAGCGGTTGCTCAAACAGCGTTTCTGCATTAGTGGAGGACATGTCGCCTTTGGCGGTCTCGTACAACCCTAAAGGGACCGCGAAGATGGGATAGACGCATTACGAGTAGAAATTGGAGTAGAAATGATGATGAGTGCGATTATAACCACTATAGCAATATCGTATAAAAATAATATAGAATAATACTCGTAATAGTAGCAGTGCTATTTACACTTAGATATTTGTATGAAAGCGAAGAGATCGAATAGATTTCGAAGACTCACAGCCGCTGGGAGCACTCGACTGGCCACGTTACCCCGCACTCACAGAACACTGCCGTGAAATGTACTGCATTACCCCACTTTATCCTATTCCTCTAATCTAAGTGATGTAATTGTTTCGGTAGCGAGTGAGATATGCCAAAGCCCATTCCCATCCTATTGTATCCCTCTCTATTTAGCAACCCCTTTTCCAAATCCGTTCCTAAATTTTCAGACAGGTAGTTCATCTGGGCGTGTGCCAACGTATACCAGAGATGTAGTACACGGGGAATGGTCGTTGATCCCAGCATAGAAATGAATTTTATGAGAGTGAGGGTGCACGTTGCATACCCACAACCGCTGGGCGCACTCGACGACGAATATTATTGGACAAAATGATCAGAAAAGAAATTCCAAACTGCTCTATAACCAATATTGGGATATAATTTCTTCATTAACATTCTTTCTTATTTACCGAAATCACGAACTTTTTTATACGAAAGAATACGACAGAGCGGTATACCTGGTGGTAAGTAGATACTGTCGTCTATGGACATCCGCGATTATAAGTCGACAATGATAAACGTTTTGCCTTCTTTTAGGGTTTCTTTTAATTTAGGGAAGGACTCAGCAAATATAATATTGCAGAACAAACCTATTTATTTGTTAGAGCAAGGAATATGAGCTATAAAATCATCGAAATAACTCGTTATCGAACGCAAAAAGTTTATATTCGTGAGAACGCTCGGTTGGCCAATGCTTAAACTTGCTAGGTATATTGAATAGATTACGTTTTCAGTTTCCCATAGATGGAAATAGTATGTTGAATAAGTCAGATTACATGATTATTTCTAAAACGAAATTATTTTGACAATAATTTTGAGTTATGTTGGTACTTGCCAAATCCTAACTAAATCTTACAATTAGTGGATTCTAGTATAATTAAGATCCATGTAAACTGACTGTATTGGGGAAACTATAATAGGAAAAACTATAAATATGTACTTGAATTTACTGTCGAAATTAGCACTCTATATGTACCAGACAGGTTAAACTTCCTAGGTACAATAAATACGCAATAATATCTACGTATATGCTTACGTCACGAAAGGTCAACGTAACGTTAAAAGACTAATAAAAAATGACACCAAATTGTACTGAGAATAATAGCATATAAGAATTTTTCATTCTGCAGGGTTACGCGACAACAGCGCCGCGTATGACGGTGGCTGTTTTGCGAAGTAATTTTACGAGGGAAATTGTTTATTGAAAAACTTCCTATTTAGTTATCATTTTACATTTTTAGACATATTTTTAGTTTTTCCTACAATAATAGCTATAAACTATTTGTATTTTATTAAATAAGTCCAACTAATGCGGCTGTCTTGTAATATGTTCAAAAATTATTAGAATATATCTCTATAGTAGAAACAAGTAGTAAGAACTTTTCTTTGATTCTAATAGGATTAGCAACGAATTCAATGGTCGTAGTTTATTATACCTTCCTATAAGATGTACGTATAATCTTTGGTACATACTGAATACCTTAGTAAACACGTCTCGCTGTAATAATCAATATTGGTACAATCAGTCGAAGGTTAGTTGTTGCCAAGCCGACGACATTCAGATCAATAACTTGCAAATTCTTGAACTTATGTAAATATAAAAAAAAGAATAGACATACTTAAGTAAGTTATTCAGATAGTATGTTTAAATACGTGGCCCTTTCGAGTACGTAGCTGAGTTCCATGACCAACATTTTTACTTAGAATCTAAACAAAGGAATTTGAGATAAAATGTGGGTTATAAATACCTTTTCTGACATCGCACATTGAACATTTGAAAGCCTCTGCGTTGTTTCTATATGTACAAACGCTACAATCCCAATAATTTTCTTCTAGTGCCTTTGATGGCCTTTTGGCTCTCCGAATGGCATTTTTCTTGTCCATTTTAACACTCACTTACGTCTAATTAACAAACACATTAATCATGATACTTTGAAGTGGCCACAAGAGTTTTTTATTACGCACGTATACAAAGTATTCCGTCTAAGAATCATTATTTTTGTTTTACTGTGCACTAAAACGTACACTACTTTACGCCATGACAGCTCTGCACTGTCAGTAAAGCAGAACAAACTTCATTTGTATAATGAACGCTTTTACCGACTGTTGTGGTTCTACAATATAACAACAGATGGCGCTAGAATTAATGTTAAGATTACATGTTTGGATTGTTGTGGTAGGTACTATAGCTAAATTATATTGTTTATTTTAAATTTCTATTGCATATCACTCCAAAGAAGAAGATTTCTACATGATATTTTTTTATTAAAAATCGACACAGTATGTAGCAGTTTTTTCGACCCATTTAACGTCCCACTGGCAGGACACAGGCCTCCCCTAGGGAGTTTAGGGAGTTTCGGGCCAAAATTTACTAACGAGGGCCCAGCGCGTATATAATTACTAATTTAATTACACATGCTCCAGATTTTGTTTCATTCTCGAGTTACGGGTTTCTTTACGATGTTTTTCTACATCACCGTATAGTCAAATTAACTCTTATTGTGTATTATCAAATAATAAAATGAATAAATTCTTGTGGCCCTAATGGCCTTTCAAGAGTCACCGGAAATGTATGGTTAGGCCGAGCGCAGAAGGCGCTCAGCCAGGAGCAAAGAGACATCAACATCGTAGCTACCTAAACAGTCAGAAAACAGAAAAATCGGTATTCTGAGCTTTAACTGTATACCGTTTTAATTAAACCAAATAGAAATTCACGTTTTCTCTGAATGAAGTATTCCGAGACGTTTTTGACAGTCGAAGAATTCATCAAAACCTTATAAAAGAACGTAAAGAGAAATAATTATAATTACAAGAAGCAAAATAACTTTATTGCTATACTTACAAGGTTCAAATTACAATGTGAAGTACGTAAAAAGGAACGCAGGAAAGTTGTCAGATTACACAACGGCAAAAAAGGTCTTTTATAGACGCGTATAGAAGCAAAATTCTTAGAAAAGTCCGACAGACCCTTTTTTTCGAATATCTCTATGTGAATTTCTTCGCTTCTACCTGAGGCTACAAGGTTTCTGAATGTAATTTGGTATAATGTTAGGTTACATTCCGTTTTAACCATGCCTCGGAGCTAGGTTTTGTGCAGACTGGCTGTTTAAATAATTACGTGTTGTATTTTTTTTTAATTTTTATGGTTAAGTCAAGGATAAAATTCTTTTCGGTATAGTCAATCACGGAGTTAATAATCGTTTTCGATTACACGAATGTATCAATGATAGGATAGGTAACAATATAATTGGATTTAAATAATAGTTACTTAAAAGTTGAAACAAGAATCGCTTCGTTTATGTATCTAAAAATTATAGCTTTCAATCAAACAATCTCATATATAAAAACATAACTTTTGATAATAATAAGCTATTTTCGGATGTAAGTAATAGTTTCGGATGTTAAACAATTTACTAAGTAATGTCCGTAAAGTTAGTTATATTCTCATACTTTTTTTATATGGCAATAACGCAATTAGTACATTATGTCATGGTCGAGTTTTCTCGGTAATTTACAATTGCAAAGTCAAAACAAATCAAAACGCATCCCGTCAATGTTTAGTCCCGCGACGTAAGGAGTCGCTCAATAAAGAGATGAAAACAGTTTAACATACTGAGAGCAAAAGAGGACTCACGAAAATCGCAGCCCTATGCTTTTATTTGATTATTTATCAGATATCTATCACAAACATTACGCACAAAAACTATTTTGAAGTTTAATGAATTATCACTATTAAACCACAAACCCCCCACAATGCACAATTTTTATAATAATTAATCAAACAAAATCTCGAAATAACAGCTGCAACAATAATTATTTTTAATTTCAATTAAAAACGTTAAATTAAAATTAATTAAAAGTATGGCAGCGGCTAATATCATGTATTTTTATGACAAAGGGCACGGGTTTGTATGTACAATTATGCCAATATATCAATCTTTGTTTGTTACTTCTTCATTGCTCAAAAGTTGCCCTGGCCCGTACACCAGGAACTAAGCACTAATTCTTCATAGGTAGACAATAAATCCTATCACCCATTATTCAGGTGAGCGCCGATGTGTAAACAGACGGGTGTCAAATATTGTCGCGCTTTTCGCACGTTTTCTACGGATGGCGGGAAAACGTGCAAAAGTACGAGTTTTGCAGCATTTGTCATGGCATCTAGGACAAGGACGACCATGTTGAACCCGTTATATTTGATCTAAGTTTTTCATTATATTCATATTGGGAAAATGTAAAGTGTGCTTTCTTTTTCTAACAATGTTTTTATTAACTTCTATATTAATATACATTACTTGACAAAAGCGGCTATGTTTTTATTTTTCCAACTGCCAACATTACAAGCTTAAATATACCTAACAAATTATAAGGTTATATAAAATTAAATTTTTCATCCTCGTGGAGAAGTATAAATTGTTTTTAACAAAGCGAAATATGACCAAGCCGTGCTTAATATCTGCAAAAACAAGAGTTTCATATAATTTTATTTATTTGTTGTGTTTCATATAATATTCTGTAGCATATTCGTATCATACGAATTTTCATATAGATAGTTGCAATGTGTATGTTGAGAAAGGACATCATTATATCTAGCAACATTTTTTTTTAATGCTGCCAGCAATGATATTTGGGCGATCGAAAGACTATGTAAAACCTATTCTAATAGTATGTATACAAATGATTTTTTTATTTTATGTAACATAAGAGGTAGATCCATTTCTTTAGGCATGCGTATAGGACGTCGTTTCATTAATTAATACAAGAGTTATATCGATTCTTATAAATAAGTAAAGGACTATAGATTGAAGTATTATTTAGGAATAATTAAATAACCGGCCAAGAGTGTGTCGGAGACGTACTAATAGGGTTACGTAGGCGTCTATTGAAATTTATTGGGAGCTAATTACGAGTACAAGTTGGTAACCGATATCTCTTTATTTTATTGCCAAAAGTCAGTGAACATTATCATCATAAAGATAATAGCTATTTTATCTTTTATACTGTTCATGCGTCTACAATTAAAAATGTAAACCTATTATGTAACTATGTACTTTAAAATAATAAAAAAATAGCAAAATTAAACTAGTTTTTAATCAAAGTAATTCTTATTTTATCTAAAATAAAAAAATCAAAGTAACTCATAATCGAATAGGTTTTACATAGCCTTCCAATCCTCCAAATATAATTGCTGGCCGCATCCAAAAAAAAATGATGGCAGGCAGACTTGTATGGAGAAATAATGATGTCCTTTGCAATCTTAAAAAAATAACAAAAATGAGTCAGAAAAGATACAAATATGTAGAAAAAACACAATTTACTTCTATTATCTAATCGAAAGGATATAACTGCGGTAAACAAATTTTGCACGAAGGTTTTCGTGCAGTTTCCTTATAAATATTATTATGTAGTGTTGGCTCACCTTGGTAAATGCCCTCAGATTGACATCAGCATAGCTAGACGCCGTCAATCTGCATGGCTTCTGACCTCTAAAAATGTACAGAAGAAAATGGCAACTATTATTAGTTTTTAACTCTTAGTACACCAATAATTGTATAGATTTATAATATATTATGTTTTTTTTTATAGACTAGTGGGCGGACTAGCAAATAATTATTAGTTTCACCTAATAATTATTAACAGCAGTTTCTTCCTGATATTTGGGTCAGCTAAATACCATTTGCAGTTATATACCGCGTCGCTTACTTCAGTACTCTGTAAAATTAAGAAAAGATATATTAAATTAAACACCGCATTTTCTGTGTCATGGCTTCAGTTTAAAAACACACAAAGTGGACACAAAGAATTTTTTTATCCCTTTCTTTAGTTACAAGTAACCACATCCAGTACAAGAACAAAATAAAAAATAAATAAAGACAAGTTTAAAAAAAAATGTTTCCATATCTCTAATCGAATTTAAACTTTTTTTCGCAGCAGTCAGCGTTAAGTCACAATTACTCAAATATTCTAAATGTTTTATGAAGAGGTAATTAAATCAGCAGCAAAAAAATACTGAATGAACAGCAAATCGATGGTACCTAGTAAACTTAAAGGTCGGTTGTATATAGTTTCTCTGATGACAAAAGAAATAGAGTCCCGTGCAGCCAACTTAGTAATGATATTCTTACTCGTATAAAATTATTTACTTCAATTAATAAAAAAAATGGTTGTTGATCATGACTTGTTGCTCATTTAGTATTTTTTTTCAGCTCGTTTAAATACAAGCCTGTTTTAAATAATCTTAAAACGCTCCACTTGCACTGCAGAGCATAGGTCTCCCCTTGCAATTGAGGGTTTCGGATTATAACCCCTTGGCATTTTAACATCAGACACGTAAAACAAATACTTTTTTTTATCTCATACTTACTGATCTTACTATCATGTCTCCAAAAAAGCACAACAGGAATATTTGCAGCAAACTCATCGAAAGAAACGTGGCGAATGACAAAACAAACGCCATATCGTCTATAGCCTGTAATTATAGGAAAAGCTATGTATGATGACAACCATAAATTTACCCATGTAAAGTTACGTTTGTTACGTCTATATTGCGAAAGTTACTGTTATGATATGATACCATTACTACGTTTATACTAAATCCGTCAATGGTGTTCGCATCCATCAACCAGTATGCAAAACATAATAAGGACGAAAACTATTTTACACGTTCGTTTTATACGTGCCGTCTATGTCTTATTACTGTTTTTTTTCCCACAAATTATATGTTCGTATAATAATATTTTAACATATGTATTTGTTATTCTCATACAGTAATTGATTGTTTATAATTCATATGGACTTAGATTATATTTGTATTTTCGTTAAGTGAAGACTTATTTACTGAGTATCTAATAAATAACGTATTAATGATGATGTTCTAAGTCCATTCTATTGTTTGTATATCATTAAGATTGACTTCTGCAGACCGTCTTTTTTTTGTTATAGATAATAGGCGGCAGACGAGCATACAGTCCACCTGATGATAAGCAGATACTGTCGTCCATAGACATCCGCGATACATGCTAACATCAATCCAGAATGACAAACGTTGGTACGCCCACGGATGCGCTTTTCAGATTAAGAAATGGATTGGGAGAAAGGGTTGGGAAAATGGGGAGGGATAGGATGGGATGAGATGGGAATGGGCTCTGGCATATCTCATTCACTAACACTAAGAGAAAATGCAGTACATTTCAAGGTAGTCTTCTGTGAGAGAGGGGTAACGTGGCCAGTCGAGTGCGCCCAGCTGCTGTAGGAATGCAGCATGCAGTCTCCCCCTACTTATAAAATATACATATACAGTTTTATAAAATAGCTTCCGCCCCTAGATTAGTTAGTCTTTAAGTCACAAGTCTTCGTCTCAGGTCAGAGAGGGTTCTTCTGATCGAGTATTGAAGGAACGGTCAGCCCTCATGATTCTGTAAGTCGCGTGCCGTATTGTATTTACTATTAAGTAAAATTAGCGCTAGTGTCAAGTCACTTTGTAACGTTCATAAAATAAATCTGACTCTTACTTCGTAACTCCGCTGTTCTCATTTTCAACCCCCCCCCACCCCTAACCACCCGTACATTACAATTAGATTATGTCATGAAAAATATAACATAAATTACATATAACTATTTTATGTAATCGAATACAAGTATAATTAAACTTGCACAGTATAATAATAAGATAATTATTTTTTTTATATTACCGTAACATTGAAGCCGGTAAGGCAAATAATAAACGAACTTGACACGAAATTGAACAATGTTGATCTCGAATAAATGATCTCTAGCAGGTCCACTGAACTGAAACCATAAACATAATTATTGTAGAAATATATATATATATATATATATATATATATATATATATATATATATATATATATATATATATATATATATATATATATATATATATGAAGTTCATCTATAACTATCAATCAACAGCTTCGCTGTGTGGTTGACTGGCCAAGCGTGATGGAGTTATCCCACTATCTATTCAATTATTATCCCACCTATATCTTATACGAGAACTTAAGTGGTTTGTTGTGTTTTGAAATTATTTGAAATTAGCCTCATTTAATCGCCCACAGTTAGAATTAAGTTAGAGCTTCCCTACGTTTCCTATTAAATTCATCACAGATCTGAAGGCTTCACCTATAGCTCCGATTAGACAATTGACATTTAACCTAGCACCGAATAACCGCCACTGATGGTGCCATGATTCAATAAAGGTTAGTTATTTCAATTTTAAAATAAAACATAAATAATAATGACAAATATTCTTACCGTATAACCTCTCGATGCCATTTGATCAATTCAACTAATTTTGAATGCAAATCAACGTTTCTGTACAAATTATCTAAGAAAGGTTTCCGATTCATGAACATATTTTCGAAGTCGTGCTGCAGTAGACGAAATTGAATTTTTATATATGTACAGTATGTGTAGAATAGGCAGTCAGCGGCACCTATTTCTAAAACCACTATACATGCTGAAATTAGTAATAACATTGTATAAAATTTCATAATTCAGATATACTGGCACTGTACTATCAACTACACAGAACAGAAACGAAGAGTGGACACATATGGGCGTTACCCGCGTGCCCCTAATAAGCGTAGTACCGCGCTCTTAGATCTCCTCTCAATTCAGTCGTCTTTTGTCACTGCCACATGCAATTGCGACAATTTTTCTCGCAACTATAACACAAAATGTAAAAAAAAAATAACTTTGGAGGAATATCGTACCATCGGAAAGTTGTAATTACATTATTTTATTTTATAAAATAAGAAAAATGTAACTTCATTAAATTTAATAACTAACAAAAACTAATTTTATTATTTTCACCTTAAGATCTAGTTTCTTACGAATCCAATATTAATATTGTTTTAGAAGTGTTGGATCTTTACTAAAGCTACTTAGTATGGAGAAATAATGATGTACTTAAAACATAACTTTAAAATCGTTATTGATACCCAAATAAATTAATTCGTGGTAAATGGTAATAACTAAACTAAATAAGTAAATTGGAAAAGAGCGTAAACAATTAGTTAAGATTGGTATTCTTTTTTTTTTTTATTTTCTTAAAGTTTCAGATATAAAAACAAAATGGATTGAAGCAACAGTTAGGCAAAATTGGATTCCTACCAAAATAAGCACTATTTTTTCCCAACATTAACAAGAAAAATATTTTATCATAAAAGAAAGCGGAAATAAATACTTGACTGATACAGCTACGATTCATCCAAAATTAAAATATTATTTCAGGTAACTCTGTGTATTTTTATACACCTTTATGTAAAAAGTCCTGTATTATATACACTTGTTTAACTAGATACGAGTGTATACATATATTTTGTTTTGATTGCGGAAAGTTGCGTCGCAAAACCATTCAGAGCTAAGTTCAGAAACTTCCTCGCATCAAACGCAACGCAAGCACAAAGATATTACAACAGATATTATCTCATCAAAACTAAAACGAGATGAGACGTGCCATAGATCAGTCTACTCCTCAAAGTAAAAGCTACACAGTTTGTTACGATGGAAGTATAGCACAATTAAGGAACAAAACTTGAAAATAAGGCGATTAAGAGCACAAAACCGAAAGTTAATGATAAAAATTATCAAAATTGAAGACCTTAATAGAAAAGTTCTCAATTGATAATGAAACTTCACTCTTTTTTCTGTTCTGTGATCAACAACGGAAGTATCTAAGTTAAATTTAGTAATTGGGACTTTCCGTTTATACTAACATAAAAGTCAAAAATTGTAAATATAATTGTAAAAAATTCCTGCTTTTCCCCACACGAGTAATACGAATATATAGGTTTGTGTGAAGAAAAACAAATTCCTGTATTGCTTCATTGAAATGCGCATGTTAGTTGATGATAAAATAATGGTAGAAAATTATTATGTGACAGTGACAGGCGTATATTTAACGTAAGAGTTGGTCCCAGGCGTATATTTAAGGTAAGAGTTGGTCCTGATAAAATAATAATAGGAAGAGAAAGTAAAAGTAGTAGATGTATAAAGTTAAATTTCTACGTTTTACTCACATATAAAGCTGTTCATCGAAGATGAAAAAGAAAATGGAAAAACAATCTAACCTGTGAAGGATGGACTGAAGTTGGACGGGAAATTGTTGAAATAAATGGCATAGAAGATCAAAGAGTTTTAACAATTAAAGAGTGATGGTTATTTAAAAAGGAATATAAATATGACAAAAGGTTCATAAGCTTCTTAATACAAGTGCCCTGATTAAAAGAGAAAAAGTATCAGATATGAATGTCACGCCATCACGCCATTTTATTAGATGAATAGTCAGTAACAGTGCCAGTACTACAGGAGAAGATAGCGTGCTTAAATTACCCAAATACAAACCTGACCAAACCTGATGCAAATACGCACACGGCCAGTATTTAAATTCGTACGGATCTATTGGATAAACAACGAAGAATGGCAATTTTAACTCAATTATGCCTGTCTTAGAGTACTTCAAATACATCAGAATTAAGGGACTCGTTCCGAAAGCAATGACGGTCATTGCATTCCAGAAGTTTAATGCACTCATTACCATATTTAAAAATGATTTTTCAGTCTTGATTATGTCCTTTCTTTTAGAGTTATTAGCTTCGTCTTCTTGAATCATGTTAATTTCAAGCTTTCTCATATCGTCAATCAAGTGATTAACATGAACTTCATTTATAAGGTGACATAAAGATTTCCAATTTGCCAAAAAACATAGCGTAGTGCAGGGCGCTACGTAGGTAAGTTCTAGAAAATTCTTCCCATTTTTAGCGCCGTCTATGAACCAAAATATTTCGCCGAGAACATCTGTGTTCAGCCAAATGAAATTAAAAAGGTAAATGATTCGATCTTTGATAATACTTATAGTTGATCTCTTAGTACTTTCCAAATTCATTCCAGTGAATTTGTATAAAAAATCAACTTTTCGAATTGATGCATTAAAGAGATACATACCGGCCATTTTTAAAGTTATTGGAAACACGATATAAATTACAATCCTTTAGGTGAGTTAATGACGACACGTTTTATACCGTATTATAATATATTATTAAGTTTAATTGGCGATTATGTAAATAATAAGTCTCTATTACTTTTTGTAACGCTATGTTAAAGGGCGATATAGTTTAATTTTTACTTAATATCAAAATTAATCTGGTAGTTACCGTAATTTATAAAAGGAGTTATTTATAACAGAAGAAGCTATAATCTGAAACCACACGCTTATATTTTTTTAAATGACGCTATTCAAAGAATGGGAAGATAGGTAAGTATCGCATACTTATTTTACAAAATTTAACTTCACTTATAAAATAAATTCACATTATTGAACTCACCAGCTTTTTATTTTGTGAAACCTAAATGTGCTCTTATCTGCGAACCTTATTGTCAGTTATACTTTCTCACATATTGAGACTAATATAATGTTAAAAAAATAACATATTTATCTTAAAAATCAGATATTAGAGTTTGTTTATATTTAAACATAAATTGGAGACAACGGAATTTTAAATTAGAAAGTCTTAACCAAAATTAATGAATGCATTCCGCCAATAAGTTCCCTTTGCACAGAAAATGTCATAAAAACATTTTAAACAATTTCTAACAAACCTAAAACTCGCCGAGACTCAAGTTGATCCTCCCACGCACCCCTCTCTCACCTGTTGCATCTGCAACTTTTCTCGCGTTCCGCGGAGTTATTATGACCTTTACATGTTGCTGTCTTATTTCACCCAGATCCGACTCTATTTGAATTTTTCACTTTTGTCTCTTGTTTATCCCATTCAGTTTGTAAGTTCTTTTTAAAAAAGTATCCGAATGTAACGCAGTTGTCTAACTGCCCAAGTTAAACTTAAACAATTATACCAATTCATTCCTATATAAATTGGTATGTATACTTATACATATATCTATTTATTCCTATACTTGTTATATATAATATTATTATTTACTTGTTAAGTGTAAGATAATACAATAGAAATATATAAAATATGAGTACCTACTGCATTCATTATGTATAAGAAAATATATAACAGAAGTAATAAGTTGACATGACATAAAAGTTGGCTTAAAAATTATTTGGGAAATATGGGAAATTAAAATTGGGGCTTAAAAATTATCTAGAAGATTATTTAAAGAAATCAATGTTTCTCATGGTGTCCTCATTGGATTCCTGTTTAGTAATTAGTTGTTGTCGATCAGTTAGTAAAGCGATAGTAGGTTTACTGAGGACAGAAGAGGACTTCTTCGAAGCACACCAAAAATGCAGTCCCACGCTTTTATTTGAGTATCACGAACATTACGCACAAAAAACACTGAAGTTTAATAAACTATCACTATAACTATCACAATATACAAATGTTATATTATTCAAACAAAAACGCAACTTCACTCTTCGAGTTCCTGTGGAGAAGTCCCATCGCCATTTTTTGTGCTTCGTCGAAATTGACATTGACAAATTTGTATGGAAGTTTTATGAGTAGGAAAACTACACAAGTACACATATCTATCTGACTTCTTTTTAAAAATACCGGGCAACCAACAGTAGCGGTCAACACGTTGCAGATAAATCAGCGCCAAACGCAACTTTTTTCCGTTGATTTCTGGGGACGTAAAAGCGTTCAGTTTCTGCACGAAAAACGTTCGGCGCTACGGAGGTTGGATTAATGGAGCTGCAGTTTTCGTTTTCGTATCACTGGCTGGTTTTTTAACGAATGTTTTCCGCAACAAGTTGTCGGGAAAGATTTATTTTATGAATTACTCTTCTTTATCTTTATATCTACTTGCTTTTTTTATAGAAAGAAGATGCCAGACAAGCAGACAGTTCATCCATCTGGTGGTATAATATGGATACTGTCGCCCATGGACATCCTCGATACATGTTTATTGACTTACAGCCTCCTTACCACCCAAAGGTTTTTGGGTGGTAAGGAGATATATACCTACTTAGATATACTTTATTGTACCCAAAAACATACAAAAGAGAAACCCAAAAATACAAGTAATTAGAAGTATAATCGGCAGCCTTATCTTTTCAATAAGGGTTGGCTACTCACAAAAGATCGTTGGATAGTTTTCTACAGCCTGTATAAATGATGTGGTCTTCTGTTGTCGATGATCTTAATTATTTAATACTTTAAAACTTTTAAAGGCTTTTTATATTGAAAATCTAGGAGGCAATATTAACATAATTGTATGTTATTAATATTAAATACTGTTTAGGTATATTACTAAGCTGCTATTACAATAATACTAGTTATATTTAATTGCAGGATGCTACACTGTTATTTCATGAATAATATAATTTATTCATTTTTTTAAATTAAACATTAAATGAAAGCGTTTCTTAATATTTATTACTGACTTTTTTATGGAATGAAAGTGGTAAACAAGCAGACAATCTACCTGGTGGCAATTGACTAGCTAGGTGGATACTGTCGCCCATAGACATCCGCGATACATGACGACAATCTACAATGACGAACATTGGCACGCCCCCGAATGCGCTTAATTTGGAGATTTAAATGTAGATTACGAAATAGTTAGGAAGATTTGAGAATATGAAGTAGGGAGGAGAACAAATAAATTTTCCTCATGCCCATAGACGCAAAGGGCGTGCATCTCGTTATAAGCAGAACTTACCATTTGACTAATAGCTACTTATCGGGTGATGTCACGGGCGAGCACTAGTTTTTAGTGATGCTCACATTTTCCGGTCGTTTAAAAACAATTTTTATCTACATACAACCACTGTCGTTTATCAAGTTTCTTATCAAACCTTAAGCATGTGACCTTAAGTGGTATATCTATTTTCCGCTTATTTATCGATTTATTTACAAATATCAATTAATCGATAAAGGACATTAAAACAAACAAAAAGTATCCCTAGTTAAAAACTCTTACAACGTCTCAACTCTCAGATAATCAAAGTCAATCTTATAACTTTTAATATTAATTATCTCGGTTTCTAGTCGTTTTGGAAGTTTTTATCTGAGAACATTTTTTTGCTTATTTAGATGTCTTCTGTCAATTTATTACATCTAATTTAGACATAAGAAAATATTTCGTCACCAGCACATGGCCAGTCGTTATTTATTACCTTTGATTTACTTGGTTTAAAGGCGTTTCTGTTTTTCGAAACATCTCGTTCTAACATACTTTATGTGGTCCAAATCAGATGTGATAGAGCGACAAAAGGTATCACAATAAACAAATATGTTTTAAAGCAAAAAAAATCTAAAACGTCTAGTAACGGAGACAATGTTGAAAGTTATAATTTTGACCTTGAATATCTCAGTTCAGAGAAGTTTTAGGGGATACCTCAGGGATTATTTCTTTCTTTTGACGTCTTATATCGATTTATTAAGATTTTGTTGGCGACCGTAAAATCGAGATTTTTCAAAATGGCGGAAAGTAGGTATGTAAGTAGGAAAGTAGTTAAAATCCATAGAAAAATGTACCAACCCCTTTATGCATTTTTCATGTGCATGTGCAATTGTTATCCAATGCACGCCGCTTGACCCGTAGTGCCATCACATTCCACTTTTGGTCTTTGGTGTAATTTTCTTTATACAAAGATATTCTGCATTTTAAACTCATTTCAGAATTTCTTCAGTAAAATAATGTTTATGATATTATCTGACATAAGGGACCTCATTGTCGGTTCTACATTTCCACAATTTAGAGAAAGCATAAAAAAACACATTATTTTTGCTTTATTATCTTAAAAATCAAATGTAGGAGCATGTTTCTGTTTAAACATAACCTTAAAACAACGAAATTTTAAGTTAAACAAATAACCAAATAAGTTAAAGTCCCTTTGTTCAAATAACGACGTCACATAATATACAGTTTAAAGAATCGCCTCGCGCTTTATTGGCACCCAAAAATTTTTCTCAAAATAAAATTTCAGCGAATGTTTAAAATTTCCTATAAAACTGTAAGGTCATAGAACTACTCATGTGGTCACAGTCCACTTGTCAGAGTGATCCCAGCTGGGTATCGGCATTTCCACACACATACACGTTATACTGCATATTGTCCATGTGTGAGTGCCGGTGGCGTGCGAGACCCCGCTGTGCTTGCTGTAGCATTGCTTGCCGTTGGTGTGTTAGGGTTGTCGATAACAATGTTTTGTGAAATTAGACGTTTTAATTATAGATAAATATAAATTTTCTTCGTTTTGACGGGCTCTTTTCCACAATTAGTCGAACGCAACGACCATTTTGTGTGGGAGCCCATCCTCGGACATGAACTCTATTCGAACCACCCCAGCTCCTTTTAGAAGACAGTACCTACTTTTCTGGGCTTGATAGTGTCCCAGGATTTCCGAGGATTTTTGTTCGTTGGGACGCTACACCTGTGCACTGCAAGAGTACATGGTATGGCGTTTCTTCAGCTTCCATGCATTCTCTGCAAAGTGGGCTGTCTGTGACACCTATAATGAGAAGATGTTTGTTTAATACACCGTGTCCATGTTAAGGTTAAGGACTGTTAAGGTCCAATTGTTATTTAAAAACTACCTCTACTTAAATGGAGAAGGTTCCTTGTCCGTCGTGGACATAGCTTGGGCATTGGCTTTCGCGACTGTCTGCAGTCTGCGGTGGATGTCTATATTTGCTCGTGTTTGTGATAGACATAGCTTGGGCATTGGCTTTCGCGACTGTCTGCAGTCTGCGGTGGATGTCTATATCTGCTCGTGTTTGTGATGGACATAGCTTGGGCATTGACTTTCGCGACTGTCTGCAGTCTGCGGTGGATGTCTATATTTGCTCGTGTTTGTGATAGACATAGCTTGGGCATTGGCTTTCGCGACTGTCTGCAGTCTGCGGTGGATGTCTATATCTGCTCGTGTTTGTGATGGACATAGCTTGGGCATTGACTTTCGCGACTGTCTGCAGTCTGCGGTGGATGTATATATCTGCTCGTGTTTGTGATAGACATAGCTTGGGCATTGGCTTTCGCGACTGTCTGCAGTCTGCGGTGGATATCAATATCTGCTCGTGTTTGTGATGGACATAGCTTGGGCATTGGCTTTCGCGACTGTCTGCAGTCTGCGGTGGATGTCTATATCTGCTCGTGTTTGTGATGGACATAGCTTGGGCATTGGCTTTCGCGACTGTCTGCAGTCTGCGGTGGATGTCTATATCTGCTAGTGTTTGTGATTGGTGTGCGCTGTTAACCAGGTTCTGATTTGTCGTGGAATCGGCATGATAGACTCGGAAGTAAATAGAAATTTTATTTCACCATACAAAAGAAAGCATACGTAAAAAATTCTAAATGACGATTAAGATGATATTAAACAACAGCTATAAATATAAGATTAAGCCTAGATGAACTGCATCACCCCTAAAGGAGTGGACTTACCAACGCACTTCGCCAGGGTGGCATTTATACATCTCTCGTGCACAAGACAATGTGTATGAGAAGGCAAAGCAGTAACTAGATGACAAGAAAGCCTTCTACGGTTAGGGTTATAAAATATATTTATTACGGTCACTAGTTAAGTATAGAATAAATGCATTTAAAACATATTAACTTATTCACCTCTGATTTAGGTACATATCTTCAAGTCTTCTGATTATATTTAAAAAATAAGAAAAACAACATTAGAATTAAAGCAAAAGAACAATATCATATCTGACAACCCTATAAAACGGGCTGGATCACACCCCTTGCATGTCACACAGCCCCCTGCAGTGTTCGGCTAGTGAACCTACACACATATAGGCAAAGTATACACCATATGAACCCAAAAAATTGACAACCTATAAATTAAAAAGAACCTGTTTCTCGGGGGTAGTAAAATACTTTGACACGAAACTTTTTTACAATATTATTCTGGAAGAGAACATTCAGATGTGTCTGTGTAACGACTATAGAAAAAGAACTGAATTTGTAATATAAAAATTGAATTATAATTTGTGACATTAGAAAATAAACATAAAAATTTGAAAAGTAAGCACCTTCTCTCTCCAGGGCTCAGGATAGTGTAATAAATAATATTTATAATACCTATCAGAGATACCTACAGGTTTTAGCGTGAAGCAAACTTTCAAAAAACATGTTAGTTCAAAAATGTTCCAGAAATTTTAGAACGAAAGTTATTTTCTATTCGCTTTTGCCTGTAACCGAGATGCAACTATGACGAGACGTGAAAGCGAAGTAATTATTCTAACCATCTTCGTTTTTTTGACTGTTCTAAAAATAAATTGTATTCACAAACATTTTTATAATATATCAGTTTGAATTAAATGTGCGAACCGGTTAGCAAAGGAAACTCTAAATCTGGAGCTATCGTTGTGATTGAACGAAACTCCTCTCTCAAACCGTTAGGATTATATAATCTGTGCCGTTACTTTAATCTGGTCCACGACACCTGGCACAACTATACAGGATGTGTCGGAAACTATCCCGAAGTCTGAATACCATGAATTCGGTTCATTATTCTGAGTTTATTGACGTGAAAATTTCACGAAACTGTATTTGGTTATAAAATTTACTAAATTTTACAAATAATATTGCACTTTAACGTACAAAAGACGAGCTTAATTACATAATTAAAGCATTCTCTACAAGCTAACCTATGAATCGAACAGATAGATATTTACATTGGATGGTGCGACGAGAGGTAAAAATATATGTAGAATTTAAACGACAAACGTATATATAATTTCCTTAAATATACATAATAAATATCCTAAATACAAAATCACAAAAATATTTGTAGATATTTAGTTTAATTTTACAGATTGATTTCTAGTTTAAGTCACATAATTGGTCACACAAGATAAAAAAATAGAGAAGAGTCATATAATTGTAACACAATCCATTAGTTTAACTTACAAAATAAACTATAAAATTATCAAAAATAAATATTTATCTGAAAACAGTCAAATACCCCATTAGGTTAACAGTCCGAGTTTTTTTTAAATTTTGCAGCTCTTTTAGCAGACTCAATTTATAATTTTATTATCCAGAAGCATCAAAGATCGGTTACGACTGTGTATCGTGGTTTCGTGTCAGTTACTTTGTTAGTATGAATAATCACTCCACTTTGTGTTTTGGCTACACGCTGGGCTTTTATTTATAGTAACCAAACTTGTCACATACCTTTGAATTTGATGTCCCATTTCTTAGAAAATTATTTGAGTGTCAGATGTCTTTATTAATTTGTACTACTTGGAAGTATGATTCTTTCAAAGTACTACTGGGAATTTGATACACAGTTGCGTTATTATTTACTATTCAGTAGGCTTTCTAGAGTTCCGTAACTGAAGGGTTCTAATGAACAGAATTAGAACCTTAATGAAACCTTTTTGCGTACACTTTACCGCCTGTTTAAGCAGATGGCGCTACTTGTACGAATGTGTTAAGTATAGAGTTTACACAAGGAGAGTTTCTCGAACGCGCGAACGGTTCGAATGAGAATATGTGCCAGCGGACTTTTGTGCGATTCCTGCGGGAACTCTATAAAGGATCAGGATATAAAGTACCTACTTTAAATGTTATCCCGGCACATAAACTATAACTATGCAAAATTTCATTAAAATTCATCTAACCAGTCTAACGCATGATGCGCGTTCAGATAGACAAAATTTTAAAAAATTGTTGTTTTGGGCTCTGTATAATATGCACTGCAGACTTTTCAAAAAATATTTCATGTACCACTCTGTACTACTTCATGTACTACGATTTTATTAAATGTATAGACGATTTACCCATGTGACCAATCTACATACAATTCTATGATAAAAACTCGATGATAACAGTTGTTTATATTAGTTTGTGACCTCCTGCTCGCGCTCGAGAAACTCTCCTTGTGTAAATAAGCCATTATGAACTCATACATTGAGTACATTATAGATCCAATTAATTATACACTATCCGTTTTTTTTCTTATGTTAAATGGCAATAGAGCACATTGTGCCAATGTCGAGGTTTCATCGTAATTAACAATTTTGAAGACAAAACAATTCGAAACGCATCCCTTCAATGACAATGTATCGAAGTAAGTTCGGAGTCGCGCAGTAAAGTGGTGATAGTAGATTTACTGAGGAGAGAAGAGGACTCCTTGAAAGCACGTGGAAAACACAGTCTTATTCCTTTATCACAAACATTACGCACAAAATGTTTGAAGTTTGTTTTTATACATTATATTATATATGCATAAGAGATGATAGTTAAAGAGTTAGTATATTGTATAGGTACTTTTGAAATGCTATGCCCTCGGAAGACTTCTTTGTCCTTTGAGAATATTTTTTTCAACTATCTGCAAATATTTACTTTCTACATACTTCCATTGTTAGGAAATTGTCTCATCTTTATGAGTGTTTCTTATATTATTCTATGTCAATGTGATTATAGTCACTCTCGCTACTCGCTCTTCACGATTAAAGTAAAGAGTAAGCGAGAAGGACATACTAAGATGGCTGACGAATGACTTTAATTTACGACAATACAATATATTTTTGTTTTGTAGGAAAATATAAATTAAATGAGTTAATTACATAAAATACATACAACGTTAAATCTCACATATAAAAACTAAATATGCAGTATTTTGTCGATTGCAGCGTTTAATGTCAATTTGATGTATTACAAAACAAAGCACTTCTTCTCTCGCTTGCGCGCGATCGACTAAAGGAGTTGTGGACAATTGACCGTGACATAATGAGCAATTTTTTTAGTACTGCGTTGCTTGTATAGTAGCAGGGCCGTCTTTACCAGGGGGTGCAAGGGGTGCGGTGCACCCCGGGCGCCCCGCGCCCGGGGGCGCCTGTCGAGCGCTGAATTCAGTGCCGGCTTTACCTATGGTGCAGGGGGTGCGGTGCACACGGGCGCAGGGTCTTAGGGGGCGCCGAGCGCCGCTCGCGACACCTCCAAAGAGTTCAAAACGCCTACTAGAGGGCGCCCTGCACCCGGGCGCTACATGAGCTAGAGCCGGCGCTGTATAGTAGAATACATAGTAGTCATTGTTGCCTGTGAATTTGCTTGCGATAATAAAACGACTACTAGGGACTTTTTGACGGGAACTCGAGAAATGAAGTTGCGTTTTTGTTTGATTATCTATATAGGTATAAGTACATATACTAAAAATGTAACTGATAGCTGTCTGCACATGGAAGATATATGAGAAAAATATTATTGGGGGCCTTTATCAACGCAATAGAATCCAAAACAATGATTGTTTGAATTTTTATCTGTTTGTCTGTTTGTCTGTGCGCGCTAATCTTAGAAACGGCTTAACCGATTTGGGTGCGGTTTTCACTAATGTATAAGTAAGCTTCACTTAAAATTTAGTGTTTGTTTTATTTCAATCAGTTCATAAATAGAAAAGTTATATCAATTTAAAGAATCACGTCGAACATTTGTTCGATAAAAAATAAGCTATAAGAAATAATGTGTGTGATCGTTTTTGAAAATACCAAATACCCCTAAGAAGGTAAAGACGGTGTTTATAAACTAAAGTCCACGCGGACGAAGTCGCGGGCAACAGCTAGTTATCATAAAAATTGTGTATTTATACATTTTGTGCGTAAATAGTGATAGTTTATAAAAAAACAAAGTGCTTTTTGTGACTAATGTTTGTAAAAATCTAATAATAGAACAGAACTGCGTTTTTCGTGTGCGTTCAAGGAGTCCCTCTTCTGTGCTCAGTAAATCTAATATCACTTTACTGAGCGACTCCCGACTTACTTCGACGATACTGGACATTGACACGATACTTACGTTTTAGACTGTAATTGTTAATAATTAGGAAGGAAACTTGACACTGACAGAATGTGCTAAAGTGATAAACCATTGCCATATACCTATGAAAAGAAAATTTCCCCCAAAAAGAAAATCCCACACAAAGGGGGCAGTCCCTTTAAATGAGCAATATTTTTCACTTCCAACACCTACTGCAATTAACAATACACGTCAAATTAATTCGACGCGATTGCATGTATAAATATTCAAATGAATTTGCATATAATTGTTGATGCAGCTATTAAAAAATTTAAAAACAGAGTTTAGCTGTAAATTCAACATTTTAAATAAGGTGTTATTTCCAAACGTTCTAAAATGACGTTTATCGAAATTTCCGGGGGTTTTAAAATGTAATTATGATAATTATTATCTAAGAAAAGGGATCAGGTCGTTTCTAATTCCCCAGATATATCTACCTAATCTTAGAAATAACATAACTTCTGTTGCTTTATCTTCGTTAGAGCATGTTTCTATTTCAACAGAATCTTGAAACAACGAAATTTTAGCCAATAAGCTGATCACACCGACAATATGGTTCCTTTGCTCAGATGACGTCATAATTAATATGAAAATACCTTGTTCTGATTACAATATTTACTAAAATGTTGGCAATTTGTTATTACGACTTTCGTCTATAAAACGAATCGGTAAATAATTAATTAGAAATAATTTATTAGAGCTCAAGATCACTGCCATAGAGGGCAGAGGTAAAAAAGAGAAGAAAGAAAGAGAAGAAGAAAGAGACTGTCAATAATTAATTGATGCGTTCTGTAACGAGGCTATTACCCTCTTCTCCACTTTCTTTTCTGTTAACCTAGACCATAGCCTAGGAAACAATATACCAGTGAGGTCCAAAAGTCTCTTGGCCTGACATATTTCTAGATATAACATTTGAGATTTTCTCGATTTTTACACATTTAAGTAGATAAATATATTTACTATATGTCCAAAAAAAAACACATACGTCATTGTAATCGTCATTTATCCTGATAATTCGTGTATAATTTTGAGAGTTCGACCCTCGATAATTTTGATTCCTCGACTCTTAGAAAAACAGGAGTCGCAAAATCTTTAAAATGTTAAAACTGGAGTATCGTTCCGTGATTAATTTCCTTATAAAGGAAGGTGACCGACCGATATCACACAAAGATTGGATAATGTGTATGGGGATTCTTCTCCATCATGTTCCACCATCAATGATCGGTGTAAGCATTTTCATTTAAGACGAGAGTCCATCGACGACAAACCTCGCTCCGGTCGAGCCGTTGATGTCCTCACTCCAAACAACATGAAATTAGTGGAAGATGAAGTTCTGAGCGACCGACGCGACAGCTGACGACGAAAGAAGTAGCAGCAAGGACAGGGCTTTCAAAAACTACAGTCCTTAGAAGTCTTCATGAATATCTTCATATGAATAAAGTTAGTGCGAGGTGGGTGTCAAAACTTCTTTCAAGTGCGCAGCGAAGTGAACTAAAGAAACTTTAGAGGCCTTATAGAGAAGAGGAAACGATTTTTTGGAGTAAATTGTTACTGCAGATGAAACTATGGTTCTTTACTATGATCCCCTTTAAAGAAGGAAGTCGATGGAGTGGCGTCGTTCTGGTGAAGCACCGCCTAGAAAGGCAAAGGTGATTCTGTCCACCAAAAAGATTATGGCTTCGAAATTCTGGGATTGTCACATAAAAGAACACAATACCTAAGTATGACTGGAAGTTATTTTGTTAACCCTATAGAGCAATTACGAGAAGCAATCAACCAGAAACGTCGTGGAAAACTAAGCAAAGGTTTGCGGCTTCTCCATGACAATGGACTCGTCCACGCCGCCGCAGTTGCTAAAGCTGCTGTTTCAAAGTGTGGCTTCACGGAAATTCGTCATAGGCCTATAGTCCTGACTTGTCTCCCAGGGATTTCTATTTATTATCAAAACTCAAGGCGGACTTAAGAGTTAGAAGATTTTCCATTGATGATTTTTTGAAGAGAAAACTTCTGACTATTTTTATACTGTGATGGAAATACTAATTAAACGATACCTACTAAAAGTGTGTTCAAATAGACGGAGACCATATTAAAAATAAAAATAGTTTCATGATCTTGTGTCCTTTTTCATTGTCCTATTTTATTTTTAAAAATAGGGTTAAAAGAGTACTATTTGTCAATTTCTTAAATAGTCCGTATTGTATATGTATATAAATATATATATTTATGTATAATATTTGAGCAAGATATATATTTATATATAATAATATATAAACATATATTTATCATCTACATACAAATGCCAATAACTACTTAGAATAACAGATTGAAATTGTTTTTAGCAACGATTTAAATCTTTTGGTACGAATTACGTTGTCGTGGACTTTGATCATAACAAAACCAATCTCTGGTACCCGGTACGTAGTCTCCGTTCAAGAATGGGTTGTTGGTTTGTGACCTGTTCACTACCACTTGCTGATTCTAATACAGAAAAGAACAACAATTTTAAAAATTCCTTACCACTCGCGTTTTTGTCGAAGAAAAGACGTAACACGAGTACCACGAGTGCCTTGCTTTTTATACCTAAATATACATAAAAAAAGTTCGTGTATCGTGCGATACAGATTTCTCGAGGAAGAAACCGTTTAAAAAAGGTAAAAGAAAAAAAATAAGACAAGGCTCGAGCTCCGCCTGACTCATGTCAAGCGACGCCGACTACACACACGGGATACGTCTCACGAGATATTTTATTACAGGGATATCTTCTTCTATATTAAAAGAGGGAGACGAGCATAGACACAGACAACGCAAGTCCGTGAAATTTTTTGGGAACCAATCGTGTCACAAATAAATTTTAGTGATTGGAAACTTACCGATCAAACGAAACATCTCTTATAATTCGGTTCACCATTTTGGATGAATTTTACTATTGTTTATAGTGTAATTAGGTATTTTTATGTTTTGTAACAACGACTTGCTGGCGACACGGGTTGGAACAGACTGAACGAGTAGCGCGAGAATTAGGACCTTAGAGCCAACTTCAGGCACGCAGTGACGGACAGCTTGCGTTATCTGTCCGTCTATATCTATGTAGACAGGCAAGCAGCCAAGTGGCTGCCTCTGTCTATGGACACCTGCAATACCAGGAGCTATGCGGGTACGCTGTCGACCTTGCAGGATCCTATTCACAGATTTCATGAAGAACCCCATGTCGTAGCGTAATGGAAGGTCCTCTTGAAGAAGTTCGCTCCATAGTCTACGGATTCGCAGCATATAACTATTTTAGAAACGTATAGTCAGATGCAGATGCATCGCGCTTTTGCGACGGAGGTGCGACGTCTGATTTCATGAATTAATACAACAGAAGTATTGTTATTTGCTTGCAATATTTTGAAAATAAATAATTCTGTTTGATACAGATAAAAGTAACTAATGACTGAATTACTGATATCCGATAGTTAATGAATTTTGAGATACCAATTCTGGTTTGAACACCGATATAGAGCAAGCTGTCCGTCGCTGCGTTCCCGAAGTTGGCGCTACGCTCCTACTTCTCACTCTGATCGTTCCGTTTGTTCCAACCCGTGTCGTTAGCAAGTCGTCATTGCAAAACATAAAAATGCCTAATTATGATATAATCAATTGTAAAAGTTTTGTCTTTAGTGGTGAGCCGATTCAAGGGAGACGTTTCGTTTCATCGATGAGTGGGTTCCATCACTAAAATTTACTCACTAAGAGTGGGTTCCATCACTAAAATTTACTCACTAAGAGTGGGTTCCATCACTAAAATTTACTCACTAAGAGTGGGTTCCATCACTAAAATTTACTCACTAAGAGTGGGTTCCATCACTAAAATTTACTCACTAAGAGTGGGTTCCATCACTAAAATTTACTCACTAAGAGTGGGTTCCTCCATCACTAAAAATTTACTCACTAAGAATGGGTTCCATCACTAAAATTTACTCATTAAAGTTACTCACTAAAGGTTTGGTTTTCATACAATTTCACGAATTTGCGTTATGCTGTATATTACACTTATAACGTTTCGAGTTTGCCCATAGGTATATTTTTTTATAATATCTATATATTTTTTTTTTTTTTTTATAGACTAGAGGGCGGACGAGCAAGCGGTCCCACGTGATGGTAAGTGTTACCGCCGCCCATGGACACCTGCAACACCAGGGGGCATGCGGGCGCGCCGCCGACCTTGCAAAATCCTATTCACAGCTCTTGAAGAACCCCATATCGTAGCTTAATGGAAAGACCTCTTGAGGCAGTTCGTTCCACAGCCTACGGGTTCGCGGTATAAAATAATTTTATACAAAAATTATGTAAAATTTATCTCATGTGTAGCATATAATCTTGATATCGTTGCATTCCGTCGCACACGGGTTCCCGCTGTCGGGCCTCCAGCAAACATAACATTACACACTGCATTTTCAAGTAAAACTCTTACAACCATTGAGATAAAGCTTATAATAAAAACATTCAACATCTTTGTAACATTTGCGTAGCCCGCCATGCATATTCCTGTTTCAAATTTTCAAAAGAGCACTTAATACATCGGCTTAAAGTCCACTTTCATACTAAAATTGCAATTTTAAATTTATCTTTTGATTAAACGAAATCGCTTTTTTAAGACTCACATTAAAGACTATATCAAATGCATTGATAACTTTGTACAGACAACCACGGACAAATATATCAGACCCTTTATTTATGCCAACATCATCCTTATGCTTTAGAAATAAGAACGTAAACATATACACGATACAGTTGTTGCACAACAATGATAAATATGGATTATTTTTAAACAAAAATAGGTTTTAATACTTAGAAATAAGGTCGTATACTATTGTTAGTTGTACCATTGAAATTTAACCCTTGAAAAGCTATCGACCTGCATTTTCTATAGATACTGAGTGCGTTGTTTTCAATTACCCATATGTTGTATGTAGTCTATTCTCTGCTTTAGGAAGGAACATAGCATCATGCAATTAATATGCTAACCCGCAGGATCGCTCACTGTACATAGGAAGGAAAGATGTCTTCAAAGCATACCGCTATAAGATATTTTCCTATGACCCTTGTGTTTCACTTATTATTCACGATAATTCTCCTGCATTTCACTATTTAATCTTTACTATGTTTTGTATTTTCCTATTGTACATACCTACTGCGTTTTCTACAAGATTTCGGAATGCCGCTGGCTTTACCCTGTTACTCTAGCTAGTGCATCGTTTCTCAGCCTGGGGGTCGCTATCGCATATGGAGGGGGTAGCGATTGTTTAGTAAAAATTAAGTACCTGCCACTTATAATGAAATGACCTAATTATTAGTAAGGCGTCTTCAGGATATTCACTCCATTTTTAGTCTTTTTTGGGAGCACGACACTAAAAGGGTTTGAGAAACGATGTTCTAGTGCATCAGGAATGCTTGCCGAAGCAATATCTGACAGATCAGGAGATGCGATCAGGCGTAAAAAGTGGCCTCCCGGTTGCACAGGATGCGGTGCAGCGTCAACGGTATCCTGGTAGTTTTTTCTGCCAAAATGTTAAGCTATAACTATACCAAGTTTCATTAAAATCCTTTCAATTGTTTTCTACATGATGCGTGGTCAGACAGACAGACAGACGCGTGGACGAACAAAGAGCTCTACCTATCTCTCTCTAAAACTATAAAAAATGTTATTTTGGGCTCTGTTATCATTCGTATTTGACACTGCCACTACCTTTTTCTAAAAATATTAAATGTATAGATACGGCTTTGTTACGAAGCCTCGTTACTTTTGTTTTCTAAATATAGAAGATGACGTCTAAGATCATCTTTAATGCACATAATCGAGCTTAATAACTGATCTGTGGCGACTATAATTAAAAAAATATTTAAATTCGATTACAATATTTAGTGAACTAATCTATTGAAATCTGTTGAATATCTATTAAAACAGTATTACGTCAATATACTTTTTAATTTGAAGATACCGAAATTCCAGTACTCGTCGTGCCAAAACATGTAAGTACAACAAATCGCAAATCTTTACTTTACCATCAGTCAAATAAAAATGACAATTCGGAGGATTAATTAAATTGAATTAAATAAATAAAGAACCATAGGGTATGAGACTACAAGTAACTCCGATAAATGATATCAAAGTACTGTCAGTCTTGAAGTATGTATTTTAGCAACACTATTAATTAAAGTCTTGACAGAAAACTTTTCTAAAAACTAGCGCTACTTGAAAGAAACAGAATATTAGAATTACAAAAGTAAACAGAATACTAATTATGATAATTTATTCTCTTTTCATGAAGAAACTTAATAACAGCATGATAAGGTAAATGTGACGCCTTGTAATTAATATATGTAATTAATATTTTTCTAGAAATATTAATTTCATTTACGTAGTAGATGCTAAAACATGCACCTGGAAAGATGCAATGATTTCTATAAAAGACAGGAAAACTAAAATAAAATACATCTCAAAAATTTAAGAGTATTTCTTGGGTACAGTACAATATATTTATAACATTAAAAATGCAATACAACGAAATAATAAGAAGAACTAAAAACGCTCTCCTCTTTTCCGGAATCAAAGTGAACGAAATTAAAGGATTTTTTTTAGATTTCTTTATGAGTTCTTGTCTGTTTTACTGTAACTTATTCTGGTTGCACACGGATGTTCTTGCTGAATTTTTGTGGTTGATTGAAGGGATACAAGTAGGAATCAAATTTGAGGACCTGTCTATACTAGCCCCCTGTACCACCATCTGTCTTGTTGCTACAGCGAAAAGTGTGCCACTATATTTTAACAGATATGTGCTGATTAAATCCATAAATAAATTGAGAGAAATACATCCAGAAATTAACGCAGACGATACAGGAACCATCGAAGAAATTGTTACTGATGTCGGAAATGTTATGCATGCACCAAAATCTGAGACTATAGAAAAACGAATAGCTATTGAATCTACTGAACTGTTAAGGACTGTCATAAATTTAATGACTTACGTATGTTCTGCCGTCTTAGTGGTATTCACATTAATGCCAATTTTTGCAATGGTCTATGATTATTACAAGACAGGGAAAATTGAAATGAAATTGCCATTCTTAGTTGTGTACTTTTTCGATCCTTTTACGAAGACAAGGTGGATGATTATGTATTTTCATCAGATTTGGTCAAGTAGGTGCTTATTTATCTTAATCAATATATATTCTGGACGTCATCTGAACAAAGAGACATTGTCGGTATGTGATTATTAAATTTGATTAAGATTTCCTAACTTAGAATTTCGTTGTTGCAAGATCCTGTTAATCCTGTATAACGTCTTTTAAGATAAAGAAATAAAGTGATAGGATTTTTTTAAAGGTCTAGTTCCTTTTTTCAGATGCTACATGTCTAGTGTTAGTCTCAAGTGCTTAAAAATATATTTGTGATTCACTAGATGTATATGTATTTTAGTCTATAAAAATAGGCTTTGAATATTTTCTTGTGGTAATATATTATAGTTATAACCAAATATTTTTTTTAAAAATCCAGCCGCAATTGTCGCACAGAACGTGTTCGCCGCTGACACATTATTTTATATTTATTGTGTGTTCATACAAATGCATTTTCGCATCTTGTGTCACCGCTTCGAGTACATGTTCTCCTGGTACTCGCTGAGCAAGGAGGAGATGAAAATGATGTTCAAAACCGCGTTGAAGAGACATCAGGAGTTGATTCAGTAAGTTTGATGAACAAAAAAAACCTTATGAAAAACTAAAATAGAAATGAGAGAAATAGCTATGAGAATGAGAAGAATATGATGGAATAGGGGCCGTTCAAGAATTACGTAAGCAGAAAATTAGTCATTTTTAACGCCCCCCCCCTACCCGTCAGCGAAAGTAAGCAAAGCATTTGCCCCCCCCATGCTCACATAAACATTGGTATATTTTTTACGAAATATGTTCAAGTTTCTTATTTAGTCGAAATCTACTAACGTAACTGACGTAATCGCCATTCAGAGCCCCCCCCCCCGTCCCCCATGTCATCAAAAATAAGCAAAGCTAAGGCTAACCCCCCCCCCCCCCCCTGTCGCTTACGTAATACTTGAACGGCCCCATACGAGTAGCTTAATTAAAACATTTGATTATTTTTTTCTTGAAATGATTGATCAAAATAAAATATATACAATAAAATCACCCAGAAAACATTTAGAAATAAATATGATATGGGCATGCGGCAAAATTGAAGAAGATTAATGGTAGTAGCTGGATGAGAAGAGCGGAGGATCTTTGCTAGAATCATATAGCCAATAGTGAAGAGACAGGCTAATGATATTATAATATGGTACCAGAATTTGAACTTTCAAAGTTGTACCAATGTATTATTTACAAATAAATATTTTTCAGTTTGGTGGACCAAGTGGAGCTTTTATATTCCAAGTCATTGCTGTTTAACATAATAACCAGCTCTTTTCTGATCTGCCTGAGTGGATTCAATGTTACGGTAAATATCATAGGTCCTCAATAAAACACTTATACAAAATCAATTTCTACTAATAACACCATACAAAATAACGCCACCAATATTAAATTTATGTCATTGATCCAGAGGCACCGCGTGGGACCGTTTGCTCCTCCGCCTACTTCCCTATAAAAAAAACACATGGAAAAACGAACTAAAATACACTGATCAAAAACAAACATTTGTCGTTACGTGATTTCTCTTTTGGCAGTCTCTGGAAGACACGGGTGCTGTGGTGGCCTTCGTAACATTCTTATTAATGAGCCTGTCACAAATATCGCTGCTCTGCTACTTCGGTGACATGTTGATGAAGTCGGTAATTTTTTTAATCAAATATAAAAAAAAAAACTGTTAATAAAATAATCCTACAGCTTTATTCAGATTTTAATATCGACACGTATATTGAACATTTATTGACTACATGTAAAGTCAAAATGTGACTTCACATGTAGTCAGTAAGCAGTGTAAAGAGATGCTACTCAGCCCTCTTTCGTCCACTGCTGTACATGGGCCTCCTAGTGCACTTTGTCTTGTGCATCGGGGATGTATGTATGGTCTGAAAACTCTCCAAGCTGGTTGGCGAGTCCACTCTTTTAGAAGTGGTGTAGTTCCTCGGAGCTTGTGGTAGCTGCTTTATTATCCCTTGGTCACCTTTCACGAAACCCACGGGAAGAGTCGAACTACGTAATCACCACCTTTTTCATAATGGAAAACTCAGTTGTAATAATTATATTACAGAGCGTTGCAGTAAGTGAAGCTATCTATAAATCACGTTGGTACGAAATGGACCAAGATATAAAGACCAGCGTACTCTTCGTCATTACTAGGTTTGTTATTACAGATAAAACTAACCTCTACACAGGGTGAAATAAATCCTACTCATATTATAAATACAAAAGTTTGGATGTTTGGATATGTGTTACTCAATCACGTCCAAATAACCTATTGGTCGTTGAAACTTGGCAAATAGATCGATTGTAATCCTGACTACTATTCACGTAGACTACGCGTACATGGACAGAAGCTAGTAAAATTAAGTGCAGCCGCTTATCAATGAATTTCTTTCGTGAAAACTAACAACTTTTTTTACGACTATGAATGTATTCTATATATTGTAACATTTGTTTTACTTATAAATAAATAATAAATTTCTAGGGCTCAGAAACCTTGCAAATTGACCGCTTGGAAATTCGCAGACCTTAACTTATCAGCTTTTACAACAGTAAGTTGAATATCTGTTTCAGAATTTTTTCCATTGTTTTTTTTACCACTGTCTACATGTTTTTTACGGAATGGCTAAATTCTTGTGGCCCTAATTGCCGGACAGGACATGTACAGGGCGAGCGCAGAATGCGCTCTGCCAGGAGCAAAAAGTGTGTGTGGCAAAAAAGGGCTCCCTCGCCGGTAGACCGGCCGAAGGAACGGACCTCGGCTTAGGGCGTTGCTTTGAGACGGTACCGCGGGATAGCGAGTCGGTGAGATATACGGTCTATATCCTGTAGTGAAGTAACATAGGCTGTAGTATGGTATGGTAACTAAGAAAGAATCAAGGGTTGACGAGTCAATTCTTTTAGAGGTGGTGTATTAATGTTCCTCAGTGCTTGTGGTAGCGCAAGAGACTTTGCTATCCGTTAGCCGCCTTTTACGACACCCACGGGAAAGGATGAGCTGGTGTTATTCCAAAGTCAGTCGACACAACACGATTACCAGCAACATTATTTTAAAACCACAAAATGATTTTTCTCAAATATGAAGTTATAAGTAAATGGTTATTTTTGATTTTCAGATTCTTAGCCGGTCGTGGTCCTACTTCGCACTGTTGAGAACAATGTATGAATAATGAATAATAGATTAGATGTTCTTTCATTACTCAGATTTATATGCATAGGATTTTAGTAAATATATATATTTATTGGAAAGTAGGCTTTTGAGCAACCGCCCCACTTGATAGTAAGTGGTTACCGCCGCCCATGGACACCTGTAACACCAGGAGGTGGTCAGCAACCAATGACGCATGAATAAAGCGCGCATGAATGCTGAGGTTTCAATCTCTATCCCTCTCATTAGGAGGTATGCGGATACGCCACCGATCTTGCAAATATAGGGACTTATTTTGTAGAGTAGCATCGCAACCAGCTCTTTTATCGTCCTACATACATACATACGTCGTTTATACATAAAGCTCACCTTTTTAATAATTAGTTTCATAAGTGCTTTCTATTGTTTCTAGCGTTTTCTTTTATTTTTCTTTACATACATATAAATTGCTGAAGTGAGGACTGGCTGTTATTCATTCCTAAGGAACCCCCTACCGTCTGAGCTAAGGCTAACACTGGAACCCTCCAGTCATTTATTGTATACAATACGCTAACTGTTGTGGATTAGATGCCAGCCTTAGCTTGTGCTTCGATAATGGCCGTCACGTACGTCAGCGTACATCAAAATATTTTACTCAAGAGGTAGTAGCAACCGCACCAGGTCATCAAGTAGATAACAAGTTTCAGAGGGTGAGTCTCCAATGCAAAACCTTGTGAACAGCCCATGATGCAAGTTTTGCATCCTATTCGGTAGCAATTAACCAAGCACCGCGTATAGTCAGCTAACAATGTTTGGTGGACAAATTCGCCCTCTCCTCTTCGCTCAGAGAAAGATACATATAAATATCAAATGAACGTATTTTATAAAGTTCTTTATAAATCAATTTAAGCACGCTAAACAAAACATGTTGAAATTATTTAGTATGTTCAATCTGAATTATTGACTTCAATATATTTATTTAATAGATATTGGTTTAATAAATATTATCATAAAATTTCCATATTTTTATTCACGTTTATAAAAGATGCCGATGTATTTATGAAATATATGTATCTGCTCAGTCCAAAAGTTGATGGAAAATGCCATAAGCCATCAAGCTCGATAATAAGCAATAAATATTTTTGTATACTAATCAAAATATATCCTAAACTAGGTATGCATCATTTTTTTTAAAAACTAGTTTTTTTATAACAGAATGAAGAGTCTAGTTTCCCAGATATTGTATTATCTGAAACATTATAGGTTAGATCACGTTTCTATTTAAACAGAATCTTGAAACAACGAAATTTTAATACAGAAAATCTTAATCAAAATCAATAAGTTCATACCGACAAGGTTACAATTTGCTTCGTAACTAAAATTTGCCTTTCCCAGCCGCTAAGTAACAATACCCCAAATAGGACTAATATTGAGGTCCTTACCTATGAAATTGCCGTTTAATATGGAAAAATTCAAATATTTATTTGTATTAAAATTATATATCTAATTAAATATTGTCCATTAACATCAAACCACTTTTGACATTTTAATGAGAGTAGATTGATGCCTCTGCTATAGAACTGCTGTGGACGGGAATCGATGAATTTTCTGAAGGAGTTTTTCACCGTCTCATCAGAGTTGAATATTTTTCCCTGTAAATATTTATCCAAATTCCGAAAAAAAGGAAATCAGTCATCGTGCAGTGTGTGGGCGAGCGTTATCATAGAGAAGCAGTGGACTAGATTGAGCAGATTCAGTTCATTTGCAGTTCTTCACAGTACACATCTGCATTAATTGTTGTGCCAGATCTCAAGAAGCTGTAGTGGATAATACCGGCACAGCACCACCGTACGTACAGTCACCATGAGCTTCTTTTGACTCAGTTTACGTTTGGGACATTGTTTGACTGTGTCTCCTGGGTCCAACCATTGTGACGAACGTTTACGATTATCATACAGGATCCACTTCTAATCACAAGTGACAATACGATTCAGAATCCCTTGATTTTTGTGCCAAATCAGGAAAGTAAGGCAAGTTTCGACGTGTGTTTGCAGCTGATTTTTAGTAAGCTCATACGGTACCCACTTTCCGAGCTTCTTCACTTTCCTGATTTGAAGCAAATGAACCAATATCGCTCTGTCACTTTCGCCGAAGGCTGCTGCTAACTCAGACATGGTTTCAGATGAATTCGCTGCCACTATTGTTTTCAATTTGTCATTTGACACTTGTTCTTGAGGTTGAAATTTCCAGAACGGAAACGATAAAACCAAAAACGTACCGTATGTTCGTTTGCGGTATTTGATCCTTAACATCGGTCTGTGTTGCGTTTCTGCCACAATGGAACTCATATTCGAAAATAACGCGAATTTTTAACTAGACCATGGTCGCAAAGACAACGATATCTAAGCAAAAAATGATTTGACGGAATAACAAATGAATAACTTAATTTGAAAAAGAATGTCGTAGCATTGAATTTAAATTAGTTTGAATTTGTAATTCCAACCCAAACACAAGATAACTATGTTCAAAGTGACCACTATGAACAAACGAGAATTTCATAGGTAAGGCCCTAATACATCTTGTGTAAAAATAGGTTTGTAGGACTAGCTATTTGTCGTTCCTAACGGTCTACGGTCATACATATTCATGAGTCCGTCCCTTTCGGACGATAAATCCGGCGGCCTGCTTTGTCAATGCCGCTTTCAAATTTTTTATGTCCCATCCGACAAGGACAGCGTAAATAAACTGCACAAACGTTGAAAACGTCGCTACATAATATTATTCCGACGGCTTTTGTAAAAACAGCCAGGATTTTGACTTTTTTTTTCATCGACATCTAGGAGTTTTCGCTATTTATTACCTATTGACGTTATCTGAGCAAAAGGACCTTACTATCGGCACAATCTAAACTATCGGTATGGACTTATTGAGTCCAGTTAAGAGTTCTTAGCGTAAAATTTCGTTCTTTCAAGATTCCGTTTCAAAAAATAGAATATTGCTTATAGAACAATAGAATAGAAATATCTGATTTTTATTCGGGAAACTAAAAACAACATAAAAACGGGTATAGGCAATTCTGACTTCGAATAAATTAATCCTTAGACCTTTGCAGTCTGTACAGAGTAAAGAGCTAGTTTCTACGCAATACGCCTAAGAAAAAAGTAATATTTATGTCAGCCTAATTTAATACTTATATTTATAACTTTGTAACTTATAGTAATTATATTAAGTAGATATTTATTTTAAATCTTGTAATCATTAAATTTTAATAAATAAATAGTTAGTTTAATTTGTTTATAAATTGGTTTTTAATTTCTCATTGCCCTCTTTATAAAGGTTTTCTCATTGCCATTACATCCGAACTGAATGCATATTTGATTGCTATGTGAATTTGATCAAATAGAAATAACCTTAAAAACTGTGTCACTTTATGATTTTTATGACTGTGTGCCATTTTATGACCAGTTGCATCTACATTAATCATATTCAGGTCAAAAGTGGTCTAATTTCGACCTACGGATCCAAGAATGCCCTTGTATGTATGTTACCTACTTATAAGAATTGTTAACGTAAGTACACTATTTTACTAGGTATATCGTTGTTCACGGTTTGCCTCACATTACTTACGAAATACTTAGCAAAACTGAGATTACTATCGCAAGTAGGCGAAACTAGCCAGTTTTGATACGGGGCTGTAGGCAGGCAACCTTGTGTGCACAACACAAATAAAAATAGTCTTTCGACCTTTGACTTAAGGTATATATAAAATGCAAATCTTTCCACAGCATTATGGATAGAGAAACAAACGTACCGTGCAGTTAGCTTAACTAAAAGCAACTTAAACATCTTTTGCAAAAAGACTATATTGGAAGCCGAATCATTTTGTGTTCTTACAATGCGTACGTGCGTGGAACAGTTTGCCAAATCATATTAGCGGTCAGATACAGTTTTATACTTTATTTCACTAAACATAAGAGTCATTTGAACATATAATTTTCTATGTGTTTACACTCGACAGTAAGAAATTTAATTAATTAGTATACAAAGAAATTCAAGCTTTATTCCTTAGCAATAAAGTCCAGTTTAAGACTGGTATTACTTTTTGCAATTATATGCTAAGGATAGATTTAGTAACAATGATGTTTATGGATGGGACGAATCATAATGACTTCTATTCTTTAATAAAATAAGGTTGATAGAAGTGATCATACAAGTTTGTTAGTCATCAACATGCCAAGGTCCACAGGACTGTGGGAGTTGACGCCTCCATTACATATTCCAATTTATTAACTAGTAACCTTTAAATCGGATTCTATTGCCGTCTACATTTTTTTAATTCCAGTAATTAACATACTTTACAAAACGCGTAATGTCCCAATGGGTCGGCATAAAAAAATATTTTTTATGAAAATTTAACCAAAGAACAAACTGGGGAGCGTAAACTCTTTAATAGATTAAAATGAAATTTAGCAGAGAAATAAACATCACAATAACTAATAAAGAAAACGATTAAAAGAGCACTATTTGTCAATTTCTTAAATAGTCTGTAGGTATTGTATATAATATTGAAATATTTTATATGTATATCTTACATTTATGTACAATAAACACTACGGCCTTTCTGTCTTGACCTATATTTAACTTTCCCAGGTCTGGAGGAAGAAATCTCCGCGGGGATAAGCTTGGCTTTTGTACATCTTTTCTTCTTCCCTTTTATTCATTTCGTGTTATGTGTATACATCGATTTAGAATACATACTAAATAGATACGTTATACAAGCACTTCTAGGGGCAGGCACGTAAGAGTAATAGTGTTTCTATGTTCAGTATATGTCGATTTTTTAAATTTGTATGTGTTTTAAAAATGGAGCATTCTTATTACGTAGAACTTAAGTTTTAAATTTGACTTTTTAATGAACCTATCCTCATCTGGTCCCCACAAGTTGTCAATCAGGTTTCCTTCATAAGAACGTCTGATACGTCATCCTAATTTTATGTCTTTGTACCTGTAATCAACAAAGTATTCTTGATATTGTGAGTAAAAGTGGTGGAATCTTGCTGTAAACATTATGTAATCAGTGATACTCTGACGTCATAATACTCTTAACAATATCAATAGCTGTTGGTAGCTTACATTTTATTTTTATTCTTTCTTTTAAAATAACTAAACATATAATTGAGACAGAATAATGTACTCTTACTTTACACAGCCACCAATGACCGTGTAGTGGACCTTTAGTATAGCTCCACCCCTTCCCTTGGGTGTTGTAAAAGGCGACTAAGGGATAATGAAGCCGCTACCACAAGTTCTTAGAAACTACACCATCTCTAAAAGAGTGGACTCGCCAACCAACCTGGCCAGAGCGTGGCGTTTTAAGGCCGTCTCTTACGCACAAGAATGTGCATTAGAAGCTTGTGCATATGTTGTGATTCAACTTAAAAACGAAAAATGTTTAAATCTTTCATGCGTTTTTTTTTATAGACTAGTGGGCGGACGAGCAAGCGGTCCCAGGTGATGGTAAGGGTTACCGCCGCCCATGGACACCTGCAACACCAGGGGGTATGCGGGCGCGCCGCCGACTTTGTAAAATCCTATTCACACCTCTCTTGAAGAACCCCATATCGTAGCTTAATGGAAAGACCTCTTGAGGCAGTTCGTTCCACAGCCTACGGGTTCGCGGTATAAAATAATTTTTGGAGCGAACAGTGCGCGACACCTCCGTATCGCGGATGGACCACACTTCTGTGACGGGAGGTGCGGTTGTAGAAACCCGAGGTGGGAATTATATTAAACAGTTCTTCAGAGCATTCCCCATTGCACAGGCGGTAGAACACACAGAGACGCAACGTCTCTCCGAATGCTGAGGGGTTCTAAACCGCCGTGAGAGTGGGATCGTCGACAATACGAACACCACGTCGTTGGATGGAGTCAAATGGGTCCAGTTGATATTTCGGTGCGCCGGCCCAGAGATGAGAGCAATACTCCATATGGGGCCTCACTTGAGCTTTGTAAAGCATAAGGAGTTGCCCAGAGGTGAAGTACCGCTTCGCTCTGCTACACCGAGCTTTTTGGAGGTCATTTTGGCTACACCGCCGCTCTAAACTTTAATGATTTAAAATCAAAAGCAAACTGTAACCAAACCTTTGACGAAGCCTGTAGCCCGGTTACACACTGTATTTATTAATAAAAGTTCATTCCTGTATTTATTTGCACAGTTACATTACAGCTACATTACAGTTTATTTGCGTCTCCTTTTAGTTACGTCTCCTTTGTTCAGTCTTGCTTTTAAACAAGTAATGTTTAGTTTCTATTTTGAAAGTTCGTCGACAAGCAATAAAACAATTTAATTTTTGTTCAGTTTCTAAAATTTATAACTGTAATTTTAACTTGAATGACATTTTGTGCAACAAAGGTCTTTGTCGGCATCGTCGAAAAGACCGTCGAACTTCAAACTATCTCATTTACGAAGTGCCAATACTTATACAAAATACAAAAAAATAGTTTACGATAGAATAATACTGCCTCCCTTAAGAATAATGCAAAAAAAGTGGTAAATTTTTCATTAATTTAAAATGTACCTAGAAACTTGTGAGTTTTCGATAAAACAATAAGATTAACCATTGTTTATTATCTTTGTTTATTTTAAATTTCCAAATGTCCTCATTATCCTACGGAGACTTGTTTTATAGCCTAGGTCCTTTTCGTGGTCCCTAGAAGGTAGATGCACAATTTCAGCTCGATCAGTTCACACTTTGACGAGTGAAAGCAAGTAACCGTAATATGTAATAGAAGGCGCAATGTCTCCTTGCAGCGAGAATGTGATACAACTCCACAATCAAACTCTGATATTTATTTTGGTCCCTGTATAACATTTTTTGTTGCTGACTTTCACTAAGCTCACACGGTAGGTACCCACTTTTCCGATTTGACGCAAATGAATCAATATGGGGGATATCAATATCAATCAATCAATTAATCTGATGGGGAGAGTGCACGCTGCAATCCAACAGCCGCTGGGCGCACTCGACTAGCCACGTTACCCCTCTCTCACAGAAGACTACCTTGAAATGTACTGCATTTCCCACTTTATCTTATTTCCCCAATGTACGTACGTGTTTCGGTAGGGAGTGAGATGTGCCAGAGCCCATTCCCATCCTATCCCTCCCCATTTTCCCAACCCTTTCTCCAAATCCATGCCTACATCTCCAAAGGTAGGCAGAGCGCATCCGGGAGCGTGCCAACATTTGTCATTTTGGACTAATGTTGGCATGTATCACGGACGTCTATGGGCTACAGTATCCACTTACCATCAGGTGGACTGTATGCTCGTCTGCCGCCTTCGATCATAAAAATAAAAATAAAAAAATATATATCGTTTTGTCACTTTACTTACGCCGCAGGTTGCTCAGACGTGGATTGAGACGCATCCGCTTCCACTATTGCTTTCAATTCGTCATTATCGACTTTAGTCTCCGGTCATCCACAGGGCTTGTTCTTGAGGTCGAAATTTACAGAAGGGAAACAATTAAACAAAAAACGCACCGAGCGTTCGTATGCGGTATTTGGTCCGTACACAATGTTGATATTGCGTGCCGTCTGTGCTGCGTTGCCGCCACGACGGAACTCATTTTCGAAAAAACGCGATTTTTTTATTTTCCATGGTCGCAAACACAATATCTAAACAAAAAGTCGTTTGACCGCAAAACAAATGAATAAGTGATTTTGAAACAGAATGTCAGCTTTAAATTGAAATTAATTTGAATTTGGAATTCCAAGCCAAACTCAGGATAACTAAGTTCAAAGTGGCCACTATGAACATACGGCAATTTAATAGGTAATTAAAAGGCAATTTAATAAGCAACTTTAGTATTTAAAATTAAAATGGGCTGGCTCGTTACAGCTGTACCCGTAGTGACTACGGCGAATTGCCCCCTTATCGCATAGCCTGTCTATTTACATAAACACAAGACTATTTACCATAGGGACAAGCAGGCATCGCTTATGATGGCTAACATGGCTAATCACGGCTAACAGACATAGGTAATATTATACTTTCTACTAACATTGGGAAAATATCAATATGAACCGACGCTATTGTTTCGCTACAAAAAAAATATTCTGTTGTCTTTATTGGGCCATTTTACAACATGATAGACCAATTGTACGGTCTTTGTTTTTATTTATTTTAACGCACAGATTACAGATTTAACGCAAATTTATACAAAGACTAAAAGGGTGCACGCAGCACAGAGTACGTTCCTTTGAATTCAATTTTACAACGGCATAAACGAAAGTAAACTTTTGTTTAAAACAATAAGTAGAAAGTCGCGCAACTGTGAGAAATTCTGAAACAATAACTTTGTGTAAAATGTTTGTTACTCTTTGTAAAGTATCGGCCAATCGAGAGTTCGCACAAAAACAAACTCCTTTGCAGTTCGTTTCAACTCAATATAATAATGGTTAGGTAGTCCAAACCGAAACAATAAAACAAACTTATTCATTGAAATAGAGCTAGTAAAATTAACTCCAAAGTCATCGCAATAACTCGTTTACGAACGCAAAAAAGTTTGTACCTAATCGTGCAAACGCTCGGTTGGACAATACCGCACTCGTACATCAGTGGCCTCCAACTGTCTGAGATAGAGTTACAAGTCATGACCTTGAGGAAGGAACGCTCAAGCATGGCCTGAAGCTATGTTCATGACAGTTTAAAAGTGTTTGACCTCTCATACACATAAAGTACTAAGTTTAGTATTAAAAAAGACTACTTACTAAAATTATAGATTCATTTGAATGTCTTTTCGAATATACGTGGAGAATATGTATCTACTAAGTACTTACCTTAAGACCTTTATACTGATTGCAGTAGGCCGTGTGGTGTCATCCGGCTTTACAATAGCATCAATTCATCTCTTCCCGTGGATGTGGCAACTAACCAAAGCCGCTACGACAAGTACTGAAGAACTACACTACCTCTAAAAGAGTGGACTCGCCAGCCTTGACCAGCACCACAGGACAATGTGCGTGAAGAGGTCCATACCCAGCAGTGGATTATAAAAGCGCCCATCACGATTACTTATTACAGTAAATGGATTTTACAAGTCTCACCCCTGTCTTAAATTGGATATCCTGAAAAACAATCAGATATTTTTCTAAATGTGTCTCGTTTTAGAAACAGACCTCATTCTTATAGATAATTTCTGTAAAATAATAATAATAATAATTATAATTAAGTCTTTTTTAAAAATAAATATTATCTTTGTAATTTTCCTCTTCTAGTCACTAATGTCACTAATGTAAGTCGCATTTAAATATTTACTGTTACATTAGATTATAAATTGTGATTGTTTATGAGAGCGCACGCTGCAATCCAACAGCTGTTGGCCGCGCTCGACTGGCCACGTTACCCCTCTCTCACAGAAGACTACCTTGAAATGTACTGCATTTCCCACTTTATCTTATTTTCCTAATGTACGTACGTGTTTCGGTAGTGAGTGAGATGTGCCAGAGCGCATTCCCGTCCTATCCCTCCCCATAATCCCAAACCTGTCTCCAAATCCATTCCTATATCTCCAAAGGTAGGCAGCGCATTCAGGGGCGTGCCAACGTTTGTGATTTTGGACTAACGTTGGCATGTATCGCGGATGTCTATAGGTGACAGTATCCACTTACCATCAGGTGGACTGTATGCTCGTCTGCTGCCATCGTCCATAAAAAAAATATCTTCTGTTTCCCCAATGCCTCTGCTCCTCAATGTTTATTGCATAATCTATACCTACTAATATAATAAAGAGAGAGTGCGAATTTTGTGTGTATGTGGAGTGTAATCTCCGGATCCACTGCACCTATTTCAAAAATTCTTTCACCATTTGAAAGGTACATTATCCCCGATGGACATAGGCTATATATTATGTGCAAAAAAATTGGCGGGCATGCAACGCGCGCCGGGCACAGCTAGTATAAAATAAAGCACTGAAATCATTATTTAGATCATTTAAATGCCTTTGCGTATAACTTTTAGAATCTAAATGTTAATTAATTCAAGTCTGTTTTCGAGCTAGCGTAAAAACAAAGAATAGGTAAGTAAATAAAATGCGTCTAGACGTTAAAGGTTAATTATTTTAGATTTGTTGTTCTAAGCAGAAATACTGAAAGTGGCAGCAAATTTACAGGTCTAGATTCTCCGCTGACATTATAGGAGTGCCGCAAACGTCGACTTGGTTATTTACTTTTGTTATTCAAAAATGTTCTCTCGATGTTGAATTGGTGCCCATTTAGTATTTTTTTTCTGGCCGTTTAAATTCAAGCCTTCTAAAATATATAAAATACATTTGAGGGGGAGTGCACGTTGCAATCCAACAGCCGCTGGGCGCGCTTGACTGACCACGTTACCCCTCTCTCACAGAAGACTACCTTGAAATGTATTGCATTTCCCACTTTATCGTATTTCCCCAATGTACGTATGTGTTTCGGTAGTGAGTGAGATGTGCCAGAGCCCATTCCCATCCTGTCCCTCCCCATTTTCCCAACCCTTTCTCTAAGTCTATGGGCGACAGTATCCACTTACCATCAGGTGGACTGTATGCTCGTCTGCCGCCTTCGTACATAAAAAAAAGTGTGTAAGTTACTCAATGTCGTGTATCTAAGTGTCAATGACTCTCTCAATATTTGTGTGTTCGTTAGGTCATATAGAAGACGACATTGTTCCTTGTTGACTCAATACAACATACGAATAGTTATGAATATGATTGTAATAAATTAAATGTTATTTGTATCGTAACACTTGCGTTTTATTGTCTGTTGAAACACTTTTATTGATTTTGTGTTCCTAAACTTGCAATCTGAGTACGGATTTTATCGTTTTAAACTTAAAATTATCGTAAGTGTAATTGCTAATTAATTAGCTAATTAATTACCTTTGTTCATTCCTGTGATCATAAAAACTAGATTTTCGTTTTTAAGATCTGAGTTTCATACTATGTACAATATAATATCATCGTTTGTATTACTATTTCTCCATTTATTTTAATTACGTTATGTTATATTATTGTAAAAGGAATTTATAATGTAGCGCAGGACGCTCTCAGACCAGGTGGAATGACAATTGAAAGAAAGTCGGCGGTAGTGGGTGGATGAGAGCATAAGACCATGTATGGTGGTGATTCTTGGAAGAGGCTATATCTAGCAGTGGAGAGACATAGGCTGATGGTATGTATATATTTTGTAATATGTACTGTACAACATCTACCTGCGATTTATTTACTTCCTCTCTACCCAAAGGCTCTCAAACAGAAATAGATCACCTTTAGCGATAAGACTGCATTTTATATAATAATCTCTGTTTATAGTATTTTAGTTTGATGTGTAATATGTAATTAAGTATTTTTCATTATTTAACTATAATGTTTAATTTATTTAATAATAAACGCTGGATAAAGTTAAAACTAATTCTACTTATTGCGAAAAAGGTAGATCATGTTACTGTTTTTAAATAGAATTTTGAAACATCGAAATTTTAAGTTAGAAAATCTGCGCCAAATAAGTTCATATCGACAATGAGGTCATTTGCTCGGATAATGTCATGTTTTATTTATATATTTTATGGGGTTGTGCATTAATATGAGTTTAATTAAATTAGTTAATATGAGGGAAATAATGCAAGGGAAAAAAGCAATTAGGTACTATAATAAACTATAATAGTAGAAAATAAATACAGACTTAGGGCCCTTTTACCACCTGAATAAAGTATGAGGAGGTGTGATAAAGGCCCAAAGGGCCATAACACCACTTAATAATAAAGTAACTGTTAACAATCTGATAAATTATCTGCCGATTAAATGTGGCTGTTACTGACTTTCTGACACATTCTGATAAATTATCAGGAGCTGGTGAGAAAGGCCTTAACAATTACAATTTTAAGATAAAGATATTTTTTTTTATATATTATATATGAGAATTTCTATTGTTTAATAAACATATTCTGCAGATAAGTACATAGGTTGCACATTTTAAGGCCAAACTTTTTCTCGGGTCTTGTATAGGTACCTATTTGTTTTGTGTTTTTTTATATCAAAGAAGAAGCAGACGGTCGGACGGAGGAAATCCCAGTTATGTGGTTTGCATGATGCATTACCGATCTCTTTGTGCCTCTTGATTCATGTCACAGGGCATTCTAGTGTAAGTGTGACGCAGTCTGTCAGAAAAAATAAAACCAATTACTTGCAAATCTAATTAATTTTCTAGGTTTTGTAACCTGTAAGTAATTAGTGTATGTACCTCCGTGTCGTAATGCGCATATCGTTCGTTGACTCAGGTGTCCCTCCTATGAAGTCCTTTTTAACACCGCGATAAGATAGCTTGTTGAGCTAATTTACAATACACGACAAAGACAATAGTGGAACAATGACAAAAGCGAACAATAGGTACAAAGTCTTTGTTTCTATTGGTTTGTAGAATAGAAATGTGGTAATAATTAAGTTCCATTCATGTATAAAGGATAATTCTTGGATAATGGCCAATTTTAAAAATTATACTAATTACAATTAACCGTTTTAAAATTAAATAATATGTTACCTACTTTCTAATAGTGTGCTGTAGGGTTCAAATAATAACATTATCTCGGACAGGCTTTGTAATAAAAACGAATGTCTATACTATCAGTTCTACAGATAATTATTTATACAGAAGTTTTCGTTTTATATAGGTGCATCGATCAATTGGTTGATCATTGGCTTTGGTTTTAAAAATGATTGAACCAGTAGCACCATCAGTGTAAAAAAATATACAGAATAATAATTGGTCATACATAAGCATAACTTGACATCTTTTATATATTTTTTTCTTCATGTATGGAAATGGTTCAATTAGCACATTCTGCCAGTGTCAAGTTATCTTCGACTGAAAAAGGGCTATATCCCTAAATTACATCTTAGATAAACAGAAAGAATATTATTTTATTGACAACAACCATCAATTTGAATACAAGCGCTCTAGGGCAGGCAGGCAGGTTAGAGTCTAATAGTGTTCAGTAGCTCTTGAATTCTTTAATTCATATGTGTTTTGAAAATGGAACATTTTTATTACGTAAGTTAAGTTCTTTAGTTCAAATTTGACTTTTTAATGAACCCCACCCCTCATCATGTGCTTCACCGCCCTCAGAAGCTGCCAATCAGTTTCTTGGCTATGAACGTATGATGTGTCATCTAGTCTATAAACACATCGATGACAACATATGAAAACAATATTAAATGTTGTGCCAATCGGCACCAATGACAAACCAATGAAGTAGGTACTACAATAAAATATATTTTTTAAAATGATGGTAGGTACTGTTATAATCGTTCTATAAGAAAGAAAAAGTTCATTTTATTTGAACAGATGCATAGAAAAGGGGGATAAAATGCATATAAATAATGCTTTTGAATGAAGATGCCGACTTGATTTCTATCTGTTGCTGCAATTTTAGAATAAATGAGATTTTTAAAACTCTGGTTCCCTTTTAGATTTCTAAGTATCTTTTCAATATTTCTTGTTGTGAATATAATCAATACTTAGTTGCGGTATTGATTCGTTGGTCCATGTGGCCGGAAGGCGTGTCCCACATTGCGTTTCCCTGTACGTGGTCTCCGTTCAAGAACAGTGTGTAGTGACGAGCCTTATCCTCTTAGGACAGGTATATAATATATAGCAGTAGAGACAGAGGCTGATAGTGTGCTATGGTAAGCGTTGAATAAAAAAAAATACATCGGTCACCAGAAATGGAATCATTATTTTGATTGAGACTTGTTCGACATTGGAGTTTCCATTGTTTTTTTATATCATTGTCCAATATTTTTTATTTATATTACGAAAAATATTAACGTGTATTGATCTTCCATAACTTATTTATCAATGTTTATCAATCTATCCTTGATGGGATTATCTTTCCACGACAATTCTGCTTTTGTCGCAATCTTGTCCAAGTTCCTATAAATTTAAAACCAGTACAATACATTTTATAATATTACTAGCTTCTACCCGCGGCTTCACTCGCGTGGTCTAAGGCAGCTGTAAAAGATTTTTAATACGTGTAACATGATGATGATGAATGATGAATGAAGCACCGACATGATGAATTTTACGAATGAAAATCCATCCAGTAGTTTTCGAGTAATTCTATTAAAAGTGATTTCATTTTCCTCTATAACTCAAATTCCTTGCCATAGAAAAATTACACATATAACCAGTTTTCCTTCCGGATATTTAACTATACATTAGTGACAACCCGATCAAAATCCGTTCAGTAGTTTATACGTAATGCTCAAACAAACAGACATACAGACAAATATTTAAAGCCAGTTTTGGGTTCTGTAGCTTCTAAAGAAAGCCAATAATTTAAAAAAAATGAAATGTACAGTCGCAATCATCAAACACTGCATTTTGAAAATAAGTACGGGGTTTAGAGCTTTGCACCGGTTGTGGAATTATCGGATAAAAACGGATTTGCATAGAAACCGAAATTACCAGTTATTTAGTATCTCTGAATAAAAGAAGTCTCGCAGAAGACTATGGTATCGTAGTTTATTTAAGACTGCATTTACCACTTTGTCGTATTCTCCCAATATACGTGCGTGTTTCGGTAGTGAGTGAAATATGCTAGAGCTCATTCCCATCCCATGCTATCCCTTTCCCAACCCATTCTCCAAATACATTCCTATACCTCCAAAGGTAGGCAGAACCTTTTTTTTTTTTCGGATTGACAATTCTTGTGGCCCTAGTGGCCTTTCAAGAGTCACCGGACTTGTTTAGATTAGGAACCCGAGACGTGCCAACATTTGGCCAACAACGACGTTGGTTCTAATGTCGGTATGTATCGCAGATGTGCACTGTGCAGGTGCACTGTATGCTCGTCTGCTGCTTTCTCTCCATAAAAAAAATGAAATCCAAGTAAAATAAGTAATAACATTATGAAAAAATATACAGGAAGCCATATTATTTTTCATTGTATCTGCCATTTTGATACGTTGGTAGTTGTTTTTCTTCGTTCGTTTCTTCGTAGACCGATATGCACACTCCGATGATTCACCGGTAATTGGAATCTCTATAGAAAAACCGGTTCTCAAAATTGCTGCCGATGCAAAGCCCTAGCAGGGGATTCAAAATGAAATTTTCTATAATGATTTGTAACTTAAACGGTGATTTAATACATTTCTCCTGTGTTACAATCGCTTTGTAGAAAACAACGTATCGATGTAGTATACAACGTATTTTTTATTTTTGATTCGACCTTACGGCTAATGCGATCCGAACATACAAACTAACATTAATATCAAAGTTACGTATAATGGAGATCGTGACTTTAGGGAGACGCATTTGAAAATAACGAAAAAAATTAAAACCATTAAAACAAAATTAACTTTTCAAAAATTTCGCTCGAGATTCAAAATGTGTAAAATCGCTCCTTGACCATTGATGCATCTTTTTCTATATTCATAAGATAGAACACAGCATGAGTTAGATTCTCAAATATAAAATAGAAAAGAAGACAGCGTGAGTTAAATTGACAAAGATATTAAAGAAAGGACAAATCATGTCAAAGATAGTCAATCAGTTCGATTGTCAAAGATAACATAGGAAAGAACATAGCAAGAGTTAAATTATCAAAGATAAAGTAGAAAAGGACACAGCATGAGTTAGGATTGTCAAAGATAAAATAGAAAAGGCCACATCATGAGTAAGATTGCCAAAGATTTTTACGTTTTGGAACTCAACCCAATAGTTACAGATCTAGCATTATTCATAAATAAAAAATTAAAAATATTAATTTAAAAACATAAATGTAGATGTATAAAAAGGAAGACAGTTCATAAATACTTAAAGCTCATTTACACGAGAATTTAAACTACATACAATTATCGACTACATTTACTGTTCACATGATGATAAAAACTCGATGATTACAGGGATAACAGTAATCAAATGATGATAAGTTGTTTATACTAGCTTTTGACGATGTTCGAAAAACTCTCCGTGTAAATGAGCCATAAAGCTCATCATGTAATGTTATTGAATTGTTTTTCTGAAATAAAAACTTTTTTAATAAATAATATTTAAAAGAATTCATTCCGTTTCCCGTTATGTATCTCATAAATAGGTTATTTGTTTGTTTTGTTGTTATTCGGTTTTTATTTAAACAAAAAATATTAATAAAACCGTTATTTTGAATTTAATGCGTTCTTCAATTGTTTTTTCTTCATAACCATACGTCTAGTTCTAGCTTTTTTAGAGTAAGAAGAAGGTTTAAGCCATATACACAGATTTTGGAAGGTATTCTACTAAATATTTTAACATTTTAAATATTAAAAAGATATATCTTCACACATACATGAGATTTATATATTTTTTGTTGACGTTGCTGAAGAAAAAGCTATGTATATTGTTACCTAAATATAATATAAATCTGTAAGAGCATGTTCGGCTTAATCAAAAACTATATATTTTGTAGAGTAAAAGGTGTAGATTTCGTTGAAATAAATAAAATAGTAATGCTTAAGCCATGGTTTTTGTTTAAAAGTGTACAAAGTATTTGAATTCGAATTTAATCATATTTTTTTTAAATTTTTATCAGCAACTAAATGTTTCTTTCTATAATTCTGATATTTTTTTATCTTATTGTCTTTACAGGCGGACAATTTAGTTGTTTTAGAAAATTTTCGTTCACGATTGATCGGTCTCCCTACAGATGCTCAGTCACAAAAATATAAAACCTAATAACGAATGTAAAGCTTTCTAATTATAAAGGTGAGGTCGAATCAAAATAAAACATTAATTTAAAGAATCGCTAAATATCTAACTAATGGAGCAATTTTATTGAAAAACCAGACCTTTTTAAGATTGTTGGACTTGGAAAACACGGAACATTGCGTCATCTTTACATGCAACAAGTAAAATTACGTAAATTTAATAGTAAAAATATATATACAATATCAAAAAGGCCTGACTCAACATTGCGACTAGGCGTTGGGGCCACTTTCTAACAAAATTCAACCGAGAAAAAATTGGAACGATGTTAAAAACAAACCATTTCAATAGCAACGAACAGCAAAACAGTTACAGGTCACAAACATAACTTGAACAAGAAAGCCACCCCGATTCCTAACAATAATTCGATAGTTAACATCTTATTTGATAATTCCTTTATTCACAGTCCAGAGTATACAACCTTGGTGGTTCCTTCACTTCAACATGGCCGTCGCACTAAGAGACACGCGCACAGACACAGGCTAGTGTGTGTGTGGTCACCGCACATGCCACAGACCGAGGTTAAGTACACTAAGTCGAGGCAACTTCATGATATGGTCCAAACCTTGTGGCGTTATACACGTACACCCATACAAGTCTATCGCCTTCAGATTGCGCAGTCCGTCGCCGAGCGCACGTAATCCCCTATCAGTGACCCGAGTACACTGTCCTATGTTTAGAGTCTCTAGCTGCGATAGCCTGGCGACCCTCTCCAAACCCTCATCCGTCAGCCGACAAGCGCTCAAAGATAACGAGCGCAGTCCAGATAGGCCTAGAGTGGCGTGCGACAGCGCTTCGTCGCCCACTTTATCGCAGAATGACACGTCCAGTGCCCTCAATCTGCCGCTTTCGGCTAAATGAGCCACTCCCGCGTCGGAAACGCCGTCGCAAGCCCTCAAATTAATATCTTCTAAATGCGGAAGACGGGCTAAATGCCTCAGCCCTGCGTCGGTGACAGCGACGCAGAAGGAAAGATTGATTGATTTTAATTTAGGAAGACCTGTCGCAGCGTGTTTCAACGCCTCATCCGTCAACCTTTGGCAGTCTTGTAGTCCCAAACACTCCAATTCCGGCGTGCCTCTAGCTTCCCCTCCACCGCACAGATGGGCTATGCCAGCGTCATTCACATGCCAGCATGATCTCAGGTTCAATCGGCGCAGTTTCCTCAATCCCCACGCGATTAGTAACAGTCCTGTATCAGTAACATTGCAGCAACCGCCTAATTCCAACTCCTCCAAGTTTTTGAGCGATTGCGCTATCCTCCCTAGCGAGGAATCTGTGACTTGCTTACAGAGGGATAGATCTAGTCTTCTCAACGCCGGTAATTCTGCGGCGAATGCACTGGCCAGTGCTGCGTCCGTTACACTGTAGCATCCACTGAGTGACAGTGATTCAAGGCCGGGTAAAGCAGCGACAGCGTCGCGGAGCCCTCTTCTCAGTGACAACACTTGTAGTTTACGTACTCCGCGTCTGGCTAGCGATGCGAAAAGTACAGGTGCTGGCCTTCTAAGATGTAATGCTGCCTCGACGCCGCGCCATACCGACCGCCGATCAGCTGCGTCTCTCCAAGAGCGGCAAACTTGAGCAGCCCGCCCTCTGTCTCTTACCGGTAGCCTCTCGAAGATAAGTGCTAAGAGTTCTGGATACAATCTCGATACGTGAGTTCCCTGTGGCTCAGGCGGCGGCTCGGGCACGTGAGGCAAATGGGGTCGATGTAGTCTATAAGGCGCGCTCCGTTGTTTTCTTCTATTCGTGCTTGGTAGTTCAGTTAAACCAAGCCGCTCGTCCCGCCAGGACAGCACTTCCTCCGTCCACGCACTCATAGCGACACTGCACTATAACATGACACGCATCGGACCGGTTTTCGGTGAAACTCGTGTTGTGGGAGCACGAGAGACATGCGACCGTCTAGAGTGGGTGCTCCTCGTACACTGGCGGAGTGCCGCCCCGCCTCGCGTCCCGCGCCCGCCCGAACGCGGCGATTGGTCGCGCTCGGCGGCACGTGACGCGCCTCGTATCGATTCGGAGGCTCTGCGGCGGCATTTTTAAGTTGGCGGACCGAGTGCCCGCCTTCGCCCCGCGCTGCCCGCGACGCCCGCCATATAGACTATATACCACGAAGAAGTATAAATAGCTATTTCAAATATTTTTAAACCGAACTGTTATTCCAGCTAGTTACTGTTAACAAGGTATACTACACTAAACACTATCTATACATATAATAAAATTGTAACAGGCCGATGTCTGTACATTATAGATATTGAAAAAAAACTAATATCGCGAAAAAAAGTCTTTATTAGAGCAACAGAAGCCAAAACAACAGTTTTTAGAAATTTTGTCTGTCTGTCTGTCTGTATGTTTGTACACGCATCACGCAAAAACTACTGCATGGAATTGAATGCAGTTTTCACCAATGTATTGCTAGAGGTCTAACTTAAAATATAGGCTCCATTTTACCGCAGGAAAATATCTTATTCCGATTGTTTTAAATTTAATAAACCGAAGCGAAGTGAGGGCGGGTCGCTAGTTTATTAATATTAATTTCTCAATTAATTTTATTAATAATATTTGGCTCTCTATCTGCAAAAAGAAAAAAACAATAGAGAAAATCAACAAAAGCAATCATTAAATAATTACATAATAACGTTTAAATATTTACATGCGGTAATGGCACAAGTAGGTACGGTAAAATTGCACAATTTTACCTTTGCTTCTCGAAAACTGATAATTGTTGGTTTTTTGAACTTGCTTCTAGGGGAGATCAGTATTAAAAACAGCAAACTCGAAGATAATCAATTTTTGATTGTTTGTAGTTATTTTTGTTATCAGCTATGTGAACTGTACTTTATTGAAGAAGAATTACTTTAGGCACAACTGAAACCACGTTCCGCCTTACATGTTCTATGGACTCAGTGATAAGGCGGCAAAACAACTCGACGCGCCGTATTTTCGTTCGCGCTGCACTTGCCGACTACTTTTGTCCAGTTTAATAAGACCCTTCCCCCTCCTCTCAATGGCCATTATTAAAAGAAGGGACGGGGTTATGCGGTGTAATGACACAGGTCTACTTAAAATGGACCTTTGATAACACCAACTATTACAAGGGCGACCGGACCAAACGTGTTTCAGAATGGAACGCGGATCGCGGTAAAGAGAGACCGTTTAGGAATTAACATTTTTATGCGTCTCTGGAAAATTGACCATAGACACGACTCCTTAATTTTTACCCTTTTACAAAATTTTCTGGATTCTTGGACAAATCTATATTTTTTAAACGGACGGATGAGTCATTCATATTATGTATAGATATCTACTGAAATGACATAGACAGAGTCGCAAGCAAAACCTGGATGCGACTATAATAGCATAGGACATAGGCAAATAGCGTAAAATAAGAGGAGGCTTATATGTACTATATAACCTGCATATAATCTTAAATTAGAATGTGCATATTCAGTATTAATATGACAAAGAAACAATATTTAATCCGATTTTTAATCAATCAATTCATTTAAGTATGTGAATTTGAAATTTGAAGTAAAGTTATCTATGATAGTTTCAATAAGTCAGCGTACATGAATATGCATACCTACTTATTGAGTCATAAGTACCATATGTAAACAACATAATATGAGAAATTTTGAACATTAATACAATTTATGCTATTAAATTTATTAGACAATACTAAAAAATTGCTTTTATGTAGCATAAAGTATAAGAATATTTTAAGGCAAAAAAACGTTTTGTAATGCCGCCATTTTAAAAGCGACGCACACATCTAAAAAGCAGGTAAATACACACACTACTATATTAATATTTGTATGCAGACTAGTGTTGCACACTGAGCGCGAAATAATACAGGTTACACCTCAAATAAGGTAAGAATTTGAGGCGAAGTGAGAGGCGAAGTAAAGACGTTTATAATGGTGCCGTTTATGATGGAAGAAATACATCTAAGTTCCAAAATATTATTTAAATCTGATAATGAATGATTTAGTCAAAATAAACTTTACAATTTTTATCTGTGATTTCGAGTTCTTTTTTTAAATTTGCTATAACGAACACTAGATATAGCACTAGATATAAATAAAGGCAGTTGCTTAATGTCAGTTGGGTTTTCCACGTGTCTAGTAATCAATGTCAACGTTATTTTTATAATGAACTCATGTCCAGAATCTGTTTATGACAAAATAATGCGCTATGTTTAATAACAAAATATTGACCGTTAATCCAAGTTCTGCTAACCGAAGTGGCATGTCGGGTCGAAGGTTGCGTGGCGAAAATGTCAAACATTCGCTGCTCACATATGTGTCCTCCATGAGCAATGCATCAAGCGTTGCGGTTCGTTCACGTGTCCGACGCCCGTCCTTTTAAGACTTATTTTATTCCTTGTCTTTCTAAATATAAATACTTTAAATAAATGTTTTCACTGAGTAACAAGCGACAAATTTTATATGTTGTCATAATAAAATACGAATTGTAATGACGGAAATCCGCGTGCACCGCTCGCACGTAGGACAACGCCTCTTCGGCGCGCCGCTGCGCTCGCCGCGACGCGTCGTGTCGCGCTGCTTGCAGGGCAAAGCCTTAATACCAAATCTTTAATCTGTCTAAACTAAAAATGACACAAGAAAAAATGTATTAGACTGTTGACAGTTAAAACATTCAGAACAATATGAATATCATATATAATTTCTAAAACTATTAACTTTTCTGATTCTCATTCGAGTATTGTCCTTCACCGAATTTCTTGCTACTAAATTTCTAAGAACTAAATTCAATTTCGCTCCAACCATCGCTCCGCTCCAAGTGCCTGTTTTGACTGTCTGTTTTGACTAAACGGTTTAAAACTGACAGTTAAAATTATCTTATGTATACAGTACTACATTTCTGTACTGTATACTGAAAACTGTCAGTTTTTCATATCAGAAATGGTCAGTTTTAACTGTCAGATTAAACTGGTCAGTTATTCTTATTACTGACAGCTTTAACTGATCGTTTGTGGCGGCCATTGTGTTTGTGAATATCTCATAGACCGCTTGTTAGCGCGTGGAACTTAATTATTAGTTCTATACAATCATAAAATATAAAAAAAAAATGTTTTATTTACGTTACGTTTAAATAACGTTTACCCGCATCTCATATAATCACTTCTACCCATTCATTTTTATATCGCTGCACCCAGTCTACAGCGCGAACTCATAGCAGCTGGGTCCGTTTCAACTTGCTGGAAAATCGCGAGGTCGTGGGCTCTGTTTACCGTTGATTGGAGTCTTTGGCTCAACCTCGTCGTAGTGACAGACTCTGAAATTAGAACACGCTGTGCCTTTTTCACACCTCGAGTGAATCCACTTTAAGCTGCATCGTAGCTTAATCTCGAAGGACGCTTGAACCAAGTGGAAGCCAAGAAGAAGCCGAGAAGAAGCGCTACCATTTCTGGAGTATCGCATGGCGACAACGAGCTCGCTAGGCGGTCGTAAGCTTGGTCGAAGGGCAGCTAATCTCGAGATATAAAGTCAGGCTTTCTATTTAATTATCTATCATTTGTATAAAACCTATGGATCCGCTAGTGGATTATAGCATACGGCTATATTGCTTAGCTGTCGCGTGCACAATAGTTATACTTACATTAAAAAAGGCTAAGGTATCGTTATCTTTTAAAGTATTTACTATGAATGGTACTTACACTACAAATTAAACTGATAATTTAAAAATATTTCCATGTAAATAAAATTCGCTTATTACAGGACACGTTTCGATTTTCAAATTATATAAATGATCTCTAACGCTTAAATCACGACGACCTGCTCTGACTCACGTGAAGTAACTCATAAAAATTGTTCCGATACCTAGCATTTTGTTGTGTGCGTGGAATCCCAATCAACCCGGGTACATTGAAAAGAAATCTAACGCAATTTATATAATAGAGTTTAATTTAGCTCTTCAGTTGAGTTAATATAAATCAGCTGTGTTTTACATGTGTGGGTGGGCCGTCACGTCAGTGGTCTCTGTTCGTTCCACACGACTGGTTTTTGGTTTTTAATGGAATATCAGAATGGTTATTTTTAGCAATAGTTACATTGATTACTGAATTTTTGAGTTTTGTGCAACTCTTGGCTCAAAAAGTTTTATGTTGATTTTATTTCGCAGATTCCGATTGATTTGTAAAGAATCAGATTTCGAATATCCACCGTCGTTTAGTAACAGTAACAGTTCAATATAACTCTCATAAAATAAATAGATATCTATATGTATTTATGACTAAATATATAACGCCACACTGACTAGCCCACACTAGGAAACCATGTGGGGTAGGTTCAGAGACACATAGGTACAAAGATGAGCACACACCCGAGCAAACATTTGTCTTTAAACAAATGAATGTCCGACCGAGAATCGAACCCAAGATGTTTTACACAGTGCCTGTTGTGTAAAAATCAACTGGGCTACATAATTGGTCGTCAAGATAAAAGTAATTAAGTAAGTAATTAAAATTGTAACAACTTCCTAGGAAAATAATTCTTAAATTTTGTACTTTTTAATTGAAACTGACATTTTTCAAAATTCCGAAAATTTGAAATTTTGTCAGATAGTGAAAATCCATTACAAAAATGGAGAAAATTTTATAGTAACAATTGGTAAGGTGGTGATCTTGTTGTGTACAATTCGACTGTCGCGGTCCGCTATTGAAAATTTAGTGCGGAAATTCAAGCGGACGTTTTCATTGAAAGATGAGGAGAAACCTTACAAGTCATCAACCAAAAAGAACACCTGAAATCATAGCGCCTGTGAGTGTCAGTGTCGCACAACAACCAAACACATCCATCGGGCATCGCTCCCAGGAATTAGACCTCCATCGCAGCACTGTCCAACGAATTTTAACTAAAGGTTCGCACCTTCATGTTTAAAAGATCCAGTTTACTCAAGAACTGAAGACTATAGACAGCGTAGGAACTATCAACTGGACCTTGGAGCAATTGCAAGTTGACGATGCATGTCAGAAAAAAAATCATCTTTAGTGACGAGGCTCGTTCTAAGGTCCAACGGCTTCGTTTATAAGCGATTCCCGGATTCCGATGCATCCCCAAAAAGTGATAGTTTGGTGTGTCATGTGGGCAGGAGGGATCATCGGACCATACGTTTTGAAAATGAGGAAGGTGTCTCAGTGGCTGTCAATGTTGCATCAGTCGCTATCGTGGCATGTTGACAAACTTGTTTTTGACAAAAATTGGATGAAATGGAAATAACTGACATGTGGTTTCAGCAGGATGGTGCCACTTGTCACGCTGCGCGCGAAACAATGACGTTGTTACACACCAAGTTCCCAGGTTTTTTTTTAGAGATCAAAACTGGCCACCACGAAGTTGTAATTTAACTTGCTTAGATTTCTTTCTGTGGGTTTTTTTGAAAAGCAAGGTCTATACAAACCACCCTGAGACGACTAAAGAACTCAAAGATGAAATTGAACGCCAGATAACGAAATCGCACAGTCTTTACTCGAAAAAGTATTCCGAAATTTGGTCGAAACAGTCCATGCTTGCCGACGAAGTCGCGTTAGTCATTTGACCGACATTTTATTTATTTGATCTATTTATGTAAATCTAATTGATCAAATTGACCGACATACATCTAAATTGATGTTTATTGGAATAAAAATTTCTACGAAATTAATTCAAATATACAGTATTTCCTTTTATTCAAAATTAAAGTTCTTGTTGAGACAGCCTTTATCTATACATATAATAAAAAGGTAACTGATCGCTGTCTGTACATGGAAGATATATGGAAGATAATTTTATCCGTTTGTCTGTTTATCTGTGCGTTTGTGCGCGCTAATCTTAGAAACGGCTTAACCGATTTGGGTGCGGTTTTCACTAATGTATTGTGGTAAGCTTCACTTAAAATTTAGTGTTTGTTTTATTTCAATCAGTTCATAAATAAAAAAAGTTATATCAATTTAAACAATCGCGTCCGACATTTGTTCGATAAAAATGTTATAAAATGTTTATAAAGTAAAGTTCCATGCGGACGAAGTCGCGGGCAACAGCTAGTAATAAATATACTGTTAGTGCTAAATAGTTCATATTTAGTACCATACCATCAGTCTATGTTTCTCCACTGCTGGATATCTGCGGCTTTTCTCATCCACTCGGATGATTATCATCGCGCGCGCGATGAGCGCGTCCCACGTCCTGGTATGTCTCTATTTGAGGATTCGTCTACCCCCATCGGTCCTGCTGCAAATATGACCTGCCCATTGTCACTTCAACATACCGATTCTGTGAGCTGTCTGTAACTTTAGTTTTTTGGCGAATTGTTTCTGTAGGTACCTACTCATATATATACACACACCTCGAAACTGAAGAGTATTTTGGATTCTTTCTTTATTAGAAACCACATATTAAAAGAGTTCTCTTTGTTAGACTAGCACGTCACACAGTCACAACAGCTGTGACCATTTCAGTGGGCTATTGTATTGTCTATGGCTATATTGGCTATGGTAGTGTTACTATCTATTTTGTTTATTTTTACTAACGTCCATTGATTTTACCTTCAGATTTGTTTATTGTCGTGTATCTGCACACTTCTTAGGCCTAAAATTGCATTTATTGTACTTAAGTGAATTTAATTCTTACGAGAAATAAATGACTTTTAAACAAGAAATCTCTTAAAAGCAGACAAACTTGAAGACAATCGCCAGTATGCGAACAAATTAAGCGTGTAACGTACCTCCGCTTACCCACGCTGAGACAGGAAAATGAGGATTATGTTGTAACGTCCTGTTTGCTGGGATGAGGATGTTTGTAGAGGACTTTGAGCTGTTTCTAACAGTTATGTAAACAGAAATATTATTACTTTTTACTAGTTCTACATAAAATGTTCAAATAAATGGAACATAGTTTTTAAACTTTTGTCAACTTAGTTGAATATGATAAATGTTTTTTAAACGGGTAATTACGATTTTTATTCATTTTGTTGATATCTCTGTCCAGTTACACGACTCGTGGTCACGGCGACATCGTGGCCATTTGCGAAGCTGTTGTCAATATTGACAGTTTATCCTCTGTTTTACTCGTTTTTGAATCCGCTACCCACATTGTAGGTACTTGTTTTTGTAATGTGTGCACCTTACAAATTGTTTCTGACGTTACCCGTATTGTTTGTGACGTTTTGTACGCAACACTAAGTATACTGTCTTCCTTCGGAAAAGGGGCACAAGTACCTATATTTTGATGACATTCGAGAGAAAAAAGGATGCTTTTTAGTAAAAATCTTCATTAATTTAAAATCTAGCTACAAATTTCGAGATTTGGACTAAACAAACAGACTAACCATTAGTTATTATGTTGGTTAATTCTTAATTTTCAAATATAAGGTTATTTATGTTTTCGTTAATTTTCTTATTAATGCCTTTTCTTTTTATTTATAGGGCATTAGGTATACTTGTATACTGCCCCCTAATAAGATGGTTGAGCAGTATATTTGTATACTGCCCATACCGTATACTTGTATACTGCCCCCCTAATAAGATGGTTGAACAGTATATTTGTATACTGCCCATACCGTATACTTGTATACTGCCCCATATTAAGATAGTTGAAGAGTATATGTGTATACTGCACATACAGTATACTTGTATACTGCACATACAGTATACTTGTATACTGCACACACAGTATACTTGTATACTATCCTCTTAATAAGTTGATTGAACCACAGAATATATAAAGTAATGGACCGGTTAATTTCATAATATTTTAAACGAATTATTATGTAATAAATATTAATTATGATTATATGAAATGTTTATGACTAATTAGGTACGATAGGTATAGCTTGTGAGACGTGAGCTCACTAATTCCTAAATTCGACAATGTTGTGATCAAAATTGACTCCATTATGTTGACAAATTGACACTATTATGTTTTTCCTCATGTTTATATAAACAGTATATAAACTACACACCGCCTGCAATTAGCACAAAGAGCGATGGAGAGAGTGGATGTTGGGTATTTCTCTGAGAGATCGTGTGCCTAACAGTGAGGTCAGGAGGCGAACAGGATTGACTGACATTGCTCGGAAGATCGCTATGCTTAAGTGGAAATGGGTAGGTTAAGCTTCTGGAATGGCGACCGTGGATATCGGAGAAGGGTGGGCCAGACCAATGGCGCGTTGGCGCAACGATGGGCGGTTAATGGCAATTAAAGCGGTGGGAACGAGGTGGATGCAGCAAGCGATCAACAGACAAAGATGGATTGCACAGTAAGAGTCCCTAGTTCAGCAGTGGACTGCAGTGGGCTGATTATAATGATGATATAAAAAGCGAATTATAATTAAACCATTGACATGTAAAATAAGTCATACAGTTTTGAATAAAATATTAAAACAAAAGTATTTTTTCATAATGTACAAATCCGTACTGTTCATACTAGAGCGCATCGATTTGATAATACACTACAGCGGTATATACGGAGAGCCATATAACTTTTCTATCGTGTAAGTTCTGCCATCTAGTGATGAGTAGTATAAGCAATATAGTTTTTAATTATATAGTGGTGCCATCTGTAGGTGACTAGCAGGACTGCTAGAAACTTCATTTTGCTGTTAATTTAAAAGTTCTGCGGGTGTATAAGTAGATGGCGCCAATAATATTTTCAGAAACAAAACACAATTAAGATTATGATGATCGTAGTGTTACAAATTACCCGTCCCGTGCCTTTACCATAAAAATAGTATAATATACTATGGTTTTCACATATTCTGTAATTTCTTTTTAATTGTATCCGTTATATTATAATTTGAATAATATTAAATTATGAAGGTACCTATATTTTTTAATGTTTTTTTGTAAATTTATTGTACGGTTATAATGTCAACAAACTACATTCATACATCTAATAATTTGATCAGATGTAGTTCCAAAAATAATCGCACGTGGAGCTTTACCTCGATCACTGTACAGGTTAAGTTGTTTTAGTTCGTAACTCGTTAGTCACTTAGAGGGTGGTAGTGGGAAATACCTATCAGGCCGTGGCAACCATGAAAATAAGCCACAAAAAACATAGGATCAATTTGGGATAACTGGGAGCTGATGGACTGCAGCAGGTAAAGGTATAGTTGTAGTGTACTTCATTTTCCATTTATGTATTTTATGCTCTCCTCTAATTGAGAGGACACTTTATTGTTATGTATTTCTTAGCTTTATGTGATTTCCATGTTGTGCGTACTTTTTTCGTGTATACATTCTTTTTTTTTTAAATAGTGTGAATACGAATGCTTAAAAATTGGTGAAAATTGGTGTGAATATTTGGAACATCCCTAATAAGTACATATAAGTGTTATATGATACCGTGCATTTTATAATGTACAATAATAGTATACTATCTATGGCTAGAATGCCAGCTCGTAGTTTATAAAGTCCGCGACAGCAAACACGCGAGCGATTCAAGCACATAGCGGTAAAGTGCCATAACAATCAAACATTGCGACGGTTACTATACAGTCGTGTATAAATAAATTAATATAAAATTGTTTCATTAACATAAGTTAGTTTTTAAAGTAAAAAGAAGGTGGCAGATGAGTAGACAGTCCACCTGGTGGTAAGTGGACACTGTCGTCCATAGACATCCATGATACATGCCAACATCAGTCCAAATAAAAACAAACGTGTCAAGCCCCCGTTCCCCACTTTATCGTATTTCCCCAATGCACATACGTGTTTTGGTAGTGAGTGAGATATGAGTCCATTCCCATCGCATTCTATCCCTCCCCATTTGTAATTCCATTTCTCATTTCCATTCCTTATCTCTAAAGGTAGGGGGTGCGAACGTATGTCACTTTGAACTAATGTTGGCATGTGTCACGGATGTCCATGAGCTACAGTATCCACTTACCATCGGGTAGACTATATGCTCGTCTGCCGCCTTCATCCATAAAATAAAAGTACTGTGTGCCGTTTTTACAGTACGCGGCTTGTGCTGAGATGCCCTATCGATCGTGCAGTTTTATTGCCTTGTTCAATTTTTATTTTTTGTTTGCTGTTCTCTATATATGTTTAAGACATCATATAATTAGAAATTGCTATGTATGCTATCATTTATCTATCAATCTATCCAATATTTTTACTCAAACATTTTACTTCGATACCTATCGCTTATCTGGACCCTATTCGTTTGGACACCTGTCGTTAAACATGGCTCGTACACATCTATAATTATTGTCTAAAACATAAAATTTTTGGAAAGTTACGAAATCTTCCTTCCGACTGACCCCTGTCATCGGTCTTCAAACTCTTCAACCATCTCTGCCAGTGACTGTACCTCATATGGAATACAACGTTTAGAGATCTAAGTCAATACTTGTATAAATACTTCAGCAATGTTATTATTAAAGACACTACAGAAGTGAGCAGAGTGCGCTTAACTGTTGCTTTTATAGACAAAGTGTAAATAAATTACTTAGGATCTTTTAATATTGCTTACCACACACTAAGACGATGTACAGAAGCGGATACTCATTTGTATAATACCCTCCACCTGCGGCTGCAGGATTTACAGAACTTACAGATCACACACACACCCTCTCATTCAAACTATGTGTAAGAGTTTGAAGACCGATGACAGAGGCCAGGTAAGTGTGCACATATTAATTTACGTCTTGTTTTTGTGTTTATATATTTTTATTTTGCACTTATAAATACGAATATTATTTCATTTTTAATAATTTATTGTACACATATAACGTGAAATTAATAGGAAGAAAAGAAAAGATGCACAAAAAGCAAACTTATCTCCAGCGGAGATTTCATCCAGCAGACCTGGGAAAGTAAAATATAGGTCAAGACAGAAAGGCTTGCCTTTCTGTCTGTAGTGAATTTTATATTATACAGAAAATTTGTATAATATGTAATAGTACGTACAGGAACATTAACAAATTACATAAATTACATAAATTACATTGTATACATATACAATACATACTCCTAAATCATAAATATTATACATGTTATAAATATTACTCTGAGAAATCTGTAATTGGCTATACCGTTTTTATTATTAAACCAAATTGTTACTTGAAACCTTTATATCATTGTTTCTCAACCTTTTTAGTGTGACGACCCCCTAAAAAGGCTAAAATAAAATAAATAACCTCTCGACCTTGGAATTTTTTGGAACGAAGTTTCTTTACGCGGCTTGCGGTATGTGTGATTCGAGAGAAAATGTAACGTCACGTAAGATTTTTACCCCCTCCATACGCCTTTCTCTTTTTCGCCTTTCTCTCGCTCGGACACGGTATGATCGCGATTCTCGCTATCGTGTCAGTTCGTCGATATTCGGTATTCACATACAGATTTTATTTCGAATTACATTCGGAGTTTAAAAAAGTGCGTGAAGATCTTCGTTCCCGAAGTGTGTTCATATTGGGCACAATATGAACGGGCACAGTTTGTGTGATTTAGGCACAATTTGTATATTACCTACCTACGTAAAATAGAGCGTTTTCATTGTAATGTAATTAACTCTTGAAAGTGTGTTTATCTACTCAATCTCTTTTCTTCTTTTACTCAATCATGTTGAAATAATTGCGGAATACGAAAATTTATGTATATTTACACAAATAAAAGTCTGCCGCTGTACCAGCCTTGTCTTTAGATATAGGTGACTAAAGTATTTATAGACAATCTTTGCCTAGATTTTAACTGGAATGTTCTAGACATGCAAATGTCTAGGCTTAATGACTTTATTGCTCGTTATCTATGTAAACTAATGTAAAGCGGTCTGTCTGTCAGTCTGTCTGTAACTTGAAGAGCTGTTTGGTTAATTTAATACCTATATGCGTATGTACATACGTTAGCTCGACTGGCAACGTTACCCCCCCCCCCCCCCCCCACCCGCCCCACAGATAACTACCGTGAAATGTATGTACTGCATTTCCCACTTTATTCTATTCCCCCAATGTATATACATCGGTACGTGTGAGATATCCCATAGCCAGTCCCGTCTCATCCTATCCTATCCCTTCACATTTTCCCCACTCTTAATCACCAAAGGTATCCCAAGGTTTGACATTCTGGACTGATGTTGGCATGTATCGCTATTTTTATGGTCTATGGGCGACTTACCACCAGTTGGCCTGTATGGTCGTCTGTATGCTATTCCATACTAACAATACTAACAATACTAAACATACTAAAATACTAACAAACCTTTTGTTTATCCTTTATTTTAGCCTTTAAATTGCACAAAACGTGAAAGGCTAAATAATTAGTTAAGTACCTAGTTTATCTTGTTGTCGACTATACAAACGTGTGACTAATTATTATTGTCGGACCCAGTGTGAATGTCTCTTTTTGTACGCCATTGTGTACCTCGCATTTTGATGAGATTTTTTACAATGGGGACATTTACGAATTTTTTACAAGAAAAATAAGTAAGAAAGAATTAATAAAATAGTTTTAAATTAAAAAAAAAACTATTTACATGGCCGCGTGGCGTTAGAATAGAACCAACGGCTCTCTTCTAGTCGGCGTCTAAAAGGCGCGGTGGGTGGACTCGCCAACCCGCTTGGCCAGTGTGGCCTTATATGGCCATACATCCCCCATGCACAAAATAATGTGCATAAGAAGGCCCGTGTCCAGCAGTGGGTTATAAATGGGCTGATGACGGTTACCATATCATACAATCGGCCTGTTTTGGACTTAGATAGGACATTTTCAACCCCATCTACCATGTATTTATTATCTTCCACTCTTCTCATGCATCAAGATTTAATCAATCAAATTATTAGTCTCAAAATTTACTAGGTCCTGGACACTCCTGGAATTACAAATTCTCTAAAAAGAGAAATTGAACAAAGTTGCATGTTTATTTTCTATTAGTGGGTTTGTTTATGAGCGTCGAACCCGGGACCTTGTGTCGACACACTCGCTGAACCTGAGGTTACTTGCTTTATGGTCTAAGGACTCGTTCACAAAGGACTTTTTGGCGGAAACTCGAAAAGTGAAGTTAGTTTTTGTCTAAACACATTATATTGTTACCATATATAAATTAAAACTATAAATACTATTTACATATACTTATAAAATACTTAAATACTAATGTAGTAAACCTAATATTAAACTAGTATTTATATATTATATATATATGGTATAAAGATTGGGACCTTGTGACAAGGTGGCATGCTGTTTGATTATTATGACAATTGTGATTTAATAGTTAAGCATTTTAAACGTACAAAAACGCTTAGACTTCATAGTGTTTTTTGTACTCAATGTATACCAATATATTGAGCATTTTGTATAATAAATAATTTTAATTATTTTGGTACTAAGCTTATTTTAATATTCTTGTCTAACATCCCTTGCTTGTCACTGCTATATTATAATTTCATTTTGACCATCACTGTGAGAACTAGGTGACACATCATACGTTCTTATCAAAGAAACCTGGCTGGTAACTTCTAGGGGCGGTGAAGCAGATGAGGTGTTCATAAAAGTCAAATTTGAAAGTTAAGTTGGTACTACGTAATAAGAATATTTCATTTTCAAAACACATATGAATTAAATAATTTGAGAGCTACTGAACATAGAACACTATTTGACTGTAACGTGCCTGCCCTACAGTGCTTGTATAACATATCTAGTGTGTGTTCTCAAATCGATGATTATGACCAAGGTTTTACCGTGGATTGCTTTGCAAACCGGGCACTCGTAACTCATTAGCCAACGCCAGCGTTCGCTGATTTATACGCATTTGTGCACGTCGTCTAAACTGTTTACCCTCTTTGAAATTGAAAGTAATGATATTTCTAGTGGACCATTTCGACTCGAATGCGTGTGGTCGCATGTTCTAAGCCCGGGCAGCACCCCCGTACTGATATTTTGTTTAATTTAAATTTATTGTACACTAACGACCCGCCCTCGCTTCGCTTCGGTTAATATGATTTTTTTTTCAAAATTTTAAAATAAAATAGATTATGTTACTCAGGGATAATGTAGCATTCTAATGGTGAAAGAATCTTTGAAATCGGTCCAGTAGTTTTTGAGTTTATTCGTTACAAACATACAAAAATACAAATCTTTCCTCTTTATAATATTAGTATGATATATAATAGGATATAAATGGAAAATAATAAGTAAAAGATAGATAGATGTAAATTTTATTACATAAGTAGACACACGGGATCGCATACATATTGATTTCTAATTATGTATAACATGTCTTAAATATACAGAGACGACAGTAAACAAAAACTACCAATTAAAATACTAATAAATAAAAAATAAAATTATCCAAATGGTACTAAGCTTATTTTTTATTATTTTAGGAAATCATAATCATCAAAAAATCAATAATGGTGACTAGATGTGAAAATCTTGTAGGTACTTTACAAATGTAATAATACTAATAACTAAATAAGTGTACTACTTAATAATTTAGCGTTATAGAATAGTTGGACAGTGAGTGCACGCTGCAATCCAGCGTGCACTATAGGAGTGCCGCAAACGTCGACTTGGTTATTTACTTGTTATTCAAAAATGTTCCCTTGATTTTGACTCCCTTACTCCCATTTAGTATTTTTTTTCTGCCCGTTTAAATTCAAGCCTTCTAAAATATATAAAATACATTTGAGGGGGAGTGCACGCTGCAATCCAACAGCCGCTGGGCGCTCTCGACTGACCACGTTAACCCTCTCTCACAGAAGACTACCTTGAAATGTACTGCATTTCCACTTTATCTTATTTCCCTAATGTACGTACGTGTTTCGGTAGTGAGTGAGATGTGCCAGAGCCCATTTCCATCCTATCCCTCCCCATTTTATCAACTCTTTCTCCATATCCATTCCTATATCTCCAAAAGTAGGCAGCGCATTCGGGGGCGTGCCAACGTTTGTCATTTTGGACTGGTGTTGGCATGTATCGCGGATGTCCATGGGCGACAGTATCCACTTACCATTGGGTGGACTGTATGCTCGTCTGCCGCCTTCGTCCACAAACAAAAGGTCTGCTGGAAGAAACTACGCAGAAGATAAATCTTACTTGTTAATTATTTTCTTTTTTTTAAATTAATTTCATGTTATGTTTGTACAATAAACTATTAAATATAAACGTAATGATTTGATATATATATCATTACGTGTTTCTTTCTACACATCAACCTATTGATTGCTACTTACTCGTAAGTTATCAAAATATTTGACAATATATAACTACCACAGTCGATACCGCTCGTGCTCAAGCAAGTATAAATTATTTAAAATGTTAATTACATAAATTAAGTTATAAAGCCTTAACATTTAATCCCACACTTATATCTGACTTGTATTATAGTTAAGTTACGTCTAAGTTACGCACGCAACTTGTTTCCGAAGCTTCCAAAGCCAGTCTGATCTCGGATAGCACGGAGGCTGCATGTCTGTGCTTAAATTCACCCGAATACAACTTAAACGTAACTTAATTCGACCTTTTAAAGAACTTATTCATGTAAAGTGTTAAAAAATTATCAACGTGTTGATAAGGTTTCAATGAATCATTGCGGGGAATGTTTAAGTTGTGATTAAGTGATAGATAAGTTAGCGTTAAGTTGTCGTGTGCGAACTTTTTTTGTTTTGTGTTGTTTTCGTTTTGTGTGTTGTGTGTGTTTGGTAGAAATGTTCAGGGTTCTGTAAACATTTTTTTTTTATATTTTTATAAAATCATTACTTTTTATAGTTTGTGTTTAATGTTCAATCTACGAAACAATGGAAACAAGTAGTAACGATTTTAATAAAAAGGACAAAAATAATAACTGGATTTGGTGCGTTTATTAATAATATTAACCAAGTTAAAAGCCTGAGAATTCATTCTTTAATAAAAATGGTAATAATTAACATTTTATCAGCTACAAATATATTTCCTCTATATCACTCCATAAACTTATACTATTATTACTTATATTAGATATACATCTAATCACATGCATCCTTCCTGAAAAACTAAACTTAATTAAATACGTATTAAAACCCTAATACACGCAAGATAGTCGGGAATTATCTCTCAATTTTAACTATCAAGCCTTGGTCTATGCCTTTATACCTCTTCGGAAAGAAAGTATAAAAATAAATAAGCTAATCAATTGTTTCCAGAAGTTTCTATAATACATTATAATAGCGACCTGCTAATATAATGTATTATACTAAGTGAACCTTAACATAGACTAGTATATTCATTTTCATCACTTAAGATTCTTAAAATGAAACAGTTTTTAAAATCTGTCCCGTGGAGATGAGTTCATTTCTTACACAAAATCAAACACAATAACAAACTCAGTCTTTCTTTAAATACGAGTACATACTACATACATACGTACGGACGTAATCAAGTCCGGTGACTCTTGAAAGGCCACTAGGGCCACAAGAATTTAGTCAATCCGAAAAAAAAAAAGGGGTACGGACGTAATGACTTTGATAATCTTAAATCTTAATTTTCTAACTTAATATTTCGTGTCAAAATTCTGTTTAAATATAAACAACCTTTATCATTTTTAAAATATAGCAACAAATGAAATGTATTTTTTAAAGATTTATCTAAAGCCCCTATTACTTGGAAAATATAGCCTAAATAGTCTCTTTTGATTTCATATTTTAGTACAGAATTTCGTTTACTACTTTCTTAAATTATATTTCTTATTTTTTTCTTAGTTGATGTGTGTATTTTTAACACCAGGTAGAAATTCTATGGGCCGAATAAATAAACGGTTCTCAGTCTTAGTTGAAGCCGTTTTTCATAGCACTTTATGCAGTCTGCGTAGAGGCTAATTTCTGGCCACCAGGTCTAAGTCTATGAATGGTCTAAGTCTAAGGATGGTCGACTGTCCGCGACTTTGTCCGCGTCAGCGTAATGTTTATGGAGGAATCAATGTAGCCATGACGTTAGTACATGTTAGGAACAAAGGAACAAATTTGTGGAAGTTAAAGCTAAAGTGAAGGGAAACTTTATACTTATCACGTTAGTCAATTATAAATGGGAAATAATTAATAGAGTGATAGCGGCAGCAAATCGATGGCAGTTAATTCAAAGGTGGGTTAGGTTTGGGTTCTCTGGAGACAATGAAGACATAGGACCGCAAGGCAGGCATTCGTAGTATTCTTAGTTTCTGTTGACATTCTGAGTAATTAAAAATAGTTTAATTCAGTTATAAAATTAATTCAGTACATTGAGATAGAAAAGAATCAAATCGATTCAGTAAAGTATGGCATTCACTCCGCTACAAAGAAGACGAAACTTAGAAATTATAATTTTTTTATTAACTTCCGTTTACCCACATTTATGGTGTAAGACTAGGTAGGTATACGATGTAGGTGTGGGTACGATTTTTGATAATAATGTAAACACAAACCAGTTCACGGAGAAACAAGAAATAATCAGAAGCGACTGTCAAATGGCACACGTTTTGAACTAGACAGAGAGGCCAGGAGACCGTATGTAATACACAAAAAATATAGCGTTTCAGTGGGCGCTCTTACGTACGTACCTACAGTACAAAAAAATCACGCATATTGAAGTAAGAGATTATTTGTACAGCAATAAAATTTGTCATTATGCGTCTTGAGTATTGTCTATGGTTTAAACTACACATGACTGAAATACTTCAAAACTACTTCATTATGGGTAGATATAAAATAATAATAATAAATTGAACACAATAGTACATCTCAAAAGTCGCTCGTAACGCTTCCCCTTGTAATTTTAATTTCAAATACACAATAGAATAGGCAAAACCGTGACTAATTTAGGTATGGGAGCGAATGTGGAGCGCTTTAGATCATACGATACGAACACGATACGACGTTTCAAAGAAAGAAAGCTCTTTTATTCCATTCCGGCATAGTACACACAAAATTAGTGGACAGGACAAGGAAAGAGAATAATCAAAACTAATTTCAAAAATCAATTCTGGGCGTCGCAGCCCGCACTGAAAAGGTGGTAAAGCTCAGCATCACGTCGGAAACCACTAAATGATTTCCGACGCCGATTTTCAGCTGAAGCCTAGAGTGACGTACAGTTCGAACTCTAGCTCGACTCGTGGTCAAGATAAACGTGGACCAAACTGATCAACCAAGTAAAATATAAACCTTCTTATTTGCTACCTACTTAGTTTGCCAAAAACACCAGGGCAACATATCTGTGTGAAGTTAAGCCGATGTAATCTGACAATAGTATTATAGTGTAACGCCGGAGACGGATAACAACCGGCTTATCCCCTGTTAAATATAATAATGCAATCACATGCTATAGTAGAGAAAAGTCTCGAATATTACCTTTAATTAGTCAAAGTAAAATATAACCTTTGTAAGTAAAGCTGGAGCATTCGATGCTCTGCTGCTAACAGCAAGGATCAACAAAACATGCCAGCGTGATAACATAACTTGACAGGTATGTAAAATGGTCGAGACCTCAGTCAATAAAGCGGGACACAAAATAAGATTTAATTTCAATAAGTGGACAATATAGAAGACGTTGATACAATACAAGGATACATTGATACGTTGAAGATGTTACACTGATACGTATACACAAATAATGTGAAGTAATAGGGGGGGGGGGGGGGGGGGTTAAAGTTGCTCGCGTGCGTACGAGTCACTTTTTAGCACCCTATACGTGTACCCCGGATGGAGCTAAATGGGCAACAACACAATTACCCTCTACCACCCATGGCCCTACCAAACCTTGCGGTTATGAGGACCGAATGGTGGGAGATACGTGTCTTACTTGCGTGGGCTCTTTCCAGCACGCACTTTCTTGACTACCTACAAATTTCTTTCATCTATTTCCATTTTACACTTGTCCCCTTTCTGGGGCGTGTACGACACACAACAAAGGTGAGTCGTCGGGCAGTTCTATAGCTGTCTCTTTCGATGCCAGGAGTGCAACAACACAAAGCCGAATATCGGGCGGCGATAACCCGACTCCCTGGCCACAACAAGCCATGGAGACTAAATAAAAGGCCAGTGTCGCGTTTTAAGTCCATTAAACCTCCTATGCTCAGACATTATACACGACGGTCCCCAGTCCTCGGCGGCTCTACTAACCCTGGTTACGGCAGCGGCTACGGTAACGGTAGGGCAGGGCGTTCGGGCTCGGTACGGTTACCAAAACCAACAACTCTATCTAGCTACTTATAATGCAAGGACCTTGAAGCGCAATTTGAACCTGGTGAATTTGGAAACCGAGCTGAATATGTTTAAGTGGGATATTCTTTTGTTATCAGAAATCCGAATGGAGGGGGAGGACACGGTGACCCTTGAATCCGGAAACCCACTTTACCACTGAACCGGCAAGGTGATCAACCATTTCAGCGCGGGGTCGGTTTACTCGTCCTTGTTAGGAACGTTGTGTAGATAACCGGTGTGTAGGCGCGGATGGCATATATTGTACTCAGGTTAAATAAAAAGTACCTCTCAAAGATGTAAAGATCTTAAAGTGCAAATATATGCACCCACGTCGGCACACACAGATGATGAGGTCTAGGCACTTTACGATGACTCATAGAGAGCCCTATCATCCATACAATACCATCAGCCTATGTCTCTCCACTGCTGGATATAGGCCTCTCCCAAGGCTCGCCACCACACACTATCCAGCCACCACGGCGAATTTCTTTAGCCGGAGGGCGTCACACACTGCGCTTCCCGGTACGTGGGCTCTATTCGAGGACTCGTGTACCCCAACGGTCATCGGTCCTGCGGCAAATATGAGACCTACCCATTGCCACTTCAACAGCCTATTCTACGAGCCACGTCGGTGACTTTAGTTCTATGGCGAATGTCTTCATTGCGGATGGTATATTTTAATAAATGGTTTTATTAATGTTGACTTAATTGACTTAATGGCATTGATCATTAAATGTAATTAAGTGTGAAGTAATAAACCAATTATCTGGTGATTAATGTTAAATATTTGCAGGGCAACGACTGCCCGCCCTACTTTTTGCCCTTCACAACTTATTGCTTACGGGTTTGCTCGCGTATTAACTACTTAACATTTCCTGTTATTACAATAAAATGATCCGACAGTATTCTCCATTTTCCGTCAAACCCTATCATAACATATCATCTCTTCACTGTATGTCATCACTTTGCTAATTAAAGAACTTTCCAAACCACACCACACAACAGGGCCCGGATAAAGGGCTGAGCAAGCTGAGCGATGGTCTAGGGCGCCAAGTAATCGAGGGGGGCCGCGTCGCAAGGGGAAAATCTGATTTTTCTTTATATGATTATTCATCTGATTTTACGTTATATATATGTAAAAAACAAGGGTATGCTTCTAAAAATACATCAAAATGTCAATCATTATAAAATGTTTCATCTTCATTTTTTGACCTTACGAAAAACGCTGCCCTCAAAAAAAGCGGTACAGATTTTCCGGCCAGAGCACTAGACACGCTTCATCCAGTCCAGCCACACAAAAGATTTTCACATCTCGAAGCGGCCTCAATTGAAAATCACCACCCAAGTCAATCTAGTCTGAACTTGCGGCATGGGGGTGAGTTGTCGGCCGTTTCATTGCTACAAGTAGGATTTGTACTTTAATTTAACTATAACTTAAAAAAAAAACATGTTTTTATTGATTTATCATAAAAATCAGATTGTTAATTCTATTAAGCATATTTCTATTTAAACAGGATCTTAAAACAACGGAATCTTTAATCACCTTAATGTATCTACATGTTGCGGTATGTGTACGTATGTATTCCCATTCCATCCTATCCTATCCTTCCCCATTTTCCCAACCCTTTCCCCAAATACGTACGTCCTAAATCTCCAAAGGTAGGTAGCGCGTCCGGGGGCGTGTCAACGTTAGTCATTCTGAACTGACGTTAGCATGTACCGCGGATGTCTATGGGCTACAGTATCCACTCCCCATCAGGTGGACTGTATGCTCGTCTGCAGCCTTCATTCCATAAAAATAAAAGTTACAGAATCTTAACCAACGTCACGAATGATTAGGCCCGAGTTAGCTGTCTCCTTCTAGATTATTTGGTTTTATTCTAATTTGGACTCTAAAAACATTATGTTTTATAGTTTCTTTCACGACGTTGTATGACGTCGTGTTTCTTGTATGACGATTTAGTGTACGTAAATCAACATGTAGTATATGTTCAAATATCGATAAATAAACCACGCCCTTTAACTGCATGTAATATAACCACTGAAGACTAAAAATGTGATGGATGATGTGCCATGCGCCATAAAAATGTGCCAAAGACAAGAAATGATATCATGTGACCGCCATTTTGAACTGTGAGCTCGACAAAATGGCGCCGACGTCTGTGTTCCGGTTCCTGGTGCTGTTGGCGTCGCTGGTCTGGATACTTGGAGAGAGGAGGGATCCATGGACGAATGGGAGTTGGTTGTAAGTAGATATTATCCTGTTTATACTAAGTCACTGTTATGTAGTCCTATTGAGTTTCTATTTATGCAGTGTCTCTAAAATAACTCAAAACCAATACATCAATTATAATTGGGCCGTTCCAATAGGTCCGATTTGACATATAATATAATCCACCGATGTGAATTATTAATTGTCACAGACGCAACGCTTCCAAGAAAACAACGCTTAAAAGTATAACTCGATCAATTTTAAGCGTTGTTTTCTTGGAAGCGTTGCGTCTGTGACAATTAATAATTCACATCGGTGGATTATATGGTTCGTCAATAGTCAAATCCGACCTATTAGAACGGCCCAATTATAATTTAGAATATTGTATAAAACCATTCGCGTTCTGGCAAAAAAATAAAATTATTTTAAATAATAAATCAAAATTATATTAATAGGTAAAGTATTGTTGTTCTATCTAAACGGTCATATCGCTCATTCCTCAGCACAGGGTAATAACCGAGCACCTAGGCGTCGCCGCGCGTGCGGCGGGCGTAGCATGCAACTGCGCGTAGAATAAAAGATATACTAGAAATGAATAATAAGTTATGAAAGAAAAATCTACTGTGAAAACTGACAGAATTGATTGTACTCTTGATAGTGAACAATCTATTTTCAGTTTAATGTGAATGCTCATTGCCCACGTTTTGTAATGTATGACGAGATGACAGATATCAAAGCGACTGCATACAGGCAGACGTCAAGTTTTTTATAGTGAGAAGGCGGCAAGCGAGCGTACAGGCCACCTGATGGTAAGTGGATACTGTCGTCCATAGACATCCGCGATACATGCCAACATTATTCCAGAATGACAGATGCTGGCACGCGCCCGGGTGCAGTCTACCTTTGCGGATTAAGGAATGGATTGGGGGAAGGGGTTGGGAAAATGGGGAGGGATAGGAATGGACTCTGACATATCTCACTCACTACCGAAACACGTACGTACGTTAAGTTGGTTTAATTTTTTTTTTTATATTATAAATAATAATACAACACAAGAATAATTATAATACAAGAAACATATAATAAAAGACACAAATTAAAACAACTACTGAAACATGCTGCATCTTTTACTCGGCTATTAGATCACGGAACTGGGATCTCCTTGTTCATACGAGTATATTCCGTATATTAAATAAATACTACAAGACTAAAATAAACATTTAAATAAAGTAAACATAACAAAGAAGCAAACGATCCAATCCCGCAGTTTTCTATTACAGTTATATAGGAAGCATAAACTCCAAGTTTATTGTTAGTATTTATTCTGTAGCACCTGATCCGTCTAGACGAGCAATAAAGGTACGTTTTAATTAATGTACAGTCGACAACATAAGTCCAAAAATATACGGCCCTAGGCTTTATTACAAGCTTGTTTATGACCGTTGTACAAAGATCGATCGAATAGTGCTGTCAGATATTTGTATTTTATTTTTCAATCCAATTTTAAGCGCTTTTTTTATTTTCCTATGTATATGACGAGATTAGAATCAAATGACGACGTTTTAGGACAGGGAAAACGTAAGATTTTTTTCTTCACATATGACAATAGTGCAATTAGCTCATTCTGCCAGTGTCAAGTTTTTTTCGTAATAAATAATTTCAAAGTCTGAAACGTATCCTGTCAATGTCCAGTTCCGTCGGAGTAAGACAGGAGTCGGCCAGTAAAGCGACAGTTGGTTTACTGAGTACAGAAGCGGACTATTTGGAAGCACACGAAACGCAGTCCCACGCTTTTCTTTGATTATCAAAAACACCACGCACACAAAACCATTTGGAGTTTAATAAACTATCACGGCACATCCAGGAGAGACTCCAGGGTCGGACCAGGGACACACGACTGAAGGTGGAGCTGCGGCAATATGAGTCCAATTATAGGTCTAGCAACTTTAAGACCTATAACCTCCGGGTTGATGTAGTGCATCAGAAACTGTTCCTCAGCCCTGTTTTTTGGCCAGAATGGGCTTTACGGAAGCGAGACCAAGCAAGCATAAAATCCCTATTAGAAGTTAAGTTAATTTTATTATATGTAGGTTAGAGTATATATTGTATGAGCCTCGGTTGTCTGAAATAAATAAATATCTCTGGTAGCTATTTAACGTTTCACTAAAGTTACAATTACTGGGAATTTATAATCGACAATGAAGTCCCTTTTCTCAAATATTGTCACAAATAAAAGTTTCAACTGACACCTGCGGTGAATAAAAGTTTTATCTGACACCTTCGGTGAATAAAAGTTTCATCTGACACTTGCGGTGAATAAAAGTTTCATCTGACACTTGCGGTGAATAAAAGTTTCATCTGACACCTGCGGTGAATAAAAGTTTTATCTGACACCTTCGGTGAATAAAAGTTTCATCTGACACTTGCGGTGAATAAAAGTTTCATCTGACACTTGCGGTGAATAAAAGTTTTATCTCACACCTGCGGTGAATAAAAGAAAGCATATTTATAGGTATTTTATTTTATTTGTTAAATGAATCAACATAATGTAGTCGTTCTATTAGTAATGCTGAATGCGGTTATGTCCGGGCGTCCGTATAACCAGAACTTGTAGGTAAGCATTGTTAAGCTACTGCAGATGAAGGACATGCTTACTGAACTCTGTAATGGGTGAAAAGTATTTCATTCATTAAATATAAATCATCCTTTTCGGGGCAAAACCGTTTATCCGATATTTTTTTCCAAAAAATAGTTTTTTTTTTATGTACGAAGGCGGCAGACGAGCATACAGTCCACCTGATGGTAAGTGGATACAGTCGCCCATAGACATCCGCGATACATGCCAACATTAGTCCAAAATGACAAATGTTGGCACGCTCCAGGATGCGCTGCCTACCTTTATATATATAGTCAATTATATAAAATATACATAGGTATTATTTTTTAAATCAGCTTTTTGTGCTCTCTATACATGTAAATTCGGTTAAACCAATCAAAACCTATTAATATTCCGATTTTTCTTTTTTCTAAGATTGTCAACTTGTTCTTATTTTTTTCTTTTTTATTTATTTTGGAAACATCACAGCACGAATAAATACACATAGTATAAAATACAAGGCATACAGTGATTTTTAAGACATTTACGGAGTAACATCATTTTAAATGGTTCGGTAGATATAATTATAAGAAATAATGGAATTTGAACATCATTAGCCGGAGAGTGTGTGAGTGTGTGTGTATATGTGTGTCCGTGTGTGCATGGGTTACATGTGGAACATGCGTGTGTGTGTATGTGTATGTAAGTCATAAGAAAGCAACGAGACAAATGCATATAAAATGTAATCACATAATGCGTCAAATAAAGGAAGGTATATATATAGAACTACGATGAGATTAATGAGTGTTAATAAGAATAAGTATTTCACCTATCAGATGGGATCACCTTGATAATTAATGAAAGAAAGCGATAATAAATAGTATGTATAATACAAAAGAAAAATCTCTCATTGTGACATCTCTTAAGGACGGAATTCTTGGCACAATGTGCTCTAGTTACAGGAACATGGAATAATTTGCGTTGGCATCGGTTATAAACCGATTGCATTCGAGAAAAATGCAAAAAATATAAAAAATAATTCATTATATAATTAAAATCGACCTAAAAACTTAGTTTTGGACAAAATAAAAATATGTAATAATCATTGTTTATTCTCTTTGTTCATTTTTGCATTTCCGATTATGTTACTTATTATTTTGTTAAAAATATTACTGTCCTTTCTTCTTAGGAGGGCAGCATAGCACAGAGAAATACGATTGGACGGGCCAAGCACAGAGATAAAATAGACACCATTTAGTTTTTTTCTTTGCATTGTGCATCTGATTATTTGTAGCTATTTATTAATTATATATATATATATATATATATATATATATATATATATTACAAAATCACGAAGGTGGAAAATTTACTTCGCCATAAAATAATTTACTAAAATCATAACTTTACTAAACAAATGATCATTAGTAAGTATTTAATAAAAACAGTTTTAACTGTACATCGTACAATAAAATATATATATTTTTTAAATCAATTATATTTCAAAATTTAAGTAAGAATCCGTAAGAGAAAACGCCGTAAATCCATTTATACAAATAATATTTAACAGCTTTCTTTATTTATAGGGGTGAATTTTATCTAATATCTAAATTTCGTAGTTATTTCTCTAAAAAGAAAAAATATTTTAATAGAATATACCAAAATATTTTGTCCGAGAATAAGTGCGTCATTTTAGTGAACGCAGCTGTAACTAGTCGAAAATCGTTTTTTAGTTAACGCTACCTTTCGGCGCTAGTGCACAGTTGTAATGGGAGGTGTTATTGTAGCCGGTTGTCATTCGTGTTTTCCACAGTATTTATTATAATTAAGTGGTAAGTATCATTCAATTTACTATCTACAGAGCGTACATAAATAGGTCATCATTCCGGGAATGCGTTTATTAGTCTGGAATATATGTAACAAGTCCTATTTAGAATACAAATTACAAAGATAATCTTAAATATTTTACATGGACTATGCCAGACTGTGTCAAAGATGGCTGTCATTAAAATCAAGCGCGCGTTTATTTGAAAACGTCATTCCGTGAACGGTCATTTTGGGAACGTTCCCAAAGATGACGACTTCTTCCCGAAATGATGAAGACGTTCCCAAGAGTTGTTTTGTTCACTACGTGATATCTGCTATTGATATTTATCAATGTATTAACTGATTTTTTTTACATAATTAGCTATTGATTGATCTATGAATTTACTGAATGTTTCTTTTTTACATAATTTGCTATTGACATTTATCAAGGAATTTACTGAATATTTTTTTTACATAATTTGCAATAAGATTTTCAATTTTCAATTTTGCAATAAGTTGTTGATTTTCAACAGCAATATGGGGAGTCTAATGAGGCTGAAAATAAGACCAAAAAAGCAACTGAAAAAAGATAGTGTGGCTTATTTGCGCCAAAGAGAAAAAGCAAATGCCAGGAAAAGAAAGTTTTTAGATAAAATGACTGATGAACAAAGAGAGATTAAAAAGCTAAAGACAGAGCATACTATCAGAGAAAAAAGCAGAAAAGAAAGTGAAGAACATTACCGAGATGACAGAGCGGGAGAAGCGTAAGCAAATAAAAAAATGGAAAAAAGCATCAAAAAAGTATAGGGAGAAGAAAAAAGCATTATCAAATATTATAAGGAATACGCCGCCAGATTCAGATGAGGAACCAGCCGCTATACCTTCAGCGAGAAGACAAGTAGGTAGGAAAATAGTACGGAAAGACAGGACCAGGGCATATCGTAAATTAAAAAAACAAAATGAAACTATAATTCAAATGAAGTGAAAATGTACTGAAACTGATAATGCATCAAACTGAAAAGAAGAGACGAAAAAAAAAAGAAAATGTACCTACAACGCCTAACAGCAATGTTGATGCTTTATTAAAGAATACTGACGTATCATTTGAAGTACGCAAAAAAATTTTGTTTAGCGAAGTATTGACGACCCAATTAAAAGAAAAGGCTGATACTTTAAAAAAATGTTCCAAAGAAAGAGAGGTCTTTCAAAAATGTATTAGTGGAAGTACTTTGAGGAAATACAGATTACTTCACATGTCTAAGAAGTTTTTATCAAAGGAGAGAAATGACAACTTTATTCTGACGTCCAATGCGAATGTTCGCGAGGTTGTTTTGAATCCAGATGTTCGTCAAAAAGTCATAGATTTCTTTGAAAGAGATGACGTGAGTAGAATGTGTCCAAGTAAGAGATATTTTGTAAAAAAAATGGTATGAAGAAGCAAAAGCGCGTACTTTTATTTACAGTCGAAGCACTAGTACCAAAATTCGTAAAAGAAACTGGGATTAATTTATCTTATACAACATTACTCAGATTAAAGCCATTTTGGGTGGTAGCTTCAAAACCAAGAGACCGGCAAACGTGTTTGTGTGTTAAACATGAAAATTTTGAATTGAAATTCAATAAACTGAAACGTTTGCAACAGCTTATTTACGAGAGCACAGAAAAATTGATTGAGAAATTAAGTTGCGACGTTACTTCTTTTGATTACATGAATGGCTTGTGCGAAAAATGTAAAAATTTGACGTTAGATCCAGGTTATAATACAGATACTTTAACATATTTTCAATGGAAACCCGTTACTGAAGAAAAAAATGTAAAAGGTGATATACTAAGACATTTAAGATCACTAAGGAAGTTGCCATTTCGAGTACAGTAAAAGAACTAAAAATTGCTCTAGCTGAAAATTATTAAGGTCTGTAATTGGTTGTGTACTTCAGTCCTTTAGAAGACTGTTGCTTAAGAACTGACTAAAACTAAGTAAAGTTAATTATATGTTACGTTGAAACCAGATAATGACTATTTATTTGTGATTTACATATACCCAACATCTATAATGAACCCATATCGTCATTCGGGGCACACACTCGTCATTTCGTGAACGCCTGATCATTTCCGGGAACGTCGCTTGAATTGGGGAAAAACACATAAAATTATAAATATTTTTATCAACAAAATGCTTAGTTATATAACAAAAGTTTAGTTGTGTGTATGTATAGCTAATTTAATTACGAACTTAAGTGATTTTTTCATATTTGAAAAACTTTGTTCTCTAAATTCGTCGTCTTTATTCATTTGGGGGGTATTTTTATGCAAAAAAAAATTATCTGTAATATTTTTCAATTTTTTTTTATTAAATACTATCTATTATATCCCCGCGCTATCGTATAAAGTAAAAAAGTTTAATGTTTATGTGTTTTCAGATATTTTATTGGATTTATAAAATTGTTCCTGAAATGACTATTTTTAGCGTCAAGATTTCTTTAAAGCAATATAACAAATTAAAAAAATGATTCTGTGCTTGCGCCTTTTAAATACAGATCATACATGAGTTAAGCAACAGTTTAAGCTAATTTTCATAATCAATACTTCTCAAAATTTTATTTCCAAAAACCAAACTTGAATTTGCCACCTTGGTGATTTTGAGCCACATATATATATATATATATATATATATATATATATATATATTGATATGTGTATGTATGTAGGTCTACATTTTATTTATTCCAAATTTTATTTTATGTATTGTTGTTTACTTGCACCTACCATACCATCACTATATTGGCCCCATGGTTAGCTGGGAGAAAATGCTTTTTAGCATTAAGTCCGCCTTTTGTTAAAACAATAAAGTGTAAACCAATAAAAGAAATAGAACGGGCCTACGTTTAGTTGCTTAGGTTTGAACATGTTTGATTCTGTATTTCAATTCACCTCCATTATACCCCCATCGGTGATGTACCCTTTTGTCTCCCCCCCATCTAAATACAGCATCACGTTGATTCCGGTTATTACATAGTTACTGTTCCAATTTTCAGATACCTGCACAAAAACATAATAATTTATTAAGACTTTATGCCGTTATGATTTTTGTGATCGGTTGAACGGTATAGGAGTTGATGTGCTGCAGCGCCATCTAGTGGCGAGTTACAACAAAGTCGATAGCTCGAAAATATTCTCCGTGCTTAAATACTTATACCAATTTTCATGGCGATTGGTTGAAAGGTATAGAAGTTGTACTGCAGCGCCATCTGGTGGCGAGTTACAACAAAGTGGATAGCATAAAAATCTTCTCCATGAAAAAATACATATAAGTGCCAACTTTCATGATGATCAGTCAAACGGTGTCGAAGTCTATTAATCTCAGACAGATAATATACCAACATCCATTTTTATATACTGGTATATATATCATAATTAACAAAACAAAACGCTATAACATTCTGGTGACCAAGGTGACCGCTTTGTATTGGTACAAAATATGCGACTTGATAGTGAGTGAGATATTGGAGCCCATTCCTATCTCATACTATTATTTTATTCCTCCCCATTCCTTTTCCAACCCTTTCTCGAATTCCATTCCTAAATCTTCAAAGGTAGGCAGTAGCGTTTGGCACGTGGCCACGTATGTCATTCTGGCCTGATGTCGGCATGTATCAGGGAAGTCGCAGGGTGACATTAACCTGGTGGAGGACTGTCCGCTGGTCTGCAGCCTTTTTTTATATAAAAAAACAGTCCAGTGGTTTTAGTGATCTATTTTTAATTTAGGTACAACATGCCACATTTATCGCCGTGGCATGTACTGCTCTTAACTTTTAGCCGATAACATTAAAAACAAATAACACCGAAATCATTATATTTACTTACTTCAGTAGGGGGATAAGATAATGTGAGATTTACATCTTGTTCTGGAAAAGTCCACGATCTGGAGCCATAAGTTAGCAAAACATTGGTATCTGTAAAAATAATAAAATTTGTACTGTGGTGTAGACGACCACTTGATTGGAAACCACGGAAAATCTTCGGCCATGTGAACTGATGACTTGAATAAAGTTGCCGGCAGTGGCTGGATGAGAAGAGTAGAACTTATATACAGCAGTGGAGAGGCACAGGCTGATGGATAGTATGATATATATACCTATATGTAAAGCAACAAAACCAATAGACTGAATTGGTTTTAATTATAAGTAATATAATCGTTAAGCGTCTATAACACATATATATCCACTTACCACTAGGTAAGGCTCGACTGTCATTTATTTATATGGACTGTCAGACTATATGAATTTATAAAAAAAAATATGTATGTAGTACCTATGTATATTGAAACTTAATCACTTTGTGTATGTATTATATTTAATTACTTAATTAAATTGGCGTCACTGAGAACAACACCATATCATTATGTACGACAGAACCTCTCAAGATATAATTCAAGGTCAAAGTATCTCGTAATTTTACATTTTGGTTTCTATCCACCTATTTACACGTCTTTATATCAAAATCTTTAACAGGATAATAATGTTAATTAAGATGTTAATGTTTAACGAGACAATCAAATGTTTTAACAAGATCAAAAGGTTCAGTGACAGTTTACTAATTTTCCTTATTAGTAAATATTTTTCAAAGGATATCTAAAATATTGATAAATGAAAAAAATGGGCTATTTCACGCACAGTCATGTCATCTATATACATACATATAATAAAATTGTAACAGGCCGATGTCTGTACATTATAGATATTGAAAAAAAAACTAATATGGGGGGTCTTTATTAGAGCAACAGAAGCCAAAACAACAGTTTTTAGAAATTTTGTCTGTCTGTCTGTATGTTTGTACACGCATCACGCAAAAACTACTGCATGGAATTGAATGCAGTTTTCACCGATGTATTGCTAGAGGTCTAACTTAAAATATAGGCTCCATTTTACCGCAGGAAAATATCTTATTCCGATTGTTTTAAATTTAATAAACCGAAGCTAAGTGAGGGCGGGTCGCTAGTGTTTCCTAAAAATGTTTTCCTAACATTTTAGTCTTAGGTACTAACAAGTGAACTAACCGGTAATAAAATTGTTGAATAACATTTTATCTTTGCAACAGAACTTGCAATCCACACGAAATTTTTTATTTTTTTTATATAAGAGGCAGACGAGCATAAAGTCCACCTGATGGTAAGTGGATACTGTCACCCATGGACATCCGCGATACATGCCAAAATCAGTCCAAAATGACAAACGTTGGCACGCCCTCGGATGCGCTGCCTATCTACGGAGCTATAGGAATGGATTTGGAGAAAAGTTTGGGAAAGTAGGGAGGGATAGGACGGGAATGGGCTCTGACACATCTCACTCACTACCGAAACACGTACGTACATTGGAGAAATAAGATAAAGTGGGAAATGCAGTACATTTCAAGGTAGTCTTCTGTGAGAGAGGGGTAACGTGGCCAGTCGTGCGCGCCCAGCGGCTGCTGGATTGCAGAGTGCACTCTCCCCCTCGATAAATTACACATAATTACACCCTCATTACACAATAATGAATAAATAACAAATACATATGCGTTTGAAACCGTTTAATATTATATATACTACACCAAACACCTGAACACTGAACATATGAAGACTGTCACTGAATGTGACCAAGAACTGTGAAAAAGTAGGTATATTAAACTTTCCGAACGATTTAATAAATATAATAAACTCATATAATGTTTAATGATAAAACACTTACCGTTATCGAAGAGGTCAGCGTAACATACATATCTTTTTATAGTCTTATATAACGATGATGCCAATTCATTTGGAACGTCTTCTACCAGTGGTTCTGGTGGCAATTCATCAACATCTTGAACTTCACGAAACAATTTCACAGTGTTCACTTCTATTATTGAAGTACAATGAACGTGGAGAAAAATTAAAAAATAAACAAGAAACGCTAGACTTTTCAAACATAATTCCATTTATTTTGAAATTGTTGTTACACAGAGGTCGTATATGGTATCCTACAGGTTTTGTAATTAAAAATGTGTCGCAATGATTAATTGCCAAGAGATTAACAGTGTTTTGATAACTATGATAAATTTCGTGTTTGATAAAAGTTGTTATTAAAAGATTATTTATCGCCCAATTAATAATATTAATTATATATACTTTCTGCCTGTTTTATTGTATCTCTAAACGTTTTATTACTTTCCTCTTATTTATTATCTATACTACTTTTATATCTGGTTAAGTTTACATTGTTTTTACTTAATAACTAGAAATCCAAATAAAACGTAACACAGACGTTATTGAAACGGTTGCATATAAAATAATATATATATATATATAGAGTAGAATATTAACAAAAAAATACATGTTACCTATTAAAATATAAACAAACGAAGTCGTTTAAAATTTCATATTTTATTACAAAATTTTGATATGAAGGTATAATACCATTGTTAAACTCCATAACTTTTTATATCTTGACGTATTAAAAGAGACGTCTGAAGATTGTTATATAAATTATTACTTTTAATCTGGTTACATATTTATTACCTATAGATAAATTTTATCACTAAATGATTCTTGTGAATTTTTGGAAAAGGATTAATAATCAATAAACTATTTATTGTAAAAGTGTTACGCGGAAGTGTTTTATTAATAAGCGTTTTAATAACAATAAGTACATTTTATGTGTTTGTTATATAATTTGTTCCAAAATAAATAACAAGTCGATTTTCTTCACATTAGAATATTCGTGTATTCAATTTCGGACTTTGTTTAGTAATGAAACATAAGCTCTGATAATTGCAATCGCTCGCTGACTAACGTAGAAATTGTGAATCATCAGACCACGTTTCGGCTTCGTCGTAACGGTCAGGACGCACTAGTTGAATCTATTGCTTTCAATTAAGGAGACTGCGTTTCGGGAAACATACTGTGGGACGTCTTTCGGCCCGGTGAACTCACGAGTTGAAGAAAGTCACCGCTAGCGTAACCCACATTTCGGCCCGTTAAAAATAAAATCTAAACAAAAAATTAAACGCCAAGTGGTCTCTGACGGTAGGCTCGTTGGGAGTCTCTTAGCTAGACAAAATCTGAAGCGAAAAGGAAGATGTAAAGTTGCCGAGTTGATGAAACGTAGCGAGGGACTTCCTCCTGCCATTTGGACTGGTGACTTGAAGAAAGTCGATTGTAGTGCGCGAGAAGAGCTGAAGATCCGCCTATTGTAATAATTAAAAAAAAAATTAAATAAATAAGATCGTGTCTTGGAAAGAAGCCTATATCTCTCCACAAAACGGGACACCTATCAATTCTTAGGTAAATAAAAGTAGGTATATTACAGACACTTTGTTATCCGTCACAGTATTTAAGTATATTAAAAATATCAAGAAATTCCGATAAATATTAAACTGAATAATAATATTCCTAATCATATTTCTCACACATGCCACCGCGCTGCCGCCATCGAACACTTCGAACAGGTATGCTACCTCTTAGCTTCTTAATAAACAGATTCTTAATAATTACAGCAGGTTGTTTCCTTGTGAAGACAAGACATTTTGGCATCCCGAAGCTTAAGTTGGGGACAAGGAAAGAGATAGATTATCTAAAAATGGGGCGTTGCTGTTCAGAACGGGACGTATCGTCATATGATGTACGGTAGATATCCATCCAAGCAGCCATAGATCAAAAACGCGAATACCTATTTTTTTTTATTTATAGGAAGACTAACAGACAGTTCATCAAATTGTAAGTAGACTCTTTTCGGCCATATCAATCCATCCGATATTAGTCAAGAATGCAGGTATAGATAGCGTATCCGGGTTGTGTCAACTGTCGTCATACGAATGACCTTTTTCTTACCATAAAAAAATGACTTTGCTCACAGTTAAAATCAAATCAAACAATCATAAACGCAATAAGGACCATTACAAACCTAAGTGAATAATTAATATTGAAATTTCCAGAACCGGTTATAAATTACGAAAAGGGATTCGAAACCTTTTGATCCGCAGTCCCTTCATTAAAGCTACTTAATAGTATTATGGGCCCATTATATTCACGCCTTCAACAAGGGCAGCACGACTTATAAAGTCGCATTGCGTACGGGACGACAAAATTAAATGTGCCAAAATTATCGATTCTCACTCTTAGAATTTCCAGTCGTAATTATAGGTCTCCGTCTTTACTTTTAAACGGAGGAAAAGTTAAAAGATGAGAGGTCTATAACTAACAGTGGAACACAAATCCAGACTAAGTAAAAAAAATGTAGGCACCTTATGTAGTCCGCATAGTGTCTAAGCAAAGACTTAGAATATATATATATATATATCATATAAAATTATAAAACTCTAAGCAAAGGGTGGTCTAAGAAACAGGTATTTACCATATTTATACGACTAAAACCCTAATTAAGTGTAAATTTAATATTTATATTATTTTGCTCTAACTAAAAGAATATATTTGTAATAAAACTAGTATCATTGAATAATTTGATAACGTCCTTCAAAGAAATATTAATTTAAAACTTACATTGATAATATGAAATGTAGGCACCGAATCCTATTAGCCAATAATGAATTTTGTCGTACGAATACTGTTTAGTCGCGATCACCATGCTACCCTTACTAGATATTATTCGAGATTTTGTATAAGTAGGTAAGTTATGAACTTTATTCATCGATTGAGCTTACATGAACATTACTTAAAATTAAATCTGGTTTTGTTCAACAAAAAATACTAAGTGTTGATAACAATCAATACATCATTTAGGTAATTTTACCTAAATGATGTATTGTTTTAATAATCATAGTATATTCTTGACTTTACAATGTTAAAAAAATATTTTAAGTATGTACAGTCAACATATTTCTCAGATTTCTATTCTGCACACTCTTTGAGGCCATTTACCTCTATCGTGTGCTATAAACACCTGTCACCCACCGTATACAGATATTCATTCATTTTACAGTCTATCAACTATAAATTCTACAAGCTTCGATACAAGCATAGATACTACCTACAACTTTAAACATTCTCCTAAAGTAGGTACTCTGTATGTTCTCCTAAACATACAGAGGTACAAACATTGGGCATCGGTTAATCCGGGAACACCGGAACGCGTTATCCACGTCTATGCAATAAAGTATGCAATTAGAGGTAGGGTAATTCGTTTTCGTAACGTATCTGTACTAGGTACAAGTATTTAACTTTAGTTTCTTTTTTATAACAATTGCACTTCTATTTGACGTTAATAGCATTTATTGATACTAATTAGCACATAGCATTATCTTAACGAGAGAAACTATATAATTATAATTGGGCCGTTCTAATAGGTCTGATTTGACATATTATTATGACGAACCATATAATTCACCGATGTGAAATATTAATTGTCATAGACGCAACGCTTCCAAGAAAACGACGCTTAAAATTCATCAAGTTATAGTTAATATATCACACGGTGGATTATAAAATATGGTCCGTCATATGACTCATATGTCAAATCCAACCTATTAAAACGGCCCAATTATTATAATAAAATTCCTCTGCACTGTAATTAGAAGCACTTCACCAAGTCATGTTTGCAAAAAATGTTGCTAACATTTATAACTAGGCGCTTTATACAATATTAATTTTATTATATTCGCATTTTTCTTATTACAAAATTATCTACATATTGTTCTAATGTACATTTTGCAGTGTGAATATCCTTTTTATATTTTATGCAACTTGTGAATATTTCGATGGGATGTTTCTGAATTTACAATATTTATGAAAGACAAATTCGAAACAAGAATAGTTTAATAATGTCTTTAGTACAAAATAAGTTTCTTCAAATAAAATTATCCTCAAATATTTATACGTTACTTCTTTCACTAGATTACCACTCAATATAATTTAATACCATAAATTTCTATGGTAAAATTGAATCCCTCCCATAAAGCACTTCTTAAATGAATGTCAGCAAACGTATGCCCAACGCCACCATAATCGATTTCCGCTGAAGCACTGTTATTTAAATTGTTTATAACGTAAATTGCACTTATAAAATAATAGTTATCCTCATTGTATTTTGGAAATGCCACGTCTGATGTGCGAATGTAGAAAGGTCTTTTTTCATGTACACTCCTGTGAATCAATACGTCGCTGTTAACGCGTGCACCTTGAAAAACACTGTCACTGTTTATTCTTTTTAAAAATAGAATAATAATGGCAAAGGTCACCAATTTTCCGTAATAACGAGGCGCCATTTTTAATTCACTTTTATTTTTAATATTTACTTTCAAATATTTTTAGATTTAGATGGAATCAAAGATTTCATCGCGTAACTAAAACCAGAATGACTAAACTTCATCTTTATCATTTTTATCAAATTGATGTATCCTGTGCTCTCGAATGAGTGATAAAATATGATAAGGATTTATTTGTATAGATTTGTATTGTTACAACATTTATGTATGTTCTATCTGAGTATTGCAGTAATTATGATTCGAAACAAAAAGAGAAATACAAGAAATTATTATAATCGTGACCATTGTAATAGATTGTAACATGTCAGAGAAAAATTACAGCATTTTGTTTCTTTCTTAACGCGACTTGTATCTGCTATTAAATTAAAAATTACTTTTCTTGTCCACAGACAATGTTAATTCAAGCTATTTCCGGGTACAATATTTCATGAGGTATGAATACAGAATTAAATATTTGTAGCAGGGATACTTATTGTACAGTACCCGATGGTACATATAGCACATGGTTTATTGAAATTACCTTTATTTGAATCAAAGAGTTACAAATTTTTGCATTATAGAGTACGGCATCAAATGCCCTACTTACGAGGTGGTGCTCTCGTCCGAGGGAACATTCGCAGTACATACCAACATCCGTCAATAACATTCATTCAACTAACATTGATACGTCCCGAATACCACAGTAAGGCATTTAAGTTCGCCTTTGTGCCTCTTAATATAATAAACTTAAATAAATAATTTGATTAACTCTAAAATCCAATACTAAAAACCAAGTCTGTACGTATTATTAATTCTGTCTGTCTGTCTGTCTGTCTGTACCATCCGATATTATTAATTAATTATACGAGACGTAGACTACTTAATTATGATTTACTCATATCAAGGGCTCTCAAAATCGACAAACATTGGCACAGCTCTCCACGAATCCATTACATTATCCAAAACAATGGCTCCTATTACAAAGTCGTAAAGTCTAAATTCAAAGCTTAATTAACTAATGGAACAAACAATGATCCTTATGCCCAAAGCAGCAGAGTTCCATTCGGCAGGTTGAGTCTATGGCCGATAGTAGTGACCTCCGGTCAGTCTTGTTGATACCTATAAGTACGACGGAGTGTTTACATTGGGGTTACATGGCGTTCAATACGAGATGTGCCTGCAACTTCGTTCGTAAGGAGTTTAGAGTAGTACCTATCCTTTCTTACCCAATTTCAATAACAAAGAACAAAGTCGAATTGACGTTTGCGTTTTGACTACAGAGCGTCAAAATGAGTTTCCAATTACTTTGTTTTTATTTATTTTACTTTGTATTTTATTTACTTTTGTTGGAACATTGGCATTGCAATGATCATTTGCCTTTGCCTGTCTGTACATAATCTTGTTGACAACACTGTTACCGCCATTCTCTCTTGTGTGTTAGGTGACAATGAAGAAAAGAAAATGAAACATTGTTGTTACTAAAATAAGTTGTTATAGAGTCTTATGAATTAACTTTTCTCACTACAACAAAACGGACTTTCTACTGCGTATACCCTTCACGACAACTTTTAACCACTTACTTAATTCTATATTGTACCTATGTTAAAAAAAATACTGCTGTCGTCACACCAATGAGATGTCAATAAAATAGTTCTATATACTTATAACATTTGAGATTTTCGCGTTTTTTTACCCATATTTATCTATTTAAACGGGTCAACGCGAATGTTTACCTTATTTATTTTACTCGACGTTTGGGTTGGGTTACACCAACCATGATCACGAGCTGACTGGTTGGTAATAATTAATGTAGCTAATTTTGTTACTGTTAATATTGTTATATCAGCATTGTTATATTATATTTCGCCCCGGGTGTTCCCATTAAATCTCAGTACATCTCCCATATCAAATTAAAGCAATATAACTCCATTCGTGCAATATAATATAATGGACAGATTTATTCAATCTGTATGTCGTCTACTGCAATTATTATTAGTTGCTATTTGAAACTATTGCTGTGTCGGGTAGGTACAAAGGTACATAGGTACAAAGGCTGTTGTGTTCTTTGTTTATTTCATAAGTATTTATTTATTTTTATGTTACATAAAATATAATAATATGTAACTTTGCACACTGTCAAATCTATCGATTTGACCTATGTACGAGTACTTACCATCTTTAATTGTAACGCACATTTCAAATAAATAAATTGAATTGAACATTTTCAAATCTCAAAAGCTTAAATCTCATTCCATCTTACTCCATTCGATCCATTTCCATACCATAATCTGACCAGGCGGGTTGGAGACTCTACTCTATTAGATGAGGTGTAGTTCCCTAAGACTTAGGGTAGTTCTCTGTTATCCCTTAATCAACAAATTGGTATCAAGCCGAAAACGAATTAGACCATAGTATCCTCTCTTAGTTGATAGGAATAGGACACAAAAGCTAATATCGAGGAAAACTATTTTAAATTTCATATAAACCGACCTTAAATGTCCGGTAAACCCATATTCCACACTGCTTAAGTGCTTACATACTAAAGACATTTGACCTCACTAAACGGATCTCTCGCTCTAACACGTCTCCATCTCGTTCCCGCATATTTATGACACATTTCTCACAATAGGACATTGCCTTGTACTGCGCACGTTTAAACGAACGCCTCAAAAATGAATTTTAAGACTATTTTACTAGTATGTGCAGTGGTAACTGTTGCAAGTTGCAAGACTGTGATAGTTGGACAGATTTACGACCATTCTGGAATCGTGAGAAAGGTGTACGAAAAAAGTGTAGAAGCTGGTGGAATTCCCCTATTGAAGCGTGACGATGAAGTGTACTTCGAGTACCCACTAGGAGACCAGAAGATAAAAGGAATTGCTATCAAAGACCTGGATAATGGTCTAGCAGAACCCTCAATTACTCGAGGCGGTTTAGGGTTCAGTTTCGTAAATATAAAGTTAAAGAGTGAACGAGGTTCGGGTTACAAGTATCTTATTGAAATTTACGCTTAAATATGATGACTTGATTTGCGATTGTGATAGTTTTTTATTAAATATTTTATTAAACGTGTCTGCGTTTTTATTGTTCGCGCTAAACCTTGCAATTTTGATATTAACATATGTGTTTGTAAAATATTTTTCATTAATTTGTGTTATTGGCCTCTGTTAAATATTGGCGGGATTTCCTATCGAGCACTGTTTGATCATCGTCTACAAACAATATCCTCTTATATTAATATTCGTTGCTATAAATAAATAATTAATAAGATAAGTGAAAGTATTTTATATATTTCTGTTACGCTGTTAAATATGTATGTTCTTGATAACTTCGAGAAATACCTTCTTTTAAATACCTACTGAATTCAGTGCGTGCACCGAAAAGATTGTCTGGCCTTGTTTTGTAGGTATTTGTCATCGCTGTGAAGATCCAATATCTTGAAATCAGTTGTTGTTAAGTTATTATTTTATTATTTATACACTAGCTTATATCAGCTGCTTCATCTACTGAAGTATTTATCATGATTAGGTATTAAAAGTAGTTTCATTACTACGAGTAGTTTCGCAAAGTGCCTTTGAGTGTTTCTTGGCTTTTCACAAGACATTAGACAGTTCTTTACCTAATCATTTAATTAATTAATAAAGCTTATTATTAAGTTATAGGGTATATATTTATTGCTGATTTGTTTATATTATCTGCTCAATTGATACTTTTAATACGAGTGACCTTAATCTAGTTATATATTTGGAAGATTTTACTTGGTTTATCTACATACTCGTTCTACATGGAGAATGTAAGCAAAAATATTAAATGTCTATATTAATGACAGTGAAATAAACTACAGGAAAATTTCGTAATAATTACAGTGATTTATAAATGCAATTAACGTTGTCCTTGAAACGGTGTTATTGGGGGAAACAAAGCCGAATCGCTATTTCATGTTAAGAATTAGGTATTTAGATATGAGGGACATAATGCCTAAAATAATAAGGAAACAGAAAAACCGCCGGATTGAATTCCTTACAGCATAGACAGTAGGTATTAGTCATAGACAATTAGACATCTACAATACCTTACATTCTAACATCAAGCAAAATTAACAAACATTGGCACGTCCACAAATACGCTGCCTGCCATTGAAGTTTATTATTACTTAATAGATAGCACAGCATCAAACCTAAATTAACTGCACCGTCATGTACAAAGTGTCTCCGTGTGGTAAGACGATCGTGGTAAGACAGACAGAGCATATAATAAATAAAAATAGGAAAGCGATTTTGTAGTGGAAAACTTTATTTACTTAATAACACATTAATTACATTCTTTAGACTTTAGAGTGGAATCCATTCCAATTGAAAACAAATTAAATTACAGAAAATTCTCTGACTATTATTCTGGTACACCTAATCTTTTTACAGTTTTAATATTTAAGTATGTACGTATCTTCAATTCCATCAACATATGCGTCATGCGATGCGACATCAAGTTTGTTTACATGTAAATTTACGATTCTGATAGCGATTGTATTTCACACTTACGGCGGTTCTCTCCTTCAAATTCTTGTGAATTAATCACAAACAAGTCATAAGTTTTACGTTACAATAGAATAAATATACTCATAATGTTGTTCAAACGTTTCTCTTAATATAATTCGAATTTAAATGAAAATGTTTAAGTATAATGAAACTTATTGTATATTGTTACGTACAAAATATATTTTCAACAACGTACATAAGTCGTTATCATCAACGAGCAGGTGACATGCATTTACAAATAGTAATGTTAACATTAACAAAATAATAACGTACTTAACAGCAAACAGTATAGTAATAACTGAAATAATTTAAAACAGTAGAGTAATTACAAAAACTTTGTTTAACAATACAGTAGATAACACTCAAATAAACAAAAATAGCACGTGATTTACTGTATTATTTGCCATGGTAGTTCATGAAGTAATTCGTCTCAATCGCGTACACTTGCACCCAGAAATTGTAGCCACGTAAAACACTTGGACTATACAATTCTATTGTAACAAATCTCTGTCCAATACCACCCTTTTTAATATAAACTTCGCCCCACTTGTCTTGACGAAGGTCCAAAACTTTGATAGCATTTATGATTTCGTTCCCAGAGCAGTTCACAGTTATTTCGTCAGACCTCACCCATAGTGCTGGATTTTCTTGATGGACTTTGCTATATATTAACTTAGATGATAAATCTGGATAGCCGAGTAATAGATCTTGAGAATATGTTACAACCAACACAGAGAATACTAATATTGAAAGATATATTGATCCCATTTTGGAATACAAAACGTGTGCTCTTGAAAATAGTTCAGATATAAATGAATACAGGAAACTCCATAGTCAGAATTTGTAACAAATATATAAGAAACAAATTAGCAAGATAATGTGAAAAAGAATTCCATGAATGGACAATTTAACATTCATAGTAAAACCAATAGGTACGCAGATCGCGTATCACATTTAATATACATTTCTAGTTTTTAGGCTGTCGATAAAAGATTTTATTCGCGTAAGAAGCAATATACCTGAACTGCGATAAAAGATCTTTTAACGAATAACAGTAGTTCAAATAAAATCACTGATATATTTTAACATCAATCAAACATAGCGCTGTGACGTAATTTCGTCGTAAAATGACACAGATAACCCCGCAATACATTTGTCAATAATATCAGTGATCTCATGTCTCCGCTAATATGTTTACTAATTCCTTTACTATAAAAGACCTGTTAGTATTTTAAGACTTCATTTGCTTGTAAGGCGTTAGAATAACCATGTATTTAAAGGCAGTTGTTTCTTTAGCGATCGCGTATTTCGCTTTCGTGAACGCAAATGATATTCGCTTAGGATTCATTGACAGTGGAGCTAGAAAGATCTATAGTGAAATTAAGGAAGCAAATCCGGCGCTTTGGAAAAGAACCGATGACATCACAGTTAACACAGTTGGAAGTGAAGTCATATCTGCCGTTTTCGTGACTGATCTAAGAGATGAGAAGGACGGCGAGGCGTTTATAGAAAGTGGCGGAATTGGTGCAAAAACAGTTTCGATAGGTGTGAAGAGTCCCAGTGTTTTGAGAGGTTATAAATTTGGAGTTGAAGTTTTTGCTAATGATCCAAATGCAAGGTATGCGAGCAAGAATGGTAATCAACAATATAATCAGCAGTCCAATCAACAATATTATGCCAACGAGCAATACCCTCGGAAATATTAAATGTAATTTAGATGCTTGCAATTTTTTATACAATAAATTAAGATATTTTTAAATTTGTTTTTTTATTTTTATATATTACCTAATTATCTACATAGTAAACACATAGGTGTTATTGTAAGTAGTTACAAGGGAAGTATCCATCCCCGAACTTCAAAATTGATAAATTTTGTGGGTATACAGAATAATTAATTTTGGACACATATAATTACTATAATTTAATAATTAATAATAATAGTACATATAATAATAAAATAATAATTAAGTACATATAATTTAAATAATAAAAAAATATTTTTACTTTATTTACAATTTGTTTTTCAAAAAAATATACCTACGACTAAGACGGTAAGGACGACAAAATACGCCCATAAATAAAAATCAATAAAAATATCACGCATATAAATGTTTTCTAAGTTAATTTAATACATTTAAAGTAAAATTTGGAATAAATTCTATGAAATACTCCATTATGTTCACAAGAACCAACAAAGTTTCACGTCCATTTTGGAGAGTACGAATATGGAAACTTCCCTTGAGTCAGTAATTATATTTTTTACTAAATCATAATCTAATTAAATACGTTACGACAAATGTACTATCTTTTTATCATTTAACATGTTGACACATAAAGATAACGGGGTAAAGGTTTAAGGGCAGCAGTAACGACGACAAACAAAGTATGTAACCTATTTTTATTATGATAAAAATGATAGAAAACTCTACGACATAAACGGAAGTGGAAGTAGCCGAAAAAAATAAGATGTATAAAAACAAGGACGTCGTCGGTATGACATCTTTATTCCCTTCGATGTCGGAACTACCCGTAGAGCACTAAAATATGCAATCTTTTTAAGGAAAGACTGCGAAGCGCCTGATTGGCACCATCAGTGACCTAGCTCAGCGCATAAACGCATAAATGTCATAAGGTCCTTAATAAGAATAATAAGGTAATGATTTTCATAATACTTACTAATATTATACAGGATAACAAGCGCTGAGGAACTGCATCATAAAAGAGTGAACTTGCCAACTCGTTTGGCCAGCGTCGTGTTATAAGGCCATACATCCCTCATGCACAAGACAATATACATGAGAAGGCCCGTGTCCAGCAGTGAACGACAAAAGGGCTGGTGACAAATTTATAAAGAGTGTGTTTTTTGAGTTTATGTCAAAAACTATTCAACAGATTTTTTGTTTGTTTGGACATTTTTATAGAAAAAAGGTGTCAGACGAGAAGACAGTTCACGCGCTGGTAAATGGATACCTACATGTCAACATTAGCCCAGAATGACAAACGTTGGCACGCCCCTGGAAGCATTCCTTACCTTCTGGTGGACTATCTGCCGGTTTCTTTCTATAAAAAAGATATATTTTATAGAAAGAAACCGGCAGATAGTCCAGATTTACTAATAGCATAACTTCCATAGCATCACTCTCAGGGCCGTCTTTACCAGGGGGTGCAAGGGGTGCGGTGCACCCGGGCGCGGAGCGCCCGGGGGGGGGGGCGCCTGTCGAGCGCTGAATTTTTGGATATTTCATTGAACTTAACGCCATTGCACAGTTTTATATACTTGTTACTTACGACAAATATGTATGCGCAAGCAAAAAAAAAATAGTCATTAACAATAATATTTTTTTTACTTTTATTACGCTTTCGGCGCTTGTCATACCGCATTACTACACTACACAAATAACAATTTTATTTAATACAACACGCGCGCGGCAAAATCTCTAATCCAAAGACAGTGTATGTATGTACGTTTGACACGTTGCCGCCCGGTAGCAAAATGATCTCTAAGTCAATAGAGTGTAAGTTCATTTGAAATGGGCGCGCGGCGCGGCACCTGTGCGCAGTGCCGGCTTTACCTATGGTGCAGTGTGCGGCGCACACGGGCGTAGGGTCTTAGGGGGCGCCGAGCGTCTTAAGGCGCCGTCTTAGGGGGCGTCGCCGCCCGCGACGCCTCCAAAGAGCCTGCTAGAGGGCGCCAGGGTATTGATTGCACCCGGGCGCTACATGGGCTAGAGCCGGCTCTGATCACTGTCCTATCATGTCCTAGCATAACTAATAGCATCATTGTCCTAGATAGAGCATAATTTACTAATTATGCTCTATCTAGGTATAGGAAAGAGGGAAGTACCTGTACTCGTATTTATACGAGTATAAACATTAATATTGAGAAGTCTGTCCGTATTATGAAAACAATAGACACTGTCGTAGATGACCTAGGTTGTTAGGTCTAATTGAAACAAAACACCTTACACTTACGTCAGATAGTGGAATGGTTTTCTCAGACTGAGAACAGTTTCAGAATTAATGCTCACAATTAGAGATATATATTAATCACGATTTTAGAATTTTGGAAAAAATTCAGGACATTTCGACTTAGTCAAACACCAATCGGGGGATCTACGCAGATTTTACGGTTTCCAAGTTTTGGACCCGACCGAAGTTCGAACGAACGAAGTGCTACAACTCTACTCTGACTTTCCTTCGTTCGGACCTCTATATACTCGTATAGGGATTTTCCGATTAATTAAAAGGTGCGATATTGTTATCGTGAAATTTGACGTCCAAGTATCACGTGTTAAAATCTATATTTCACTTGTTGTCCCGGGCGATCAGAGTAGTATCAAATGTCAAATTAACTTCATTCCAAGCCGAAACTTCCTTTTTCGTATTTTCGGAGAAGTTTCGAAGATACAAAGTTTGTGGACCAATTTCAGAGGGCACTTCTTAACATAACCACAACCGCATAACCACATTAATTCTATCATTTAATTCTACCAGTGTTTGAATATTGTTATAAATTATCAAGCCCCTGGTTCCACAGTGCGCTTCCATTTACGTGTTCTCATCTTCTCCATTGGTGTACCAAATAATAATAACTAAACACCAAGTCATTCTTGTCGCCATTAAAATTACTTTTAATTTTCTTATTTTGCATTCTGGCTCACTCATGAATGCCACCATCACTTTATATAAAACTATTTATCATTACGAACACTTTTTATTGCGTCGTAAGCAAACGTACGAACAATATGAAAATTCTATTAACGTTTATATGTTTAATATCGGCTTATGCTTGTCAAAACCATAGCTTAAGTTTTCGTGTGAAGACTCTCGGAGATGTGGTACTTTATAAAGTGAATAAAGTAAAGTACCTGATTCCGTTATACATTCAAAAGGTTACCATCAAGTTCCCACCATCAGGAAAGCAAAATTACGCCTACATTCGAGCTATAGACATTAGAGATAATATAGATAAGACAGGGCCAAGGAGGTTACGCTCAGATTGTCTCCGGTGGTATAGACTTTAGATTTGTGAGGATCAAGCTTTGGAGTCAGGAAGGCGGTGAGTTGGACTTCACTGTTACGATCTATGGAAGATTAGTGCCGAGCTGAGAAGAAGCTACTTACTATGAAAGAATGTCCAGAAATGAATCTCTAAAATATTTATATTAAATTCAATAATTAATCCATATAGATGTACTGCTTGCAAATTGGATTTAAATCTTTTTTCTTTTGTCTTTTTTCATATTAATAGTGAATTTGTATGTTCTAATTTAATATTAACGATTTAAAAGATTGAATTAGGTACTACGTGTCTGATGATTTCTGAAAAGATATAAATAAAAAGATACAAAATATAAAGCTTACTCTGGTTATAATTAAATAATACAAAATAAATCATAAGTGATACGATAGCTTATATATAAGTATATAAGCTGTGTAAATGTGGAACCCTTAATATGGCATTATTATTAGTATTATATATTGTAGTAAAATGTAGAATTGTATGATGTTTGGTTTTCTGATTTAATGAATAAAAAATAAAATTATGAAAATAATTAAACTGTGTAAAGGAACTTTATTGCCTGTTCTATAACCAGACTCTGTCGGTGAGCCGTCAGTTGTCGGTGTTGGTCGCCTATGGATTAACATCATCCCCTCTCCCCTTGGGTGTCGTAAAAGGCAACGGAATAAGAAAGCCTCTACCAGAAGCCCCGAGGAACTACACCACCTCTAACAAAGTGGACTCGCCAACCCGCTTGGCCAGCGTAGCGTTTTAAGGCCATACATCTCTCATCCACAAGACAATGTGCATGAGGAGCCCCAAGTCCAGCAGTGAATACTAAAAGGGCTGCAGGTTTACTAAAGGGCTACTAAACTAGCTCGGCGGTCAGGTTAGCAAGGAAACCCGCATGCTCTATAAATATCTGGAGTATGTGATCCACCAATCCGCACTGGCCCCGCGTGGTGGATTACACCATGACCATTGAGATAACACGCCAGTAGGACGTACCCAGTCGGCTGTGGGATACATTATCATTCTCCAGTATGTATTAGAACTGTTTATTGAACCAAACAACTTCAAATAATTAGTCCAAACACCATCGTTGTACCATCAAATTTTAAGGAGATCCCTTACCCACCTTCGGCTTCAGCATCCGATACTGACGGTTATGTGTATAATGTCTATCTCTTTAATTATTCACCCCCCTTTTAACGATTCAATTCAGAAAGACGCATTCGAATATTAATTCGTTTAGAATTAATAAAGCATTACAACTTTTAACTTGGTACAGCAGCGCTTCCTTGTGTGTTAGAAACATAAAATTTATTATTAAACACGCGCCTTAGCTTCAACTGAATGTTTATAGAAAATCGCTTCAAAATCGGTCCAGCCGTTTCAGAGAAAAGTGGTAAACAAAGAGTACAGATGCATATACCATCTCTGTTCCGTCGTGGGTAAAAAAAGATATAAGAAAACGTATCATATTGTTTCATCGTTAGTTACGGGCTAACGTATCCAAAACAATCGGATTCTATTCCTATACACAAACAAGTGAAAGAAGTCCACGCCTGCGCGGTGGCGGGAGCGGCCTATGCCCACCAGTGCGACTTTATTATATATATATATATATTTTTATGTACGAAGGCGGCAGACGAGCATACAGTCCACCTGATGGTAAGTGGATACTGTCTCCCATAGACATCCGGGATACATGCCAACATTAGTCCGAAATGACAAATGTTGGCACGCCCCCGGATGCGCTGCCTACCTTTGGAGATATAGGAATGGATTTGGAGGAAGGGTTGGGAAAATGGGGAGGAATAGGATGGGATGGGAATGGGCTCTGGCACATCTCACTCACTACCGAAACACGTACGTACATTGGGAAAATACGATAAAGTGGGAAATGCAATACATTTCAAGGTAGTCTTCTGTGAGAGAGGGGTAATGTGGCCAGTCGAGCGCGCCCAGCGGCTGTTGGATTGCAGCGTGCACTCTCCCCCTCAAAAAAATAGGTCGATACAGTCATACAGGGAGCATACAGTCCCCCCAATTATAGGTCACCATTGAGTCATATATTGTGTCAAAGTATAGAATCTATATATCTATATATGATAAGGTTGCTTATGTAACCGCGCAGGCAACGTCTCACCTTGTTTGGCTTTATACCCTAGAAATTCTACCGTTAATACCAATGTTATACTAGATAATACTAGATGCCAATGCGCTGATGTGAATGAAAATTTTAAAATAAAATTTCCTTCAATATTTAATAAACTATGTAGCTTAAATGTATATTTAATAGTTTAAATGTAGCGTATTTAAAAAATAGTGGACGAAAAAATCGGGCTGTTTACGGTACGCTATGTGTCGTCGTAGAAATAAAGAAATTGTTGTTGCTTCTGTAGAGTTGCAAATGGTATAGGTTACGCTAAGTCATTTACGGTTAGGTAGGCCACTTCTCCATCTACCATCAATTCCACAAAAAACCTTGAAATTACAAAAGGCGTCATTAAGAAAAAAATGTCAAACTAAAAGGGCTCTTTAGTAAAGGTGTCACTGTTATCAAAAATAGTTAATTAATTGTATCCCATTAGTTAAGAGATACGAGCATGGCCGGGGCAGGCGACTAGTTTGATATAAATTATATGACCCACGCGGGCTCTAACTGTTACAATCGTAAAAGAGTCATATATTTTAATGACAATGTCTAGTCTACAGTCGAACACGAATAATATTATGTACTAGCTGTTGCCCGCGACTTCGTCCGCGTGGACTTTAGTTTATAAACACCGTCTTTACCTTCTTAGGGTTATTTGGTATTTTCAAAAACGATCACACACATTATTTCTTATAGCTTATTTTTTATCGAACAAATGTTCGACGTGATTCTTTAAATTGATATAACTTTTTTATTTATGAACTGATTGAAATAAAACAAATATAAAATTTTAAGTGAAGCTTACCACAATACATTAGTGAAAACCGCACCCAAATCAGTTAAGCCGTTTCTAAGATTAACAGACAAACAGATAAACAGACAAAAATTCTAACTATCATTGTTTTGGGTTCTATTGCGTTGATAAAGGCCCCCAATAATATTTTTCTCATATATCTTCCATGTGCAGACAGCGATCAGTTACATTTTTATTATATTTATAGATTTAAACCATTAACAACGAAATGGTAAAAAATCGAGGTCTGCTATTCTGTATTCTCCTAATAAACTACATAGTAGGTTCAGCCGATATTCGCGATTCGTGAGTTTTTGTGGAGAAGAAGTAAGTGCACGCTATAACTCGACAGTCGCTAGGCGCATTCGACTATCCATCTTACCACTCTCTCACAAAAGACTACCGTAAAGTATCCTTTCCCCCAATGTACGTACGTGTTTCGGTAGGTAGTGATTGAGATATGCTAGAGTCCATTTTCAATCCACCCAATCCTGTCCCTCGCCATTTTTCAAAGGTAGCGTGCCAACAATTGTCATTCCGACTGAATTGATGGGTTTGTTCGCATAAGGACAGAATCACAAAGATCGATTCTCATAAAGACAGTCCTCGTAAAGATAGATTTTTATAATGACAGGAAATGTACAGTCAACCTGAGTGTTCTAGATGAGTTAGAGATTATTTTGAGAAGGGTTTCGCGGATAGTTTTTGGGAGGCATTAAGATTGTCTTGTGATCGTTTTCTATTGTCTTCGTAGGGTTTTGGGATGATCAATTATCACTGACTCACAATTTAACTTAAATTCTTTTGTCACTTTCGCTTCTATTGGGATATTTTGAAGTTGAAAAAAGATAGAGCAAGTCAAGTTAATTTTAGTGTTGTAATGATTTATGAATCAGAGATAACGTAACCCGAACCTATTTACATTTTTTTTTGTTTATAGATAGATAGATAAATTCTTTATTGCACCAAAATGTGCGTGTACTATATAGCACCAAAACTTAATGCTATATAGCATTTTCTTCCAGCTAACCTTTGGTACTGTACTCTGTCCTTTTAAGAATCTGTCGTTATGAGAAAACGTCTTTAGGAGAATTTGTCTTTCTCAGAATCTGTCCATATGCGAGCGAACAAATCGATTGATGGTTGTTGGCATGTATCGCGGATGTTCACAGGCGACATTATGCATTACCATCAGGTGGACTGCCTGTTCGTATGCCGCCTACTTTCTATAAAAGAAAGTTCATGAGTTCTACTAAGTTCTATTACATTCTAGTTTAGTCGCTAGATCAGCGGTAAAAGAAAATAACCCGAAGAAACCAGCATGTTTCATAATTGAATGTTTCAAGTTCTTTTTTTATATAAGTATAGTAAAAGGCGACAGACGAGCATACAGTTTATCTTGTGTTAATTTTATTGGTAATAATTTTAAATTATCTTGTCGATAACATTAATATGAAACATATTAGTATGTATATAAATACATACATATAACTTCTTTAACTTTAAATGAAAAACTTTAAGTTATCTGTTTTGTTAATCAACCCAACTTGCTGTGCAAATGGTCCCGTGTTCGACCCCGGTCGGTTATACATTTGTTTAATAAAAAAAAGACAAATGTATGTTCGGGTCTGGGTGTGTGTTTGTGTTTGTCTTTGTATGAGTCTCTGGACCCACGACACAGGGCATCCTAGTGTGGGCCATTGAGTGTGGCGTTATTTATTATTCTTATATTAATCTCCGCGTTTACAGTATTCCGTAGGTTGTAGCCCTAAACTACTCTCTCCAGGGCTGCTCTGGTAGAAGACATGAACGCAACGATAAATAATGTATTTATTATGTTGACAATAATGAGTTTATGTAATAACGTAATATTGCAGTCTCGTTTTTCTCTCTTTCTTCTGGTCTTTCATTGTAAAATCTGTGTCCAACACAAGCTTACAGATAAATAATATCATTATAAACTGAAATCTGTTCAATTATCATTCCATACATGCTCCTACACGCTAATTTGGTAGGGGAAGAGTGCATGCTGCATTCCCACAGCCGCTGGGCGCACTCGAGTGGCCATGTTAAATCCGACGTAAATGTAAAGACCGACCCCGTAGAGGTCGGTTTTAACATTCATTTTTTTTTTAAAATAGTCTACAGTTAAGGTACGAATGATATAGAACCCAAAACAATAGATTTTATCTGTCTGTGTGTCGGCCTGTCGGAACGCGTATCACGCAAAGACCACTGAACGAATTTTAATAATACTTGGCATAGTTATGTTATTTTTTTTAAGATCAATTCTCACAGTTCCGACGGATTTTTTTTTTTATGGACGAAGGTGGCAGACGAGCATACAGTCCACCTGATGGTAAGTGGATACTGTCGCCTATAGACATCCGCGATACATGGCAACATTAGTCCAAAATGACAAACGTTGGCACGCCCCCGGATGCGCTGCCTACCTTTGGCAATATAGGAATGGATTTGGAGAAAGGGTTGGGAAAATGGGGAGGGATAGGATGGGAATGGGCTCTGGCACATCTCACTCACTACCGAAACACGTACGTACATTAGGGAAATAAGATAAAGTAGGAAATGCAGTACATTTCAAGGTAATCTTCTGTGAGAGAGGGGTAACGTGGCCAGTCGAGCGCGCCCAGCGGCTGTTGGATTGCAGCATGCACTCTCCCCCTCAAAAGGTATCTAGCTAGCTAATGGTATCTAGCTAACCACACATATTCTTATGTCTACGCGCACAAACTAATAATAATATTTTTTTGTGGTGTTTCTGGCGTTTGACTGACTCCTAATAACTCCAAAAACTTTGTTGCAGCAACATGGGCCTCCTGGAATTCGAGAAATGGACAAATCAGCCCGACTTGTTCTCCGACAAGTCCCGACTCTGTGCCCGACTCGCCGGCCTCACTCCGGGACAAAAAAGGATATGCCGACGCCACAAGGACCACATGCCGACAGTGGGTGCAGGCGTTAAGAATGGCATAAACGAATGCCAGTACCAATTCAAAAAGCGACGCTGGAACTGTACGTTGACTGGCGACGAAACCGTTTTTGGGCCATTGACTTTGATTGGTAAGACCTTTTATGATCTCTATTATCTAGTGCAGTCTTGAGAGTGGTCATCATGACGATTAATATCAAACTTTAACGTCTCACTCCAGGGCACAAACTCCTCTAGTAATATGTTTGACTTGTAGGTTTGCTCGATCCTTGAAGGAGGTTACACTTACATGGTTGAGGGCTTATTGCCAGGCCACTTTGCTAGTTTTAGAAAATAAAAGAACAGTAACTGCGGACTGGTACGTGAACAGCTGTTTGCCTTCTGTTTGGGAAAAAGTCAAAGAATGACGTTCACGAACCAGAATGATCCTCCATCACGACAATGTCTCACTCCGCCAGACAAACGATGAAGTTTTTGAATACTGTGATTTTTATTTATACCCTAAAATTAAGCATAAATTCAGAGGAATACATTTTATAAATGCAGAATTGGCAGTAACGGCCTTCCAAACGGCTGTTGAAGAGGTGCTCAAAGAACCGTGGGCTGAATGCTTTTCACCATTGGGTTTCACGCATGAAAAAGTGTATCGATTGTAGCGGAGAATACTTGAGTTTCTAAATTCACTGTCACCCACGTTGGCTTACCCTTAGATACCTATTAATACTGTGTGAAGATATAGGAAATGTACCATTATGCAGATATAAAGTGACTCTATAATCATATAGACGTAACATAGTAGACTAAGTGGTATTTGACGGCAAACTTACTCACAATAACAACATCGTAAGAGCTCGAGCGAAAACAACATAAAGTTTATTTAATAAGCAACAATGTTGGTGTGGGACCATTCTCTTAGAAACGGTATCAAAGTTGTGTTTAGGGTTCTGTCTAAATGAAAAACCTTTATATAGCGAAGGCCTTTTGTCCGTCGGTCTCCGGAAGAATTCAGAATTTGATTTGAGTCGACGTAAATAATAATAAATAGTACAATAACATGGTACATTACATGGAATGTAACCGGTTCTTTTAGGTATCCACTGTTGGGCACGCACATTGTCTCGTGCATGAGGGATGGCCTTAAAAGGCCACTCTGGACGAGCGGGTTGGCGAGTCCACTCTTATAGAGGTGTTGTAGTGCCTCAGCGCTTCTGGTAGCGGGTTTGTTATCCCTTACTCGCCTTTTAAGACACCCACGAGATGGGGCGATGCTATTATATAGCTTGCCGACACCACACGACACAATAGTACGAGTAAAATTCACCATCCACTTTCGTAATATACACAGAAAATTATAGTGTGGAGACACAATTAAACGCAATTAAGTTTAGGCGAACGAAGCCACAGGCTACCGCTAGTTTTATATAAGCGAAGACGAAATGCTTTATTATAAAATTTATGTCAAAATTGATCAGTAAGTATTATAATTGTAAACGACTGAAACCGCTTACGAACATCTAGTGAGTGTTTCAGTATATTCGCTGGAGCAAAGCAAATATTGTTTTATTTTCATCTCTGAATGTCGTCGTTACGTTACAATGTACAGTTAGCATGAAAAATAAACAGAATTTTAGTTTAGGCGATTTTTTGTTAAAAGTGTTTTTGTGTGTCTGTAGAAGTAATGTAATATACTGGTTTGATATACAATCAAAGTCGCCAATGACACGCTGAATGGTAGATTTCGATACTCTCCCTACGTATCTAATCTAATAACAGCAACAAAGAAATCCTATCCAAAAACAACAAAAAATTGTCTCCTTTACATATAGGCGTTGACTTTTTGGGAAGTTTACACTTTCGTAATTGTTAAACTACTGAACTTATTTGAATACGAACTTAACTATTATAACATTAATAAATTGATTACCTAGCTGTATAAAATAAAGTTTTTTTTTTTATTAAAAATAATACATACTGAGCTGTAGAATAAAAAAATGGCTCCCCACTCCTCTCTCAAAGGGTGTAAGCCTGGGAAAATAGTTCCGTTATAAAGGTAGCAAAGCGGACTCGTTCAAACCGTTCTATTCGTCTCGTCGCGTCGCCTCTGTTGGTGGAAGCGTATGTGCACATAATTTACGCTTGCGAGTCAACTGTCGAGAAAACTTCTTACGTAGACCTTTCCGCTCGCAGTGGAAGGCGGTCTTAACCCCCGATTCGCCCGAGCGACTACCACTAGCCCAAAAATACTCGCAGAACACTCGCAATGGTTAGCGTGGCATTTTAGGCATTAACTATATTAATGTACTTATTGACGACTTTGATTGTAATACGTATATAGAAGAATAAAAATTAACTGCCTTTCTTGCCGACTGTCCATATCTTTACGATATTTTTATAAGTCCTTTATGTCGACATTACTTTGTTCTCTCTGTATGTAAATTTATGACGTTTTCTTATCTTGATACTAAACATGCCTATTGTCTTTGCTTTCAACGTCTCAAGAGAATATTCGTGTAAAAATCTCTGAGAATTTTCTTTAGTACATTTTCATATAAAGATGTGTTCAGTTTCAATATGCTAGTAGCTTTATAGTAATCAAGGTTTAGGCGCTGTGATTCAGCTCTACCCTGTTGTCGATTGATTGTTGAGTAAAACAATTACCCCCTCGCGTCATAATAATCAAGTATACGTATATCAATCAAGTATATCGTTACGGTCCTAAGAAGAACATTCGATACTTTTAGCAGCGGCGATCGCCTATGTAGTCGTTTATGATTAGTTACTTGTAGCAATCGCATGCTAAACTCCGCGCTAATAAAAGTGCAGTTACATGCTCAAACCGAAAACACAGACATCGCCCATTTGCTAAACGCGCGCAAGTCGATTACGTAGCAGCATCGATGCAGTCGCAAAAACGCTCGATTACGATGTCGCGATCGAATGCTGAGAATCGCCAAAACGCGACGTAGCATCGATGCAATCGCTAAATTGTCTAGTGGGCCTATAGTCGAACACAAACTGTCCTGAACAGATTTAAAAAAAACTAGTGCGGACAGCAAAACCAGTTTGAAGTAACCACCGAAAAATCCTATTAGGATCACGTCACCTACAAAACAAAATGTTCACGCATCAGATGGCTCAAAGACAAAATGTCCATTTGACCAAACTGACCACAATAAATGTCGTCCTGAGAGCAAATCGTAAATCGCCTACAAAATAAATTAAAAATCCTTGAGTTATCTGTTTACATAACAGTCATATTCAACCACGAAAAATAAAACTATTTTGGAAAAGAATAATTGTAGATTTTCGAAAAACAAATATTAATAAAATAGATCCTACAGAGTACTTTGTTCTCGTTTGAAGTAGAGATTAGGATTTAAAGTTCTAACAGTTGAAGTTTAAGCAGTGTAAATCACTCCACAACTCCAAGCGGTGACTTTAACTGATTTATAGTCTCCATCTAGACTGCTCCTTTTATTATGTGCACTGAGAAAATGGACTGGTGGAAATTGTAGAATCTAGATTACACTTCTTACATGTTAGGTAAGCGAGAATTATTCATTTGTTATTTTCAGTGTTAAGTTTCAAGTAAGAGGCGAAAAGTTTTGAAACGCCATATTTTAGAGGTTGCAATATTTACAATATTTTTTGTTGTTGCTACAAATACAAACACTGAGGGCATAATTTTACAAAGCCGCTCGCTATAAAGTGGGTAATAAGTAAGTGAGGATTGGTTCACAAGCTATCTAATATCCGGTGGTCTTCTTCCGATACATTATTAAAATTTCATAAACCTTTTTTGGAATACGTTCAATTGGGAGAAATGGTAGAGCTGGTTCACATTAGATCGGACCGACAGTTTTGTCGTTGGCCGGCTGTCGGTTCTTGCTGTTCACACTATATGTCGTGCCTATACTTTTATCGTTGGCCGGCTTTTCAAGGCAGCGGCAATACAATACAAAATACATGCTAATAATATCCAACCCGACGGTTAAATCCTGGCAGATCGTCCGGTTAATGTGTCGTCATCGATAGTTTTATCGGATAGTGCTATTAAATATTGAATAGTGCTATTTAAATACATACGCCAATATACAATACATCCGACACATTTATCGTCCCGATAAATGTGTCGGTCCGACCTAATGTGAACCAGCTCGTAGGGCTGCTCCAATTCTTCTTTTCGTTTTGTAATGATTTACTTGGTATCTTGGTATCTACTATTATCAAAACACAGCTTGACTTGTCCCATCGTTTTTATCCATTAAACGGGTCATTACTTTCATCACGAGATGACTGACCGTGTCAGTTTAGTTCAGCTCTACTCGTGACCATGCTTGTTATAACCCAGAAAATAAAGAAGAACCTTTAAAATCCCTTTAATGTGTGAAAAAGATAACAATCTAAAAAACTATATTAATCTATCATGTTTTGTCCCCTCCAGCTTCAAGAGAAACAGCCTTCACCCACGCGATTACAGCAGCAGGCGTTTCTCTCTCCGTCTCTCGCGCGTGTCGCGATGGCAGGCTGTCCAGTTGCGGATGCAGTCGCGCGGCCAGGCCAAGGAACCTGCACTCTGACTGGGTGTGGGGCGGCTGCGGGGACGACCTCGAGTACGGGTACAAGTAAGTGAGCTGTCAGTTATGCTGCCCTGATACTTCTTACGTAGAATATGCTTTTGTGATCAAAAAAATTAAATAAAATAATATATTTTTTTTTAAATGATCATATTATATTGTACAGTTTCACAGATTTTTTACGTACTCGTAAGTTGACGCAATGTTTTTGACCTTTTAGAGAGCGAGTTGAAACGCGTTTGGGCACTAGGCGCGATTCAATAATATCGCGCAATGACATTATTGTGCACAATTTCATTGTAGGTCTAGACCCTAGGCCCCTAGGGGCCGCCGCCTTAATGACTATGATCGATTTTTATTTTTATGTCAGAAAGAACGGATTTTCAAAAATATTTTACTTTTAGGAAACACATGTTTCGGTTCTCTGGGAAATTCCAATATTTGTAAATATTGCAATAAATAGAATAATAGCAAATTGTTGTCGCGGGTATTCGTTGTCTCAATTCAGTATTGTCGCAGTTTAGTGTAGATGCAATTCAGTAATTTCGTAGTTGAGTGCTTGGCATTAAAATTTTATGGCATAGGCTTATAGGTCGAATTCCCGTAACCGTGTACAATTTTTCGAAAAATAATGCTATTTATTTTTTATGTAATTTATAATAATGATTTTTAATGTAATACGTTTTTCTGTATTTACTCGTATCTATGCAAAATAATTCTGTCATCCGAGATCAACAGGTCTAGCTGTGAAATATTGAAAACCTAAATACTAAACAGCTATGGGCGCCTTGTACTCTTTACTATATTCAACTACAAGTATTACAATTATTCTTCTTGAGTAGAATAGTTGTAAAAACCGCCTCTGCTTTCATGTGATCCTGTAGCTATAAATTATTTTATTTAATATCTACGCTGTGGGGATGTAAAACACACTGTTTGATTCTATGGTCGCCTAGTAGATTTCCCCCACATTATCGAAATTTTTCCCCGCAGCGTGAAGTGTGGAAATTCGATTTTTACCCCGAAACCTACCTTACCGCGAAATTAATGATAAAGTGGAATATTATTAACATTTTAATTATTTTTTTTATAAAATATCATTATTTATTTATCTATTACAACAATTTTACAATAAACTGAATTTATATTATAGTTTTGGAAGTTGTGTTGTTTATTGTGTTTTCGAACAAATTTCGATTGAAATTTTGAATTGTTCACCAATTCATTTCATCACCATTTTATTTTCATACCTGTAACGCTGAATTTCAGGTAAACCACCTGTTTCACCTAGCTTTCTTTTTACTGGGGTAGCATCGCTTCAGGAAGGCATTTTCTTACCTGTCATATCACACACACTACAATTTTCCACCTTTTCCCACCTTGTGAAACATTTAAAATAGCGTTTGTGTGCATCGAGAAAGGTAGACCTTTCTTCCCTTTCCACGTAAAAAAGAGACGGAAAATCATCCCCTTCTAAGCAATGAGAAGGAAAATTCTCCCCTTTCATTCGACAGGTTTTCATTGGTCGCGTTTCTGTGTGCGAGCAATTTACTGCATTGCTTGCGTTCTATATCAAGGTAATATTTGTGTGCGTAGTACACCTGGAATTGCCGTGTTTCCGTGTTTTCCACGTGGAAAATATATACGATCTTCTGTCATTTATCCCGCCCTAGTACTCAGGTGAACGGCAAGGCAGGTGAAAATTACCTGTACTCTTCAGGCATGAAAAGGTAACCCGCCTTAATTTTTTATTATGTTGTTTGTCATTCAATAGTTTTTTTACTATTGTTTACTTTAGTATATTTATATGTTCCAAGGTGTTTTAATATTAAGTGTTTTTGTGATATGAGTTTACCTATATACGTTCGAAACGTTTTCTATAATACAACTTCATGTAATTAAGATGACAATTAATTTTAATTATGTCTTACTTTACCTATGTACTGTAATCAACAGTAATTAATTATAGCACTTAAGGCATATCCGTTTTACCTACTAGAAAATAAAAATATTATAAACTAAAACTTTCATCTTTTGTAACCCAAGCAAGTAAAATGTCATCTCAATTAATCAGCTGTCAAGAGGGCTTCACGGTTGTCAAACCATGTCTTCAGACAGGTTGAGTACTAGGATCGCAGAAGCTGGTAGGAGGGGGTACGGAGGCAGGAGTAGGTAGATCTAGCACGACGTATACTGCTGGGTTCATGTAAAGTGGAACATGAGGTTTATATTTTTGACATGCCGATATATATATATATATATATATATACATACATAGATCATAGATAAGTATATTATACATTTTCTATATATGACAATGATATAGAAAAAGAGGCAGTTGCTTAAATGTTTAATTCGTGGCCTTCAAATAATAGAGCCGACAGGAATCCACACCGATGTGTCCGTTGACTGGACACCATACGTTGACTGGAGCCTAGTGCGATCACAAATTACTTTCATTTACACAATTTACATTTCACAAATTACTTTGTTCGTTTAGTTTTTTGATTACAGACATCGATGTCTTTGACAAGGAATATATCAAAATTCACTTCTACCTTAACAAAAGTCAATTGAAATTATTGTCTGTTCGTTTGCCTCTTTTTTGTTTATAACAAGGAGCAATCGGAAATACACTCACATCCCGGGAAGTGGTTAGCGACGTTCATGAACCACTTTTTATTTCTAATATTAATATTTGACATTATTATTATTATTTGTCATTTTGTATTTGGATAAACACATCACAAAACGGAAGGTCGATTTGTCTGCGATGTAGCTAGTAAAAAATATTTATTAAAAAAAAATGCTTAAATCTATACCTATAATTTACATTACATCGTTTCTAATAACAATGGGCCATCGTTTATAATAATACTACAGTTTATAATAAGTTGCAATCACCAAAGAAAATTCAGATGTACTGTCAACATTGCGAAGCCTTTATCCAAAATAAAGTATATAGCGTACCCCATATAGCGTAGCGAAAAGACCTCGAGTAGTTCATTCAACCTACGGGTTTGAAGTATAAAGTGTATCCCAACTTCAACACAAACGAAACCGTATGCAAGGCTTTATGAGTATACTAGTCTGGCCTAAGCAAACAAGAGAGAATTTGTCAAATAATTTTTGATGACCGTAGAACCTACTGAGGAGAAATTACTGAATTCCGTAGCCGTGTTACCATCTACGTGATGTTGTAGTACCGTAGACAACCGCCTTCGTACTTATGAAATCCTGAAACGTTTTCACGTATTGAAAGGCTTAGGCTAAGCCTGAAAATTGAAAGGGTTGAATTTGATTGGGATCGATCACAATATATTTTAGTAGCTGTGCCCGCGACTTCGTGCGCGTAACGTTAGATGTGGTATAGCTTGATTCCCGTGAGAACTTTGTTATAATAGACTACCGACCCGCCGTCGCTTCGCTTCGGTTAATAAGATTTTTTTTCAAAATTTCAAAATAAAATATAGCCATTTTATTTTGAGAGATCCCTAATTTTTTCTAGTAATAAATATAGCCTATAATTTAATCTATGTTACTCAGGGATAATGTAGCATTCTAATGGTGAAAGAATCTTTGAAATCGGTCCAGTAGTTTTTGAGTTTATTCGTTACAAACATACAAAAATACATACAAATCTTTCCTCTTTATAATATTAGTATGATTATTTGTGTAGATTTGGATTAAAAATAACATACCATCAGCCTATGTCACTCCATTGTTGGATATAAGCTAAATGGTAACCCGGCCCATAAGTTATAACAATGTCAAGTGTCATTAAAATACGTCCAGTGGTTGTTGCATGATGAGCGTTCAGATTGACAGACCGATAAAAATTGTCAAATAGAACAAACAAAAAAATGATGATACAGATATTATTCGTTGTTTAGCAATGATTTAATAAAATCATGAAAATTTACAGACACGGTTTTCTTGCAATTTGAATAGCTGTTCCGAAAGTTTTTAGCTAATTTGTTACTATCAATCAATTTATCCTATATTTATAACAGGTTGGAGGGTAATTTCAATGTAGTTTCTCTATGGTAAAAATCACTAGCCACCTTCATTTAATTTTTTTTTAAATTTTTTTTGACATGACGTCAGTCAATGATTGATTGCAACAATGAACGTGTCGCGTGTAGCATTTCGTGTAAAGAATTTCTATGGCTACAAAAAAGGTTTAACGTTTAAGGAATGTTACGAAAATTTACAAACTCCTTTTGTTGATTCTTCTCCTTCACTAGCAACCGTGATATAATGATACCGTGAATCTAAACGTGGCCGGGACAGCCTCAAAGATGATCCTAGGTCGGGACGACCGCCTACTGCGGTTACCCACGAAAACGTCATCAGGGTGGAGTGGTTAATGAAGGTTCATCAGTACATTATACATCGAGAGATTCAGGCTGAACCACTTGTGGTCATGTCATGTCATTCGTTCGTTGTATGACGTATTCACTATGGCAGTTTGGTCCGGTAGGAAACGAATTAGTTTGCAAACTTGTGAAATATTCATGAAGTTTATTTTATTTTAAAAAAAACATGAAATTAAATTATAATTTCAATTTATGTGTATTGTCTCGTCGAGTCTGTTATATCATTCATGCGGTAAACAAGCACTTCTTTGATAGGACTTAAAAGTCATATCAAAGAAGTACAAATGATACTAGTTTACACTTTTTAACTAAACTCAGAATTAACTTTTTTATATAGATATTGTTTTAGTTTAACTTTTAACATAACATTGAGGAGACTTATTTCATTTTTTAATTCATCACGATTATATTGAGCTTGATTTTAAAGACTAGTCCGTGTCTGTAAAATTTAGACAAAAAAAAACCTGACTGACAGCAGATTTTTTATTACTTTGTAAATTTTGCTTCGTCGCAATTTTCACGGGACGCCTTAATATTACCAGGACTTAATAGAACACAACAGGTTCTAAAAGTCTCTGAAATAATTCACAAGTTGCAGACAAATTTTATAAGAGAGGAAGCGAAGTGTAAATTTAATTTTCTTCTTTTATGGAAAATAATAATTTTCACAAAAACATGGAATTTTCTGCATATTTCGAGCGGACGATACCAGGGAGCCAAAATGATTGAGTTTGGCTTAGGCCTACGTCATCTCCATGACAACGCAGGCATCGGTTTTTCAATACTAAAACGTCACACTTTGGAGGCTGTTTCACTAAGAAGTCAGAAATTACAGGAACCATGACGCGTGAATTGGAAGTTTGTCTACCTACGCGCCACGGAAAAACGACATTTGCCTGGGAAAGCGCTAAGTGCTTTGTATATTACAAACATAGCTTTAAAGCACGCTAACCAGCAAGTCTTTGGCCATAAAAGCGCACTGAGGACTACAATTATCTGACAATATCTTAGGATCCGAAATTGTTATCAAAGACTAGATAGAAATATGAAGATAAAAGAAGAAAGATCTCTTTCTAAGACGGGGCTTTGTAAAAATCCAAGCCTTAGATATCAGGCGACCATGAAGCGGAGGGCGCGTAAAAAAATCCTGGTAGAGAAAAACACCTAAACGTTTTTGGCGTTGTGTGCACTAAATACGCACATTGAAGGCGGGGCGTATCTGCCGCACACATAAGTAGAAAAAGCTTTTCTATCTTCATAGCTCTTTTTAAGTTTTTTGTTGTACTTTAAAAAAGCTTTTCCGATTTGTCCGTTTGAATTTTCTTTACTGGGAGAGCAGTGGATTTAGAAGTTAGGGAATGATTGGCATGCGACTGAGAATGTAGCTTGGGGGTTGGGGGTATGAAAGGAGCCTTTTCTCAATGGTTCGCAACTCATAAAGGAGATTTTCCCGCATTCGAGTATTTTTCTCACTAGGAACACATAATCTGGAAGGAGATCCCGAGGAATGCGTGGCAAGCTTGGAATGTCTGCGATTCGGGAACCGTATTTTAGAAGGGAATGGAACTTCCATATAAAACAATTAATATTTATATACCATCGGTTAATCCGGAAACACCCAATTGCGTTATCCGCGTCTATGAAATAAAGTATCTCGTAATAAATTATGCAATTAGTTGTACGGTAATAACAATTGTTAACTTTCATTCTGATACTTGAAATTGCATTATTTTTGCTTTGATTTCCAATTTCAATCCCAATATTTCATATTAATGTTCCTTTTTTAAAATCACGTCATTCTTTCATTTTCTGTCCTTTGTTTCTGTTTTTACAAAAAGACTAAATTTACATTTTTGTCCGTATGTCTTGTTACAATACTCCTATGAGCAGTCGTCTCATAGTCTCCTCTTTGGAATACAGAAATATTCTCAGATGTCTTATTGGCCATCAGTATAATATAAACTTTGAGTACGATTAGGTAAGTATATGTGATAAAATTTTATTTTCGTATTTTTTTTTAAATAATTTGTGTTATATCAATTTCAACCCATAACACCCACTTCACTGCTGAGATAGTAATATTTTTTTTAAATCCTTAATTACACGAGCCAGAAATTTGAACTCACGACTTCACGAATAAGATTCGAGAATAGACCTCTAAGTTATCACCGCTTTATTTATCACCGTGTGTTGGTTACTTAACGTAAAACGTTATTGCTAGTCATAGATTTTTCTTTATTAATAGAACATATTTGAAAACAAAAAAAAAATCTCTTTTTATAATACCTTTAAGGTTTGCAATGTAAAGGACTTTAAAACAGACCTAATGACTTTCGCCGTTTGAAAGTTTCAGCTCTCGCCCATGTTAACCCCCCATCGATCTAACCCTATCAATACGGTGAAAATTCTCTAGGATAGCATGTCTACAAAGGAGGTATTTTACGGTACTAAGTACATATATGCATAGTTCCGTACACATGCGAGTTGCTAATGCCACGTATTTACATGAAAGTATTCGCTGACAGATAAAATTGATTTTATCCCTGACTTCTTCCTGTTAAACCTTTCATCCACCATCGAACATCCCGGAAATATAAGACGATATAATTATTATAATAAATTACATAATCTCTGCTATAAAAATATTTTATAGAAAATATGGGTGATATTATTTTAAAAAAAAATATATACCAGAACAGTTGAAGAAAAAATAAGCTTCATTCGTTCAAGAAAAATATTGTTTTCTTGCAACATCCGGAATGTTTCTTTTGTAAAATGAAATAATTTTCATTTCACAAAACGAAGCAACTCCGGATGTTGCAAAGCTTGAAAACCCGGATAAAAGCTAAAGCGCCATCCGGTTTAACTTGTTAATAACGCTTAAATCCGTTATCATCGATTAGGAGAACATAAAACGCAGAGGGCAGTTAATCCGGGCCTCCCTCCGGTAGAAGGGGGTATAAAGAAACCTAATAAAATACAAGTCAAAATAAGTTTAAAACATCCAAGTTTATCATAAAATCGTCACACGAAGAAGGCTAATGATTTTTGGCATTACAATGTAATACGTGTACTCGTATGTAATTTCTTTAGTATAAACTTTGACTTTTACCTCAATTTTCACAGAATTTCTACCAGGCGTAAAAATGATATTCAAGAGGTTGCAAATTTTCACCCCTAAATCAGATATACAATCAAAACTATACTTTATTTGTGGCTGATATAAAGTTGTATTTATATTGTAACGTAGATTCTGCTACGAATCGATTAGTTGTTCCCTCGTAGCATTCGTAGTCCATTCGTAGCAAGGGGCGTAGCGGTATACGAAAGGAGCGGGTTTTGTATAGTTGTCCTTTTCTTACTGGGGTTTCTCCTCCATATCAGCGATGTACCAGGAGTAAGAATTATGTACCACCTGTAATGCCAGCTAACTCCTAATTATGTAAACACTTTTTATTGTGCAGAAATGATTTATTAACAACTACCGACCCGCCCTCACTTCGCTTCGGTTTATTAAATTTAAAACAATGGAATAAGATATTGTCCTGCGGTAAAATGGAGCCTATATTTTAAGTTAGACCCCTAGCAATACATCGGTGAAAACTGCATTCAATTCCATGCAGTAGTTTTTGCGTGATGCGTGTACAAACATACGGACAGACAGACAGACAAAATTTCTAAAAACTGTTGTTTTGGCTTCTGTTGCTCTAATAAAGACCCCCCCCCCTATTAGTTTTTTTTCAATATCTATAATGTACAGACATCGGCCTGTTACAATTTTATTATATGTCTAGATAATTATTTGATAAGTTTCAAAATCGAAAATAATTATCTATACATATAATAAGTATTTGGTTTCAAATAAATTGTTTCTATGTAAAATATACGTAAATTTTAAAACTGCACTCATTTGAGTGCAAGATTTATTAAAGTCGTCCTAAGTCGGTCTCATGTCAGTCTATTGATTTGCACTGAAGTATTTTAAATGTTTTAATTAAATTTAATGTCATTGTTTATTCTCAAGAAACCTTCCGAGTTCTTGTTGTATTATTATGTTAAAAAGTTAAAATTGATTTTATCAATAATTTAATTTGTAATCATACTTGGGCATACTGTTTCACTAAATTAAATATATTTTTATTTATTTTTTAAAATGTAGGTAATTACAAATACTACAGCTGATACTCACCATAATCGTAACCGTAACCACTGCTGGACACAAGACAATGCGCAGGAATCCTCATTTTTAAGCGTTTTAAGGTCATATATTATATTACATCCGTATATGGCCTTAAAACGCCAAGCGCCAACGCTTAGCCAAGCTGGCCGGGCGAGTTGACGAGTCCACTCTTAGAGGTTCCACTCTTTGTTGGGAATCGACTCTGTATAAAGCGACTGTGCCTATGGGAGACTGGATGCAGCTGGTCGTTCGGTGGGGGTTACTAGCTGTTAGATCACGCGATTGTGAGACGCCCGCGTGAACAATTTATAGCGACTCCGTTCAACTTCTTTTAAGCTGTTCCAGTGCCTCACATAACCTCACATACTTTTCACCAGATTTACAGAAGGCTTCGTGGACATCCGCGAGAGGGAACGCAAAGTGAAGAGAGGCAGCCGGGAGCAAGGTCGGCAGCTGATGAATCGGCACAATAACGAGGCCGGCAGACGGGTACGTATTTTTTATTAAACATTATGACAAATTGACATTGGTGAGTAGTAAATATTACGATACAAACATACATACATGTGAGTAAATCATTTATTACGCTGATTTTTTTTTTAGAAACAAGTATAACAATTATAAGTCTTTATACTAATTAAACTAATATTTATAAAGATGGGTCATTATATTTGCGTCGTAATAGATATTTTCAAGTACGTCATGTCTTGACTTTATGCACAGTTCCGAAAAATCACACATAATTACTACTTTTATTATTATGGTATATATATTCATTACTATCATTACTTTATCTAATTACTACGGAATCATGAGTTAAGATGTTTAATATGTTTGTTTAATGTACTTCATGTATAATGAACGTTAAATGTTCAACAGCATGTTACAATTAACATGCTGCTAAGTTAGCCTTTAATTATGATATGTACATTGAGTGTATCTTTATGATTGTGTTACACAAGCCTAAAGTATACATAGGGTGACAAGGTAAATTTTGAGGTACTCAAAATTCAGAATGAGAATCCTTTGGGCTGTATTTCAAATTCTAATTCCGAAAGCCATTTAGTCAAAACGTCTATAAGGAAGTCAATTAAGAGATCCTTGTAGGCCTGATTTAGCTCCAAGCAACTTATTTCTCTTTCCAAAAGTGAAGCATGGACCCCGTGGCATTCTTTTCGACGGCCCTGAGGTCGCTCGGATTGCTTTTATGGCAGCTGTTCAGGACCTCGCTAAGAAGAGTATCGGCAGTGCTTTAAATCTTGGTTTAGGCGAATGAATCGCTGTATAGAGACCAATGGAGAGTATTTTGAGAAGTTGTATTAAAAATTTGTGTTGTAACCCAAATATTTTATTTGTATCTCAAATTTTACCTACCGCGTATAGGTAGGTACATATTTTATTTTTATGTAATTGTTATCTTTTATGTTAGAATTTTATAAATTAACTATTACGTAATTAGCTTGATTTTATTTTAAGGCATTATTTTAAAATGGGTAACAGACAGACACTTCAGTCGTATTTAACATATATGTTTAGATGGTGTTTAGATTATTTATTGCTTACTTTAATTTCTATTTAAAAAATATAAAAAATACTGTAAACAATCAATATACTTTAAAAATAAATAAATACAATTTGTCACTTATACCTGTGTATTAACTGTCACACCTAAAGCAAATTTCGTCATTCATTTCGTATCTACGAATTTCGGAAAGATTAAACCTGTCCACCTGATCTGATACGGATGAATATATCACTACCAACTTGAAAAGATGGTATATTTATACAGAATTGAACCACCTCTGCCGAAATTTTTAGTTATAAAATCGGAACCAAATTGAATAAGTCCATAGCGACAATAAGGTCTCTTTGCTCAGACAACTTCACATGTCGCCTTAAACCTAAACATAATATAATAAAGAGAGAGTTCGAATTTCGAATATATTATCTGCAAAAAAATTGCCGGGCATGCAACGCGTGCCGGGCACAGCTAGTAAATACTAAAATAGTAGTGTGGCTGGCAGTCACATAAAAACAGCAAAAATAAATATTTTTTCCATCTACTTAATCTGAAGAACCCTGCCATAAAGGTTAATAAAACGTTTAATATTATTGGAGTTGGTACATAATCCGACTTATTGTAAGTCTTAGGCTCTACTAATACTAACTGATACGGACTCAGTCGACGTAATACGCGGATTGAGGTAGTCTTGATGTGGGCCACGAAAACAGAAGTCAAATTGTATAATAAATATTGATTCTACAAAGATTCCAGTGTACTATAATTAATATTCATATAAGTATGTATCATTTTCCTTGGATTTGCGTAACTTTATACAATTTTATCAATCGTTCTTTTTTATCGAAGGTCGGAATCACCGGATATTATAATAACAGTTATGATACAGGATATAACTGAACCCTTCTCTAAGTCTGAAACTAAGAATTCCCTTCCTGATTGTAATTTCATTGACATTAAAATTTTACGATTTTTGTAAAAAAAAAAACTCATTTTTATTTTATTTTTACTAATTTTTTTATACAACTTTACATTTACTTTATATCGTAAAGGTCGGCGGCGCGCCCGCATACCCCCTGGTGTTGCAGGTGTCCAAGGGCGGCGGTAACACTTACCATCATGTGGGACTGCTTGCTCGTCCACCCACTTGTCTACGTAGGCGAAGTTGAAGTAGGCTTGAAGTAGGCGTACGAGGCCTACTTCACTATAAAAAAAAAATACATTGGTTATTCCCCAATATTCTAATTTGAATCGTTTATGCAACTCATATTTTATTTTTACCAAATTTTTCATATACATTTGTTAAATACAAAGCCTACAAAAAATATATTTTTCAAAAAAATACGTTATATTATATGTATAAATAAAAGAGTGTCTTCGGTAATTAAATAAAACTGTAGTTTAGAGTACGTACATTATAATGTTATCTGCTATTGAGGGTTCGCTCATATATATCAGGGGATATATATCAATTTATATCTATATAGACATATATCAATTGATATTTATCGTCAAAACTAGAATTTTGGAAGATCCCGCGCTTTTAAAGTCTTATACTGACATGAATAAAAATTATAACCACTGCCAATGATCCAACACTAAAGATTATAATGATATTATTATTACAATTGAGTGGAATGCTGATTAAGTAGACTGATTATTAATTTCACTCTAATTTTTTGTTACTCTAACTTTACTCTTACGTTTTTGTTTTGTTTTATAATAAACTAGCGACCCGCCCTCGCTTCGCTTCGGTTTATAAGTTTTTTTTTTTCAAATTTTTCTTTCAAAATTTCAAAATAAAATATAACCTATATTAGACACGGATAATGTAGCTTCCTATTCGTGAAAGAATTTTTGAAATCGGTTCAGTAGTTCCAGAGATTACCCCCAACATACCTACACACACACAATTTTACCTCTTTATTATGTTAGTATAGATAAATCTATTAATCAAAGTCAGTTTCATTTAACAATTTTGACCACTTACAGAATGAAATTTGCGTCTTTTTTATATACATGATATATATCCGATGCAGGGGGAGAGTGCACGCTGAAATCCAACAGCCGCTGAGCGCGCTCGACTGGCCACGTTACCCCTCTCTCACAGAAAATTACCTTGAAATGTACTGCATTTTCCACTTTGTCTTATTTCCCTAATGTACGTACGTGATTCGGTAGTGAGTAAGTTGTGCCAGAGCCCATTCCAATCCTATTCCTCCCCATTTTCCCAACCCTTTTTCCAAATCCATTCCTATATTTCCAAAGGTAGGCAGCGCATCCGGGGGTGTGCCGACGTTTCTCATTTTGGTCTAATGTTGGCATGTATTGCGGGTGTCTATGGGCGACAGTATCCACTTACCATCAAGTGGACTGTATGCTCGTGTAGCGGCTTAATCCATAAAAAAACCGGACATATATCAAATATCGGATATTTTGATATTTATTATAAATATCGGATTTTCACGAATACTGCTGCTATTACAAGAATTTCATGGCCCCACCCTTACTTTAATCCTTGGCGACTGTCATTGGCTGATTCCAAATTATGAATCGCAGAAAAATACTTATAATTTACCTTAGACGATCATTGTGCAACTTTAAGGATTGAGCAATGTTTTTGATCGTTCAGGGAATGCAATGTATTATTGAAACTCATTTAATTTAGAAACAATACAGTGCAATGGCGTTATTGTACAATAATTTTATTGTAGATCTAGGGGCCTCTACTCAAAAAAGGGGGCTTGTGTTTAAAAAATTAAAATTAAAAAATAATAATTAAATTAATGACTAATTAAAGCTATGAAAGCGACGAAAGCTCAGTGAGTAGGGGTATTAAACTGATATACTTTAATACTGTTTTTAATTTGAAGTTTAACAGCTTCAAATCAAACTCAAATTAATTTATTTCTAAAACATAAGTAGCTACAATGACAAAACAGTTTGTCAAAAACTTCTTCACCTGGCCGTTTGGCATGCAAATACATATAATAGCAATGCGATTACAACCAAGTACAATTATTATGAATTAATTGAACCACTTCCAAGAATCAACTCATATTAAATGAATCAGAAGGCCACGCATTCGAGGGGTTTGAGGTAAATTTGAAATCGATGAACTTGTAAAGAGTTAATAATTGAATAATTGAAAATGAAATTAGGGTTTATACCGATAGCTGGTACAGTGAAATCAAAGAGACATGAGCTCTACGTTTGTGTGAGCGCACACCGATAGTGTGAACCATTTCGACAATCGGATACGACAATTCGGCACCCACTCACGCATTACATAAGCTCATATCTCGTTGATTTCACTGTATCCACTGTTGGTTTGTAAAAAGTATAATTATGAAGTGTAAAGAGACATGTGCCTTCTCATGTACATTGACTTGTGCGCAAGGGGTGTTTGGTCTTGAAACGGCATAGTGGCCAAGCGTATTGACGAGTCCACTCTTTTAGAGGTAGTGTAGTTCCTCAGGGCTTGTGGTGGCCGATTAATGTAAATAAATAATATCCACTAATTCGTACCGGGCTCGAGGGATGATGATCCAATACACCGTGATTACAAAGGAAGCCTTTGCTCTTCAGTAGAAAGTTTCTACATCGACCGATAGATTTTAATTGTCACCATTTCAAACTACCCTGAGTAAAGCTATATCTTTTATTTGACCAGGCCGTCATAAAGAAGTCGCGGGTGACGTGCAAATGTCACGGCGTATCGGGCTCCTGCAGTCTCATCACCTGCTGGCAACAGCTGCCCACTTTCCGGGAAGTCGGTAAGTACAACGCCCTAGAATGCCCTAGATACACCATATGATGTGAATCATCCCTTCACTGATAGTATCGTTCCACTGTCTATATAGAACCTAGCTTCTACTGGTGTTGGCACGTCCCCGGATGGGCAACCTAACTATATGTCTATAGCTGAATATCTTAACTACACAAACGAACTGGACGAACCACCGGACGGACAACCTTAAGACCGCTCCACGATGACTTGTTACTGAACTGGATCTTCAACTAGGAAAGTGGAACTAGTGTATCTTCCTCCACTAAATTGTTAAACACCTGGAAAATTTTGACCAGACGGTTAACACCATGAAAAAAAAAACAAGTATAAAACAAAAAAGAACAAAACTACAAGCGGACTTTCCTATTGATGATGTGCGGGATACGTATGCACTAACACGCAGTAGAATGCTAGTGTCTGTACTCCGCACCAACTGGATCGCCTGGGGGGTGTGGACTGTATAATAGGTTTTTCTTATCTTGAATAAAACAACAAGGCTTGTTCTTCAATAGAGCCGGGATAGCGCAGAGGTACTTGTTCTTCTTCTTGTTCTTGTTGTTCTCGGAGTGGATGCCGCTGCGCAAGTGAAGTTGACCGGAAATGGTCCGCCTTTTATTCTATTTATTGGGTTCCTCAACCTCTGGCTAGTTGCGGGATTCCCCCACCACCGGTCAACGACGGGCCTCCCCTCCACTTGTCCATGTATGTACCCCTCCCGCTACCCGCGGGGAATCATTTATTTATCTTTTCATATTTACGTATTTACATTTTATAAGATCCTAGTATGTCCCCAATTACACTAATGACCAACGATTTACGTAGAGACATACTAGGGATCACTCCATTATTATCAAATTATATACATAAAAACTTAACAACTAGTTGCGAAACTATATACATGTTTGCCTAAGTACCCTAGCCTTTTCGTCGTCAACAGATGAACAAGGCAATTACAATTTTAAGTTAACTTGTTAACAAAATTCCAAGCTGGTAACAATAAAAACTACTTCAATGCAAAGGTAATCGGTAACCAGTATCCACTGCAGCCCTGCGAAACTCTTGCATATCGACGGGAATCGACTTGCATACTAAATAACTTTCTGAATTTTGTTTTTTTGACTATACATTAAAAAATTATGTGTAGGCTATGGTTAATTACGTTTCTGCTTAAAAAATTAGTATACCTATGGTAAGCATTTCTTAATCAACATTTAAAATTTGTTTTTGTAATATACATTGTCGTGTTACCCTAAGAGATATAACTAAAAGGGGGTAATCAACTTCTACTAGAGTGGAAAGAGGTAGGATTTGTTTCAATAGCTCCTTATAATTTATAGAATAGCCTAATACAAAATTTTAGAAAGAGGAAAATTAGTATGGTACTTAAACAAAGGGTCTGTAAGTGTCTGTTTCTAGTTCACGAGCACCAACAACTCACGGTCAGGATGTAGTAGAGGCGGCGCTTAGCAGGGCGCACGCACAGAGTGACGTAGAGCGGGCACTACCGCCGACTGGAAACAGCGGTCAGACAGGGCGATAGCGGCCAGACGCAAGGAGCGGCGCCCGGGTAGAGCACCAGCGCCCAAAGAGCGAGGGACCAGAGCTGCGGCAGTCGGGGAGAGTAGTGGCCCAGATGTGATGTCCAGGATAGCTCAGTCCCCGGAACAGGCGTGTGACTTTTTCCAATACGTCTTCCCCGATCGCTTCCAAAACAATAACCGACTGTGCGGGGCCTTAGATTTTTCAGTCTTCTTTTTCTTGATAGAATTCGATGGATTTATGAATTTTTGAATTACAGATTTTGTGATCTCGAACAGTTTCCAGCCAGTGCTATTATTCATATACATAGATGGGTAATGAGTTACAGAGGTTAAAAATATTGAATTAGAATACAGATAAAAAAATACAGAGTACAAATGTGAGCTATTGCAACAAACATTACAACATTTTAATGTTTTTTCATCGTATGTAAAAATCTATAAACCTGTAGTTAGGAAGTACGTAACCGTCGATATGTTTCCTTTTCGAATGAAATCTCAAAATGACCTCAAATGAAAGGAAAAATTTTAATCGCACGACCACATCAAAAGTGGTCCCAACCTTACTTATAATTAGATCATTGTGTGGTCCCAAAACTGTAATTTTCTTTGGACACCACACAATACGTTGACGACACCCTCCACTCCAAAGAGATAGTATAGTATTATGTCTATTATTCGTCATTTTGTAATAACACTACATTTATTACAAATATTGGGTTTTGGTGAGATTTTGTAATGTTATATTATTTGATAATTAATGATGATTTGATTTTGATAATGTACGGGAAGCGGATACGAGACTGTTGAAATAAGTTCAAAACTATGCATAATTAAAAAAGTAAAGGTATACAATACATTTTAATTTTCGTTTTGGCCTTTTTGGTGGGAACTCGAGAAGTGAAGTAGTGTCTTTGTTTGGTTATTATAAAAATGTGTATTGTGGGTTATGTTGTTTAATAGTGATAGTTCAAAGTGCCGTAATCCTTGTGATAATCAAATGAAAGCATAAGACTGCGTTTTTCGTGTACTTCCAAGGAGTTTTTCTGTCCTCAGTAAACATCACTTTTTTCCATATATGGCAATGGTGCAATTCGCACATTCTGCCAGTGTCAAGTGTTACTGAACGACTCCTAACTTACTTTTACTTTGTTTTGTTTCTTTTGCAATTATAGTATCTTATAAGTACATATTCCACTTAGCAAATGAGCACATACTTTCGCCCGATTCCCACCAGCCAGTCCCACAAAAACCAATGTCCCGAAACGCACCATCAAATAGATTGACTCCTAAACGAGCTCCCATTGTGTCCCTGAACTGATTCTTGTAGTTAATGAGCGAGAAGTTCCCTTGTCTCTATACTCTCCTGGTACATGAAATTAATTCTATCCTATTAACTAGATAGTTCTAATTGTTCTTTGTTCTCCGGATAGTATTAATGATAGTAATTAGTTATTAATAGTGTTGTCATACGTAATGGCCGGTATTTGTTGGGATAATAGAAAGGTGCAGTGAGATAATTTAATTTATAAAGGTTATTAGAGTGGTGAAAGCATAGTTTGGGTGGATGTATGTAAATTAGAGATGTTACAACAACGAATGTTTCGTTATTTTTTTCACATTCGGTTCAGAGTTCAGACGAACGTCTAATTGGTCTATTCGATATTGTAGCTATCGATAGCCTATGTACTCGTAAATACAAGCTATGGTCGAACTATAGACATAGATATTAGGTACAATATGCATAATAAATATTAAATTTGACGTGCTGGCATAAAAAATCTCTCGGTCAAATATGGTTTAAATTCTCTCTTTAGGTTGATTTTTGCGGTTCACCAAAAAATCCTATATCTATGGGTCGAACAATAAAGAGAATAATTTTAATATCAACCTAATTCTCTTTAGAATGATTTTTGTCAAAAAGAAGCCATGTAGACCTACGTAATTTATGTTGAACAACACAAAAATCCCGTTAGGTGGCAGAATGGACTAACGTTGGCATGTATCGCGAATGTTCATAGGCGACAGTACCCAATACCTATCCACTTACCACCAGGGTGGACTGTCAGCTCGTCTTTTGTCTTGTTTCTATAAAAAAAGACTCCACACACTCACTATCAATAGAAGTCAATAATCAATTGCATTTTGCATCAATTCGTTTAATTAAATCTTCGGTTGACACCAGTCGTCTCAATGTGAATTCGACAAAGCAATAGTTTTTATTTAATCCCTCTTTTACCCAAAATTCCTATAGCTTTTAATTTACATTTAAGGACCACCCAAGAAAATGAAAACAAAGATAAGTTATCAAAGAAATAAATGAAACGTAAGCTATAAAAATTAAAGGCCTAATAAAATGAAAAATTTCAAAGTCATTTCTTTCCTAATAGTCTTAAACCGTTGGTAGGTCGTAAAGTTGGACCTCTATAATTATTAACCTAATAAGCTGTTTAAGTATCATAAATAAATTTTGTTATTCCAGAGAGCGACTTAATCAAGTCGGCTTAGCTTCCTTTTTATGTGACTGAGACATGAAACCAAAAAGTTACACAGCTCTAATTATAGACTCTATTTACAGGAGTATAGTAAAGCAGAATAGGTATATATTACTTTTGCTGCAATTTAAAAATATAAGATGTATAAATGTGGCGTTATCGGAGTTATTGTCGGTACGAACTTTTGACTTTGTACAAAATATTGTAAACCTTAGAACCTTATTATTCTAAGATTGTAACATAAAATTTTCTTTCTAAATAAAAACATATCTAACCATCTGATTATTAAGATAAAAACAATTAGAAAGATTTTTTCTTAAATCACTAATAAATCCCTGATAATTGATCCCTTTGTTCAGATGAAATCACAAACAATTCAGTAAATAATAATTGATATTATGTTATTGTATAAGTACGGATTCTATGAGCTATGTCGGTAATATAGTAGTATAAGTTCTTTGGCGAATCTTTTCGTTTCGGATCTTATCCTGCAAAGACACTCGGAACATAGCTCTCTTCGTAGCAGTGGCACTGATCATATTTGCTGCAGGACCGATAAATAACCAACATAGTATAAGTATTGAATTGTTACCATATTGGTAAACAGATAGCTATTCAAGAACCAGAACATCTACAACAAAAGACAAGATTTATGAAAAATAATGAAGATTAACAAAATTACACGTTGCATTGACACAATAGAATTAAAATAATTAAATAACAACAAAATGCTCATGTTGCGGGTGGGCGCGTAAATCATACGCCTACAGAACGCCAAAAGGCAAAGGCAAGATGAGATGCATACTGCCACGCATTAGGTTATTTATAGTCTCAACATGCTAATTAGATGCTCTTTAAACACGTAAAAGGCATTAATTAAATGAAATTTATTAGTGTTAAATAGCTTTATCAGTGTAAAGGTGTCGTTTAAACGTTCTACTTTGTCTCGTGTATGGATATTACCTCATTAAAAACTATATTTTTAAATAAAATAACCGGGATACATAATATATTGTCTGTATCTCACTGTTCAAAGTAGAAGAAAATAAAAAACAGTGTTGTAAAAACGAATGCTTGAAAGGAAAGGTTCATTTGCACCAACTTCGCTCGAAGTTGGTGCAAATGAACCTTTCCTATCTTAATAATTTTAGACTCGAGCTTTTAACCACAAGATCACAAGGGTTTAAAACCATATTTGACTTATTAGCGTTTAACGTCCAATTAGACCCATTTGAATCCATCCAACGACGTGCTGTTCGTATTGTCGACGATCCCACTCTCACGGGCGGTTTAGAACCCCTCAGCATTCGGAGAGACGTTGCGTCTCTCTGTGTCTTCTACCGCCTGTACAATGGGGAATGCTCTGAAGAATTGTTCAACATAATTCCCACCTCGGGTTTCTACAACCGCGCCTTCCGTCACAGAAGTGCGGTTCATCCGCATTTCCTCGATACGGAGGTGTCGCGTACTGTTCGGTCCAAAAATTATTTCATATCGTGAACCCGCAGGCTATGGAACGAACTGCCTCAAGAGGTCTTCCCATTAAGCTACGACATAGCAAGAAAGCTGTGAATAGGATCTTGCAAGGTCGGCGGCGCGCTCGCATACCCCCTGGTGTTGCAGGTGTCCATGGGCAGCTGTAACACTTACCATCACGTGGGACCGCTTGCTCGTCCGTCCTCTTATCTATAAAAAAAAAGTGATAAACTTTTATTAGCGCTCACTCAGCGCTTGACTCTTCAGCTCTTAGCGCTCAACTTTAGCTTGGGCGCTCAACTTTTTACAACTTTAGCTTCAAACGCCATAAAAAATCAACGATACTTCGTCTTCGGTTCAATCAATATCTTAATTGATCGTAATCTTAAGTAAATTCTTCACAAAAAAATTTGCTGTAAATTCTTATAAATAAAATGGCTTCTTTATGTAGTAAATGTAAAATTTAATCTTCTTCTTTAAATAAAATGTAATCAGAATTTTATCCAGGGTGGGGCAAAAGCAAACAATTTTCTTATAATTTAAATAGAGGTAGTGTAATGCATAAAGTCTGTTACTTATTCTTCTCTATGTAAGCGCCCCAATCTGCCCCACCGTGGCCACGCCCATGGCTTCTTCACAAGTAAAGACGTAATAAGTGTTATTTCTTATTTATTGTACACACATACCATGAGATAAATAAATAGAGAGAAAAGAAAAGAAGTCCAGGCAAAAGGCAAGCTTATCTCTTGCGGAGATTTCTTCCATCAGACTTCTTTCTGCGTTTTCTATTACAGGGGATTACCTAAGAGACAAGTACGAAGGAGCTACAGAAGTGAAAGTGTCACGCCGCGGGAAGCTGCGACTGAGCGATCCGCACTACACTCTACCTACTTCCCACGATCTGGTTTACCTGGAGGAGTCGCCTAACTACTGCGTTAAAAATGATACCCTGGTAACAATTATACTTTGTTTATAGAATTGTAGAATTCAGCCCAAATGAATAGGGAAACGAGTCCTCGTATGGAAACCAGAAATCCGGAAACGTAGCGTGGGACGCGCCTCACCCAGGTGGACTGACGACTTGAAGAAAATCGTCGGTAGTGGTTGGAGAAGAAAAGCAGAAAAACCGTGTGTGATGGAGATCCGCGGGAGAGGTCTATTATATCCAGCAGTGCAGAGCCACAGGCCGGTGGTATGATATGACCATTGTTCTACTTTCTATTCACATTTATTTACAGTCAAAGCGGTTCGCTTATGGAATGCATTACTCTTAACTATAAATCGCGCTCAATCTCTGACTAGTTTTAAAAGGCTCGTGAAAGAACACTACCTTGCAGATTAAGAGTTTTAACGCCCAAATTCTTTTCTTCTACCTTTTTGTATATTTTATACATATGTAAGAACCGTGTGTGGTGGAGATCTGCGGGACAGCTCTATTATATCCAGCAGGGCATATAGTACTCTGTCAAATAAGTTTCGGGATTTTTTTAATAAAACAAAAAATATTGCTTCTATCGTCTAAATTTATTTTGTCGCCCCCGAAATCCATTTGACGCAATACACTTTCGCGAGCGAATAATCCATTCGTAGAAACTCTTTAGCTCTTTTAGCAAATTTTGTTTTATTAATCAACGGAATCAAAACGTCTGCCACGAAGTGGTAATTTGAGTCTGGGGAATAAGAAAAAGCCACACGGAGCCAAATCTGGCGAATAATGGTGCTTGGTCGATGACATTCGTTGAATTTTTGGCTAAAAATTCTCAAACGATGATTGAGGTGTGAGACGGTGCATTGTTGTGGTGCAGTATCCAAGAATTGTTGTTCCACAAATCTGGTCCTTTCCGACGAATTTTCTCTCGTAATCGCCTCATGATGTTTATTGACTGTTTGACCCTCGGGAAGGAATTCTGAATGGACAACACCATGATAATCAAAGAAAACAGTCAACATGACTTTGATTTTTGAGTGACTTAACGTGTTTTTTCGGTTTCGGTTCGCTTTCGAAGAGCCATTCCGAAGCTTGTTGACTGGCTTGTTGGCTGCACAAAAGAATGTGCACGAGGGCCCGTGTCCAGCAGTGGACGATAAAAAAGCTGGTTACGGTTCACAAAGAACTACAATGAAATTCATATTCTTAATACTTCATCATCTTCCAGGGTTCCTTCGGAACTTCAGGCCGGGAATGTAACAGGACCTCAGCGGGTATGGACGGATGTTCCCTGATGTGTTGTGGTAGAGGTTACAACACCAAGAAGACGGTGGCAAAAGAGCGCTGCGGATGCAAATTCCATTGGTGCTGTAAAGTCGAATGCAATACCTGTATCAAGACTGTTGAGATGTACACTTGCAAATAGTGTTAGCACCACAAACATAGATAGACAAAGTAACGTTACGTTAATATCAGTTAACCAAACGTGTCACTTTAGTGAGTAAATCTTAGTGATGAAAACCACTCGCCGATAAAACGAAACATCTCGCTTGACTCGGTTCTACACTTGACAATTTTTAAAAATTGATTATAGCGCAATTATACATTTTGTGTTTTGTAACAGCGACTTGTTAGCCACACGGGTCGGAACAGACTGAACGAGCAGCACGAGAAGTAATAGCTTAGCACCAACTTCGGGCACGACAGCTTGCATTATCCCTTTAAATCTGGTCGTTACGCTTACACTTCGACTAAAATAAACATGTTGTCTTTTTTTTACTAGGTTACCATAGACATTGAAATTTATAGAATTCCGTTTTTCTCGTGTATGGATGTATGTCATCAACCTACATAGCCATTATTGTTTCTTTTTCTGAAAAGTAGGTTAGTAATTCAAATAATTTCGGAAGGCCATTAATTAAGGTGACATGAAATTTGTGACTAGAGTTTTCTAAAATAAATTATTAGGTGATAAATATATGATAAATTTTAAATTATTATTAATCATAATCACATGCAATCACACGGGATAGCAATTAATTGTAGTCACGAGAAAGGATTGGAAAGGATAAGATGTTCCGTGTACTTAATATGATGAATTTCCTTATCAATTTCCGCTCCTTATGGAGGATAAAGAGACTTCTTTATCCCATTACTTTACTCGAAGAGACTAGATAGGATTGAATGGGATTGGTTAGTGAATTCAAATACGAATAAAATCGACATTTAATAAAATAAGGAGTTTTACTCATCCCATTACATTCCTTTAAGGAGGAGATGAGATTAGATGTGATAGGTAATTCTATGAGTCCGTTTGCACTAGTTCAGTTGACTAAACTGATCGGAATACCTTCTTGTTTCAACAGAATAGATTGTGAAAAAGGCCTACGGGGAATACAACATCTAAGAAAATCGGCCGAGCCCCGGAAGGCGATATGGTAGTGTGCATTTTTGAAAAATATGTAGATTTCAATTCTTGATATCGCCATATCTCACCACCGGTCATTCCTATAATAAAAGTATTAAAATCTTTTTGTGGGAAATTATATGAGCTATAAATTTGGTACTAAACATAATTACCATAAGACTATAACCACAACCAATACCATAACCAATATCATAACCATACCATAACCATTTACGAAATATTCGCAAAACTTTTGACAACTTTATTGTAACTTTTGACACCCTGTGTAATTTTTAACAGCATGCTAATCGGTGGAGACATTTGAGGATAGTACTCGTATGAAAGCTCACACATAAAATTGCCCCATAGGAATTATTCATAAATAAGTATAATTACGATAACACTGGCCATCGGCTAATCGGGAAACACCGAACGCGCCATCCACGTCCATCAATTACCGTACCTCTAATTGCATATTTTATTACGAGATAAATACACAACTTTATGAACATATCACGAGTCAGTGCAGAGAAATAGATGGAGCTGTTATTTTCCCTTGAAAAACTAATGTCATATCTTTACTAAACAAGTCACTATATTGCTAGATAATCGTATTATATTTTTTCTACTTAGGTCTTATTTATCTATTTATGTATATTTGCATACTAGATAATTAATTATAATAAGTATTGTGTAATGTACGTAGATATAATTTTATATTGATTTTATTAGCGTTATTCACATTATATCTTAAAAAATCAACACCTACATCACAGCACCTATCAGAATAATAGTTTGCAGAAGATAGCCGAATATTCCCGATGGTCTATGTTTTCGTGCAAGAACTGTACCAATGTAAAGTGGACAGAACTCGAGATTGATAGTAAATCAAAGAGTAGTATAGTAGGTAGTAATAAACAGTCCACGATAGAGGATCACGACAAAATAATAATACATTGTGTCTGTTTGTCTGTCGACTTTCAGTCAACTGAACTAGTGGAAATAAACGATTTTAAGTAATATTCAAAATGTGAATACAATTTTAAATACTTTAATTTTTTTTTTGTGTAAGTACTTTATTTATTAACATAAAACATGAACTATGTGAACATAGTTTACTTCCAATGCATGTAATAAAGCAATAAATACTCACTAATGAAAAAATACTCAATTTTGTACATAGCTAAGTAGTAGTTATAGAATGTATGTACTTAAAATGTAGTCAATCTCTTAATTTTATTCTTATTTATTAAATGTATATTCAGGAGATGTGTCTACCTTCTCGATTTACCTTCTACCTTATTGGCCAGTTGAACGTTCAAACAAATACAAACTCTTTTAGAGCGATTTCCTATCAACTTATTCAATAGGCGACTAGACATGTAGAGACATGTTTATTCATGCAGAACAACAATATAAACTTATTTACGAACGCAAAAGAAAAGTTTGTAATCGTGCGAACGTGCAATTGGCCTTTATTTATTTAGGGCTGCGTTCCAAAATGTGCGTTTAACGCACTAATTTAGAGTTACGTCTGAAGGTGACAAAAGGACGAACCATTTCTACTATACCAGAGCAGGACACGTTCACGTTCAAGACCGAAGACAGGCGAGCACGGCGAGCTTTTTATGTAAATCCGATTAGAATCCATATGAAATATGCTAATTCAATGACATTTAAAAAAAAATAGTACAATATTGAAAATAGCAACTATTGAAAAAACTTCTAACACGATCAGACAGCCTGCTCGCGAAAAATAGAAATGTGGTTGCGGGAGCTCGGAGTTTTATAAAGAGACATCACCAAGGGCGTCCCCAGCCAACGCCAGCCAATGGGCCGGGGGGGGGGGGGGGGGAAGATGAGGGAGAGGATGGGAGAAATATGAATTATAGGTACAAATACATTTTTTTTCGAATCTCTAGAGCCCTAGAGGGGGGCAACTGCCCTTGAACTCACTACACCTGGGTATGTGGTTCTAGGTCGAGGCGCACGGTATAGGGGAGCAATTTCACTAAAATGTGTACCCCAGGAGTAACAAAATGGAAGAAACGTGAAGTTTTCGCCTGAGATTGAAATATTTAAAAAAATAGTAATATTACACAGTTTTTATGATATTTACATCGGGATCTCCATGCGACTTCGGTAACACTTTTACAAATTTATCAAAATACAATAGTCCCGGAAACAAAATGTCAGGCCCGAGACCAACTCAGACCAACGTCGTCGACTTTTGGTGAAGCCTATGGGTCGCAACCTGTCACTCATTCAAATGGCCCGTGGATGCAGCTTGTCGAGGAAGCATATGCCGAGCTCGCGCCGATGAACCCCATGAGCATATCCGAAGAGGACGTTACTACTGCGGTCCGTAAAGGTCCGAACTGGAAAAGTCCGGGAGTGCGAATCGTCCGCCGGTTTTTCTCCAGAGAGTCCTGAACTCCAGCCTACTGTCCTTTCGCCGAGGGTTATATTCCCTCATTTTGTCTTATAGAGGGAGAGGCGAGAAAGTTTAAGACCATTTTTTAATAATAATAATAACTGATGATTTGTATACCGGAGGCGGTGTCAAGCACATGGACGATGTATGTTTGTTTATACTGACTTACTAACTGATTTACAGTATAAAAATATTCTATTCTATAAAATATATATTTAATTCTAAATAAAAAAAACTTCAATTTAGTATATCTGTTATCAGAAAAAATAACCAGGGACAGGCTCAAATCCAGGGGTACATTTTTTTTTAAATATCTCATGGGCGCATCATGTAATTTTCCAACGGGGCGTTTGATCGTCTCCATTCTACCATACTTATATGTATTGTCAAAGTGAGGCTCGCACATTTTGGAATTCAGCCTAGTGTTGTAGAGTCTAAGATACTGGAAAAGCGCGGCAAAATAAAAAATAATAGGTTGAATGAGCATTCAAGTATCAAAATTATTTTCCCACTATTTTTAGTGATAACCTATTTTTTTTTAATATGCCACGCTTTTCCATTCTCAACTTTCATTTGCCAGACTATTTTTTTATCTTCGTAAATGTTAAAAAGATAAGAGGCTATTTATTTCAGTAAGTACTATTTATTATGTCAATATAAGAAAATAATATAAGAAAAGAAATCGTTCGTAGGTTTATTGTACACGATATTTGCCATGTTTTTGCATAATCATTATGAAAATAAATAGATGTTGTATAGATACCTACATATGTTACATCTAAAATGAAAATAGAAAATACCTTCGTAAATAGGTACCAGCAAATATTAACTGAATAATCAACAAGTCGACTTGAGTTTGTATACGGCGAATGAGGATCAATTAACAGCACTGACCTCTATTATACTTTATAGAGGTCATTGTTTAACAGTCTAGTTTCCATCATGACTTAAATATTTAAATTACATATGAGATATTTTGTTTATTTTAATAATTCCAGCGTGTCGCTATGATAGTGTCACTTGCTGTCATTTTATTAAGCCAGAGCTACACGTATTCATTACTCATAGCTTATGAAGCCTGCATAGAGGTTAGTTACCAACGACACGGTGTAAATCTAAGCGAAAGCACGGTAGCATCGTCTATATTTTATACGGCCCAAAAAGTATCTATCTAAGCACTTTCCTTTGTCTTATTTCTCATGTACTATTTAAAACAAAAAAAAAGAAACTTACGGCCATTCTCACCACTTATACTGATACTTTATCAGAAAGTCAGTACCTACCTATTAGCAAAATTTAATTGGAAGATAATTGGCAGATAATTTATCTATCCGATTGTTAACAGTTTCTTTACCAGAAGGTAGTGAGAAAGGGCCTTAATTTTTTTAATTGATACTGTACTTACTTACTTGTTCTCTTTGAATAAACTATTCAAAATATAATTTATTGTTTACATTGTATTATATCCCAGGAAGATTATAAAATCATTGAGATTTTAAGTAGGTACTTTACTAATTTTCCTATTTTGTAATTCCAGATTAATATAAACTGGTAAGAACAACGACAGAGATAGTCGGCTCATTTGCAAAGTGTTTGAGAAAATGCATCAGCTCTTCTCATCACCCATACCAAAGTGGTTGAAATCGAAAATCTTAAACAGTTTGAAATTGTTTGAAATGCGGTTAGCAATGCAATGCCGATACCGAATATTGCCGAAACGGTAAATCGAAGGGGTCGGATTTATCTTTTTCCTATATAGTGTTGTCAGTAATCAAAATTCTTTCTATACTATTAATGATATCGTTCGGAAATAATATTCATGCAGATTCATTTATTTTATCTTAATAAAACACAATATTTATAAAGAACAGATTGCTTTTTATGGTTGACAATCTAAATTCACTATTGTCTTCATCCTCACATGAATCGATTTCCGTCACTGATATTATAAATTCTGAGACCATTATATTGTCGATGCGATATACATCGCGCTACCATTCATCGATAATAAATTTTTTGGTCATATCAATAACTTTTTGTCAGACGTCCGGAGTCACGTGGCCACATGCACCTAAAAGTGTTTTAGCATTTTTGTTGCCGTAAACGGAGGTATTGTTTCTTGCTGCATGACCTGTAAAAGTGAAAAGTTAAAATTTTATATAGGAAAAAACTTACTTACTAATTTATGAATACTAGAATACTTAGCACTATTTTTGTAGGACCTTATATAATTCAAAATATTATATAGTAAATTAGTATAAAAAATTAGGTATTCATTATTTCTATTAACAAATTCAGGAAAAATAAATACAACTGTTATTCCACAGACGGTTGCGGAGAAACATAATAATAGATGACTACACAAATAAGTTAAAAAATAAATACTTTGCATAGGATTTGATTTGTAGGTATGATTGTTTTGTTCACATCTCGTTTTGACAATATGAAAAAATGACATTTTAAACATATGCACTCGTTAACAACAACAGCCTCACGCACCGAAAGTCGGAGTTTGTGCTAAAAACGGGAACGAACCGCTTGGATGGGAGCAATAATATGGAGCGTGGTGTCATATGCTGCTCGCGATGCAGCCGCAGAAAATTTGTTAACATTTCACTTCGAAAAGCTTCAAAGATATTGTGAAAAAAATAATGACATTTTTTTGTAATTTTTAAACCTTTTTGGCTCGTTTACACAAGGAGAGTTTCTATTACGGTTCGAGCGAAACTCTTAGAGCCACACCGCACTACCGGTTAACCGTCAGCGGCTGGCCGCAGCACTTGCGGCTAACCGCTAGACGGCTGGCCGCTGCGGTAGGCCGCTGCTATTTTTGCCATTGCGGCCCACCGCACCTCAATATATTCTTTACTTTGAAGAAGATGGATGTGGAAAACGTTGCTGCTATTATTTACTTGTATTATCGGGGAAAACGTCTGAGAAAAAAAAACAATTTTGGATACATCCCTTATTAGAAACTAGACGAAATAATGGACAATTTGTGAATTTCTTTTCTAAAATAAATTTTTCCGGATCGAAATCTAACGATAAATCCATTGTGATCACTCTGTGTACGTATAGAAAATACGTGTGCAAACAGGCACCTCTAGCCGTCGACTGACGGACGGCCAGGGATGTTAGACGGCCACTTAGAAATCCTTGTGCCGAGCTGGCTGAAAGCTGGTATGGGAGACGTGAAACTAGTACGCCTGTGCTCCGCTCTAGCGCTGCCAATACTTACGATTAGAGACAAACTGAGTCGGAAATCGCATCCCAGTAAAAAAAAATTATATTATAATTTCGTATACCGTTAATAGAGGGCAGTAATTATTGAACACAGGGAAGAAATATCACTTTTAAGTTTTATAAGTTTTTTATGCATCTCTGAAATTTGTCGGTTATTCTATGTTGTCAGTGTATTTTTGTCGGTCAACGGCCAATCTTGGTATTTTTGCGTACAAGGACCGAGTAGTCTTGGTACATGGTACGTGACACTAAAAACTAGTATGTTTACCAAGAAGTTGGTACGTCTGACATCATTGCGGACGGCTGACCTCAACAGTGCGTAGAGGCATGCGGCGGCGGCAACCGGACGGTCAGCCGCGTCCTCTGTCCAACTGGAGCGGTTGACAGCTAACCGTCGCAAAGTGCGTAGGAATCTTTCGATTTCATATAAAAATAGATTTGCGGCCTGCCGCAACGGCCAGCCGCTGACGGTTAACCGCTAGTGCGGTGTGGCTCTTATGCGACGTAACTACATACAATTCTCACCTACAACTGATAATGATAAAATGATGATGATAAAAACTGGATTATAACACGGATAACAATGATCGGATGACTATAACAGTCGTTTGTACTAACTTTTGACCGATGTTCGAGAAACTCGTGTTCGAGAAACTCGTGTTCGAGAAACTCGTGTTCGAGAAACTCGTGTTCGAGAAACTCGCGTTCGAGAAACTCCATTATATCAGTGCCTAGAGATTAAGTGAAAATCTGTACTAATACTATAAATAGGCAAAGTTTGTAAGTTTGGATATAGGAGGTAATCTCTGAAACTGCTAATACGATTTCAAAAATTCTTTCACCTTATTGAAAGGTGCGTTATTCCAGATGGACATAGGCTATTATATTATGTGCAAAAAAATTGACGGGCATGCAACGCATGCCGGGCACAGCTAGTAAAATATAAAAGTGCCACGGTCATTCATCCATCGTTAACATATACCTATGTATATTTTTTATTTAAAATATTAAAATAGGTAAATATGCTTTTAAAACCCGTATAGATAAATTGTTCCTATATTACTAAAATTAGTATTCGTATTTATTTGTATTATACAACATTGTGTCAATAAACATTTATTTTCTTTTAATATATGACAATGGTGCAATTAGCAAATTCTGCCTGTATCAAATTTTCTTCGCATTATACAATTAGTTTAAAACGTATTCTGTCAATGTCCAGTCCTGTCGAAGTAAGGCAGGAGTAGTGATAGTAGGTTTACTGGGGATAGAAGAGGACTCCTTGGGCTTCCAAGGAGTCCAAGGAGACACGACGCAGTCCTATGCTTTTATTTGAGTATCACAAGCATTAAGCGTTTAAAAACATTTAAGTATGAAACCCTTTGAAGTTTAATAAACTACCACTAATAATTAATAAATCACAGCATAATACACATTTTTTTAGGAATTAAATAAAAACTCAATATCACTTCTCGAATTCCCGCCAAATAGTCAATTTATTTTCTTTTTTTCGATAATAATCGATAATGTCGCAGCACTAGAAAAAGTCAGATTTTTGTTAGTTCGAACACTGGATGGCTCTGTAATTAATTTACATACTTGACATTCTTATTACGTAAAACTTAAGTTTCATATTTGATTTTATCATGAACCCCTCCTGACTCCTCATCTGCTTCACCCCCCATTAGAAGTTGCTAGTCTATTCCCATATCGATAGCTCTAATGGTGGGCCTGATACATATTTTTTTAAATTATTTGCCAAAGTTATTATAATAAATATCCGATCCGAAATAGATTATTATCAAAGAACCGAAGTCATCAACCATCTATTTAGCTCACAGAAATAACAATCTGAAGTGGATATAGCATAGCATATGATATAAGGTGGATATGAGATGAGTATATGGTATATATTATAGTAGTAGTTTGTAATTGGCTTATTCATTGTCAAATATTATACATATAATAATATAATTTATAATATAATAATCACAGGCACAAACTGTCGCCACCCGTCACCTATTGTATGATGTAACGTGGGACTTCACCCATTATCTCAATATCGGGCCATCCACCCTCTCCGCAAAGAGCAGCGTGTTAGCGCTGCCTCGCACGTAAGAAATCAGTGATAATGTTCTTTTTCGCAATATGGCAAAGAAATCGGCAGTACGGGCGTTCGTGAACAACTCCGATGCTCTACAATAGTGCGGCAGCCCCAACAATATCAGGAATGCATTGTTGTATTGGATACGCAGGGGACTATAGGATTTTTGAATGTAGTTGAACCATAGATTGCACGTATGTAAATACTGGCAGTATGTTTAAATAGTGTTATTTTAACCTCTATAAAGCAACGTGCAAATCTGCGGGCCAACATATTACATCTCACCGTCAGCACCCTGCGTTTCCTTTTCATGTCCATATCAATGGACCCAGGTACATAAAATGCGTCACTTTAGGTTTAGCGAGTAAACAACCATTGAGCGAGACCGGCGGTATAATAATGGAGTACGTTTTATTACCCGTCCTTAATACTAATAGCTAACTCTTTGTGGAGTTGTACCTGAGCCCATGTGACAGAGCATACCTCTCGAATCTCGATAACTAATAGTACTATGAAGCTGTAAACTATTTATAAATAAATAAATAAATAATTCTTGTATTTAGTTGTGCTATTGATTCCTTTTCAGAAAAATTAAAAGCTGTATGGCACTCACAGATTCTTTGCTTCGGTGGCAAAAGAAAAAATACGATGTGGCTGCCGTAAATAATTGTTCTGTGATCAACATCGATGCTGTCATATATCGATTATTTTGATTTATAATAATGATTTAAATCATCAGTTGATTAGAATAATTACAAAAACATGTAACTACAAAACATTACAAAAGTATGTTTTGATTCTACAAAATGTTTAATATTCAAAATAACGGGTTAACAAGAACTCGCAATTTGGGTTAATATTGGAAGATAATTATATTTATATAAAAGAAATAGAAAAAATATTTGTGTAATTTGAGTGATATTATCTATATCAATCTATTTAAATCTTTTAATCGATATTTTCATTAGTTAATCGACTGTTAACGGAAATGACCAGTTCTTCACAGATGCTTTGTAAATCCATAGACAAATTTGTATCTATTTTTGCTTTGAAGGAAAGCAGGTATTTATGTAAAAGTAGAAAAAGTTAAACTTATTAATTTAGAATAATTTAGATTATTACTTCTAGTGGAATCGATTAATAACAATCGATTTCATTTATAATAATAATCGAATAAAATAAAAATGTACTTTTAACACCACTACATGACAGTGAAATGCGTTTAAACTATTTCAAACCTACGCCATATTTATTATTGTCTATTTTTATTTGAGTTTTCTCTATTTCGAGCAAAACCATAAAATTTTCTTAAGTGTATTTAAAATATTACTTACTAATATAATAGTATAAATGGGCAAACCAACCTCTACCCACAAATCTGTTAGTTGAATGTTATTTTTCTTGCATATGCAACACTTTATTTTTGTAAAAATCATTCATAAAATGCAGGTAAACGAGTTTTTATAGCCAATGCATGGTTCTAGGAAGAAATAAAGTGCTGCATTTTACAACAACTGTGATATTTTACAGTAATATTTAATATAACTTTAAGCAATTCTGTGACGTTATCTGAGAAAGGGACCCCACTGTCCCGACAATATCGTCCATTCCAACGTTCGCACAAATATAAACCCTTTGCAGCTCATTATCAACATTGTGGTTCAATCAATAACAACCAACATCAACAATAATAAGCGCTTAGGTAGCGCCAACCGTAAATAAAATGATGATAATAATAATAATAATAATCATAATAATCTATTCATTCAATTGAGCAATGAAAATGAACTTCAAAGTAACCTTAATCATTTGTTTATGATCGCAAAATAAGTTTGTAATCATACGAATGCTTGTCAACCAATGCAGTATGTGCTCTTTGACTTTGCTTGAATGTTGAAATTTCATCATGTATTTCAATCAATATACAAAGTGTTTTTTTTTAATATTTCATTACAGTTTCCATCTGGAAAACTAGAATCGACAATAAGGTCAATTTTCTCAGATAATGTCACAAAATCTTATGTTCTTTCTTATATGATTTGCTGCTTACATTTGCTTGATTTGCTAGATACAAATCTAGCATGATTTACAACCTGCCAGTGTCTCCCCCAATGGCTTTTTGTTGTGCTTTTATTTTGTTCTGCTAGGGATCAATATCTAACAGTCATAGAGCATTAAGGTAGTACCTGGAATTTGCTTTGTAACTCTTATCAGACAATTGCCAATAATTTATGACTTCTAATACTATAACTCAGTCATTTCACCCATAGGCTGTGGAACGAACTGCCTCAAGAGGTCTTTCCATCAACTTATGATATGGGGTTCTTCAAGAGACCCGTGAATAGGATTTAGCAAGGTCGGCGGCGCGCCCGTATACCCCCTGGCGTTGCAGGTATCCATGGGCGGCGGTAACACTTACCATCACGTGGGACTGCTTGCTCGTCCGCCCACTAGTCTACAAAAAAAAAATCTAATATCTTGAGTTATTTAGTTGAACAACTATTTAGAAATAGTTAGACAACTATCATATTGAAACGACTTTAAACACTATGGTTTGGTTTTTTAAATACAATTTTGTTATGGTTGACCAAACATTAAATTTTGCCCATCTGTCATTATAAAAACCACTTTTTTATAAATTTGTCTATTTTTTTTAACAGAAATCTGACAATTGTCTCCACTCACGCTCAAAAATGAACATCATAAAACATTCAACTGCTACAAAGATATCAAAAAGGGCTCGGAAGAGACTAAGAGTCCGAACAAAGAAGAAAATTGATAAACTACTTTCCCATCTACAAATGTCTCTAAATGACACTGAAAGCATTAATGATTCTGTTATAGAATTGAAGAGTAGTACTCAAAAACGTAAGAATGACACTGCATTTGGAAGTCCAACTGCAAAAAAAGTTCGGGCAGATGCCAGTCTTACTTCAATAGTAATCAATGATGATGATGATCTGATTACAAGCACAATGCCATGTGCAAAAACATCAAAGGGGGAAATTGAATTGCCCACACACTGTTCTACACCAATCCGAAATAAAGACGCTGATATAATTCATGTATCTAATAATGTATCGGGTGTAGAAAACAAGAATAATTCTTTATCTACGGAAAAGGAAAATAAAAATGAGACTAGAGTGATTAATGGAGACTCTTATTTAACTATAGATTTGACAAATGACACTAAACAAAATAGCTCAAATTCAAATATAGACCAAAATACTGTTATAAATCTAGAAGCAGATCAGACTATAGTAGACCTAGATGATACATTTGAAGCTGACTGTATTTTCGTGTCTGCGAATGACACATCGGCTATGAGTGGGGATTCAGAAGTTACAATAATACCTAAACCGTTAAAAGAAAAACATCACGAAAAACAGGTGAGAAAAATTGTGAAGGGAATATCAAAATTGAACGAGTCTGACAAGGACAGATTGCTGAGAATGATCACACAAAATATATTTAGTGGATGCAAGAAACCAGCAAGCATTAGCAATTTGATGAAAGGAACTGTAAGTATAATAAAATGGGTCAAAAAACTATTAGATATTGGCTTTTATTTAAATGAACATGCAAAAAATACTAAATGAACAGGAAATCATGATCATGGCTGGTAACAGTATTACGGTATATCCTGAACCCAGACACGGAACCTAAGTGTTGTACCCAGTCAATCAATAAGTTTGGCATGATTTAAAACATCTCTTGAAAATTGATCAAATTGTGACATGATCTAAGAAAATTGGTGCTTACTGAGATATATCCAGATATTGAGAATTTAGTCAAATCTGAAAAGTAACCTATTATTTTCTTTTATTTCTTTATCTTAAAATCTCGAACTTCGAGCATGTTTCACTTTAAACTGAATCAATAAACATCGAAATTTTATATTAAAAAATAACCAAATTCAATTGTCCCTTTGCTCAGTTAACATTATACTCTTTCTATTAACAGGAACCTATAGATGTGTCCGTTCAAGCTACAGATGATGATGTTTACATCAAAGAAGTAATCTTGGCACAATCCCAATCCCGTAACAGTATAGGAAGCAATATTTACAATCCAGACCAAAGGCCAAAAAATAGGACAGGATTGCGAATGATTGTTATTGATGGGAGCAATGTGGCTATGAGGTATGTAAAACGTTATTGTCAGAAATAGTGTTTATGTCAAATAGTGTTATCCTTTTAAGTTGTAACCATCATTCTTTTACTTTTGTATGGTTTTGCTCATGTTTTTGCTCTGATAAAGTTTTATAGTCCATTTCTATAGGAATATTCACCTGGAACAAAGTATCTTTTGTCCCCATCCATTTGAATCTTTTCAAATTTCAAAGTATTTGCATGAGTAAAAATATTTTGCTTTAAGTATCATTGCTTTGTCAATAGGTACAACTTTCTAAAAAGAAGATTCTGTAACAATGGTGTTGATATTCCAGTAAACACTAGGAGAACATAAATCATCAAGTCTCATAATTTTTTACACTGTTTTTAAAGAATGGTTAATAAATCTTCCTACTAATTTATGTAACTGATATTTGAAATATTTAAAATAAATGTTTCAAAGCATAAAGACGTGAAGGCATCATCTTAAGGACCAATGTCTTTATGTATATAAACCCAATTATTCAATACTTTATCCTTCGCTTCATTAAAAATTAAGATTTTTCGCATCTATTTGCGAAAAATCTTAATTTTTCCTGACCAACTGCGCGATCCCATCTAAATGTGATCAATGAACGTTGAGACTGAAAAAGCGTTGTAAAAATTAATAATTATTTATCGTTAGAAAAATGAGTCGTGCGCCGCATGCGCTCCCGACCCGATTTCTTTTTTCGATTCTTTACGTCTATTGTTCTGCGCGCGCGTCTCGGTCCCGCGCTAAAATCACAAATTTTTCACTTGTGATCCTTTTTGTAAGAAACTAAGAAATTGTAGATAGAAGTCTGTCATGATAGTTATGTGTTTTATAGTTCTTATTTGGTAATTATGCATTTTATAGTACTATATTGTCATAAGGAGGGAAACTCCTCATATGCTGCCTACAGCATTTGGATACAGAGCACAAAACGTAAAGTAGGTACGTGGATACACTTACTCAGGCACGACATGGAATACTACAACAAAAACGAAGAAGAATGGAAAGATATAGCCTCAGATAGAAGACAATTTACATTGACGGCGCGGAAAATCTACGAATTGATAGTAACGGATAGCGAAATAGATGACGAGAGTTAGCCACCAAACGGGAATCAGAAACGGTCAATATAAGGCAATTCCTTGATCATTCCCTGTCAAGGCGATTTTTAATATCCGACTACAATGTTGCACAAAATTATCAAGCTTAAATATAAAAAAAACAAAATAAAGACGTATCTTAATCTTCAGAAGAGCACGAAGGGGAGAGCGGAAACGGCCTCGATAAGGGCTTCGCCAAAAGAAAACCGAACAGAAATTCCAGTCAAACAGGGCAATCCTTATTGCATACATCAACGCTCAATCCCACATCGCTATACCCGTCTTTACCTAACTTCCTAGATTGATTCAAGGCTGCATTGCCGGTTGATTGTGATCGAACCTCCTTTCCCATCCCGGAGCGTGTCTCCCCTATAAAAAATGTCCACCCCTTGGTGTACCGGTTTGACCGGCACAGGCTTATCCTGGCTGGGTGTGGTGCCTATGTTCATGTTCAATGAAAAATAGAAAAATAACTTGGAATTCAACGCTATACTAATTATTTTGTTTTTTGAATTTGCTGCGTAATAAGTCCAGTCTCAACTTTCATTTGCCAGACTAATGCCGTTGTTTTCATTATATTCGGAGATTTTTTTGGCGTCTACTGGTTTTCTTTCAGTAATTAATGAATCTGTAAATGTACGGTATTTTTTTTCTTTATAAAAACAGGTTTGATATTTTCGCTTTTCCTTGTTAGGTTTTAAACATTTTTTTTCAGTCATGGCAAACACAGGATATTCTCAGTAAAGGGTCTCAAGATTTGCATAGATTACTTTACGAAACGAGGTCATGTTGTCAAAGCTTTTGTCCCGAGATTCAGGTAAAAAATACAATTTATAATACATTGTCATACTAGCAACTACCCCTGACTTCGCTTGTGTATTGTTATAGAAATATAGCTTATATATTGTAATTCACAGTGAAAGTTTTTTCCGAATCGGTTAAATGTGTATATGTAATTAATACAAAACTGTCGGATCTTCTTAAATTAAAGGACATTTTAAAGGTGCGATTTAAAAGGGCTCTCGCATATCTCACTCATTACCGAAACACGTACGTACATTGTGGAGACAGGATAAACTGTGAAAAGCAGTAGATTTCACGGTAATCAGCTCACAGTTCAGCGGTATTTTTACCCCAGATTATATAATCCTTTCATTAAAAAGGTTTACAAACTAAAACACTGTAATGTGTAGAATATAAAGAAAATTTCAATATGTATTTCAATTATTATGTAAGTTTGTTTGTTTGTTCCATAAAAGCTATATAATTTTACATTAGGCAACTAAGCATTAGCATCGATACAAAACCAGGCGAAGTCATTAACAGTTGCTATTTAGTCAAAAAGGTAAGTATAGTTCATATCAAACTTCTTTGCCGCTCTCAATTTAAATCTCTTTACCACACAATTATAGCTCTTAGTTCATAGCGACAGAGTGGTTTGATAAGACAGTAGTGTCATTGTTTTATGGTCCTCGATTTTCGTTTTCATGATCTTTAATACTATGTTATTAAGGCATTATCTGGAGTAATCAAAATTAAATTACAAAACTATAGCGCAAATATATTTATTTTTTTCTTAAGAAAGAAGCGTACGACTTCACTGAATTCGTATAATGTAATCTAATTAAATTTCGTTTTATTTTAATTTTCTTTATTTATAACATTTCGTTTAAATCTCTGTGAAAGGTGCGATAATCTTAACATTTAATTTCACGTCACAAAACGTGTATATTATTATCATTATATGCACGTGAAATTAGTGATAAACAGCAAAACGTGTACGCCAAATAAGTCTCCAAATTACACAAGTTTGGAAGGCAAATGGTGGTACGTACAAACAAATCATACCCGAACTAATCATACCTGAACAAATTATACCCGAACTAATCATACCTGATCGATCATCATGGCTGTTGGCCATCCCAAGATAAAAACTTGAATGCGAAAATAAAAATGGCTTCTCTGTTCCCCAATCCAAGAGTCGAGTAGATATTTCTGAAATAAACATAAACAGATTTCACATAATCATATTTCTAAATAAAAAGTTATAATTCAGTGTTAATCGCTGTTTGAAATCTTTTAATTTCCCCGTTTATTTTATAGTACAAAAGCGGCAGTCGAGCAATACAGTCCACCTGATGCTAAGTGTATACACTGTCGACCTGCGACATGCGCGATACATGCCAACATCAGTCAATAATGACAAACATTGGCACGCGTCCGGATGCACTGTCTACCTTTGGAAATTCAGGAATGGACTTGGGAAAGAGTTAGGAAGATAAGGAGGGATAGAATGGAATGGGCTCGGGCATATCTCGCCCTCACTCAAGTGGCTTTACGTTAAATGACTATCAAGAAAATCGGTATGCTTGTCATTAACCCTTTCCAACTGTATGTCCAAGTCCAATTTTTTAAAAATTAGTTTGAGACTATTTACTCGTTTATAATTAAAAGACAACCAAAAAAAAAATAACAATTAGGAAAATCATACATATACATATAGTTTTTTAGAAAACACATATGCACAATCATGCACAGTCAGTTAAGTGAGCCTAGTGTTACATAAATAAACGACGATTTCAAGATTTAGAAACTTTATTACAATCAAATAATCAGTCACTACACTGTCTTGGCAATAATACTTATTTATAGCTAACATTTTAATTAGGAACTTAAAACCTTGTATTTCGATATAATAAAAATCTTTAAAAAAATATAGCTAGCTGGACTTCAAATATCCACCGTACAACGACCAGAAGCACCAGTGGCCACCCATGATGAGGAATTTTTGAACCAGAGTGAAGACTCACCACTGCGTCGCAAATACCACAAGTCGATTGATTATTACCTCACTCATTTTATTTATTTTTGGTATGAAAATCTTTGAAACAGTTTTGTTCCCGAGAGATGCATAGGTTATTTTTTAAAATTTTAAAGTAGCTCTATCTCTATTATAATGTCAGTGCTGTGAATTTTGCGTCTATAGAGTTCTTCAACTAACGAAATTGTTGTGAAATATCTGTCATAATACAAACAGCTCCCGGAGGGTACACTGCGTCATAAATGTAATACGAGTATACAATAGAGGGCCCAAGACCTAAAGGTATCATCGTCAGTCATTTTAACGCCTCCGTAAATTTCAAAATTTACAGATACTGGTCGCAAGTACAAAGTTTTTCAACCCTAAAGGTCGAGACTTGTTCTTCACTACTTGACGCATATCACAACGACCTCGTCTATAGAGTAGAAATTTGGGACTTTTCTTGCTTGTAGCAACCGTTGCGCACTTGATCGGTCATAAGTTGAACCTTCCAAAGAGTATTGTTAAGGTCTTCCGGGGGCGGTGTGTCTGTGTTAACATGTAGCGAATTTTGTACCGTTAAAAGCATCCACGACTCATAGGACAAACTGTAATTTTGTCTAGAGCCACACCTGAACGCCAATACATTGGTAAACGTGGATACGGAATGCAACCCACGAGAGCGTGAATTCCAAATATTTGCGCAATTTCGACTAGAAGTTTTCAAGTCTGTGCCATATTTCCTCAAATGGTACAATGGTTAGTGCATCTACTAGTCTTCTCGAAGAACTCATCATCAAAATATTCAGCCAGATATTCGATTGGAGCCTTCACTGGTCTTGTAGAACGTTCATGATAGTGCTGAGACTTGTCTTCAAATCGTACCTGCATCCAAAGCCAAGGGCGTCTGTCGTTAATTCTCCTATCAGTTCGCGATCGCCACATTGACACGTCAGCCACTGGATTCACATTTTCAGTATCCATACCTGTACCCAACTCATCATTATCTTCACTAAGTTGATCGAAAACTTGTTCAAAATTTAAATCATCATCTTCATGATCTTCAATTACTGAGCCGATTCCATCTCCTAAAGCTACCAGAATTTGATCTTCATTGAAGGGACGCCCTAAAAAGTTGGTTACAGACACAAAACTAAGAGACAAAAAGTTACAAAGTATTGATTTGTACACTAAATTATGAACATAACCGAAATATCTACTGCTATAATACATATATATATATATATATATATATATATAATATATACTGCTATAGTTAGATTTATAATATTTTAATTTAACATCTACATTTTATCCATCGATGTGTGCCAATATTGCTCATGATTGCATCCAAAGTATAAAAGTAACAGACTTGCCCGGGACACTGCTACCGCCAACAAACGCAGCCATCCTTGACCTCCGATTGCCGCCAACTGAACTGACGTCACAACAAGACAAATTTTTATTTCGTAAATGCACGATCTATCAGTAGCGGTTGAGTCCCGGAAAGTTGATTGCGCGAATGGCATGAATTTTTCTAAGTCAATTGCACGATTGTAATGAGTCGGTTGGAAAGGGTTAAAAGCTATTTTCATGCTATGGATTTGTAAATAATTCTTGAGAAATATTCATCTTCCCTCAACATACAAAAACTAGTATCTCACCTGCATGATAAATCTTTCTATCAGTTTAAATTACACTTGAATCAATCAATTCGTGTCGTCTATATGCCCTTTTACTCAGGATAATGACCTTAATAATTGTAGATCTTGAAACCATATCTTACCATCAGCCTGTGTCTCTCCGCTGCTGGATATAGGCCTCTCCTAAGGACCACCATCACACGGTCTTCCGCTCTTCTCATCCAGCCACTACCGGCGACTTTCTTCAAGTCGTCAGTCCACCTGCCCGGAGGGGGCGTCCCGCGCTTCCTTGACATCTTGAAAATTGGAAATGAATACCATAAAATAATTTTACTTGAAATTGACGCTTCTTTGTTTGTGAGATTAAAAAAAAAAGAGACACCATCAGTATCCTCTGCATTGCCGACAAATTTTGAAGATGACCCATTATCATAATCATCATTATTATAGAAATATTAAGCAGGGGCTGTTATTATTACGTAAGCACCAGGGGGGGTCTGCTTTGCTTATTTTTGATGACATGGGGGACGGGGGGTTCTGAATGGCGATAACGTCAGCAATATTTATTTATTTACTTTTCGTATTTTTTGGCAAAATTTAGTAGATTCTGATTAAATAAGAAACTTGAACAGATTTTGTACAAATTATACCAATGCTTACGTAAGCATGGGGGGGGGGGGGTAAGAGCTTTACTTACTTTAAATGATAAGGGGGGAGGGTTAAAAATGACTAAAATTCTGCTTACTTAATACTTGAACGTCCCCTCACGTAAAATATATATGCACCGTGATTTTTTTTTTTTTTTTTTATGTACGAAGGCGGCAGACGAGCATACAGTCCACCTGATGGTAAGTGGATACAATCGCCCATAGACATCCGCGATACATGCCAACATTAGTCCAAAATGACAAATGTTGGCACGCCCCCGGATGCGCTGCCTACCTTTGGAGATATAGGAATGGTTAGGAAAATGGGGAGGGATAGGATGGGATGGGAATGGGCTCTGGCACATCTCACTCACTACCGAAACACGTACGTACATTGGGGAAATACGATAAAGTGGGAAATGCAGTACATTTTAAGGTAGTCTTCTGTGAGAGAGGGGTAACGTGGCCAGTCGAGCGCGCCCAGCGGCTGTTGGATTGCAGCGTGCACTCTCCCCCTCACAATGTCGTTATACAGCCCTTTTATCATCCACATCTCGTGTATGGAGGATGTATGGCCCGAAAACGCCACGCTGGCCAAGCGGGTTGGCGAGTCCATTGTTTTTAGAGGTGGTGTAGTTCCTCAGCCTTGTTATCCCTTAATTGCCTTTTACGACATCCACGGGTAGTGTTATTCTAAAGCCGGCCGCACACCACACGGCTACACGGCAGTACTACTAATTATGTAAATAAGCGGTCTTAGAATTAGGTTGTCGTGATTGCACCTTATGCAGTTTACATAGAGGCTAGTTTCCAATCGCCTCGTTGAAGACTAGTAATTAATGGTCTAAGAAACGTCATTAGTCATTTTGGACTAATGTTGGCATTTATCGCGGATGTCTATGGGCGACAGTATCCACTTACCATCAGGTGGACTGTATGCTCGTCTGCCGCCTTCGTACATAAAAAAAAAATCCAAACGATATGCAGTTTAATATCAAATTATTTTATATCCGACTAGATTATTTTAGTTTTATATTCGCCTAAAACGAATACGAATATTCGGAACATTCCTGGTACAGAATAACAACAACATTAAAGAATTAAACTTTTTTTTTTGTCAAACTTCGAAAAAGTCCAAAAATTATTGTATATATCTAGTTGAAATGAAATGGAAATGTAAATTTCGTTGTAATGCGACCTACGGCTTTGTTCAACAGATGCTAAATTACAGTACCAAGTAGGCTGCGCCTATATTGGAATTCCAATATGCCAATATCTCTCCCCATTTCCACAACCCTTTCTACATCTCCAAAGGCAGGCGGCGCATCCGGGAGCGCGCCAACGTTTGTCGTTTTGGACTGAAATTGGCGTATACCGCAGATGTCTATGGGCGACAGTATAGACCACCAGATCGACTGTAAGCTCGTCTGCCGCATTCCTATAAAAAGAAAAAAAAAGGCTGTGCTCATAACTCTATACGTAAGTTATCTTCAAACTTTGTCGGCAAGGCAGACTGAAACATTAATACGTTGGCCACAGTGTAATACTAAAAATATACGCAGTGGTTCAAGTGGTGTCCGTTCATATTATACTTTGGGTCTTGATTAGGACTATTATGGGTAAGTACCATTTTTTTCAATATGCTGGCGAAGTAATAATTTGAGCAACGAATCATCTGGATGTTCGAGACCATTATATTTGTTTATGAATTTGCGCAGATTTGTTATCGAAAATTACACTAAAGTGACGTCAAGCGACAGAACCGAATGTGCTCGTTTTCATAGAAAAAATATGTTATCTCGCTCTAACATTTGATAGACTTGATTCGTTGCTAAATAAACAAATAGATATTAGCGACGAGAAAATTGATGCCCGATCTAATTAGCCAATGGTATTAGCTAAGCGAACGTTCAAACGCTCACAAATCACTTTGCTGTTGTTTATTAAGTTACTTCATAGGTAGTTTGGATTTGACAAACGCAAAAATATGTTATGATGTCATTTCAGTTAATCGACGATTATAAATATTGAAATCGCTAATAAAGAATTTACAACATCAATTTATAATCAGAACCCCTATGGACCCGATGGCTCACTGGCCCGTCCGGCGAAGGAGAAAGCCGATCTCCTGGGCCATCTCTTTGCCTCAAATTCGACTCTGAACGATAGAGGTGCCTCACCGCCGTTTAACGCAGTGCACAAGCTCCATGCCGGAAATCTGTTTCTCCCAGCTTGAAGTCCGGCGAGCTCTAGCATCTCTTGATATCCGAAAGTCGAATGGACCAGATGGTATTCCTGCAGTGGTGCTCAAATTTTGCGCACCCGAGTTATCTCCGGTGCTTACGCAACTCTTTGGGCTTTCATATTCCACAAAAAGCTTCCCGTCAGCATGGAAGGTAGCTCATGTTCACCCTTGCCTAAAAAGGGTGACCCTGCCAACTACAGGCCACTAGCGATCCTCTCCAAGGTGATGGAGTGTGTCATAAACACACAGCTCCTTGGGTACCTAGAGGATCACCAGCTGATTAACGACCGTCAATATTTCGCCATAATTGTTCGGCTGGTGATCTTTTAGCGTATTTAACACACTGCTGGGCTGAGCCCATTGAGAATAGAGGTGAGGCTCTGGCTGTGGGCCCAGACTTTGCGAAAGCTTTTGACCGGGTATGGCAAATCGCTGCTTTCCAGCTATCATCTTTCGGGATACCTCTTATGAATTCGGAGACTATCAGGATCCTTGGTGTCGACATTTCCAGCAAAGTCGAATTTAGGGGTCATCTGGATAATAAAGCCAAAATGGCCTCCAAAAAGCTCGGTGTGCTGAACAGAACGAAGCGGTACTTCACCCCTGGGCAACTCCTAATGTTTTACAAAGCTCAGGTGAGGCCCCATATGGAGTACTGCTCACAGCTCTGGGCAGGCGCACTGAAATATCAATTGGACCCATTTGACTCCATCCAACGACGTGTTGTCCGAATTGTCGATGATCCAACTCTCACGGGCGGTTTAGAACCCCTCAGTATTCGGAGAGACGTTGTGTGTCTCTGTGTGTTCTACCACCTGTACAATGCTATGAAGAGTTGTTCAATTCCTACCTCGGGTTTCCACAAGCGCACCTCCCATCACAGAAGTGCGGACCATCCGCATTTCCTCGATACGGAGGTGTCGCGTACTGTTCGGTCCAAAAATCATTTTATACCGCGAACCCATAGGCTGTGGAACGAACTGCCTCAAGAGGTCTTTCCATTAAACTACGATATGGGGGTTCTTCAAGAAAGCTGTGAATATTATAGGATTTCGCAAGGTGGGCAGCGCACCCGCATACCCCCTGGTGTTGCAGGTGTCCATGGGCGGCGGTAACACTTCCATCACGTGAGACCGCTTGCTCGTCCGCCCACGTATTTGACTTGACACATTTGGTAATTTTATCTATGAAAAGATGATATATACATGAACCCGTATCACTCTTTATGGGTGTCGTGTGTATTGTATAACGGATGTATAATTATACAAATAAAAGGCTGATTACTATACGAATTCTTATTATTTTCGTATACAGTATTATTTTTCAATTCTAAAATTGTAAATTAGAGTCATTTAATCGTTTGAACATATGCTTGGCTCGTGCTTTGCGTACGCTTTAATACGACACAAAAAAATACTTAATTTTAACAATCTTCTCGTCGCCAATCTGAAGCTGTTATGATTGGGCTCGATTATGTAATTTAAAGAACTTCGAATGTTATTTTATATTCATTCAAAGATATTGAAGTGTAACAATAACATGATAATTTTATTACTCAAGCAACAGTCTTTATTACTAAAAACTTGCGAGATATTCCTTCTAAAGATTAAATATGTGAAATACATATAGAAATATCTTCTCATTTCACTTCAACGCGCTATAAAAAAAAAAAAACTTAAAATACAAAGGCGCTAAAGGAAAGAAATATATTTAATAATATGTAATGTCCATTCAATATTTATGTAAGTTAGATAACTCGTCAATGATGTGAAAAATAAAGATTTTTCGTAAAAAGTATGACAATTTTATGTTTTTGTTACTAATTGATAACGTTCAAGTGATTACACTTACCTTTTGTAATTCATTTGCTTGGGCGTATGTTCGGAAATAATTAAAACAAAAATAAAGCAAAAAAAAAAAGCAAAGTAATCGCTTGAACGTTCGCTTAACTAACCCTTACCTTTTGTAAGCAAGTAACGTAACGTAAGTAGCGTAGCAAGTAACTTTTGTAACGGTGTTTCCTAAAGTGCACTATATCGCCTCCTGGTTAGGGTTGCCAGGTGTCCGGCTTTAGCCGGACATGTTTGGCTTTTTACAGTCGTATCCGGCCAAATATTTACGTGTCCGGCCTGTCCGGCTTTTTGTCAAATATATTTCTTAGGATATAAGTATATAGGATATATTTTGTATTTGTTTAATAAAAACTTTTATTTCATTGTGTTTTGTTTGTTCTTCGATTTTATCTAGTCTCGAGAAGACTTTGTACTTAATTAATTAAAATACGTAACCAAGTTTTTTATACTATAAAAGTTATGTCCAGCCTTGAAAAATATATGTCCGGCTTTTAGGACAAAATGTCCGGCCTAATGTAGCGCCAAGTCCGGCTTTTGTACTTTAGGGCCTGGCAACCCTACTCCTGGCGGGACGCCGAATCAATCCAAGGGGGCGAAAGAGATTTCGACTGCACGTTGCTTCTTTATCCTTCCCTTTATTCGCGTAATGGATAAGGAGGCCATTGATTTTGTCATATTTTTAAAAGGGATATTTCTTTACCAATCATATAATATGCTTGGTAGCCTACAAACCTCTATATATGCTAACAACAAAGCCATCTTTCCGTATGCTTGCATCTGAAACAGTGTTATCAGATCGCTAATTAATTAATCACGTCCAAAAATGTTTTAATATTTTTTTGTAATTAAGATAATGTATCTGGCTACACTGTTCCACCACCCATTCGTCCTTATTCTAATAAAATGTACCTGTTAATGCTGGAAATTATAGCACGTGATGCATGTTTCAAATATGAACACTTGAGAAATCACAAAAAAACATAGGTATAATATACCTAGTTCTATCCTACCATATTGTCTTAAATTGAAACAGACTAAAGTACCCGTCATTGAATAACTTACAAGAAATTATATGCTGTAAATAACACAGTATATAATTTCTTGTACAATATTAAAATTGTTTTACATTGTATAGCCAAATCTTCTGAAAAGAACCCATAGCTTTTAATAAAAAATGCCACGTGATTTCTATAAACTTCAGTTTATCGACCGACAGCTTTTCGTTGAAATTGGGGAAATGGCGAATAAAGGAATGTGTTGGTTGTTATTTATTTACAGTTTATTGCATTTAAGATATGGACTTAACATCACACACGACTTTCCGCTTTTCTCATTCATTACCGGTAATCTTCACGTGGCCTAAGTGCGGCCCACACTTCGCTTCTCAGTACCTGAACTTCATTCAAGGACTATCGGTTGTGTAAAAAAACATTTATTACACAATAGTACTGCCGTCCGCTGACTAAAAGGCGGCTATATTTCGAATTTTCTACACAGCAGTGTCGTAAAACTGAAAATTCTCTATCGGCCTGTCTTGGAATTATGTCTCTAATCAGTGTTAAAAACTTCTTCGTATTTGTTGACAATACGTTGCACAAACGTTTTTTACCAATATTTCAAGTTTAAGATATCGGCAAAACTCGGTTTTGCCGTTTGCCTGTTTGCCACCTAAAACTCAAAATTATCACTTAGCTGCCTTTTAGTTAGCGGACGGCAGTGTAGTACAGTATACAAACGCCTTGATATGTAGAGTATTATGGAATATGCAAATGAATATCTGTATATTTCCCGCGCTCTACGACGAAAACAGTTGGTTCTACAGAAAAATGTATACAATCTTGTAGGAAATTTTCCGGTCTATATTTTTTGTAATAACCTCTATTGACCTCGGAGTCATAAAAAGCGACATATTCTTGAATATCTCAAAACGCACACGCGATATCAATGTCGATATTTATATATGTTGTTATAAAACCGTTACAAAGGTGTGTGCCAAAATTTAGCTGTTTTTTTTTTAATTGGTTATTTTTTTGTCTAAAATGGCTGGACTTATTAAATCCGGTAAAAAAGTCAATATCGGGGTGTTTGCAAGTGGACTACTTAATTAACTGATCTAACATATGTGTCCAATCCCATTCAATTTTTCATTTTATTACTGTATTATTAAGGCCTCGATGTAGATTACGGTTAGATACAGTTAGATTTTCGAATGTAGGGACCTTAACCCTTTATTCGCCAACTTCTCAATTTCTAAACTAATTTATTGAGTATTTTTTTTTTTTATAAATTTCAGATGTAAATTCGGTAAGAGCTCGGAACCAAAATTATTAGATTACTTGGAGAAGCAAGGGGTAGTGATATACACCCCTTCAAGGGAGATACAAGGAAAGAACATCGCATCTTATGATGATAGGTAGGTCTTATCTTTTTTAATAGAATAATGGTTCTTTGGTAATTTTTCAAAATCTGTCAAATCTTGACACGTCCACAGATGCGGTACCAACTTGCGGGAGATGCGGGAGGATATCGAAAAATGTTTAGAGAATAAGGAATTAAACTTCCTATTCCATGGGATTCGATAAAATCTTAATTCTCTAATAGATGGAATCTTAACTGAAGTCAATAAGTCGTGAATATGTTCTGAAACATGTTCCAGCACATTCGATTTTAACATTTTAAAATTAATAAATCAATTTAATTAATTATTTAATCCATTAATTTTTGAAACAACAATGTATTTTTAAAATATGTCTGGTCTTTTAAAATATGTATATAAGATCTGGAATGATAAAATCGATAAAAAGACCTTTCACATAATATTTTTTTATCTTTCCAGGTATATTGTTCAATGCGCAGCCGAATTCGCTGGCGTTATAGTATCAGGTGACAATTACAGGGACCTAGCGCAAGAGAATCCAAGATGGCGGTTCGTTATTGAGAACCGTGTCTTACCGTTCACTTTCGTAGATGACATGATTATGTTTCCAAGAGACCCTCTCGGTAGAAATGGACCTACTTTAGAACAATTTTTGAAACATCAACCCTGCGGTCCCAATAGGCGTTTGTGATTTATTTTTTGTTATTCGTGTTATTTTGAACTATTTTTTTCAGTTACAGCAACGAATATTAATATTAACACTATTTTTTTGTTAAAGTAGCTCTATAAAACTAAAATCTCAATAGAATTAGCTATTCTAAGGAAGGTCGATCAAAAAGTTTCCAAAATCGGATATTTCTAGCTATATGAATGGTTTTATTTTTAATTCTAACGTTAAATTCATTGGTATATATCGACGTGAATTACAGCAGTGTGGCTATTATATACAAGTTGAAATATTTTTTTCTAGTTTGTGTGTGAAAAATTAATAAAACTGAAGTTGTCGCCGTAATTAGATATCTCGTGAAAAAAACATCTACTAAAGAATTTTTCCAAGAGCTACTGGCCACTTTAGGAGTTGGTGCTCCATCATATTCCACGGTTGCATTTTGGTGTTACGAATTTAAACGTCGGAAATCCACCTGCAAAGATGAAGACCGCTCCGGTAGTCCCTCCCCGTCCACCACTGATCTACCACGTTAAAAATGTTGGAGAAATTGCAGTTAATGATAGACCTGTGACCATTCGTTTTATAGCTGAGAGTCTAAAGATTTCCTTTGTTAGCGTTTGATTAATTTTATAGACCAAATTACATTTGAAAAAGGTTTCCACACGTCCCTAGAATGTAACGGACAAAGTGAAATTAAATGCGCGACAAGATTTCAATAAAAAATCTGACCTTATTGCAAACTCACACGAATTTATTTTTATGACGATTTTTAACTATGGTCATAACGTGGGTGCACCATTTTGTCGCAAAAAGAAAAAAACAATACATGACAAAGAAAAGGCTATCTTCACCAACACTGAAAGTTTCTGCGTCGACTGTCAAAGTTATGGCCTCTTGTCTTCTGGCACGCTGATGGAATCATGTTCATTGATTATTTAAATAAAGGACGGACAATCACCGGTTCATATTGTGCCTCATTGATGCAAAAACTACGCCACGTAATTAAAATAAAACGACGGCGAGAATTTAGTGCGCGAGTGACTTTTCATCAAGACAATGCCCCCGCGTGACAAGTCTGAAGTTGAGCCCAAGTTGTTGAAGTCCCTCCCATCGAGCAGGCAGGGTTTGAACTGATGAAATATCCTCCATATTCACCGGTACTTACTCCCTATGATTTCTATCGTTTTTCCGTTTTAAAATAACATGTCTGGCATTAAATTCGACAACATTTAGGTTACGTCTACGGTAGACATTTTTTTGAGACCCTTTATAATGATATTTTTTTCAAATGGAATAAGGTATCTTTGAACATTGTTATGATAAGTATATTGATTTAGATTACCTAAAAAAAGAAATAATATTTTTTCATTATTTTCGTTTATTTCACACTGATTCTGGAAACTTATTGATCAACCTAGTAAAAATAATAAAAAGTGATATTAAATTTAATTACACATATAAATTGTCTATTCAACAGTTTGTCTTGTCAATTATGAAAATAAAAACTTACAAATGAAAATAAATAAATATGTACATTCCCGGCTTGACGTTGAGTTTTGGGACAGCCTGTATATAGGGTACCTAATTATACTTACGCTCATTGCATTTCTAATTATTTTTTATAAACGAAATTTCCGCATCGTTTAAGCGAATTGGAATCTCGGTATAAAAAATGTTCTATATTAAAAATTAATAATAAATATGTTTTATATTGAAAATTACATAAGTAGATTTAAAAAGTCTGAATTATGAAAATAATTAATTGCAGCGATTGTATTTTTGATTATTTTTTATAAACGATTTTCCGCATGAATACGAATATGAAAACAGTAGAAGAGATATTCTACGTTTAAAATTAAAGATAAAATATATTTTATATTAGTTATAGTTTAAATTTAAAAAGTATAATTTATAAATAAAAAAAAATACCGGAATTTCAGTTAATTGGTTCCATTTTTTTATGTGTAGGAGGACTTTGACGACCTCCTATACGAATATCGGATATCTACTTTGTTTTTTCATGAATTACGCATGTTAATTTTTTTAATTACCACTAATTAGTTTTTTTATAAAGCTTCATTTTCCCGCATGGTTAAACAGAGTATAAATTAGTATGGTTTCCGTTAAAAATTAAGAAAAGAGTTTTATTTTATTTAAATTAAAAAAAATATGTTTGTTTCGTTTAAAAACTAAGTAACAGTTTAAATCTATAAAGTCATTCCGAGTAATAGCAGTAAACATAGAGCCAATTGAAGATTTCAAACGATTTTAAACCTTATTGCGGTTTCTTAAACATTATTCTTCAATTTATTACGGCGAGTTTAATATTTATATTCCGTGCTCGAACTGACAAAAAAAAAACCATGTTGATTTGTTAAAATTAACGGTTAAAGCTGTTTACTTAAAAAAAATGCAAAAAATAAGTAATTAGTAAAATTGTGTTCGGTAGATTTATCCAGCCAGCCAGGTTTACCTTTCATATACGCAATTTTTATTAGGTTTGCTTACAATTTTCTGTCAAGTTTTACCAAATTTGCAATTGTAAATGCTAGAAAAAGACGTGATTTGAGCTTTGATTTTTTTAACGACATTTATTAATAAAAGGTGTTAAATAATTTAGTTAATCTTAGTCTTTAATCTTACGGGTCCCACGACTGGTGTCTGTGAAGTCATACAAAGACTTATTTCTAAAATTAACAATTATAGTTTATAAAAAAATACATAAATGTTTTTTTTTAAAAGTTACCTTCCTAAGACATCTGTTTATTTTTATTACGTCGTAGTGAAATAACGAATTTTATGAAAATTCCTAGTGATTTGAATAGAAAGTTACCGAACTAGTCCAAAAATGATTGGATTCAATAAAAAAAAAGTTGATCATCATCTGACGTCATCTGAACAAAGGGACCTTATGGGTCGGCATGAACATAATTCAATTATTTTTTGATGTCGATCAATCGACATTCGAATAAACAATATTCGATTCGATTATAATCGCCTATCGCTCGTCTAAAAAGCCCTGTCGGTCAGTCATTTAGCTAAACCGTGAAAGAAAATGAGTAAACTTGAAATTTCTAGGTATTTAATCAATTTACTGGGAATTTTGAATAATCTTGTTGTTTTACTGCGACATTAAATTATTTTGTATGCAATCCCATTGATTGATATTATAACAAACATTATAATTAATATAACTTTAGATTTTTGCGTTTTATAATACACATGCGGGGTATAACCGAATGTTAACCGAAACCTGCAACCACGAATTTACTCATGTTAATTGATGTAAATATAATGATACGTATTTCTGTAAAAATACTCGTATCGCTTTCTGAGCATTGTACTTACCATACTCGTATAAAATATTTGGTAAAAACTAAAAAAAAATTTGCAGAATGTCAATTAAAATATTTACCTCAATTAACTAGGAATTATGTACTGAATCCATGGTTCCAGGCTTCACGAAAGTTTCGAAAACAGACTGTATTTCAAAATGGGCGTTCAACGACTGTTTATTTATTTCATTTTACGTGCTTCGATCAAGTTACCACAGTCACAACTGCAGGTGACTGCAGAAAAAGTTCAGCTACTACAACTACCCTAGAGTTTTTTCAACTACCCGCATTTGATTTTCATCGTCATACATTCCTGATTATCAGCTATTATACACGTAAAATATGTAAATCTAAGCGTTTTAGGCCCATTTTTAGTATATAATATTGTATTTATATTAAACGGTCATTTTTTTTATTTTTATAAAAAAAGTCTTGTGAACATTTATAAAGTGTTATCTTTTTAAAGAATATATCTTAATAAGCCATTTTCAGGTGTTGGTGTGTTAAAAGTTAAAAGTTTTGAATAGTAACTTACACACACAAATCCTTTTCGTATTTCGCTTTAAATTGATACGTTCTTATTTCATTCATATTTGTAAAAAAAAAAAAAAAAAACTGATTTTAATAGAAATTGGATACGTAATGTTAATTAGCCTTCAAAGGAGAATGCCCACGACAGTGGTTCAGGGCGCTGTTCGCAAAATTTTCATAATATACAGCACTATTTGCGTCATTTCAATATATATTTTTCTAATTCAATATGGTATTACGCAGAAATTATATAGAAATGGAACAATTTTAGTTTAGATTTTGTCGGACAAAACATTTACGAAGTATACTATTTAGTTCTTTTTTTTATATAATAAGAAACATTTTATCTAAATATTATCACATAAGCAAGATATAATTCAATAACGGTTTTATTCAACATTGTAAAATAATATTTATCAAAATACGAGTGCAATAATCTCAAACAAGATTCGTAAATGCTACTTTACAGTCAAACTCGAGTCCTGTAATCTGTGTAATCTAAATTCATTATGTTAGTAATTGTATTAATTACTAACATAATGAATTTTCATCCGTACAAGCGAATGGCGTAAATATTTCCTACAGATTTCCTTTCCCACTATACTCCATCGTAAAATTAGACGCCTACAAATGGGCATTCTCCGTTCCAAATTACTTATTATTTTTTTGTTTAAATACAAATATACACTTTGGGAAACTACAGCGTAGTGTGCGGATAGTTTTGAAAACACTCACGTGCATAATAATAATAGAAAATAATGCTTTTTGATTTTTGTTTTTAATTAATAAATTTTAATTTATCAGTTTTAATTTACCTTTCACATCGTTTTAATTTTAAAATTTGAATATTTACGACTAATCATTGATTGAAATGTGATAAATATTTTAATAAAATAAATTTGAAAATATTCTAAACTTCTTAAGGTATATAAATATTCCTAATTCATAATGTTTATTCATAAATATTCCTTTATATTTTCATTGTCCAAAATTGTTGTATGTCGGTCTCTCCCGTCCTGTGTGAAGAGCACCGAGCCAACATTACCTACTTGCAATTTTAGTAAAAATTAAAATATTTTCCTAAAGCGTGTATTTAAGCGGGCAGCAAAAAATGCTATATGAACAGCAAAACCTATTCTTTAATAACTGAATTATTTAATTTTAAATTACTAAGACAATAATCAGTCACCAAATCGACGGAGATTTTTTTTTCGTCACCAGAGACCCACACACCTAACCTAAACGACCTTCGATTTCCTGCGCATTCAGTTTTTTTTTTGCGGCTCATTTATTAATTATTTTTCAATTCGTAAGTTTAAAATATTTCCGGACCAAAGCGAAATAGAACGATCGAATAATAAATAATTATTATCGAGTATACGCGTCATCGTTTCATTTTTGCAACACAATTTCAACACGCACACTTTTCAGAGGCACACTACAGCAGTTCTAGCAAAATTTGTCGTAAACATTCCAACAATATAGAAACTGAATTAAACATTAATATGAGGATATAAAAATTGAATCATTAGTACACAGTACAAAATGAATCTATAATTGGGCCGTTCTAATAAGTCGCATTTGACATCTGAGGAACCATATAATCCACCCATGTGAAATATTAATTGTCACAGACGCAACGCTTCAAAGAAAACGATCAGATTAAAATTGATCAAGTTATACCACCACTCGATACTAATATAACTCGATCAATTTTAAGCGTCGTTTTCTTGCAAGCGTTGCGTCTGTGACAATTAACATTTCACATCGGTGGATTATATGGTTTCTCATATGTCAAATGCGACTTATTAGAACGGCCCAATTATAGTGATTTTATGAGCATCACGTACACTTACTAACTTTCGAGTTATTGGTATCTCTATAAATACGAAAGATTGCATTTGAGTGTCTTTATATAGTATTTTTTCTAAATTTGTTCCTTCCTTAATATGGCGCAGCCGAACTATCAGATTGTCTCTTGTTATTCTACACAGAAATAAAGTCTGCCTGTGTACTTATGTCCTAGAACATAAATGCAAGTCACCAAATGGTATAATTATAGTCTTGTCTTCAAAAACAAATTATTTTTATATTGTTGATTTTTAATTTTGCTAATTATAGAAATATAATTGTCTAATTTTACTTATACGTTTTTTTATTTTGATCACCCAAACTAATTCGTAAATGCATTTTTACTTTTCCCATTTACCTCACCAAGCCGATCCCGATCACCCGCGTAATGACCAATTTCAACCGCAAAACTACCAATATGCAGAACGATTAATACGCAAAAATGACCAAGGTTACGCGTATAGGTCGTTATGCGTGCAACTAATTTTTCCAACGTTTCTCATTATGCGTATTAATAATGAATCATTCATTCACATTTCATGTTGTATCGATCGATCAATGCCTAAATGAAATTAGTCGACATCGATCGGAAAGTGATACACCAAATAAATCTGTTCACTAAGAATATTTAGTATCCACTTATTAACAATAAGAGGGTAAGGCAATTGATTACTAGAAATACCTTAAATTTTACACGAAACAATTAAATGGTAGGGCTACCAAGACACCTAGATTATTTGGCTACTTTATTGATTATTGAGCTATTAAATTATTGTTTAATTTTACCCGGTGGCTACAAAATTATGGACGGATTAATTTAGGAAACTCACTAATGTAGGAGAAAATTGAATTAGTGAGATTTACTCCAGTATATCGACTTAAAACAACCACTGGGAAAAAAATCTATTATATAGTTCAATCATCGAACTAGCGGGGACGTAGGCATTTGACTACACACGTCGTTTGAATTGTTGACAATCCCTCACAGACGGTTTGAAACCCCTCCGCATCAGTAGGCAATGTGTACACACAGCGAGATAGATAAGTTTGCAGGCAGCCTTGTACTGTGTACAAAACTGCCCCCCTAAGAAGATGCTTAGATGGCGTACAATGACCTAACAAACCCGTACTACAAAAACGCGAAATAAGGAGTCACTGCGCGAAAAATAAAACAATTGTATTCGATTTGAAATGTTTATTTATTTTATCATTACACTAACAAGCTTCCACGTGGTGTGCGCGTGGTGTGCGCCGAACACAAAATTGACATTACACCTGCAGAAGGACCACATTTTATAGGTATTTTTCTAAATTTCTACACATGTATATTTCCACTTATATAATGTGTTCTCTTAGTAATCTGAGGAATTACTGGGCCGATTCTGTTGCAGTTTTAATCATTGTGTGGAGTACTTATTGGCAAAGGCTTTAAAAAGATTGACTTAATGCTATTTAGTATTTTCGCTCAACCTTAGACAGTAGAAGACAAAAATTGGAAACTTAGGGTATTTTTTAAATCAAAATCGGTCCAACAGTTGTGATATAGTGGCGAATTTCTATAGGAATGTGATCGACAAATTGCAAGTAGATAAATCAGTTTAAAATAAATAATTCCAAATAAATACGTTCCAAACTGAATATTGATTTCCAGAAGTGGAATTGGGTAAATATAAATTAACCTAGTTAAATTTGTTAATTTCTAATTAAACGCAAACAAAATGTATTCTTATAATAAAATTAAATGGAATACAAATTTAATAATTAATTATTTAAATGCCAGACGGATCGTCTTTAAGCCGCAAGTGCTCTCAAACCGTGATCAAGGGTAACCCAAATTATTCAAACATAATATGACCACATTGGACTAATTTCCTTTTGGACCTTGACTTTGATCATTTTTAATTTTGGTTAATTTTCATATTTGACATATTTCATTTTGGACAAATTTCGTATTGAATTGTTACTTTGACGAAATTATGTATTGGACAATTATCATTTGGACACCAGTCGGACACCATTAAATTTTTGATATCCCAGATAATATTCACACGTATACTTTATCTGGAATCAATCAGATCGAGTCTTGGAAGGGATTTGGTGGAATATTTCAGAAATATCTAAGCATTGACATTTAAAAAAATAAAACGGTCACTATAACAAAAATAATACCTTTTTATAATGTAGTCCATCCACAATCGATTGATAACTAAAGGCGCTCGTGTAAAAATACAATTCGCTATTACAAAAATAACTCTAAATTAACATCTTACACTAATCTCACTTTCCTTATACAAGCTCCATCATTAAAGCGAACTCAGACGTACAATTTGTATTGTAAAATGGGTACTTATGTAAGTAAACTGGGCACTTATGTAAGCAAAATGGGTACTTATGTAAGTAAAATGGGTACTTATGTAAGTAAAATGGGTACTTATGTAAGTAAACTGGGTACTTATGCTAGTAAACTGGGTACTTATGTAAGTAAACTAGGTATTTATGTAAGCAAAATGAGTACTTATGTAAGTAAACTGGGTACTTATGTAAGTAAACTGGGTTCAATTTTGAAGAGCAGTTATAATAAACAATTTGTTTAATATTTCATTGTAATTTTAATTCTTTTCTGCGTATCTAGGATTTTTTTATATTAATGACTATATATATGACGAGCGTTGAGGAACTACACCACCTCTAAAAGAGTGGACTCGCCAACCAGCTTGGCCAGTGTGGATCTCCAGCAGTGGATAGTAAAGCATTGTATTGCATATGCTTATTGGATAGTTTATTGATTTAATAGTTATTGTACGTCTGTTTCCGCTTTCACAGTCTTTACAACGCTATTTGTGCGCACGAGAAAAATCTATTCCAATTATTGGCGAATAATTCGGTTAATAAGCTGATATTTTATTATAGGCTATTTATTATATATTTATTTTATTATAGGCTTTAGTTCCAGTTGGCAATCTCTTTCTAATCTATTCAAATAAAAACTTGTACAGAATTGCAATCAATAATATTTTAAACATTTATCTTGTTTGAACATAATAAATGTTAATAATTAGTCACGATTTTTCTGTTTGGTCAGAAATATCGCCTATAAAAATAAACGGAAATAAATAAAAATCACAAGTAATCCGTTTACATGACATGTAAAATCACAAGTAATCCGTTTACATGACATGTAACTAATAATGAATTCCATTATTCCTTACTTTTGGAAGAGACGTTCAATTAATTAATGAAATTGGTGAAAATTAAAATTTGAAAATAAATGTATAAATAAGTCTATGTAATGTGTAAACTACATTAATTATGATAAAAGTTTAAAAGAGATCTTTGGCACTACTAATGAATTCTATAAGCAGATGTTATTTTTCAGTAAAAATACTCATTTTATTAAAAAAAAGAAATATTTTTTTTATTTCAAAAAACTCAATAACAAAAAGAGTAGATTATATATTTTTCAGATATACAGATATAAATAAAAAAAAAAATGTAAAATCGGCGGCATGCAGCGAATGTTTTACTTCAAAATGGGTTTTTTAATTATTATTTTTTTATATAACAAAGATAATAAGTGGACAGCAGCAAGGAAGGGATTATCAAAATATCGATTTCAGTTTCAAAATAGTTTGTATCACCTGCCTTGCTTTGAATGCAATAATAATATACTTACAATAATGAAATATATATTTGCATCTTACAACGCCCATGGAAATGTAAACCTTAATGTTATAAACGTAAGGTCCATAACTCAAATTTACGAGCTTTTATGATTCAATTATATTTTAAAATATTTGATTTAATAGATAGCAGTATTAATAAAAAAATGATCATAATAAAATAGATATGAACTTTTTTTGTGTAATAAAAAATATTCACGTGTTCAATAGTTTTATTAAAAAAATGTGCAACTTATATAATTAAATATTTCTATCAATATTTTTAAATTATTCACTTACATAAGTTGTTCATTTTCGTAATTATTTTATTAAATGAGTGAATATTTTTATGAATATTTTTTCATTTAATATTCACTTAAATTACATACTTACGTAATTATTAAACAAGTGAATATTTATTATGTTCATTCATAAGCCAAAACTATTGATATTTATTATTTCGGAATATTAAAATTATAACTGAATTAATATTATTAAAAAAAGCGTTAAACTTAAGCAGAGAATAACTTAACAACCGTTTAAACTTTGGCGTGGTCAATGAAAGCTTCTTTTTATAACAAACATAACAATTATTTAGTTAACAAAATGCAAAATTAACAATTACAACATTAAAAGCTATTGTGAATAATAATTCTGCGTAATTTTTGATACATGTATCATCATACCTAAATTATCAAAATTATATTTATTCCTATAAAGCGAATTTAATTATTCATTAATTGAAGTGTATATTTAGTTATTAAAAAAAATAACAGTTAATGTTTCGTACATTTCGTACATTCGTACACTAATTGTAATAGTGATCGTATTAATAATTAAACATATTTTTATTTTAAGCCTAATATTTTTAATAAGGCATTATCTGTTGCTACTGTTTGTTAAAAGCGAAGCTTGGGAAGGATCATTTTTACTTTATTAATTTATTTTAACTAAATAAATATCTTGTTTTCATCATAGAAAATAAATTCTAGAAATTTATCATAAAATGATTAATTTCGCAAACTATAACACAATCAAATCAAGTTTTTTTTAATTATAATTTGGCGCAGGGCCGTCTTTACCAGGGGGTGCAAGGGGTGCGGTGCACCCGGGCGCGGAGCGCCCGGGGGCGCCTGTCGAGCGCTGAATGTTTGGATATTTCATTGAACTTAACGCCATTGCACAGTTTTATATACTTGTTACTTACGACAAATATGTATGCGCAAGCAAAAAAAAAATAGTCATTAACAATAATATTTTTTTTACTTTTATTACGCTTTCGGCGCTTGTCATACCGCATTAAGTAGGTAGGTATGTTAAACTGCTAAAATCTGAGTAAACTCTATATTCACCATGACAATACGAATGGTCCGCGGAGTGAATTTGTTAAAAGCATAAATCTTAGAAATCAAGAAAATGGATCTGTCTAATTGGGAGTAGGTACCTACCTAGAAAATTAATTTTGTGAGAAATTTGTATTTTGATTAAAATCTAAGAATGAAATATTTCTTTAAGTAAAATTTAATAAGTTTAATATTTAAAGTAGCGTTCGAATAGTGCCGGCTTTACCTATGGTGCATGGTGTGCGGCGCACACGGGCGCAGGGTCTTAGGGGGCGCCGAGCGCCGCTCGCGACGCCTCCAAAGAGCCTACTAGAGGGCGCCAGGGTATTGATTGCACCCGGGCGCTACATGGGCTAGAGCCGGCACTAATTTGGCGTTTGCTATTATTTTACTGGACTTTATACCAATTTGGCTATAGCGTAATCAGAATAATGCATTATTTACTTGAGTTAATAAATTAATGTTTTGATCGGAGGAGAAGTTTTGAAAATATCTTATTCTGTATAAAATTAGACTCTAAACCAGACTCTAATTTTATGTAATACGTAATAAGCCTTAGAAATAATTTATATAGCGTAAATACTGATAAAAATAAATTAATATTTATTTTATTTTATCAATATTATTTTGCACGTCCAAAGATTGAATTGAAAGTTATAAATTATTATAAATATTATTTACCTAGTGATTAATATTTTCACACCCACCTTGGTGTATGTAAAGATTATAATAAATTATTATAATTAATAATTCTTTGATATTAATAATTATGTTTATTCTCATCCTTGTATGCGTCGGGATAATTTATTGTGATCAGTAATTACAATAATTATTTTATATCGCACCTTTATATAATAAGTATAGAGATGTTAACAAATAATTATGATTAATTATTAATCATTGTTTTAATCTCATCCCTCGACATGTAAAAATAATGATGGAATTTTTGTAATTTGTAATAATGGTTTTGTTTTTTGTAATTTGTAATAATGGTTTTGTTTTTTGTAATTTGTAATGATGATGGGTTTTTGTAATTTGTAATAATGATGGGTTTTTGTAATTTGTAATAATGGTGGGTATTTTGTAATTTGTAATAATGATGGGTATTTTGTAATTTGTAATAATGATGGATTTTTGTAATTTGTAATAATGATGGGTTTTTGTAATTTGTAATAATGATGGGTTTTTGTATTGCAATTTCTTAAACTTAACCAAGGATGACTTGATAACATATAGCAATACTATTATTTGAATTATTTTTGAATTACTATTCAATATTATTTTTGGACATGCTGTCCAGTTTCAACTGTTCTAATTGCAACTGTCGTCTAATAGAACCCAATTGCGTTAAAATACTAATGTTTTTCCCTTCATCACTAGGCAGAGATTTCAAAATGTTTTTTTGTACTGCGGGTACTTGCCATTTACCATCGACAATTTTCATCGCATCACTTAAGGAGTGATTTTCATCGTTTTTGGAACTATCCTTTGGAGAGTGACGTAAAATTGGAATTGGTATAGAATTTTTTGAATTTTTTGTTTCGATTCTTTCTTTGGGCTGATCGTGCATTTGAACTACAACATTTTCAGTTTTAAATGTACTATTATTTTTATTATTGTTATTGCTGTAGATATTCTCGCGGGATTTTGCGGTTTCGCGGGATTTTTCAGCAAGATTGTAATTATCGAAATCGTAACTCTTTTCAAAATTCTCGTCAACTCTATGGTCTAGATTTTCTAGTCTATGGTTTTTTAGTGTTTCCTTTGTAGGGTTAAGATTTCTACGCAAATAACTATCTACGTCATAATTAGGGGAAAATATGGAATTTTGTGGAATATTCATAGAGTACGGCTTTTTATCAGAGTTTTCTGGAAGATTTATAGAGCACTTTTTGTCTATGGTACATTCTGGTCTCGTCATAGAGTATGTTTTCTTGTCTATGGTAGCTTCTGGAAGATTGACAGAGTAACGTTTTTTGTTTATGGAATAATCGTTGTATTTTTTGTTTTCAATATGAGGGTAGTAGACTTTGTCGCTTCTGGAAGTGTGTGTCCGTCTGTCTGTTAGTCTGTTAGGTTGGGAACAAGTCCTAAGTAATGCCTCTTGTTCTATATCTATTTCTTTTTGTAGCGCTGAGCGTTTCTTCTCGTAATCTGTTGCGTTTTCTTTCATCTGAAATACATTTGCAAGAAAAAAAATATACTTATTCGTTGCCACAATACTACAATTACATATATTATTTATTAAACACGGTACTACATTAACATAGATAAGATAAACACGTAATGAGGTATGTTTTTAATAAATTTGTAGATAGAAGAGAAGGATAAGTAACATGTGCAAACAAGCGTTTTATGAGATATTAACAAACATAAACACCGTTATAGCAGGCTTTACTGGAGTGTAAATATTAAACAGCAGGATTAAGAGCGAATTTAACTTGGGTTTTTATTAGCAGCTAATTCTTTGGGATTGGGATTGAATTGTTCTACAATGTGTGTACTTGTATCAGCCTTTAGTGTCCCACTGCAGGGCACAGGGCTTCCCTAGTAAGTCACTGGGGTGTACCGGGCCGTAATCCACCGCGCAGACGACGCAATGCCGGGTTAGTTTTTATTTGCTTCTGGGGCATGCGAGTTTCATTATTATGTGACAGTATTATCTTGAAGTGATATACCATTAAACTTTTAAAAATATTTAATATACAATACACGAGTGCCGCGTAGTGTCAACCGGCCTTAGAATATCACCACTCCATCTCTTCCCGTGGTTGTCATAAACACCGCTATGTAAGAGTGGACTCGCCAACCCGCTTGGCCAGCGTGACGTTGTAAGGTCATACATCCCTCGTGCACATGAAAATGTGCACTGATTGCACTCGAAAGTATACGTTACAATACGTGGTATAAATACTTACATTAGCTGTAATTTCGTATTGTTTCCCAATTTCCCGTTCCTGTGCTAGTTTCAACATGCGCAGTTGCTCTTCCAGACGTCGCATCTCCGCTTGCTCCAACATCCTACAGGATAGGTTAATTATCTTTTCCACTACGATATTGATATCATTAGAGATTTCATAGTATTCTAGTAGCATCATAGAAGATTTGAAACTATACTAGTGGTGCCATAAGAGAGCCACTATACTAGTGGTGCCATAAGAGAGCCACTATACTAGTGGTGCCATAAGAGAGCCACTATACTAGTGGTGCCATAAGAGAGCCACTATACTAGTGGTGCCATAAGAGAGCCACTATACTAGTGGTGCCATAAGAGAGCCACTATACTAGTGGTGCCATAAGAGAGCCACTATACTAGTGGTGCCATAAGAGAGCCACTATACTAGTGGTGCCATAAGAAGATCAACACTACTTACTACTGTACTATAAAATGTTACAAAAGGTCTGATTTAAAAAAATGTATTTAATATCAACGCCATTTGCATGAATCCTATATAATCATCATTAAGTGTGATAAGGTCCTAGAAAAATAGTATGAAATATTTTAATAAGTGAATCAGTAAAATAAAACAATTGTATTTAAGTAAAAAATAAGATTTTTTTCTGTTATTACATTAAAAATAAATAATTGGTAATCAATGTACTCGTGTATATGCACAACACTCGCTCGCTTAGGTCTTTGACCTTTGAACGCGTCCGCTTCGCGTACGCGTAAGGTAGGCATGAACTACTCTAAACAAGTAATCAACGATTATTTATTTTTAACTAGCTGAGCCCGGCCACGCGTTGCTGTGGCTGCTCAACAGATGGCGCTTACCCTGTTTTTGGGTAAAAAGCATGTTTTTACCGTGTGATAGGTATATAAAAACACGCGCGTATTCGAATGCAACGTTGTGTCAAAATTTCAAAGCAATCGGTGAGGAACTTCCGGAGATTTATGATTTTGAACAAACGAACGTTTACATATTTATTTTTATTGATGTCATAAATTAATTATGGAATTCATGTTAATTTTTAGTTCTATGTAATAGTTTTAGTGTACTGGTTGACATATTATAATATTTCACAGCATTTAGTCAGACCTTAAATAATCATCATTACTCATAATTTAAAGATACAGTGAAATCAACGAGACGTGAGCCTTGCCTTTGTATGAGGTCACACCGATAAAGTACAGTGCGAACCATTTCGACAATTGGATTGGACAATTCGTCATCCACTCACGCAGATGCAAAGCTCATTTCACTGTACTCACTTCTCTCTAGCCTTCCTCTCTTCTCTTATCCTCTGCTGTTCTAAAATTTGATTCTTCAACTCTTGCTGGTAGAACTGCCTGCGCGCTGCTGCTTCCTGAAATAATACATTTCTTTTGCGATTAAATATATAATACTTTTTTTTAATTTTGTTAATTGAAGCAAACAAACTAAGTATCACTAAGTATATATGAGTATCACTAAGTATTGGTACGAGTCAAGTTGAAACTATTTTACACGATTACCTACAGGTCAAAAACTCAAAAGACTCAAAAACACTGCCGCGTGGAATGGTGTCTTAAGATGCTTGAAAAATTTGACAATGGTCAATCAAGTGCTGTTTTTTTGTATAGTAACAGGTGATGAAAGATGGATCTACTGCTATGAGCCTAAAACTGACCGAGTCTGTGCAGTGTGCAGTGCCTTTCGAAGAGTAACCGACGAAAATGAAGAAAGGACAGAATGCCTAAAGAAGATGATTGCCTCTTTCTTTGGCAGATCGAGCCACTTTGCTACTGTAACTTTAGAAAATAAATGAACAGTAACTGCGGTCTGGTATGTGGACAGCTGCTTGCCTTTTGTTTTGGAAAAAACTCAAGAACGACGCCCACGCAGGAGAATGACCCTCCATCACGACACCCCAGCTCACTCCGCCAGACAAACGAAGCAATTTTAGAGTACTGTAAATGTAGAGTTAATGGGTCATCCGCCATACAGTCCCGATGCGTCCTGTGATTTTTATTCATTTCCTAAAGTTAGGGATAAACTCAGAGGAATAAGTTTTATGAATGCAGAACAGGCAGTAACGGCCTTCCGAACGGCTGTTGAGATGCCTAAAGAAGGATGGGCTGAATGCTTCACACAATGGTTTCATCGCATCAAAAAGTGCACCGATTGTCGCGGAGAATACCTCGAAAAGCGATAAAACAACTTCCATCTTTATATCTGATTTCATTTTTGTGATTCTAAAACTTTCGGTGTCACTCACCCACGTAAGCACATTTCATATTATAGCTACGAATGACATTAGAAAAACCTAAAATGTTTGTCCTAATGCCATTTCCTCAGAAGTTGACATTGGTGTCATCGATTAATCAAAATACATTAATCGATGACGAGTTACGAGTACAAAAATAACAAAGGTAGGAAGAAAAAAAGGCAAGTTACAATTTAAAAACACAAACTAAATTCTTAAGCAAACGGAAAAAACGGAACAATTCAATAAATACATCGGATAAACGCTAAATAACATTAGCGTTAAATAAGGACCGTTAAATAACATTAGAACCACTGAATAAGTGTGTATAGCCTAGCCTATCTTTTATAATTGATTCGTTATATATAAAACCATAGAAATAAAAAAAAAGAAGATAATTTCACTGACCTTTTCAGCCTGCAGGTTCCTGAGTTGTATCGCATCTGCGTCGAATATAGAAGGCATGTATGTATGACGTAAGTCTGATACTAGTTTGTCGCGATTGGTTCTCTTCACTAGGGACGATGAGCGCTCTGAGAATAAATAATACGAGCGATAGTTACACACTACGGTAACAGTACGAATTACAGTACGGTTTAACGACAGTTACAAATTACTGTTAGCGTTTAATGACAACTACGAATCACGGTTACGATATAACGACAGTTACAAGTATCGGTTTAATATCAGTTACTGTTGAGGACTGGTAAAGTGATGATGTCAGGTATCGCGAACGACTCTTGACCACAGTATCCACTTAGTATCAGGTAGATTGTATGCTCATCTGCCGACTTGGTCCTATAAAAAAAACTACTGTAAAGAAGGAATATGTTTCTGAACTACAAACTTGGCTGTCAATTTTTTACGAATGGCTAAAGTAATAGCTAAGCCACTTTTTTAATTGTATCCTTTTTGCAGTTTTGGACCCTCATTCACACACTAATCCAAAACGACTAGATACCGAGATATTAATATTAAAAGTTATAACTGGCTGATTATCTTCTCAGCTTAGATATATTGTAGAAGTTTCTAACTATGGTCATTTTTTGTTTCTTTTGGTCTTCTATCGATTTATTTAGAGATGGTTGGCGGCCACAATATTGTAAATTTTTCAAAATGGCGGAAAGTAGGCATACCGCTTAGGTCACAGGCCTATTAGAAAATAACACAATAATTACATAATATTTTAATAACAAAGAAGGTGTGTGTGAATTGTGGTGCAAAATTGCAAAAAATATACAATTAAAGGTATACCAGGCTCCATACAAAAATGTCCCAACCCCTTAAGTAAAGTGTCAAAATGTCTAACTTAAAATCTGCGTAAAGCTTTCAAGATTTTTTAATTGAGTTTGATTTTTTCCATATATGGCAATAGTATCACCATAACACATACATTCACATACCACTTACCATCATAATCCCCATAGCTCTTCCTGCGGCCGAAGTTCACGTCCCAAGTGGCCGCGTGTGGTTTTTCATTCCGTTCTTGCACTGTTCGAGGAGATAACTCCCTTTCGGCCTGAGTTAGCAGACTGTGGAGTGGGGACAGCTTGGGAAAAAAATAATAGAAGAATCGTAATAAAACTGTTGTTCTCTTGTTTTTTCGCAAGCCTTCCAGAATTCAAGGATTCAATTCTTCCATAAAATTCAAGGGGATACAAACAAAATAACAATAAAATCTGTGATGTGATGTTAGCTGGGAAAGAAATAACAACTAGCCAACGTGGACCTTCTACCTCAATCTGACCACTGAGTTTCTTTCAACTAATAGGTATCTATATTAATGGGCGCTGATTCAAAATTAAAGATTTGAATTCATATACATACTTATGAAACTAATAGTTAAGAAAAACCCAGTGGTCGGATTAAGGAAGGAGGCCGGAATAAGGTAGGTTTCACGCTATTAAAAAAAACATAATGAAGATTATCTCTTATCACTAACTATGTAAGCCTTCAAGAATTCAATTCTTCCGCAAAAATCAAGGGCAATCAAATAAAATAGTCAGTTAACATAATATGCTACAAGTATTTCTTACCCGATACAGCTCGGCGTCGTCTGTCTGCACAGCAACAGATAGGGGTCTACTAACGGCGTCCACTTGCACTGCTGTGTCCACTTTGCTGCAAACGATGAACAAAGACATCGATATCGACCCAGTGCTGGACACAGACGTCCCCTTGCTACTAAGATAAGGGGGAGGGGGGGGGGGGGGTTTGGAACATATTACATCATGCAGTCCCATTGCAAATCCTCCCCATTCCATTGTTTGAATTTAAAAAAAGTAACTGTTATGTAAAGTATGAGTGATACAAAGGCTGTACAACAATATTTTATGGAATTTTTGTGTCTTGAACGCGCGTCATGCTCACACCTGTATAGCTTGTGACTTGGATTAATTAATATTTAGGGTACATTTTATCCCGAACCGTTGGAGGGTTCCCACGGGAATCACTCTAAAGTTCACGCGAACGAAGTCGCTGGCATCGCTAGTATGGTCCGGTTATTACAGAAAGAGCTTTGACAGATGACACAAACCTTAATACAAATATTTATTAACATGTAGTAAAAATCGTTTCTCAACTCGATAGTCCTTTAAGAAAATCTTTTTTCTATTTTATTGTGTTATGTGAGAACTTAAGTAAGAAACGGTATTTACATAAAATGAACTAAATACAGAACTGTCAGCGCTCTTCCTATGATAACCGGGCCATAATTACATAAGTACAATATTTAAAAAACCCTCACCCAACATAAGTATTTCCAGTACCGACCACCACATTCTCAAAATTGAAAGCTGTACGTCGCTCTGGAGTATTCCTCTCCCGCTCTAACCTCGCCCTTTCTCTCTCTTCCTGTTCTCTTTCCCTCTCTTCCCGTTCTCGCCTCTCTCTGTCTGCCTTCTCTTTCTCCTCTTGTTTTTTCTTTGCTTGCTGGAAATAAATAGAAATCATTTTATTGCGAAGATCAACTAATGCTACCATTTTAATTATACTTGAGAGCGATATTTGTTATATGAGATACCATTTTTACTTTGTAGAGTTGGTGTTTGCGCTTCAATATTAAATAACTGCATCCTCTTTCTTCCGTGAAAACTTCAGCTCTTTTTTTCACACATTCACACATTTACGTAGCCATCATAGCTATCTAATAGCAACGGTCCCATTTTGTATTGTATTGTATCAACCTATAATGTCCCACTGCAGAGCACAGGCCTGCCCTAGTAAATCACTGGGGGGTTTCGGGCCGTAATTGGTGGATCACGGAACATATACTGAAGATTATTTATTTTTATTTCCCCTCACCACCGAGCAAAAGACAATTTTTAAAAATCCGTACTCAGTGGTACGAGGCCGAGGCTTTGAAATCACGATCACAAGAGTCTGGAGATGTTGGCGGTATAAGTATCGCAAAACTTCTTGGGCTCTGACGATATCACGTGACAAATCTAAGCAGTAGCTTATTTTTAGGTCCGTTTAGTGGTGCGGGCTAGAATGCGACGGTGGGGGTATTTACAATACAATATGTTAGCAAGTTCGAGCGAGACGCATCAATAACTTCCTACTCACACATGTGTGTTATTGAGTGTTGTTTGAAATTATATGCGCAGACTGTTGACGCTGTTCAAGGTCAAAGCCCAAGAAGTTTTGCTATACTTTTTTCCATCGTTCTTATAATCTTGTTAAAAGTGTATTAATTATTAATAGAGAGCATCCGATTCATTAATTGTTGTATAATTTAATAATTCCTACTAAAATTTCATCTAAGCTAGCCTGGCACGCCACAAGTCATATTTTTGATGTCTTATACTTTTTGTGCAAAAAAACTTGTACTTGTAGGTATCTAACCTATAAAAAGATAAGTATCGAAGAACAAAGAGTAAAACAAGCTCACCTGATCAAGATACTCCCTATACTGCTGCTGCCGTATCTTGCGCAGTGTATTCCGTCTTCGTTCATACTCCCCCAATCCCAGTAGCGCGTCGCCAGTAGTTCTCTCCCCGCGTATCAGCGGGTTGTTGGGGGAGTACTCACCCGCTTTTAGCATCACTGGCAGACCGACGTAGCGCTGTAACAAGATTGTAGTTTAAATTCAAATACATTTTTTTGAATATAATATGGTGAATACATACATTATTTATTGTTAGTGTACATGTTACGTCCTTACATTACGGCATGCAAATATTTTAATACTTTACGAATATGTATTTATAATAATATTTTACGTAATTCCACGAAACAGCGAGCAATACCTAAAGGGAAGCAGCAACAAAATCTTTATTGGTGAGTTAGGTTTTTTATAGAAAAAAGGCGGCAGACGAGCATACAGTCCACCTGATGATAAGTGGATACTGTCGTCCATGGACATCCGCGATAAATGCCAACATCAGTCCAGAATGACAAACGTTGGCACGCACCCGGATGCTTTTTTTTTTTTGCGGAATTTCTAAATTCTTGTGGCCCTAGTGGCCTTAGTCACCGGTCATCCCCGGATGCGCTGCCTACCTTTGCAGATTAAGGAATGGATTGGGAGAAAGGGTTGCGGAAAAAATGGTAGGGATAGGAAGGAATGGAAATGGAATTTTAAAGGAATTCATAAATTTTAGGTATTACCTCGCAAGGTCATCGAGGACATCACAAGATGCCGACATTTTAGGAAGAGGACATTATGACCCGGAACACTATTTCCTTCTGGAGTCTAACCAGAAACTATAGACAAAACCGTCGGCGCGTAACTTGTAACGATTTTTACGAGCGACATGTAAATTGTTAATTATTACTACTAATTAGCATCTTTATTAATCCGTAACGTTGGGGGGCTATTACGAACTAATGCGATATAATGCATGCCAATTCTGTAGAAAATTTAGAAAGAAAAATCTGGAATAAATGCCGCACGAATTATGCATCATGTACTGGTGTTTAAACACCCGTAACACCATACATTCTGATAGCTTTGTAGCTACTCTGTTAATAGTCTCAAATTAACAAGTCAAGGTAGAAAGGCGATACAATTATTTTCAAAGAAGTGAGATGTAATATAGATACCTACTCTTTGTCGCCTTCGTTTCGTAAAAACTAAGAGACGACTGTTTTGATTGCTGCAAAGAGGAATTTAGAGCATCATATTTCTTTAATACCTCTTTAGGTGCAGTGAAATCAACGAGACGTGAGCTTTGCGTTTGTGTGAGTGCACACCGATAGTGTACAGTGCGAACCATTTCGACAATCGGATTGGACAATTCGGCACCCAGTCACACAGATGCAAAGCTTATGTCTGGTTGATTTCACTGTAGAATATCTGTCATCTGTTCTATAAAGAAAGACGGGTTTATGCTTAAGCTTAATGTGAATGGGGTTTTATGTAAGTTTAATTAAAATGTTTATGTCAAGGCATGTAAATGGATTATATGGGACACTAATAGAAGATAAAGTTCATAAAATAGTTGAAATGTAGTTGTGATTAAAATAGAATAGTGGAATAGGTACACCAATATAATAATTAGAATTCAAACCATAAGCAGAATTTATGGTTGTAGCTTCGAAAAAGGTTTGGACACAGCCTGTATACAATTTGAATTGTATTTAATTATTCATCCACAACCGATTAGAAGCAGTTTAATGGTGCCGTATTTCTGGTGCAGGGTCTGAATTATTAATACCCTTGAAATGCCAGAACATTGGCGCATGATCACAATCGATAAGTGAAACAACTGCCAATGTAAAGAAGCATTTTGTAGTCAAAAGTTTAAGGATAACAATCATCAAAAATTAATTGCACGGTGCGCGACGAGGACAAATAAGCAGAATAAATTGAAAAAAAAAGGAAAAAAAAAAAAAAGAAAAACGAATGCAAAAAAGTTTAGCTTATCTCAGATTTCTACCAGCAGACCTGGGAACGTTAAACATAGGTCAAGACAGATAAGGCAGGCGTAGTGCGTACGGAAAATATGAAATATGTATATGGAAAATATGTGGAAAATATATATTTAAAATTAATATGTACTTGAGTGTAAATACAAACAATAATAATGGAGCTACGGAAGCGCCAGTGAGTGAGAGATTTACGTTTTTCGTTCGTTTAAGAAATAAAAGTACTTATACAAAGTTGTAGAGTTATAACTATGTATATTATATTCTATACTAAGTATATACTAAGGTAAGAAGATTCCAAAAGATAAATATAATATTATTATAAGTTTTCATAGATTAATAAAAACATTTTTGAAATGAACAAATAAATCACACCCTAACTTTTGGCAACAAACTTCACATTATTTTCGATGACTCAAAATTTCCAATAAAATCACGTATTTTTAACTGCCATACCGAACGAAATTGCGGGCAAAAAAGTACAGTTAATTAATATTTCTCGGAAGTTCAAATGCGTTGATAATGTTTAATAAAGAACGCAACTACATAATAGTCCCCCGGCAATTAATCACGTACATGATTAATAAATCAATCAAGTACGGTAACAGTATTAACATTTTCTTCATAAATAGAATGATTTGGTTCTCCTGGAAAATGATTCAATTCGAAAAATCCAGTTAGAAATAATTTTGCAATCAATCAAACTTGCATAGCACTTGTTTCGGTGAATGAAGTTAAATTTATCAGTAACTAGCGACTCGCCCTCGCTTTGCTACGGTTTTTTTTTTTTTTTAATTTCAAATATAACATATAGCCTATATTAGACACGGATAATATAGCTTTCTATTTGTGAAATAATTTTTGAAATCGGTTCAGTAGTTCCAGAGATTACCCCCAACATACCTACAAACACACAATTTTACCCCTTCATTATATTAGTATATAGGAGGAAAAACCCTCCATGATTATTCAACCATCCTTATACCTCTTTAAATTGAAAAAATAAAGTCTCGAGTTGTTTGGTCAAGTCAATATAAATAAAAAATGGTTGATTTAATCGGTCAATCAGATGTACGCGATGTTAAAATGTACAAGTACAAATGGTTGAATAATTACATTTACGTGATGTATATACAAGTACAAATAGTTAATTAATCTGATGTATATCATATCGGTACAAATGGTATTAAATGATCAAATTGTTCCAATCACATTGCACCGAGTTTGGCATTTTTAAGTTTATGGGCAAAAATGACAATAATATTTCCAATTCCCATCAATCCAAAGAAAAATGCGTTGGATGAGTTAGGTCAGGCAAACAAACGACTTACAAGTAAGTCGCCGGTAGTGACTGCATGAAAAGAGCGGTAGACGTGTACGATAGCAGGCCTGGGTTGAAGTTAATAACAAAACGCGGATGGCAAGCGCTAGTAGGAAAGATAGTTATTATGTTACCTATACAGAATTTGTGTAAAAGTATAATATTTACACAGATTCTGTAGTTTCACGAACCACCAACATAACATTAGTATAAATTGACTTTATTTTTTATATAATTATTTGCAATGCAATGCAACCAGCACATTGCCTTGTGCATGAGGGATGCAAGGCCTCAAAACGCCACGCTGCCCAATTGGGTTGGCGAGTGTACGCTTTTAGAGGCAGTGTAGTTCCTCAGGGCTTGTGGTAGCGGCTTTGTTCTCCCTTAGTCACCCGCGGGAAGGGAAGGGATGACACCACACGGCCATAATTATTTAATAAATTTAAATTGTCGCAATTTTGGAACTAGTAACCCAATTTGAGTCATCTACAAACCGACATATAGATCTAAACTAGTTTTGGATTAAATTTAATTTCAATCGCTTCAGAAATGCGGCCTCTACTTTATGCTGATCGCTGTTTTGGGATCTCCTCAACGTCCTCAGGCTAGATTGTAGTGATATCTTTTCCGAACTTCGAATCGTAATCTCTGCAATAATATAATTTTGTTCGACGTTCTAAAAAACCAAGTACTTTTTCGCCCATAAAACTTCGTACCTTACAATCAAAAGTTATAATAGCTTTAGCTCGATAACATCACACTTTCTCCTAGTATTTGTTACCCCAATATCGCATTTAGTAACGTCCTTGGAACTCCCGCCCTTTGCCATGAAACACTAATTTACACTAAGTTCGCGAAGTGAGACCGAACGCGAGTGCTCCGTTCGGGTTACACTGAAATACTAAGTAGCAGCACCATGGGTTTACTGGAGCGCCGTGAGGTTTAAAATTGCGTTACTGAGTGCTGGCGAATAATGTGTTTATCTAGATAATGGAGCCGTAAAACCGTAACCTGCTTTTTTGTGCACATTGTCTTGTGCAGGAGGGATGTATGGCCTTAAAAAGGCTCGCTGGTCGAGCGAGTTGTCGAGTACACGCTTGTTGAGATGGTGTAGTTCCTCAGGGGTTGTGGTAGCGGCTTTGTTATCCCTTGTCTTTTACGACACCGATACGAACAGGTGGAGCAGTGCTATTCTAAAGCCAACCGACACCACACGGCCAATATTAGTGACGGCTAATTTTCACATACATGTAACATTCAGATTGTTTTTGAAACGTTGAAGAATTTCAAGAAAAATATGTAGTAAATATTGGGATTTTTTCTCCAAATATATGAAAGTTTTACTTAAAATTTTCAACATTTGGAAAAAGATCCAAAAACTGCCCGCCATGCCAGTACATAATATTTGCTGTGATAAGCGTACCGCAACGGTGTATAAAAAAACTGATTTAAAGTACAAAAATACAGGTTTCCTCACGATGTTTTGCTTCACCGCGGAACTTAATAATCGAAAAATCCGAACTTAAGAAGAAACGCAGTAAGGACTAATGTTTGAACTGACGACCTTATGAATATGAGTACCCTTAAAGACTCGTTCACACAAGGAGAGTTTCTGAAACGGTTCAGGTGAGAATATTGTATAGGATTCTCGTATGTGACTAAACTACATACAATTCTCGCCTACGATTGTTCACATAATAAAAACAGTTTTTTTATATTAGGTCCTTACCAATGAAATTGCAGATTTATATGAAAAAAAAATTTTTTTTTTGCACGTGATTTATATATTTAATTAATCGAAGTATTGTCCATTATTAATTTATTATCAATGCACTTTTGACATTTTAATGGAAGTAGATTGATGCCTCTGCTATAGAACTCCTGGAGATGGAAATCGTTAAATTCTCTGGAGGCGTTTTTCACTGCCTAATCGGAGTTGAATTTTATCCAAATAATCCAAAAAATGGAAATCAGTAGGGGCAAGGTCTGACGAGTGCGGTGGGTGATGGAGAGTTTCGAGTCGAAGCTCCTGCAACTTTGAGACTCTCCGTCGTGCAGCGTGTGGATGAGCGTTATTATGGAGACGTTTGAGACATTGTTTGGCTGTGTCTCGTGAGTTCAACCACTGTGACGAACGTTTATGTATATCATACAGGATTCACTTCTCATCACAAGTGACAATACGATTCAGAATCCCTTCATTTTTGTGTCGGTTCAGCAAAGTAAGGCAAACTTCGGCGCCTATCAAGTATTACGTAAGCAGAATTTTTTCAGCGAAAGTAAGCAAAGCTCTTACCCCCCCCCCCCCCGTATGTTTACGTAAGCATTGGCGTAATTTTTACAAAATCTGTTGAAGTTTCTTATTTAATCAGAATCTACTAAATAATACGAAAAAAATACGAAAGTAAATAAATAAATATTGCTGACGTAATCGCCATTAGGACCTCCCCCCCATCCCCCATGTCATGAAAAATAAGCAAAGCAAAGCATAAGCAAGGGGGGGGGGTCCACCCCCCTTTGGTGCTTACGTAATACTCGAACGGCCCCTTAGTTACAATTCGTTATTATCGACTTTAGTCTCCAGTCGTCCACGGGACTTGTTCTTGAGGTTAAAATTTCCAGAACGGACACGATCAAACCAAAAACGCACCGTGCATTCGTTTTTGGTGTTTGGTCCGTACACATGGTTGATATTGCGTGCCCGTCTCTGTTGCGTTGCTGCCACGACGGAACTCATTTTCGAAAATAACGCGAATTTTCGAAACTTTTCTATGGTCGCAAACACAACGACCTCTAAGTAAGTCTGAAAAATAAATGAATAACTGGTTTTAAAAAAGAATGTCATAGCTTTATAATAGCTTTTTGACCGATGTTCAAGAAACTCGCGTTCGAGAAACTCTCCTTGTGTAAATGAACCTTTAGGCTATCAGTTTGTGGATCGCGGGAGTATCTATTCCACGCATTTATTTTAGCCAGTATTACCGGCATATTTTTTCGCGTGTCATAGTGCAAACGGGGCGCGACGATGGGAGCGGCATCGGCGGGGCGCGCCGAGGCGCGTCACATAACTAGGCATTAACGAAATTAAAGTTAATAGCTGTATTAAGTACGCCTTATTTTTGGGAAGTAGGATCATTTAATTCATGAGCGTTATTTAAAATTATTTAAAAAATGATTTCAGTACTGAACCAACCCATTCTCACTTCACACCCTATCCTATCCCTCTCCATTTTCCCGAACTTGTCTCTAAATTCATTCCCAAATCTCCAAAGGTAGGCAGCGCATTCGGGGGCGTGCTAACATTTGTCATTTTGGACTGATGTTGGCATGTATCGCGGATGTCTATAGGCAAAAGTGTATCCACTTACCACCAGATAGACTGTCTGCTCGTCTGCCGCCTTATTTACAGATAAAAAAGTTAAATTACAGATCCAAGTTAAGTTACAATCCTTGGGTGTCCAAGGGTGTCATCCAAGGACTAACAACTTTGAAGAACTTCGCGGGTAAAGAATGAGAGGAGCAGAAGATCGTGTAGTGACCAAACGTGGGCCTATACTTTTTGTTATAGCGGCAGACGAGCGGACAGTCCACCTGGTGGTAAGTGGATACTGTCGTTCATGGACATCCGCGATACATGCCAACATCAGTCCAAAAGAGAAACGTTAGCACGCCCCTGGAAGCGTTGCTTACCTTTGGAGATTTAGGAATTAATTTGGAGAAAGGGTTTGAAAATGGGGACGGATAGGGTGGTATGGGATGGTATTATCATATCTCACTCTTCCACATATAGTGGTAGAGTGGGTACATATATAGTGGGAACAGGATAAAGTGGGGAATGCAGTACGTTACGGCAGCGCCGGCTCTAGCTCATGTAGCGCCCGGGTGCAGGGCGCCCTCTAGTAGGCGTTTTGAACTCTTTGGAGGTGTCGCGAGCGGCGCTCGGCGCCCCCTAAGACCCTGCGCCCGTGTGCACCGCACCCCCTGCACCATAGGTAAAGCCGGCACTGAATTCAGCGCTCGACAGGCGCCCCCGGGCGCGGGGCGCCCGGGGTGCACCGCACCCCTTGCACCCCCTGGTAAAGACGGCCCTGCGTTACGGTGATCTTCTGTGAGAGAGGGTCGTATTTCGAGTTGAAACATTATAAGAGTAAAACATAATTGTCGTGATTGACGCGGAGTTGTGGAGTCAAGAAAGTATGTTTTTTAACTGTATACACATGAAATTCCGCCTCTATACATCTGCCCGTGAACTGTTTATCAGTCTAGCCATTATAAAAAAATGATACAAAAACCAGTGTTAGTAAACAGCAACGGAAATTGACATCCGACGCACATTAACCTTGTGTTTTGACGGAGCATGATATCGCACTATACCACAATGCCGTGAAAGCCTTTTGTTAGGCAAATTTATTTATAGCGTTAAGTAGGTGCTTCGTATCAGATAAGTGGTAACATGTTGAATATTACTGGAAAAATTAATGGTTTATAAAAAGAACCATAGGGGTGGGGTGCCTCAGATTCTGCGGGGATTTAAAGTGTGCGTTTAATGACTGATGACTTTAGGCGGTTTCTCTGTTGGATAGAGTCCGAAAAGAAGAGATTCGCCAAAGAGCTAAAGTCAACGACATAATTCGTAAAATCAGCATGCTAAAGTGGCAATGGGGTGGTCATATTTGCCGCAGGACTGATAACCGATGGGGTAGACGAGTCATCGAATGGAGGCCACGTGCCGGGAAGCGCAGTGTGAGTCGCCCTCTAAACAGGTAGGCCGACGACTTGAAGAAGTTCGCCGGTGGTAGTTGGATTGGATAACCGAACAAACATTTGACTTTAAACAAAGGAATGTCTGATCGGAAATTCAACCCGGGACCTTTTGTACACTAGGTAGAGTCAACCAACTGCGCCAATCGGTCGTCATTATTTATCAGTCAAATATTTAGTACTTACTGAATTATTTTCAAATGCTGTGCCATCTCATAAAAACACTTTTTGCATTTAACACTCGTAATAGATAATCGTAATTTAATCGAACATTATCTAAATATCGATCGATTCGGTATTCAGTATCGAAATATTAAAGATTAATTTGTCTCAGTATGACATGTCTCATTGTAAATGTCTACTGATACAGCCTTCAAGAGGCTGTATCAGGTCAACATGCGGATAACAAGAGGTCAACATGCGGATTTTATTACATATCCTCAGCTGCGCCAATTAAAAACGCAGTAAAAGTATTTTTGTGGAAAAACAGATTTTTACGTTGTGGCCGTTTCACAAATAAATACCTACTTAAGATTATTAAAATGCTAACATTTTAATAATTGCACCTAATAATTTAATTTATTTATGACGGAAAATTGTTTGATTACAAAAATCTCATATTTCAAATTACTGGATTGGTTTTAATAAAAAGAAGAAAAATACACTTAATTCCCACAAAATATACGTTGAGTTCGGAGTTTTCGAATAAAATAAAATATTGTAGTTCATATAAATAGGGAACAGAAACAAAATAAATATATAATTTTATATGTTTATATACGGTTAAGGGAGTGTAATTTTGTACGCAGGTCCAGAACTAAAATAGGTAAACACAATTTATATTTACTAAACACGAATACCATTTAGTTATAACTATAGTTCAATGAATCACGACATCGTACTACAAAAAACATTAATTTTTCATGCCATATTCGATGTCGGCGTCAACTAAAATCCGAACCAATAATATGACATCGTTTGTTTTTTATATTGATTTAAATATGTTTTAATTTATGATAATTGATATTTTTATGAATTACGACATATTTTTATAAATATTATTCATTATTAATGGAAATACTGACAAGTTTTTTTCGTTATGCGATTTTAACCGAGAATCCCGAACTAAAATATTTATTACGCGGCCGGTTTGTGCATGCGTTTTCGTAACGCAGAGCCAACACCGCGGTAGTACTGATTCTGTTAATTCAAGTCGTTTGCAAGGACTCCTACGCTGCAAATTATAGGTTGGTATCATCAGGTGAAAAATTATTAGTGTAAATTGTAAATCTTTATACTAATTTAGATGTTTAATTATATTTAAGATCTTTTAAATTATACTAATTTATTTATATGTTATAAACATTGAGATCTTGTAACAACGCACCCAACATGCTGACAGCAATAAGTAGCTATTGTTTATGCGCTGAGCGAGGTACGTATTTATTTACTCCTGGAGTCACTCGCAGTGTTGGTCAGGTGCTACCTATCTATAAATATTGTACATTAGGACTCCACCGGCCTAGAGCCTCGAGATTGAAGGGAATGAAGATGTCATTGATGTAGATATCTATGTATTTTCAATAAACTGAACCGGTAAAAATTGCGAGTTAACAACTGTTTAATAGAAAAACATGTATGAAAAACGCGAAAATCTTTAAATTTATACTGCATCGGAAAAGAATACAGTATCGGATTCATATTAATTGGCTGGCGGGCCCCTTAAAGTCCTTGTTATTGTGATATTGTAAGACAATAAGGAAACATCGAAGTGATGAAGATATTTATCTTCATCACTTCGATGTTTCGATGAGGCATGTATAATTAATATCTATCATAGAAAGATATTCTATCAGCACTGTGCTGATAGAAGGAAGTGCTGATAGATATATGCCTTAAATGTTTTTGAATTTTCGGGCACGCGAATTTTCTCATGATATTTTCTTTCATCACCTCGATGTTTCCTTATTATTGTTATTCCTTCCTTATTGGGATCCAGTGGTCCACGCGGTGGGTTATGGCCCGAAATTCCCCCGTGATTGCAAGGGGAGACTTGTGCCCTGCAGTGGGACGTTATAGAATGAATGAATCCGAATCGTGAATCATGAATCCGATTCAGTTTATTGAACATTTCAGATTCTAGATCGAGTTTCCAAATAAGTTATTCGTAATAGTCCCGATCATTAAATAAAAAAAAAATGTCATAAATATCCTAATTCACTAATTAATACCAAATAAACATAAATAAATGTAAATAAGTTGAAAGGTTAAGTAGAACGAAATGTGTCAGAGCAACATATTCCCAACTGAACATTGATAGCGACTGTACATGCAATTTTTTGTCATGCATGCGGCATCGTCATGCTAAGCTAATGTGTTTTTGCACATAATGGTCCCAATCATGCATTGTTTTGTTTTTGTCGAGAGCAATAATCGCTGAGTCAATATTTTCCTGAATTGTAATGACAAACGGAGCCATGCAAATAGTTCATCTTTTGGTAAGCGACTTGCAACGTTACATTAGTCCATCACCAGTCCTTGTATCGTCCACCGGTGGACAGAAGAGACGGTGCAAGAAATGGGGTGGCGCTATTGTAATGCCACATGACACGATGAGACCATTATTTTTATTCTTCATACAAGTCGCTAAATTGACATTTTTACAAAAAAAAATAACATGATATGTCGATTATATTAGAATTATAAGTAGAATCCATAATTTCAGGCTTCAGGAAAGGTTCGGTTGTACTTTATTGACCATTAGTACAAATACAAACTACATTGCAGTTCATTGTGGATTTATTCAATATAAGCGGTTAGGTAGCGCCAACCGCAAATATAATGTTGTAAAACAAACCTATTCATTCAGTTTGAGCAACGAATACGAGCTTTAAAATCACCGTAATAACAAACGTAAATAAAGTTTGTAATCGTGTAAATGCATAGTTGACCAATGCTGTGTTCTACTGGTAGGATAAACGTCTCCCTCTCAATTTACATGACCCTCCAATAATTATTAACGTGTGATAACTAATAAGTGATAATTTATTACTGTCTATTCATTACCATATTTATTATGGAGCTCTCCGATTTTATGTATATGTATGTACTGTGGTACTACAAGTAGAACGTAGTAATTTATTGCAGTAGAGTGGGAGTCGCCCATCATTTAACATGCCTATGTTACTGTCCTATACAGTGGCTACTCTAGTTTAAGCACAGCATGTCTTTGAATTTATTTTAGGTAGATTCCGGAGAATCTATTGCATAGATCACACACTCAAATTTCATTTTTTTTTACATTTCTAATGGTGATCACCATACGCCGAAACTATCCTGTTTAAAAATTTATATAGTATCTAAAACTGGACCACAACTAATGGAAGAAGTTAAATCTGGGCAATAGGTCATGGGCAGTGACGGCGTGAATGGGGGGAGCCCAGGGCGGGGGGGGGGGGCGAATATGCAAGGACGCAAAATTTTCCAATGACCGGAAATTAATACCAAAAAAATAAGGTACTATAAAAACTTTCCACGTTTACGTCGTTAGCTCTGGGTAATGCTAAAGGAAAGTTTCAAAGTGTCCAAAAGGTTTCTATAAATATCGAAACTAAATCTAATGACTTAACGTTTTAATTTTATTTCTAAAAAAGTCATCGAAAAAAGCTTAAAAGGGGGCGCCTCGACAACCTGGCACGGGGCTTCGATAGCGCCGGTAAAGGTCATAGGCCTCTCTCTACCAAGGCTCTTGGTACGATATAGGCCTCTCCCATGCCCTGGAAGAGGCCTATATTCGGCAGTAAAAACAAACAAGATGATGATACTCTATTTTGTAAATTCACTCACTCTATTTTGTAAATCGTTACAAAAGATGGATTTAATGCCTTAGGGCATGCTTTCCCAGCCAACTTTTGGGTCATGCTATATAGCCCAATATATGTGTGATATGATATTATATCCGAAAGATCATATTGAAGTAGTATAGTTACACTTAGTCGTATGGTCGAAGTTTGCAATTCGTATCAATCTTTACGCGTAGGCGATGCCAGATAAAAATAGTTAACGGCTTTGTAGTTGATTTGGCATTGGCAGTGATAAATTGATGTAAGCAGTTTTGATTTAATACTGGTTTAAGTACTTAATAACCCGCCGATGTACCGTTTTCGGGAAATTTAGTCTATTTTGTAACTATATTTCTGGAAAAATCGATTTTGCGACTAAATGACAATGCCAAAATTTGCCTCCACATTTACTAACAGAATGAATACATTCGTATATGCTATTCGTTTTCTGGTTAAAGATACGGATATAAACATGTGGCGATTCAATCGATCACGCATTCTAACGGACACTATTTTGACATCACTAGTTGCGTGCCACATCACTAAGCCGGGACAGAAAAAGATGGAGGCCCTTAACAATATTGGCAAATGGACTTCCTGCATTTAAGCTAACTAATAGGGATAATTAACCTCTGCGGTGTACTCTTATGTGTTACTTACCGGATACTGTGTAAAGGAACAATAAACCAAATATTTAGCTTCATAACACCAGGACTTTTCATTTATGACTCGGGGGTGTCTCCAACCCCCACAAACAACTATATTTAAAAGTATGCTGTTTCTGACACTTGCTTCATTGCTTCAGTCACCTAAAGTAGTTATCTTTGCATTCCGTTTTTTCCACTTACTTAAATTAATTCTAACAAAAACTCTGTATGTATTTAAAAAGATTTACATATGTATTTCTAAAAAAAATATGAACAAAATGCGTTTTTCTTGGCGAGGCATAGCTCCATACAAATCCAGGTTCTGTCTTTTCCAAAAATCCGCACTGGTGGAGAAATTCGGTGGACACTTTTGGGAATGCATAAAGGTTTTCTTTACAGCCGATAATAATTGCCAATCAATCAATAATCAAGTAGAAAAAAAGCTTCAGTAATAAAAATAAGAGAAGTTTGAAGTCAGAAGTTCTCACTTAGGTACATAATTACAATTTTAATATACATAATTATATACATATAGGTTTTACCGCTCCCTGTGCATAGTTGTGCAAATAGCGCCTACTTACTCCCACAACGGTATTAAGTAATGTCGTCGAAGAACAATAAGCTTATATCTTATTTTTAAATTATCATTAGCTCGTCGGTGAAGAAGAACCATTGTGATGCCCAAATGTCCGAGAACTAACAAAATTACGTGGATCGCAAATACAACGTTGTATAGTCTGTTCCAATCCAATTAGTCCAAAATGTAAACAAACATGCCGGCTCAAGATAAGATAAGGGCTTAAATTAAATAGTGAGGTGATAATTATTTTCACATCCATTATTTGATTCATTGATACTGCAAGTTTACCCTAGATTTAGAACAAAATGCGGAGATATCTCATTGATTTAGATTTGTTCTGGTCAAGTTGGGAATTGGAATGGACTATAGAACAAGTATGTTAATGCTTGTGACAAAATTATGTTAACTATGTTAACAAAATTCGCTTGTGAACGCAACAAGTTTGCAATCGTCCAAACGGTCGCTTGGTCAATATTTTAAGAGCCTTTCTCACCACCTCGTGATACTTATCAGAAAGTCAATTATACTTTATCAGAAAGTCGAAAGCGTAGAAACTAGAATATTGAAAGGTACATCGACTAAGTAAGAATTTGTTACTCACCCTAATATATCTCTCTAAATCAGGTGGTATATTCTCCTCAAGGTCACCAAGGGATCTATCGCGGTCTCTTTCTTCCTTCTCGGGCCTCTCATGGTTCTCATCCACGACTCGTACGGGGGAGTTCAATGGCTTGGTTTTCTCTCGTTCTGGCGCTGTATTTTCTTTGTCATCTTCGTACTGCAACAAAAATGAATGGGGTAGTGTTTGCAAATATTCTTAATTGCATCTATCTACTAAGGTGGTAGCCTAGGGGTATCTACTCTTAGTTCAAATTTGTAAAGTCGTGAGGTCGAATCCCAATGGATACTAATGAATTTTTACTTATTACAAATTTGTGCTGTGTCCTGTCGGATGACAGCAGATATAGTCATTTTTTTAAAATTTTCGTTTTTTTTTTATATGCGAAGGCTGCAGACGAGCATACAGTTCACCTGATGGTAAGTGGATACTGTCGCCCATAGACATCCGCGATACATGCCAACATTAGTTCAAAATGACAAACGTCGGCACACCCCCGGATACGCTGCCTACCTTTGGAAATGTAGGAATGGATTTGGAGAAAGGGTTGAGAAAATGGGGAGGGATAGAATGGGATTGGAATGGGCCCTGGCACATCTCACTCACTACCGAAACACGTACGTACATTGGGGAAATACGATAAAATAGGAATGTAGTACATTTCAAGGTAGTCTTCTGTGAGAGAGGGGTAACGTGGCCAGTCGAGCGCGCCCAGCGGCTGTTGGATTGCAGCGTGCACTCTCCCCCTCAATATTTTTTATTATTATTATTGACACAAGATGATAAATGAGCATACAATCCGCCCGATGGTAAGTGGATTTTGTTGCACTGCGACATCCGCAATAGCCATAAGATAAGATCCCATAAGTTTCACGACGATTAAGCACTATTTATGCTCAAAATAACTCAAAATTTTACAATTATACTTGTCGTTGTGGGTTGAATTAGCGACGTCTCACACCTAACTTACGACGTCACGTTAAAGTATTATATCCCAGAATAGTTCCAGACAGGCGTGCATAATGTATTGATTCAGTAAGGCGCGCCTTGCCAAAGGCTTTCCAAACATGGAAGAGACAGACATGAATATTAGATTTGTCGAGGAATTGGTATATAGAGATATATATAGAGCACAATATATAGAGGAATATATGCTATATATTGTGACGTTTGTCAGTTTGGAGTTACAATATTGACCTTAATTAAGATTTTACTCTGACCTCGGGAATTTTATAATTCTAAGATTCACTTTCCCGTTTAAAGTTCCTCACCCACCACGCGGGAACTGGGAGAACAATTATGTCAGTGAGTCAATCAGTGAGTCAGTGGTAATCGAGCTTTATATAGTACTAGCGACCCGCCCTCGCTTCGCTTCGGTTTATAAGTTTATTTTTAGCTTCGTATTTGTGAAAGATTTTTTTAAATCGGTTCAGTAGTTCCAGAGATTACCGCCAACATACAAACACACAATTTTACCTCTTTATTATATTAGTATTATATAAATAAATTTTCTAATTTCGTTGTCTCGACAGAAACGTGCTCTAAGATTATTTGAGATTTTCATATTCTAAATGGGGTCTGAACGCGTATAACAAAGGTATTTGTTTACATTTTATTCCTACTTGACATTTCGGAACGGGTTACTACAGCCGTGGTCACTGGATTCCACGTCGATGATAGCTTATATCGTCTGGATTGAAATTTTTATATTTCTTATGTTTTTTTATAGGGAAGTAGGCGGATGAGTAAGCGGCCCCATGTGATGATAATTCTTACCGCGGGCCATGGGTGCAACACCATAGGTAAATGGAGGTAAATTTGGTCACAATCCGAGAAAATTATGAGCGAAAATTCCTTTTAGGTAGTAAGAGTAAACATTTTTCTTGAAAACGAAGTCTGTAAAAATTAATAAGCATAAAAATATCACTAAACAAAAAATAATGATTAGGTTTTTAATATGTTAATGATATAAAAACTCTTTGTCTGTCTTAAGAAATATGTCTTTATTCCACTCTGAGGGTTGAGAAATTATTAATTTTTTTAGATGTATATTTATATCTTGATAACGCGACAAGTGATTTATGTAACCTGTTGAGAAATAAATTATTCTAAACAGTAGCAGTTAAAAAAAATAGTGGTTAGATTAAGTTACAGTTACACTATGATATGGGGCTCTCCAAGAGCTGTGAACAGGTTTCTAAAAGGTCAGCAGCGCGCCTGCAAGGCAAGCCGCTGGTGTTGCAGGTGTCCATGGGTGGCGGTGACCACTTACTATCATGTGGCCCGCACGCTCATCTGCCATCCAGTCTATAAAAAAAAGTTAGGTGGTTGGAATTAAGTAGCTTTGTATTATTTACTGTACTTTTGTTGTTGACTGTACTCAATGTGTGTTACCTGGGTAGGTACTTCATTTGTATGTATTCTAAGTTATAGGTGTGTGAGTAAACAATATACATATATGTTGTGAGGTATGGTGACACAAATGGAACAATAACCTTTAATGCCAAATCAATACATCTTGGCATTTAATGGACTTTGGGTTTGGACATGAGTTTGACGTAAATATTGTAAGGCAAAAGAATGTTATCTATCATTAACATTATGTGAGCAAAGGGACCTTAATGTCAGTATATACATATTAATTTATTGACATTGGATAAGATTTAGTGACATAAAAGTTCATACTTTCACAATTCTGTTTAAAATGAAAACATGCTTTAACATTTGATTTTTTAAATAAAGCAATTAAGCAAAATTTTGTTTTTTTAAAATTTCTCAAGTCAATTGAAATTTTACTGAAATGTTAAAACAGATATTGATGTGGGGAAACTAGAACTGACAATAGGATGCATTTCTCTGGCATGAAGTCAAAGTCATCTTTCTACTAAAACGGACATACAATTATGCACCTTATACAGGCATATAAGTAACATAACTTATGTTGAAGACACTTGAAAGGCTGTGTGACAGACATATAACAGACACAAACCTGACTATAACCCACTAGATAAAAATCAACATACCTATTGCAGAGGCAAATCAACAGAGACAGCACTGCACAAAGTAGTCTCAAATATAGAAAATACACTCAAAAGCCAATTACATACAATGGGTGGTTACATTAAAGGCACTTGTGATAAGACAAAGTTTTACAACATTAAACACTGTGCTTTTCACTCTGCTACTTAAACTCACATACACGTCACATTTGCCTGTTGTCCACAAAAAAGGTTCCAACCCAGAATAAGCATATACTAAAATTAAGAACATTTCACACAAATTATAGGTGAACATTCAAGTTTAGACAAATTTTCCCAGTTTGGTTAGGTACAACTTTAATTTACAAATTAGTTTCTTGGAGGGCTGGAAAAGATTCACAAAAACAGAACTATTTTAATGAACCCATGAGATTCTTTTCCTAAATTTACATGTAAAGAATTGCATAAAAGTTAACTCAAGAAAACATACAAACCTGATTATGTAGTACTTTTGTTTATCAACAAAACACTTATTTACATATGAAATGCCGCATTGAGCCGCACCACGGCACTTCAGCATAAAAACTTATGTAAGTTGCAAAGAAATCAGTCTGCTTTTATTTTATTTATACGAAAAAACTAACGATTATGAATTGATGAAAATAGCGGTAGATTGCGTAGCAGTTGAATCGATATAACAACGTCGATGGCTCGCAGTCACGTACCGTACTGAGTGGGTAAAGGCGAAAATCGATAGGTAGTTCGCGCTGAAAGCAACAGGTGGAAAAACTTTTTCGTACTCACATCGGCAACCGCAAGCGTCGGCGACAGCCCCAACTGTGTTTTCTCTTTCTCAATCTCACGCCTTTTCACTGCAATTAGCCTTTCTAAATCTGCCGTGGATAACATGAATAGTACGCTGCTGTATGGTTTTTAGTTTCACTCGTGGGCGCGAAAATTCACGATTTCTTTAGAACACTAATTAGATTTTACTACTTATACATAATTTTACTTGCTCTATTGGTTGAAATAAAAAATGATTTATGACAGGAACTTTTAGTAAGATGATTGTTGATTTTATTATCTAGACAATAATAATAATAATATAATAATAATAAAAAAAATACTATAGTAGGTGAAAAATCGTTTGAAATTTTTAAATTTGACATTTGCTTTTGACACCATAGTGGTGGGCTTTGCACCAGAGGATATTTTAAGAACCAGTTTTTTTCACCGGTGGTTTTATAATAAGAACTTTCTAAGAACTATTGTTTATCAATAAGTAGCGTCAGGGCGACATCATACCATACCATGTACCATCAGCTTTTGTTTCGCCACTGCTAGATATAGATCTGTCCCAAGGCACGCCGTCATACATTATGTTCCGCTATTCTCACCCAGCCATTAGCGACCATTTAACTTAAGTCACCGATAAAATTGCCCGGAGCATTGAGGGCTTTAGCTATTTCGCCGCCCCTGAGTAAGATATTCGATTGCGTTGCCTCCTTGAGTTTGCGCCCATCTCCCGTGTAGAGCGCCTCCAATACAAGGCACCCTCCAGGCTTCCGGTTCCCTGTGCACCCACATGGGTCGCAAAACCCTAAAGCCGGCATTGAGCCGGAGGATACATAATGCTATGTACAGACTCGTCTATAAATGTTAATAGTTTTCAATCCTGCGATTGATATTGCCTATTGTCACTTCAGTTTACTGATTCATTGAGCCTTTGAGCTATGGTGATTTTGGGTATTTTATTAATTTCTTCATTTCGAATTCTATTTAGCAAACTAAACTCTTTCTACCATCATTCACTAAGCGCGACTCGGTGTAAAAGATGTGCTCGCCGTGAACATTAATTGCCCTAGACTTTCAATTTGTACTATGTCAGCTGTCACCGCGATACTATAAATCTCATAGTCTATAGTCGGACTTTTTATTCGAAACAGGGATATGACATGTAGAACAGTCAATAGAACTGTAGAAGTGTCATCTCCTTACAAATTTCACTCTGTTTAACAGTTCTAGATGTCATATACTTGACAGGAATAAAAAATCCGACTAAAATTCTTCTCATCATACTAATATTATAAAGAGGAACGATTTGTATTTTTGTATGTTTGTAACGAATAAACTCAAAAACTACTGAACCGATTTCAAAGATTCTTTCACTATTAGAATGCTACATTATCCCTGAGTAACATAGGCTATATATTATTATATATAAAAAAAATCTTATGAACCGAAGAGAAGCGAGGGCGGGTCGCTAGTATATTATAAACTGTGTGTGTGTGATTTGTCATAATGTTTGTTTACGGGTGGGATACATAAATGAAATATGTCACATGCTTCGATATCGTTAAATGACATTGCTATTACATACGAAAAATAAAACTAATTATTTATATAAGATATATTAAAAACTGAATTACTGAATATAGGTACATCATGTGAAAATTAAGTAATGATTTTCGTGTATGTTCACCTGGCGAATAAAATGAAATAAAGTTTAACTCATTCAGAAATATATTGGGCAATTATTAGAATTCTCTGTAAACTACAAGATCTGTCACAGATTAAAAGGTCTTCATTACAATTTGTTTCATAAAATAAGTATAGGTATTTAATTATAATTCAAAACTTAACATAATAATACTTAATACTTTATAATAATAATAACCAAAATAATAATAAATAAATCGTTATATAGTGAACTACATTTAAATTCATGATCTCTTTTTTCTCATATTGCATAGTTATTCCAAGCATGACGAGTTTCATTATTAAATGTTTTAAAATGATGTTACTTTTCTAGTCACTGTGATTTCAAATGACTGATGTATAGTCTATCTCTATTTTTTTCTACATTTGACGTTTGCTTTTGACAAACCGGGCTGTGTTCTAAAACGTGCGAAAATTGCATTTTTTTTCTGATTTGACTCATGCTGCATTTGATAGAATGTATAATAAATACTTTGTTTGTTTCAAATTCTAGCGTTTTTGGATAAAATTAATTACTTTGTTTTTATAATAAATAAAAATAATTCTGTTTTATTATTTGCTGTGTGTGGCCCAATAACTTCGCCAGTGTCCAAATATATTAAATATCAAATAATTATTAAAATATTAATGTCAATCATGCAATGGCAAATCAATCAAATCCTATATAATCTTTCGTTTCCATATTCCTTATAAATTAATTGATATTTCTCTTCTAAATTCGGGCTGTGTTAGGTACTGAAAGATTTATATTGAATTTTATATTTATTTATGAACATGGAAGCCAATTATGAGAAAAAAGTATCAGAACTGAAGAATAAAATAAAGTGCTTCCCGGATTTCCCAAAACAGGATATATTATTTTGGTAATATTAATTTTTAGTTTCTTTTACGGTTCTCCTTTTCAATTTAAATTTTATTTTCTTTCTTAAATGCATCTTCACTGACGAAATGTATAAAACCATTAGTTATTCCTTTAAAAAAAAAAATACATATATACTCTTAGTACATATTTTACAGTTGAGCCAAATTTAGCACCAGTATATATAAATAACATTTTTTTTTTTTATTTTTCCTAAAATATATGGAATATAACAAATTTATTCTAATTGTCACTAGTAATTAGTCTAATTCGTCTTCTTCTCAATTTTGTCTTCAGTTATTTTCAGATTCAATTCCCTTCCAGATTCTCTTTAAGGGGCAAAGCTATTAAGCATACAGCCTAGTTCTATCCGATCATCTTGCATCTTTACAAAATATTTTTTTTAGGGACATATTTTCAGCAATAGCTGATGGAGGCATTTGTCAACTCCTAAACAGTCTGCTCATAGAGACTGTTCGCAACAAATATCCAGATGTAGAAGCTGTTGTAGGGCTGGAATCTCGAGGGTTTCTGTTTGCTTTTTCACTGGCTGCCGCACTGGGTATTGGCTGCCTGCCAGTTAGGAAAAAAGGAAAGTTGCCAGGAGAGGTCATGTCATATAAATATAACTTGGAGTATGGCTCGGTAAGTAATTACTTCATTAATTTTGGTTCCAATACTACATAATGAGTATATGTATTTGATATAATAATGTTAAGCAGAGTGCTAGCATTAGTGCAGTAACGCCTGGGTTAAGATTTAGCAGACCCATGAAATTACACAGAAATTTCAACATTTGAAATTTTGGTAGTGCATCCGTATGCCCCCTCGTGTTACAGGTATCTATGAGTGGCGGTAACACTTACCATTACATGGGACCGCTTGCTCTTCCGCCCACTTCAATATAAAATAATAATATATTAGAAAAGTATGTCATTAACTACAATAATAATTAATATATTGCTATAAGTCAATCAGTTCATAATAATGGTGTAAAAATGCCAAATAAAAAATTTGGCTTATAAACACAAAAAATATTATATGGTTAGGTTAGTATAGGCTCTACAACTTTACAAATTTGCTCTACAAATTTTGTCTAAACACTTTTGTAATACGTACAGAAAAAGTAATAATTTCCTTCCAACTGACTCTGCCATCTGTTCTTTTTTACATAAGAATGACTAGTTTTTAATTTTAAATTCCAGGACATACTGGAAATTCAAAAGAACACCATACATCCCGGACTTAAATGTCTCATTGTTGATGACCTCATAGCTACAGGTGGTACGATATCAGCTGCTGCAAATCTGCTCAAATCATGTGGAGCTGACGTCATTGGATGTCTAGTTGTCATTGAGTTGGAATCATTGAAGGGATGCGAGAACATTCCTAAGGGTATACCAGTACATTCCTTGATTAAGTATGATTAAGTATAGTTTGATCTTTTTGGTCATTATGAAAGATATTGATAAAATAAAAGGTCCTATGAAAATAGTGTAAAATATTATTACATGTCAATCAGTAACTAATATTATACCTAAACTATTACGTCACTAAAACTATTATATTTAACTAAAAATTAACATGTATTTTATAATTTGTATTATGTTAAAAATAAATCATTGATGATTTACTCGTATATGCATAATACTATCCACACTAGCTTGCTGAAGTACTACATGCCCACTTTATTTGATTTGAGGCGCGAAAAATTGCGCGCGCGGATGTGTTACGCTGTATGCTTTGAAATAAAATTTATAAGATAATTTTAACCACCAGCTTTTTTATAAATATATGACATGACATTCGACTGAATGACATACTATAATATTTTACACCATTTTTTTTATATACAGCCTTATATAAGTATAATTATATAGCTTATATAGTGGTATGGACTTAATTATCTTTAGTTAAGATTTTCTAACTTAATTCGCTGTGTCAAGATTCTGTTTGAATAGAAATGTGTGCTGCTTTTTTAAGATAAAGCAAAAAACGCACCTTCAATGGAATGAAGACATAACCCGAAAATGATCACACAAAGTCTCAATATATGATAAATTAGAACCGATAATAAGATCTCTTTTCTTAGATAATGTCGAATATAATGTTTATTGGCAATATTTGTACCAAAGATATCACATCGTTCCCAATACATTGCACGCTCTAAAATGACATCATCGTTAACCCAACATTGTCGACATCAGGGGTATTTGTGATTTAATAATAGATATCATTTGTAAGCTTTTCACAAAGTTATCGATAGTATAACCCTGTATATAAATAAAATATACAACAATTAACTCGGAATCATGATCGGAATTTGTGGTTTTATACTTCGGGTAATTTTTTTATTTTTTTCGGTTTATATTGATGTACATGTATTTGCAAAATTTTGATTTCTTCCTAGTATTTTAATTAAAATTCTAATTTTTTGAGTGCACCATCCCATAGACTAGCAGACATTTATTATCTGTGATGTAAACTAACTTAATGACCAGACTATGAACAATTAATTATTAGATATAACTCAAAAAGTCATTCCATTTTCAACTACCTCCTTATTAACACCAGCTACCAATAAAAAAGGCTACACGGTTAATATTATCATGTGATATCTGAGTCGAACCACACTGTGATAGTTGGTTTAAGACAGGCAGCATATGCGGGGGCGTACCAACGTTTGCCATTTTTGACTGATGTTGGCATGTATTGCAGATGTCGCATAACATTTAGCGTGTAAAGTTTCATTTAGACAAGGAGAGTTCCTCGAAAGCGCACAGGCGAGTTAATCGGTCCAAATTAAATCGAATCGAAAACAACGTTATCATCAAGTGATCACTGGTATCGTCGTATTTTCACCATCATGTGAAAAGTTGCAGGCGAGAATCGTATTAAGTTTGGTCGTATACGAGAATCGTATACGATTCGACTGAACTGAGAATTCGACTTATGTGCTAAATTACAATGAGTTAGCTGAAAATTTGCAATGTCAAACTTGGCATTAAATTTAAATGATGTGCAATATGTTCGTATGTAATAAATTTATCTTATTATTTATATTATATTTATATATTATTTTCATATTTAAAAATTGCCTTTCATTCGGGAGTTCGGCGTTGTCCGCCGAACTTTCAGAAATATATTTCAGAAATATGTTCGACTACTAAAAAAGATTACCGACCCCTGGTCCGTAGCGTTCGCGAAACTCTTTTTGTAAATGGGCCATTATTACCCAATAAAACATGTACAACAATATAGAAGAAACGTATAGATTCTGTACAAGCATATCGTAATAGGTATGGTTACTATGAAACAAAGTATCGCCCAATCGAGCATTCGCACAAATACAAACTGCTTTGTAACTATCAATAACGTTGTAGACCGCAAATATAACGTTGTAGAAAATAAATATATTCATAGTTAGAACAACGATAATGATCCTTATTACCATAGTAATAACTCGTTTAAGAACGCAAAAAGTTTGTAATCGAGCAAACGCCTCCAAACTTTATTTGCCTTTTTTTCTTCCGGTTGCCAAATGTTTTACGTATTTTAGTGAGTACAATAATTGTTATTTCCTTTAAAGTACATAATGTAATAAGCAACACTTATACAGATTATCTATTTTTAATAAATGTTTATTATAATTCAGACTTTAAGTTTTAAAATTTCAAATGATGATCAAGCGAAATCGATAAAAAACACTTATTTACAAGGAACGATTTTTTCTCTCAATCAGTATATTCGCTTCTAGTTAGTGATTTTATTATTGTCAATTATAATCGGTTGCTTCCACAGAGGGCGATGGGGGCCGTTCAAGTATTACGTAAGAACCAAAATGTCTTTGCTTTGCTTATTTTTGATGACATGGGGGACGGGGTGGGGGGTCTGAATGGCGATTACGTCAGCAATATTTATTTATTTACGTTCGTATTCGTAATTTCGTATTACAATCCAACAGCTGCTGGACACGTTTCTAGTAACGTGGCCAACGTTACCCCTCTGTCACAGATGAGTACAATACATTTCCCACGTTATTCTATTTCCCCAATGTACGTAGGTGTTTCGGTAGTGAGTGAGATGTGCCAGATCCCTATTTTCCTAACCCGTTCGCACAAATCCATTCCTATAGCTCCAAAGTTAGGCAGCACATGGGGGCGTGCCAACGATTGCCATTTTGGACTAATGTTGGCATCCGGGGGCGTGCCAACTATTGCCATTTTGGACTAATGTTGGCATGTACCGTCGATGTCCACGGGCTACCATATCCACTTACCATCAGGTGAACTGTATGCTCGTCTGCCGCCTTCGTCCATTAAAAAAAGATCATAACAAAGACGTTGTCACTAACTTTCTGTTTGTTGGTTGGTTGGGACGCCATACATACGTTTTTCCCACTGTGCTATAAGTAGAATATGGCAAAATGCCCCAAATCTTATCAATACATTTAAGTGTATCTCTCTTTATGTTATCTATCATGTACATGTAATCTGTATGTTTGTTACGTAAAGATTACAAGTGTATTACTGTAGATTATAATTTGATTACATTTACAACGTGTCACTGAAATAACACAAAAGGGGTTTTTCAAGAGACCTGTGAATAGGATTTTGCAAGGTCGGCGGCGCGCCCGCATGGTATTGCAGGTGTCCATGGGCGGCGGTAACACTTACCATCACGCGGGACCGCTTGCTAGTCCACCCACGTCTATAAAAAAAAAAAGATGAAAAGTAGATTGTTCACTATCGATTCTACGTGTTTTTACAATAGATTTTTGTTATTGTTCATTTCTAGTAGTATCTTTTATTTTATGAATAGTTACGCAAAATAAATACACTAATTGCAACTACCGGGCGCGGCGCCCGCTCACTACCCAGTACCTACATACTGAGTATTGAGCGCTACGAATGTTTTAGATAAAACAACAAAACTACACATTTGTATTTTTTTAATCATTACCTAAAATAATTTCATTTTTCTCTAGAGCGGTTGTATATATTTTAAATTAGTTGAAGTGTTTTGCGCTTTATTTCGGTAACACATCGTATGTGGTATAAATTATAATTTTAATTAAGTAGATATACAAATTTACATCTACTATTTAGTTTTATTATATAATGTGATGTTATTTAAGCAATCTAAGAATTTATAACTTAAAATTTCATTGTTTAACACGTTCATTGCCGGAACACGCTACGACATGGCCGATCACGCGACATCGTCCCTAACAAATTTCTATGCTTTTTTATTAGTTTTGGCCACTAGCGAAACAAAATCCAACAAAATACAGAGGGGGAGAGTGCACGCTGCAATCCAACAACCGCTGGGCGCGCTCGACTGACCACGTTACCCCTCTCTCACAGAAGACTACCTTGAAATGTACTGCATTTCCCATCTTATCGTATTTCCCCAATGTACGTACGTGTTTCGGTAGTGAGTGAGATGTGCCAGAGCCCATTCCAATCCCATCCTATCCCTCCCCATTTTCTCAACCCTTTCTCCAAATCCATTCCTATATCTCCAAAGGTAGGCAACGCATCCGCGGGCATGCCAACGTTTCTCATTTTGGATTAATTTTGGCATGTATCGCGGATGTCTATGGGCGACAGTATCCACTTACCATCAGGTGGGCTGTATGCTCGTCTGCCGCCTTCGTACATAAAAAAAAAATGAAAACTCATTTTGTTTCCCTAGTGGCCAAAACTAATAGCATTGCCGCTGTTTTACTGTTGATGGGCAAAATTTAATTTGTTTAAATTAAATTTCGGCCACCTCCATCATTTAACTCTAGCAATGAACGTGTTACAGATGCTGTTTAAACAGAAACATGTGATTTTTAAGACAGAGCAATGAGAAGTTATATTTTATCGACAATAATGGCCATCCTCTTCTTAGATAGTAGTGGCACATATTGTTTTATATTCCGAATTTATCATTCCAGTGACCTCCGATTTATAAACTATGTTTCATAGATGAAAACATTCATATTATTCCATGTACTGTATAATTTTAATGGAGCACGTAACTAAAGTATCAGCCAAGCGAGCGAACAATGTATTTTGCAGCTCATTATCAATTGATGCTATAAGCGGTTAGGTAGAGCCGACCGCAAATATAACGTGGTAGAATAAACCTATTCATTCAATTCAAGCTTCAACACAAAATAACTTTAAAATCAGCGAATTAACTCGTTTAACGAACGCAAAAACGTTTCTAATGGTGCGAACTCTCGATTGGTCAATGCTTTACAATTAAAAGAAACTTCGTAATCGTTCAATCGAATGTGTTGTTGTTATTTTTGTAATAATTTTGTATATTTTTATGTTTTATTCACTTATAATATAGTTTAAACAGGATTTTATATAATAAAACGTTGTTTTTATTAATTTCATTGTTTATTTTGCAAACAACTTCGTTACAAGATACACTTAGAAATAAATATGTAATCTACAAGAGATTTTTATATTGAAATATATCTACAAGATTAATAAGTCCATCAAGGTTAGTCATGTAAAGAATAATATTAATACTTAATTATAAAATCACAGGTTGCGCAAAAATTTGTTGAAAATAAGACAATATACTTTTTGAAATCTAATTTTCAATTCGACATCCATTTATGTTTATTGTTGTCGGTATAACAATAAATGAATGTCTGTTATTACCGAGGTTTAGAAGCTCTACGGGTCAAAGTCATATCACTGCGACCATTGCTGTGATCGACATCTTTTCTATATCTATGACAAGTTATTCGAGACTCTAAAAACTACAAGAAATACCAACTACAGAATATCTTCTGAACTTATTAGTTATGGTCAAGAGAAAATTATATTCAAGAGATAAAAGTTACTCCATAGTGGAGATGAATGAATGTACTCTTATCTTCTTTTAAAATTATCATTCTAACAGTGTTAACTTTTCTTATGTTGGAAGTGCACATCTGCGTTCTGGAACACTTTTTTTTCTTTATGTAATCGTATTGGTCAATCAAATCAATCATGTGCCAACAGACACATGTACGCTCCGGCAAACGAACGGGAACGAACGAAAAATGAGAGCGCTTTATAGCGCTCAATGCACAAGAGAAGTTAATACTGCATGCAGGAGTCAAGTTCTATACTAACGAATGCGCAACCTCAAATTTTAATTTACTGAAGCGATATCACAGGTTTTGGTGGAAGCAGCCTTGTTCCATTCTGCTCTGCTCTAGGTTTATAATCATCCTCTAATTTTGGATTCCTAGTTACCGGACTTTCAGCTTCTATATCCCTTTTCCTTTCAGATTTAACTGTTGTTGTAGTAGTTGTAGCTTTACTCGTTGGCCTATTAATAGGCAAATTGTTTGCTTGGAACAAGAATCGAGAATCTTCCTCGGGTGTTTCGGGAGCGTTCTGGAAGATTGGTGGACTTGCTTCACCGTTTTCATCAGAATCGCGAGCTATTCTCACGTTTGCCGCTTTAGGTGTTGTACTGGTGCGTCCATTGAACCTCTGTGCTGGCAGGACTGTCAATTCAGGTTCTTTTCCGACTGCAGTTGGTTTATTTTCAGTTAGCAGCCTGGGAATTTGAGTGCTTGAAGTTTTGACTGTGTCGCGAGTTTTTCGGTTCTGTATGGGTTCGGAAGGTATTATATGACTGTGGTATTCAGGGTAGTACGGTGTAGTAATTTCGTCGTTGTTTTCTCTTTCATTATGCTCTGAGGCTCTCTTCACATCGGTTTTCAAATCATGAGTACCGTTGTCAAGGTTCTTAGCAACATTTAAAGGTACTAAAGTTGGAAGATCCTTGGCATCAGTTTTCTTATTGTCACCTTCAGCTTGAGTGTCGCGAGAATTTCTTGGTGACTCGCTTGTTTTCAAACCATAGTCCGATGAAACGCTTGTATTTTGAGAATGCAGTGAGACTTTAGGGGTGATAGTGGGATTGCTGCCAGTGATTTTCGGTATAATTCCTTCGTCATTTGCCTTTGCACTATCCCGACTGTTTCTTACTTGTCCATTGTTCGGTTGAATTGGAACATTGGTAGGAAAATTGGCCCTTGGTGCATTATAATTTGCTTCCGTTGACGATATACTGCCCGCATCTGGATTGCCATTATTGCTGTTGTCGTTTACCTTTGTGTCCTTGAACAGTACAGGAACGTTGGTATTGGAGTCCGGTAACTTCGTTGTACCGTCAAAGCTTGTACGTGGTACATTAAATCCGGTTTTATCAGCATTTTCTGGGTTCCTTTGAACTCTGGTCGGGTTTGGTTCATCAGGTTTGCCTGTTACAGCACTTGCCTTGTCATCAGGAGATGTGTAAACTTCAATGTGGAAGTCATAACCTCTGAGAGCTGTAGGGCTTTTTAATTCAAGCGTAACGCTCTTCTGCCCATCTCCGCCTTCAATTACTTTTGCCTCTCCGTCCTTTTCTGGCCTTTGATCAGTAACGACTACTCGGCTGATGACTTCGGCGTCTGTTGCGTTGACTGTTATATTCTGGACTTGTCTCCAAATTGCTGGACTAGCTTCACGAGTCTCATCAAAAATCTTTCTTCCATCTGTTCTGGTGCCGACTATAACGTCGTGACTATACGATATAGTCACTATAGCGAGGAGTGTAAGGATTCTATTGTACATCTTGTATTGTTATGGATCGACTGACAATAATTGCGCAATTCAAAGCTTATATAGAGCAATTGTTTGAGGAAAATTTTGAATGGACTCACGGGCACTATGACTGGTGTGGGTAATATTTTTTTTATTGCTATAAACCTAACGTCTTCCTGCAGGGAAATACGTGTTTACATGTACAGTCATAGTCGAAATTGTTAACGAAGATGTTGCGGTTATGAAGTTTCTTGAATGGGAAAATATTTAAATAATTGATAATAATTGCTATTGGTATGTGCATATTATTATTATTCAACTCATTCCAATTACTCATTAAAAAATACAAAGTACCTATTAAGAGACGAGAGGTATAAACGAAACTAAACTCAAGGCTCTAAAAAGTTTAAAATTATCGTGCTAGATATAAATATTAGATTATATTAGATCTAATATTTATATGTAGATATAATATTATAATATATAATATTTATATCTAATATTATATTAGATATAATATTAGATATACTAGATATAATAATTAGATCTGTTATTTCCTCGATTCATTTTATCTTTCCGTTTCATACTAGTTGTGGAATGGAAAATATATTTTTTTAGAACAATGAATATAATAGCCAGCTTATTCTGATTAAAGCAACTATAACTAAAATTAAAGTTTTGAGGGGGAGAGAGCACGCTGTAATCCAACAGCCACTGGGCGCGCTCGACTGGCCACGTTACTTCTCTCAAAGAAGACAACCTTGAAATGTACTGCATTTCCCACTTTATCTTATTTCCCTAATGTATGTACGTGTTTCGGTAGTGAGTGAGAGCTCATAGCTGGTAGCTGTACCAGAGCTCATTCCCATCTTATCCCTCCCTATTTTCCCAACCCTTTCTCCAATCCATTCCTATAGCTCCAAAGATAGGCAGCGCATCCGGGGGCGTGCCAAATTTTGTCATTTTGGACTGATGTTGGCATGTATCGCGGATGTCTATGGGCGACAGTATCCACTTACCATCAGGTGGACTGTATGCTTCTTACACACTTCCTCCGCCGCCTTCTTACATAAAAAAAACTACCTAAAATTTTTAAAATTGGCGACTAGTGTCATCTTTCATTTGTCAAACTCAGAACAGTCTCGATGTTAGATATCATTTACGTCCCATTAAGATAGACTTTATTATATGCGTATAAGATATTTATATGCGTGACAAACGTTGCTAAGACGTTACTTTGGCTTTGCTGGACGTATTAAATATTTTACTTAAAATTTAACTATATTTTAAGATAAAAATCTATGAGACCAAACGTTAAATAGCAATACTTATTCACTCGTTACTCCTTTGATTTACACAGATGCTTAACTTATAATAATAACAATTAATCAGGTAGATTTAGACTCGGTCTTAGAATCGTTTACTTATTTATTTGTGCCTAGTTATATCACTTCTGATCTCGCCCGTACGTCTGTACGTGACACATATCATCAATCTGTGATCTGAGTCAAAAGCACGCCTCCGGCATCGAAATTAACGAGTTTACGTGCGTTTTGAGGATTATTTCCAAGAAAACGGTCGCTATCCTTCTCGAGATAGTTAGATAAACGATATATGGCAATGTCAATGTCGAATTACGCATTATGTGATGATGTATCTATCTATAACGATTAGGACGTATTATTAGTAGCAACAGAACAACATACACCATTACAAGCTTACACCATTACATTTTTTTGAGGGGGAGAGTGCACGCTGCAATCCAATAGCCGCTGGGCGCGCTCGACTGGACAAGTTACCCCTCTCACAGAATACTACCTTGAAATGTACTGCAGTTCCCATTTTATCGTATTTCCCCAATGTACGTACGCGTTTCGGTAGTGAGTGAGATGTGCCAGAGTCCATTCCAAACCCATCCTATCCCTCCCCATTTTCTCAACCCTTTCTCCAAATCCATACCTATATCTCCAAAGGTAGGCAGCGCATCCGGGGGCATGCCAACGTTTCTCATTTTGGACTAATGTTGGCATGTATCGCGGATGTCTATGGGCGACAGTATCCACTTACCATCAGGTGGACTGTATGCTCGTCTGCCGCCGTCGTACATAAAAAAAAAAAAGCTTTATGAAAGTTTATATTTAGTTAAATTTTGTAATAAAATAAAGCCGTGTCTGTACAAGTACACGAAATTTTTTATTTTATTTATATGGCTGCAGTCAGGTTGCAGTGCACACTACAGCGATATCTGTGTTTGAAACTTGAGGTGGCCATGAGCTTTGTAAAGCATACGTTATCCAAGTAAAAGACCGCTTTGCTCTGTTTAGTAGACTGAGATTTTTAGAAGCCATATTGGCTTTACTCTCTAGAAACTCTAGATAGTCATTCCTAAATTCTGCCTACCTTCTAATTAAGTACAGTATAATTTACGAGTCCCTAAATTCTACTTTGTTGAAAATGTTGATACCAAGGATCCTGGTGGTCTTGTGGGGTGTGTAACTTAACCACTCTAAAAGAGAGTGTGTAACTTAACCTTAGCACAGATTAGCGTCTTAGAAAAACACGGCGCTAAGTAAAAGACTATTATTTGACGTTATACGTTATGTTTGTCCGTCTGGGAGCTAACAAAAGGTTTCTTTTATGTGGGTCTAAGTTGGGCCCTGGATACGAGTACTAAGACGAGATGTATAACTTAATTATGACTTACTGGATCATCATAGTAAATGGAACTAATTAATCAAGTTTACATATTTTCTGTATTTTTCTTATTGACTAGTTTTTGCCCTCGTCAACCCGTTTAGAACTATTTATGAGCGATCCAATCCGATAAATCGCCTTTGATCATCGTTTCTTACAAACCTCGTCATATTCACAAAATTATTCGATTTTGATAAACAGACGGAAATACATCATTAGGATAATACATAGTAGTTTGGCACTTGAGTCACTTGTCTCTCGAGGAATCAAAATCGAGCATCCAGGTAAAAAATCAAAGATATTTCATAATAATAACAATTTATTGAAAGGAACGATCATGAAACCAGTCATTTCTCCTTGCAAATGGCGCAGTGGGTCGGCTTGGAGCACGGGCATATTTTCTTCATTTGCACTCCTTTGGCCATTTGCTTCATAAATGGGTGTAGTTCGTCGCTGAAGAACGGCCTGGATATGTATGTACACTATATTAGTCAATTGAGCTCATTTTATCAAAATAATATTCAATAGTATATGTCGCCAATTCGCGATTAGCACGTTTCATTAGTTTTTGTACGATATTGTAAGCAATGAAAATTTGAATATTTCATAACGTTTATTAACGTTAGTTAGTTTACTAAAAATCAAATGTTTTTGCATTTTCTTTAAACACAAAAATAATAATAACAGCAATGTAAGTGCCGCGTGGTGTCGGCCGGAGAATAACACCATCCCATCCCTTGCCGTGGATGTTGTAAAAGGCGACTAAGGAATAACAAAGCCGTCACCACAAACCTAAAATAGTGGACTCGCCAACCCACTTGGGCAGCGTGGCGTTTTGAGGCCATACATCTCCCATGCACGAGGGCGGTCCATGTCTAGCAGTGGATACGGAAAGGGCTGGTTGCATTGCATTGGTCAATACAGAGGTCGGAGCAAAAAACTAAACTAAACAGCTGTATCCTTTGTAAACAATAACTAACTTTATTATTTACTAGCGACCTGCCCTCGCTTCGCTTAGGTTTATTCAAAATATAGCCTATATTAAACACGGATAATGTAGCATCCTATTTGTGAAAGAATTTTTGAAATCGCTTCAGTAGTTCCAGAGATTACCCCCAACATACCTACAAACACCTCTTTATTATTTATCTCATTGTACCTCTTTATTATATTAGTATAAGTAGATAGATTCTTATGGCATAACCTTGTCTTAGCAGCACGAAGTCTGTTATTTTTAACACAAATGTCTGAAGAAATTGTTTAAGTGGGAAACATTCCATATTACATATTATTACATATATTATACATTTACACGGGAACATATTATTACGGAAAAAAATACACCTTTAAGGTGAGTATTAAAAAAATCCTCACGGTACTTTTTTTTAAACCAAATGACTCTTCCGTGCGTACAATCTAACGAAAGTAGTAGTCATAACAATGAATGAAAATGTTATTTAATGCTTCTTCATTCATCAAATAATCGAAACAACTCATTTGCGGTTAAAAATTCCAGTGAAAATTGAATCATGAGGTAACCCAGACATTTTAATTTCGTATCTATACTTGAAATGACTATAAAATTACATGTAAACAGGTTTTCTAGCTTTTGTTTTCGTTTTTTTAGCGATATGAAAAGAAAGGGGTCTTTTCTTCTTCCTTTTTGGACTTTTCTCAACACCTGATAAAGTAATTGTTAACTATCATATAGATAAGTTATCTGCCACCTAAGGGCCTTTATCACTACCTCCTGATACTTTATCAGGATTTTTTTTACTCGTGATTCTTTATCTCCTGATAAAGTAACTGTTAACAATGTGATACATAAATTAAATCTAGCTGATACTGATACTGACTTTCTAATAAAGTATAATTGACTTTCTGAAACCTAACGTGATGAGAAATAGGTTAGCAGGCACTTTATCTGCCAGATATAGTTATCTAACACTTGTGAAATAGAAACATAACAACTATCCGTCGGATAAATCCTAGATAGGCTATCAGACACTTTATCAGTAGGTGGTGTGAAAGGCCCTAAATGATACATGTGTGTACAATAAATTAATAAAATAAAATAAAGGCCGTAAAAAGGAAAAAAAAAAGGTGGATTTACCAGTGATCCATAGAAAAAAATACGATGTACCACGCAGGGCCGTCTTTACCAGGGGGTGCAAGGGGTGCGGTGCACCCCGGGCGCCCCGCGCCCGGGGGCGCCTGTCGAGCGCTGAATTCAGTGCCGGCTTTACCTATGGTGCAGGGGGTGCGGTGCACACGGGCGCAGGGTCTTAGGGGGCGCCGAGCGCCGCTCGCGACACCTCCAAAGAGTTCAAAACGCCTACTAGAGGGCGCCCTGCACCCGGGCGCTACATGAGCTAGAGCCGGCGCTGGTACCACGTGTATCCCCGGGTGCTGTACATAAGGTTACGATAACACTAAACTGCAGAGCATCTCGTTGATTCACGATGTGCCACATAATATGACGTCCGGTGCTGTATATAATATAATGTTAAATTTACGGCAACCTGCAGAGCATCTGGTTAATTTACAATATGTCACTTGTGTCGCCGTGTGCTGTACATAAGGCTACGTTTACACTAACCTGCAGAGCATCTTTTTCATTTCCCGGTCATATTCCTGTGTAGCGATTTGCGCTTTCTTCCTTTGCTCCATCTCTTCTTGCAGCGCTCTCTCCTGAATGAATGCAAATTACAATAATTGTATTTCATTTTTTTATTTATGTAAATAACATTTTCGTATTTCCCACCGTCTCTTAACGCTGAGAGACTGTATTTAATAATACATCCCATTTCTAGGGATATTTAAACAGTAAAACACTGAATTCGTTTCGCGTTTAATTGTCGGCTACAGACGGACCGGTTGCATACTATCTACGATACACAATTATAAATAGTGACCTGAGTTTGGTTCATCTGCAATAATTCACCCGGGTGAATATTGCAACCAGAGACACGCAGATTTTCTTTGGCTCACCCCATCGTGGGTGAATCAAGTGGACCCTATATTTCGAATATTCAAATGAAGTGCTCAACCAGTTGAGCGTTAGGACTTTAATGTAATTCCCCACTGCTCAACTATTTAAAATTGAGCACTTCAGTTGAGCAGTGGGGAACAAGCGGTATGCACATACCTACACATGTGAGAGCCTGTCATATATAAGTTGTATGACATCATAACATAAATAATAAAATATTAGAAGCTAAGTAATAATAAAATATTAAAAGCTAAGTAATAATAAAATATTAAAAGCTAAGTAATAATAAAATATTAGAAGCTAAGTAATAATAAAATATTAGAAGCTAAGTAATAATAAAATATTAGAAGCTAAGTAATAATAAAATATTAGAAGCTAAGTAATAATAAAATATTAAAAGCTAAGTAATAATAAAATATTAGAAGCTAAGTAATAATAAAATATTAGAAGCTAAGTAATAATAAAATATTAGAAGCTAAGTAATAATAAAATATTAGAAGCTAAGTAATAATAAAATATTAGAAGCTAAGTAATAATAAAATATTAGAAGCTAAGTAATAATAAAATATTAGAAGCTAAGTAATAATAAAATATTAAAAGCTAAGTAATAATAAAATATTAGAAGCTAAGTAATAATAAAATATTAAAAGCTAAGTAATAATAAAATATTAGAAGCTAAGTAATAATAAAATATTAGAAGCTAAGTAATAATAAAATATTAGAAGCTAAGTAATAATAAAATATTAGAAGCTAAGTAATAATAAAATATTAGAAGGTAAGTAATAATAAAATATTAGAAGCTAAGTAATAATAAAATATTAGAAGCTAAGTAATAATAAAATATTAGAAGCTAAGTAATAATAAAATATTAGAAGCTAAGTAATAATAAAATATTAGAAGCTAAGTAATAATAAAATATTAGAAGCTAAGTAATAATAAAATATTAAAAGCTAAGTAATAATAAAATATTAGAAGCTAAGTAATAATAAAATATTAAAAGCTAAGTAATAATAAAATATTAGAAGCTAAGTAATAATAAAATATTAGAAGCTAAGTAATAATAAAATATTAGAAGCTAAGTAATAATAAAATATTAGAAGCTAAGTAATAATAAAATATTAAAAGCTAAGTAATAATAAAATATTAGAAGCTAAGTAATAATAAAATATTAGAAGCTAAGTAATAATAAAATATTAAAAGCTAAGTAATAATAAAATATTAGAAGCTAAGTAATAATAAAATATTAAAAGCTAAGTAATAATAAAATATTAGAAGCTAAGTAATAATAAAATATTAGAAGCTAAGTAATAATAAAATATTAGAAGCTAAGTAATAATAAAATATTAGAAGCTAAGTAATAATAAAATATTAAAAGCTAAGTAATAATAAAATATTAGAAGCTAAGTAATAATAAAATATTAAAAGCTAAGTAATAATAAAATATTAGAAGCTAAGTAATAATAAAATATTAGAAGCTAAGTAATAATAAAATATTAGAAGCTAAGTAATAATAAAATATTAGAAGCTAAGTAATAATAAAATATTAGAAGCTAAGTAATAATAAAATATTAGAAGCTAAGTAATAATAAAATATTAGAAGCTAAGTAATAATAAAATATTAAAAGCTAAGTAATAATAAAATATTAGAAGCTAAGTAATAATAAAATATTAAAAGCTAAGTAATAATAAAATATTAGAAGCTAAGTAATAATAAAATATTAGAAGCTAAGTAATAATAAAATATTAGAAGCTAAGTAATAATAAAATATTAGAAGCTAAGTAATAATAAAATATTAGAAGGTAAGTAATAATAAAATATTAGAAGCTAAGTAATAATAAAATATTAGAAGCTAAGTAATAATAAAATATTAGAAGCTAAGTAATAATAAAATATTAGAAGCTAAGTAATAATAAAATATTAGAAGCTAAGTAATAATAAAATATTAGAAGCTAAGTAATAATAAAATATTAAAAGCTAAGTAATAATAAAATATTAGAAGCTAAGTAATAATAAAATATTAAAAGCTAAGTAATAATAAAATATTAGAAGCTAAGTAATAATAAAATATTAGAAGCTAAGTAATAATAAAATATTAGAAGCTAAGTAATAATAAAATATTAGAAGCTAAGTAATAATAAAATATTAAAAGCTAAGTAATAATAAAATATTAGAAGCTAAGTAATAATAAAATATTAGAAGCTAAGTAATAATAAAATATTAAAAGCTAAGTAATAATAAAATATTAGAAGCTAAGTAATAATAAAATATTAAAAGCTAAGTAATAATAAAATATTAGAAGCTAAGTAATAATAAAATATTAGAAGCTAAGTAATAATAAAATATTAGAAGCTAAGTAATAATAAAATATTAGAAGCTAAGTAATAATAAAATATTAAAAGCTAAGTAATAATAAAATATTAGAAGCTAAGTAATAATAAAATATTAAAAGCTAAGTAATAATAAAATATTAGAAGCTAAGTAATAATAAAATATTAGAAGCTAAGTAATAATAAAATATTAGAAGCTAAGTAATAATAAAATATTAGAAGCTAAGTAATAATAAAAATATTAAAAGCTAAGTAATAATAAAATATTAGAAGCTAAGTAATAATAAAATATTAAAAGCTAAGTAATAATAAAATATTAGAAGCTAAGTAATAATAAAATATTAGAAGCTAAGTAATAATAAAATATTAGAAGCTAAGTAATAATAAAATATTAGAAGCTAAGTAATAATAAAATATTAGAAGCTAAGTAATAATAAAATATTAGAAGCTAAGTAATAATAAAATATTAGAAGCTAAGTAATAATAAAATATTAAAAGCTAAGTAATAATAAAATATTAGAAGCTAAGTAATAATAAAATATTAGAAGCTAAGTAATAATAAAATATTAGAAGCTAAGTAATAATAAAATATTAGAAGCTAAGTAATAATAAAATATCAGAAGCTAAGTAATAATAAAATATTAGAAGCTAAGTAATAATAAAATATCAGAAGCTAAGTAATAATAAAATATTAGAAGCTAAGTATTATAATAATAAAATATAAGAAGCTAAGTAATAATAAAATATTAGAAGCTAAGTAATAATAAAATATTAGAAGCTAAGTAATAATAAAATATTAGAAGGTAAGTAATAATAAAATATTAGAAGCTAAGTAATAATAAAATATTAGAAGCTAAGTAATAATAAAATATTAGAAGCTAAGTAATAATAAAATATTAGAAGCTAAGTAATAATAAAATATTAGAAGCTAAGTAATAATAAAATATTAGAAGCTAAGTAATAATAAAATATTAGAAGCTAAGTAATAATAAAATATTAGAAGCTAAGTAATAATAAAATATTAGAAGCTAAGTAATAATAAAATATTAGAAGCTAAGTAATAATAAAATATTAGAAGCTAAGTAATAATAAAATATTAGAAGCTAAGTAATAATAAAATATTAGAAGGTAAGTAATAATAAAATATTAGAAGCTAAGTAATAATAAAATATTAGAAGCTAAGTAATAATAAAATATTAGAAGCTAAGTAATAATAAAATATTAGAAGCTAAGTAATAATAAAATATTAGAAGCTAAGTAATAATAAAATATTAGAAGCTAAGTAATAATAAAATATTAGAAGCTAAGTAATAATAAAATATTAGAAGCTAAGTAATAATAAAATATTAGAAGCTAAGTAATAATAAAATATTAGAAGCTAAGTAATAATAAAATATTAGAAGCTAAGTAATAATAAAATATTAGAAGCTAAGTAATAATAAAATATTAGAAGCTAAGTAATAATAAAATATTAGAAGCTAAGTAATAATAAAATATTAGAAGCTAAGTAATAATAAAATATTAGAAGCTAAGTAATAATAAAATATTAGAAGCTAAGTAATATAAAAATTAAGAATATTAGAAGGTAAGTAATAATAAAATATTAGAAGCTAAGTAATAATAAAATATTAGAAGCTAAGTAATAATAAAATATTAGAAGCTAAGTAATAATAAAATATTAGAAGCTAAGTAATAATAAAATATTAGAAGCTAAGTAATAATAAAATATTAGAAGCTAAGTAATAATAAAATATTAGAAGCTAAGTAATAATAAAATATTAGAAGCTAAGTAATAATAAAATATTAGAAGCTAAGTAATAATAAAATATTAGAAGCTAAGTAATAATAAAATATTAGAAGGTAAGTAATAATAAAATATTAGAAGCTAAGTAATAATAAAATATTAGAAGCTAAGTAATAATAAAATATTAGAAGCTAAGTAATAATAAAATATTAGAAGCTAAGTATTATAATAATAAAATATAAGAAGCTAAGTAATAATAAAATATAAGAAGCTAAGTAATAATAAAATATTAGAAGCTAAGTATTATAATAATAAAATATAAGAAGCTAAGTAATAATAAAATATAAGAAGCTAAGTAATAATAAAATATTAGAAGCTAAGTATTATAATAATAAAATATAAGAAGCTAAGTAATAATAAAATATTAGAAGCTAAGTATTATAATAATAAAATATAAGAAGCTAAGTAATAATAAAATATTAGAAGCTAAGTAATAATAAAATATTAGAAGGTAAGTAATAATAAAATATTAGAAGCTAAGTAATAATAAAATATTAGAAGCTAAGTAATAATAAAATATTAGAAGCTAAGTAATAATAAAATATTAGAAGCTAAGTATTATAATAATAAAATATAAGAAGCTAAGTAATAATAAAATATAAGAAGCTAAGTAATAATAAAATATTAGAAGCTAAGTATTATAATAATAAAATATAAGAAGCTAAGTAATAATAAAATATTAGAAGCTAAGTATTATAATAATAAAATATAAGAAGCTAAGTAATAATAAAATATAAGAAGCTAAGTAATAATAAAATATTAGAAGCTAAGTATTATAATAATAAAATATAAGAAGCTAAGTAATAATAAAATATTAGAAGCTAAGTATTATAATAATAAAATATAAGAAGCTAAGTAATAATAAAATATTAGAAGCTAAGTAATAATAAAATATTAGAAGCTAAGTAATAATAAAATATTAGAAGCTAAGTATTATAATAATAAAATATAAGAAGCTAAGTAATAATAAAATATAAGAAGCTAAGTAATAATAAAATATTAGAAGCTAAGTATTATAATAATAAAATATAAGAAGCTAAGTAATAATAAAATATAAGAAGCTAAGTAATAATAAAATATTAGAAGCTAAGTATTATAATAATAAAATATAAGAAGCTAAGTAATAATAAAATATTAGAAGCTAAGTATTATAATAATAAAATATAAGAAGCTAAGTAATAATAAAATATTAGAAGCTAAGTAATAATAAAATATTAGAAGGTAAGTAATAATAAAATATTAGAAGCTAAGTAATAATAAAATATTAGAAGCTAAGTAATAATAAAATATTAGAAGCTAAGTAATAATAAAATATTAGAAGCTAAGTATTATAATAATAAAATATAAGAAGCTAAGTAATAATAAAATATAAGAAGCTAAGTAATAATAAAATATAAGAAGCTAAGTAATAATAAAATATTAGAAGCTAAGTATTATAATAATAAAATATAAGAAGCTAAGTAATAATAAAATATTAGAAGCTAAGTAATAATAAAATATTAGAAGCTAAGTAATAATAAAATATTATATTAGAAGCTAAGTAATAATCGTGTTATAAAAGTTTATATTTAGTTGCATAGTTAGATACTCGTCTGCCCATTTCATTGTTCACCTATCGCTCTCCCAGCATTGCCGGTAGAAATCTAACCTTTTGTATGTACATATTTCCTTTCATAACTTTTTTTATAATTTGTGTGTACAATAAAGTATATAAATAAATAAATAATATACATCATAACGTATACTAAACAAGTAACCTCGAAAGTGTTTTCGTGTATTATTGCCGTCTACCATTTTTTAGTTATAGAAGTTATAGAGGAAAATAAAAAAATGACAATCAAGTAATATTATGTAATTAAATCGTAATGTAGCTGTACATTGCAGACACAGAGCTCATAATAACAGTCTTTGTGTCTGTCTGTTTGAACGCGCATTACGCAAAAACCACTTGGCCCTGCTATTAATTAAATAAATACCTTCAACAACTTATTGTACTCGATCTGCTCCACAAGATCTCTTTGGTGCTTCCTCCTTGTTTCTGCCTCGGTGAGCTCCTTGTGTGCGACTAACTCTTGCAATTGGCTGCGCAATTGTCTATAGTACTCGTCTTGTTCTTCTAATTTCTTCTTGAGGACAACTTTGGCGTCCGCGCGTCCTTTTATCTGATCTACCATTGCTTTGCGCACTTCCTATTTGAATTAATGAATACTTTCGTAAAACTTCGCAAAAATGTTTTAATTTCTGTTTGAAGTGAACTAAACCTAGTGTAGTTGAAACGAGTGCTAATGAGTGCTAATGATACTTAACCTTAACCGGTTTAGACTCGAGTTTTTAACACTAGTCTCAAAGGTTCAACGCTCGTTTTTACAACATTAAGGGCCTTTCTCACTACCTCCTGATAAACGTAACTGTTAACAATGTGATAGATAAATTATCTGCCGCTTAAATCTAGCTGATACTGGTTTTCTGATAAAGTGCAACTGATATTCTGGTAAAGTATCAGAAGGTGGTGAGAAACGCCCTAACTAAACTTATAATGAATTAAATAAGTCTCTTTAAATAATAATAGCCTAATGAGTTAGTATATTCTTGAGTCACATTCGTGAGGGTGTGAGTTCGAATCTAGACCCGTAACATTGATCAGTGAGATGAAAAAGTAAGTGATTTTGACAGTTTTAATTTTTTTTCAGTTTATAAAAACGATTGACCGATGGCGACACACGGTATGGTACAAATGATTTTAGTATAACTAACTACAGTTCACGTTACTCACGTTTTGAACAAAGTTAGGGAAATTAAAAAGAGAAATGTTTTGTTGACTTTCTGCGGGTACCGGGGTACTTAGCCGGAGTTTTTAAAAAGAACTCGAGAATTGAATTCGAGATTGTCTGATTATTATAAATATTGTGAGTTTTGTGGTTTAACAATGATAGGTTATTAAACTTTACAGCGTTTCTTTGTGCGTAATTTTTGTAATAATCACATAAAAGCGCGGGACTGCGTTTTACGTGTGATTTCAAGAAGTCCTCTTCTGTCCTCAGTAAACCCACTATCGCTTTACTGAGCGACTGCTGACTTACTCCGACGGGACTGGACGTCGACGGGATACGTTTTAGACTTTCAAATTGTTTATGACGAAGAAAACTTGACACTGGCGGAATGTGCTAATTGCATCATTGCCATACATTAAAAAAAAGTCACTTACCTTGTTAGTCTTCTGCGACCAAGACAAATACTCGCAGCGTTTCTTGTCAACAATTTCCTGTTTCTCGGCGGCGACCGCCACGAACATAGCGTCGTTCTCCGTAGACATCTTGACAATGTTGCCTTTGAGTTCGATCATTTTCTTGTTGCATTCGTCCAGTTCTCTCTGGAAAATTAACAAAAATTAAATTATTATATACTAACGACCCGCTTTCGCTTCGCTTCGGTTTACAAGATTATTTTTCAAAAGATAAAATAAAGCCTATATTAGACACGGATAATGTAGCTTCCTATTTGTGAAAGATTTCTTTTTAAATCGGTTCGGTAGTTCCAGAGATTACCCTCAACATACAAACACACAATTTCACCTGTTTATTATATTAGTATAGATAATTTTCTATGCCGTGTGGTGTCAGCTGACAAAAGAATATCATCACCCCATCTCTTCTCGTGGAAAGGCGACTAAGAGATAACAAAGCGGCTACCACAAGCCCCGGGGAACTACATCACCTCTAAAAGAGTGGACTCTTCAACCTGCTTGGCCAGCGGTGGCGTTTTTAAGCGTATCCCTCATGCACGAGACAATAAGTTTTCCATTTATTATAAATATGTTATAACTGGACCTAGGCTATTGACTAAACAGTATTTTTTAATTTATTTAAGTTTGTTTCACGAGTATCTGAGTTATGTATGACCTTTTAGAAAATAGTCAAATTAGAGATACTATTGAAATATATAAATAATCATATATATAAATATATAAATAGTCATATATATATATAAATAGTCATATAGTCATATATATATATAAATAGTCAATTCATGCATTACATCTTCGTTTTTTTTACTTAAAATTTGTACGGCCGCAAGGGTTAAAAAGGTTGTGCAATAAATTAAATGCCATCTGTAGTACCTGTTTTAAGCAAATAAATTTAATTTGAATTTGAATTTGACAATTCTCATGAGGTCCATGTCCAGTAGTGGATACTGAAAGGGCTCGTTGCATATTATAGTATTAGATAGCTAATGATACAAAGTTGAATTGGTAGTACTGCTGCCTACTGTGTAAAGGATCCCGGGTTCGATTCATTTGTTTAAAGACAAATGCGTGTTCCTTCCAGGTGGTGACGACAATTTTATGGTTGTCCAGCTGTCGGTTCTAGCTGTTCTCACTAGGTCGTGACGACAGTTTTATCGTTGGCTTGCTGTCCGACAGGGGAGAGGGGGAGATATGCGTGTGAGTGTATAAAAAGAATGTGTCAGCGATGACAGTTTTATCGTAGCCACGACAATTTTACCGGGACGATAATGTGTCGTCACGACAACTGTGAACAGTGCAATAAGAAACTATATGTCAATAATTTACGACACGTAAGACAAATCGAACGGTAAAAACGGTTTTATATTGTCATATGTGAACAGTTCCATTGAAATATGCCAGCCACGACACTGTTACCGGGACGACAACGCGTCGTCACGACCAAGTGGGAACCAGCTCTTATTGTCCGCGAAATAAAGCATTTTTGATTTGTTATTTTCCTTTATTTATAGTAAATATCACTTACCAGATATGGTATATAAGTTATTACCTCTTTGCGCTTCATAAGGTCTATTTGGGTTCGTTGGTCGGCCAGCCCCTGTCCGGCGAGCGAGTCCCACGTGTCCTGTATCACTTTAGCCTCAGCTCGTTGTTTCGCGACCATTGCTTGCTTCTCTACTATCATATCCTTGCGTTCTCGAGCCATTTCCTTACGCATTTCTGCGCGTTTGTGTTCCGCTTCAAATAATAAATTTATTTAATAATATTTAACGAGTACAAGGTAGAGTACAAATCAACAGTTTATAACGACCAAATGACAAAACATTTGACAACTGTTTGATATAGTCATTTAATAGCATTTTTTTGGGGATTACATAGTTTTACACTTTGACAATAGTTATTGCATCTCGTATAGCAGAAATGGTGACCTATATAGGTCTCACAGTAACCGCAACTTGTATTGTGAGATCTATAAATAAAAAATTCCCACGTCGGGTTTCTACAACCGCACCTCCCGTCATAGAAGTGCGGTCCATCCGCATTTCCTCGATACGGAGGTGTCGCGCACTGTTCGGTCCAAAAATCATTTTATACCGCGAACCCGTAGGCTGTGGAACGAACTGCCTCAAGAGGTCTTTCCATTAAGCTACTATATGGGTTTTTTCAAGAAAGCTTTGAATAGGATTTAGCATTGCGATTTTGATTGCGGTTGCGTTTCCCTAAAGGGCCGGAACACTACCTCCTCCGGTCAGAAATCTGGACTCAGAAACAGGTATAAATATATAATTTCCACTATTACCTTCTTCCTCCTTCCTATTGGCCTCGTCCCACATGGCCTTGAACCTCAACGTTTCTTCTTTTAACATCTGCCTCTCCTTCTCCTGCTTAATTCGTCTCTGTTCTAGCTGGTATTGCGTGTATTGTGCACATTCGTGGTCGCGGCGCAGGCGCTCCATACTATCGTGCTCCATTCGAGCAGCCTATACACAACGTAATTGGATGAATTATTTTCAATTTCTTCTTTTTTCCTCAGCCTATTTAACGTCCCACTGCAGGGCACACGCCTCCCCTAGTAAATTACTAGGGGGTTTACTAATTACTAGTATATTAAAATACAACGCGGACCCAGCGTGGATTGCTGTATGAACTGCTCCAGATTTTTTTATTCCGAAATGTGTACTACTGATTTTTAAAAATCTATTTAAAAAAACACTTAAAAAATATTTTTTTTAAATTCCTTAGGTAATGGTACGTATCCGTATTTAATAGTACGGGCCGAGGATTTCAGCTCACGTCCTCACGAATGAGAGTCGAAAATAGAGTCGAAGAGTCGAGACTCCTAGGCTATGTGTTGAGGTTTAAGCTGGATGAATATAATTACTTGAAGAATGTCTTCTATTTTAAACTATCCAGTTATGGCTTAAACCTTCAATGGGCAGGGGGTAAATGTTTTAATGATAATTTATAATTTTTTCGAAAGAATTATACATTTACATCTTTTTTTTTTGACAAAGGACTAGGAATGTACATATAGTGAAAAATGTGAAATATGGGCGATGACGTCACAGCTACGGCTTTATGGATTGCTACTTTTTTCATAATGTAAAAAAAAAATGTTATGTCACCACAGATCAAAATAAACTTCACTGTCACCAGTCATCGAGCTAAAGAAACAAAAACATAACCTCTATTTATATCTCTTTGTTGTGAACTGACGGTTTGTGTTCTTTCTTTCGCAAGTTTTGTTTTTCATTTATGAAATGTTTTTTCTTCTTTTCGGTATTTGACATTTCTTTTTCTTTTTTTGGGGCGAACGAGTCTATCCATTCAAAAGTTAGTGTGACGTCATGCTACTTTTAATAAATTAAGACTTTAAAATATTATAATTCTGCGATTATCATCTTTCTAACACTGCCACTTTGTGATTCAATCGATATTGGTCAACTCTATATAAAAATATACAAAAATCAGGGTGTTAGTAAAATTGCACCATCCAAATTGCTCTCATTTGTACTCATTGAGCTAAGCCGCGCCTGTTTTTTGGGAAAAGTGTGGGAAGCATAGGAGCATTGGCAAGTTGACATTGTTGGGAATAAGTTATTAATAGAAAAATAGAAAAAGAAGACTATATGTTAAAATGTTAAGTATATAAAACGTATATGATAAGTATGCAACGATAAAATACAAATGAATGCCTATGACTCCAGCTTCCACTGAAATATTTCCACTACCAAGATATTATAAGGGGGTATAATATCTTGGCAGGGATTATAGTACAGGGAACACAGGAAATATAATATAGTACATATTCCCTGTGTACTGGGTGATAAGTAACTTACCAAAGCTTCAGACTCCTTCATAGCAACTTCATGCCACATCTTATTGAATTCAATCTCCGCCATCTTGCGAGCTTGCTTCTCTTTGATTTGGTACAGTTGAATCTCCTGAGCCTCTTTAGCACGGAGTTTGTAAATGCAGGGTAGCACGTGAACGCATTTCGATCTGTAACGTGAAAATGCAATGAGAACGTAAAACCAGGGTTACACCGACATTTTTGCTAACGGTCTTGAAGGTGTACCGGAAGCTATGAGGAACAAACTGATGTCGACATGGAACCCAAAGATAACAAATGTTACGATTTATCGTCGAATACGTCGACGGACATTGTTAGTGTAGTGAGTCGCAGTCTTTGCGAATGTGAAGATCAAATGTGGGTAGTTGATAAAACTGCTCGCAGCTCCTATCATGGATTACCCGCCTCTTCAGTCAAACCGCGACCACGGCCGGTGTACGGGTTCGGCATGGGTGATAAAACGTCAAATAGAATTAAAAGGTCCACAAAAACCTTTAATAGTTATTTCATCTCACGAACCACTGCTAAGCGTAACCCGCCTTTGTGAGATAAAAGAACTATACACGTTTAGTCCCGATTTAATATAAGTAGTATAATACACGATTAGTATAAGTATTTAAAAATACTTATAATTTTATTTTTAAAGTCATACTTCCTTTATTGTGTATGTCTTTTTTACATTTTATCATTTCAATAATTTTGTTGCAGCTAACACGATTAATTAAAGTACAAGACTTCAGTGGAGATACATTTAAATTTAACTAAAATTCTGTGAAAAGTTATCTGTACTCTCGAAGAAGTTATCTAAAAAATTAAACCAGAGACATCCTGGAAATGCTTACAGTGGAGTGTCCTTGTATCTATCCTCGTGTTCCTTCTTTCTTTTGTCCAGTAGATATTGCAGACGATTCTTCTTGTCCTGCCATAACGCTTCCGCGCCCGCCTGCGCTTGTTCCACAAACTTGCGGATGTTAACTTCTTCTTCATGGGTGAATATTTCGATTAATCTGCGTGGAAACAAGGTAGGTAACTATTAACAAAAAACAATGTTTTTAAAAATGCCAATGTCAGTCGCCTGTCGAAAAAGTAAATTTCACCATTTTCAGTATTTTTTATGAAAAAGTGTTTAGACACAAGTTGTAGAGTTTTACGAACCTATAATTTGTATAGACGAGGATTGCTTTTTGGGCTTTTCTGAAAAATCTCAAGTCATAATTTTGTAACCATTGAACCGATTTGGCCCATCTGTGAACTTAATTGAGATATTAACTCAGACTATTTTTCTACTAAGATGGTCGAGATTGACCGTGTGATGTTGTATGGCTTTAGCACCATCCCATCTCTTCCCGTGGGTGTCGTAGATGGAGATTAAGGTATAACGAAGCCGCTACTACAAGCCCTGGGGAACAACACCTATCTGAAGGAGAAGACCACTTGGACTGTTTTACGGCTATAAATCCCTCATCGTATACAAGACAGTGTATGAGGCTGCCCGTGACCAGGAGATGGATGGGGAGGTGCTATTGAAGTCGATCGACACCACACCACATTAATCATACGTATTATCGTAATAGTGTACTATCATGTAACCGAAATTAAACGATTTAGAAAAATGACTAAATTGAAGTAACCATTACATCCAAGAATGATATAGGTGATAAAGACTGTGTTGGTAAAGACATATTTCCCAATGTAAACACATTTCTTTATAGAAAGAAGGTAGCAGACGAGCATATAGTCCACTTGGTGGTAAGTGGATACTATCATACATAGACATTCGTCTTTCCAACATCGGACAATATTAATGACAAAGGTTGCCATATCCCCGCGTATCCTGCATACCTTTGGAAATTTAGGAACAGATTTGGAGAAGGGGTTAGGAAAATATGGAGGGATAGGAGAGGATGGAATTAGGCTCTGACATATCTTACTAACCACAGAAACACGTACGTGCATTGGTGATACAGGATAAAGGGGGATTGTACGAGTAGTACATTTTATGGTAGTCTCACGTGAGAGAGGAGTAATGTGGCTGATAAGTGCATCCAGAGGTTGTGGGATTGCAACGTAAACTCCCCTCCCCCCCCTTCCATTTGTTCAAACACATAGTAAATTAAATTGTAACTAACTTTTGTCTTTTTTGTTTAAGGTCTTCCTCGTATGAAGCCAAGCAGAGATCAACGCGGTACGCGACGTCGTTTATCAGAGATCTGGAATTAAATTGCCATGACGTTAGCCACTCCACTGTTGGATATAGGCGTCTCCCAAAGTATGTATTCAACATCTTCCCTACACAACAGACGTTCCTCTCCTTTAGCCAATACCCGTTAATGATGACGAATCTCTGCAAAAGCCTTCAGTATTCTTCCACAGTTTATAAAGTATTTAAACGACCCGTTGAGAAATTAATTGCAGTATGTGTTAAATGCTACCAGAACCAATTGTAGCTGCATTTCAGCATTTGCACTTGCAGATGCGTAGCTACATCTACGTACTGTACCACAATGAAATATATTTTTCTGGAAATGTTCGTTTTTACTTATATTATGAGGTTGCATACGCACGGGTGGTTAACAGGATGTTAAGCAGTTACCTTCGCGCATGAACGCCTGCAACACCGGGGGGACTGCTGGTGTAATCTCGACCTTGCAAGACCCCCATACACAGCTCTTTTAAAGAGATATCTTGGCTCAGTGGAAAAACATTAGCTAGCAGTTCATTCCACAACTTTGGGGTTTGCGGTATAAAGTATCTTGAAGACCGCACAGTATGCAACAGCTACTTATCAAGGCAGTAGTGTTGTAGAAACAAACGCGTCAGTGCCAATGGACCTTAAGAATCTTCGTTTTTGACTCAAGCTTTGAAACTCAAGGCTCAAGACCATCCAACGTTAAACACTTGGGAGTATTACGCTCACGAGCGATTGACGCTTGTCATAAAAGGTTCATTGATGCACACTTAGCGGCCGAGCAGTGTTTGCAACGCTACAAGGAAGTGCTAAGTATCGCATTTCTTTGGTATATATCGAAACATATGTTCTTGAATTATAATGAAAACATTGAATACTGGCAGTAAATTTTCTGTATTCCTATTCATGATGGATATTTAGTGAGTTTTCTGCCTAAATGCTAATAATGTTCTTTCTTACCTGCGGTCGCATCGTATAAAGAAACCGCTATATTGTTTGTCCTTTAACTCCCTTAGCGTGTTCTCAGCACCTTTCCTTTGTTCTTCTTCGGACGCGCGGAGTTTCTTCACAAATTTTACGTAACGGAAGGTGGAATTCAGGACACGGGATGTCTGTCAAATAGGTATGAAGAGTAGGCATGAAGAAATAAAGTAAACAAGCGTTTGGACAATTACATACAACATTTTAGGGTCATATTCGCCCGTCGGAAATACATATTTTGATATTTTCTAAACCGTAACCAGCCCCCTTTTCACCCACTGATGGACATGGACTTGGTTTTGTGCATCAGAGATATATGGCCCTAAAACGCCACGATAGCTAAGCGGGTTGGCGAGTCCGCTCTTTTAGAAATGGTGTAGTTCTTCAGGGTTTGTGGTAGCGGCAATAAGATTGTATTTTTTTTTTCTAAAATGTAGGAGATAATATAGTGGAATCTTCTTCAGTCTAGCGACCGCCATCGAAGTTTTTATTATTAAAATTTTAAAATGTACTTACATAATAACAGTCAGGGACTCCTCTTGGTCCCGGTCCATCTTTAGGTATTTTTTGGCGCGGCGGGTGTTCATACATTATTGCGGTATTTGCAAAAATATTTATCAACGCAAAACATTATCAAAATTCAAATTGAAAAGTGTGACATATGTCAATGTATGAATGTTGACAGATGCTAAAGGAAAATTCGTGGAAAATTCAATGATATAAGTTATATGCCAGTAAACGTGCGATACCATTGAGAGAGAATGTTTATAACTGTTTTGATGTACATGGCTTGTGTATTTTAACGTCTGTACACTTTATAATTTAGATTTCTGTGATAGGGACAGGACGCTAACAAAACTAGACTCATGTTTATGGCACCCTTTCTTTCCTATTCTCTCACGACGACTACCAATAATCTGTTAAAATTAGAATGTATAAGGAATCCCTTCTAAATTATACTAGTACCAGTAGTCTGATAATGTGATTTATGCCAGGCTATTATAATCAGCCATGGGTGAAATTAGGCTGATGATAGTTGTAATCTTTAACATTTGACATTCATTTACGCTGATGCTCATTCTTTTATTCTGGACTTACTTAGGGTATTTCGTAACAATTACAGTGGGGACAACGGAAATTCGAGTACAAAACTTATTCCCGTTGTCTCCATTCATGTCAGTGGGGTCAACGGTAATAATTTCGTCTACAATTCCCGTTGTCCCCACTAGTGGGGATTGTCAGCGGAGACAACAAGTACCACAGGGGCCGTTCAAGTATTACGTAAGCACCAATGGGGGTGGGGGGTCTTTGCTTATATTTGATGACATGGGGGACGGGGGGCCCCCCCGATGCGGGGGCCGATTACGTTATCAATATTTATTTATTTACTTTTCGTATTTTTTTGGCAAAATTTGGTAGATTCTGATTAAATAAGAAACTAACAGATTTTGTAATAATTATACCAATGCTTACGTAAGCATGGGGGGGGGGGGGGTAAGAGCTTTGTTTACTTTCGCTGACAAGGGGGAGGGGGAGGGGGTTAAAAATGACTAAAATTCTGCTGACGTAATACTTGAACGGCCCCACACCGTTGATTTGTTTCCCAAATAAAATAAGTGGATACAGTACCAAATATTCTGTTTAAAAAAATACATTTTTAGTAATACAACTTTTATTTTCGAATCAACCTTAAATTAGTACATAGAGATCAAAATGTCACAACCATTTTATTTGGCTCGTGTTTACTAAACCTATTTAAACCTATTAATAAAAAAAATCACATAAGTGGAAAATAGAACTATAAAACGTAAGAATAATACTGTTAAATACAGGATGTGTCTTGAACTTTTCTCGAAGCCCGAAACTGTGAATTCTGCTCATATTTTTCTTAATATAATTTATTTGGACCCTGGCATAGCCATTGCTCCACACTCCGCAGATAACACAGAATTGTTTTTATCACGTCATTGTCCAGCGCAGGAGTCACTCGGTAAAGTAATAGTAGGTTTATTGACGACAAAAGAGGACTCCTTGGTTGCACACGAAAAACGCAGTCCTATGCCTTTATTTGATTATCACAAACATTACGTACAAAAAACACTGAAGTCATTGACCCAATATCAAATAGACGACGGGTCCGGAGTTAACATATACAATCGTATACATTAGTATACAACATACAAATGTAAACAAACAATGTAGATATGCCATCAAGGCCACGATAGACAGGTTTGCGAGAACATAAAACTCACGGAGTTGCTTCATTCGTAAAAATATTTAATATTTCATGTATTTAGATAAAATATTATATATTGATAAGGTCATAACATAAGCCTATTTCCCAATTTGCAGAATTCTGATTTAACCCGTAGTTACGGAGAAATTCCCGGACAAACATACATAAATACGCGTCGAATTGAGAACCTCCTTTTTTTGAAGTCTTTTAAAAGGTTATAAGAAACGGAAAAAGCAGACTGTAATGTATTTTGACCCAGAATGAGACAAAGAAATTAGGAGCAACGAACATACAATCATTATGATGTAAATTTATTAATAATAGAAATAATTAATATACCACATCAAAAGTATGAAAAGTAATGCATCACTCATTACTTTAGTTGATGACATTTTTTTTGCAAACTAAAATAAATATGCGTATGCCATAATATCTATTTCTGCAAACTAAAATAAGTATGCATATGCCATAATATCTATTTCTGCAAACTAAAATAAATATGCATATACCATAATATCTATTTCTGCAAACTAAAATAAATATGCATATGCCATAATATCTATTTCTGCAAACTAAAATAAATATGCATATGCCATAATATCTATTTCTGCAAACTAAAATAAATATGCATATGCCATAATATCTATTTCTGCAAACTAAAATAAATATGCATATACCATAATATCTATTTTTGCAAACTAAAATAAATATGCATATACCATAATATCTATTTTTGCAAACTAAAATAAATATGCATATACCATAATATCTATTTTTGCAAATTAAAATAAATATGCATATACCATAATATCTATTTTTGCAAATTAAAATAAATATGCATATACCATAATATCTATTTTTGCAAACTAAAATAAATATGCATATACCATAATATCTATTTTTGCAAACTAAAATAAATATGCATATACCATAATATCTATTTTTGCAAACTAAAATAAATATGCATATACCATAATATCTATTTTTGCAAATTAAAATAAATATGCATATACCATAATATCTATTTTTGCAAATTAAAATAAATATGCATATACCATAATATCTATTTTTGCAAACTAAAATAAATATGCATATACCATAATATCTATTTTTGCAAACTAAAATAAATATGCATATACCATAATATCTATTTTTGCAAACTAAAATAAATATGCATATACCATAATATCTATTTTTGCAAACTAAAATAAATATGCATATACCATAATATCTATTTTTGCAAACTAAAATAAATATGCATATACCATAATATCTATTTTTGCAAACTAAAATAAATATGCATATACCATAATATCTATTTTTGCAAACTAAAATAAATATGCATATGCCATAATATCTATTTTTGCAAACTAAAATAAATATGCATATGCCATAATATCTATTTTTGCAAACTAAAATAAATATGCATATGCCATAATATCTATTTTTGCAAACTAAAATAAATATGCATATACCATAATATCTATTTTTGCAAACTAAAATAAATATGCATATACCATAATATCTATTTTTGCAAACTAAAATAAATATGCATATACCATAATATCTATTTTTGCAAATTAAAATAAATATGCATATACCATAATATCTATTTTTGCAAATTAAAATAAATATGCATATACCATAATATCTATTTTTGCAAACTAAAATAAATATGCATATACCATAATATCTATTTTTGCAAACTAAAATAAATATGCATATACCATAATATCTATTTTTGCAAACTAAAATAAATATGCATATACCATAATATCTATTTTTGCAAACTAAAATAAATATGCATATACCATAATATCTATTTTTGCAAACTAAAATAAATATGCATATACCATAATATCTATTTTTGCAAACTAAAATAAATATGCATATACCATAATATCTATTTTTGCAAACTAAAATAAATATGCATATGCCATAATATCTATTTTTGCAAACTAAAATAAATATGCATATGCCATAATATCTATTTTTGCAAACTAAAATAAATATGCATATGCCATAATATCTATTTTTGCAAACTAAAATAAATATGCATATACCATAATATCTATTTTTGCAAACTAAAATAAATATGCATATACCATAATATCTATTTTTGCAAACTAAAATAAATATGCATATACCATAATATCTATTTTTGCAAATTAAAATAAATATGCATATACCATAATATCTATTTTTGCAAATTAAAATAAATATGCATATACCATAATATCTATTTTTGCAAACTAAAATAAATATGCCCATTAAAATAAATATCTATTTTGAAATTTGGACAGCTATCGCCGCGATCGCACAGCGACCTCCGCCAGTATGAGTTTTAGTTCAAGTGTCCGCTTTATTTAATTACGTATTTTTATTTCCCGTATTTGAATTGTGATGTTAAATGACAGACATCTATTCTGCAATTTGTAAACTTATAAGAGGAATGTGCAGGATTCATACAAGCCAGTGCTGGTTTAATGATCCCAAGTGATTGATAAGTAATGTACAAAAAAAATGCACATTTGACAAGAAATATGATCAACTTATTACATAATAATAACGATATGTAATATGTCGTCGGTTGCCCGAATGAATGAAGACTCACGCGGAAATCGCGTAATTGTTTCTCTTTTGTTTCTCCTTTAGTTCGGACACTTTTGACCATAGACCCGATGTCCCTTAGAGTTAATAAGTCAATGTATGAAGTTTAATAAACTACCACTATTAAACCACAAAACGCGCAATCTTTATAATAAATCAAACAAAAACGCAACTTCACTTCTCGAGTTCCGCCAAAAAGTCCAATTGTGATCATAATTTTATGTTTATATGTGATCGTATCGTGTTACGTATTTGTTTATTGTAAAAAATATTGTTATTATGATCTCATTTATTATTTTAGATCGATTTGGAGGTATGTCATTGGGTCAGTATGTTATAATTATGTTATTTTATGGTATTAGGTAAACAGTCATAATATTTGCACGCGCCGTGCACACTGAAGCGAAATATATATGTGTGCATCATTAACAAATAATACATGTGTGACGCAAATATTACTATTGGTAAAAATTTGTGAAAACAGAGAAATTTGATTTTTTAGCAAAAAAAATGTTCTTTTTCAGAAACATGGGTAGAATTCATGTATACGGGCTTCGTGAAAGTTTTGAACACAACCTATATATGGCACTTATGGTTTAAAAGTACCTATGAAATGGACCATATAGGACGAGCGCTCGTAACGAATACATCCCTCATATAGAACTCCTTCCTTACAAAAATAAACAATAGCAAATTTCGTGATATGACTCAAAATCACTTGTAGACCACAACAAAAGAGAAAGGTTTTCTTTTTCAAATTAATTAAAAATTGTATCTTTTTTCAAGGAACGCATAGCCACCCTAGCACACTCAAATAATAACGAGTGGCGATGTCGATATTAGTGACCGGCATTTAATTAATTTTGAAGATACAAGTTATTAAAGCTTCTTAATTTTACATTAAAAAAATGCTTAATTGACTTATTTTTCATGACTACTTTTCTTGGGATGTATTCATCATTGGCTAATACACGTACATGTAATACACGTACACGTACGTGGTTAATACATATAATTGTTTTAAAAAACAAAAAATAACCAAAATTTCAATTTTTGGCTTTATCTCTAATGAGTTATTTCCTTACATTATAGATAGGTATATAAAAGTGACTATGGAATGGTGGTTTGATAGTCAAAAAGTAGATTCTAAATTAAGACAACTATAGTATTAGACCAAAAGTAAATTAATAATTAACAGTCATTAATCACAAGACGTAAGTCCCGGATTAATTTGGCAAGTCAGTCTGAAATACTAGCAAAATTAAAAATAAAAGTTCTAAAGTTATTAACGATTAAGAGACGTTTCTTTTTAAATTAACACGATTATAAAATTTCAAACAATCAACCGAAAAAGTAACAATTATAAAAAAAGTTTTAATAAATCAACTTTAGTAAGAAAGCATATTACAAATATATATATATTAAGGCACATTTACATTGAAGCGGTATGGTGGCACTAGGTCTTGTATTATTTGAATCCTGACTTTCAATGTTGTATAAATATAACGTCAACATGTAGTTGCAGAAATGAAATAGACAAACCGCACATATACGCAATAAGCAATTTATTGAACGATATGGAGATATTTGTTTCAATCAAATGTTAGATTCAAACTAATTTTCATATTTCACATTCAAAATACACCCATACAAGGTCCTACAAAAATAGTGTGAAATATTTTAGTATGTCAATCGGTGCATGCACTAAAAGTATTACAATTAACTAAAAATTAACATGTATTTCAAGGTTTTTTTTTTTTTGTTATAAAAAAAGGGGGATTATTTAGTTTAGTTTAAAATATTTAAACAATAAAATAAGAATTACGGTAAAATCAGCAAAAAGGCCGCTCAACATTATGTAGACTAGAGAATACGTCCGATTTGCAATACGATTTTGTACATGTTTTGTTCATTTCTAATTACATTTAAAGCGAACAAGCACTACAAGAATTTGACCAATGGTTGGCCACAAAAAGAGACAATCTAACTAAGCATAAGTTTTGAGAGATAACAGTGGAAAAAATGGACAGCAAAAAGCAATATATCTACACATGTTAATTTTTAGTTAGGTTACTTTTAGTGTACCGATTGAGAATATATATTCAGACCTTATCATATAAACAGCGTGAATATATATTCAAAAATATATCGGTCTCTTTATAAACCGAATTTATCTGTATAAAGGCTTTTTTTGGGATATGTTTTAAGTTCGTGGCTTGGGGCCGAATGTAATAATTATAAATTTCGTTCTTTTCTTCTTATTTTTTACTGAGAATTGAAGAGTTTATTGAAATAAACCCACTTCTAAGATTTTCTTTCGCCTATAAAATATTAGGAATGAACAAAAAAAATTCTTAAATATTAATACTCTGTTATTATTATTGATCAATCAATATATCTAGAGATGCAACGGTTCGTGAACTAGACACATATACTGTCCAATAAGTCAGTTTATATGCATAATTTGTTTACTCTCAAGGTATTTGGCATTTTAAAAAAATCAAAATAATATTTCCTATAAAATAGTAGAAAAAAACAGAACATTTTCCTTCAAAAAAAAAAGAAAAAATAAATTGTTGCCAAAATACGATTTTAATTTAGTTTAAAAAATTATCACAGAAACTGATTTATTGGCTGATTATTAGACAGTATACCGAATAATAAAAACACATTTTGACAAATATACAAAAAACTGATATCGTGGATTTTGTTTTAATCAGATTTTGAATTAATTGATATGAATTGTAAGGTTTTCTCTTTTTATAAAAAATGTAATTTTTTATAATTTCTTTTTAGCAAATAAGTTTACGTATTTAGTGGAATTAAAAAATGAATTTATTAAATTATAGATAAAACTGAATTTTATTATTGCTGCTTTCTATTTACTTGTTCGAGTTCAGCCGAAAACTATAATAATTCAGTATCTGGTAGCAAAATGCATACTGAATAGTTAGTGGATATCCATTGTATCTTTGTTTTTGCATTATTCGGGTTCAGCCTAGACAAGTTTAGTATCCGGTAGCCAAAATGGATACCGAATAATTAGCGGATTCCCACAGCATCAAAAATATTAACAAACATAGTGATATGTATATCATTCAACTGGGGATTTCCCACGACCACTTTGCTCGGGGAACCCGCTAAATTCAGATTTGCTAAATTCAAATTCGCGTTATCAGGTAAGAGATTCAATTGAGATAGCTTTAAGTTCCAATAGTCCGGTTCGTTTTCGTATGGCATTTTGTGTGACAGTGGTTGTAATTCACTTTCCCATGTGTGCGGTTCGCCCGTCACTTTATCGTACATACTTATCGTATAATACTGTTTATTCATTGTATTTGATGACAATGTCTGGAATGAATAATTTGTTTAATTTCTTTTAATAAACATAGAAATGACAATGTATGTACAGTACTGAATGTCCAAGACGTCATTAACCAATATTTAATTTATTAAATTTATATTTGTAAAATGTATTTTATGTGATACAATTTATTTGACACAATGTTTGGACATTTTTTAATTATTTATTAGGAAAATTGGCTGTTACTGGAAAAAAAAATCCACAGGAGGTAAGACCTGTATGAACAATTGATTGATGATAACAAACTATATAAAGGTATGAAAATGATACAGTGCGATAGGAAATAAAAAAAGGAAAAGGAAATGATCTCAAGAGTAAAATCCAAGAATATAGAAACAAAGACATACAATAATAAAAGAAAAGACGCAAGAGTTCAAAAAGATGAAAGGTGAAAAAATTATTTTTAGAAAAATTTACAAAGGCATCTAATAAACCTATATGGTACACAGAACTTAAACAAGATCCAAACTCTCAAAGGCCAATGAGTAATTTTGTACGCGAGCTTGCCGCCGTTCTGTTCGGCTGCCATTGATAAATGTTTTTATCATTCATAGGGCTTGCATACACAAGTGATAACATGCAAAAAGTACAGCTCTAAACTGTAATGAACAAGACATATTTGACTTTGAAGATATGAACTCAACGCCTCTCTGAGGGCGCAAAAATTATCCATTTTAGTTAAAATTTCACACGAGTAAACAAAGTACAAAAAATTACGATATATATCAAATACACAAGAAAATTAATCAATGTTCAATAAAATAAGTCAAGTTGCTGTAAAGGATATCAACAGAGTAATACGAAACTCAAAATACACACGCACACGACACAATGGATAGATTGTGAGTGAGGTAGATAAAAGACACCGCGCGATAAGAATAAAGTGCTCTGATTGGTCGATCCGTCGAAGGGATTTTATTGGGTGGCCATTGTTTTTCGATAAAGAAGCTTTAAAATATAAATAAAAACGTCGTTACAGGGCAAAAGGTAACAAGGTGAAATTGAACAGAATATAAATCTAGCCGTAATTTAAAAAAAATTGAATATGTCGGTTTCGTTCCACTTTAGAGCTATACAACATAGGAAAAAAATTGTTAGTTTTAAAACGATCTTTAAAATAAACGGATACTCATTAATAGCCGCAAAATTTAAAACAACGCCACTTTTACTCAAACTCCTTTAATTTTAACTACTAAGAAACTTATAAATGGTAAAACTTATAACTTATAATAAATGAAGAATTAAATGGTAGTTTAAGTTAAAGAAAATTCCGATGCCCACTGTAAATAATAACGATTCATTAAAACATAGTGACTTCAACGATAATTCCACATCACATTTAATGAATAAGAAACTTTTGATTTAAAATATATATCTTCTGAGCCCTTTCCATAGCAGACAAATATTACAAACATGGATCAAGGAAAATATAGAGATGTAGCATTGCAGCCCTAAAAAGATGGCATTTGTCGTTCACATTTACTTAATATCAGTTCCAATCTTCCATTTGGCGGCGAAAATGACCAAGAACGTATTATTGAGAGTTTAGCTTTTTACAATACGGCAATATTTTCGACTAACCGGTGGTCATTGTAAAAAAACTGTAGAAATAATTGAATATTAAAAAGTTTTTATACAGAAATAATATTAACGAAGTAATATTTCGCGAGAAATCTGTTTGCATAATTGATTTTAAGTAAATAAATAGAGCGAAGACTTTTAAAAACTTAATTATTACTACTCTTTGATTGCGACAGTAACGTTATATTCACTGGTATCACTCATGTACACAGTTTTGTCAAATGAATTATCCATCTATGTATTTTGGATGATCGATGGATTCTCTGTCGTGACGTCCGTATCTAACTTAGTAAAGAAAGATATCCAAGGCCTCAAAAAGATAAACGAAGGTGAATAAATGGTCTTTAGAAAAGTGACAAAAGCAGATAGTAGAAATTTATAAAAATGAACTAAACAACAATTTTGCAAGTAAACAAAAAATAAATACTGATCCCTATTGAAAAGAATAAGGATTCGCTAAAATATAAGACCTTCAACGATAATCCTACCGTTAACCATCACATTTAGTGAATAACAAACTTATGATTTAAAATGAATTTCTTTTGAACCTGTTACATAGCAGACGAATACTACATATTGGTTTAAAAAATCAGCAAAAAAAAAAGGAAAGAAACATACCGAAAGTTTAGCCATAAAATGGTCTGGGTCCTGGTACTTAGCACTAAGTACGTAAAGTACACAGTCATGCTCTATAACTTGACTCAGCCATAACTGTTGCTGTACCAAGTTGGCGAGAGAAAACGTTATGTTAAATTTGGTTTTAACTTGTTTGTGGATTTGGTCTGTGTGTTCCTGGAAATAATTATTTTAGTGTGATTTGTGTGAAAAATATTCTGAATCATAAAAGTCGTAAAACAAACGTTGATCATTTTAATGATTCCAGTGTTGAGAGGGCGCAGATATTTTTTGTATAAGGTCCCACAAAAATAGTGTGAAATCTATATATATAATAAAATCGTAACATTACATGATATATATATATATACATATATATATATATGTATATATATATATATATGTATATATATATATATATGTATACAAATTGATTTTTTGTACTGCAATTAGCTGAGTTTTCATAAAAAATAATAGAAAGAAATGATGCTACAATAAAGATACTTACTTCCCAAATATGATTTTCGAGTACATTTTTGGGTCCAGCCCAATGGCACAGTACGCATTGTACTTCTATCCCAACGTCTATTATATTCACATAGTCCTGAAAACAAAAAATATATACATGCCAGAACACAAGTAAAACGAGATGTAAAGTCACGAGATATATTGCCCGATATGTACTGCCTTAATAGGCCAGCAAAAACTGTTTTTTCCTCAGACAAACTAGGAATGCCAGATATTAATTATAATTACAAATATTGTAACAAGATATTACAGAATAAAATGATGAATTTACATAATGATTAAAATTTAATATATATTATATATCATTATATTTAATTGAATTTTATATTTAGATATATTTAATATATCAGTAATTGTGTAAAATCGTTTCTGTAACAACCATTCTTTCTTTTTTAAATGTTTTTTTTCTGGGAGGTCTCTTATTTCCTTAATTCTTTTTTCTAATTCAGTATGAAAAATAATTAAATCCCACCCTCAGTTTAACAAGTCCGTGAGTCGAATTATTTTAAAGAAAATATCACTTTATAGAAAGTAATAATGATGAGAATTTTATTATAATATATTAATGACTAGCGACCCGCCCTCGCTTCGCTTCGGTTTATATGTTTTTTCTTTTCTTCAAAATTTCAAAATAAAATGTAGCCTATATTAGACACGGATAATGTATCTTCCTATTTGTGAAGGAATTTTTAAAATCGGTTCAGTAAATCCAGAGATTACCCCCAACATACCCACAATTTTACCTCTTTATTATATTATATGTATAAAAACTCGGTAAGAAAAATAATTAACGTTATTGAAAATTTTACAGTATTTTTGCTGTCGGTATTGAAAAATTATCATTTTCGGGTTATGTCACTGAGGGTGAGAAATCAGCAGCGAAACAATACTGAAAATGGCAGCAAATTTAAAGGTTAGTTAGGATTAGGTTCTCTATATAGAATAGACTATAGATAAATGGGAGTGTTCGACGACTTTGGGATAACATTCTTAGTAATTTAAAATTATTTACTTCAGTTATACAAAAATAGTATGTATTGTTGATCTTGATTCGTGGCCATTTAATATTTACTTAATTAGAAGCCATTCAGTATTTCACTAACAAATAAATGTGGCGTCAAAGCAAAAAAAGGTTTTTTTTTTAATTTCCGAAATATTTATGTTACTGAAGTGAATATAACCGCAGCTATTTCCTCTAGTGCTGCAGTGGAACGTCTTTTTTCCGTGGGAAATGACATTTTGCGCGCTAAATGATCTGCTGAAAATTTTAATATTTTAACGTTCACGAAGGGGAACATGCATGTTATGCAAGAATTGCAAGATGCAAATAATCTTGCATGAGGTACATATTCTCCCAATTCTCAGTTAGAGATTGTAAAGCTGGCGGTCTACTTACAAAAGGAGAGAACGTTTTCCTACCACCTTAAAGTATTAGTTGTTTTGTTTCAGAAATACGATTAGAATTATAAGTTAAAAAAATATCGATAGAATTAAATTCATTTCCGAAGTTGTGTCTGGAAATTTCCTTTTCTCGTTCGAGCGCAGAAATGCTAACGAATTTATTTAGTTTCAACATCTGAATTTCAATTTCAACATTTGAAGTTGTCGTCCAGTTTGTCAGATATCTTTTGCTTAAGAAGAGCCTTAAAATACAGTAAATACATATTATATTTATTACCTATTGTTTCTATTTACCTTCCCTATCCAGCCTACCTTACCTATATATGTATACTCTATTTATACTATACTACTCATTATACCCATGTTATTATATATATGTACTTATAATAATAAAATATTTCGTGTTCAACTGACAATAGTATCCTTGACTAATAGGACTGACTGATTCAAAATTAAAAATACTCGATGGTCGATAATTAACGTTAACGATTTCGTTAAACGATTAACAATTAACGGCGTTAACTTTTTGAATCACCTCACCTCGTCCTGGTTAATTAACTGTAACACTTCCTCGATCATGATTGAGAGGGATGACGAGTCAACATTCTGTGACTCCACGTCCGCACAATTCAACGAGTTTGTCCCTGAAATTGATCATGATAAATAATGGTTTCATTTGTAAATGTCGCTCATTTATTGCAATACTGTCATAATAACTGAAAAAATATTACGAATTTACAGGAGAGCTGTTAATAACAATAACAATTTCCTGTATTTTTGGTGACAGTAGCCAGTGAGGAGCCGTTCAAGTATTACGTAAGCAGAATTTTAGTCATTTTAACCCCCCCCCCCCTGTCAGCGAAAGTAAGCAAAGCTGTTACCCCCCCCCATACTAACGTAAACCTTGGTATAATTTTTACAAAATCTGTTATCATTTAATCAGAATCTACTAAATTTTGCCAAAAAATACGAAAGTAAATAAATAAATAAATATTGCTGGCGTAATCGACATTCAGACCCCCCTGTCCCCCATGTCATCAAAAATAAGCAAAGCAAAGACCCCCCCCCCCCTAATGCTTACGTAATAATTGAACAGCCCCTGACTGGTGATCATCAATTGTTATTTTTTAATGTAATAAAGAAATCGTGAATTTTTAAGTACAATACAATAGCTTTAGTGTACAAATTGATATATTAAAATACTTTACCCTATTTTTGTAGGCCCTTATATAATGCAAACGGCAAACGAACAGAGAGGCCGCCTGGTACCGTAAGTCTAGTTCAGAAAACAATTTTTTTGCAAAAGCAAGTATTAATGAAATGAAGGTCTTTCTTCATCCCATTAAAGTTACGTTGAATAGGATGGGACTGGGTAGTATGGGATGGAATGGGAAACGGGCTGTGGTAACTTTTAATCCCTTGCTAAACATTTAACGGTATTATTCTGTGGGATTGGGACTGAAAGTAGACTGGACCAGTCGGCTGTGGGAGACTGTGGGACAGGTCGACCTTGTCGGAACTTACCTTGATTTTCTTCAAAGTTGTTGCCAATATTCAGCAGATGAACAATATTATCGTTGTTATTGGCCAAATTATATTGATTATTATCCTCCTGGTATGCTGAAAATGTTATCAACAAGTGTGAAGAAAAATAATTGACAGAAAAAAAAAATGTATACCCAAATGTAAAGGGTTCATATAAAATATAGCTGCGCCCTCTTAACACGGAATTTCTTTCGTGAAAACTAACAATTTTGTGCTACGATTTATTTTAATTAAACGTTTTCACATAAGAATAAAGACATAATATTTCATCTAAAATGTATTATGTAAAATATATTCTACTATCTTTGTCCGGCGCGCGGCGCATGCCCGTCAATTTTTTTGCACATAATATAATATATAGCCTATGTCCATATGGAATAATGTACCTTTGAAATGGTGAAAGAATTTTTGAAATCGGATCAGTAGTTTCGGAAATTAGCTCCTACATCCAAACTTACAAACTTTATCTCTTTATAATATTAGTATAGATGATGAGAAAAAATCGCGCAACGTTGGCAAACGATATGGGGTTCTTCAAGAAAGCTGTGAATAGGATTTTGCTAGGTCGGCGGCGCGCCCGCATACCCCCTGGTGTTACAGGTGTCCATGGGCGGCGGTAACACTTACCATCAGGTAGGACCACTTTTCTATAAAAAAAAAACTGTTAAAATTGCAAGCGTGCAATATCGAATTCAGAAAAAAGTAAATGAACAAAAATTGTTGGTTTTAATGATAGAAACTCAGTGTAAGAATGGTACAGGTATTTTCTATTTAGCCCTGTATAAGGCCATGTACAGTCAGCAACACGCTAATGTAACCAAAACTATTCGATTCTAGTCCATATTACTAGCCAATTAAGGTAGGTACCGATGGGTATACGTTGCCCTGTTGCTGACTGTACATATAAAGTCCCTTTAGACTGGAAAAACTATTTTACAACTTGAAAATAAGCACAAGGTGCATTGATATGGAACTAAACGATGTAGCTAAAACCCGTAATCATTATGGGGTTACATGTTAATATGCCATCAAAAGCAGTCAGTTGTGGTGTATTTTTCCACTATGTTCACATTCCACTAATGTATTGGCCATCAAGGCGTACTAACTATTACAATTTCCTGTGCATTGCGTTATTAACTCAATAAACCGCTATTTGACGCCAACAGCAATAAGAAAGATGTAACAGAATCTTATTTTTTCAGTTTAGAATATTGAAAATAGTAAAGAAACACTTAGGGTAAGTTGCTTGCGAGCCGCAACGCTTGTTTGGCACAGTGGTTAGATATATTCCCATATGTCTTATGATGGTGGAAAAACATAGACAGATAGATAGATAAATTCTTTATTGCACCAAAATGTGTGTACAAAGGCGAACTTAATGCTATATAGCATTTTCTTCCAGCTAATATTTGGTGGTTGAGAGCAGGCTAAGGGTAGTGCCGCTAAATATAATAGCGTTTTGATACTATTACACTAAGTACTTAAATACAACATAAATATAAATTTACACACGCATACATGCATACATTTATACATACATACATAAAAATATAATAATAAACATATCAGTTATTCACACTGTTTGAGTAAAAAGTGTTCAGATACACGCGATTTGAAGACATCAATAGTAGAGCCCGAACCGCCGCCGACTTATCGATAGCGACAATTTCTCAAAATCGATTATATTTTATATACCAGAGACACAATAATGATATTTTATGCACTCAGTGTCCTTAACCTAAGAGGTTTGTGGCGGCACTGCGCATTCATATTAAAACTAATTTAATAGAACCATATTGATTGCCGGATCGGTTATTATTGTTACGTATTTGAATATAAATGGCTTCAATGGCTAATAATAACAAAAAAAAATGATTCGTATTACGTTTCAATGTTGAAACTAATGCCATTATAAATATATTATAAAAAGACACCTCTTTCCATCCGCATTTCCTCGATACGGAGGTGTCGCGCACTGTTCGGTCCAAAAATTACTTTATACCGCGAACCCGTAGGCTGTGGAACGAACTGCCTCAAGAGGTCTTTCCATTAAGCTACGATATGGGGTTCTTCAAGAGAGCTGTGAATAGGATTTTGCAATGCGCATGCCCCCTGGTGTTGCAGGTGTCCATGGGCGGCGGTATCACTTACCATCACGTGGGACCGCTTGCTCGTCCGCCCACTAGTATATAAAAAAAAAAAACTATTTTATCGCTTGCTCTAAGTCGGCGTTTAGAGCTCGAATAAAAAGAACCAAGTAACAAAAGTAAGCACTTACAAGCGACATGGTACTGTTCGTCTGCAGGTATTTCAGCAGAGACTTGTGTTATTCTGTAAGCCATGCGTGCAACACATAAAAAATGCAATAAAAATGTATCAGCCGATAAACGTCACTCTGCCATTTATTTTTATTTAAAAAACTTTATTGCGCTTAATCGTACTAAAGGATTTCTGACTGTAATCCACCACGAGGGTCCAGTGATCACATATTCTAGATATTTTTTTTATTTCTGGAGCATGCGTGAGGAAATCTCACGATGTTTTGCCTCACCGCCATGTGACATTTTTTTTAAATCCGTATTAAAGAAGAATCTCAGTGGTACGGGGCGAGGATTTGAACTCACGAGCACACAAATGTCGAGTATACCCCTAGGCTAAACTGTCACCGCAAAAAAATGCACGTGCAAAGCCGAGAGTGGTGCAAAACATTGTCAGAGCAAGTGGTACATATAAGGTCCTACAAAAATAGTGTGAAATATTTCAATATGTCAATATGGCCCATTTCACAACCTTCGAGTAAATTTACGACTTGTTACTTGACAATTATCACCAATCGGCAATTTAGGCTACCGAGTATCTCGGACTAGGTGAAATGAGATTAGTGGTCACTTTAATTTTTTTTTTAATAACCACACTCAATGACCCACACTAGTGTCATGGGTCCAGAGACACATACAAACACAAACACACACAGACCCGAATATGTCTTTTTTTTTATTAAACAAATGTATGTCGGACCGGGGATCTAATCCGGAACCTTTTTGCACAGCAAGCAGGGTCACCCTCAACTGTGCTAATCGATCGGTCAATTGTCGGTTAGCTTACTCAGAACTTTCTTAGAGTCCGTGAAATAGGCCCTAAAATGTTTTTATGATATTAAAATAAATAACTAGTGATTAATTTACTTGTAAGTGCATAAACACTTTAGGTAGTTGATACCTACTTACTAACAGAAGCGGACGCGTTCAAAGGTCGAAGACCTGAGTGTGACCGTGGATAGCGTTATGCACATACGAGTAAATTAATAACTAATTATTTATTTTTTGTGTAAAAGACAATTAATATTTTTAATTACAAATAATAAAAAATACTTTTAGAAAAATCATGGAATATGTGTTATTTTTAAGTATTAGTATACTGATTGACATATTAAAATATTGTACAATATTTTTCAAGGATATCATAAACGAAAAATCATATTTCAGAAACTTAACCTTCAATCAATTTATTGCGTATATTTTTACTTTAGACTATGCCTATTTATAGCAAACGAAAATAGAACAAAATAGAGTATGAAACAAAATTAAACAGGAAAACGCCGATTTTGGATTATTTAAATTCACATATTTTTAATTTTAAGTAGGTATTGCAATATACTTATTAAAATATGATGGCATTTATTAATTTTGTTTTCCCTTTTTGTTGACGGAGTAAGCTAATTTTTTCCTGTTAGTTCTCATGGGGAGGTAAATGTAGCGTGGGACGCCCTCAGGCCAGATGGACTAACGACTTTTTTATGCCTTCAATAAAGAGATGATTATTATTATTTACTAATTCAATTATTTTTCGTAATTGGAGTAAGTCTAATATTAAGCTGTGTCCAGAACAAGTAGGGTAATTTACGATTAAGATCCTTAATTAAGATTTAAAAAAAATGTATAATGATCATTAAATCATTGCATTTTTAATTATCGGTAAAAAATGATATCACTGTCCTAACTATCGCTGCCGCGACCTGCACTAGCGCCGCCATTTTGTGTCTGCTTCTTTGTCAAGTTTTGTCAATCAGTCGTTGTACTAGCACGAGACTACGTTCCCCCAGTATCTATTTGATGTAGTGTGGTGTTTTTTTTGCGACCCCGGATATTTTCTGTTTGTTGTTCCTGCTTATTGCGTTGACCCGCGTAAGCATTTCTTAATTGCATTTGTGCCGTGTTGGTGAAAGGGGCCGTTCAAGTATTACGTAAGCACCAAGGGGGGGGGGGGGGCTTTGTTTTGCTTATTTTTGATGACATGGGGGGCGGGGGGTCTGAATGGTAATTACGTCAGCAATATTTATTTATTTACTTTCGTATTTTTTTGGCAAAATTTAGTAGATTCTGATTAAATGAGAAACTTGAACAGATTTTGTAAAAATTATACCAATGCTTACGTTAGCATGGGGGGGGGGGGATGACTAAAATTCTGCTTACGTAATACTTGAACGGCCCCAAAGTTATTTGCGAGTGGGGATCTTTATTTATCATTTTGCGGTTTAAAATACAGGTGTTATATTTATAGATTTGCCTAGTATTAATTAATTTTGCCACTTGGTATACTTTTTTGGTAGGTGTTAGAAAGTTATAATGGAATAATACTTAAATTATTTTGCTTTGTGCTATTTGTATGATATATCCAGATTTAGAAGCGGTACCTCATACTTCGAATAAGTATTCAGCGTGTGGTTTAACCGACAAGTTGTAGATAGCTTGTCGCGAATGGCAGCGGATAATGATACGCAGAACAGCCGTGAGGGTCGATATTTTTGATCGTAATTTTCCAAGGTGTGGTTTCCATGTTAGTTGATTATTTAAAATAAGGCCAAGATATTTTGCTGAGCTTGTTTTATGTATTACTTCTCCATTTATAGATAGCGGGTCGAATATTTTTTTAATTCTAGCTACAAAAATTATATAACTAGTTTTTATTGTATTAATTCTTAGAAGATTGCATTGAAACCATAGATGCAGTAAATTTAGATCATTTTGAGCTGTATCTATAGTATAATTGATCTGCCAAAATAGAAGAGACTGGTGTCATGCGCGTACAGAGTTATATCTTCTCTACGATCGATTTCATATATGTTATTTATGTAGATCAAAAATAGCAACGGTTCTAAGATTGATTCCTGCGGTACGCAACAGTTGATCAAGGCGGGTCCAGATCAGGCGAGCAGCCACGCGAGGTACTTGCTCGGCTAGTTTGGACGCGCCTCGCCAGAGGCAAACGCTCGTGCCACCTCGTCGGAACGCTGCCGCGGCCGAGCCATGCGTAGTCGGATTTTGCCGATGCTCAAAGACAGCTCAGAACGATTGCCGCGGGGACTCTGGACGGCTGCTTGTTTTGTTCGTGCCTCGCACCACTTAGGATGGACAAAGATCAGTGCCGCAAATTAATATTACTGTATGGCGAAAGTAGATGACTATGGGATTCAAAAGACCCAAATTTCACATATAAGAGGGCTTAGAGAAGATGCTTGGGCAAACATAAGCCGTGAAATGACATATACCAAAGTTCTGTGGAGTATTATAAAAGCAACAGTTGCTACTGCAGTTCGCACGTGGGTCGCTATGTCAATTTAACGCTTAACTGACTCGATGCAAAAAAAATTGTGGCTCGGCCGAGCCACGTGCAGCAGTCTGACGTACAAACAGCTTCGAACCAAGGCAGCCTCGCGAGGCTACTCGCTTGGTCTGGACCCGCCTAAACTTGGGCCACTTGGTTGCTGTCCGATTTTAACAATCTGATATCAATGTGTAAGGTAAGATTTAAAAATTTCATAGGCAGTTCTGGTAATGTCTATATGATTTAGATTTTTTACTAGCAGTTCGTGACTAACTGTATCAAAGGCTTTTTTTAGATCAATAAAAATCTCAAGGTCTATTTGTTTTTAATCCATGTTAAGCTTTTATTTTTGTTATTAGATCAAAGGGTATTTGATTTTGGCCTAAAACCACATTTGTTTATCATAGAGAAAACCTATTGAAGTAAGAATTCACCGTGTAAAGTAACTCGTGAGAAGTATATTTTCGAAGGTCTTTGAGAGAACTGGTAAGATTGATAGAGGGCGGTAAGGATCAGCTTTGTTTCCAGATTTGCAGATGGGGTTGACTTTAGCAACTTTAAGAGCATCGGGAAAAGTTCCTTCCCTAAGACACTTGTTGATGCATCTTGTAAGGTACTAAACTATTAGGTTTTTAACACATTTTAATGATTTGCTACTAGTGCCATCTATACTTATACTTCTGTTTGCATTAAGATTGTTAATTGTTCTAGTAACTTCAATACTGTTTTTATAGTAACCTTTTTAAAAATATCATTATATAATTATGTAATACTCACGAAGTAACACAGACGGGTGTTGTGTAAACAGTCTTAGTATTGGTTAAGGTAGTTATTTTCAGCAAAGACTCATTGCTCGTGGGGATACTATAGTTGTACAAAGTTTCCAGAACTCCAGAGTTCACTGTAGACACTGCGGTGTATATCGTTGTGGTCATCACTGGAAAAATCACTATGATGTTTAAACATACTATGGTAAGTGTACGTGATGGCAAGTGTAACAGCCGCCCATGGACACCTGCAACACCAGGGGGCGTGCGGGTGCGCCGCCAACCTTGCAAAATCCTATTCACAGCTTTCTTGAAGAACCCCATATCGTAGCTTAATGGAAAGACCTCTTGAGACAGTTAGTTCCACAGCCTACGGGTTCGCGGTATAAACTGATTTTTGGAACGTACTGTACTCACTTTGTTCAAATTCTATATTTTTTCCTTACATTTCAGATATTATGTATGTATGTGTCTATGTATGTATATTTATATGTATTGTATTCAGTTTAAGTGTATATATATTTATAAAATATTATTAAATTATATTATGTTGATTTGCGTGGAAGAGATTGCTTTGGCGACAAGGCCGCCTCTTGTAGTTTTCGAGTTAGTCATTTAAATTGATTTTTTTGCAACATATATTGGTGAACAATACAGAGTTTACCTACCTAATAAGATGGCATTAATAATAGGAATATGAAGATTATTCAACACGAAGGTGGCCGATTGGCATTCTTTAATTTGTAAGACATCATATCACTATCGAGTATAGTTATTTAACACAACGAAATACAATTATTTCAATATAGGTATTATAATTAAATAACTGAAGTTATTAGAAATCAATCCTTGAAATTAAAATGGTGAGTACAGTATAACGGAGTAAGAGACCTCTATTTTACCATTATACTCCTTATTTGATAGGATGGGATAGGAGATTCATTTATCCCAAAACCCTTTACTCAATTAGGCAAGAGGGTATAGGAAGTAGGAAATATAATGGGATAAGAAACGACTCTAATAGGTACTATTTTCAGGAGTATGCTCCTTATTCAATGGGAGGGGATAGGGCAGGATTGGATGGGATAGGATCATAGTACACTTAATGGCAAATTAAAAAGTGGAAACTTACCGGTCTCTGGTTCATCACCAACCTGTACATAAATTGGTTCTGTCATGTTTTTCACATTATTGAAATCACTAAATGCACTGTTGATTCTTGGCAAAACCTGCGTTTGATACCCCACATTTTCTACTAAAATATTATTCTGGTAACACTGGGATTCCATATTCTCCACTTTAATATTATTCTGCTCACACTGGTATTCCACATTCTCCACTTTAGTAATATTCTGGTAACACTGGGATTCCACATTCTCCACTTCTGCATTATTCTGGTAACACTGGGATTCCACATTCTCCACTTCTGCATTATTCTGGTAACACTGAGATTCCGCATTCTCTCCATACATTAACATTGAAGTATTTATATAGAAATTTTGTTCTATTACTTTGTTTGAATTAGAATAACCATATTTGGCTGAATTGGTGTTAGGACAATTAAAGTCAATGGCAGAATTGATGTCAGAATAACCGGGAGCGATGGCAGAATTGATGTTAGAATAACTGGGAGCGATGACAGAATTAACGTTAGAATAACTGGGAGCAACGTCGGAATCGATGTTAGAATAACTGGAGGCGATGACAGAATTGATGTTAAAAGGATTGGGGGCAATGGCAGAATAGATGTTAGGATAACTGGAGTCGATGGCAGAGTTGATGTTAGAAAAATTAAAGTCGATGGTAGAGTTTAGTATGTCTTGAATGGAAGTGGTAGTAGTTTTATCATTTTCGTTTCGAGGTTTTCGTATCAAAGCATTAATTCTCGTGAATGTCCCATCTTTGTGTCTAAAGCCAACTCTTTGTGAAACTTCAAATCGTCTTGTTTCTATTGTTTTTACCATTGACAGTGGGTATCTTAGCAATGTTGGCTTCTTTGTTGGTATTGGAATTTGAATTTGCTGAAATTTTTTTATAAATGTTTTAATCTAAGTTTTTATTTTTATTTATTCAGTTGGGATTGCCAAGAAAAGAGTTCATACGCATTCAATATGAGTTTTATATGTGTATAACGTAAAATCGTGGCATTGAAGTTCAATACTTAGTCTTTTAATCGTTGATTTATAATAATAAAAATATATTACGTCGCTTACAATCTTTAAACATTTGTTCTATGCAGAGTATTTTCGAAAACTGAAACCATTATTTTCATTCATATTTCTGAGTTAATTGATTTTGTAATAAAGTTAAAAACTAAAACCCGACTTTCGACTTAAAATCACCATTAAACAATTGTAAACAAGACTTCATTGTTTTTATTACAATTACAATTTGATGCCACATCATAATTGAACATGCATTCATTCTGACATACATAAGCTGCTAAAATCACAACCGTCCTTTGGATTTGCCTTATTCTGGTAAACAAATTTTTTTTTCAATTTTTTTAGTTACACAACAAACAAATGCTAACTACAAAGCAAAACAAAATTTTTTCAACAAATATTTTTTAACAAACACAGTATAATATCATGTATACACACTGTATATAACCTGTATACTTACAGATCTTGAAACTGGTATCACCTGTCTACATCCCTTATCCTTCTTAGTAGAGCACGAGGCATCATATTTTGAAGAATTTCGTGACCTTAAAATACTTGGCTTCACTTTATTCACAGTACAATCCAATGTCCCATTGACATTTGGGTACACTCGCGACCTTTCATCTTTCTTCACTAGTAGTATATCAGAATCATATAAGCTCAAAGATCCACTACAACGTCTTGACTTAATCCTTTTCCTTAACACTCTGTCGCTTCCAATTACTTTCTTAGACGATTGTGGGATGTATTTGGTGATAGGATGCAGTGAACTTGGACCGCATTCGTTTCCCGATCGTTTGGGAGTTATTGTGATTGGTGGGGAGTGGCTTGAATTTGTTGAGGATATTTCTGTGCCCTATAAAAAGTATTTCTTTTTATTTTATTTTTTATGAACAAAAATTCCACTGCAAAACAGGGATGTGAACTTATTATAGACACATATACAATACAAAATAGATAATAATAGGTGATGAGCTTATACATGAACTATTGCATAATGACTCATTTACACAAGGAGAGATACAACCGATTTGAGGAAGAAATTTAACGTTGCCTCGAGGTGCAGTGAGAGGATCACTGCTGGGGCAAAGAATGAGCACATCCGTAGAATTGGCGATCGACTAGCAAGCTATCTTTCTGGAAGCCAAGCTTTCTGGTCAATCACCAAGGCTGCTGAAGGTAACTATCAGTCGTCTCTCCTACCACTGCGGAAACCCGATGGGGTCATTGGCCCTCGGGTGAAGGAGAAAGCCGACCTCCTAGGCCTCTTTGCTCAAACTCGACTCTGGACAATAGAGGTGCTTCACCGCCGTCTATCACGCGGTGTACAAGCCTCATGCTGGAAATCTGTTTCACCCAGTGTGAAGTCCAGCGATCTCTAGCATCTCTTGATATCCAAGTCGAGTGGGCTAGATGGTATTTTTGCAGTGGTGCTCAAATTATGCGCCGTTGTCTCCGGTGCTTACTTGACTTTAGGCTCTAATACTCCACAAAACAGCTTCCCGTCAACCATGGAAGGCAGCTCATGTTCACTCTTTGCCTAAACCCAATAAAACGCACGTCTGAACATTCACCGCTACAAAAGCCCCTTTTGTCGTAGCACCTCGCTTTCGGAGCACGCCTTTTTTGAGCTTAAACGGCATTACGGCTTTTGAAGAATTAATTGATACCCGTCCACGAGACTTACAGGAGTGGCATCAATCAACTGCCCATGAGGTTGTGATAGTGTGTAGATAATATGGATCAATATTTCGACTAACAATAAATATTTTTACAACAAAAAAAATGTTTCTCTAAGAAATAGGTCATTTCATATGTAAGCACCAAGCCGGCCGCTTGGTTGCGCGCTGGGTACTATAGTACCCAAGCGCAACTAAACCCGTTGCTTGCGGTCTGGGTAATATACTACCCATCGAGACGGAGTTGAAAAACACCCTAAACACCTTTATTAAACGCTCTACCCATACGAAACGTTGTCTATTTTGTTCGAACATAAATATTCCAGAAGTTTACCGTTGAAACACCAGTTGTTTGGAGTCCGTGTTGCCAGTAATACGCACTCAAAGTTGGTTTGTGTTGTTGACGTCACAACTGCGCGAAGTGTTTCTTTTGTTCGTGTTTCATCGAACATCATTACGAAATATGATGTTTTGAGTTCACAAATCATAATTTTTAAAAGTTATTCGCTAATTTCTCTACCAGTTGACGCCATTTTGGTATTTCTTTACATTAAGTTGTGAGACAGTAGGCTCAGGTAGTATCGTTTTTGGTATTAGAAATGTTAATTATTCGGATGTTTATTGTTCTCTCATTCCGTATAGATAGAATCAAATGTTATTACTTTAGAATTAGAAATTATTTTCTTTTATTATTTATTTATATACTTTATTATCGAGGTGTCGGCCCTTACTTGACCCTCACTTCGTGTGCCCCGAACCTAATTGTTACCTTGTTCTTGGAAGCGATAACGGCGCATGCCCAGACCACGTGACTTTTTGTTTACATTTCGTGACACCATTTCGTTTTTGCAACGTATGAATTTGTGTTATACTTATTTGAAAGGGAATAAAATTTCCTAATTGATATCTGATGATATTAAAAATAAAAAGGAAAGGAAAATAATCATCATGATAAAATAAATGTAAATGAATGGTTTCTTTTCTCGTACGATATCATTTCTCGGAAATTTAAGTATTTTTCGAATAGTTTACAGTAATGTACCAATTTTACTTACATCCATCAATGTATATTTAATAGGGCTTCTTAATACCTATATTTCAGTTTTGGGTAATGTAGTTCAATCACAATTAGTGTTTGAACGCATGAAAAGTTCATGGTTTAAGGCCGGAAGTGCAGACGCACTTCCGGCCGTTTCCGATTACAACCAACCACACCATAAGTATCTTCTTTCTCTCTCATCAATAAACCACTGGGGTAGGTCAGTCAGGACATCCCTTTTTATATTTATAGATATTGTCCTTGTTTAAAATTAACTAAACTATTAAAATTCTTTAGCCATAATGTAAAGCTTTTCTTAAAATAAAAAAGAAACATCTCTAAAATAAGGACATCTTATAACATAAAATAAATATCTTTTTAATGAAGTAATATATTCCAAAAATCCATTTATATATCTCTGATCTCTCAAGAACACAAAGAATGGAAATCCATGCTATAAATGATTTACTATTAAGTACTCTTATGGCTGTTCTTATTCTGAATTTTATGGCTGTTATCATAAAGTATTTATTCCATAATCTAAAAAGGGTTTTTTAATATTTTTCATTCATTTAGTATGTGTTCATGAATAAACGAAGAGAAGTCTTGTCTCATTACACAAAGGCTTTTCATATTCTCCCGTAGTGTACATACCTACTATTTTTGCAGAAATACTTTGTGATAGGTAGTTTTTTTCTTCTTATTTTTAAGGAACTTTTATGCCTTGGCACATGTCAGTTCCATCGTACCCTAAACTTACATTCTACAACATTAATGTGGGTACCAATATAACAGCCCTAGTGAGGGCTCACGAATCTGTACAAACTAAATGCTGCTTGTGAATTAGGTTCCCTTAGTATCTTTGATAGGTAGTTTTAATTAGTATCTTCCTGAGATTGTAAGTAATTGGCCACATCGATATAAGGAACCGATATTTACATGGTGAAAGTTTATACAATATGTGAATGCCTAAAATGTATATGTACTTGTTGCTATAATTTTAATATTAAAAGAATAGGCATTGAATAATATGCAATGTGATTGATGTTACAAAATTATAAGTTCAGTGGTGCTACATTTTAAACCATTTAATAAGCACAATTTGTATGAACTATAAAAGCACAAAGAATTTAGTTCTTTAGTCTTATTTTATCATAGTCTTGTTTTCATTTATAATTTACACAGTCCATCAGTTTGTTCAATTTGACTGCTCCTACTTGAGTTTCATGCACAATTCATTCATGAAAACGATTACCTTTATTCAAACAGTTATTTTGACAGCAAATAAATAGATGCAAGACACTAAATGAGACTGACAATTCGCTTTTTTCATACATCTGTCCATACAGTTTGTTCTTGATGATAGCATAAGTCCAACATCAACCAATATATAATTATATCATTTGTAATGTATTGTAATGTATAATAAATGTATGTATGTATGTAAAATTCAAACCAAAAAAAAAAGATACATTGACATACATACCTGCACACTCAACATACTGTGACCCTTTCTCTTCACGGTTTTAGTCTGTAATCGCTCCAATAAAGCTCTGTTTATAACAGACTGCACATCATTCTCTGAAAGGTATCTCCTTGCGTGGATTAATTCAATGAGGTAAATTTTCTGCAATGTCAATAAATAGATACATATTAGAAACAGCTGGTGCCCATCACTTTGTGCACATAAAGACATATAGTTTGATTCACTTGGTAACTCAAAAATACCCTAAAAATAAATAAACCTCTCCTACCCTACTTAATAATGGTACATATATTATCTAAGCTATAACTATGCCTTTTCATTAATTAATCCATTCATTAAAATTTCTAGTTGAGGATTAATTGAAGGATAATTATGATGAAAGATTTCATTTTGTCCAATATACACCTGGTCTACATTAAAATGATTTGGTTATGGCACAACATCTGATACAACTAGAATATTATATAAATTAAACTTAATCTAAAATAAATGTTATAAATGTTATAAACTAAATATTTAAATTAGTATAAAATTATGGTAATATGCAACCAGTGTGAATTCTATATTCACAAGCCCTCAAAACAAAAAGACAGTCTGTATTTTCCAATTTATTTCCCCCCAATTAAAAGATGAATGTAATAGCAATTAATAGTCATATATATCAATAAATATTATTATTAAACATTTCAAACAGCTATTGATTTACCAATAACAATACTATAAAATAGCAAAATTTACAAAATAACCAATATTTCTGACATGAAAAGTTTTTAATTAATATTCTAAAAAAATAGAATCATTGATATTAATGTTGAAGGGTCTTATCATCAATTACTAGTTAGGTAGTTTATGGAGAAAAAAACTTTTTATTCTAAAAGTATTTTTTTTAGCAAATGATTGTGTCAACCAGTGTCGCATATTGAATTGGAATCTTGCTAGAAATCAAGAAATTTTCAGAAGAATAATATTTTTTTAAAGAAATCTGATATCAATCTGATATACATATGTCCATATGTACTTAAATAGCAAGGAATAAGTAAACATACCTTAAAAGTGCATGGTAAATTCATAGATTTAGCCATCTTCTGTAAAATTCTATACGAACACCTTCGTAATCCTTCTACTGAATATACGTTTTTATTATCCATTATTTTAACAATCATTAAACACAAATAAAAGGAATATTATAAACTGAATCATCTATAAAACTAAACGGAACATCCAATACCTTCAATTTACATTCGGATAACTAACTGAACAGAAAATATTTTCACCCACTTCTGAATTAAGTTTGTGATGATGATTTTATTCTATAGTAGGTACCCTCTAGTTAGAAGAACGAGATAAAAAGTTTAGAATTACCTCTCTCAGTAGATGGTTTATATTATACGAAACAAAAACTGAAATTGTAGGTAGATAGATAAGTGCCTACTGTGTATAAGCAAAAAAATTAGGGTGTTTTAAAACTCGCATTAATTAATAGTTTTTAATTATGGTGTAAAAAATATTTGTTGACTGATAACAAAATATTTCACTTTATGCTAACGCGCTTAAAACCAGAATATCATAATTCAGTGCTATAAATAATTAAATGTACATTTCCAGAAAGAGAAGCAAATAGCAATGTATGCGAATTTCGAACTATTTGGAACGCAATCCATTTCGACGTATTGTTTGATTGCTAAATGATAATCATAACAAAGTTGTTAATTTTTCTTTTTTCTTGATAAGCTGCAATATTTAGTATAATCATTTGCTAATAACGTTTCATTGTCTGCTAAGTTTTAAAAGAAATTTGAACCAACTTTCAAATTATGTATGATTTTGTTGGAAATACCCGTTAAGCCTTTGCATTAACGAAACGTTTTTATTAACTTTTACCATCGTTAATAGATGGCACTGGCAGTTCTATTCCATATTCAAAATTAAGGGAAGAATATTTTTAAATTAAATAAATAGTTCGTGTTGGTTTATCTGTGCATTGATTCTTTTAAAGATTTCGGACTTCAGATTTCAGACCATCTAGTACCGATAACACCTTCTCACATGTTTCCTACTTATTTTGACAATAAATACTAGTATTTATAGGTATCTATTAGTAGTCGGCATTTATTAAAACTGTTATTTGTATACTACATAAACTAGGAACTCGTCCCGAATCCTGCAACCATTTTCTGCAAGAATCTGCAATCAGTGGCGACCATGTGTGCGAAATCTATGAAGCGCCTCTTTGATTTTATAAATGAGTGAATGAACCACTTTGATAGCATTTGGAAAAATTGACAAAAAGAAAACTCATAATACATTGCATTATCTCCTTGTCGCACTTACGAAAACAACCGCGGCTCGTTTGATAGGTAACGTATAATCTCTGTGGCATAATAGTATAAACAAAAATCAAATAGATAAGAAACATTGGGTTAATTCATATGTAAATTAAAAGCCATGGATGTATGTAAATATTGTATATATCCTGGCGATATTATATTGCCAGGAGTCGGTGTATAATACATCTATTATATACATTTCGATAATGATTGGTGTTATGCCAATTATGCCATTTGCAAATATTTCATTTCATTAAAAGGTGCCGACTGTTTTACGTAACCTCGGCTCTGTACACATCGCACACAGGGGCGGCTCGGCCCTGCCTGCAATGCAGTTCCATGACCTGCAACTGCAATTCATTGAAATGTACATTTTTTTCTAAATAAGTTGTTGCGCTTTATACCTAATGGACAAATTTGTATATGAAAAAATTGGGCAAAATCTCAAAAAGAAATGAATCATTTGCAAAAATATTCGTAATTTATACGATCGGATGTAGGTGTCTGTATAAATACTTATCTTCCTACTAGTACCTATATTCGTTTACTTTAAGTACCTACTTTTTAAAATAGGAGATTATATACAAAAGAAAAAATAAATAAATGAAAAGCTTCTTTATTTGTAATCTACATATTATATTTTTAAATCTAAGAATCTATTGAAGGCAGTTGAACGCAAGGCCTTGCTGTGTTTTCTATTAATCTTCTAAATGGGTGGACAGGATTCGAGCTGCGAACAAAATTAATAAAATATAATTTTAATAAAAACAGAAATGTTTTCCAAATAATAATAAAATAAAATAAAGAGTTGAATGGGACCGGTGCTACTAATTACTTGGAGACGACCGTTTATCGTTTGCAGTGCAATACAATGCAGCCTGGCACATAAAGAGTGCACACTGAGGGGGAGAGTGCACGCTGCAATCCAACAGCCGCTGGGCGCGCTCGACTGGCCACGTTACCCCTCTCTCACAAAAGACTACCTTGAAATGTACTGCATTTCCCAATTTATCGTATTTCCCCAATGTACGTACGTGTTTCGGTAGTGAGTGAGATGTGCCAAAGCCCATTCCCATCCCATCCTATCCCTTCCCATTTTCCCAACCCTTTCTCCAAATCCATTCCTATATCTCCAAAGGTAGGCAGCGCATCCGTGAGCGTTCCAATATTTGTCATTTTGGATCTATGGGCGACAGTATCCACTTACCATCAGGTGGACTGTATGCTCGTCTGCCGCCTTCGTAAATAAAAAAAAAAACAGAGTTTAGTCAATTATGCATTGACACTACTTATATCAGCAACCATTTTTTTTTAATTCACAAGTAGCCGCTAATACCGTTTTAATAGAGCTGTAATTATTAATATCTAAGATATTTGGCTATAACGCAGGTCCAGGCCCTTATCGGCTTCCATGTTGAGACACCTCAATTTTACTTTACTCAGGTTTCAACATAAACTCAATCCATAAACGATTTGTTAGATACATGTATTAATTACAATTTTGTTAACTTAAAAAAATATTTACACAAAATGCAATGTATCAAGTCCTTTCAGTATCTACCGTCGGACACTGGCCTCTACAAACACATTGTCTTGTCAATGAGGGATGTAAGGCCTTGAAATGCCGCCCTGGCCAAGCGGAGTGGCGAGTCCACTCTTTTATGGGTGGTGTAGTTCCTCAGGGCTTGTGTGCGGCTTTGTTCTCCCTTAATCGCCTTTTACGACACCCACGGGAAGGGATGGGGTGGTGCTGTTCTATAGCGGCCGACACAAGTTTATTGTTTATATTTATGTATATAATTAAATTCTTATTTTTATTAAAAATATTTTTATCTACTAGGTTTAGGGAAATTACTGTCACTTATGTGGGATTATTCGTAATTTGAGAAAATGGAGAGGGATAGAAGAGTATGGGATGGGACTGGGCTTTATTGGCATATCTCACTCACTACCGAAACACGTAGATTCATACATTGGAGGAATAGGAGACATGTGGGAAATGCGGTACATTTGACGGTAGCGTTCTGTGAGGGAGGAGTAACGTGGAGTCGAGGGATAACAGCGGCTGCGGGATTGCAGCGTGCATTCTCCCCCTCACAAATTTCTAACTGATTAATATTCGTTAATATAAATTGAAAATGAAAATCGAACCACAACGTTGTATTTTCAACTGGCGCCACCTAGCCGCTTATTGAATAAGTCGCGTAATGAGCTGCAAAGGAGTTTGTATTTGTAAAACTTTCGTTTGACTAAAAACTATACCTAAGTACCTACCTCTTTCTAGCCGGAAATTTGTCGACACTGTTTCTCATGGCGTCCTTGAACAATTCAGCTTTCTTTGTAAACGGCTTCTGTTTTGTTTCAATGTCTGCTATTTGCGTCTCCTGAAACCATAATGGTTGTGGTATGATTGATTGGGTACTTTTTATGGAAGGAAGGCGACAAACGAGCATACAGGTCAGGTGACTGCTCACATCTCTGGACTGGCGCACCTAAATATCAATTGGACCCATTTGACTCCATCCAACGACATGCTGTTCGAATTGTCGACGATCCCACTCTCACGGGCGATTTAGAACCCCCTTAGCGTTCGGAGAGACGTTGCGTCTCTCTGTGTGTACAACCGCCTGTACGATGGGGAATGCTCTGAAGAATTGTTCAATATAATTCCCACCTCGGGTTCTTACAACCGCACCTCCCGTCACAAAAGTGCGGTCCATCCGCATTTTCTCGATACGGAGGTGTCGAGTACTGTTCGGTCCAAAATTAATTTTATACCGCGAACCCGTAGGCTATGGAACGAACTGCCTCAAGAGGTCTTTCCATTAAGCTACAATATGGGGTTCTTCAAGAAAGCTGCGAACAGGATTTTGCAAGGTCGGCGGCGCACCCGCATACTCCCTAGTGTTGCAGGTGTCCATGGGCGGCGGTAACACTTACCACCACGTGAGATCGCTTGCTCTTCCGCCTACTTCACTATAAAAAAAATACTCAGCGAAAAATTAAGAACAGGGTGAAATTCTACAACAAATATATCAAATACATATATATAATATATCTATATCTATACTTCTCTACTAATATAATAAAGAGGTAAAATTGTCTGTTTGTTTGTGGGTATGTTGGAGGTAATCTCTGGAACTACTGAACCAATTTCAAAAATTCTTTCACAAATGGGAAGCTACATTATCCGTGTCTAATATAGGCTATATTTAATTTAGAAATTTTGAAAAAAAAAAGAGACAAACCGAAGCGAAGCTTGGGCGGGTCGCTGGTAACAGATATATGAATACAGAGGTAGACTGAAGATTCCTACAGGATGACCTAGACACTCTTTCAATGGAGCAGTAACAACCCTATGCTACTGAATATTAAAAAAATGTTTCATAGTATCCTATACACGGCGATACAACGTAATAAAGTTCAAATCAATTAGGAAAATCTTGTTAGAAAAAACGCAGCTCCAGACTTTGGTATCATACTGGACGAAAAACTAATATTCAGGGAACACTAAGTCTGTAGTAAAAAAATGTAACAGGATTTTTTTTTTATAGATAAGAGGACGGACGAGCAAGTGGTCCCACTTGATGGTAAGTGTTACCGCCGCCCATGGACACCTGCAACACCAGGGGGTATGCGGGCGCTCCGCCGACCTTACAAGATCCTATTCATAGCTTTCTTGAAGAACCACATATCGTAGCTTAATGGGAAGACCTCTTGAGGCTGTTCGTTCCACAGCCTGCGGGTTCGCGATAGGAAATAATTTTTGGATGATTGAATTTGTATTTTGTATTACAAAGGATTTCAAGTCTCCACTAACTCTTATTTGCCTATTCATATCCTTAGTCAGAAGTATCCTTGAGTACCTACCTACAATTCAGTTGTACTTACGAGTATATTCTCTATATCACGCCACACATACCGCTCAAATAAAGAGAGTCCAAAGTAATTTTCTAAGAATGGTCGTGTTTCGTTTGGATTTAAAAAGGAAGCTTGTGGATTATGCTAATCGATCACAGTACTTCAAATTAGAAACCCCGGAGAATCGAAACCCAGAATCGAACCTAGCCAGCCTAGTCTTTCTTTATAAACTTGTTAATTCAATCACTCACACGATATTGTTATCTAGGATATAATTAAATACTAATCATATGTTACGAAACCCAAATTTGTTTAAAACTCCTATTCACACTGTCAATGTAGCTTCTCACAATGCCGTAGTAAGAACGCGTGATTCGCGCGCTCTCATTCACAATGCCGTAGTAAGAACGCGTGATTCGCGCGTTCTCATTCACAATGAAGTAGTAAGAACGCGCGATTCCCGCGCTCTCATAGATATTTTCGGTCAGAAACTGGGTGCGTTTAGAAGAAATATATTGAGTTCTTTAGACCTTAGACAATTCCTGATCTTTTTCTATAATATCAATTATATAAATTATATTTTTTAAATTTCCTAAATAAACATTATGATTTTTTATATAAGTGTTTCCCACAAAATATCTAAACATGCTGTATACGCAACTTGTAGGTCAATAGAACGAATCCCAATATAATGCATAAGCTTAGCTCTATGTATTTTGTAGACAATGTATTGTGTACAATAAATAAATGCGTAGTAATTAACGTTTTTCACGAGTGTGTTTTCTTCCAGGAAGAAAGTAAATATGAAATTATTTAAATTGGATAATATTAATATACAGTGCTCGGCACACTAGTGCACACATGATAAACTTTGGCAAACATTACTTACAATATACAGAATCATTTCAAATAATGGTTATAAATAGAACAATGATCGATGAATCCCATGACACGTATTTCTCATAAAAACGTTAATTCCATTTCTTAGAATTTTTCTAACCTTTTATATACGGGTTTTCATTGGACACACAGATTTATCCGAAAGATTATTATAAAGCACTTCTTATTGAAAATGATTCAGTAAATTAGAAAACATTACGGGCTTTATAAGAAAATGGTTCATAACGGGCGAAATCACGAGATCATAGTTAGATCATAGTTTGATTAGACTATTTTAGTTGAACAATGGGCATAATATAAGTAAAACCCATACCATAATTCTCTGGTTCTCTCTTATCTGACTATTCAAGCTATTTCTATATTCAATCTGCCGTCTCAGTTCCTCATTGCAACTTTCCAACTTCCTCTCAAGCTCTGATATAGCCGTACTTTTCACTCGTTCCATCCTCTTACTTCTCTCCTCTTTTTCTTCTTTCAACTTGAAGTGGAGCTTTTCTAAATGTTTTCTGTATTCTTCTAGAGCTTTCTGAAAATAGGTATACGGTATAATTTGGATTCTTTAATCCTTTACCTTAAGATTGTAAGCTTTTGGATGAAATTCGTTCAATCACATGTAGTTGCTTGGTAAACTACCCATTACTCACTTCTGTCAAGAATGTCAAAATGACGTTCCACTGATGCGCTTTGAAGATTTAAGAATCAATATTTAGAAAAAGTATAGGTAAAGCGGCCGTGAGTGTTTTAGCAGGCCACTAAGGGATAACAAAGCGGCTACCACCAGCTCTGAGGAACTATACCACGTCTAAACGAGTGGATTCACCAACCCCGTTGACCAGTGTGACGTTAAGACAATGTGCACGAGGTGGCCCATGTGCAGCAAGTGGACGTTAAAAGGGCCGGTTACGGTTACAAGTCTTCTGATATTTTAAGATGGCGATATGTTACTTTATATATATGAGCTGCTGTGTGCTATCGATTTCACAAAACTTCCTCCTTACTTCTTTACACCTGCGTCTTTCTGTCTCCACCTTTAGCAGATGCTCGTTTGTTTTGTTTTCCCCCTCTCGCCTCCATTCGCTGGCGATTCTGTTCGCCTCCTCTCCTAATTCGTAGGCCATCCTTCTCTCACGGTTGTAGTGGTCCGTAAATACTTGCTTTTGGATTTGAAGTTGATACTGTAAATTTTATAGATATAATTAATGATGCAGTAATAACAATATCTATATCTATACTAATATAATAAAGAGGTAAAATTGTGTATTTGTTTGGGGGTAATCTGTGGAACTACTGAACCGATTTCAAAAATTCTGTCACAAATAGGAAGCTACATTATCCGTGTCTAATATAGGCTATATTTTATTTTGAAATTTTGAGAAAATATAATTGAAAAAAAAAACTTATAAACCGAAGCGAAGCGAGGGCGGGTCGGTAGTTATTCATATAATCGTAGTTGTATTAGTTCTGAGTTGTTCCTCGATCTTACCAATACCACAGATTATATTCATATAATATGGCTTATATTTACATACTCCCATGTATAAGTCAAAATCTATTGTTTTTGATAAATATTTATTAGTACTAAAGTCATATTCTGTGAAGTAATTGAATATTATGGAATGTTATTAAAGATTGTTGGTCAAAACTGTGATTTAAACTATGTATATTGACTAATAAAATAGTACAGTAAGCAACATGTCAACGCATACCCATCGGTAACTTTATACCGTACGGTCCGATTATCATAGGAAGATTAATACCGAAATGTAATAAAAATTAAACCTTACCATTTCGTCTCTCTTCCTTTGCCTTTCTCTCTGCAATTGCTCTAACGCCGTCCTTATAGCGTTGTTATCAATTTCCCTTTCGTTAATCTTTTCATTTCTCAGCCTGTAGAGCTTCGTTTCATGTCCCTTTATAAAATTAGCCTTGTTCGCCATTTGCTGGTCTTTCTTGCGTTTTATTGCTGAAATGAAAATATGACGTTATCTGAGCATAGGGTCGGTGTAGACTTTGGTTAAGATGTTCTAATTAAAAAAAATAGTTGTTTCAAGATTCCGCTTTAATGCCCTAACATTTGATTTTAGATAAATCAATAAAAAACATGTAATATTTTTAAGGTTTCTATGTATCTAGACACTAGAATATAGTTGGATCCCTTTTTTCAGTTATTGTTACATAAGTATTTATCTTTAATATAACTTTTTTGATTCGTAATGATTTTCATAAATATAATTTTGCAATTGGTGATATTCGGATAAAAAAGTGGTAGGTAAATATACTAACGTTCAAGTGCGAATCTCCAAACATACAATAATGGTTCATTAACACAAGGAGAGTTACTAGAACGCGCGTTTCTCGAACCACGGTAAAAAGCTAGTTTAAACAACTGTTATCGTCATCTGATCACTGTTATCATCGAGCTTTTATCATCATGTGAACAGTTGTGGGCGAGAGTTGTATGTAGTTTGGTATTCTCGCAAACGAGAACCGTAGATATAAAGGGTTTTTCATTAAGAGCGCTCGAACTTTGAAATGAAATAAAACAAGCTGTCTAAGCGATATTGCCACAATTGTTTTTTTTTATTTTAAAGTAAATTTGATGACATTATGTGTGGAATATAATTTCGGCCAAATGGCCGCCGCGGCTCTGTTGTAGGTGGCGTATCCTGGTGGACCAATTTTGAACGACTTCTTCGCATAAATGGGGCCCAATTTCATGAAGAACGCGAGTTATGTTGGCCTTCAGGGCGGCAATCCCCTGTGGTTTGTCTGCATAGACCAGAGATTTTACGTAGCCCCACAGAAAATAGTCGAGCGGCGTTAAGTCACACGATCTCGGTGGCCAGTTGATGTCGCCACCACGCGAGATGACGAAGCCCTCGAACTTCTCATCCAATAAATTCAATGTTTCCCGTGCAGTATGGCAAGTGGCGCCGTCCTGTTGGAACCACATGTTTGTAAGTTCCAAACCATCCATCCTAGGCTACAAAAAAGATGTTATCATCGTCCGATATCGGTCGCCATTGACAGTGAGCGCGGCTCCTTGCGTATCTTCGAAGAAATAAGGGCCGATGATACCGCCGGACCAAAATCCACACCAAACAGTGACTTTTTTGGAGTGTAGAGGCACCTGATGAATCTCCCGTGGATTTTCGTCGCTCCAAATCCGGCAATTTTGCTTGTTTACGAAGCCACTTAACCAGAAATGAGCCTCATCACTGAAGATGACTTTTTTCCCAAAAGCAGGGTCTGCCGCCAAATGCTCTAAAGCCCAATCAGCGAACACACGACGCTGTCTGTGGTCGTTGGGCTTTAGTTCTTGAGTTAATTGAACTTTGTATGGATGAAGGCCCAAGTCTCGACGCATAATCCGCCAAGTTGATGTCGCAGAAAGACCAAGCTCTTGCGCACGACGCGGAATGGACTGTCTGGGGTTTTCTCGCACACTGTCCCGAACGGCAACAATATTCTGCAACGATCTTGCGTTTCTTTGACGCACAGGCACTGCTTCATCGGCCACCGACCCGGTTGTCTCAAATTGTCTCAAAACTCTGCAGGACGGCCACGAATACCATAAATTGGACGCAGCGCACGGAACGTTAGGCGAACAGAGCACTGATTTTGATAATAAATTTTAACAATTTCAACGCGTTGTTGAATTGTGTAGCGTTCCATGATTAAATGTCAAGACTAAATAAGTATTCCTGTCAAATTTGACAGCTGTAGCTTCACCAAGATGGCCGCTATACAATATCAAAGTTCGTGCGCCCCTATTGAAAAACCCTTTACAATGTTCTCACTCGAACGGTTCGAGAAACTCTCCTTGCATAAATAAGTCTCATCTAAAATCAGGTCGTGATTTTGCCAGCGTAATCACTTTTTAACTATAATACGTTTAATTACTTTTTACTTTAATAACTTGACAGACCTTCAAAATGATCTTGCGCCATCTTCTTCTTCATTATTTCTAATCTTCTGTTTTCTATCTCCCTCTCTTCTCGCATAACTTCCTGTCTCTTTCTATTGGCGCTGGATATCTGCTCGTCGTAGACCCTTCGCCGTTCTAACATTTCTTGTTGTCTTCTGTGACGATCTTGGAGTTCTATCTGCTCCTACATATAACCAAAATTAGTTTCAGTAAAACATAATTTACAATATATACATTGTTCCTTGAAATCACCACCTTAGACTTATTTTCGATCTATCCTCTTGTCTTTTTATTTCTCATTGCATCTTGTCTTGTAATTTTTTCCTCCATCACTGAGCGACCAACCGACCTACCGTGGCACTTTTTGTGATAATAATCAAATGAAAACCAGACTGCGTTTTTCGTGTATGTACTTCCAAGGACTCCAATTCTTGTTCTCAGTTAACCTCCTATCCGCAACTGATACTGCCATCAAGCAACCCAAAGAAGAAGAAAACGAAGATCTACCGTGAAGATATCTTTTTGCGCCCAATAGTTCCTGAACTAAACTAATTCTCGTAGAAATCATTTAGATTTTTTGGACTACGTAAATATAACATACCTTCCTCATTGACTTTGACGACCGTCAATGGATCCATTAATTTTGAGGCTCTTTTCTTTATCTGGAAACCTTTTCTGTTCTGTTAAATTTTACTTTCCAATATTTTACAGTAAAGCATTTACCAGCGGTTGCCGGTGTATCAAGTACCCCTCTGTCACTTCCAAAAAGAGCGCAAAACGGAATACTAAATTCCTTTGACAATCATTTCATGAAACGCGACTTAATAATGTATTTTAGAACTCTTAAAGCAAGTCGCGAATAACGCAATTAGTCCCAGAGGTGTGGTTCGTTTCACTCAGCGCGTTGGAGCACCATTAAGCCATCTTAGTTCAACATTTCGCACTGAATTCGCTTCATTTAAATTATAGAAAAGATATTTATGTCGTGCTTCTTTTAAAAGGCTTGCATTTATTATACGAGCAGCAAAAAATATTAAATGAACAAAATCATGGTCAACAAAACAACCTATTTTTTGATAACTGAAGTAAATAATTTTAAATTACTAAGAATGTCAACTTATCACCAAGTTGACGCGGGACTCCGGTTTCTTTGATGCTACGAAAGAACCCAAACCTTATTTAAATTTGCTACCACCCATTTGCCACTTATTGTAACTCAATCAGTATTTTATGCTGCTAATTTAAATACTTCTCCTTTTAAAACATTGACGAGATGATCCTTTGATCTAATAAAAACCGACCAAAGTATCAATGGACCTGTCGAAATACGTCACACTAAAAATGCTGATACGGCCAGCATAAAAAATATTAAGATTTCTTAATATTTTTAACCCTTAGAATAAAATTTCTTTATTCAATATGAATAGTCTTTCCCCTTTTTCACATTAAATAAACAAAACGAGTCAAAATCTCCACAATAATTAGCAAAATTTAAATACAAAAGCGCAGAAAATGATAACTGTAAACCAAACAATTGATATATAAAGTGAGCGGGCGAGCGTGGGGTGACTGACGTAAGATGAAGCAGGAGGGGAGTATAAGTCCAAAAATAGTTAGGTCAGGTTGTACTTTCGAACTTTTCTTATACACTTTACTGGTCGCTTGACAGATTGGCGGTCCGGTCCAGCTAATAGTAATTAACATACCATCGCCTATATCATTCGCAGCCCTTTGAGGTAAACTGTACTCATTTTCAAAGGACAGCGAAAGTTCGACTTCTAGAATATCCTATCAAAATTGCATAGGGAATATGAACGACACATATCAGAGTTCGGCAAAAATATCTAACCGCTTACTATATACCTACCCTTACTTTTATTGTCCTTTTCTAATAAATTAGGATTTAAAGTACTTATTTGAGAGGGAGAGTGCACGCTGCTATCCAACAGCCGCTAGGCGCGCTCGACTGGCCACGTTACCCCTCTCTCAAAGAAGACTAACTTGAAATGTACTGCATTTCCTACTTTTATCATATTTACCTAATGTATTATATGTACGTGTTTCTGTAGAGAGTGAGATGTGCCATTCCCATTCTATTTTCCCATTTTCCAGACCCTTTCTCCAAATCCATTCCTATATCTCCAAAGGTAAGCAGCGCATCCGGGGGCGTGCCAACATTTGTCATTTTGGACTAATGTTGGAATGTATCGCGGATGTCTATGGGCGACAGTACCCACTTACCATCAGGTGGACTGTATGCTCGTCTGCCGCCTTTGTCCATAAAAAAAAACTTAGTTTAAAAAATGTGTACGTGTTTAAAGCAATTATTAAGTTTAAATAGATTTATTAGGTAAGGCACTTCCCTTCACTGAATATTAACAGATACTTATTAACATTGTGATGAAGAACTGTATTCGAGTCCAATACAGAAGAAAAATAATCATTATTTCTAATCGGAAAACTATTACGTCTTTATTAAATAATAAATAGTACCTATTAAATAATAGTTCTACAGGAAGGTTACTTCCACCTACGCTCCTCTCTGACTCAGACATTATTTTCGAATTATTTTCGACTCTTATCATGTTATACGACAATCGGTCCACGAGTTTATCCATCTCATACTATTATCATCCAAGCGATATTTAATATGTGTGTAGAATACATCGATTTCATCATTATTAAACACACACGGTTGTTACCTTTATTCTAACGTCCTCTAAAAGAACCTGATGCCACATTCTCTCTATTTCTTCTTCTTCGCGTTCTATGCACCTCTTCTCTGCCATTTGCATCTTCTGCATTTCCGTTAATCGCACCTCGTCTCGTTTAGTACACTGCATGCCCTTTGCTCTGAGATACAAACATAGCTGTATTAAAATGAGCTCAGTTAAAGCATTGATCCACCGAACATTCGCACCAATACAAAACATTTTTTCCGTTCCTAAACGAGTTATTTAAGTTCATATTCGTTTTTTTAACTGATTTATATCGAGGACATTTCAGAGGTAAGAGATGAGGTAATTCCATTGTCCAATGGCCCCTCCAATGCTCGCTAACATTTTTTTTTATATATACTAGTGGGCGGACGAGCATGCGGTCCTACGTGATGGTAAGTGTTACCGCCGCCCATGGACACCAGGGTGTATGCGGGCGCACCGCCGACCTTGCAAAATCCTATTCACAGCTCTCTTGAAGAACCCCATATCGTAGCTTAATGGAAAGACCTCTGGAGGCAGTTCGTTCCACAGCCTACGGGTTCGCGGTATATAACAATGTATTTATTTCAGATCAAATAATCAACAAACAATCATCTTAATATAGTCAACTTATAGAGGACATAATTGCGACAGAATTTTCTTAACTTCAATTGTAAGAGGTTAAGTCTTAAAGTAACATAACGGTTAGAGAAAGTTACTTTACCATGAGATGGACATTTTGCGAAATCTCTCGTATACAGTTTTCCATGCTAAAAATGCGGACTAAAAACTATTATTATTACTTTTTACAATTTATTACAAATATTTTATTTTTATTTTCTTATTAATTTTTACAGTTGTCACTAAATTAGTGAAAACAATACAAATTCCAACAATCGAACTAAAATTTAGCAAACTCTACCTGAAACTTCCTAAGGAATACGTTCTTAAGGATGAATACCTACGTGTAAATCAAGAGTACCTAAATTAAGAATATTATGATACAAATGATGTGGAATATCCACTTAAATCAATTATATGTATATTTAGTTGTTTGCGAATGTGCAGTGCCAAGACAAACCTTTATGGTTTATATGGCAAGAAGCAACATTAATTATCTATGGTTATATTTGTATGTATAAAAAAAAAATCAGTCCAATATGTATCTCTACTATAATAATTGTTATTATATATAAACGAGTTACTCAAGATTTATTATAGCCGATATTTCGGTCCAGTTACTATAATAAATAAATAAATTGTAAGTAACCCGTTTACATAACAATTATTATCTTCGACCACGATAAGAAAAGTTTAAAATATTGTCTCTCTACCGTACATCATTAAATGTCTTTATTGAACACACAAATGATACAAAGAAAAGAAAATACTTAAATCTAAAAACTAACGTAAACTTATTTAAAAATAACTTATAAATATTCAAAATATAGCAGGTGGTTATTGTACAAAATGCTCAAAATATAGGATTATATGTATATTGAGCAAGTTTTACAAATTTGATCCCTGTGGCAAGGTAGCCAGCATGCTGGCGACATTACCTCGCTGGATGGCAAGGCTGATGCGTTGTATATAAGCCTTTACCAAGGCTCATCAACCCAAGTCTACGGCTTTTCTCATCCGACCACTGCAGATTATTTACATAATTACACAAAAATCTACCAACCTCATTTTTTATAGGATGAAGGCGACAGACGAGCGTACAGTCCACCCGGTGGCAAGTGTACTTGGGCAGTAAATGCCAACATCAGGCCAGAATGACATACATTGATACGCCCCCGGATGCGCTGCTTACCTTTGGTGATGTAGGAATGGATTTGAAGAAAGGGTTGAAGAAAACGGGGAGGGATAGAATAGGATGGGAATGGGAACGTACAGTTGGAATAGGTATGGTACAGTCAAGGTAGTGTGTACTGTTTAATTCTGAATCACACTTTTTAATCCTACCATACAATCAACAAGTTTGTTTACATACATTTTCTCCCTGTCCAAAGCTTTATGACACTCCACCATCTTTTCTTTTTGTATTCGTTCTTCATAATCTCGAGTCTTTTTGTCTCTTTCCATACATAATTTCCACTCTTCCATCGCCTGCTTCGTCACCAGCTCCTGTAATAATGCTTTTTCTTCTGTCTCTATTAAGAGTTTGAGTTTGTCTCTCCTCTGTCAGAGTTGTATCTCTTCTTGATTCAGCATCTCTCTTACTTTTTCGCTCGTCCGATTTATTATGGCTCTGTGAAGATGGAAAATGAGTACTTGACTAAAAATTTAGAAAATGTTTCGTGGACAATTGGGCAAATCCAAAAATTTGTTTAAATTTAGAATTTTGTTTCGGGGTGGAGAATCACACGAGATGTCTCAAAAAGGCAAAAAATTGAAGATTTTAAATTTTGTATCCTGCGGCTACTAGACTTTAAAGTAGCTAAGAAACCAGTATTTCTAATTTTATAAATTTTAATATTAAGACAAAGCAAACCACAGACTACTCATAGCCTAGAAAAGCCAAGTATGTTAAATGTTACAGCGGAATGGTATCAGGGAAGGCATTTGAATATCTAGGGAATTTTGTCCTTTGTATGAAATAAGGTGGTCACTTGTCATTGAGTAGACTAATATTCGTGAAAATCACTAATGCTTAAGGGAGGATGGATGAGAGGGGTCGAAGATCATGTGTGACGGCGAGCTTGCGAAGGGGACTATATCCAGCAGTCAAGAAACACAGCCTAAAAGTATTTATTGTACGGTGTACGGGTGATTGAAAGTTTTTGAGAAGTCGCAAGTCGATGGTAACAAATTTAAAGATGGGTTAGGTTCTCTGACTGGAGACAACAAAGAAATGGGGCTCCGTCAAAATGGTTTTTATAGAAATAAGGTAACAGATAGTTATCTGCTATCAGACTCCGCCTGATTATACTGTCGCCCATGGATATCTGCTTTATTTATTAAATGTCAATATCAGTCAACAATGACGAATGTTAGCACGTCCGCAAATACACTGTTTGATCGTAAGATTTGTGATATATTCGTAAGTCTTGTATGAGATGAATATACAGTGAAGGTTTTATCTCATCTGAATAATATTAATGACTCTTATTATTTAATGAAATGGAATGTGATGAGATAGCATGGAACTGAAATGGATAGAAAGGCGTTGGACAGGATGGGATTGCACGGAAAAAATAATAAGAGGTGTCATGAACAAGGAACACCATACCATACCATCAGCCTATGTATCTCCACTGTTGGATATAGGCCTCTCTCAAGGCTCGCCACCACATACAATAATGTTCAATGAACATGTTCTTCCGGGACGGACAGACGTCGATGGCACTCGAAGTTGTTGACCATTATGTCTACCTTGGGCAAACAATCCAAATAGGCAAGTCCAACTTCATAAAAGAGGTCATTAGACGCATTCAAATTGGCTGGGCAGCATTTGAGAAAATGTGTCAGCTCTTCTCGTCACAATGCTTGAACACGAAAGTCTTTATGATTAAAGACTTTCGTGTTCACTGATGTGCGTTCTGTCAGTTATGACATGGTGCTGAAACGTGGCCTCTAAAAGATAGACCTGATCTATAACTTCAAAGAACGCGCAGCGAGCCATAGAGAGTGCAATGCTCGGGGTTTCTTTGCGGGACAGAATCCGAAACGAAGACCAAAGAATAACGTTTTGTAATAATTACTTTTGCAGGTGTACGTTGTCATAATCGACTATGTCCATCCACTTCCTTAGTTTTTCTGCGTTCACTGCTGCTTCCATTTCGCAACGCTGGCGTTCCTGAGCAATAAAGGTTATTTTAGCGTCATCGTATATGCGTATACAAATATGTCAACTATCGATGAAGGAAGCATCTTGAACATCAAGCTATTAGACGACTAAAAAACTAAAGTTTTAGATGCCCTCCAACACGCCCAAAGATTACAATGGAAGTGGACAGACCATACAGTGCACGTTTCAGATGGAAGATGGTCCAAACGAATCATTACTTGGGCAGGCCTAAGTGGCAACAGAGGCAGAGGTCGACCCAGAGATCGCCAGGTCGATAACAAGAAGTAGCTGGAAATAACTGGATAAAGAAAGCGTCAGAAAGAAAAACCGGGAACAAATTCGAGGTCTTTACCCGAAAAGTGGCCTTAACTAATTAATTGTTAAATCAATATTATTATTTTATTTATCTTTAAAAGAAATAGAAACTTATTATTATTATATGCTTTGTGCATATACGTTTTCCCACGTAGGTGTAGTATAATGTATACACTTTATGTATGTAGTTAGTATATGCTTATACAAATCATATATGTGACAAATGACCGTATTTTCGACCCTATTTTCATAAATCCGTAAATCTACCGCATAAAAACGTATAAATATAAAACAAAGCTTACCAACCTTCCAAAACTGAAACGGGTGTCCCAAATAAACCGGCGTAACATGTTTTGCCTTCATCTTAACGAAGTTACTTCAATTTCACTTTGAAATCCCGTTAATCCTTAACTTGGAACTCCTTATGTCATATACTGTTTCAATGATGGTAAGTACTTCCTGCAACGTACAAAGGCTTTGAGTTTCAGATGTCAAAAGTAATGTAGACCGCACGTCATCGCGTCAGGAGCACATTACGTATGTTGTATTTTACAATGTCGTTGGCAGTACGAGTCTTTGTGTTTATTTTATTATTTTTATTTAACAAATTTTATTAAATATTTTCGTACAAAAGGCGAGCTTAATACATTGAGATATTCTCTATCAGCTTTATTAAATTTAACCTTTAGATTTATTGGGAGGTGCCTAATTAGGTTTAATTGATTATACCTACGATTATATTTGTGTACGGGAAATACAGTTTTATTTTGGAATTATAATGTTGACATTTTGGCTAGAATATTGAGTTATTGAGGCTCTTTTCTAAAATAATTTCTGTATTTTCTTCTCCGACTGTAGTTGTTAAACCAGTGTCGCCAATTGCAAATGGAAAATTGTTTTTTTAAAAATATACTTATAATTATTTTTGTAATTTTAAGTGTTTATGTATGTCGGAATCATCGATTTGAGAATACATACTAGATAGGCTCTCGAATTCTTTAATTCACTAGTGTTATTAAAACCGAACATTCTTATTACTTAGTACGAAGTTTCAAATTTGAATTTTCAATGAACCCCTCCTCATCTGCTTCTCCCTCCCCCCCCCCGACCTCTGGAAGTTGCCAACCGGGTTTATTTGATAAGAATGTGTCATCTAGTCTATTACCATATCGATGATCGGAATAAAGTTCTGTCTATTGTCTATGTATTCTGTTTTTTTTAATGTAATAAGTATATAAAAAGTAACCCTAGATCTGCAATCATAATTTCATATAGATTAGTCGTATCTTAGATGCCCGAGACTCAGGTATATATATATATATATTCTGGTGAGGAGTGCAATAGAAATTTTATGTAAGATTAAGCTAATTTTGGATAATAAAGAAATATTGTATTTGTATTGGCAATTGAAATGTGACCTCTTGACAACAAGCCAAATAAGTATTGCTAACGTTTTTTGCCGACAGTTTTCAATAAACAATGCCCTATATTTCTAACTGCTGGATGGAGTAAAAGTTTAATACTTACTAGTTCACGTTCTACTTCTATACGGATAAATCAATGTGATAGAAACGATTATTTAGAAAGCTGGTCACACACATTTTCTATTTATTTTGTTGCCGATAGTAAATTCTTATGTAACATTCATCTGGTCGTGTGGTGTCGGCTTTAGATTAGCACCATCCCATCTCTTCCCGTGGGTGCCGTAAAAGGCGACTATTTAGGGAATAATAATGCCGCTACCACAAGCCCTGAGGAACTGTGTGGGCTCGTCAGCCCGCTGCCCGCCGACAGCATGACGTTGTTAGGCCATATATCCCTCGTGCACGAGACATTGCGCATGTTAAGGCCTGTGTCTCGCAGGGGGCGACGAAAGGTTGTTTGGTACTTGTGTTAGCGGCTTTGTTATACCGCCTGTTATGACCCCCACGGTAAGAGATATGACTCATTCACACAAGGACAATTTCTCGAACATCGTCAAAAGCTAGTATAAACCATCGTCTGATCACTGCAAACCCTGTTATCACCGAGGTTTATCATCATGCGAACAGTTGTGAACAGATGATGTCGAGATAAACCAGTCCGCCAAGCTGGTGCACGAAAAGTTAGCTCAGCTCAAAACCGGTTATTACCATAATGAGATTAACTATTGAGATATTGCAACAAGTTTCACCCAAAATACTTGAGATGGTTTAGGAGTCGACAATTGTATCTGATCAAAAACTAATACTAAAAGAGAACTGAAGAGTAATAATATAAAATAGTTCCGTACGGAACCACTACAAGTGGTGAAAGAATAGTTGTAGGCGAGAATTGTATACAATATTCTCGCCTTATATTCTTGTGTAATCGAGCCTATAGAGTGGAGCTATTCTAAAACCCGCCGACACCACACGGCGATTTATAATGAAAAGACAATAAATTCCTAAAATTTTCAGGTAAAATTTCAATTAAGTGACCAAAAATTTCAATTAACTCACATGTGAATTGATCGGTTACACTGTATACGTACACAAAGGACAGTAAATCCGTCCGTCCGTCGTTTTGTAGCCACCGGTGAAACTTTAAACAAAAGAAAACAATAATGGTTAATTGTCAGTATGTTTTTAAGTAATTGTCCACGCAAAAATACCGTTAATAATGAAATATTAATGTAAATTGTAAACTGTAGCTACATTAAAACAATATACGTGATGAACTGAGCGCAGTATTGATCAAATACGTTGCCTAGGGAATAGTAAAGTACAAGTTTGCGTTGCTTGTAGTAATAAAATCAATGTTTTGTATATTAATGTTGATTGCAAAGATTACTAATAAGAGATAAGAGTTATAATCGTGAAAAATACTCTTATTATTAATAAGGAAATGGGAATTATATTAGATAATATCAATAATAATGTATTGGGAGTATCGGAAAGCTTTTTCGTTTTTCCTGGTATTAATAGCAAACCTTGAAAGAATTTCAAGTGATTTAGTGTGTGCTGCAGCGTATTTTTTAATAATTTTACGTTTGAATCAACTATTATCGGTGATAGTATCATAAAATATGTATACAGGGCATTTGAAGTACTCGCATCTTACGTGGTGATTTATTTGTAACACTTGTAACATGTATCTCGTGTCCGACTGTATGTGATTAACGAGTGCATTCGTAACAGCACTCAATGCCGTCTAGACTTTCTTTGTGAGTGTACCGCGCCGGTTAGCACGCAACGCCTTCGTGCACGCTTGTTTAGAAATCCGTAGTATGTAAAATAAAAGCCTGTTAAATACACAGTGAGAGAGTAAAGATAGGTACAGGGAATACCTATTTATTAATGGAATAATTAAAGATTAATTGATATTTGTCAATTATTTATTACTTATTTATATTAATATTTTTTTCACTTCGTTTTATCGAAAGGAGGCTATATGCCATATAGCGTTTTATTTTAACCAACCTTAGGTGTGATCAATTCGAAACGTTTACGGGGGCGGATAGGGGGTCAGGCTACAAATCTTGGCGTCTGGTTTCCGAGATATTCACATTTTTCTGAAGTTGAGTGAAAAATTGATATTAATTCTTGATTTGAATTGTATATTATTCGGTCACGTACCTATAATTTTTTGGCATAAAAATCCTTATATGACGTTTCTAACTACATATTGGAGACAGAATGTTTTGTGAAAGCTGCCAGTGTGCAGTGTGCAGTCTGCCTCATATTGGCATGATTCATATTGAACATTATGGCATCACTATATCTACCGTATATTTATTACTAAGAAGACATATGTAAATTTAGATACAATTTTAACGTTCGATTTTCTCTAAATGTACTTTATTAACTTCGAACTTGGGATTTCTTTGCCTAAATAATCCTTAACTAACTTATAGGCTTTTTTAAGGTTATGTAGTCAGATATCTATTCTAATTTCTAAATCTGCCCATAAGTCCTATCTGGACCCTTTTTACTTGGACGCTCCCGTATATTTAGTTAAGTACACTACGTAATCTAAATATTTACAGTCGACAACAGACACTAAACCTCTGTTCAAACGTTTATTAGGAGTTCATTAAATGGGTATACGTTAACCTGTTACTTAATATACAGAATAAAATAAAACAAGACTTCAAATAGTTTGTTTCACATCCACTGCGTCAATCACGCCAGGTCACTGCCCCTTATAATAAATACAGTGGAGTGCAGACAGATTTACGAGGCAGTATTAAAGGCTAATTTAGTTAATAGAAAGGGGGACTTGACCGGCCGATGAGTTTGTGCTCATAAGGCTGTATTCACATTAGGCTATAATAGTTTGCAGCCAACCGTTTGCAGACACTACGCCAAATCTTAAATTCCATCGCTCAGCGAACGATTGAAAGAGCTGGAGTCTCTTTACTGGAGAAAATCTGAAATTAGCTATTTGACTATTTTCGAGTAAGTATTTTAAAACATGCTAAATATGTTGATTATATCCCCCACAATTGCTCGTTTTTTTTAAACAAGATTCAATAACGAAAAATTTCGTGTATACAGTCTGTCACGTGACATCTTGGGACTATGACGTCACAACAGTATAAACAACTTCTATTCTGAGAAGAATGTTCACAAATTAATTTTTTTTTTGGTTGAAAATTGTTAAAAATGACTTTATTATCGTATAAAACCCGTACAGTTAAATATCTTATCAAATTGTTTATATATTGCTAAATGTCCAAAACTTCGAAAGCAGTGGATACACACAGTTAGCACGACGAGACACAGCATATACGTACATCAAATAATAATATTTAATATATTATCTAAATGTTATACATATAAATAACCGATATTTTTCGGGCGTGGTGTTTGTGATAATCAAATAAGTGTGGGACTCCGTTTTTCGCGTGCTTCCAAGGAGTCCTCTTCTGTCCTCAGTAAACCATAAACCAGTAAACTATCGCTTTACTGAGAGACTCCTGACTTACTCCGTCGAGATTGGACACTGACAGGATACATTTTAGACTTTGAAATTGTTAATTACAAAGAAAAGTTGATATTATTAAAATGTACTAATTGCACTATTGCCATACATGAAGAACAATAATAAACATTCCGATTTTGCGCGCCACACAATTCCAGAAATTAGGAGAAAAATATTTTGAAACTAAAAGGAATACATTGATTTGTGTTAACGATTGTTTTTGTTATTATCAATGATCGATTTAATATTTGAAAATACGCAAGTAGGACAAAGTATAGAATAACACACAAGCTATTCTGTACTCGTATTAACGCCGTCATCTTTATGCATAGGCGTCGTGGCTGAGTTATTTACTATCCGATGGACAACGGAATATTTGAATAATAAACTTACCTGTCTGTGTTTGCTTCAAAATTGGCTTTATGACGTAGTCGACACATGCTATGTGCAAGAGATATGCACTTTAAATTACTATTAAATTAAGTGCACTATTAAATTAATTAAGTGCACTATTACAATAATTAAGTGAACTATTGAATTAATTAAGTGCACTATTACAATAATTAAGTGCACTATTGAATTGATTTCGTGCACTATTGAATTAATTAAGTGCACTATTACAATAATTAAGTGAACTACTGAATTAATTAAGTGCACTATTGAATTAATTAAGTGCACTATTAATAATTAAGTGCACTATTACAATAATTAAGTGCAACATCGAATTAATTAAGTGCACTATTAAAATAATCAATAGATCAATAGAAAGTGAAGGAATCAATAAACTGATTAGCTTCGAAGACGAATCGGGTAAAGGAATATTTTTATCCGAAAGTGGGACAGAGAAATAAAAAGTACCGAATGAATTCCACAAGTATTTTTGGGTTGATCTCAGACTGTCTAGACAGCATTATGCCTAAATACGTAAAGTGCCAAAGTCGCAAAATTACTACTAGCATTACACACAGATTTTAAATTGCCCACGTTGTATAATACCTATAATGACTACATACATCTCTTATGCGACATTATTGTCATAAGACCTTATTGTCAAGTCTGTATTTTTTTTCAGAATGAGGCTACTGAAATTATTCTACAACGCGTTATTGATTTGAGCGTAACGGACAACGCTTAAAAAATTAGAAATCAACATTTTGTACTGTCTGTAAAAAAATATCTGTTACTTTGTAAGCGACATCTAGCGGTAAAACGTAAAAACTAGTGAGAGATACAGTTTCCTGTCTAACTTATTTATCTATTAACAAATAATAATTTTAGCACAATTATAATTTATTACTTACATATTTATATTCTTGTGCGATGGACTTCATATTTAGGACTCCAACCGATACTTTCAAATTCTAAAATACTACGGATCAGGATCAGGTGACGTAAGGCGTGCAATTAAATATATTATCACACATACATACATACCCAGTTACACACATACATATAAGTATTAGTAATTTTAAATAATATACTTGAGTTATTAAAAAAATACGTTGTATTGTTGATCATGATTTTTGTTACTCACTTAGTATGTTTTTTGGTGCTCGTTTAAATACAAGCCAATAAAATATATAAAAAAATATAGAACCATTACACATTTGTAACTAGCTGCGCCAGCGACTTCGTACGCGTGGAATTTTAGTGTTTAAACTCTAAATTAGGATATCTTTACTTCCCATCAGCCGATTTCGATGAAACAAAGTATATTCGAAGCGCTAATCTAAGCTTAATTAACCAGTGGAAACGCCCTGAAAATCCGTTCAGTAGTTTTGGAGATTAGCGTTTTTGAACAGACAGACAGACGGACAAACTCGTCTTTTTGTATTCTGATACCCTTCCTTCATAGCTCCCAATCAGTTTTTGGTAAATGTATTCAATGTACAGACGCGCTGGTGCTACAGTTTTATTATATGTACACATATTTGTAATATTCAACCTTCTTGTGAATAAAAATCAAAAATTATCATTTTCAAAAATTCTAACATAATTCTAATTTTTAAAAAAACAACTGTTATTCAATACCCTATTTTCATTTAAATTGTGCCTATATCATGTTCCGAAAATTTTCACGTCATAAATCAACTGATACCATTTGTGACCTACTTTCGAATTTGGAACGGTATAGTTATACCTTCTTCGTGTTAGACACCAGGACAAAATTAATTAGTATGGCTCAAACGTGCCCCAATATTTGTCCCATTAGTTATATGGGATTTGCTGACCCAGTTTCGTTATCAGCTATTTCGATTAAACGGTATCATTTCTTATAGTGTTTTGATACAGATGGAACGTATTGGCCTGCCCTACTTTCTTCGACTACTGATCTACATAGATTGTTAAAACGCTTAATTTCGCACCAAAATAAAAAATAATACAAATAATGAATAAAGTAATTTGTATAATGAGTACCTTTCTCCTCCCGTCACACTCGCCACTTGTTGGGATTGTATATTGCGGCATGGGGAGTGTTAAATATAATGGGATATGAGACCTTTTCTATCCACTCTTATATCACCCTCTACCCCTACTCGAAGGGATTGAAGGGTATGTTTAACGACTATGGGATTGCAACTCAAAAGATACAAATCTTGAGTCTACAAGAGTTACACTATATCTTAATCCAAGGTAGCGCCTTAAAAAGAGCAAGAGTGCGCGTGTACTTCGATAGAAGCAGAAAAAGCGACTAAAGACCGTGAAACACATGCGTGTTACTCGTACAAAAGCATACCAGTGCCTTGCAAGTGCGTGCTACTGGCATATGTATTTAGATTTTACCAGTCAGAAGCTGCATTTTAATACAACGGAAGTAGATCGCAAGTAGTTTGATTAAGCGCCGTGATATACATGACAGTAAAAAAGCATGCCATGAGCAAGTATCTAGCACACTAGTAACTAGCGAGATAATTACTAGAAAGGCTTCGTGAGTGCCAGTTGAAGACCACAAAATATATCTAAGCAGTACGCCAGCTACTGGCAAACATCTTTCGATGGGTCTGTCTGGCATGAGAGTACCCCTCCCCCCCCCGGGGGGGGGGGGAGTTAACACACATGTAAAATCACGCAGCATCATGTAAATGGTAGCACGCATTTGTAAGGTGATGGTATGCTTTTGTGTGAGTAACACACATGTGTATTAGGGCCCTTGCCACGTGGGTGTGTTCCTCGCGGGGAAGCGGTGAGGGCAACAACGAACTTACGAGCCTCTATTTTGTGGTCATCAACAAGCCTTCACGAAACGTTTCTGGTAACTGTCATGCTTCTCACTAGTATGTGTATTAAGTCGTCATCACTTGCTAGTTATTAGTATGTTAGGTACATCCCACCTACAATGCTTTTTACTGGTTTGTGTATCACGGCCTTAATATGTTCAAATATGTAGTTTCATATCACGGATTCTTCCCGAATTGTGTCACACTATACACTGCAGTCTGTGTACTGTACGGAATGCTTGAAAATTTTCCGCCCGCCCTTTCAATCTATTATTTAGTAGCGCATCGTGCTACGCCGTAGACCTACGACGTAGCAAATCTGTAGCATGCCTACGCTAGAACGCCCGTTCTACGAGATTTATTACTTGTTTCACTTTGGGCAGAAACAATACGTCAATTCAGACAAAAATAAGCATAAAATATGTCTTTCTATATCATCTGTAACAACCACTGCAGGGTAGAAGCCTTTCTTCTCATAACGAGAGGATTTCAGGCCATATCTTTTTAACGTGATTAGTGGATACTAATTTCTTAGATAGTTTTTTAATTCTCGCGTACGTGGGTTTTCTTATAATGTTTCATGGCGTACTTAAAGAATTCATACTTAATTAGAAACTCAGTTTCACAGGTTGGGATTCGAACACACGACGCTACGACTGAACGAATTATTCACAGATTATTTCGGTATAAATATACTTATCCGTAAAAGAAAAAATATACAATACAGACGTCTCTTGACGTTTTATTTTTTACCCCTTTTATCTTTATAAAACTACTTAGATCGTCAAAGAGACTACTCTTTACCATCGATTTAAGAACACATACTAGATATGCTATACAAGTACTCTAGAGCAGGCACGTTACAGCCTAATAGTGTTCTATGTAAAATAGTGCACGAATTCTTTAATTCATATGTGTTTTGAAAATGGAACATTCTTATTACGTAGTACTTAAGTTTGACTTTTCAATTAACCATTCGTCACTGCTTCGACCCCCCCCCCCCCTAGAAGTAGCCAACCAGGTTTCTTTGATAAGAACGAATGATGTGTCACCAGTTTATTCCCATATCGATGCTCTTTGCCAATCATTGGAAAATGAATTCACACGTTTTGGAAGCCTGCCTTATATTTATTTACAATTCCCGAATGAATTTTTCCATTTTGTTATTCGTTTATCTGTTGCTGAAGTAATGTAAATGTAAGAAGCTATACGTGCCTTGGAGACATTTCCAAGAGAAACTACAATATGATAAACCTAAGTGAAGTATTGTATAGCAATATTAAAAATGTTTGTCTGTGTGGTGTCGTGTGGCTCTAGAATAGTACCACCCTATCCCTTCCCGTGGGTGGACTGAAAGATGATTAAGGGATAACAAAGAGGCTATCACAAGCCCTGAGGAAACTACACCACCTCTAAATGAGTGGACTCGAGAATCCGCTTGGCCAGCACAGCGTTTGTAGAATTCACGATCGTCCAATACCAAATGTTAACAATGACCATGATTTTGGAAGACGGTTTTGAATGTCACTCGGAAGTGAATTTTTATCATTTTATAGTTGTGAAATAATTATTATATTGTGTATGCATGTATGTGCAGAAACCCAGCAAAAGAAGCATAGTAATTCATCTTTCAATATTGCGTATAATTAATTCTTATGTTTTCTTTAAAACAAACACATATGCTTCTTAAAAGAAATGCATAAATAACAATTTATTTTGTAGTATAAAGCAACACTTAATTACATTAGTTTAGAAAGGCCATAAATGTCAGTCATCACGCATTAGCGGAACAATAAAAGTGTAGTAACATATAAATGAGTGCCATAAATTTTCGGGCGCGCCTTGTCCCCTCGTCCAGAACTCGGATCGAGTGGTCAATAACGACCGAGGCGTACACACACTTTGTTTTATTTATTTACCAGCCATGCTGTAAGGAGAAGGAATATTAATTTGTAACGAAACAGCGCACGCAGAGCATTCGCGGCGTTTTACGTAGTCAGCAACGCAGAAGTTAATTTTCTCTTCATTTCCTACCTACATTTTTAAAGGTATTTAAAAATGACAAAATTATAGCAATTCAAAGTTGCCAAGTAAGGTGCCGGGCAGCGTGTAATGTCAAGATACATTTACATACAACTTAAACACAAACAATTTTTAGTTGAAAATGTGCATGAAGCTCTATAAATTTTGGCTAAATATTATTTTTCTAAAACATACGCCAAATAGCTGAATCTCTCTTTTAAAGATTTTAAGATATTTGCGATTTTTAAAGATCGCATGCCCGCCAATTTCAAATGGTGAAAGAATTTTTCAAATAGGTGCAGTGGTTCCGGAGATTACCCCCCACATACACACAAACTCACAAAATTCGCACTCTCTCTTTATTATATTATTAGTATAGATATTCCGCGTTGAAGCTGTAGACAAATCCGAGAACAAGTCGTAAGATGCGCATCTCCATCTCGGAGATGCGCATCTCCATCTCGGAGATGCGCATCTCCATCTCGGAGGGTACTCCTAATGAATTAGTATAATTAATGTTTAGATAATCTACACTCCAACCCATTGTCAACTCGAGCCGTCATCTATGAATATCCAGCGGTCTTAAGAGCGGTCTACAGATGACGACATAAGTACAATAGATGTGGATAGAATGGCTAAATAGTAATAATCTCACATGAATAAGATCTTAAAATCACCGGCATAATTTTGCTCAATTAAGTATTTTAAGTATTTAAGTATAATAACTAGACATCGGATTATATGCATTTGCATGTTTGCATATGCAAACGCATATAACTCTATATTTATAGTGTTATTGCATAATTTAGTACTTTCTCACCGGTCGTGCGTAATTCGATAGGTAGCAAGGCACGCGGGTGTGTTTGGCGGGAACAGTAACGAAGTGCAGCCTGCGGCCGCCACCAGCCCTTGATTGAACAGACTGACGCCCTTCCTGATTCCATATCGAAAAAGGTCCGTGGTAAATTAGATGCTGTTCTGAATAAAAACCAGAGTTCTGAAGCCGTTGAGAAAATGAATGCATACATCAACTGCACAGGACAAACTCTGCCTCCAGAGGTATCTCCGGAAATGGCGCCAAATTTCAAATTCTGTCCAGTGACGTCTTTTGATGTAGAGGGGTCGTTTTGCGGCCTACAAATTAATATTAAGTGACAAACGTTACAAGTTTACTCTAAAATATCTAGAAAAATACGTGATAGTGTGTTGTCCCAAGAATTATGAATGATTTTAATGTTAATTCATCACATTAAATTTTTTTGTTAGCAAATGCTAGAATTGATTATTATTATATTCCTTGTAATTATTTAATTGATTCAAAAATAAACAAAAATAGAAATTTAGTGCATAGTTGACCTTTTTATTAGAGCATATTGCATACATATTTTGCCATTTTATTAGTGCATATAATCCGATGTCTAATAATAACATTTAAATAGATGAAACTATTTCTAAATATGATGTTTCGTTCCGAAATGTTTCCACTGTACGAATTTTACAATAGGCGTTTTCTGCCTGTCTGCCATCCAGGGGCGGATCTATATATGGGCTTTTTGGGCTGCAGCCCAGGGCCCCGTGGATATAAAGGGCCCCCAGTTCCCATTGAAGACAATGGACAATATTGTGAATTTATAAAATATTAGAAAAACCAAAAGAGGGCCAATTATAGAAAACAGTTTTTTTGACAAAATGGCAATTAGTTTGATTAATTAGATAGGCCCCCGAGTAGTATTAGCTTAGGGTCCCCCAAATTCACGGTCCGCCCCTGCTGCCATCTCTAGTATACAAAATAATTATGAAAGTATAATTTTACAATCGTTATACTCGTAGACATGTGTTTACGATAAAATAGTATATCTATACAACTATAATGCTTCGAAATCCTGCTGAGCGCAAAGTATCTTCAAAGAATTGTATTTATTTACTAATTTTATGAGGCGAAATTGTAAGTACAAAATGCATACAAAACATTTGCTAACTAAATTACAATACCAAATCTTTTCTATATGTACTTAAATTACACATAGGCCCAGGTTCACTGACAGTAGTGTACGTACAGTGTAAGTTAACAATTTTATTGTAAGTTTCTTTTACCCGGACCAATAATTAATCTTGTGTAAAATTAGTTTCACATTGTGTCGTAATTATTGTATTCAATCAGTAATGAATGCTGATATTAAATGATTGAAATTTTAATGATGGCGGCGGTTATTCCACAAGTAGATTGTTTCTTTATGTATTTGTTTCTGGTAGTTATAATATGCACACCATCTACAACACATTTACTGTTGTAGTCTCCTAATTTGATAAAAAAAATATTCAACATCTGGAATTAGCCTGGAGGTGACTAATCTTGACTGTCATTCTTGAGGCCATAAGTTAAAATCCTCAGCCCGTACCACTGAGTCTCTACTTAAGTATGGATTTTTAAAATTATCACTAGCTCGTTGGTGAAAGAAATCATTGCGAGGAAATCCGCATGCTCAAGAATTAAAAAAAAAAATAAGCATCCACTTCTCGCACCGCTCGTTCAGCCTGTTCTAACTCATGTCGCTTGTATGTCGTTGTTACAAAACAGTTGTAAAAATTCAACAAAAGTGGTGAAATGAGTCAAGAGAGATGTTTCTTTTCCTTACGAGTGGCTTTTCGTCACTAAAATTTAGGTACACACTAAAGTGGTTTCCATACAATTTACTCGTGTCATGTCACGCTTGATTTCCATACAATTTACTCGTGTCATGACACGCTTGGTTTCCATACAATTTACTCGTGTCATGACACGCTTAATTTCCATACAATTTACTCGTGTCACGACACGCCTGGTTTTCATACATTTCACGAATTTGCATTGTAAATCTATCTCTATGACTACGATAAAATTCTTGTATTTGCAAACGGAAGATAATGTTGCAAAGTACTCTAAATAACGTTAGTGACAGTTGATGACGTAATGTCATTTAAGACGTAATAGAAAGTCAAAACCATTTATATTTTAAACGCTTTGACCTCAAGGGGCTGCCATCTTGGATCAGCCATTTTGAAATGCGATTTAGAACTTAAAAAGGTTTCGCTTCCAATTTGGACTGGTATCAATTTCCAACCCTCGAACAATGGGGAATGACCTTAAGGTGGTGGCTACAAGGCGCATGCGCTTGCACCCCAGCCAAAACTGTCATGGCCCCTCAGTTCGCGTATCGACGCCGCACCGTCGCGCGTTTCTTAGTCACGTTTCGCGGTATCGCTAAAAAAAACCACGCCATTATAGTGTATTTTTTGTGTTCTGTGACAGTTTCCCTTGTGTTCCTGTGTTCTAAATCAAGAATCGAACGGGATACGAACCGCGCCGGGCTGGATTTACCTGGATTAAACCGGTTCGAACCATCCGTAAGTATTCCTGAGGAATTATTAGTGGGAAGTGGTAGTAACGAGCGATTTAGATGTGAGATAAGGTGCCTCTTTTTGTACGCAATATGTTTTCTGTGTGTGTTTAGGGGTACGCTAATGTCTGTGTAACATTAATGTGTGCTTAGAATGTTCATACAGTTTATCGATTGTGGAAAGTTTTCATCGTTTCGTATTGGTTCAAGAATTTTTTCGGTCGGTATTTTTCCTTTCGAAGGAATTTAATAATATGGATATTTTGCTGGGCTTTGCCTAAGTCGAGCCTAACAGGTGTAATCACTTCATTCTATTTGATGTATTGTAAGATTAATGTAATGTAGGTATTTATTACTGTATAAAGGTGAGTCCACATTGTAACATGCATGGTTTATGACATGTTAGGAAACGATTAAGTAATAAGTTACTATTTTGAAATATAGTTTTGAGTATATAATTTGAAAGTTTATACCATTTAATGTTTAATACAAAACTACCCATATATTTTTTTTAATTTAAAATCTACCAGCTAATCTTTCGGTTAAATAGATAGATATACCTCGGGATGTGCGATGAAAAGTATAAAAATATAACTTACACGACAAACAGTATAAATAATACAATTCATTTACCTAAATATACCTACCTGATGGGTATATATGACCGATCACAGCGGGGTCACCATTTGAGAAGTTCGGGGTGTTCTTATTTATGTGTCTATGGGGGTTAGGCTGCGTATTCGTATATTTAATTGAAACACTTAAAATGTATCCTCCAAATACTTTATTTGGCATTAATACAATTACCAATAACGGTCACACAGATCGGTGAGCAGGCGACGACTGATGGTAGCTGAGGCGCTTCCACTGCTGTTAACAAAACACTGTGTCTAACATTCGACACTGTATTCCTACACACAATATCATACATACCATACTACTAGTTTATATCTCTTTATTGCTGGATATAGGCCTCTCCCAAGGCTCGCAATCATACACTATCTTCCGCTCTTTTCATTCATTCACCACCGGCGAGCTTCTTCATGTCGACGGTTCACCTGGTAGGAGAGCGTATGCTCAAACAATATCTAAAACAGAAAAGCTTAGAACTTATATTATAACTTTTAGCAGCAAGAAGTGAGGTTATCAGTAACTAAGCCAGATCGTAAATTTATTCATAGAATGGATCGTACGTGAGCCTCCCGTGAGAACTCCCCTTTATGCTGACGCTACTTGACGCACTTCAGCTTATTCAGATCTTTTGTAAACATATAATTAAATTTTCTTTTAACATACGATTCAACAGGTACTTATGAGAAAATAGGTACAGTCGGTAATCATACCGACATCATCATTAACATCACCGACATCATTTAAACATCTAAATTCCTTATTTGCCACGCTTTAAATAACACAAAACAAAGCAGTGGTACACAGAGCTAACTAAATTTAAAATATCTCAGTGCGCTAAAGGTCGGAAGCTCTTTGCTGAGTACGCGCCTACAAAGTGCTGATTTTCAGCTTGTCCATGTCTCATTATTACAATGTTTCCATTAGCTATACGTGGATAGTTGCATCTCTTATATAAAATAAAATTGTGTACAAACTATTCTTTTTTATGGACGAAGGCGGCAGAGGAGCATACAGTCCACCTGATGGTAAGTGGATACTGTCGCCCATAGACATCCGCGATACATGCCAATATTAGTCCAAAATGACAAACGTTGGCACGTCCCCGGATGCGCTGCCTACCTTTGGAGATATAGGAATGGATTTGGAGAAAGGGTCCGGAAAATGGGGAGGGATAGGATGGGTATCGGCTCTAGCACATCTCACTCACTACCGAAACACGTACTTACCTACATTGGGGAAATAAGATAAACTAGGTAATGCAGTACATTTCAAGGTAGTTTTCTGTGAGAGAGGGGTAACGTGGCCAGTCGGGCGCTCCCAGCGGCTATTGGATTGCAGCGTGCACTCTCCCCCTCAAAATCTAAATAATAAGAAAATATTTAGATTTCTACGGAGAAGACAATATAACGTTTGATTTTCGCGTTTTTTACACATGGCCACGAGCTGACTCTTGGTGCGACCCGACCGAAACTTCGAGTAAAATAAGGTAAACATATTCGTTAAGACCCATTTAAATAGATAATTAGACATTATAATAATCCATACCATTACATTTAGATACGTTAGTCAAAAATGGACGTTGATACATCAGTATATGCGTCGTCTACCTTTGAGCTTTAAGACCAAGATTTTAAGTAGAATTGGGAAGGGTACCGAATGGAGGGGATAAAGGAAAGAAAAAGGGGATACGCAATAGATGTAAGGTGAAATGAGAGATGAACACTCCCTCCCAATCATGTGGTATTGTGGTAATATATTTGTATTCACAACAGTATTTCCTTTACTTGGGGGCTATCCCCATGTGAAAGATGGTTGATGATAGATGTTACTAAGTGGTATGCAAGAATACCAAGACTAGAAAATCGTATAAAACCACGAGCAACAGAAAATACTGAATGTAAGTCCATGGTAGCAAATTTAAATGTGGGTTCGGATTAAGTTCTCTGGTGACAATAGAAAAATAGGTAGTCCGATGAAACGGGACTCCATCGATATGGTAGACACTAATTTAAAATATTCAGTTTAAAATTTCAGTTATTCAAAATGGGTTGTTTTTTGAATAATTGATCATGAAATACTTAGATCTCTTCATTTAGAAATACAAACCTAAAACTATTACTAACTGATATGAATAAGACATATCGATTTGGAAGTCCGTATATACATTGAAAAAATAACATAATGGGTATAGTGGAACAGGACAACCAGGGATAGAGATAAATGGACCGAGTTGGAAGAGGTTTTTACCTCAATCCTCCTCCTTGCATTGTTCTCTTCGTGGCTGAGGGTCGTGACCTCGTCCAAGGATTAGAACCCATGGGAGGTTTTCTTGGGGAAATGAAGACGGTGTGTTCCCTCGTGCTTCCGTGCCATTTTTTTTGAGGTGATTTAGTAACTCACGCCCACAAAGACCGCTCCGCTTGCGTTGGGTGTACACGGAGTTGTGGGGTTAGTTACCGCCACCCGATACTCAACATTGGCATTTTGCGCTAAGGATTGCCTACTCATGACCAACCCTCCTCTTTTTGCATCCGGACTTCGGACCGACATTGGCGGAGTTAAACGGAGTTAAGTTTTACCTCAATAGGTTGGTCTTATATTGTAATAAGTAACAACACCGCGCCATTAGCCTTCACTGTTGGATATAGGCTCTTCCAAGGCTCGCCACTACACACGATCTTTTTTCTTTTCTTTATATATGGCAATGGTGCAATTAGCACATTCTGCCAGTGTCAAGTTTTCGTCGATAATAAAGTATTTGAAATAAGTACGTATCCTTTCAATGTCTAGTCCCATCGAAGTAAGTCAGAAGAGGCCTACTTGGAAGCACAGGAAAAATGCAGTCCCATGCTTTTATTTGATTATCACAAACATTACCCCACACAAAACACTATCATTAAACCACAAAATGTACAATACACAATTTTTATAATAATCAAACTAGAAATCAAACATCACTTCTCGAGTTCCCGTCAAAAAATATGTTTCGCTTTTCTCATCCAGCCGCTATCGGCGAACTTCTTCAAGTGGTCGGTGCACCTGATCAAAGCGCATTGACGACTCACACGCTTTTCCCAAGCCCCCCATCGGGGCAGAGCGCAGACGCAATGCTCCTCCATCTCGTCCTATCGGCGGCTGCACGCTTCACTTCAGTAAATTATATACAAAGATATACAAATACTTTGTATATAATTTACTTTTCGCTACTAAAAAAGGATGAAAAATGGGTTTCTCTTCTCATCGTGCCTTGCACGTAAGACTGGTTTATGCTGACGGTACTAGAAGTACTTAAGTTGTCACGAGCTCTTTTGTTTGTCTTTAGTTCTCAGCTTAGCTCGTGTAAGCACGTACCTACTAACAATTTGTAAATAATGTAATATACATATGTGCTATTATCTCGGAAAAGGGACCTTATTGTCGATTCTAGTACTCAGATATATAATAGAAACTTCAGTGAAATCTTCAAATAAATAACATATTGTTTTTGCTTTATCTTAAAAATCGGATATTAGAGCATGTTTATATTAAACATAATTTTGTAACAACTAAATTTTAATTTTAACCACAATAATAATTAATCTAAGACAAGGTTCCCTTGTTTAAATAAAGTCACAAATGTTTGCAAAAAGTAAATAAAACATATGAAACAGGCATAGAGGTTAGTCAAAAATATTTTTTATGGTCTTATGGATTGATACTACTTATACCAGCAACCAATTTTCTTTAATTCACGACTAGCCGCTAATACCGTTGTAATAGAGCTGTAATTATTAATATCTAAGATATTTGGCTATAACGCAGGTCCAGGCCCTTATCGGCTTCCATGTTGAGACACCTCAATTTTACTTTAATCAGGTTTCAACATAAACTCAATCCATATACGATTTGTTAAATACATGTATTAATTACAATTTTGATAACTTAAAAAAATATTTAGGTACACAAAATGCAATGCAACCAGCCCTTTCAGTATCCACTACTGGACACGGGCCTCTACAAACACATTGTCTTGTCCATGAGGGATGTAAGGCCTATAAATGCCGCGCTGGCCAAGCGGGGTGGCGAGTACACTCTTTTATGGGTGGTGTAGTTTCTCAGGGCTTGTGGTAGCCGCTTTATTATCCCTTATTAGTCCACACCACGACACCCACGGGAAGAGATAGGTTGGTGCTATTCTATAGCCGGCCAACACCACACGACACATGTACAAAAATAGAAAATAAAATTACTTTCCGTGGTATGAAATTTAAATAAAACGCCGACAAATACAAAACAATTGACATTTTAAACTCGCGTCGATGTCCGCGCTAAACAAATTGAATTACTCTCCACACATCGCAGATGTCTGCGACAGATACGGTCCGGGACAATTTCGCTTTTTGTCCATCCAATATTAATTTTTATGAAAAATCTTTGTATAACACATTACGCGTGTAATATATAATGCAGACTACGTGTAAAATGTTAGATGCATTTGAAATGTGTGTGTAAGGATATCACGAATATCGTGGGGAGATCGGCAGAGGAACGAGATGGTTTTGCAAAGAATGGATTGGGTTGGAGGTCGTCAAAACAGTTTAAAATAAGAAAATTATCATATTTTGATCACGTCATGTGCAGTGATAGATACTATCTTTTGCAACTAGTAATGTAGAGTAAGATTAACTCAGGAATCTTAGAGAATGCTACGGGATGTACACGAGCAGCAATCTCTCGCGTGAGAATAGCCATGCTGATCGCCAACCGATGTGCTGATCCGATAAGAGATGGCACACAAAAGAAGAAGAATAAATTTACCCTCTTATAAAAATAGTCAAATTTTAAACAATGGTTTAAACTATTCTCGACCTATCGGATTCGTTGGTGTCCCTTCAATTCAGTCATGTCTGTTTTTTGTTGTACAATTTTAAGGATTAGTTATTTGCATGATCGAACGATTGAAATCCCTTTGCGGTTTATAAATCAACAGCCCATGACATAACGCTAGCGGCACAAACAATATCGTACAACAAACTTTTATACTTTTTACCAACGGATATAAATGTTAAAATCACTTGTCACGTGACTCGTTTGTGAAGAGAAAATGCTTGTAACAATTCGAACGTTAATTCAGCTAGTGCCGCCATCAAACAATGGTATGTATTCGAACGTTCAATCGATCAATTAACTTTTCCACATTGAGGTACTAATATATTGCTTGTCAAATAATAAATCCGAATTTAAATAAAATTCGAATTAAGAATTTTTCATTGAAACGATCAGACGATTCAAACTCTTTTTCAAAGTATTAACTTTATCTATGGGCAATTAGGTAATGCTAGCTGCTTTTAATAACTCGTTTGCGACGTGCTAAAAGGTTGTACTATATTTGTTCACGTTGGATTGGCCAATGTCATTGATAATCAATAATTACCATTATGCAGTTGAATGAAATTTTAAAATTAGAATTCATTTCATTGTTGTAACCGTATATTCCCAATTTTTTTCAATTTACAACATAAATCCATACCAACACAGCCACTAGAATATACTTTGAAGTCTGTGACACAAGCAACAATACTACGCGTTCGCCCTTATTTCATTTCAAATATTTTTTAAATAAAAGAAAAGCGTAACGCCGACTTTTTAAATTTTTTTACCCGCACATTTTCTTTTCGTTCATCCACAAAGGCTTTTCAGACGAGATGAAATATCATTCGCTCCGTGTATATTCTATTTTTGTTATATTTTCTCCCTGAATTTCATATGAGTATGAAATATACGACAGCTACAAAAGATATATGAAGAATCTTACTGTAATCAAGGTTTATTTTGGATCTGGGTAAAATGAATGTAGCAAATGAATTATTTATTTATCTTAAGGTGTTTCTATTGTTTTGTAGTAATTGCCATAACTTACACAGTAATTAGTAGATAGGTACCCTCAAACCATCTGGGACATAAATCTTTCTAGATAACTTGGGATAATTCAGTTTGCTATCGAATCTCTGGACTAAAACAGCCTGAGAGGATGACCCCATTGAATAAATTACAGATACATTACACGCTATAACTTAAGTCTTGTAAGAAGGGCAGAGTAATGATCCGAAGCGAGCCAAGAGTCAAAGAACTTTATGTAAGACATGCGTCTAAAATTGTGTATCAATAGTCTACTGAAAGTACTTTTTTAAAAGAAAATCAAGTCACAAGCGCGACTAGTCATACTATATTATAAATAATCATTGACATCCAGCTAATGAGCGAATGAGGTATGTCAGAGTCCATTCCTATCCCATCCCGTTTCCCCAATCCTTTCTCCAAATCCGTTCCTACATCAACAAAAGTGGCAGCGCATCCATGCCAAATTTTGTCGTTCTGGACTAAAGTTGGTATGTACCGCTGGTGTCCATGGGCGACAGTATCCATTTACCACCAGATGGACTATATGCTCGTGTGACATTTTCTTTCTATAAAAAAAAAAATTAAACATTTGTTATCGTGGTTGAACATAATAATTGTTATGTAAACGGGTTACTTACTCGAGTTTTATTATTTAGTTTGTATAGCCGATATTTCGGTCCAGTTACATAAACCGGTGACCACGATTAAGGTTCATGTAACTGGATCGAAATCTTGAGCTGAAATCCTGTCTGGGTCCTGTTGTATGTCTTTAAAATCCTGTCGTATGTTTACCTTATTTATTTTACTCGACGTTTCGGTTGGGTTGCACCGACCATGGGCACGAGCTCACTGAAGAGGCGGGTAGTCCACGTCGAGAGTTTCAAGCAGTTTCATCAACTAAACTGGATCGCAAAAATTCCGGGTCGCTAATAAATGGCGTGATAGTTTCATAAATACATAAGACTAATTTGCGAAACTATAGTATATTGTAGATGACTGATTAATATATATAAAAAAATGTGTAACACGTTCTGTACACTATATAACTTTAATTAAATACTAAAAAATAAGAAAATTTCGCTTCTAACTTATGACAACAAAAATACACTTCGCAGTAAATCTTAAAAAATAAAAGTTTTTTTGTCAATTTAATATTTTGTATTTCCTCCACGAGCCCGTATCACTTCAATTCTTCAGGTGATAACGACATGATATTGCATTGAATACTCTGATCAATCCAAGGAACCATTTATAATGACAGCTCCGTTTGAAACAAAAGCAGAAAAAATATTCTTTTCCTAATTTTAAATTTTGAAATTTTTCAAAATGCAGAATATTTTTTTTAAATCTGTAACTTGTACAAATGAAACCTCTTTGGAGATTTAGAACAAGCATTAGTAACCTCCTTACTACATATTATTTATTCGAGCGATCTAGGTATATAATTTATGGAGATATCACGGTTTTTATTAGTGACCCGGAATTTTTGCGATCCAGTGTACCCGCATTTGGCCTTCATTCACAAAATTCACAATATCAGAAGTAGCGTCGGGCGAAATATCGCGAGGTTTATTAAAGTTCTTAATCACTGGATTCCATGTCGAGGACAATTTGTATCCATCTTCTTGATTGAAATTTTTATGTTGTTTTTTATAATATCACTAGCGACCCGCCCTCACTTCGCTTCGGTTTATTAAATTTAAAACAATCGAATTAAGATATTTTCCTGCGGTAAAATGGAGCCTATATTTTAAGTTAGACCTCTAGCAATACATCGGTGAAAACTGCATTCAATTCCATGCAGTAGTTTTTGCGTGATGTGTGTACAAACATACAGACAGACAGACAGACAAAATTTCTAAAAACTGTTGTTTTGGCTTCTGTTGCTCTAATAAAGACCCCCCATATTAGTTTTTTTTTTCAATATCTGTAATGTACAGACATCGATCTGTTACAATTTTATTATATGTATAGATACCCTTTTTTTTATAGTCAGCGACAGACAAGCATACACTTTACCGGATGGTAAGTGGATACTGTCGCTCATAGACATCCGCGATACATGCCACATCAGTCCGGAATGACAAACATTGGCACGCCCGCAGAAGCGCTGCCTAACTGTGGAGATATAGAAATGATTTTGGAGAAAGGGTTGAGAAAATGGAAAGGGATAGGATGGGATGGGATGGGTTCTGGCATATTTCACTCACTACTAAAACACGTACGTACATTGGAGAAATAGGATAAAGTAGGAAATACAGCTTGAAAGTAGTCTTCTGAGAAAGTCCCTTAATACACGTTACTATTTAAACAGAATCTTGAAACAATGAAACAAGTTAGAAAATCTTAACCGAAAGTCCATACCAACGATACGGTCCCAGTGCATAGATGACGTCACAAAATTTTGTTCTTTTAAAAGTATCTAGCGCTCATGACGTATATTTCACTATTTTTAGTCACATTTTGTCTTAAAACACGAGAAACGTGAGATCGTAAAACGAGGCATTTGCGAAAGAAGTGGTAGGTACATTACGTAATGCGGAGTATATTTTACGAATACGTCCATTCCGAGATAGTGTCTAATACATAATTTAAAAGGTATATTTAATGTGTTACCTCGTAACCTGTCCAAAGAGGAATGTTATCGATGTTCTGAAGAGCTGACATTAACTTACAGTTTTTATCATCACGCTTTGGTGATGAGAGACTTATGACATACCACTCAGACAAATGACCTTAGTTTTTATTGTTTCCTTTTGTCTAATTTTTCACCGGTGGCTATTTTGTAGCTACCGCTGAAAAATTAACTTGTCTATTTAAAAATTGACGCGCGGTATATATTTTTTTTTAATGAATACTGTCTCTTATGTATATCCGCGGTACATGCCAACTTCACTCTAGAATGACAAACGTTGATACTCCCCGGATGCGTTTCTTACCTTTCGATGTGTAGGAATGGATTTGGAGAAAGGGATGGTAAAATGGGGAGGGATAGGATAGGATGGGATGGGAATGGGCTCTGGCATGTCTCACTCACTACCGAAACATGTATCTACGTATATTGAAGAACAGGATAAAGTGGGAAATGCCTTACATTTCAGACTTACATAGTCTCTATCTTCTGTACATAGTCTTCTGTGAGAGAGGGGTAACGAAGTCAGTACAGGGCGCCCAACGGTTGTCGGATTGCAGCGTGCACTCTCCCCCACCTTCATGATTAACTTTTCCATTTAAACATTAACATTTGCCCGCGGCTACGTCTTTGTGTTTACTGTCCCACGAGAAACCAACTTTTGTACCTTATGTCCTTCTCGTGGTAAAAGTCCATGCAAAATTTCAGCTCGATTCGTCCATCCTTTGACGAGTGAAAGACAGCGTTTATTTTTTATGTATTACTTAGGATTATCAAAACGGATTAAATCAAAACGGATTATGGATAATATCTCTATAGAATAACAAAATAAATAATAGCTTTCCGCTTTTTTAAATATACAATAAAAACATGAAAAAACACCGTTGTTTTTGTTTACGGAACTATATCCTCTCACAAACATAATCGCCCCCGTACCCGGCTTACAGGCATCACAGAGAATATACAGGATGTATTGGGTGAAAAATAAACAGAGACCTAATGTATATGTATGAAAAACCCGCGGCGTGCCATGATTTATACCAGGCCGACATAAGACATTATGAGAAACGGCAGTGGTTTACTAATTTACTGAACGTATTACGTATTTTTTACTATTTATCGATTTACTTTAACGTGAGGAAGTCCTGTGGCCAGGATTGACGACTTGAAGGAAGTCGCCGGTAGTCGCTGGATGAAAATCAGCGCGGGGCGGGAGTTTTTGCTGCAGCATGCGATGAGTTGTGGGACGTTACGCGCGTGGCAATTCACACCATTGAGCTAAATACGTTAAATAGTATAACTTTTATTATTAATAGTGTGTAATGTTACCTGATACTAATAAATATGTTTCTTCCTTCTTTCTTTCTGGATGAGAAGAACAGAAGACGGGTGTATTGGCGGTTCATGAGAGAGGCCTATATCCAGCAGTGGAAAGACACGCGCTGATGTTATGGTACTCTCCCAATGCTCACCACCATTGGCTTCCGCTCTTCTCGCTCATCCACAGTTTCCTAAGGACGGAAGAGTCCAATTCTCTTCTGTCCTCAGTTAACCCACTTTACTGAGTGGCTCCCAACTCACTGCGACTGGACTGGACACTGAGGAAATGTGTTTTGAATTGACTAAAAATGTTAATTACAGAGAAAACTCGTCACTGGCACAATGTGTTAACATATAAAAAAACATATATATATTGACATATGAAAAGAAAAAAAATCGTAACTACGAGTGCAAGGGAACTTCAATCAATATTCCAGCTCATTACCACAGTGTACCAGTAGAGCCTGCTAAATTTACGCTAACCTACCATCGATTTTCTCGAACCTTGGCCTGACCTTTGGACAAAAGCTGTATTAACCGCCCAGCCCACGTTCTGTCTGCCCAAAATAACAAATGAATGACTTGGAGCCTTGAGCTGGATATAAATGATAATAATGATGATTAATTCAACTCATTCGCTCTGCGAACTAAAATGATAATGTCAAAAGTAATGAATAATCAGCCTACGCTCTAAGCTTCGCTCGGGTGGATGTAAGTAATACAAATCATTATTCCGGAAAATGTTTTATGGAGATAAAAAATAGTCTTAATTAATCGTAGATAGATAGATAGATTAATCGAATCTTAGGAAAATTTCGAAGGAATGTAACCTACTGTGGAGTCCATGACTTTTGGAATTCGCAATAATTTCACTACATCTCATCTATCTACAGTTGGACACATTCTGTAGACTTATATTAAAACTTGTAGGTTTTCATTATATTCAATCTAACATAACCAGCACTCTTTTCGTTCACTGCTGGACTAAACCGCCACACTGGTCAAAGGTGTTGGCGAGTCCACCCTTTTAGAGGTGGTGTTGTTTTCCAGGGCTTGTGGTAATCGCTTTGTTATCCCTTAAGTCGCCTTTTTCTACTGCCGCGGGATGGAGTGGTGTTATTCTAAAGCCGGTCCCACACCACACGAATAATGTAGATTAAGAAAAAAGAACATGTAATTATTCGTTGTCACAACACCGCAGATATGTACGTAAACTAATACGTTACATACATATAGATCTAAGAACTCGTATATTCTGTGTCACGACAACAAAATGGAATTGGCTCCGCAAACGCTTCAGATATTTCACAGCACTTATATACTGAGTTAGTTATTGATTATTACCCAATTAGATTATTAATTCACATATATAAATATCGAGTTACGTAAACAGCGAGTTACGAGGCGACAGTATTCGTAAAATAGCTCCAAAAAAGGAATGAATATATATTGAATATATGTGAAAATATTACAACATCCGCACAGTTTATTATGAAACTTATAATATATCGAGAGCATTTTATTTGAGTGAGTGAACAAGTAATTTCTAATTTATTCTATTTTTAGCTTTTGCTCGTTAATGCATTTTCTTTTCATGTTATTCTTTTTTTTTTTACAGAAAGAAGGTGGGAGACGGGCATACAGTCCACCTGGTGGTAAGTGGGTACTGTCGTCCGTGGACATCCGCGATACATGCCTACATTAGTCCAAAATGGCAAACTTTTGTTGATGAAAGAATGGATTTGGAGAAAGGGTTGAAGACGTGGGAAGGGATAGGATGGGAATGGGCTCTGGCATATCTCACTCATTACCGACACACGTACGTACATTGGGGAATATGATAAAGTGGGAAATGCAGTATATTTCAAGGTAGTTTTCAGTAATACCTACTAAACAAATTGAAGTAATTTAAACTTGGATAATCATATGCCCGTACCGTACCATAAAATCAACCCATGACTCTCCACTCTCCCAAGGTTCATCATCACACACGATCCTTGGCTCTTCTCATCCAACCACCACCGGCGAACTTCTTTAAGTATTTGCTCCATCTGGCCGGAGGACGACTCACACTGTGCTTCCCGGTACGTGCCCTCCATTGGTGGACTCGTCTCCCCCATCGGTCCTGCGGAAAATATGACCTGCCCATCGCCACTTCAACACACCGATTCTACGAAGCTACGTCGCTGGCTTTAGTTCCACATGTAAAATAATAATTCCATTGTCATCTCACATCACTGAACTTGTCAAAGTATACAACTTTTAAAAGGCATATTGGATGGTAACTCTCGCCTTCGGAGCGCTAACTTTTAGGTGAACTTTTTAATTTAATTTTCTTTTACTTGGCAATGCATGAAAAATAGATAAATTATTTAACGACTTTGTAAGTAGTTACGACCATTCCCCATTGATGGAAATCTGTCCAAATCAACTAACATTTAAACTAATGAAACACAGGTTTTTAAGACTTAAAAGGAACGCCCTTATACACTGTTAATAGCAATGGCTGGAGGAATTGGATGTGTCCAGAGTTTACAATTGTTACGGTAAAAGAACACGAAAATATATAGTACCTAAATCTGAAACATTTTTTTTTAAAGCCACACTCGGATTCCCTGTGTCGTGGGTCCAGAGACACATACAAAGACAAGCACAAACGCACACCCAGACCCTAACAGTCCGATCGGGGTTCGAACCCGGGACCTTTTGCACTACCAACTGCGCCAATCGGTCGGTCAACCTTAGATTAGTTTTACCTTAATTAACTAGTTTACCTTTAGATTTAAGAATTAAAAATATGTAAAAACTGTCATCAAGAATAAATTAAAAAAAAAACATTTATTAGAAATATTTGAAATGCAGTTAATAAATAAATCAAAGTTTAAATAACATTAGCCTATCTACAAAGTTTGTAACACAATACAGCATTTCTCATAATACTCATATAAATACATATAATTGTACAATAGACTGTACCATAATTAATTTAAGCAGAGAGCAGTTCTGCTGTTTGGCAGATATTACAATGTGATATATTGTACAATTATTTTTGTAATGTGGGTAAAATAAAAAAAGAGATCAGTAAATGGACTGGAAGTGGCAGTGAACATTTACTGTACAAGAAAACGCATCGATATAGAAAAGTCCAATCTGGCTCTAAATTTGTTACATTCCCCTACATATGCATGTCCTGCATAGCCCAAAGGTTGTCTGGGAGATTATGCTGTAAGGCATTAAGTCCGCCTGTTGTAATAAATTACAAAAAAAACTTAATAAATGAATAAAAGTAACTAATAAAACTAACGCGCCATATGTTTAAAATTCTCGCATGCACACAGGTGCAGTCAACTGTTCTAGTCACATACGAACGCACACATTGAAATCGGTTTACGTGAATCCCCTGGCAAATAGGATTGCGAGACTATTCAGTTCAGTTCATTTAATACCCATTTTCTTGCTTGTCTAGGCATAGTAGACTAGAATAATGTATACAGAATGCATCGGGGATTTTTTACTCTTAATCCCATATATTTATTTATTTGAGGTTTACTTTACATAAAGAGTCTCTTGGTCTATCGACTGAGCTAGCCGGCCATAACTTAAGGGTATGTATATCTGGCTCACATTCGTGTGATCGTGAGTTCAAATCCTCGGCCGGTACCACTAAGTTTCTATATAAGCACGGATTTTTATAAATTGACACAATCTCGGCGGTGGGAGGTAAACACCGCGAGGAAACCTGCATGCTCGAGAAATAAAATAAATAATCTGGAGTATATGTATTGCATCAATACACACCGGACCCGAAAATCCCCCAGTGATTTGCTAGGGGAGATCTATGCCCCGCAGTGGGACATTAAAGGCTTTTTTTTATGGACGAAGGCGGCAGACTAGCATACAGTCCACCTGACGGTAAGTGGATACTGTCGCCCAAAGACATCCGCGATACATGTCAACATTAGATCAAAATGACAAACGTTGGCACGCCCCCGGATGCGCTGCCTACCTTTGGAGATAGAGGAATGGATTTGGAGAAAGGGTTGGGAAAATGAGGAGGGATAGGATGGGAACGGGCTCTGGCACATCTCACTCACTACCGATATCAAGTACCCTATTGTTTCTCTAAACAAATAAGCAACACGATTAATTAATTCACTTATACATTCTTTCATTCCTACATTCATTCACTCATGTATTGTTTGCAGTTTCAAAATGTACACGACATTTGAATTAGCAGTTCATCGAGCGATTATCAATCACATCAAATGGGAGATGTCCACGAGCAACAAAAAATAAAATAAACCTCGTCCATATCTACCGCGAACTCGTTTGAACTTTTCCGCAAAAAGTGATTTATGTTCCCACAAAACTCTGAACGGTTCCTTATTCCTTTTGCGGTGAGCTCACTCTTACACTTTAAGGTGTTTAAGTATCTAAGTGATAGTACATTTATAACTTTACTTGGTGAGTAACTTTTTCATACTTTTAGGAATATTTTAGAGAATCTGCGGAGATTTTGACTTTCGAATACCAGGTGTGTCCGAATCTTATCCGAAGCCAAAAAAAAAACACAAAAAATATATCATCTTCAATATCACAAAAAACGAAGTTTCGGCCGAAATTTCGGTGGATTCCACCCACGGAAATGTTTACTACGATATATCGGCCCGAACAATGTTTATTTCACGTTTGACTCTGAACTCCGATCACAAGTCAACGATCGAAATATAGATTTTGACAAGAGATACTTCAGGATCAAATGTCATATCTCACCCTTTAAATAAAATCTGAAATACCCGATATATATAGAGCTCCGCACGAAGGAAAGTCAGAGAGTTATAGCACTTCGTCCCCGAAGCGTAAAATAAGTAGTTTTATAAAAAAAAAAATATTTTAATTAATTTTCATACAAATTTGCTAAATACAAAGCACAAAAATCAATATTTTGACAAGAAAAATATGCAAATTTCTGTCCATTAACAAAGATTTCAGGAAAATTTCGGGAACAGGTACACACACATATATATATATATACAACGTGTCACCAAGATAACGCGAAACATGAAACATGCCAACTAATTTAAAATACATAAAACCGTTCTAACGAAAAATAAAATTATTTTAAGGAATAAATCAAAAGTTACGGACATAATAAAAATGTCCGTAGCACTCATTATTCACGCCGGGCGGGGGGGGTAGGCACGAGCGCGACGCGCCTCGGGCTTATGTTAATTATACTAGAGGAATCATGAAAAAAAAACCTGTACTAAAAACCGATGGAATCGTTTTTACTCCCAATACTGAACAACCCCATTTTCAGCAACTGTGTTTTTTCAGTGACACGTATAGGTATTGGTTAAAATGAAATTTGTAGAAAAAATGCAGGACGCATTTCTTAACGGTTTAAAATGAATTTGGCACAATAATATTTTGGGTATCTATATTCCAATTAAGTTCCAGCTATTATAGATATAGCAAATCTGTCCAATAGATTCAAAATGACGACTGTATAAAATTTAAAAAAAAATAACATGTAAATTTCAAAACTGATTTTAGGACCCCTTTAGTTAAAATGCATTTAAGTTTTTCCGAAATTCATATAATACATTTTTCCAACCTCCCTATAAACGTAATGAGCATAAAACACCTAATACAAACCTTTATTATTATTACTTGTATGTATTCAAAAGTGGCAACATTTCAAAGGCAACGAACAATGTCGCGCCGCCACATGGCACTCCGAGTTAATTCCGGAACTGTGAGCATGGAAAGATTACCCGCGAATAAAACACAGTCATTTCTTGTAACACTTCGTTGTAACACTCTGGATGCTGATGTGAGGCATAAGCGATTTGAGGCTGATTTTTCATATTAAAATAAAAGGAATAGATAAGGTACAACCATAGACATTAGACAACGTAAATTGAAATTGTATGGAAACCAAGCGCTTAATGCGTTGTAAACAATACTTATGCGTCGCAAAAGCATAACAGTGTCAGCACAGCATGATATATAGGATGGATTAAAAGAACAGGTCATTTCACATTCCTGTAGTCCTGCCAACAACCTCGCGATTATTCAGATCAAATCAAGGGAGGAGCGCGCCGCACTTTTGTGAGCTCCTTCTTATCGTGACCAACTAGTTTATCCTAGACTAAACAAATTGATGTTAACATTCTTCGGATAAAATAATCCAGTCTAAGAAAAACTAATTTATCTTGAAATTGAGTTTGACCGGTTACATAATATACAACAATACCTACATAAGTTACCAATATTAAAATACAATACGTTTTCCACCATATTCCTCCCCTAAACCAGGCCATGCAAAAGAAATTACAACAATGCGAGAAAAAAAATTAATTCAAACGATACAATTACGTCATCTTAAAAATATATAAATAATAACAATTAAATAAGAAACGAATGTAATTGAAAGTTAATTTGGAACCCATTATGAGAAAAAAATAACTGAAGTAAAAGGGACACTCGCGCGAACTCGAGTTATTATTAGCTTGAGCCGCGAGACATCTTAGCTGAGTATTATTTATTCTTATTCCATTATCTCAAACAAAAATAAAAGTAATATCAGCCACGTCACGTCACCTGTCACTTTCATGCAACGCTGTCTTCTTATGACTTATCCCACTCCCAAAAACCGAGTCATTTCAGTAACAGTTGGTTCCGCGATATAGCTATAGAGGCACGTCAATATATTCGGTGGCTACACTCAGATGAAACAATACCGCTCGTCTCTTTCTTCGGGTTATTAAGGGGGGAGCCGTTTTAGGGCTGCCAAAAGTCTATCTTTCCTGCAGCAAGGATTGTTGAAGAACTAAGTAAGGCTTTGTCGTGTGGGGTCGGTTGAATGTGTTCAATCGCCTTTACCCAGTAGTGGGACACAGTATAGGCTATTTAAAAAAAATATTGTCATCGAGGTTTTAACAGGGTTTTACAATATTTTTTTCTAGATAAATTTTTAAACTACTTTAGTTAATAATGTATAGTTATTTTATCTCACGAAGGCGGGGTACGCTTAAGCTACGGTCACACTATCGGGCTTTGGGGAATGATCGCGCTGTCCAAATAATACTGAATACGAAGTAATGTCGCGACACACGGTGGCCTGGATTTCGAACTTCATTTTTTTTTCTAAAATAGAGATTTTTGTACGGAAATTAATTATGTGGCTATTAATATGCTTCGTTGCATAATATCTCATGATTATATTCAGTATATCTATTTTAAAAACAATAAGTTAAAAAACGTATGGAGGTAGTGTAAAAAAAAATGTATATCTCCATAACCGCACAAATGGTCGTTATATTCTTACACACGGTGGTTCTTCTATTTATTTGAGATTTTTTGGCTATTTTATATTTCGGGCACGACTGCGGTTTTTTTTTAAATCGAAGATTATCATAAATATTTATTTCATATTTTTCTACTGCATTACAAGACTAAATTGGGTAATGCTGGTTCTGACCGTCAATGAATGAAACTCGAAATCCAGCGCACCGCGCGACATTCCGCTACGAACGTTCGTTCGATAGTGTGACCGTAGCGTAAGTAGTGGTTGTGCTCGTACACGTACATTGTATTAGTGTGCCGCGGTGGCGGGGACCCAACTGATCGCGAGCACTACCACTAATAACAGTAACCCGCCTTTGTGAGAAGAAAGAACTATACGTCATTAAATATTTTAGCTTATTCTGTATGTGAAGATTATTCTAGAAATGTAAGGGGAAAGACGATAAAGTAACGTATATATCACGCTCGAATAACATATCAAATCATGAACTAATCTGAGCTGGCACATTGCCAACCCTGTCACCAGTAGTGGCGGTTTGTCAACAGATTGTTTTGTGTGCTTCTGCTATTACACCCATCTACATACATATATTATATCTACATACAAGTCTACGTAGTAATATCGCATATATACACAGGTATACATATGTATACTATAACTGATTTACGTTTGTGTGCACTAAACACAAATAGGAACAGTAACGTAAGTATTATTCAGAAATTGTTACCGAATGGTTGTCATTCGTGTTTTAAGGTAAAAGAAATAATGTTCCAATATCATTTTTACAAATTCGAGAACCGAAGAAAATCAAAGTACCACTTACGTTGTTACATCATATATCTATCAGACATACGAGTACATATTTTTTCTAGAGAGAATAAATACATACTCGTGTTTTAATAATCAATAGCTGCACATAAAACCCATTTTTCAATGTATTTCCCCAAATTTATTTTTTTTTTGTTCGGAATTATATTGTTATTTTATTTTAATGTCAAAAAGTCATAATTACTCACAGCATGAAGCATTTGACTAAACACGAAGCAACGGCAACAAAAACAAAGACCTTTTACGTTTGTAACTGTTTATTATTAATTATTAACTAGCGACCCGCCCTCGCTTCGTTTCGGTTTACAAGTTTATTTTTTTTCCAAAATTTCAAAATAAAATGTAGTCTATATTAGATACGGATAACGTAGCTTCCTATTTGTGAAAGAATTTTTTAAATCGGTTCAGTAGTTCCAGAGATTACCCCCAATTTTACCAACACACAATTCTACCTCTTTATTATATTAGTATAGATTAAATGTAAATGCTTACCCACAGGGTTCCCCACCGCGTATATGAATTTGTGTGACCGAATCTTGAATATTTGTTAGCTCACTATTCTATCTAGCCACGTATAGTTAACTGTGTGTATATGTAATGTGCGGGTGGCGGAATACCGCCAAATTGGAAGGGATGCCCGAAATGAGCGAATGCTTTGTTTGTCTACGTGATCTGGGATTCTAATGTGTTGAAGTTCTAACTATCTGTACACAGGCGTATGATAAATAAAAAAAATAATGCATCGTTCTCCTCACTGCTGAGGGTCGTGACCACGTCCAAGGATTACTATTTCTCGGACGATATTGCGCCATCTGTTTCTGTCCTTGGCGGTACTCATGGCATCGTGGATGTTGAAAAGTGGTATGTGGAAGTTCATTTGAGATTTTGAACTACTCCGATCGCACGAGACAACCATCGAAATATAGATTTATACAAGCCATACTTGGGGATCGAACGTCAAATTTTACGATAACAATATCTCGTGATTTCAATAATCGGAGATACCCGATATAGAGTTTCGAACAAAGAAAAGTCGGAGTAGCCTAGCCACTTTGTTCGTTCGAATTTCGGTCGGAAATTCGCCCAAATATTTGGTAGCGTAAAATCAGAGTAGATCAACGCATCGAGCTACGACCTCGGTGTCTCTTTCCTTCCTAATAAATACATTTATTATTAATAGTGCGTTATTAAATAAATACTCATTCACAACTATACAAATAAAGTTTAAAATACGATTAGCCTCAAATTCACTTGGGTAGCAGCGTAATGCTGTAGGCAAAATGGTCATACTTGTGATCTTGTAAATAAGGAAAAACTTCTTATCCCGTTATACTATCTATTTCCCAACCCTTTCTCCAAAACCCATTTCTAAATCTCCAAAGCTTCGGCATCCGGGGGCAAGCCAAACTTATCATCTTGGACTGATGTTCTCCTGTATCGCGGATATCTATGTGCGATAATATCTACTTACCACCAGGTAAACTGTATGCTCGTCTGCAGCCTTCTTATTGTAAAAAAAACCTAATGTACATATGTGTATAGTGTATTTACAATACTATCATAAAAACCGCGAAAATAGCGAGAAATTCGACTTTCCAATTTACGTTTTACAAATAAGAAACTTAATATTTTATCGACCATTTTTTCAATCCCTTACGAAGAAAGTTCCTGCACAATGGGGATTGAAAAGCCCTTTTCTGAGGGGAGGACGTCCCTCTTTTGTTTAAACAAGTACCTACCGTCGGAGGACCCGACGAACGTACAGTTACACATATTTGATAGGTAAGGCTCAAAGCTTTCAAGATTTATGACTATAGGTATGTACCATGTAATAAAATAAAATTATTACAAAACCGTGATTTGTATGAGTACGTTTAATATTTTTTAAAAAAAGTCGTTTCAGTGTACTGTACGAATTTTTATCCGTCAATTTGAACGCGAATCACGCTAAAACCACTGAACGAATTTGAATGAAACTTGGCATAGTTATAACTTAGGTGTCGTGTCAACATTTAGGATACATTTCATCCAGATAAATTATAATATTCCCATGAGAATCAAGCTATTCTGACGTCTAGTGGTGCCCGCGACTTCTTTCGGTTGAACTTCACTGCTTTTCCCGTGGGAACTCTATACTGGATCTGGATAAAAAGTACCCTTGATAGGTGTCCATTTTGTTATTCCCAACACACATAATTTCGTACTTTTATCATTTTGTTACTCCTTGTAAGTGCATGAAGATTTTAGTGCCTCGGCGTTTTAATTTTTTTTTGTTACTTCAAACCAAATATTGAAAGGTTGTGTGTGTTGCTTTATAACAGATAAACCATTCATTCTTAAACGTTAGCTCGTCACATGAGCTATTACAATGCCTAGTTGAAATCCTTTAGTTCTTTGCCAACTTTACTTATATCGTAACCGTAACTACTGTAAATGGTTTCCTAATGATCATTGTCTCGTGCATGAGAGAGGTATGGTCTAAAAACGCCACGCCAACCAAGCGGATTGGCGCGTCCACTCCATTAGAGATGGTGTAGTTCCTCAGGGCTTGTGGTAGCCGCTTTGTTATCCCATAGTGGCCTTCTACAGAATCCCCGTGAGGAGATGGGGTGATGCTATCCAAAAGCCGGCTGCCACCACACGCCCATTCTGTATATTTGGATTGAAATCAATGGAATAATGTCAGAAAAAAATATTTGTATCAAAATACATTGTAAATTGTAGAAATTACGAATCTGTAACAGCTGGTCGTGGCAATTTAACAGGGCATTGCCCTTTGAGGATCCTTTGGATTCTTTATACATCGAATTTTGTTTAAGACCATCTTAGGCTATTCCCTGTTTAAATATGTAGTTACTTTACTCGGTATGTTGATGTGATACGACCCAAATTAATTTGCGGTTAACATAAACAGATGAGGGAAATTAATTCTAACGTGTATCCTTGGAAATACCCCGTAGCTTAAATTAAATCTATTACGTAAATAGTAATATGAACTGGCTTTAGACTATGGTTTCGCTCGATTATTAAGGGATCGATCTATCGATTACAGCCTGCAACGTTTCTTCAGCGTCTAATGTAACCCAGGAGGGACTCCAGGTGGAGTACAAATAAGGTCCAGTAATTATAAAGCCCATGTGCTTCGAGATACTGCAGTGCACCAGAAGCAGTTTCAGAGTCCTGACTTCTGATCCCAGGGGATAGTGTACTGATGTTGATGTAAGATTAAAGTATTTCTTAATTGAGTATTCTATTTAGAGCTTAAGGGAAACGAAGTCAAACAATAAAATCCCTAATGGTGATAAATAGTTATGTTAGTGTATGTTTATTGTAGGCTAAGGTATACATTATATATTATACTAGCAAAATCCGGCAGACGTTGTCCTGCCTGTATATATTTCTTTACCTCTATATATAAAATCACAAATTATTCTGTTTTGGCGTCGATATGATTTGTGCCATCGATTGAACGGTATAGAAGTTGATGTGCTGCAGCGCCATCTAGTGGCGATTTATAATTTATCTTGTAATTTATAATCTTGTAATCTTGTTGTAATTTATCTAGTTACAACAAAGTGGATAGCACAAGAACTTTCTCCATGAAAAAATGCATATATGTGCCAACTTTCATGGTGATCAGTCAAACGGGGTCGAAGTCTATTAATCTCAGGTATACCAACATCAATTTTTATATATATAGATGCCCGATGTAAACTAAATAAATGAATAAAAATGCAAATTAATTATCAATGCTTCTATATGTGTGTAATTGCATTTCTATAACTGCACTATAGTGGACGTGGAATATTGCATTCGAGTGCAATATTCTAATGAAATTGCCTAGGTATTGCAGCGCGTCGAGTAGGTTTGCTGAGGCCGGAGTCCCGACTATTTCGCGACAGTTAGATCCCGAGTCGCAGCGTTCTGATCGCATGTGCGAGAATCTGATAATGAGGTCTTGTGCGCCCTTTCCGAGTGCCTTGACAGTTCCATTTCAGACACTGGCTATCCGTGTACAGTTACGACAATAGAAAGTAACAATTGCATATACGTAATGTTAAATTATATTTTGATTTTTTATATGTAATATGGGTGTATACCTGAAACATATAACTATTATTATTGGTTTTGATTATATTCCATCATATTTATCTGTTTAAACGGGTCTTAACGCGAATGTTTACCTAATTTATTTTACTCGACGTTTCGATTGGGATGCACCAACCATGGTCATGAGCTGACTAGCTCATGAGTCAGCTCGTGACCATGGTTCGTGCAACCCATTCGCCTTAAGACCCGTTTAAATAGATAAATATGTGTGAAGAACGCGAAGATCTCAAATGTTACATATACCACCAAGCGGACCCAGTGCGGATTTTTGGATATTAGCCTACATATTATTATTATTATTTTCTAAATTCTCATGGACATAGATTTCCTCACGGTATTTTTCTTCACTGTTTAGCTAGTGATAATTGAAAAGTTCACACTTCAGAATAAAAGTTCATATTCCAGAATAAGGGTCGTTCGCGCACACTATCTTTAGCACAGCTCTAGTCAGGCTATTAACGCTTTTTATAAGCAATACATAATTCTTACATCAACCAGTATAATAGCTGCCAATATTTTCCGTTTTGATAAACAGAAATAATTAATTGGCAGCAAATCATTAAAAAATAGTTTACATTGTTGATTATCCGATACCTAACACCACACTTTCACATACAATACGAGTACATACATACACACATCCAATACAGAATACTTACCATCTTTCAATTATGTAATACTTAAGATTTAAGGAACGGACGTGACAGTTGTAACACGGATCATTCTAATACACAGCACACATTGTCCTTATATATTATAGACTAGCGGCCCGCCCTCACTTCGCTTCGGTTTATTAAATTTAAAACAATCGGAATAAGATATTTTCCTGCGGTAAAATGGAGCCTATATTTTAAGTTAGACCTCTAGCAATACATCGGTGAAAACTGCATTCAATTCCATGCAGTAGTTTTTGCGTGATGCGTGTACAAACATACAGACAGACAGACAGAATTTCTGAAAACTGTTGTTTTGGCTTCTGTACTTTTTTTTAATATCTATAATTTACAGACATCGGCCTGTTACAATTTTATTATATATATAGATAGATAGAACTTGTAACTAGGTTATCATATTATTAGGTTATCAGATTATCATATAGGTATCATAACTTTATTTAATGTTTTTGCAATCTATGATCTACCTCTTATGACATAAGTGTCATAAGAGACAATTACCTACGAGAAACTATGTAATAACACGTCTTAAATATTTTTTTTTCGACGATTATTAATAATTATTATTTACTGCTCATTTAGTATTTTTTTAATTCCTTGTTTAAATACAAGCCTTTGATAAAACCTTTGTTACCACTTCTAGATAAAAAATGGAGATGCTAATAGTTTATGTAGAATAAAACTAAAAAAAATAAGCAGTTAATTTTAGCCGCTTAAAAAAAAGTCAAATTTAAACTCGGCTAACGCAGCGACGCGACGTTGACATCTGAATTCTGGCAATCAGCGTTGAGTGTCGACAACAATCAGTCCCGAGAGGTCGATTAACCAACGATGAACAGATCTATTGGCCAATCAGAACACGCCACCCAATCGTGGTCAATTGCATATCAAGAACAAACTGTTTTCACGGTTTGGCGGAATGGTATAAATTATGTCAAAATAATATTATCGCAAGCCCGGAATTTTCCACAAACTCGTCTCCCCATAGACCAGGTATTTTCCCGCCACAAATACGAGTACGCCAAACTTAGAATTTAGGGACGGTGGACGCCTAATTTGTATTTATTGCGGAAGAGAATTTCCGCTTGAAATTTGTTTATGGTTTTGGCAAAGCTGCAAAAATGTTATTATTTCTACTTGACTCAGCAAATATACGTTAAATATGCATTTAACATACGCTCTCTCTAAGTCACGAACGATGTCTATAATTACAGTTGCAGTTAATGACTATTTAGTAATTATATACTCCCGGTCTATGCTGTCCACTGTTGCTAGGCCGCTCCCAGGGCTCGCCAACACACACGATATTCTGTTTGTTTTTTATCAAATTCAAATTTATTAATTATCAAGAACGTGCCCCATAATAACAAGTCGTATGACAGAATTGTTTAAATGATGAAAAATTGAAAGATTTCATTGAAATACACATATCCAAAATAACTAAAAGGTAACGTGCATCCGAAGGCGTGCATTCTGGCATTCATCATTCTGTCATAATGTTTGTCATTCTGAACTGAAATTGGCATGCATCGCGGATGTTTATGGGTGACAGTATCCACCAGGTGGTCGGTCGCCTTCTTGCTATAAAAAATACTAAATGAATAAAGCTTAGATTTTGAACTCATTTCCTAAAATTCTATCAAGGTTTAGACTCAATCATGTATATACTATAAGTATATTATTTCCCAAACGCAGTTAAAAAACGAGCTGAAAAGTCAACATTAAAAGACTTCCACTTCATTATTTTTTATCTTTTAGCATCACCATCTTTTTATCTAAGCACTTCCCAAGGAAATCTTCAAAGGAAACCATTTTTCTATTTATATTTTTATTTGCTGTATTGGTCGTGTTGCTAAAGAGGCGCCATCTATATTTCACTCCCACGACGCGGGACGATAAATAACCCAGTGGACAGTTTCATTGCTGGCTGGCATATTGCTTGCATTAGAATAGTGCGAAATAGTTTCAAGGTGGAAATGTCTTAGCGGGAATGATAGAATGATACGGGAACCTTATCTTAGTAGATATATAATACATTTCATTGATTACCTACCTAGATGTCGGTTAGGGTAGATTTTTTTAAGAATTAAACCCCCAGAAAATTTCGTTATAAAAAATAATATTCTTTCTGTTCGACTCGGAATTAAATTTGAATTATTTTTGGTTGAGGGATAAAACTTGCGAAAAATATTCTAATACATTTGCTGTCGTGTTAAGAAGTACATTGTATAAACGCTACCGGTAATTACTCGTACATTCAAAACTCCGGTATTTATAACTTTTGTTAGATTCTGAAGAAAAGGGTAAGACTCTCTTTTAAAGACTATTTATTTCTGAACTATTTCGTAGGGAGCTCTAAGGAGAAATGCCTAACAAATCAGTACCTATCATTATTATAACCTAGTTTTATTACTCGCTATCAAATTTAAATACAGGATCAAGAATGGTAATCGCTTAAAAATTACGTATATTTTAGTAAAAATGTACACATGTTTACAATAATCCCTTTTTAAATTGGCATTACTGGATCCTAGTTCACAAACATTTGGTAGGTATTACTTTACTTGCCCCGGTAATTTTCGTCAACCAATCCTCATTGGTGAGGTTTGGTCTGAATCCAGAATTATAAAATCTTAATGCCGGCTTTACATTCACGCCTCAAAGCGCCGCTAATAGTCGTAAAATGCAAGTGCGGATGGTTTCATGGACTTCTCGGCTTTCACGGCCACGCGACAACGCGCAAACAATCCGTGAAAACCATCCACACTTGCGTTTTACGGCTTTTCGTGGGGTTTCACGGTGTGAGTATAGAACCGGCATTACTCTTACCACATATGAAATTAATTTTAAAAAATGTCCCCAAATGTAAATGAGAACAGACTAATTAATGTAAATACGGTCCTGTGTCATGTGTCAAATCTCCCTCCAAAAGCGCAAATTACCAACACCGCTGTTGACAGCCCTAATTGCGTGGCATTCATTCACTGCAGCGAGCCGTGATTGGCTATAAATTTCAATAGGGGGCGTTCATTGGTGGATTCTATTCTGAGGTTTTTATACGAAGCGTGGTATGCCATAAAACTTTTTTAGCTAGTGTTGGGATAGTTAATTGGTCCGTATGGTGCTCTAGGCAAAATTGCCACCTAGACAATAAGAATAAAAGTAAATACAGTAGAAATAGTTAGGCACTTAACGTAATTTAAAGACAATGTCCAATTGGTGATTTTGCCTACCGTTCCCCATGTACAGCCAGCAACAGGTCAACGTATACCGACGAATACCTTAATGCGATACTAATAAAGGACAGTTTTGCATATTTTTGGGCATATTAGCATGTTAGGTACTGACGCGTATGTTCCCCACTTCTGTGGCAGCACCAACTTTTACACAGTTCTCAGGATATGGCTAGTCTACACAGGGGATCGCGTCATACACGGAACTAGGTACATCCCATCCAGTCTCGTGTCATCAGCTATAATACTATCTAATTGTTAAATATATGAATATTATGTCTTTGGCTCTGAGAGGTTATTGTGATTAAAACAGTCACCGCTTTTAATGTTGTATTATAGTTTCACCACTTGTAATCTATACTAATATTATAAAGAGAAAAGATTTGTATTTTTGTATGTTTGTAACGAATAAACTCAAAAACTACTGGACCGATTTCAAAAATTCTTTCACAAATAGGAAGCTACATTATCCGTGTCTAATATAGGCTATATTGTAGGTTGATTTTTTGAAAAAAAAAACAAACCGAAGCGAAGCGAGGGCGGGTCGCTAGTTTTTAATATAAAAACAGTCTATCCATTGTTGTCAACCGATATACTTAAAAACCTTGCACGTCCAGTATGGGTACTGTTGAGACTGGTTATAATAGTCTTTATCAACTTATGTACCTACAGTTAATTGCAATAAATAAATAAATAGTCACTCACTGATACCACTCGGCCGGTACGTTAATGGAATTATCTCACTATTTCTACAGCAAGACAAATCGATTAAACCTTTTTTGCAGAATTCAAAAATGAACAGGGCGAGAGAGAATTCAAACAACACGTTTACCACAAGCTAGAAAGAGAAGAACCAACTGTCAGTTGGCACATGATATCTACTATAGTCAGAAAGATCGGGAGTTTCGACAAACGTGTTTCACGGACTGGATTGACACAATTCTACGGTCAAGCATATTACCTACATATGACGATATTTTTAACTTTAACCGTTTTGTCATGATTTAATAGATGGTGTAAAAAAAAACTAAAATTCCAACTATAGGAAAGAAATATTAAGATTAACATATTAAGAGAGATATTAAAATTAAATTATGAGGTCATTTTAGCATGAATATCAGTTTTCAACCCCGAATCTTGTTCGAGAGTTGTTTCCCCCAACTTCCTTTGATTCTGACATAAATTAATCTGTTGTTTACCAACCTTTAAAAGCACTATAACTTATCCAGTAAATTCCTATGAAAACAACAAGACCCAGATTTGGCGCCGCCATTTTGCACAAAAACAAGCACACATTTACAGTTTGTTAGTGCAAACCCGACCGTTTGAACGTGAAGCCGATACAAACAAGCAAATGAAGAGACTAATGGACGGCCAGTGACTAAACGTTTTCTGCACAGTATTAGAAAAAAAGCAGCGTGGAATCTAGGGCAATTGAGCTTTCACCCGATTACAAAATTTTATCGAGTTTATAAACTAGCATTCATGTTTATGAACGCTACAGTTTATAAACTCAACGTATGTATGCAACGTAAGTTGCTCTACCTGAATGGACTAGTTTGTTCTGCAATGTTGTTATCAAGCCACTTGATAAAAAGTTGATAAATGGCTCCAAATGAATTTCCATTTATGCTTACATATGATTGGCCAATATTAAATGCACATTTGCCGGAACTCCATTGAGACATTTCGAGCCGTGCCGAATTACCAGTTTAGTGCTAACCATGGTGCCAGACGGCCATATCCATTTTTGTAGTGATTTCCTTCCAAGCACCTTCTTTTAAGGACTTGTTATAAAAATTTCTTTATCCATTTTTGCTGCAAGGCGAGTTTACTGCACACACTTCGTACTGAGGCGCCCTTGAGTACGAACCAAAAACCAACTCGGCTCGCGCCGAGGCTGCCTCGTTGCGAACAGAAATTGCTTCGGATCGAATTTCGAGGCAATGACTCCATTCGAGCATTCGACCACTGAGGCGGCGCCTCAATCCGAGACTGCCGTTAGTGGACTCACCGCATTAAGGCAACACAAACACAGATAGAAAATTGATATAATACGATATTGAAAATTTTATCATGAAATTGAATTTATGCCATAGTGCCATCTTGATGACACTTTACTCTTTATGAGTAACTATATGGTAAAGTGGAATACGATGACACCATTAAAAAGACATTATAAACATTTCGTATTCGAATATATTTTTTTTATGTACGAAGGCGGCAGACGAGCATACAGTCCACCTGATGGTAAGTGGATACTGTCGTCCATAGACATCCGCGATACATGCCAACATTAGTCCAAAATGACAAACGTTGGCACGTCCCCGGATGCGCTGCCTACCTTTCGAGATATAGGAATGGGTTGGGAAAATGCGGAAGGATAGAATGGGAATGGGCTCTGGCACATCTCATACACTACCGAAACACGTACGTACATTAGGGAAATAAGATAAAATGGGAAATGCAGTACATTTCAAGGTAGTCTTCTGTGAGAGAGGGGTAACGTGGCCAGTCGAGCGCGCCCAGCAGCTGTTGGATTGTAGCGTGCATTCCCCCTCAAATATTTGATTCAGAAAATAAAAATATTTCGATAATTACACATTATTTAACTGAAATTATGTCACAACAATTGTCTTAAATTGGATATTGTCGATTTAATATACAGTCGATCGGAAAGTACAAATAATAAAATCCCTACTGGTCACTTCCATTACCTGTGTTTTACGTTCGCTTGATTTTGAATGTGGGATGTTATTTAGGTCGCACCAATCCGATCTCTACTAGATGTATGTATGCATCTTCAATTGTGTATGCATTTATGTAGGACCGTGTAGTGTGGGCCGGCTTTAGCACCAACCCATGTCTTCCAGTCGGTAAAACGTAAAGCCGCTACCACAAGCCCTCAGGAACTACACCACCACTAAAAGAGTGGATTCACCAATCCGCTTGGGCAGCGTGGCGTTGTAAGGCTATTCATTCCTCATGCATGAGACAATTTGCACGAGGAGACCAGCAGTAGACGATGAAAGGGCTGTTTACGGTTACAGTATGTATATCAAGTATCCATTATGAAACGTCCTTTTAAAGTATTGGAATTCTAAAAGAATATACCTTGGAAAAGAAAATCCTATATACCTACCTTTTACTCCCCACTCCATCTCCAAAAAAGAATGGAGAAGTGTGTTTTGAATAATATGTAAAATGTGGTGTTTTCATACTCAACATAGAGTTTTGCTAGCCCGATTGACCAAATTTTCACATTCGTGTTTCTCCAGGCTTTCATCTTTTTTCTTCATGGAAAAAAGGTGGCAGGCGAGCATACTGTCCACCTAATGGTAAGTGGATACTGTTGTTCACGGACATCCTCAATACATGCCAATATCAGTCCAGAATGACAGCATGCCCCCAAATGCGCTGCCTCCCTTTGGAGATATAGAAACGGATTTGGTGAATGGGGAGGGATAGGATAGGATGAGAATGGACTCTGGCTTCTGACATATATCGCTCACTACTGAAACACGTACGTACGTACATTGGGAAAATAGGATAAAGTGGGAAATGTAGTACATTTCAAGGTAGTCTTCTATAAGAGTCTTCTATGGTAATCTATGGTATAAGTAGTCTTCTATGGGGTAACGTAGCCCCTGTCTAGCGCGCCCAGCGGCTGTGGGAATGCAGCGTACACTCTCCCTCTCTAGATTCAGTATCTACACGAATGGGCAGAAGCTGGTAATATATAGACATAGGCTTGTATTTAAACGGGCAGCAAAAAATATTGAATGACAGCATATACTAAATGACAGCAAATCATGATCAACAAAAAATATTTTTGAATAACTGAAATAAATATTTTAAATTACTAAGAATGTCATCAGCAAGTCGACGGAGGCTTTCGGCTTTCTGGACTCGTATTTACATTAATTGTTAAAACGAGCACTGAACGCTTCAGCGCTCGAGCTCTGGCGTTCTATGTTTACTAGGTGCTTTCCTTATGTCAGTGGGAAGCGCATTCCAGAAATTCATATATTCCAGAGATACTGGAATACGACTGTCACTGAAATAACGCAAAAGTTGAAAATAGGTTGTTCTTAAAACAGTTTTTTAAATATAGTTTTTCATGATTTATAGTACAATCCTAGTATATCTCTTATTATATGCCGTGCCGCCGCGCCTGATCTGGATAATTAGCGCTACGAACGTTTTAGACAGGACAACAAAACCTTACATGTTATCAATTTTTTACTCATTCCTTGAAATAATGTTAGATTTCGTTGGAACGGTCTTGTTAAATTGGTCAACATGTTTCAGGTTTCCCGTTAATTCCGTGACACGTTGTATATTTTAAGTAAAACATAAACATAGGTGAGATCCAATCCCCGGCCCAATAGCCGTTCAAATTTCCATAAATCTTCGTACATCAACACTTCCCGGAATTCGACCCCGGACGCACTCAGAACAACGGATATGACACCCGCTGGTCGACAGTTCATATCCTGGGGAACTGTTTCATGCTATTGTAGACGGAAACGTTAGATGTTAGAATTGCTTTTCGTTTGTTGAGATGTGGAATGTTAAAGGTTTTCTCTATAACATCGTGGTGTAAATGATAAATGACCGCGAATGCTTGGGCGCGTCGGTTTGAGAACACCATGTCGATGCTTGAGAGCTACTTTAGAAGTATATTATCTAGTAGTATTTTGACACAGAATGAACAAATAGCTTTTATTGAAACGAGCAGCATAATAACACTAAATATGCAGCAAATCGTAATGAACTAAACAATTTTTTATTAAGTGAAATAAATAATTTTAAATTACTAAGAATGTCACCACAAAGTCGTATATCTGTATTGTCGTCAGAGAACCTAAACTTATCCTTTTGTCAGGGGGAGAGTGCACGATGCAATTCAACAGCCGCTGGGCGCGCTCGACTTGCACTCGAACGTGGCCACGTTACTTCTCTCGCAGAAGACTACCTTGAAATATACTGTATTTCCTACTTAATCTTATTTCCCTAATGTACGTACGTGTTTCGGTAGTGAGTGAGATGTGCCAGAGCCCATTCACATCCTATCCCTCCCCATTTTCCCAAGACTTTCTCCAAATCCATTCCTATATCTCCAAAGGTAGGCAGCTCATCCGGGGGCGTGCCAACGTTTGTCATTTTCAACTAATGTTGGCATGTATCGCGGATGAGTCTCCACTTATCATCAGGTGGACTGTATGCTCGTCTGCCGCCTTCACACATAAAAAAATATCCACCATTAAATTTTCTGCCATCGCATTGCTGCCCATTCAGTATTTTCTACTGCTCATTAAATTATTTCTTTAAAAAAACTTATTACTATTTATTCCATTTCTATTGTGTTCTTTAGTAGATGGTAATGTTGAAACACCTGAGGACGATACAAATATGCGGAAATTTAATAAAAATGTTAATCACGGCGGCTACATAATAGACGAAAGCCGGCAAGTAAATATTAATATGCGAGCGTGCGCCAGTTTTTGTTTCGCAGATTGTCGTGGAAACAAGAAGGAAGCCGGCAATGCATAATTTAAATTTATTTGAACATTTCTTTTAAATGTCTACTTTAAATATCTACTTTAAATGTTTACTTTAAATGTCTACTTTAAATATTTATTATATTTTAAATGTCTACTTTAGATATCTACTTTAAATATCTATTTTAAATGTCTACTTTAAATGTCTACTTTAAATGTTTACTTTAAATGTCTACTTTAAATATTTATTATATTTTAAATGTCTACTTTAGATATCTACTTTAAATATCTATTTTAAATGTCTACTTTAAATGTCTACTTTAAATGTTTACTTTAAATGTCTACTTTAAATATTTATTATATTTTAAATGTCTACTTTAGATATCTACTTTAAATATCTATTTTAAATGTCTACTTTAGATATCTACTTTAAATATCTATTTTAAATGTCTACTTTAAATGTCTACTTTAAATGTCTACTTTAAATGTCTACTTTAAATGTCTACTTTAAATGTTTACTTTAAATGTCTACTTTAAATGTTTACTTTAAATGTCTACTTTAAATATTTATTATATTTTAAATGTCTACTTTAGATATCTACTTTAAATATCTACTTTAAATATCTATTTTAAATGTCTACTTTAGATATCTACTTTAAATATCTATTTTAAATGTCTACTTTAAATGTCTACTTTAAATGTCTACTTTAAATGTTTACTTTAAATGTCTACTTTAAATATTTATTATATTTTAAATGTCTACTTTAGATATCTACTTTAAATATCTACTTTAAATATCTATTTTAAATGTCTACTTTAGATATCTACTTTAAATATCTATTTTAAATGTCTACTTTAAATGTTTACTTTAAATGTCTACTTTAAATATTTATTATATTTTAAATGTCTACTTTAGATATCTACTTTAAATATCTATTTTAAATGTCTACTTTAGATATCTACTTTAAATATCTATTTTAAATGTCTACTTTAAATGTCTACTTTAAATGTTTACTTTAAATGTCTACTTTAAATGTTTACTTTAAATGTCTACTTTAAATGTCTACTTTAAATGTCTACTTTAAATGTCTACTTTAAATGTTTACTTTAAATGTCTACTTTAAATATTTATTATATTTTAAATGTCTACTTTAGATATCTACTTTAAATATCTATTTTAAATGTCTACTTTAAATGTCTACTTTAAATGTCTACTTTAAATATCTACTTTAAATGTTTACTTTAAATGTCTACTTTAAATGTTTACTTTAAATGTCTACTTTAAATGTTTACTTTAAATGTCTACTTTAAATATTTATTATATTTTAAATGTCTACTTTAGATATCTACTTTAAATATCTATTTTAAATGTCTACTTTAGATATCCACTTTAAATATCTATTTTAAATGTCTACTTTAAATGTCTACTTTAAATGTTTACTTTAAATGTCTACTTTAAATATTTATTATATTTTAAATGTCTACTTTAGATATCTACTTTAAATATCTATTTTAAATGTCTACTTTAGATATCTACTTTAAATATCTATTTTAAATGTCTACTTTAAATGTCTACTTTAAATGTCTATTTTAAATGTCTACTTTAGATATCTACTTTAAATATCTATTTTAAATGTCTACTTTAAATGTCTACTTTAAATGTCTACTTTAAATGTCTACTTTAAATGTCTACTTTAATGTAGAAGATGAAATAAATAAAAGTGATACGATTTCAAGTGCAACGAGTTTGTATATCAGTGCATGCTGTGTTATAAATACTGTTCGTAGCCTGCTACTACAGCAATTAAAACTGTCGTAGAAACGTAGCATCGCTACGAAAAAAGTCGTAGCGTGGCGTAAACCGATAAACAGACACCGCTACGAGCAGATACTTGAAACAGGGGCGTAAACTTATCTTCTCTATCTCTCTCTCTATATATATATATAAAATTCTCGTGTCACAATGTTCGTTCCCGTACTCCTCCGAAACGGCTTGACCGATTCTCATGAAATTTTGTGAGCATATTGAGTAGGTCTGAGAATCGGCCAACATCTATTTTTCATACCCCTTAGTGATAAGGGTTGTCCACCCTTAGCGCCATCTGTTGGGCAGCCACAGCAACGCGTGGCCGGGCACAGCTAGTATAACATAGATACGTAGCACTAGAGCTCGTAGCACGACGTAGACTGACACAGAAATGTAAAATCGAACAATTTCTTATATTGTACACGGACTCCATATTTAGATCATCAATCTGTGTAGTACATGTAAAGGAATTATCTTACGCGACAAGCTACTTGGCCGGCACATTTTTAGCATTAATTTCAAATTAGTGCTAACAACTATATAAGAAGTAAGACGCACCGAGAAACACTTGCCAAAATAGATTTAATTTCATAGATTTCATTGCTTTGATGCTAGGCAACCCTATGACATCGAATTATGTCCACGGTCGGTCCATGGCCTGCAAGAGAACGAAACTTCAACAACATTGTGTCGGGGGACATTATAATTTGGCTGTGTGATGTAAATTGCCTGCAGAAATGTCTGTCCTAGCTTCCCTCAGTCAACCCCTAATCTGATGGCATGTATAACAAATCTCTATTATTAGAGTTCCCTCACTTCGTCAGACAAGGGCTGTCTGAGGTCTACATGACCTGCCCCGATGCATTATTTTATTTTATTCAACGTTTCGGCTGGGTGACAACCATGTACACGAGCGGGTAGTCCACGTCAAGAGCTGCAAGCAGTCTTTTCTCATTATATTTTGTACAATTTTCTTTAAGCTTTTCATTTCAAATAAAATGTCTCTATAAATAGTGAAGTAAAGTTTAAAACAAAAGCATTTATTGCAAGAAAGAAACCGTTTAGCTTTCCGCATTCCAAACACGTCCGCACTTCGCGTGACTTCTGTTCGCCATTTTGTTTAGCTGTGACGTCGACACGTGTCCCCGTCTAGTATAAACCGAAATATACCGGAATCCTCTGCTTTACGATCAAAAATAAATGTTACTTAAGAGGCCTCCTAGACAATCAATTATACTGTGCAATTTTAGGGATGGTGCAATGTTTTTGATCGTTTAGGGAGTGTATTGAAACTTTTTTCAATACACTCCCTAAAAGTGCAAAGTGCGATTCAATAGTGTAATGTTGTTATTGTAGAATTTGTTTGTAGGTCTAGGGGAAGTCTAAGAGAGGCGATAATGTCTCAATCGTGTAATTTGTGTCTTATTTATTAAGTCTGCAAATGCGCTATCTGCTTTTGACCATTTAGAAAAGATTTTTTTGTACTTTGTAAGATTTTGTTGTAAGGTTTTTCTATTGTAATTGTAGGTTGTAAGGACTTATCTATTTAAATGGGTCTTAACGCGAATATATACCTTATTTATTTTACTCGAACGTTTCGGTTGGGTTGCACCAACTATGGTCACAAGCTGACTGATCCGTTAACATCCGTTTAAATAGATAAATATGTGTGAAAATCTCAAATGTTATTTTTATAGAAAGGTGGTAAGTGGACACTGTTGTCCATGACTATACATGCCGATATTATAGTTCAGAATGACAAATAGCACGCTTACGAATGCGTTGATTATCTTTAGACATTTAGGAGTGGGAGAAAGGTTTGGAAAGAATGTAAAATCAGAAGTATATCGGGACGAGGAGTTTTCCCCTTCCATTACACCCTCCATCCTTCCTTGGGATGGAATTAGCGGTCAGTACGGGGTCACCGATGTAGTTTCAACTCAAAATCAGCGCCGCAGTTCAGGCGAGTTAATGCCGATTGATACAGCAATCGATGCACATCGATATTTATTTCATATGTTATTATTGCAGTACATGGTTAAATAAAATACCTGCACCGCCTTAACACTGAATTTCTATATTAATTTAAAATGAAATCTGACTTTGTTACTCTGTACATATGCTGCTACGAACGGTAACACTGTGCACACCATTCATAACGGAACTGATTGAATTGCTGCTATGAGATACCTATATGCATTTAAATCGGTGTAAGTGTACGTAAGCGACGCGGGCGAGTGAGTGGTTTGTGTGAAAAAAGCTACTTACGCTCGACTGGCCACGTTACCCCTTTCTCACAGAAGACTATCTTGAAGTGGACTGCATTTCCCACTTTACCCTATTTCTCGAATATACATGCGTGTTTCGGTACTGAGACATGCCAGAGCCCATTCCCATCCCATTTTTCAAAACCCTTTCTCTAAATACATTCCTACATCTCCAAAAGTAGGCTGCAACACCAGGGGGTATGCGGGCGCGCCGCCGACCTTGCAAAATCCTATTCACAGTGTATATGTAAAAGAGCGGTGATTCGTGTGATCGTTCAAATCCCCGGCACTGACTCCCTCGTCACTAAAATCACAAAATTGTCACTAGCTCGGCGGTGAGGGAAAACATCGTGAGAAAACTCGCATGCTCCGCATTACAAAAAAAACTTGAGTATGTGATCCATCAATCGACACTGGGCTCGCGTGCTGGATTAAGACCCGAAACCCTCCAGTGATTTACTAGGGGAGGCCCTGTGCTCTGCAGTGGGACGTTATAGGCTGATACAAGTACATGTATATCGTAGCCAATAAAATTATTTTGTTCCTTCCCTTTTTTACAAACATGAAATCTTAAGACTGGCTCCCCTAAAAGATAAATAAAGATATTTATCTTGAAAATGGAATTAGATGTGGGCATATAAATTATGTCGGTAGGTATTTGAAATACCGCACCGTCACCTTTAATGGTAATTTTTCACCCCTTCCGGCAATTGTAGGATTTCCCCCGTCTTGAGGGCGCGCGTCTCTTCCCTCCCCCAGTACTTTGTTTTTGGCCCTTTTCATTAATAAAATATTACGTCGATATTTTACTTTTTGTCTCGAAATTTGAGGGAAGTCGTTATGAAAAACAAACCCCAAAGTTAACGATGCCGGTCGTAAAAACCCTCTATATTTATCAGACTATGGCGAAACCAAAAGGAGGGAAATGTTTTCAAAGTATGTAGTACGTATTACACTCAGAGGCCTCGCACCTGTAACAAGTTCAACTTGTTGAGCGGATTTCCGTTTAAATTAAAAATATACCTGTTAATACCAATAAACGCAATTTTGATAATAGTGTAGGAACCCGCCGGCCGAAGCCAACTAGATTGCCAGCCAACTAGATCGACATCTAGTTGGTCATGACGTCTGCCATTGTTGTTGTCTTTTGCTTTTTCAATCCATTTATTTTAAGGTTTAATTTTTCATGCTCTTTATCTATTTATGTAAATTTTGCTTTCGTATTAAATATAAAGTGTTGTTCCTGAGTGTGGACTTTTATTGAGAAGAGGACCGACTGTTCACATACAAGCAACCACAGCACTTTAATAGTAATCGACTTAATGCAATTATTATCGACTTAATACAGTTTTGAAAGAACAGGACAACTTGTAATTTTGAGAAGTTGTTAATATAGACATATTCCAATGCTATTACGTCACAGACGTGTACGTTTCAAACACGACAGTCATTGAATGGAGACCACGGACCCAATCCCACCAAGTGGCCTGACGACTTGAAGAAAGTCACAGGTAGTGGCTGGATGAGAAGAGCTGAAGACCATGTGTGGTCCTTAGGGGAGGCCTATATCCAGCAGAGGCCTATAAATTCTAAAAATAAAGAAACAATTTCGGCAACTTAATTTAGAATGTAGTAATACACCTGTAGTATGTAGTACCTATAACATTAAGCTAACCCTCCATCGCCGAGAGCGACCCTCGCGATATATCACCGGGTCTCTGCGACCATCTGTCATCGTTCGCTACTTGATACGGGACGGGAACTTTAATTCCATTTAGCGCTATAGGGTTTCTTTGTAAGGTTGTTGTCCTAGGGTTCATCGAGTGTCGGTGGTAATATTTTTTTTGTGGAATGTAATAAGAGATAGCGAGACAGGCATAAATTTAAAGTATATATATAATTCACAGTATTATAAATTTAAAATAAAAATAAAAAGACATTGAAAACTCCGATGGCAGAGGCAGACGGATTTTTTTTTTGTATTTTTTAAAAAAAAAAAAATTAATTTAAAATGATTTTTTTAAAATGTTTAAATTTTAAATTTTTTAAAATGTTTAAATTTTAAATTTTTTAAAATGTTTAAATTTTAAATTTTTTAAAATGTTTAAACAAAAGTTTACAAGCCCTATCCAATGAGTTATTATTACGTATAGTTTGTATGTACAGAGGTCAAAATTTTCAGTTGAGATTTTTGAAAAGTTTAAACCCTCAAATCTTTGAAACTACTGAACCAGTTGATCTTTGAACTTAACCGAGATATAAACCAAAACTATTCGTCTTGCTATATTTCATTTCTTAACAGCATTAAAAGCCTTTGCTGCCACATCACGAAAAAACAGTATGCGTTTTAATTGAAATGATTTCGTTTGTTGGAATGATTGTAATTATTAATCCTTATAACATTTTTTGTTATGTCTGGCAATATAAAACAATAAATACGCTAATGACACTGTCTTTTACCAAGTTACTGATAAATATTTTGATTGACACTAGTCAATCAAGCGTTCGCACGATTGTAAAATTTATTTGCGTTCATGAACGAGTTATTACGCTGATTTAAAAGTTGTTGCAATGGATTTTTTGTCTGTCTGTCTGCCTCTCTGTCATCTGAACGCGTATCACGCAAAAACCATTGAACAGATTTTAATGAAACTAGGCATAGTTGTATCTTATGTGCGGGGTCAACATTTATAGGGTACTTTTAATTTAGATCAATTATAGAGTTCTCAATCAAGCTATCCAAATATACTCTAACATCAACGCGCACAAATTCGCAGGCACTGCTAGTGAAAGATAAGAAAGATAGACCTAAAACGATAAGACTTAGCGAAATATACAACAAAATAACTCAACTTTTCATTTCATTACAGAAGTTTCTTTTAAATGAAGTGTCCTGAAAATTCGGCCTAATTATAAATTTTGAGAAATATGAAGCGAATCCCCTTTCACCCCACATCCACATTCTGATCACGTTCCCGTGACAAATCCCTCGCCTCTGATCCGTCACGCGTGTTCACTCAACTCGTACAATACTTGCGTTGTCTTGTAGACTCTTCGCTGGTCTTCCACCATCACATTTTATATAGACAAGTAACACATATTGATACACAACAAGAAGAAATTATCAAAGTAGCCGTGCGGTGTCGACCGGCGTTAAAGAGGCACCACTCCATCTGTTCCCGTTGGCGTGTGTCATAACAGGCGACTAAGAGAACAAAGCAGCTGTCACAGGCCCTGAGGAACTACACCAACTTTAAAAGAGTAAACACGCTTGGCTAGCGTGCCGTTTTAACCTCACGCACAAGACGATGGACACGAGGAGCCTCGTGTCCTGCGGTAGATACTGGAAGGTCTGACGCGACCCCTGGGCTGTCACTGTCAAATGCTGTCAATAATAACATATAAAAAAAACTAAAACGTTACATAAATTAAAAAAGCATTAGCAAATTTCAAAAGCAATTACTATAATTAACAGACATCCATTTAGCGTCGCAGCAAAAAGCAAATGACAATTGCAAACAATTAAGTACGTAATTTAGAGCAAATCTCGTCGAAGTAAGCCCGCATAAGTTAAGAGAACATTGGCCAAGTTACGACAAGCACTCGCTTGTAAGTTGCCAGAACTTACGCGAATTGGATGGTACTACAGTTTCTCGATAATGGTTACACACGCGCAATAAAAATTTCATTGTTGACTGAAGATTTATACCACTGGCTTGTGCTATGGCCAGATTTATACCAGTACTATGGCGCAGGCTTCCATCATGATTCACCAAGATCACATCATAATGAAATAAATATTGAAACTGAGGAATAGGTAATTTATAGAAAATCTAAGAAACAAGATGTAATGCATATAGATATAGTCACTTTAAACTTTTAAACTTTCGCGCTTTGTACATATTTCTCATTGTAGTTATAAAAAGTTTCTCTTCATTCCTTTCTTTCATTCATTTCTTCATTTCCGATTTCTCATTCAATCGGAAAAATGGATATAAACTATCGTCGACGTGGAATCCAGTGATTAACTTTAAACCTTGCGATTTACCGTCGAATACGACCACGGATATTGTTAGTATAGTGTGTTGATAAAACTGCTTGAAGCCCCCATCCTGGACGGGTAGTCCAGGTTGGCAGCTTCGAGCAGCTTTGAGTAAAACGTATCCTATCACTGTCCAGTCCCGTGGCAGTGAATCAGGAGTCGCTCAGTAAAGTGATAGTAGGTTAACTGACGACAGAAGAGGACTTCTTGGAAGCACACTACAATAGAGCGTTCTTTTGAGCATGTTTTCTAATCGTTTTATCTCAGTCAATTTTCAAGATATTTGATTTAGTAAGTAAATAAACTTTAACTTTAAACTACTTTAAACTTCAAGACACAAACGTCTAAATAAATAGGTATACAAAAGGTAGTTCTTATCGCTTAAGCGATCTTCCAACACAACACATATTATAATTACTAGAAACAAATATATAATAATTATTAATAAATTAAGAAATGAATTCCAAATAACAATAATACATATTAAATATACATAATAATACTGTTATACTGGGCGTATCAAGAAAATACAATAAATACTATACAAAGCTATTAAAAGTTAGTAAAGCGCAGTCAAAGGAAGAGGCAATGGTAAAGGAGAGTAAACTACAATTACATAGATTTATTTCTGGTGGGTACCTTAGGCGATTTAATTAAATAAATGTCTAATTCGGAAAATAGTCAATACCATTTCACGTCATTGAAATGTCACATGCGGTGAAGTGGGTTCTACACGACTTCCAATAGTAGGGGTCCAATAGGAGTGTTCTTGACAAGTTGCCAACTTAAGTACAGCGTCAGACGAATGTTGTGTGCTGTGTGTTGATTAAGTGCTGCACTTGATGTTATGTATCATTAACTCAATTTTATTGGCGAGAGTAAATAGGACTTATTTATTTACGATATTCTATTCTATATTTGAACGACTAATTAGCCTCGTTGGTAGTGGCCCTGCCTGTTGTGCAATAAGGTCCCGGGGTTGGATTCCTAGTCGGACAAATATTTGTGTAAAGACAAGTGTTTGTTCGGGTCTGGGTGTTTTACGAGTTGTGTTTGTCTTCGTATGTCTCTGGACCCACGACACAGGGAATCTTAGTGTGGGCCATTGAGTGTGGTGTTATATATTTATTTATAATTGGCATATGGCATAAACCCTTCTTACACTCTGGTTGCACCAATTTAGTGATGGGCAACTCCGGAGTTAATTAATCAAAAGAGTTGAATCCACGAGGGGAGCAGAATCCCTTAATCGAATAGTTAGTTATTCATTCCGATTCCGGCGCCAATCATGATCGTGAGTGTAATCGCGCATCGGCACTTGTCGGGGGCTCAAAATCGAGATGCAACGACGGCATGACCTTTGTTTTTTTTTGTTTATGCAACAACCATTAGGGAAAGGGAATGAATCGCTCTCGGAAGGTGAATCAAAAGAGTTAAGGAGTAACTAAGAGGAGTCGGATCCGCTAGCGCAGCAGGATTAAGTGAGTTAAAAGACTCCGACAAGTCTTGATTATCCACCACTACACCAACTGGACCATGGTTGCGAGCTGACCCAACCGAAACGTCGAGTAAAATAAATAAGGTGAACATAAGCTTTGAGACCCGTTTAAATAGATACATATACCTATGTGTGAAAAACGCGAAAATCTCAAATGTTAGTCTCATTCGGTAGTTCAACATCTTATATATACATATAATAAAATTGTAACATGCCGATGTCTATACATTATAAATATTGAAAAAAAACTAATATGGGGTCTTTATTAGAGCAACAGAAGCCAAAACAACAGTTTTCAGAAATTCTGTCTGTCTGTCTGTATGTTTGTACACGCATCACGCAAAAACTACTGCATGGAATTGAATGCAGTTTTCACCGATGTATTGCTAGAGGTCTAACTTAAAATATAGGCTCCATTTTACCGCAGGAAAATATCTTATTCCGATTGTTTTAAATTTAATAAACTGAAGCGAATTGAGGGCGGGGGTCGCTAGTTGACAATAAATAACATTGTTTTATTTAGTGTATGTATCGGGATTCGCGAAACCATACCGAAATAAAAGAATCACCCATATTCAGTTTTGTTTTCATTTTGTTAGATTTAATTTAGAGATCCGTACCGATACATTTTGTCCAAAGTAATCCAGTCTTTTATAATATAACTAGTGTCTAATAATAGTTTATTTGAGTCGCACTTTAATAAATTTAATTTTTGTAGATTAACACTGGTTATTAGTAGGTCGATATGTTTTTTAATAAATTCCGGTAGGTGGCAATGGAGTTGTAGAGGTAAAGCTGCACTATATAATACCGACTCGCTATTTCCGTTGTTCTCAGTGGAGCCAGACATCTGTACTTTTTGGAGCCTCGTGTTTCTGGGGCATTAGGTGTGAGCTGTAATTTTTGCAAACTTCCTGACAACTGTAGTGTATTTTGTCTAAAATACATTTTACGTGGGGTTAATACATACTTTACATTTCCAAAAAAGCACGAGTATAATATTGGCTTTTTGCAGGTGATTTCATTATTATAATTTTAGTAATTCATAAATAATGCCAAAATTATTTTATCAATAATGTAAAAACAAATGAAGGTAGACAACTAACAGTTTCTCTCATTAGTTCCTACGATTTAACACTAGATGTCGCTTATTAGAAAGTATAGAACGCGCCGTTGTTGTTTTAAGCGTTTTGAGTTTAAAAATAGATTTCTTTGAACCTATAATATCATAACTTGTAGGAACATCCATTTTTTTTTAAATCGTAATTAATCGTTACGCTCAAAGCGCGGACGTCTTGTAAAATTATTCTTTAGACTCATTCAGTAGAAATAAATCCTATTTTTATTCATTATATCGTCTCATTTCTCGTGTGTAAGTTGATTTACTGATTAATACAAATGACACTAGTGATTTTCTAATAATATTCCCTGCATTGAGGTTACGATATTTCCCTTCGACATTTTCCACCGCGTCACGACATAGGGTTTTCAAAAGGGCTCTCTAATGATGAAAGGTGTGAATGCCATGCGGAACCAGTAGTGTATTGGCGACCTCTCTTGTCAACTGCGAATAATTCTCAATAGGCTTTGGAAGTTATTTATAATGGCGGCCCCTCTAATAGGAGTAAAAAAGGTTGCCCCACGTTTCGTGAGTCCAAAAATGGGTCACATATCATGTTCATGGCCTTGGTAGCTACCAGTGGGGATAATCTAAGGATAGTTATACTCGACTGTCATGTGTGAGGTGGTGAGTTTGAATTCCAATCAGAATCTTTGGATTCCTACTTTGAAGTTTTTCAATTAATTACTAGCTCGTTTACGGAGATAATAAAGAAAGAAAAGTGTGTGTACGAGACTCGAAAAAGCCCCGATGACAAGCGCTAGTCGGAAAGATAGATTTCGCTATTAAGCTTAAAAAAATGTTTATGCAATTTTTTTAGAACTACGAGATCTATCCAATAAACATATCTATGTGTAGATATCAATATCAAAATAGGTATGTATAGATAAGTGGATATGAATATAAAGAAGATTTCTCCGGAATCTCCCTAATAGATTTCTTTTACTGTAATTCTTCTTTTAGATAAAAAAAATCTTCAAGCAGCTGCAAATCCACGTCATTGTGATTCAGCCCCAATTGTGTGAGTGCGAATGAGTCTGGCGCTTTGCCAGCAGTTTAAGATGCAAATTATGGATACGGCACTAAAATCCACTAATCTGGGCTTGAACACTACTCGTGGAGCACTACTCGTAGTTCCCAAGACTAGGAGATAAGGGAATGAAGCTTGAAATGCAAGTTGCAGTTGCGCTTTGTAAACATTATTCGTTGGCGTGGGTCATTTTATTCTGAGCGAATTATTCCTTTCGCACACTTAAATAACGTAATAATTTATTGAACGAATGAAATGAATGAACGCCCTGTGCATGGGGGATACGTGGCCTTAAAACGCCACGCTGACCAGGCGGGTTTACTCTTTTAGAGGTGGCGTAATGATAGTGGCTTTGTTATCTCTCAGTCGCCTTTTACGACACCAACGCCAACCCGCATGGCGTTTTAAGGTCATACAACACTCATGTACGAGATAATGTATATGAGTAGGCCGTTGTCCAACAGTGGATACTGAAAGGGCTGTACAAATAATAAATAAATTCGCCTACCGCAGTATAGGAAACTTTTATTACCTACTTTCGATTCAGTTTCTTTCATTTTTTTACTCCATATACCACAACGAACTTAAAACCCTTTTCAACCACATAATACTATTACCTACCCTGTTCTACCCCAGCTAAAAGCAGGCGTAATAAACCAAAGTGCATAAATACACATTTCAAGTGTGCGTGCGTTTGACAGTGAGAGAACTTTCATACGAATTCGCTTGTTCTGAACTCGTTACTTAGTACTGTCGGCAAATGAAGCGGATTTGTTGATATTTGCTTGTTGCTTAGTCTCTTAAAACTCTTAAGTGAATTAAGTAAATTAGATGTCTGCGTGATTATACGCATAATATACATAAAATAAATAAAATCGTAACAAAGCTGTCTCTACATGAAATATTTTTTGAAAAATTTGATTGCTGTATTAGTACGAATGATGTAGAACCCAAAACATTTTTTTTGGAATATTGATGTCCGTCTGAACACGCGTCACGTAATAGCCACCGGACAGTATTTAATTAAACTTGGTATAGTTATAGCTTATGACTTGGGTTAACATTTGGGGTACTTTTTATCCCGATCCGTAAGAGAGTTCCCACGGGAATCACTCAAAGTTCACGCGAACGAAGTCGCTGGCATCGTTTGCATAAACTATATGGGAGTGATATAGTGTTTTAATTCATACTCAATTTCAATTGGTATTATGCCTGAGTCCATTGCCATCCCATACTATCCCTCGCCAATTTCCCAACTCTTTCTCCAAATATGAAGTTGACACGTACCGCGGATGTCCACAGGCAACAGTATACACTTATTCTTTCTATAAAAAATAATTTAATTTGAATAATACCACCTGTGTTAAGACATTCATTCCAGCTTTATGGAACTTGCAAGAAAGCTGGTGAAATGGTGGACACTGCATGAAGGAGGAAGATTCATAAATACAGAGGTATCGCCACTTAATACGTATTCGTTCCTTTTGGCTTTTGATGTAGAAACTGCGGGTCCGTATGTTTCTAGTGCCCATTCTGTATTCAAAACCCTAGGGCAGGCAACTACCTTGCACAATGCATCAGTATGGCTGGTAGGTACCATAGTAAAGGGACCTAAATCAACTAAATACAATTTTTTTTTATAGACTAGAGGGCGGACGAGCAAGCGGTCCCACGTGATGGTAAGTGTTACCGCCGCCCATGGACACCTGCAACACCAGGGGGCATGCGGGCGCGCCGCCGACCTTGCAAAATCCTATTCACAGCTCTCTTGAAGAACCCCATATCGTAGGTATATTTTCATATTTTCCATACGTAGGCGTTATTAACCTACATAATGAAAATATTGTATATTTAGCGGTAAATGTGTTTGAAAATAGATAAACTTTTAATCGATTTTCTTCTTCGCTTTCTTGATCTCTTATTTAAAATTATGATTTCTTCGCTGTGTTCCGTTGAGTTCTATTATCAGATAGTGAGTGCTATTATTATATAATAGTAAGTACAACTCGACTAGTTCTACGGCCATAGTACGAGTATGAATAGAACTCAAAGGAATTTATTTTCCGCTGAGTTCTAGATTATTTACGCTGTCGTGTATCCTAGGTATAGACAAAATAAAAGAGATTATTTGTTCCAATAACTCTCTATTGAGAACATCGATCAACCAAAATTTGATGATTGATAATATTTTAGGTACATATCAAAACAGTAACAACAACAAAAGTTTTTATTATTATTTTATATCGCGAACCCGTGGGCTGTGGAACGAACTGCTTCAAGAGGTCTTTCCATTAAGCTACGATATGGGGTTCTTCAAGAGAGCTGTGAATAGGATTTTGTAAGGTCGGCGGCGTGCCCGCATACCCCCTGGTGTTGCAGGTGTCCATGGGCGGTGGTAACACTTACCATCACGTGGGGCCGCTTGCTCGTCCGCCCACTTGTCTATAAAAAAAGAAATTCTTTCCTTTCGAGTTCTGCTAATAGAACTAACAGTATAATTCAACACACCAGAGCACTTTTTCCCTATATCCGTTAAAATTACCTATATCAAAAATATTTTAGCAAAATCTAAATGCTATACTGACAGATTTTAAACCGTAACCAGGTAGCCCGTTGTTATCCACTGTTGGCCATGGGCCACTACTACACAATGTCATGAACATTGTGTACAAGGGATGTATGGCCTTAAAACGTCACCCTGGTCAAGCGGGTTGGCGAGTTTTCTTACTCTTTTAGAGGTAATGTAGTTCCTCAGGGCTTATGGTAGTGGCTTTGTCTCTCTTAGTCGCCTTTTACGACACTAACGGGTATAGAGGCTTTGTTTCTCTTAGTCGCCTTTTACGACACCAACGGGTAAAGAGTAGGCGGGCGGTGCTATTCTAAAACCTGCCGACACACCACATGGTCCACGAAACCGCGACAGTGAATACATATAAGTAAATGACCTACGTTCTGTGACTGATAGTTCGATTTCGATATAAATGATACAAATGAACTAAACAAATTTGAGAACTATTGAAGCATTAAGACAATCTATCTAATCTGAATCATCCGTAGTGGCTTTGTTACCCCTTAGTCGTCGTTTACGACACCTATGGGAAGAGATAGGGTGGTTTCTAATTTAAACATGGCCTACACCAAACGGCCAATCGATTCTAGTACTTTCATCTAATTTATTATTAATTATTCAAGGGCCAATAACCTCATGTAGAACGACCTCGCGCGGTGTCACAGCTAAAGCATATTTCCTAACAAATTTCAGCAGCTATCTCGCTCACTCTTAACATATGACTAGTTAACTAAATGAGGGGGAGGTGTTAAATCACATCATAAAGCCACCCACGGCTGCCGCGTTCAAAGCTAACGCAATTACCTGTAATATAAAGGGGCCGCATTCACGGCGCGTACCGTCCACGCGCCGCGTTAATTTTATTAATTAAAGCAAAGATGATATTTTTGAGTGGAAGTATTTTAATTAATTTTTATTATCATAAATGTCAACAGAAAGGCTTCTGATTCTATGATTAAATCTGTTAAGTTGATGAAATTTCTTGCTAATTAACAACTATGAGTATTGGTCAGTCGAGCGTTCGAACAAACACGTTTTCAGTTCAATATCAACATATTCAATGGGCAGCTAGGTGGCGCCAACTGCATATACAACGTTGTAGAACAAACCTGTTCGTGCAGAGATCATGGAAATAATTCAATTAATCGTTTGCTCTCTTACATATCGTGACGTCACGCGAATTAATGGTCTAAGGTTAGCGATGACAATGCCATATAAAGCCTATTCTGACAGAGCCATCAAAACACCCCTATAACTTTTAAATAGTGAAACGACTAATTTTGCTTTTTAGCGACTAATTTCAATTAATTTTCAATCAAGTTGTTACCTGTCTAGTCAGAATTTAAATCCATCGCTGTGGTCCAAAATGAGAAATTCGCGTTCTAAATACGATCAATTCTCAAGAAAGACATAGGTGTCGATTGATGAATTTTTTTTATATAACCACTCATTCCACTACATAAAAAGGTCCACTTGTATAATTAGTAGAGCGAATTTGTAGACAACGCGTTATACACTTTGAGCGGAATAAATTTTATCAAGTCCTTTGAAGTACGAAATTATGTTAAGTTTCCTTCTTTCTACAGTCATTTTTGTTCGAGGATAATTTTGACAAAAAGGGGCGATGGATATAAAAGTGTGCCAAAAAATCAACATGCATTACAATTGAGATATACCTCAAATGAAAGCTTTTGTTCTAAATTATCTTTCAATGTTGACGCGGTTATTGTCAAAATTGTGGGCGAACTATAAGATAAACTGCTATAAGACATAGATATACAACGCCAGTTCGTGAAATTGTATTCGTGAAACCAAGCGTATCACTTTAGTGAGTAAATTGTATGGAAACCAACGTATCACTTTAGTGAGTAAATTGTATGGAAACCAAGCGTATCACTTTAGTGAGTAAATTGTATGGAAACCAAGCGTATCACTTTAGTGAGTAAATTGTATGGAAACCAAGCGTATCACTTTAGTGAGTAAATTGTATGGAAACCAACGTATCACTTTAGTGAGTAAATTGTATGGAAACCAAGCGTATCACTTTAGTGAGTAAATTGTATGGAAACCAAGCGTATCACTTTAGTGAGTAAATTGTATGGAAACCAAGCGTATCACTTTAGTGAGTAAATTGTATGGAAACCAACGTATCACTTTAGTGAGTAAATTGTATGGAAACCAAGCGTATCACTTTAGTGAGTAAATTGTATGGAAACCAAGCGTATCACTTTAGTGAGTAAATTGTATGGAAACCAAGCGTATCACTTTAGTGAGTAAATTGTATGGAAACCAAGCGTATCACTTTAGTGAGTAAATTGTATGAAAACCAAGCGTGTCACTTTAGTGAGTAAATTGTATGGAAACGAAGCGTGTCACTTTAGTGAGTAAATTGTATGGAAACCAAGCGTGTCACTTTGGTGGGTAAATTGTATGGAAACCAAGCGTGTCACTTTAGTGAGTAAATTGTATGGAAACGAAGCGTGTCACTTTAGTGAGTAAATTGTATGGAAACGAAGCGTGTCACTTTAGTGAGTAAATTGTATGGAAACGAAGCATGTCACTTTAGTGAGTAAATTGTATGTAAACCAAGCGTGTCACTTTGGTGGGTAAATTGTATGGAAACCAAGCGTGTCACTTTGGTGAGTAAATTGTATGGAAACGAAGCGTGTCACTTTGGTGAGTAAATTTTAGTGATGAACCACAGATCTCCTTGACTCGGTTTGACCCCCTTAACTTTTGTCGAATTTTTACAATTGATTATAGCGTAATTAGGCATTTTTTGTTTTGTAACGACTTGCTAGCAACACGGGTGGAACAAACCTGAACGAGCGGCGCGAAAAATTAGGTGTATTAGCACCAACTTCGGGCACGCAGCGACAGACAACTTGCGTTATCTAACCCCTATATCTGTGGTATTAATCATCAGGTGCATCCTGATTTTATTTTCGAACGATCGTATTAAACATCACAAAAACAGTAAAACATTCAACAGTTTCTGTAATCCCTTTTTACTAATAAAATGCTAACGCATCTGAAATTTTCATCTTAATACAACGGTAACATTTCCAGCAATTTTTACAGTAAAAACACACAAAAATAAAGCGAAGAAAACGGTAAATAATGATAAGACGAGATTTTAATTTGAATCGTTGTAAATTGTGACGCAGTGGGGGTCCCAAAGCACCCCGACGAAATGTGGTTTTCTATCTGACGAAAGTAATGAAAATACGAGTTCTTTTTGCGAGGAACAAAGTGGGTGTGTAATATTTCATCTATAATCGATACGTATATTTGCATATATTTATTTGCAGAATATGGAGTAAAATAAGTTAGTAAATATTATTAACCCTTAATTGGACGCGAACTAATAAAACAGGAATTATGAATTTATTTATTTATTTTGGTTAAAATTGTTGTCAAAAGATAATGTAAAGACATAAATATTGAAATAGGTCTATAGTTTTTTCTAATTTTTAGCTGGACAATATATTACCATTGTCTGGTAACGGTTACTGGCATTTTTAAAAAGTGGCAACATTTTAACCATTGTTTGATTAAAAGCATCAACGAAATGAAACGAACTAATAACGATTGTGCAATATTTTTAATTTTCATTGTTTTCTGCCAAGTGGATTTTTTTTAAAATTATAAATGAAAAAATTCAAAAATATTGTAACGGACAAGTGATAAATACTTTGTTTGAATAACGGACAATGGTAGCATTTTATCCACTTTTACACCTAACTAAAAGAAAATGGTTATATATTAGCCACATACTTTGAACACATTTATTTTATAAAAAAAACTTTGTAAAACTACCATTTTTAAGTATTCTACAAATAAATACATAATAAAACATACTATTAAATCATTATATTGTACTTACCGGAATTTTTGATATAAATAATGCGATATTTCGAACAATAATGCAGCTAAGTCGGCCTCGTGAGAAGTTTCAACAGCCCAATAAAATTTGAAATTCATCAACAGCTAAATGCCGTTTATTTTTAAAAGTAATTGTCAAGAAACAAAAATGACATTGTCTATGTCAAATAAAAAAAAAACCAAATGGCTGCGTTCAGAATATTGATTGCTTTTTCCAATAAAAAGTTGACATGAGGAAGTGGCGTGTATTCTACCATTGTTTGATTAAGGGTTAAAGTGATCTCTAAGCTATTTACAATAAACGACCCGGTATTAGGTCGGGTATAGCCCGGTTATAGGGGGTATTTATACTTAACTCACTTTCGTGTTATCGTGAGTTCAAGTCCTCGGCCCGTTTCTACGTACCGATTTTTAAAAATTGTCACAACTCGACGGTGCATCGTGAGAAAGCCCGCATGCTCCAGAAATAAAAACAAATCTGAAGTACGAGGGTCGATCAATAAGTACCCGTGTTTGATAACAGATGGCGTTGCTGAGAGAAGTTGACATTACCGACGTGTACTGTCATCTGTTAAATGATACCATACTAAATTTCAGGCTGATTTATAGATTGGTTTTTAATTGACAGCCTTTTTTATCACACGCGGTTCGTTTTTCCCGATAAAATGGAAAAAGAGCAATATCGTTCCGTCATTCGCTTTTTATTTTTGGATGGAAAAACATGCGAAGAAATAAAAGTCAAGTTGGATGCTGTCTATGGAAATCTTTCACCATCTATGACAACCGTGAGATATTGGTTCAACGAATTCAAACGTGGTCGTACATCTGTTTTTGATGAGGAGCGGCCAGGCCGGCCAGCAGACGTGATTACCGAGGAGATCGTTGAAAAAGTCCACGACACGATTCTTGCTGATCGACGAACCAAAGTGCGCGAATTAGCAGAAGCCGTAGGCGTATCGTACGGAACGGCAATTAATATTTTACATGATAAATTACACATGAAAAAGGTGTCGGCCCGATGGGTGCCGCGATTGCTCACGGTGGACAACAAGCGAATACGGATGACAATGTCGCAGCAGTGTTTGGACATGTTTAAGAGAAATCCGCAGGACTTTTTACGTCGAGTTGTCACCGTTGATGAAACCTGGATACATTATTATACGCCAGAGACAAAGCGACAATCAAAACAATGGATTTTTCCGGGTGAAACTGCTCCGAAGAAGGCAAAGACGGTTCCATCGGCTGGAAAAGTCATGGCCACGATTTTTTGGGATTCGAAGGGAATAATCCTTATGGACTTTTTACAGAAAGGAAGAACAGTCACGGGGCAATACTACAGTGAATTACTGGACCGATTCGATAAGAAACTGAAGGAGACACGGCCCCATTTGGCTAAGAAAAAAGTTTTGTTTCATCACGATAACGCACCAGCACATTCATCCGGAATTGTCGCTGCCAAATTGCACGAATTGGGTTACAGATTGTTGCCGCACCCACCGTATTCACCTGACCTGGCTCCCTGTGATTTCTTTCTATTTCCCAACATGAAAACATGGCTCGGGGGATAAAGATTCAGCTCAAACGAGGAGGTTATCGCCGAGACAGAAGCGTATTTTGCAGTTTGACAAATCGTATTTTTTGGAGGGGTTAAAGAAGTGGCAGAAACGTTGGGAAAAGTGTATCGAACTAAAAGGTGATTACGTTGAAAAATATAATTAAAAAAGTATGAAAATTTTGCGTCTTCATTTCTAACACGGGTACGTATTGATCGACCCTCGTATGTGATCCACTAATCCGCACTGGTCCCGCGTGGTGGATTATGGCCCGAAACCCCCCAATGATTTATTAAGGGAAGCCTGTGTGCTGTAGTACGTTATAGGCTGTATACATGTAATGTGATCTCTAAGCTATAATAAACAACACGGTATTATTAAGATTTATTATTTTCTTTTTTGGAGGGTGTGTGTGTGTGTGTGCTGCAACGTGCAGCCGCCGGGCATACTCGAGTGGCCACGTTATGTCTGTTCTGTCTGTTCAACTACTTTTTGCCATAAAAAATATAATAAAACGAGTATGAGTAAATATAGGGATGAAACAGCAATGTTATTATACATTTGTGTTGTATAATAAACTTCGTACGTTTGCAAAAGCATTGAGAGCTCGTATTTGTTTAACTTTGTATATACACGTTGTTTGGAAGGAAACTCGAGAGATTTTGAGAGAAATTACGCCGATAGCATGCGTCGGGTAAAGGTGGATTTTATTATACTTACGTAAATTAAAAAAAAAAGGCTTGTATTTAAACGAGCAGAAAGAAATACTAAATGAGCAGCAAAATCTATAAACAAAATATTTTTGAATAACTGAAATAAATAATTATAAATTACCTACACATAATCATCACAAACCAGACAACGTAAACGTAACCAAACTTTACATCAATCTTTACATGCTACCATCAATCTGCTGTTCGGTCAGCATTTTCTGTTGCTCATTTAATTCTCATTTAATATTATTCGTGAGTTTCGAAAGTAAGTTATAAAATATAATAACTTTTTTGGGAAAATATCAAGTTCAGAAAAAAATCGTAGAATAAAAGTTGATAATTTTAATTATAGAAATTCGGTATTAAGTGACACCCTACGTACGCTGTGCGAGTGAGTGAGTGTTAAGAGGCACCCTACGTACACTGTGCGAGTGAGTGAGTGTTAAGAGGCACCCTACGTACACTGTGCGAGTGAGTGAGTGTTAAGAGACACCCTACGTACGCTGTGCGAGTGAGTGTTAAGAGGCACCCTACGTACACTGTGCGAGTGAGTGAGTGTTAAGAGGCACCCTACGTACGCTGTGCGAGTGAGTGAGTGTTAAGAAGCACCCTACGTACGTTGGGCGAATGAGTGAGTGTTAAGAGGCTACGTACGCGGTGATAATTAAAAAAAGTTGTTAATTGTCACGAAAATCTGTTACGTGTCAAATCTGTTTCAAGGGGATGCACGTAAGTTTCGTTTAGCCCCGTATATTATTAATACAATAATTTCATAACCTTTAAACATAATTTGGCAAAAAAAGAACATTTCAGACATAATGATTTATTTATCAAGAACAATTTTTAACTTAATATCACAAACTTATTTGAGCATAAAATATTAAATACTAACTTAATGCATCTAATAAACAGAATGTTTGAATAATTTCAAATAAATACATTTTATAACGGATATAAAGTGTAAAGAACGACATCTGAAAGAGAAACAAATATAAAATTAGCTAAAAAGTAGCTTTATATTAAAGGTAGTAATCCCATCTCATACTATCCCCTTCGGTCCCATCGAGCAGAGAGAATAATATAAGAATCTTCTCTACTCTTTACTCCCCATTTTAATATGCCTTCTATCCCCTATTCTTCCCCTCCCTATCTGGCTACCACCAGGTGCACTGTATGTTCGTCTGCTGTTTTTTTTATATAAAAAGATAATAGTACCATAATATTATACAATGTGGTACAGAAATGAAACCTCGTCAACTAATTTAAATATATTCGAATAATACCGTTTTAGCGAAAACTAAAATTGTTTTAGGGGATAAATCAAAAATGTAAATTTTTGTTGTTCCATTTAAAACTTTCGTAGCGCTCATTACTCAGTACGAATAGCGGTATTCGCGAATCGGTAGCGAAGAATAAAAAATATACCAGAAATGGTAAATAATTTATAAATAAAAAACCCATTGTAGAAACTGGTATGTAGAACCAATTTTGTAGGGGGGAGTACACGTTACCCTTCTCTCACAGAAGACCTCGAAATGTACTGCATTTCCTACTTTATCGTATTTCCCCATTGTTCCCCGTACTTCGGTAGTGAGTGAGATATGCCACAGCCCATTTCCATCCCATCCCTATCCCTTCCCATTTTCCCAACCCTTTCCTTAATCTGCAAAGGTAGGCAGCACATCCGGGGGCGCGCCCACGTTTGTCATTCTGGACTGATGTTGGCATGTATCGCGGATGTCTATGGACGGACAGTATCCACTTACCACCAGGTGGACTGTATGCTCGTTTGCCGCGTTTTTTCTATAAAAATAATAATCGATTGTACTCTCAAATTCTGAACAACCTTCAGCTTTTACGTTATTTCAGTGACACATTGTATATATTTTTTTTTTCAAACATCTTTCCAAATGGTTATTCAATTTTTTTTAAAAAAACATACCTTCCCCGGGCACGCTGACATCTAAAATATCTCTAGTTGTTATATTTCTTATAAACTTTTTTGTGAACACATCCTGAAAAAAAAAAACAATGTAATAGTAATCTTAATACAGACAGACATGTCTACGCGGGACTATTAATGATTAAAAATCACGGGATTTTCATAATCAATCATACCATCTATACATATAATAAAACAGAAAAAGGGATGTCTGTATATTGACTTAAAAAAAATGGGTAGAAGATACAAGACCTAAAACGGTAGTTTTTAAAATGTTTGTTTGAGCATCACATAGAAACTACTAAACGGATTTTGAACGGGTTTTCACTAATGTATAGCTAAGTATCCAGAAGGAAAACTGCTATATGTGTCATCTTCATATGACAGAAGGAAGTTAAGAGGAAAAGAAAAAAAAATATTATACTTGTTTTTCAAATAAATCTTCATAATACAGAAAGAGACACGGCATTAATTAAGATCAAGAGCGAAATTTGCACGTATTGGAACGACGTTACACGCTGAGAAATAATTATTTCAAAATTGAAATCAGGTTTGACAAATTTGAGTTTACGTTTAAGTCCTTGTTCCTCAAACACTTTGAACCATTTTACAAATTATTTAAACATTTACGCGTTTCAAATGCAGGCAAATCCGCCGGCAAAACTAGTACATAATAACTACAGTCCGTTCCAATCCAATTTGCCAAAAACAAAACTAGATCAATGAAAATCACAACATTTAGCTTTAAATCTAGGGCAAACTTATTACCTCAGGCCGCCATCTTTATTTACATTCTGGACAAATTTGATTGGAATGGAATATATATATAAACAAAATATGTCATCATACCAAAACCGTGTATCCATCATTAGATTTCAACCCATAATCCCCAGGAGTGAAAGAGAAGTCCACATTTATCAGATTCATATTAACGAGTGCGAAAGAGAAGGAGTGATATTTGTCGCCTTTCATTGGTAAATGTTGCTTCACCCATAGCGTTACTTTTCTCCTAAACTAAAAGAAAGTTGATAATTTTTATTAACGGCATCACTAACTGATGCATAACTATTAACTATATATCCTAAAGTTTAAAATAAGATAATTGATAGAATTATAATTTAAAGAATTAAACCTTGTAATGAAGTGCGCTTGGCTAAATTAAACAAAATTTGTCTTACCCTCCAATTGCAAGAAAACATAATAGTTAGGATACAATGAATTTGATATTTTATAGTTTATAATACTATCAACATTCCTAATTCAGTTCACAGCATACAGTCCACTTGGTGGTAAGTGCGTATCTGTCGCCCATAGACATCCGCGGTACATGCTAACATCAGTCCAGAATGAAAAACGCTGGCACGGCCCCGGATGAGCTGTCTACTTGTAGGAATTGATTTGGAGAAAGGGTTGGGAAAATGCGGACGGATAGGGTTGGGATGGGAATGGGCTCTAGAATATCTCGCTCACTACCGAAACACGTAAGTACATTTTGGGATAGGATATGTAGTACATTTCTGTGAGGGTTTCAATTATTTCAACATAGTATAATACTCACCTTGTAAGGTTTAGCCATAATTCCCAAAGGATCTTGAGCGATTGCTATCAAATCTAAATTTAGTAGTAATTCCTTCTCATATTTAGTAATATTTTTCATACTACAACTAAGTAAAAGAGGCGCGGACAACATTGCGTATACAGTCAGTTGGATACGACTTTGATTATCTGTTAACACACCCGTGCCGAATACTAGCTGAAAATTAATAAATAAACAAAACTAAGCGTAACAAGAATATACTTGTTTGATCGATTGATCGATAATTTAAATAAACTAAATAAATAAATAAACTGCGTTGATTATTCGAAAATCTAATCTGTATACAATTTAATCATTGTACCGAACAAATTGTTGATTGATCAGACGCATTTAAACAGTGATCAGACGTCATTCTAATTGATCAGTTTATAAAACAATTAGACTATCCCAAAAATTTCCTGATAAATCAATGTCAATAAATTTATTGAAAAATACGCTGCCAATTAAAATTTCTTCAAACATCTTAAACACGTAGTTTATTTGACAAACACGTAAAACAAAATCGCATACGATGATTTTTTTTTTTGTCAAACGCAAAATTTTACAAGTTATTTGAAAGTTTTCAGAACCCTTTACTACTATTTTCTTAGAAATACTTAAACAAGTCTTATCACGTAAGAACTTTAGTCAATTCAAATACAAACTTGACAGATATTTTTTCTTTTCTTAGATGGCAATATTGTCGTTTTCTACATAATTAAAAATTTCAAAATCAAAACAATTCAATATACGTCATCTTGTCAATATCCAGTCCCGAACTCCCGACGAAGTAAATTAGGAGTCGGAGAGTAAAGTGATGATGGTAGGTTTACTAAGGACAAAAAAGATGGACGCATGTTAAAGTTTAATGAATTTTCACTATTGAACTACAGAACCCACAATACTATCGTATATAATAATGAAACAAATAAATCGCAAACTCGCGAAGCAAATCCGCGGGAAACAAATACATAGTATATACATAATTTTCTTACCATATCTGGATCATTCCAGTGTCCAGGACCGTGGAAAGGAGTCAAGTCATGGTAGGATTCTTGATAATAATTTATGATTGCTTCGACCGCGCCCCACGAGGCAGAAACGTCGTGGTAATTGCGCCACAAATTACAGTACGGCAGTATATCGTTATAATTAGGCTGAAAAACAATAATTGTGACGGCAATCTACAACTAGGTTTGGTATTGATACCCTCACTGACACTCCCCACTGATAGGGACAATGGGCATTATAGACATAATTATTTCGCGTTTTCCCAACTATAGTTTATACGAAATACCCTAAGGTCAGAATAAAAATGTAATTTTGGACTAGTTGCAATCCTTTAGGAGCATATCGATCAAAAATTAAATAGCCTAGCAAGGCAAATCGTGCAAAAAGCAATTTGTTCAAAATGCATTTTAGAAAATTCAGTTCCATTATTCACTTTGATGTTACTATGTACTACTGAGCCGATATTGTATTTTTCTTGTTTGCAAAATAATTAACGCAATAGTTAATTAATTAACATTAATTTAATAATTAATTAGCCTGTATATAGTTCGAGAATTTCTTTTCTACACAACAAACCATTAGTGTGTTGGGTAGAAAAGGAAATATCAATTCAAAGCTCCAACAGCTTGATAGAGCAATGCCACACTTTTGAACCTTATGTCAGGGGTATAAAGTACAATATGTATTCATTCATGTTCAAAAGTTACAAGTAGTGAGTTTGTATGGATGGTAAATTACTTGTTAAATTTCACGATTTTGTGAAATAGCTTTTTATTTTAACGCTAATGTAGTAATTATTCCTAGTTCTTACCGTTCTTTTGTGTATAAATTTAGTGTAATACGGCCAACTACATGAATACACCATCGGTCGCCCTGTTTCGTTTAAGTACTTTCCCAAATGTATATATGCTGCAAATAACATTTAGTACCATTTTACATTTTTGCTATCATCTTAAAACAATATTACTATGACCCACGATTTTTAATTTTCTATATAGTTTACATAATAATGAACAATAACGAACAATTACAGTACAGTAATGAACCATGGTCATTGAGTCTCGGTGTGACAACAGTTCATGTAAGGAGCGAAATATCAGCTATCCATACTTCTAAACTATTATTAAAAATATGAAAATGTGTTTGTTTGACTGTCTGTCAGTTTGTAAAAATCCATGCTTAAATAGAAACTCAGTGGTAGGGGCCGAGGATTTGAACTCTCGATCATATAAATGTGACTCGACCCTTAGACTAAAACCAAAAAGTTATGAAGATATCTTTTTGGTTTTTTATTGTAGTAATGCTTTATTTTGTATTGTAAATACTTTAGTTATAAAGAGCTTAATAGCATAATAGAATATAATTGTGTTTCAACTTTCAACTTTACACTAAAGAAATTCAAGTTCAGTTTAAATTGACATCGAATTGTTCACTGCCTTGTAAAATTTCTAAACTTACCTGTATTCAAATAATCCCACTCGACAAAACAGCCGTCCACCTTCAAGTAGTCGACTTCCCACTCTGCGAAGGTTTGCGCATCAATCTCAAAATGTCTTCTGGAGCCCGGGTACAACATACAAGTAGTCTTTGCTATATTTGTGTACATACCAAATTTGAGACCGCGCTTGTGGATCTGGTGAGATTATTTAGTGTAACTAAATAAAAAATAATTTAATTTCCGACGACAACATACAATAACTAATAATGACTATTTAACTTACTAAAAGGTGTTAAAAGGCGACTAAGGGATAAGAATGCCGCTACCACAACCCTATGCCACCTTCAGAGTGTACTTGCCAACCCAGTTGGTCAGTGTGCAGTTTTAAGTCTACATATCCCTCATTCACAATGCAATGTGCATGAGGAGGCTCATGTCCAGCAGTGGATACTATAGGGCTGGTTATGAATTTGCCAAGAATAAGTGAGTTTTTTTTTTTTAAAGAGGATTAGGACTATTTATTAACATTTTGTTTCTATTTCACTTGTATAAAACCATTATTTAATTATTTTTTGTCCTTAATATATATATTTAATCTGTTAAATAATATCTGGCTAGTATCTGTACTAGCCTATAACATTCCACTGCAATGCACAATATGCCTCCCTTACTTACTCAATTGGTGAATCATCAACTCACCAATTCTCTGATTCTGTCATTGTTCACCTGTATATATCTATACTAAGTCACCAAGCTTAGTAAGTTTTAATATAGTCAAAATTGTCATAAATGTCAATTTCTCTAGGAAGGTTCATTTTGATGTTTTAAACAATGCATCAATTTTGTCAGGTTTTTAAAGAATAATCAGGTTCTAACCTAATCCTCCAGCCAGAAGTTAGTACTTACAGAATAAAAGAGAAAAAAATACTAACATAATCAGCAATGAACTTCATACCACGGGGAAACCTTTTCTTATTAGGAACAAGTTTGCCATCAGGACTCCTTTGATTTTCTGACCAGCAGTCATCTATAATGATATACTCATATCCAGCCTCTTGGTAACCATCCTCAAAAAAGGAGTCCACAACCGATAGAATTAGTTTCTCACTGAAAGAAGTATAAGATAGGTTTAGTAAATAATTTAAAAAACTGTTTCAGAGCTTCTGTAATGTCTGTCTGACTCACATGCATATATAACACATTTATTAGATAATAAATCCATAAATTAAAGGGGTTCCTAAAACGCATGTGTATTTTATTTAACTTTTGGATGAGTGTGGTGTCGGCCTGCTTTAGAATATCATTACAAACCTTAAGAAAATGTATCACCTCTAAGAGAGTGGACTCGCCAACCCGCTTGGCTGGCGTGCTGTTTTAATGTATGTTGTATGGCTTTAGCAATACATCCCTCATGCTCAAACATTGTAGATGAGGAGGCCCCTGTCCAGTTCCACAATCGAAAATTTCTCTCAACTGACTGCTAATGTTACTCCAGGATTGTGTGTGAAGCAATTGAAATTAACAAAACAAATGTTTCAAATGGAAAGACAGATACAAATTGTACTGACATGGAATCTGGTGATTAATAAATTTAATAATGTGGAAATGCCACATTACTTTTCATCTGATTGCTACTTTCCAATCCAATTCTTTAATATGGCCCCATTGAGACTTTGATGATTCTGCCAATGTCAAGGTTGAATGAAACAGTAAAAAATGGAGAAATGAAAACTCAAAGATACTTTAGTGTAAATATTGTGTGCCACAATCCTAGATTTAAATAACAACTTTCTGCATTATGAAAAGGAAATGTGGGTAGCTGAAAAAACTGCTCATAACTCTCAACATGGACTACCCACCGAGTCAGCTCATGACTTGGTTATTCTGAATGTAAACCAGCCAAAACATATGAGTAGAATAAAATAGGTAAATAAGCACCTTTAAGACCCCTTTTGGATATGGCTTTTTAGGTAGTATTTCCAGTATTTTTTAATGTTATTGTTTTTCAAAATCTACAATTTCTATTATAAAAATAGATATAGGTACTCTTGTGTACAAACTCACATTAATAAACATCAATTATTGTGCAGTCCCTCCCAAATACAATATTAATTTATAGTATCTAACGTTTCCTCGATTTTTTTTATTGATCGTGTATATCCTGTTTTTTGTTTTACTTCACGATTTTTACGTCGGCTTCAAGCTATACATTGAATGGATAAATTCTACTTACTCCAAACATTTTTCTGTTTCGTTGCATTTATGGGCGCACATATAATATCCCCAGGACATCCAACCCATAGGCGGTGTTTGAGCCAAACCATTATCCAATGATTCCACTTTAATCACAAAAAATATTATAATTAAATATAACATCCACATAATAACCAAACGAAACATAAAAACCGCGGGAAACGCGTAAAATCAATGAGGCGAAATTTAATTACGATAACAGATTAAACCATAGTTTAGCTATTAAAAATATTGGAAAACATTTTATTTGTTTTGAAAACTTTATAGTTTCCTTGAACTCACAAGACAAATGGCACCAATAAACATTTTTATAATTGACATTTAGAGCTGCGTTCAAAAACATGAAATTCGCTCTATGTCACTAGTTTGCCAGGTCCCAATGTATTGTATCCAATTTATGCAGGGGCGGCAGGTTGTGTTAGGCCCGAGTGGGTAGTTGGCCTGAGGAGGGACAGTCCCTCAAGAAATTGTATAGTGTAGGATTTTGCAAGGTCGGCGGCGCGGCATGGGCGGCCCAAGTGGCCCCTTGGTGTTGCAGGTGTCCATGGGCGGCGGTAACACTTACCATCATGTGGGACCACTTGCTCGTCCGCCCACAAGTATATAAAAAAAAATATGTAGACTGACTCATAAACAAGAGAATTTTATAGGAATAAAAACTACAAAATAAAATCTGGAAAACGACTGACCCTGTGGTGATTAAATACGACCCCTGGAAAATGATTGAATATTTGTGCATAATTGTATCAATTGTATTTTACTATGCTCGATTGTAAGATGCACGGTGATTGTCAAAGTGCAATATTCGCACGTTTTGGAATGCGGTCTAATTATACGGATGTGATTGAAATAAATTTTAAACGTACATTACATTCATAGAGTAGGTAACTACATTACATTCTCCTTATCACAATAACGTTTCATTTTACGAAGAATATTACTCACAGATGTAAAAATATAGTGACCTTTTCTTGCTAAATGTAACTTTGAGCACAGAGGGTAAGTGGAAAATCTCGAAATAAAATTCTCATGTCCAAAGACATTAGGGCCTTGCGACACATCAGACGCAAGACGTCACGTACCGTTGAGCCATCGGTGAACGAAATAAAAAGTAACTGCAGCCAATCGAGACGATTTAAGTAAAGGGTCGAGTGAACCCTGCGTGTTATAGCCGACGTTTTCATTGGGGAAAGTCGGAATTTACTCAGAAGGTTAAGGAAATAGAGCTAGCGAGACATATCTACGTATACGAAGTATGATTTCTATGAGAGGCGAAATGTTGCTTTGTGTGTTTCTCCTGTTCTATTGTACGGAACTATTTACGGGGAAACCCAGTGAAAGTCGTTAGGGAGGAAATAATAATGGGTGACCATAGGATTTTATACCGTATTAACCCCAAAACTGTAAGTGTTGCAGCTCAAAATTTCTCGACCCTACGATTCGGTTTTGAAAATAAATCGGTTCCATGAGAAAAATTTAGGGAAGGCTGACGAATACAAAATGGAAATAAATGTCCCAATAGAAACATAGAATTAATTGCCAGTCTTCAATACGCCCGCGGAGAGGTGGAAAACTGAGCTAAAGCGTTAGAAAAGCTCCGAAAAGTTCTTAATAAGTAGGTACTTACTAATTTACTAATGTCATTTCTTCTTCTTCAAAACTCATATCTTTATCAGCATGTTAGATGGAACAACTGAATAAATGTTCACACTTGTTGAAAGGAAAATATTATTTATTTTTAATATTCCGATTTCGTCCTAATATAATTTAGTGGCACGAGCTGTGGAATTCCACATTGGAAGCCGATTATTTCTAGTAATACAAATTAATTATTTAACAAACACGATCTAATGAACCAATATACTGATTTGGCTGGTTTCATTGCACTTTGCAAGCGTTTCGCAGGGCGGTAATGGATACTCAATGTTGATGTACGTTTATAGGGAAGTAGTTGTATTGTTACTTATTCTCTAAGCTGTAAACTGTGGGGGCTCTGAGTAGGCACATGGGTGAAGCCTACTCAGATAAATAAATATATAAACCACTTATTTTGACTTTGGAAACCCTGGTTAAAAGTTGCCTTTGCCTAGCTTAACCTTTTCTTTTTTTTGTCTCGTAGTGTGCCAGTGCTCCGGCTCGAGTATGGCCCGCCATGGCATGTAGTGTGATGGCCGCGCCGCGAGTCGCGCTGGCCGCGTTTGTGGCCGCGCTACTTGCGACCGCCTCCGCGCGCGCACCCACAAAGGATCCCTTGCTGTTTGAGGCCGCTTTTCAAGGTAATAACCACAAACATTCAAACAGCTAAGTTAAAAACAGAACAAAACAGCTCAATAGAAAATTAAAATAAAATTTGAAGATTATTAGCTGCTTTATTACACACAATATACAGCCACCCAACGGGGTAATGCCGCCAGCATGCTGAATACCTTGCCACAAGTTCACAATCTTTATATCATATACAATATATATCTAAATATTAGTATAATATTAAATTTATTATAAATACCACTAGGAACAAGGTTTAATAATTAAATTTTGAAATATACAAATTATTAGATAATATTATGCTTAAGATTATAATAATAAAATAGTAGTTATCGCATATAACTATAATGTTATTATCAATGTAGGTTTTTAGGTGATTTACGAGCGTCACGTGATGCATATAATTATCTTGAAAAATACGAAAAATTTATTTACATAGTTTGAATGCTATCTTTATAAATCAATTGTCACTTTGTCAATTTTTTTTTTATAAATCTATTCCTTATTGGGTTTTGAGATGGGGCAGCCGATGAATTGCGATTTGTATGCACCCATGTGGGAATCACTATCCTTAATAGTGTTTCAGAAATTCGAACCCAGCTGAATTTTAAGCGGAACGACAGACCTGTATATAAAGAACCTCAAATACTGAGAATAAAGTTATTAATTACATTTCACATTTAGGTAGGTGCGTCACTAAAGTTAACTAAGATGAATAACTAATTAATATTCATCAACTTCTTAGCAAACGGAATGAATTTTTCTTTGTAGATAATTAGTCATGACCTTTGTTGAAATTATGCTGAAATCTATATCAGCCTTTGTTATCTACCTACAGCTCCTCAATTTAATTTTGACACACATTTAATTGCCTTAAGTTTCTGTCTGGCTTACGATGGACCTAAACAAAGAGAAAATAAGACACAACAATAACAATAATATACCTAGGGTTGCCATAAGAAATTTAAATAAACTAGAATTTGTAACCAAAAATACCCGAACATTACGTCCGTAATTTCGGACACACGAAACATAAAAACAGAAACTTATCTTTTTGACGATCTGGTATTGTTTTATTAAACAATTGTATTACCTAATACAACCTGTCACTGTCGTATTAGGTATGCACTTCTTAAAAACCCAGGATACGTTTGACAAATCCCCCCCAGACGTCCCCGGATGCCCTTAAAAAGAGGACAGTGTGCGGGGAAAAGAGGACGGACGACAAGCCTATAACACCTATATTTTAGGAGCTGCGCTCACGCATCCTATACAATTCTTTCTCCAAATCCATTCCTATATCTCCGAAGGTAGAAAGGGTAACGAGCCAACGTTTTTCATTTTGGACTGATGTTAGCAAGTATCGCGAATGTCCACGGGCGAGAGTATTCATTTACCACCGTGTGGACTATCCGATCGTCTGCCACCATCTGTCTACTAAAAAATATTATACTTTATTCACATTAAGAAATAAGTGACGTCCTCCGTCCAATGTCGCCAAACATAGCGTTAATTGGTTAATCGAGGAACGCTCTCGCTCGTAATTGTTCAACTATGCGAAAATCAGGTGACTGTCGACTGATAGTGATGACATCACTTTTTCTTAACTTGCACGGAGTATAAATATGTTGCAAACAATGAATACAGTAAAATCAGCGAGACACGAGCTTTGCATTTGCGAGAGTGCATAGGTACCGATAGTGTACAATGCGAACCATTATCGACATTCGGATTGGACAATTCGGCGTCCACTCACACAGATGCAAATTGCAAAGCTTATATCTCGTTCATTGCACTATAACAGAATATAAATCATGTTGCAAAACATATATCGATGGCTATAAAATATCGGAAAAAATAATGAAAGGGAAGTTAAACATCTGTTCTCTGCCAATTACCAAAGCAAAACAAACCAAAGATTATTTCCAACGTGCCGTTTAAACGATTCTAACAGCCGCAACGGCTGTCAGTTGATCCGCCTGCCGATGTATAATCTACATTTAATTTTGTCTCTTGCCACAGATGTAAATCAAATAGAACGACTTCTACGCCATTTCCCTGGATATCGAGCGCACAAATTATTTTTCGTAATTTGCAGTAATTAATACAGGATGTGTCCGGATTATTGTAGAAGCCTGAAACCATATTTTTGATGATTACGATTTAAGAAATGATGTATTATTCGTTTAAGCATAAACGGTTAATTAAATTATATTAAAGTATTCTAAATACCAATATTTTTTTTGTGGGAACTGGTATTTACGAATTACATTTCATATTAAAATTATAATAATCTATATCATAATCCCACATCTTCGACTCATTTATTTATTAATTCATTGTGATAATAACAGGTAGAAAGATCGCTCTCTTGTGAGTAAACAATATGTTTTGTAGAACAGATAACACTTAAATCAGTTTAAAAAAATATCGCGTTTAAACACTCAAAATATAATATACACTGTGCCATTCTATCTAAATCTATATCTGTGCCCCTCCCCTCCGGGATCCGCCGCAGCTTAAACAAAAAGTTCGGGAGCAAACATAGGACTTTCACTGAACATTTTTAATCAGTGGCCAATCTGGATTTTCTCGAAAGGTATGGTGTAATTTCTAGCGATAAATGGTTGAGTTGTTACACCGCGGAGTGAAATCGTATTATTTTATACAGTAAGGTTTTTTTAAAGTAACACCTCAGAGGACCTTAATTTGTAGTGTAGTGTGGAAAGACCACTGGGAGCTATTGTCATAAGCATGTAGTAACTTATAATTAATTTCAATAAATTAAATACCGAGTATATTAATTTGTAGATATGCAAAGACTAAATGTGACGTTTATTGTTCGACCATCGATTGATGTTTCCTGGTGTAACCGAGAACGCCAACAGATGGCACTATTTCGAGACCGTACATCATGCTATGGTTACGTTTTGTGTAGCTCTCTAATATGTTTGTTTTTCAACGTAATCGGCATCCAGGGCGGCCCATAGCGACTTATCTTTAATATACGATTATGGCAAACTGACCTTTCTCAATACTACCTTGCCGTTTGTACGTTTAAAATATTACAAATATGGAAATTCGTTTATTATTATAATGTTAGTGTTTATATTGCTTAGTATTAGCTGAAATCTTATTTATTTATTTATACTTTAATACGATATAAATATGAGAGTACATAGTATATAGGTAGACTATCTTCTTAGTAGATTTCTTACACCCAACTATTCTGAGATGTCTGTCTAATCTTTTGTAACCCAACGTGTAAAAACTAAAGTACAGACCACAAAACTGGGATTTTCTACATTCATATATATTCCGTAAGAAAAATATAGTGCATACGAGAAAAATGACAATACATAAACTTAATAATATTTAACACATAACACCTTCAATTTCTATGTAATGTATTCTACCAATAATCGTTTTGCGAATGATTTCTCACAAAATTGATCTAATGGCACATGTCTATCGGCTAAAAAATACCGTGAACTACATATATACTACAATTTCTACAAACTACAAAGTGCAGTATCCACCAATCCTCACTGGGCCCATTAAATATGGCCCGTAACCATGCAGGAATTTGATGGGCCTGTGTCCTTTACTGTTTTAGGGACGTGTAGTAAGGTGATACCGAACAGTGAAACAGTGAGTTTGTTGTTTTCTATTTTATATTACGATAGAATCTATTTTAGATTGATGACCGCTCACAACGGCACCACACCCTACCCCGCTTTTGTGATTGTCCGAGTGTTCAAGCAGAAGTTATATCCGCTATTTGCAAACGTTGTAATAGCCGAGATTTTTGTTTGTAAAGGATTCCAATGTTCGCCTTCTAGCTTCATTGTATAATGAAGTTAATGAAATAAAATTGTGAATTAAAGTAAACATGTGCCTCATCGTGTGGTCTGCGTTTTACGTTCCGGGTAAGGGATCAAATTAAAATGTTTTTGTTCAGATCAAATAAGAAGTGACATAGGTACAACTGACCGTGAGGGCTGGGTAAGGACGCAGTAGACGAAGTGTTTTTTTTAGAGCGCACGGTGCAATCCAACAGCCGCTGGGCGCGCTCGACTGGCCACGTTACCCCTCTCTCACAGAACACTACCTTGAAATGTACAGCATTTCCCACTTTAACGTATTTCCCCAATGTACGTACGTATTTCGGTAGTGAGTGAGATGTTCCAGAGCCCATTCCCATCCCATCAGCAAATCTGCAAGCTCATCCGGGGGCGTGCCAACGTTTGTCATTTTGGACTAATCTTGGCATGTATCGCGGATGTCTATGGGCGACAGTATCCACTTACCATCAGGTGGACTGTATGCTCGTCTGCCGACTTCGTACATAAAAAAATAAAGTTTTTCAATGTAATCCCTGTCAATGTATTCAATGTCTATTGTAAGTGAAGACTATTGTATATATACTCCCGTGTGCAGCCGTGTGACGTCGGCAGACTTAAGGATATCTTCACTTCATCTCCTCCCGTAGGCGTCATAAAATGCGACTAAGGGATAACAAAGCCTCTACCACAAGCCCCGAGGAACTTACACCACCTCAAAAAGAATGGACTCGCCAACCCGCTTGCTCAGCGTGTAGTTTTAACACCATACATTCCTCATGCACAAGACAATATGCATGAAGAGGTGTATGTCCAGCTGACGGTACGGTACTCCCGACACAGGAGGCACAAAACTCTTACCGGTTATGATTTACGTCCAACGAACGGTCTGATTACTAGCAGTGCGACTTTTGTCCCTACTTCTTTCTTGACAAAGGTTTTGTTATTGTCACCATTAATTATTGCCTCGACATCGGTTCCTTTTCCCTAGTCATCCCAGAGGCAGACGGCAACATGGGTATAGAAAAACCAAATAATAGCCTTAAAATGTATCCATCGTAAACAACAACATCCATTGTACTAGATTGATCAATATATTTTTGGAAAAGTATTGAATCTTTAGGAAACGTATGTCTAAATTGTATTTATTTTTCAACGTAACCACTTTCTCATCTAATACACCTTGAATAACGTTTTGAAAGTTGCTCAATTCCCTTGGAAATAAAGGCTTGATCCTGGGTATCGAAAAAAGACTTTACAGCGCACATGACCTCATTACCTCTGTGAAATTTTATGCCACGTAAGTGTTTTTTCAAATTAGTAAAATGGTGAAAATTACTAGGAGCTAGGTCCGGAGAATATGGAGGATGCTGCATCAACTGAAACCCAGCCGTTTGGATGGCAGCGCCTGCAACATCAGACCGACGCGCAGGTGCAAATTACCACGTCGTTTATTTTTTATTTTGTTCGCGTAGTTTTTTGATAAATGTTTCGTAATACTCTCCAGTTATTGTCTGTCCTTTAGTTAAATAATCGATCATAATGATACCTTCCGCAACCGAGGCCATTATCTTGCCAGCGGATGCAGAGACCTTGGCGGGGAGGACGATCTTTTTCACACCTTACTTTGGTTCTTCGTCCCCGGGTCAAAATCAAACGGTCACGAAACGTAGTCGAAAAGATTCTGGGTCTCGGTCAATAATTGCCAAATTTTGCTTTGAAATGTCTACTCCTGCTTCCTTTTGAGCGTCTGTTAACATTCGAGAAAACCAACGCGCGGCCACCTTTTTGAATTTTAAGGTATGAGTTAAAGTGAACTGAATTGTCCCGAATAAAAGCTTCGTAATCTCAGCTAAATGACGAATAGTCACACGTCGATGTGTCTTAACAATTTTTTCAATTTTTTTAACGTTGTCTTCAGTAGCGGCGGTTGTTGGGCGCCCAGAGCGAGTCTCGTCGTTACAGACGGTTCTGCCGCGTTTAAATTCCGCGCACCAGTATGCTACTGTAGAATAAGACAGAGCATTGTCTCCCGAAGTGGACTGCAATTCTTCAAAAACACATTTTTGAAAAAAATGTATAAAAAAATTTCAAGCAGATATATTTAATATCCGCATGAACTTCGATTTTCTCCATTTTGCTCATTAATAAAATTCCCGCCAAATGTAAACATTACCCACGACTTCCTTCGCTTGGTCTTTAGAGTATATATTTTTATTAATATATTTTTTAAGTTATTTATAAGCAAGGAGGCAGACGAGCACAGAATCTACCTGGTGGTAAGTGGATACTGTCGCCCAGGACGTCCGCGATCCATGCAAACATCAGACCAGACCGGCAAATGTTGTCACGCTACCTACCTTTTGAGATGTAGGAATTGATTTGGAGAAGCAGTTGGAAAAATGTGGAGGTATAGGTTAGGGTGGAATGGGAATTGGCTCTGGGATGTTTTATTCACTACCGAAACAGGTACATACATTGGGGAATAGCATATAGTGGGAAATGCAGTCCATTTCAAGGTAGTCTTCTGTGAGTTATGACTGTTTATTATTAAGCGTGCAACATCTACCTGTATTTTTACCGTGCAACATCAGATTTTTTATGGAATCTGTCAAGTATAACCATCAACCGGGATCAAAATATCCAGATCTTGATATTATTTTTCGATTAACATTGGTTATAAATCCGTTTTCAATATAAACTTCATAAGTAAAACGTGTCATTTCTCTTGAAAAAGCGAACGGAGACGGCGATCATATGAGCCATAAAGATGAGAAATGATGGTCGGCCTCCCAACACATTTATGAGCTACCAAAGTGTCGTTATCTTTGGAATGAACTCTTCGAGCGTGTTATGGTTTTGACGAACTTGCCAACCCTCGGATTTGGCAAGAATTCTTTTATTGACATGCTTATTTTAAATCTGTACATTTGTAATAAAACTCTCTTCACATAAGTAAGTATATTATTCGTATATAATGTTACGTACCATATCTGCCAATGTAAATCCTAATTTTACATCTGTTATCAGACCTTTTTTTCGTCCATTGCTGGATATGGGCCTCCAGGTGCACATTATTTTGTGCATGGGTGATTTATGGTCTTAAAACGCTGGTCAAGCAGGTTGGCAAGTTCACTGTTTTAGAGGTGGTGTAGTTTTTCAGGGCTTGTGGTAGCGGCTTTGTTATCCCATAGTCGTCTTTTACGACTCCCACGGAAAGAAATAGGGTGGCGTTTTTCTAAAGTCCACACCACAACACATAATTTTACATGACTTGATCTCAATCCACTCGCCTTTCCTATTTTCCGCCGACGACGAAATACAAGATTCAACTTTCAAACTTTCGTACAATTCTATATTTGTGTTTAAATAATTTATTAAACGATATCAATCGCCATTTAGTAAATAAATTTAACCTAACACTTCTGAAGAGATATTGCGTCTTGTCTGCGTTTTCTTCTGTATAATGGGAATGTTCTGAAATGATTTTCAGTTTGATGCCAACTACATATTTTTATCATCCTCCCGTTGTCATCGTGCTGTTTTTTAGCACTTACTTGTCAAAAAGTCGCTGCGTACAGTGCGGTTATCAAGACACTTCATACCGCGACCCCGAAAGTTGTGGAATGAACTGCTAGCTGAAGTTTTTCCGCCATGCTACGACATGGGGCTCTCCACGAGAAGTGTAAATAGGTTACTGCATGGACGGCAGTGCACACATATGCCCCCTGGTGTTACAGGTGTCCATGGAGGACGCTGACCACTTATAGATAATTTCCAGCATATAGCCAGCCCGCCTGTTTATCCTCTCTTCTATACAAAAAAACATTCATGACGCGGTCGCCATGAATGTTTTTTTTGCGACTGTCAAATGAATAGCGACCGTCAAATGAATTATGAATCCTCATACGTTTTTTATAAATTTATAAAAAACGCTGGTCTCTTCTAATAATTAATTGACTGTAACATACCAAGAGCTAGCATCTCTCCACTGCCGGAAATAGACCTCTCCCAAGGACCACCACAACAGGTTTTGTTCCAATTATCTACTAATTAGTAGATAAGTAAAAATATTATGTATGTCTACCATCATTCGAACTAAGTACACTCTAAAAAGCTTAAGAACTAAAAGCGTCTGGGAAGCTTAATTTCATTCCTACATTTTACATCTTCACGTCTTACTTTAAATAGAATTACGTCTAAGCATTAAATCGAACTGAAAGGTATTACGGCTGTAGCTTTCTTCAAACCTTTGCCTTTAGAGATAGAAATAGAAAACATCTAGTCCCTATACATCTCCTTACCATCTATAATTTAAGCAGTCTATGGTCACCGTGGAAATGTACCTATCGAAAGGAATTTTCATTTAAATATGAGAAGTGAACTTTATTTGCCTTGATATCCAGTTTAACAAGGAAAAGAATGTCTAGAGTTAATCACGTTTGTTACCAACGACACCACCAAAGACACATGCGAGCCATCGTTCCCAGCAGTTCTGTTATACAGTTCTGCCAACCGAACAAGTGAGAATTTTTATTCTCACTAGTGCTGTCGACTAAATATTAATTCTATTATTTAATCGATAAGTATATCAACATTATTTTCTGAATACTTATGCAGTTTGCTATAAATTATCAAGTACTGTCAAGTACAACCTCTATATTCTCTTATGTAGAGATATATATACCGAATATTTATATTGATAGCTATAAATATTCGGTAGCGAGAGAGACCTCGAGTGTCCTCTATAACCGCTGCGGTCAGTTAATAATGCCTGCTGTCGATTGAAGATCAATTGAGCTCAGATTGCAGACATAAGTAGGTATACTTATTTCCTGCTATTCACCAGCTCGCGTCGGCTTTGCTGGTAGTAGTGAGTGTCCGTACGCTTAAAAAGAGACCTTATATACCTACTTACAATACGGCTTTAAATACATATATATATATTAAGTTCTACAAAAATAGTTTAAAAATATTTTAATATGTTCATCAGTAAGTCCATCATCACTGAAAATATGTCTTCAGTGATTAAAATTTTTATTATATTAAAATAAATAATTATAATTGGTGATTAATTTACGTATGTGCATATCATATACACGTGGTATGTATTTACTAACAGAAGCGGTCGTGTTCGAAGGTCAAAGACCTAAGCGAGCGAATGTGGATAGCGTTATACATGTACGAGTATTGAGCTAGATAAATATAATAGTTTTAGTATACTGATTGACATATTATTTATTTATTTATTTACTCTTTCTTGTAATTTATTACAACAGGCGGACTTAATGCCTAACAGCATTATCTATCAGTCAACCTTTGGGTTACGCAGAACGTGAAATGGTGGATGATGCACTCGCCCCCCTACCAAAATTGTAATTGTAAAATTAGTAAATAGATAGGTAGTTTTTTTTAGTTTAAATAGTAAATGATTTATATATACTTCAGTTGATGCTTAAAGTATTTTGTTTCTTATTATAGAAAACCTCTTTCACCTATTTCAATATTGGATTTTTACTATTCGATTATTCGAATACACGTTTAGAAAATGGCAATTCTAAAAATAAACGAGTATTCGCCAAAACGAATACGAATATCTGAAAACATCCCTAGTAGGTAGGTACCTAGCCACATAAATACTCAGCTTTTCGTAAGATTTTGTAAATTATGTTCAGTTTTTTAAGTGTTCTTTTACCGTTTTCATCGAAACTCTTCAAGTTTTCAAGCCTTCAGATTTCAATCGAGTAAAATTTGCAAAGCCTTTATATCCTTCCCTATTTATTTACTGCTTCAATTCAGGAATTATGTTACGCTCCAATTCACTGGAAAGGATGCTTTCAAATACAAATCCATTCGACTGATTTCTAAGTGGTACATTCTAGACGTTTTCTAGACGTTTATAGACGTACAAGTATTTCCCATTTATTGACTGATTTTCTTTTCATTATCTTCAGTATAATTTATGAAATTAGGCGTTAATTTTGCAAAAGGCTTGTCTTAGGCTTATTTTTTTTTTTATCTTTCACTAAAGCGCTAGCCAATCAAGCGTTTTACAAACTCTTTCTTGCCTTTGTAAACGAGTTATTACCGTGATTTTTAAAGTTAATTTTCCTTGCTCTAATTGGATGAAAAATTTGTTCGTTTTACAACGTTATATTTATGGTCGGCGCTATCTAACCGCTTATTGATAAGTTGATATTGAGCTGCAAAGGAGTGTGTATTTGTGAGAAATTACTTACTTTAGGCAGGCAAACTGTGCAGAGATCAGCGTCATTCTCCCATAAGTGATGACCAGAATCTTATGGAAAAGTGATGCCCGGCGTAGTTCGCTTTACGTTATAACATTTTCATACAATGATACTCCAAATAACTAAATAAAATAAGTACAATACAAAATAATTATTATTAGCAGGCGTTTGTTGAACATTTTGAGTAGTTATATTTCTTGAGGGTTTAAATTTTGGTGGTTGAATATGGACTAACCTGTATATAGTAACGCATACGCAGTTCGATCGCCGCGTGGATATACACGTCATACACCGGCTACCGGCAAGATGCTACCATAGTTTAAGACATGACCTACTATACTCCGTCCACTATGTTATTTTCTATTGGACGTTTGCACGCCTATCAAGTTCCGTATTTCTTGACAGTCAAGTGTAGTCGTCACAATATCTTAATTTATTGTTGAGGGTGAAGAAATAGTGACGTTCTCTTAAGTCATACCACAGACTATAAGCTATCACACGTAAAATAAATCTAAAATAATAATTTTGAAATAAAAATATATTTAGAAGAAAAAATATTAGGTAGGTACTTATTTACAAATAAATCAACTAAAGTAATGTGTTATAGTTACCTATTTATTATTCGCCATAGCCAGTGTTGCTGGAATAAAAAAAATGCATTTTATTGCTTATGATTTTATTCTTTACATATATAATATAATCTATTCGTTAAATTGATTTCGTATTAAATACATTTTCGCGATTAATAAATCAGTTATTTAAGTCGAATATTTTTAATAAATCAAATCTATAAAAGCGAATGCAAATTGTACTAGAATTGTATCGATAATCGAATCGGTAATCTGTATGAAGCAATGCGGACATCACTAAACCGGTCTGTCATCGAGGAAATAGCATAATGGACGGAGAATACTCGTAGTAAGACGATTACTTGTGACGTTACGTTATTAAATGTGCCGCGTTGCTGGTCATACGTAACAGAGTGCCACACCCCTCCTGTATCCTTAAAGACTAATTAATTTATTTACTTTGGAAGCTTTTCATTGAAACAATAAAGAAAACGAAAAACGGAAGCAGAAAGAAGTCTCATAGACGTCATCGATAAGATATTTTGAATTCTTCCCTAAAACAAATTCAAGTAGGTACCAGAAAACACATTGCAATGTCACACGCATAATAAAATGGTTCTTTATTTAAGAGAAATCGTGCTAATTACTTAAATTACGTATTCCCTCTGGTAATAAAACAGTCTTTATGAGAATTAATATTACTTTAGAATTTTAATTTCATTTTGTAATGGTCTGCAAAATTTTAAACAAGGTCTTCGTCCGCGTTATTTTATTTAATGTCTTTTTTTATTTGCTTCCACATTTCATTATTTAACAAAACATAAAAATCCGGTGGCAGCACGTGCAGTACGTGCAGTACGTGCAGTACGTGCAGTACGTGCAGAACGTAAATAAAGGATCATAGTCATCATGGTCATGACGACTATGATGACTGTAAGTGAAAAATTAAATAGAAAATGGAAATGGTTCTTTGTTGTTTTTAATTTTAAGTTATCTCATTCCATCTCTTCATACCTAGAGTATAATGGAATGAAAATGACTCCATATTCCGTTAATTATACTCTTGACTCTCCATTCCACTCCATTCCAATGCCCTAAAGAGAATCGGATGGTGTAATGGGTTGAGGAATAAATACACCAGGTCCCTACTTCCTGTACCCCTTTTCCTAACATTTCCTAAATGTCTAAAGTTAGGCCGCGTATCCGGGGGCGTGCCATCGTTTGTCATTCTGAACAGATGTTGGCATGTATCGTTTATTCTATAAAAAAATTCAAATTGTGTTAAAAACAAGTTAGTTAAGCAGTTAAAACCGGTTAAACCTGAATTAAATTCGGATATCGCCAATTACTCCTAATAGGGGTTTTACCAAAATTTCATGCCACCCAAGTCACAGGCAGCCTGTATGCCTACGCGCTGTTCTGAGACATGCTAAAGTACGCAAGTCATAAATATGCATTTTAGGAAAATATGCTCTTCAAGCAATCTAACATTGGTTCACGTATAATTGAAAAATATGCTATCTAAGCAAGCTTACTAAGCATTGAGCATCTAAGATGCTAACTACCATACTATAGCATCAGCCACAGCTCGCCACCACGCAAGATCTTTCACTCTTCTCATCCAGCAACTATCGGCGAAGAGAGTCAAGTCGTCGATTCACGTGGCTGCCACACTGCGCCTCCGGATACGTGGCCTGCATTCGTTGACACGTCTGCCCCATCTGTTATCGGTCTGTTATCGACCCATTTTCATTTCAGCTTGCTGATTCTATGGTTTATATCAGTGACTATGGTCTATGGGTCTTTGGCGAATCTATTTATCTAGCGACCTTATCCTGCAAAGAAACTCCAAGCAAAGCTTTCTCAGTGATGTTAATTGTGACGTTAGGTGCTAACTATAATTTGTTCAAGTTAAGAGAAAAGTGCTGTCATCGCTATCAGTCACGTGATTTCATCTATTAACCAATTACGAGAGTGAGCGTTCCTCGATTGATCAACTAACGCTGTGTTATGCTAATTGGATCGATGCACACAAAAATAGTTCTTAACAAAGCATTTACTTTTTATCTCGTTGACTTTATCCTGAGCTCTTGTCCAAATTCTTAAATCTTTCTTATTGCGTAATGTGAAAACATCCGCAATACGAAATAAGAATTTGTTACATTTTCCGCTGAAAATTTCCACAATGGCGTCTCATGAAAACAATAGAGCAAAACGATGAAACGTATGAATCAGTGAACTCATTTACAAACCGCTATTGTTGGAACAATGAAGCTATTATCCGACCAAATTGAATGAATAATTAAATATCTGCCATTTGCTTACGGGTTTTGTGTAACGCAAACAGGTTGAGTGAACCGCGTGATTTTTGTTTAATTTGGGTCTTATTAACCTAATTTTTAGACCTTCCTCACACAGCGCTACTCAAAACAAGAAAATATTAACTGAAATCACGAATTAATTTCTGACAAATATTCACACACGATGCTATGGTAATCTCTGCAATTTTAATCACTCGGTCAATTCTGGGTTCACGACGCCAACTGATTCGAGCGATGGGGATATTATCCTTTATTATTATAATTACGGAATGGAAATGTGCAATAAATCTATACTAATATAATAAAGAGGTAAAATTGTGTGTTTGTAGGTATGTTGGGGGTAATCTCTGGAACTACTGAACCGATTTCAAAAATTCTTTCACATATAGAAAACTACATTATCCGTGTCAAATATAAGCTATATTCTATTTTGAAATTTTGATAAAAAAGCTTATAAACCGAAGCGAAGCGAGGACGGGTTGCTAGTGTGCAATAAAGATGATAGTATTGGATCCATTCTTATATTGAAAAAATGTCAACTGCAGAGCTCATGGGCGTAGCCACGGTGGGTGGGGTGCTTGCCCCCCCCCCCCCCACATCGCATACGGAAGAATTACAAAGTTTCTGAATTACACCATCTCTATTTAAATTATAAGGAAATTGTTTGCTTTGCTTCACCCTGGATAAAATTGTGGCTACGCCCCTGGCAGAGCTTTATTGCTGCGAAAGAACCACACATCAAACTGATGCGACATTTTAGGCATTTTATTTAATGTACAAAGAATTATTTAAATTTGGAGAATAGTGGATGTAATTTTGTAGAAGTACACTACAAATTTTTTATTTAATTTAGTATTTTTTTACAAAAATGTAGAAATTTTAAGTTAGAAAATGTTAACTAAAATTTATAAGTCTATATTGTCGGACAACGTCACATACCTATGTCGTGAAATACATTGTATTAGCTGTGCCCGCGACTTCGTGCGCGTGGAATTTTAGTTCGATTTATAAAGTTTTGTATACAGCATCTTTTCTTTCCGTCAGCCGATTTCGATGAAACAAAGCCTATTCGAAGCGCCAAGCTAAGCTTAAGTAACCTGTGGAAAACCAATGAAAAGCCGTTCCGTAGTTTTGGAGATTAGCGTGTTCGAACAGACAAACACACAGACAGACAAGAGAAAAATTTCCAAAATCGTCTTTTTGTTTTCTGATACTCTTCCTTCATCGCCCCCAATCAGTTTTTGGTAAATATATTCAATATACAGACACGCTCGTTCTACAGTTTTATTATATGTATAGATTGTTCTGTTATTTAGATGAGTGTTCGTCAAATAAATTATCTTGCAAACCTTGTAATATTCTATAATTAAATAGATTTATGAAATGGTACAATTATTCCACAAACTCTTGAAACTTTTAAATAAATACCTATATAGGTACTTTTTGAAGAGTGATACAGTTGGTAACGCGATAGGGAGTAGTAATTAAAGGATTGCTGTGAAGTTTATATTCCTCAGAACTCTTACTGGCCATCGATATCTCGACTTCCCTCATAATTTAAAATTCACCTCAAACAGCGGCTGGCTGTTTGATTTGTAATCAACCGTGTAATCTGGCGGGATATCCCTCCCGCAGTCGGTAAAAGCCTAATTTAATATATTGTAATAATGTTTATCTGCGGTCCATTCGTTAACAGTGCCTATGTCAACTGTACATAAAATATTAGGTACCACTTTAAAAATAAATAATCGATGATTATTAATATTAAAAACATAGTTCTAAATCATCTTGCCTCTCCTTCAGTGAGCCAAAATGAGGGAGAGAAGGTATTAAAAAAATGTTACGTAATAAAAAAATCATGATTGTCGGTTTTTGTGTCGACTGAAACGTCTCCCAACACCATTACGGAACGTCTTCCGCAGGCTACCGTTTCAACAATACAGCGCTGTCCATAACGATTCCCAGGTCTTCTACATAGCGCTTCCCAGATATTTTATGCACTCCGCTTCTTCCGTCGTTACTGTTAATTCGCGACTCGTCAAAGAACATAACAGAAATCCATTGTTCTAATTGACAATCGACGTGTTCGTGAGCAAATATGAGTTGCCGATGAGCTGCTGTTAATTTGGACCCCGTAGCTGGTCTCTTCGGTGTTAGGTTGGTTGCCTTAAACTTTCTTCCGACTGTCCAATGACTAACAGCTCGACTTCGAACTTCTGATGTTTGATTTTATTGGATTTTAACCGCGGTCAAGTGACAATTTCTTAACAAAGCTATTGTTTCTGCTTAATAAGTTAAAGGGTCGTAAAGTTTAAAGGTCGCTCAGATGAATCAGCCTGAATTTGGTTAGTGTGCAAAGTTATCGGTCTCCAGATGCCGTTTATAATTTCTGGAGACAGCTGACCACCTTTATATTTGCCACAATCGATTTTCTGCTCATAAAGTATTTTTTGTTGTTCATTTAATTACTTCTCACAAATAATTGTGTTCATTAAGTGAAAATAATTAAATAGGGGACAATTTACAGTAGATATTGTACGTTTTTTTAATTTTAAGAATTTTGCATGTCTAAAAGGCAGTGTGTACTCAATTAATTGATTTCCTCGAAAAGAATAAGATCTTAACTAAGTTCAGTCAGGATTCAGAAGAAATCGTAGCACCGACACTGCTCTATTAAATTATATGGATGACATACTAGTTGCTCGGGATAATGGTATGTGTACACTGCTCGTCTTATTCGATTTCTCGTGAGCTTTTGATTGTATTAACACCACACTCTTACTTTCTAAGTTATCATATGGATTTGACCCAGCCACGCTGAGATTATTTGACAGTTATTTGAAAGGTCGCACTCAATACGTCGAAATTCGACAAGAACATGGTCCCCTACTTCAATCCAATCTTCTTCCCTTTGAGAGAGGAGTACCTCAAGGTTCTATTTTAGAGCCCTTGTACAGTGCTGACATTATTTCTTGTCTACAATATTGTAAATACCACTTGTATGCTGATGACCTCCAGGTATACTTGTCCTTTGATACTCGTAACTCAAGAGCTGTTATCAAAGCCATAAATGAAGATATCAGGAGAATAACAATCTGATCAGAACTTACGTTGGTTTTAACTACAAATAAAACAAAATTTATTGTGTTTGGTTCCAATCACCACTTACTGTCTCTGATTAAATGCCAACGGCGTGAAACTAAGGAATGAACTAATTGAACGTGTTTATGCAGCTCGGAATCTAGGAGTAGAGTTCGACTCGGAACTGCGGTTTGAAAAACAGATCTTCCGATCTGTTTTTCAAGAATGAATATATATACGAGCCCATATCTATGAAGCGCTGCATAGAAGTATAGAGAAAGGGTTCCATATAACGTTGTAATTCCATTAAAACACGTCCGAAACCCATAACCGCGACATGACGCATTTTCGTCCTATAAAAATCAACACACACATGAAAATAAGCACCAGAATTACGTTAAACACACGATTTTTCAGGCAAACGCTGTAAGAGGGATTTATGTCGACCACATCCGGTGCGCGGAAACGAATGCGATAATTTATCAATATTCACGCTGACCTACTTCCGGTTCCGGTTATTGAATTATCCGGTTTCGTACTACAGCATTTTTATTACCTACATTTTTACCTACTTACGACATCCCGACATCAATCGATGTTAAAACATTCTTACCCGACTGCGAGTGTGTTGTTAACACTGAGAAAAGTGTGTCTCTCGCTATGTTCTGTCGTGTTAAGAATAAAACTCGATTGTACTTTGTCATTTAATAAAATTATATTTTCTTGCAATTCCAGTGTTTTAATAATATAATAGAAAAAAAAGCATCGTGTATATGTAGGTATGTACATTTTTTTATTTAAACTTTTCTGCACTAAATTTGTACAGGAGACGGATTTAATGCCTGCTGGCATTCTCTGCCAGTCAACCTTTGGTTAAATTTTTAATAACCTTGGTTAATAACCTTTCGTTATTGATCGTGTGTATATTGCGTGAATGTATAATTAAATGCCTTAATGGATTTGGCAGATTTACTTAGGTGTTGTTAGATTCGTCATAATCCTTCTATGTATCTTAGTATGAGTTATGTATCAAAAAACTAAATATTACGACTGCAAGCGTCCATTTTGTTTGACAGTATTTTTTTATTAAACATATCGAGATAGATATAAAGAGAAACCTAGCTCCGAGTACAAGTAAGTTTATACGCGTAAGGTGTCATTGTCAGTTTAATTGTATTCGGTTTCGGACTTTAAGATTTTGATTGGTTAACCCGCGTAATTCTAACATTACCCGTAACATAGTATATATTGAATTTATTTGTTCATGCCAGTTTTCATGAAACAACCTACATATATCTGTGGTATTTTATGTCAAACCATCCTTAAGCCCTTAAAAAAAGACAAAAGCGTGTCGTAAGACATAAACTAAGTAGGCGGTACTAACAGACAGAACAAATATATTTCCTTTGCTATCTAAATAATTAACGCCTCCCTGAGGCGATATATCACATCGCTTAATCTCATTGGACAAGGGTTCAATTATGGTAATATGCTTTTCTTTATTTATAAGTTTCCTCGTAGACTATTTTGAGGTAGGTATAGAGATAGATATTCGGCAGATAGCACGAACCCATCGCTTGCCGTGGGTGTCGTATAAGGGCGACTAACGGATACCACCATAAGGACTACCACAAGTACATCACGCAAAACTACTGGACGGATTTGAATGAAACTTGCCGTAGCTCATGTACCAGGTTATCATTTAGGGTACTTGTTACCCAGATTCATTATACAGTTCCACTGATATTTTAGATTTATATATATAGATAACTAATGTTTATCGATTCGACGAAAGTGACATAAAATTGTGCTTGTAAAATTGTATTTTAACGATTACGCCTAGCGCTTTGCCATCTCATGTCAACTTACCAGTCGGTGCACTCGTGTATGTGGTTGGATGTGTTCCGCCGGTGAGTAAATTGCAACTGGGAAATATGATGTTTATGTTCGTTGTTTCGATGAATGGTTAGCTTTTGTGTAACTTTTAGATCTCGTATGTTGTAATTGCAATTTTACATGACATCGAGAGATAGCTTCGGAGAAAATAATATTTTAATATTATACTTCTACAAGAAGACGGCGACATTACAGTCAAGAAGAGTCTTCTGCATGGCCGTGAACTAGAAGACAATCTGGAAGTTGATGACATCATCAACTTCCTTTACATAGCTTCAAGATACATATCTTCAAGTAGTACAGAAAATTCCTTAGGCCAGTGTCACTATCAGCTAATAGAAAAAGGAAAAATTGTGGATTTTGTTCTTACATAAAGAAATGAATAACAAAACCATTTCTACAGATTACAAAATCGCCATGTTTGGGGAAGATATTAGCGATTAATTTTTCATTTAGTGCTGAGAAAAAGTAATGCTATTTATTTTGCCAAAAAAAGAGAATTACATTTAATGTTGAATTACTTTTTTTTTTAATTTGAAGCTGAGATGTAAGCATTAGATGTTTTAATAACAGCGCCCCTTCTTATATGTAAATATACGTTTGTATTAGATATTTCTTTAAGAATCTCTATTTTAACAATTGTATCAAATAAAAAGCAATCAAATAATATTTATTATTAAAAAAAATATTAAAAAAACGTAAATGTTCGACGCATCGTCGAATGGTTTTCACTTATTAAGTAAGTAGGTATATAAAGGAAGGTTTTTTTTCTAGGGTTAAATAAAAGTACTTACTAAGAAGACACCGTCTTACTACACGTGATGGCGGTACACACACAAAGCCCAATTTTAAAACAAAAAGGTCGGTAAAAACTTTAGGAGCTACTTTCATTTTAGACTGAGCACTTATTTGCATATTTTTACGAGCCTGTATTATATTACGCGTTATTGTTTACAGCTAAGTCATTTAGTTTTAGTAGACTTGTTTGCTTCTTGGTCCGTATCAATTGACCTATATTAATGGAATAAAGATAATCTCTATTAGATGGGCCGTGTGGTGTCCCCACTCCCCATCTCTGCTTGTGGGTGTCGTAAAAGGAGACTACTATTGGGCCGTTCTAATAGGTTCTAATATTTCGCATCGGTGGATTATATGGTTCGTCATATGTCAAATCCGACCTAAAAGAACGGCACAATAGTAAGGAATAACAAAGCCGCTACCGCATGCCCTGAGGAATTACACCACCTCTAAAACTTACCAACCCGTGGCGTTTAAAGGTCATACGTCCCCCATGCACAAGACAATGTGCATGAGGATGCCCGAGTCTGGTGGCACTAGTGGCTAGACTGTATTCCCGACACGTAACAAACGACTAAAGTTGTTAATTTATTTACTTTGGAATACGTACTGCATTCCCCGTTATATCCTGTTCCCCAATGTTAGCACGCGTTTCGGTAGTGAGTGAGATATGCCAGAGCCCATTCCCATCCCATTATAACCTTCCCCATTTCCCAACCCTTTCTCTAAATCCAATCCTACATCTTCAAAGGTAGCTCATCCCGGGGCGTGCCAATGTTTGTCATTCTGGACTGAAGTCTGCATGTATCGCGGTTGACCAAGGGTGACAGTATCCAGTTACTACCAGATAAACTGTATACCCTTCTGCCGCCTTCTTCCTATATACCCTATAAAAAAATTGCTGTCGGCCAATCGACCTTAAAACCAATTTTAATTAATAGTACCACTTAGATCAGTCCCGGCTGCAGTCTCCAACATGGTGTAGCATCACATAGGTATGTTGTATCTAAATGTAGGCAGCCGATATTGGATAGCCAACCATGTGGGAAAGGATCAAAGGCGTTTATATTAAACGAACATTTGCGTAACATGTTTCGGCTTGGCACAATTTGAGAGAGACCAGATTATGCAGAGCCATAGTTTATTTTTCCCTGAAATTGACATAATTTATGACTTATTCTGAAACACGCTGGCTCGCAGATTTATACGTTGCACTGGAGCAGTAAAGGTTGGGCTTTTTAAGTCTTTTTGTCGGCCTTTATATATAAGCAGTAAAGTTACATAGAATTTCGTCTCGGAAAATTCCCCAGTCGGTATTTTCTTTCTTGGCCTGCGTAAGCGTGTTTTAAACATACCATAAAAAGTTTGGTGGTAAACAGAGTGTACGCTTCCATTTTTTATTTAACTAAGTTGTAAAATTAAATATGTACCGAGCTGGACGAATTGGCTGCCCAACACTAGCAGTTGATTTGGCTTCACACCAATAAATAAAATATTATATTATATATTATTATTGTTATTAACATATTATATATATATTTTAAATCTGTTTTGAACGCGTATACTAAAGGTATTTGTTTCAGTTTTATTCCCACTCGACGTTTCGGCACGGGTTACATCAGCCGTGGTCACGAGTTGACTGAGGAGGCGGGTAAACCAGAATGGGAGCTGCGAGCAGTTTTAGCAACTACCCACAATTGATCTTTACATTCGGAAAGGCTACACACTACACTAACAATGTCCACGGACGTATTCGACGGTAAATCCCAAGATTTAAAGTTGTTAATCGCCGGATTCCACGTCGACGACAGTTTATATCTATCTTCCCTTACCATGGGTACCTCCTAAACATGTGATAATTTATCTTTTATATGTTCAGGGTCACATAGGTCATACGCTCTGTTGTTAAATGTAGCAACGACGGATTGCAGGTTTCGATGATGATAATGTGAGGAGGCATGCAAGTATCTGTCAGTGTGTGTGGTACCTTATCCCACACTGTTTATAAAAAATCAACACACCCTGATACCTGCATGCCTTCTCACATCATCATCCACCTGGTGGTAAGTGGATACTGTCGACATCTGCAATACATGCAAACATCAGTTGAGAATTACAAACGTTGGCATGCTCGGGATTCGCTGCCTACCTTTGCGGATTTAAGAGTGGATTTGAAGAAAGGGTTGACCGCATCCGGGGGCTTGCCATTTTTTATACAATAGATGGCAGATGAGCCGGCGGACCACATAACGGTAAGGGGTCGCCGCCACCGCCCATGATTGTTCATGGGACAGTATCCACTTACCACCAGATGGACTGTACGCTGATCTGCCGCCTTCTTTCTATAAAAGTAAAATAAATTCTCGCTGTCGGCTCATTTCTTGCACTGATGATCGATGATATAATCAAATCAACGCGCTCGATGAATCGATTATCCCCGCATTAAGCACCTTCCCGAGTGCAGTGTTAATCTACTCACAAACTATTTACCGATGGTTTACCCTTTAATGTCAGCACAAATACATTTCAGATGAGGATCAGTACATATACTTACACTTCCTTCCTATACTCCATACATATGCTACATATACTTCCGAAAGTCAAAAGTTACATTTACGTCGCAAATATTTCTATTTTTCTGAACGATAGCAGTCTGAAAAAGTAAATAAATAATTAGTGATTAATTGAAGCAAGTGCATAACACTATCCACTCAAGCTCGCTTTGGTTTTCGACCTTGAACCCCCCCTGCTTCTATCTTTAACTTGTAGTAAAAATCATTTTACAACTCGATAGTTGCTTAAGAATATTTTTTCAATTTATTTGCGTTATAACATAAGAAAGAAATACATAAAATACGGATATTTACATACAATGAATTAAATACAGAACCGTCAGCGCTCTTCCTGTGATAAATGGGCCATGGGCCATAGTTCATATATTCATACCCAAGATTTAAGTTTGCGTAGCTCATTAGAGGGACTTAGTAAAGTGAACTTTTAATCAGTTGACAGTGTGATTTTGAATCTAATTTGACATCACACTTTTACAGACTTTGGACTGTCAACTTAATGTAATTTATTATATATTTTTGTCTGTCGCCTTCTTTCTTTATAAAACTGGCTGTGCCGGGCATGCAACGCATGCCCGGCAATTTTTTTGCCTATAATATATAGCCTATGTCCATCTGGAATAATGTACCTTTCAAATGGTGAAAGAATTTTTCAAATAGGTGCAGTGGTTCCGGAGATTACCCTCCACATACACATAAACTCACAAAATTCGCACTCTCTCTTTATTATATTAGTATAGATTAATAAAAAAATATCAATACAATAAACATACCTATAAGATACTCTAAACACGAAAAGTCCTGTCAATTTGCTGACAGATCTGCGAGATAACAAGACAAATAAGAAAAAAAGGTGAAAATGGCGGAGAAGTACTCCCTTTTATTTCACATTTATTTTATAATGGTCACATGCTAGTGTTGGGAGAATAACGCCAATTATTTTGACTTGCCTCAATTTCAAGCCTAAGTCACTAGGCCATGTTTTCATACATAAATAAATAGATTTAATATGGACCCATCAAACTGCCCTTGTATACTTTTTGCACATTATACATGTACCATATCACACGTTCCCAAATAATGGTTAATGGTTATTTGAGAAAATTATGTTACGTATCATACTAAGAAATAAAATATTACACTTTAGGAAGAACATTGTAAACTATCCGCTTTAGTCATAAACGGTAATTTTAATGATCCAAATCTATCGTCTTTTTCTAAATATTAGAACTTTAGCTAGTTGACAACAAATTTTAATCAATTTAAACAGACGTGATACGTAAGAGAGTATGTATATACATACTGTTAAATAAGTATCGATAATTTTGAAAAAGAGAACGCCGTCGTAAAAATATATTGCTGTTAGGTTGGCACTATTGTAGCTAATTTTCATATAAAGTTTAGGCGCGGTCTGTCACATAGTTGTTTGAAAATTTTCATATTTGCTAGACGACCTCGAGTGTACTTTGCGAATTTTACAATGGATAAAAATATCGAACAAAGACTTAGCATCAAATTTTGTGTTGCCAACAATATTTCTTGTTGAAAATCATTGAAAATTTTAGAGAAGGCCTACGGTGAGTCAACTTTGTCAAAAACAAGAGCATATGAATTGTACAAAGTATTCAAAGAAGGCCGAGAAGTGTCACGGACGTAGTGGTACGGATCCAGGCTTTGAACTCACGGCCTCGCGATTAAAAAACGAGTATAAATACGCCAAGGCTATCACGGCTCGATACAGTCCCATTAAATCGCAACATGAGCCTCCTCATTTTAAAAAATAAATACGAGTAAGCCCATCACTAAATTGGGTTATTTTTCGTAGCAGGCTCTCGGTCATTTATCATAGCAGTTTCGTAACAGCTTTCGTCGGCTTTTTGTGATGTCTTTAGCTACTTTTTAAGTTTGAAGTTATCGACTAAGTGTAGTTTTTTGATACATAAAATTACTCTTAGAAATCATTTATTCGCCCTGCGCTTTGTAATGCCAATACGAGAATTATTTAAAATTAAATTTAAATTTAAAATATTAAAATTTATTTAATCATTTATTTCTTTTTTAGCTGCCTGCGTTTAAAAATGAACACATTTTGAAATGAACTAAATTAATGAAACAATAGACAATAAACAATACTTTATTTCGACATACTGCACTGACATATAACTGAAATATACATATAACAATAACCAAAAGAGAAAAAAAACAATGTAGACAATAAGAAAAACCAAAGAAAATTCACAAATATTAAAAAAAATAGGGATTAACAAAAAATATATTAGTAAAAAATGCCACGTTGCTATTTCATGGATGTGTGTGAAACAAATAAGTTTGCATATATTTTTTTCATTTATAGAAAGAAGGTGGCAAATGAGCATACAATTCACCTGGTGGGTAGTGGATACTGTCGCCCGTGGACACCCGCGGTACATGCCAACTTTAGTCCAGAACGACAAACTTTGGCACGCCCCCGGATGGGCAGCCACCTTTGTTGATGTAAGAATGGATTTGGAGAAAGGGTTGGCATACATTAAGTTCAGGTTTATTCTGTTTTGTTTTATAAATAACTCTACTACATATTTTCACAATTCAGCATCAGACGCAAAGCAGTCTGCACCAGAATTATTATTTTATTTTGTAATCTAGCATTGCGCAGTTGGGTAAAAAAGTCGCGTTTTTAATTTAATTTTTAATTTATTTGCTTAAAAACTAGTTGATCGTAATCAGTTCTCCGGTTGCTAAGGCGACTAACTGGAAATCTGGGGCCCGATTCTGCTACTGAAAGGTTCGTCCAACGTACAGCTTTCAGCACGACATTAAATTGATTATCATTGTATTCTACTATTGAAAATTATCGGGTTATGGATGAGAAATGTTTGGGAAACGGTTCTGGTATTGTTGTAGTTTACACATTTAAATAATGTATTTAAATCAAATTAAATACTTAATTTTATTTTGCACAACATGGCTACAAATTACGATACTACATAATAATATCTTGCCAGTAAAAACTGTATGCGATAACTACATGGAATTTGAGTATTATATAAACATTGAAGCAAAATCGTAAGAAAGGAAACGCTAAACCAAAGTTAGCGTCAACACTGATTTATAATTGAAAACAACACACACACATACATGCAGACACACATAGGCACACACAATCGATAACACCATTAATACAGATGACCTACGTCTTACATTGTCGCAGGGCGGTGTGGCGAGGGCAGTCCGTGTGAGCAGCTGTGTCGAGAACTGCATGACGGCACGTTTGAATGTGGCTGCGGCCCCGGGTATATGCTGCACGTCGACGGGTACGGCTGTCTTGGTCAGTATACAAAATTAGAGACGAAAGAAGTAAGATATTTATAGTAAGAAAGCGGCAGACGAGCTTACTGTCCGCCTGGTGGTAAGTGGATACTATCACCCATAGACATCCGCGGTCCATGCCAACGTCAGCCAAGAATGACAAATGTTGACATGACCCCGGATGCACTGCCTACCCTTGCATAAAGTAGATATCCATATAGGAATGGATTTGGGGAAAGAGTGGAGAAAATGGGGTAGGATAGGATGGGAATGGGCTCTGGTACATCGGCATATCGACAAGGTTACCGACGAAACCACAAAGACATCTAAAAAACCTTTGGAAATTTTAGTAGGATTTAAATAGAGATTATAATTTTCCAGGTTCATTAGGGGCCTGTCTTTGTGCGTAAGATTTATAAAAAATATGTAGATTAGTGCGTTGAACCCTTAATTTCCTGATTCAAAATTGAACTGTTCTTTATTTTAATGACATTTTGACACGATAATAATCTATTTCGTTCAAACGAAAAAAAGTGTTGCTGGACAAGGATAAATGAGTTCATAAGAAAATGTTGACTGTTCGTATAAAGTGTCCATTCTTGTATTGTTAAATGCTGACATAGATAAATCTCTTTAATAAATCAATAACAGACAACAAAATAAAAACAAACGGAATGTACCAAAGTTGATCTTATCGCTGAGTGCGATCTCTGTCGGACAACATTATGGCAGAGAGGAAATTAATATTTTGATCGCATTACATATGATATACATACTTATGTCTATATACAAAAGTAGTTATGTTTAGTAAAAGTAGTAAGATAATTAGAATTAGAGGAAAAGTGTTAATACAAATGACAATAGAAATGAATAAAAATATAAAAAATATATTAGAAGAGTTAAGCAAAACTGAATAATGAAAAAAAAAATGAGACTGAAGCATATATCAGTAAGTTATGAGATTACAAAGTTAAATAGTGTTTTATAGATTGACTTTCATATCTTCTTTGTTATGACAAATGAAACGTTAGTTAACGATCTATAATATTTACTATAGTTTATTAGAAATTATCATGATTCTATCAGTCCTATGAGTCAATTAGCTCCGTTTGCATCTATTTTGGCAATATTCGCTCCACAAATTTCGATTAGACCTCAACAACATGAAAAATATATTTATCAGTATGGTCTGTAACACATATACTATCATACTCAAAACATATATGTAATCCGAGACATCTTGTTCGCACATCAGCATTGTCGCCAACATCATGATGCCACTCGTTAAAAATGTCAATGTGGCGATCTGAATCTTGTGGCGATTGTTCTCTACCAGTCTAATATTCGAAGTCGTTAATAAAGACTGCAGCACCCTCATGTATATTAAAACGTTAAAAACCATCAGAGAATACTGTAGACTGTCTTTCTGCACCATATACGTCACGGTGTACGTGTACTTGATATGGTATATCATATCTAGAGTCACGAACGCTGTTAGGAATGTTGGTAGACCCCACGCGAAGAGGTTGCATTTCAACACCTTCCCGGTAACGTAACTTCCGAAAACCTTCACGATGTCCACGTAGAACATAACTGAAATAACCAGCAGCCAACAGAAGAAGGAGGACAAGAAGAATTTTTGTATTATATCTGTCTATTTATCTGCGACTAATGTTCCATCTTCGTCGTCTATTATATTGTGTGATACCGATAATAAATATATAGATGTACAGGTGAAGATGAGATTGTTAAAAGCGTAGTTCTTTAAATGTCTCCATTGTGGTATGAGTATCCAGGATACTATTCCAAATATAAAGGTGACAAAAGAAAACAAAACACCGATTAACCAAAAGCATATGGCGGCAGGGAATATGGTATCTTTCGGGATCAAACTCTCCAACTATTGTTGCACTTGTCGATATTCTTCAAAAATTTCTTCGTCTGATAATGTATCGTAGTCAATTGTAGGAATTCCTTCACTTGTTTCTGTAGTTATGTCCATTTTATCATTTTTCTTGTTATCAAAACCATTGAACTGAAACACGAGTCTAAATTACAAAAATCTAAAAGTAAATAATCTGCTTTCATAACACATTTTTATCGTTATTGTTAATAAAATGTTTATTAATTATTTTCAATGTTTGATTCATTAAATTAATCTGTCTCGTTCGCCTTTAATCAGAAATAGTTACATATTATTAAGTTTTAATTAATAGTTTGTTTTAGGAACTATAGAACCATACACTTGGAACTTATTTAATTAAATTAACTTTTAGGCGTCAAATTTAGAAAGCCATTTCTAACATATAGATGTACCCGTATTCCGTCACAAACATTTTAATAATAAGATAGATAAATAAACTCTTTATTGTACACCAATACAAGCTGCAAAAAAACAATTAAACTAAGTAACACGAAAAGTATCTACCAACAGACGGCCTTATCGCCTTAGCGATCTCTTCCAGGTAACATTTGGGTGGTAACATCGATTTTAGAATAGACTAGATGATACATCATACGTTCTTATCAACAAAACCTGGTTCGCAGTTTCTAGGGGGGACTGAAGCAGATTGGGCGGGGTTCGTTTAAAAGTCAAATTTGAAACTTAAGTACTATATAATAAGAATGGACCATTTTCAAAACACTACTAGACTCTAACGTGGCTGCCCTAGTGTTTGTATAACATTCTAGTATGTATTCTCAAATCGATGAGTAGTGAGGAGATAACAGGTAACAATATCAAATAAAAGTAGTTATAGCATTTCTAGATTTCTTCGGAATCTTCCTAAAACTTTACCACCTTTGTTCCAGAAGTAAATGCAACAAAGAACTCAGCTTTATCATCCGACACAGAAGAAGATGTACTATACCAGAAAGACGTGTCTTTCTCCGCCGAACTAGAAGTAGTCCCGTCCAGTAGAGTTAGTATACCTAATTTAAGCGAACAACATATCGATAGAAGACTAACAACAATACCACTAATAAGGAAAGAGAAAGCTAATTACACTTATACGGGAGAGAGGTCGAAAGAGGTAGACGGATTTAAGAGTTTAATAGAAGATGGAGTCAGTAGAATGGATATCAACATAATTGCTGATGAGAATGTGAAGGAAGGATTGTTGGAAAATGGAGTCACCACGCAAGGGCCAAGTTTAGAACAGAAAGTAAGTACTTTTTGAATTAATATTACAGTTGAGCTCGTCTTTTATTTATCCATGATATCTAAAAGTTTTGGAGGGGGAGAGTGCACACTGCATTCCCACTTACCATCAGGTGGACTGTATGCTTATCTGCCTACTATTTTCCATGGATTAACGGCTCATCTGATAAAAATGTATCCTTTTTTCTCATAGAAAAAAGGTGGCAGACTAGTAGACAGTTCAGCTGGTGTAGGTGGACACTGTGGTCATTGGAAGACGGGTTTGTACGTCACCTTATCGGATGATAATTAGGGGTTGTCATCCTGATAGTCGCACCACGTTGGGACTGTCAGACATCAGATTGGTTTACTAGATGCTATTTAAAAAGAAACCTATAAAATATCATAAATGTCATTAGGTACCAGGTGCGACAGTGTCGCCCCCTTGGACAGCTGCGGTAGAAAACTGCAACTGTGGATCATGCGGAAGCTCTAGATGTTCCTGTGCAAACTCAAAATGCAAAAAAGGTATTTATTGTTTCATTAATTGTTTAGGTACCTATTAAACAGAATATTTTTTTTTATTAATAAGAAAAATTACATATTTTGATCACGTCATGCATAGTGATAGTATCACTTGCAACTTATAATGCAAGGAAGATATACGGTGTACAGTAAACACGGCAGAAGACAGACATCTGCGTTCAGAAATCTTAGAAAATGGTTCGGAATGAGCACGAAATTTTTATTCCGTTAGGAGATGACATCTACAAAAGAAAAAGCAAATTGATAATTTGGGCTATTCCAACTAACCCTACCGTCTTATCCACACTGCTACGGAAGAAAGAATAATTTTACCATTTTTCCCTACAAGTAAGATTACATTTAACCCTACTTTCTTGGTAATAGTGGAAATAATAAGCAATGAAGCAAGCGAATGTATAAAAAATATAAGTCTTGACTAAGAATGGGAAAATAATTAAAAAATATGGATCAAACAGACTTTAGCATTTACGAGTGATCCTTATTTGAGATTGAGATCCTAGATCAATATCTACGATCTCAATCTCAATAGATTTTATCAAAATCTTAACCTAAAGCCAATAAGTTCATATCGACAATTGCTTTGCTCAGTTAACGTCAGACATAACGATGATATTATTGTGAACATAACTTTAATAACACACTAACTACGGAACTGCCAGGTGTAAGCGGAAGGAAGTTATCTTCCGGAAGTGGTTCGCCCGCAATGGCGGCGTATAGTTTCCGGATACAATGTATCCATTAAAGTTGCACCTCGAGGCCACTAACGCCGGAAGTAGAAACTTTTAAATTAAGAAAATTTAACGTTAAACTTTAATCACATAGACCAATATGGTACTAATATGTATAGTATACTCATAGTGTGTGTTTATAGGCCGTATTGGCCGGCTATAGAATAGCATCAACCCATCTCTCGTGGATGTCGTAAATAACAAAAGCTACCACCTAAGGAATAACAAACCCGCTACCACAAGCGCCGAGGAACTTCTCCACCTCCAAAAGATTGTACTCGCGAAGCCGCTGGCATCAGCTAGTTTTTCATATAGCAGGCTACTCGAGAAAGTTTTGCGACAAAGAGTTTTTATCTATGGAACACTGGCTGGCTGGAACATCTATCAATTAAAACTATGACCACTTATAATATAAAAACAAAACATTCCAAATTTAAATTTCCCTTCATATTTTTTTACGAGCTGAATCAAAACAATATCGTGTCTCATTAAAAATTGGATATTTCACGGGAATATTTCCGCGCTATGATGTAAGTGCCCTTCTAAGACAACTGTGTATCGTTGGTACAATGAATTTAAGCGTGGTCGACTAAGTTTGGCTGACGAAGACAGAAGCGGGTCGCCCTTTAACGGCTGTTACGGTAGAAAACGTGGTAGCAATGAAAATATGATTTTGTGAAAACAGGCGTATTACATACGACGAGATTCAGGAAAGATTACACATTGGATGGGGGAGTTTGTATAAAATATGTCAAGGCACCTACGAGTCAAGAGGATAGTATCGCGCTGAGTGCCACACAACCTCACCGAGGCTCAAAAACAAATTTGTGTCGAATGGTGCCGTGATATGATAACAAAATTTGAAGCAGGGTCGTCTCGGCGCGTCTGCGACATTTTCACAGTTGACGAATCTTGGATCTACCAGTAAGAAACTCAATCTAATGTTTGGCTGTTTCAAAGTGAGCCACCAAAGTGAAAAGAGCAGAAGCGCTGGAAAAATGTTACTCGCAAGTTTTAACGGGCTACCTGACATCTGTACCTATATGAAACCAAAGCAGCATTAACGCAGAATGGTACGTACTTACATGCTTGCCAAACTTTTTTACTGCTGTGAGTTACAACCGTCCGTTACAACCGTGAGTTACAAGTCGCTGCTGCACCACGACAACGCGCCCGCTAACTCAACACTTAAAACAAGATACTTTTTGGACAGTAGGTACCCCGATTAAAGTTTTAAGTTCCTGCAGTCCCTACTTGGCACCTTGGGACTTTTTTCTATTTCCCAAAATTAGACCCCAACTAAAAGGGGAGTAGTTTTCATCGCCGGAAGACTCGCTGGCAACGTTCAAAGAGGCTGTGAAAGTGGTGCCTGAGGAAGAGTGGAAAAAATGTTGATTCAGATGCATGAAACTTTGTATATGTGCAAGTGGAGAGTACTTTAAAAAAAATGTAATAAAATAAAATTGAACCACTAGAACATTCTTTTATTTTTCACATAACTTTTTGAGGTCCCCACGTAATTACATCAGCCTGTGTCTATCCAATGCTGGATATAGGCCTCTCTTAAGGTCTTTGGCTCTTCTCATTCACCCACTACCAGCGAGTTTCACCTTCACCACACTACCAGCGAGTGGCCGGAGGGCGTCCCACACTACGTGTATAACTATGTATATAACTAATGATTAATATTACATTTAAGCGATTAACTAAGAATCTTATACAGCAGATTTCACGCTTTCTGTTTTTGGGTATAATCGTATATCTGAAACACTCTTTATAGACAAACTTTGCCCCCGTTTTACCTTGAAGTGGCAACAGGCAAGTCCCTGTTTCCAATAGATCAAGACCCCTCGATATCACTTAATATAATTCAAGACCCCTGCATTCCTTGCGATCTCGATCAAGGGTCGCAAAAACCCTTAGGGGGAGTCTAATCGAAAATTCCCGAATGCTTTACATTTTCTTTGGTAGCCGCTGTCGAGTTCATTGTACTTTAACCTATTGTATTTTTTGTATGTTGTGTACAGAATACGGCAATAAAGTGGGATGGTTTTGAAAATCTATCGCCTTTGTACGGTACTTGGCTGTTTAAGTTTGTCGTATAATAATTACAAGAACAATGTTAAACTCCATCAACAAAACTACTACATGTTTGTATCTTTTGAATGATTCCCTAAAGTAATTATATTTTTCTAAAGTAAAAATCGTTTTGTCCCTTACAAAACTTAAGGCTGATGCTAACTTAGACGTGGTTTGAGATGAATCCGCTTCCACCATTGCTTTCAAATTGTTAGTCTTTAGTTGACTTCAGTCTCCGGTCGTCCACGTGGCTTATTCTTGAGGTCGAAGTTTCTAGAACGGAAACGAACGAACCAAAAACGCACCGTGCGTTCGTTTGCGGTGTTTGGTCCCTACACATCGTTGATACTGCGTGCGTCTGTGTTGCGTTACCGCCACGACGGAACACATATATATTCGAAAATAACGCGAATTTTAACTTTTCCGTGGTCGCAGTCTAAGCAAAAAGTAGTTTGACAGAAAACAAATGATCAACTGATTTTGAAAAAGAATGTCATAGCTTTAAATTGTAATTAATTTGAATTTGGAATTCCAAGCCAAACGCAAGATAACTAAGTTCAAGGACTTATTGGACAAACAATAACTTGTCACTTCTCGAATTCCCGAGAATTGAAGTTGAGTTTCTGTTTGATTAATGTAAAAGTTGTGTATTAGGATTTAATAATTTGTGATTTAATAGTGATAGTTTATTAAACGTCAAAGTATTTTTTGTGCGTGGTGTTTGTGATAATCAAATAAAAGCGTGGGACTGCGTTTTTTGTTTGCTTCCAAGGGGTCCTCTTGTGTCCTCAGTAAGCCTAGTATCACTTTATTAAGCGACTCCTGACTTATTTTCACGCGACTAGACATTGATAGAATACGTTTTAGACTTTGAAATTGCTGATTACGAAGAAAACTTGACACTGGCATAGAGTGCTAATTGCACTATTGCCGCCATATATGAGGAAAAAAAAATAAGTTCAAAGTGGCCACTATGAACAAACGGCAATTTCATAGATTAGGACCTAATAAGCAGAGTTGGTTAGGTAGTGTGATTATATTAATATGGATACACCCCATACTTTAAGGCTGAGTCAGGTAGGAAATGTAACGTTATTATTACCATTCCTATCGCAGAGACCATGAGTGTTTTTTGTTTCATTTTCATATAATTTGCTGTTGAAACAATAGAGTAAAACTATTTTATGTCTCAAGAAAGAAATACGTTTGTAAATAGGTAGGTAGGAATGTCGACGTTTCGGCACGGGTTACAACAGACGTGGTCACGAGTTGACTGAAAAGGCGGGTTGTCCAGAATGGGAGCTGCGAGCAGTTTTATCGACTTAACGAGCAAACGAGGTATGGAATAAAAGGTAAATAAATACCTTTATTATGTGCCTTTAGACCCGATTTAGAATATAAAATGAAATATTAATATTAGAATGTTACATGTTGAAGCATAAATAAAGAATGTTACATAAAGCTTACATGTTGAAAAATATTAATATTAGAAATAAATAAAGAAATAAAAATAAATTTACACTTATTTATTTGAGTTACACGTTATTGTTTGAATAAAAGGCGAATTTAATGCTAGGAAGCATTTTCTCCCAGCCAACCTCGGGGCTATATAGTGATGGTATGTGGTAGATGTAAGTGAAACATTATATAAAATAAAATTTGGAATAAATGAAAATATTTTCGAGTCCATTCTTTTAAAGATGGTGTAGTTCCTCAGGGCTCTAAATGTACATTCAGCGCCCTCTGGCCTCGGCACCCCTTCGGGCTTTGGCGCCCTGTGCGTATTGTATCGTAATCGATACTCGTATATTTTTCTTTTCTTACCTGAAAATTTCTTGATAACGAACAAAAAACGTTGACAACCCAATATCTTACGAAATTTCCCCAATGATACTCGTTTTGCTAGTGAGAAAAAAACAATAGCACCGCAAAATATTGATTTACTTTTTCCGGATTTAATTTCGCTCGCTCAAGGCCTCCGACGCACTGTGCGGCCAAACGAGACGGACACGCCAAAAACAGGGATTTTCGCGTTTTTCATATATATTTATCCATTTAAACGGGTCTCAGCGCGAATGTTTACGTTATTTACTTAATCACTGGATAGAACTCCATAGTACAAAAATCCTCTCCACTGATCGCCACTATTTATTACTCCACGATTATGCGTGAAACATTTGAAGTCAAGAAATATAGAAATCTCAATCGAGAGGTTACAAATTGTCCTCGACATGGAATCCAGTGATTAATAAAATTAAACCCCGCGTTTTTACGTCGGACGCTAGAGATATTGTGAGTGTTGTGTGCTGCAACTTTCCGGATTATGAAGACTAAATGCGATGAAACTGCTTGCAACTCTCTACGTGGACTTCAGTCAGCTTGTGACCTGGTTGGTGCAACCCAACCAAAACGTCGAGTAAAATAAATAAGGTAAACATACGCGTTGAGACCCGTTTAAATAGATATGTACTGATTATTATCTAAATCCTAAAGTCAGATTGCACACACACGTCAAATCGTCGTAGCGCTCTCACAAAAGCGCGCCGCCTCGGGTGTCGAGTGGCACAAGCCGCGTGAAGCGCTTTCAAGCACTTTTATTGTGAGCTCAGCGTGTCTTTGTCATAATGAAGGGTCTCGTCCCGCTGTAGAATTGCTGGGTATTACGGACCACTTGCTCTAGTATGGAGTAGTTTTGTGGAATTAAATTTTATTCTGTGTGTCATGTGGTGTTGGCCGGCTATAGAATAATACCACCGCATTTCTTCCCGTGGGTGGTGTAAAAGACGACTAAGGGATAACAAAGCCGCTACCACAAACGCTGAAGAACACACCACCTCTAAAGTAGTGGATCCGCCGCCAACCCGCTCGGCCAGTGTAGCGTTTTCTTAAAACCATACATCCATTATCCACAAGACAATGTGCATGAGAAGGCCCATGTCCAGCATTGGATACATAAAGGGCTGGTTGCGATGCATTGCATTTTTATTCTGTACTAGCAGTGCTCGCTACTTCGTGTGCATAGAGGCTCGAGTATGTGTGGTTAGTTTGATTCTTACTTTAAATTAATTATTTGTTATTACTTTGTGGTTAGTTTGATGAAATGTACTTACTTTAAATTTTAACCCGGTACATAAGTTATAACAATGCTATGTTTTATTAAAATCTGTCCAGTGGTTTTATGCGTGATGCGCGCTCAGACAGATGTATACCATATCATCAGCTCATGTCTCTCTACTGCTGGATATAGGCCTCTCCCAAGGGTCGCCACCACACACGATCCTCTGCTCTTCTCATCCAACCAATACCGGCGAATTTCTTTAAGTCGTAGGTCCACCTGGCTAGAGGGCGCTACACACGCCCTCCGACATGCTTACGACAGACAGAGAAAATATTTACACATTGTTGTTTTGGGCTTTGTATCATTAACACTTTATATTGCATCGAATTTTTAAAAAAAAACCATTTCAAGTAAAGAGAAATCTGTGCCACTTTTCTTCATAAATGCACAAAGCTGGCTTATTCGTTACATAAGTACAGTTTCATGCAGAACTCGTGTAATACAGTCACACACGGCATGCAGAAAGTGGTTTTCGTCGAGTGGAAGAGATCAAATAACGCCACAGCTCGCTTTACGGCGTCATACTCCAACTAAAATTGACATAGCAATATGCGGGTCTATGTTGACTGTATTCATGTTTCGTGTTTGCTTATTTACTTATATGTTTACTAATATAAGGTGAAAGCGAGCGTACTGTGTAGTGTGTTGGACATATACAATGCGTCACTGAAATAACACAAAAGATAATTATAGGCTGTCCAGTATCGATAGTAGAATCGGTTCTACCTATCTTTAGAATAGGTTATTTTTATAACTTTTAAACTTTCGCGTTGTGTAAACGAGTTGACTGAAGAGGAAACGTCGAGTAAGAATAAAAAGTAAACAAATACCTTTACTGTACGCGTTCAAACACGATTTAGAATATAAAAAGTTTTTTTTTTAATAACTCATTGTTTATTTCTAGTATATTTTTATTCTACGCTCATCGCTCGTGCCGCGCCCACCTAGGCGCCCGGTCATTGCCCTGTACTGAAATGAGTGATACGAACGTTTTAGATAGATCATCAAAACTACATGTTTGTAATTGTAGACCTAAAATAATTGTATTTAACTACTACGATATTAATCTATAATATCTTACTGCAGGATATCTTGGCAATTCCGAGGGGATTTCGGATCATAATACACAAAATAGATTCTCTTTAACCAATGGTTGACTGGCAGAAAATGCCATATAACTTTAGTGCAGATGCTTAAATAAATAAATTTATATATTGTGTATACTGAGGGCATTAATTAATTAATTCGTTGCATTCAATATATTCGAAGATAAACTATTTGATAGGTAATGACTCATTACCTATCAATTATCATACTTACGATATTTTCACCATAGTAATATATCAAATTCACTCTTTTGCCAGATGACTATGTTTAATTGTAGTGAATTATTCTATCGATTCCCACAAATTTGATCGAGCACCACGCGATTTTGCAGAAAACCCTTTTTTAAACAATATCGAATATGGTTTTACGATTAGTTTACATAGCTGGAGATCACTATTTTTAAAATGCCAAGAACTAGCAACATATAAAATGTCACTTTAGTCTCCGCGATTAAAAAACGAACTATACATATACTTCTTTATTTCGTTAACAGATCTTAAAATCGTCACGCCTCGGTTCTCGGGCGCGTCATGGCTTGCGCTCCGTGCACTCCGAGGCGCTTACAAGCGCGTCCGCTTGCGTATACGCGTGCGTCCGGAACGCGCGCGTGGAGTGCTGTTACTGACGGGAGAACACGACGACCTCTCCGGGGACTATCTAGCGCTACTGCTGAGAAACGGACACGTCGAGCTAAGGTAAAAAATTTACTGCTATCAGTAGATTTTTTACTATCATGTTTCTCCGCTGTTATTGGCACATCATCACAAACGATCTTCAACATTTCTCATACAGCCACTACTACCGATTTTTTTAGTCATCGGAGAACCTGGCCTGTGGGCGTCGCACGCCACGAGTCATCGAATCCACGGTCAACCCCATCTGTTGTCCGTTCTGCGACAAATGTGATCAATCCGTTACTGATCCTTTGAGCTATGTCGATGACTTTGGTTCTTCTACGAATTTCTTCATTTCGATTCCTATCCATCAAAGAAACTCCGTAAGGTAAACATAAGCCATAATTAAATCTATGTTCATAAACTGTAATTATGCCAAGTTTAATTAAAATTCGTCCAGTAGTTTTTACCTGATCAGACAGACAAAAATTCTAAAAATGGTTGTTTTGGGTTCTTGTACGTTCATAGCATTGTAAATATTTTTTCAATAAACTATTCTTGTACAAACACCGTTGTACTTGTACAGTCTGTTACGATTTTATTTTATACTAGCGACCCGCCCTCACTTCACTTCGGTTTATTAAATTTAAAACAATCGGAATAAGATATTTTCCTGCGGTTAAATGGAGCCTATATTTTAAGTTAGTCCTCTAGCAATACATCGGTGAAAACTGCATTCAATTCCATGCAGTAGTTTTTGGGTGATGCGTGTACAAACATACAGACAAAATTTCTAAAAACTGTTGTTTTGGCTTCTGTTGCTCTGTTCTGTTAGTTTTTTTTTTTCAATATCTATAATGTACAGACATCGGCCTGTTACAATTTTATTATATGTATAGATAGATATAGTTTATTTAAAAAGAGTCAAATATTCAATAACCCTATACGGATTACATAGAAGCAAATAAGTAGGTACTATAATTGAATGGCTTTACTATAAAATTTGATGTGCAACCCAACACGCTATATGTGTAAACCGAGATAATTGGCTATAAAGTTAGTGGTCCATCTAACACTACACAATAAACACCGTTATTACGGTACGCAATAAAGGCCACTGTGTGCCGAAGCACCGCTTGCGGCGAATTAAAAACAATTACCGCCATCTAGTGGACGATGGGGATAATAATGTTATTACCGAAATGTGGTTTGAATCTGGGTGAAGTTTTGGGGAGATCGAATTGTAATGGCTATACGGAAGTTGACTGGACTCAAAATTATTATTTTACGGCTTATTTATGTACCGTGTGATGTCGGTCGTCTTTAGAATAGAACCACCGCATCTTTAGAACCACCGGTGTCGTAGAAGGGGACTATGGGATAATAAAGCCGCTATCTCAAGCCTTGAAGAACTACACCGCCTCTAAAAGAGTGGACTCGCCAACTCACTTCGCCTGCGTGCCGTTTTTAAATCCATGCACCTCTCTTGCACAAGACAATGTGCAAGAGGAAGCTTGTGCCCAGCATTGGACGATAAAATAGCAGAACAAAACCATTTAATTTTTCACAAAAGTGTCCCTTACTAGGTTTTCAATTTGCGCAGTCGATGTTTAGACATACACATAATAATATGACATGCACATATGTCATATACATATATGTATGTATATGACCCGAGACAGAAAGAAAGGTCAAGTGTAACTGGTCTACCGTATTCTATGGCAGCGTTAGTAAACTCTGCTTTTAGTACCATTAAGGGCTCACAATAGGTTTTTATAGGCAATAATAATGGTGCCTACGGGATTTCAATTGGCGTGTGCAGGCTAGGCTATAAAAATAGGTGATTAACTTCTATAGAAATCTGTTAGTGATTAATTTTCGAAGCACTTGATATATGGATCTTTATTATAACTATTTGTTTAAAATTTCGTGAAACAGTTATTCGGTGATTACCACTTGATTAATTACCTTAGAATGTCTCTTATATTTCCTTTTACTTTGTTTTTTACTGTCATTATCTACTTCCATCATTCATTACATTTCGATCACCGCACCATGTCCTGATGGTGGCATACTTAGTGTGAAACTGAGGGAGACAAAAGAGGTATAAAAAAGGGCGATGTTTTTTTTATAGAAAAAAGGCGGGAGACGAGCATACGGTCCACCTGATGGTAACGTAAGTGGATACTGTCGTCCATAGACATCCGCGATACATGCCAACATGCGCTGCTTACCTCTGCGGATTAAGAAATGGATTAGGAAAATGGGCAGGGATATGATGAGATAGGAAAGGGCTCCGGCATATCTCACTCACTACCGAAATACGTACGTACTTTAGGGAAATACGATAAGGTAGGAAATGCAGTACATTTCAAGGTAGTCTTCAGTGAGAGAGGGGTAACGTGGCCAGTCGAGTGCGCCCAGCGGCTGTGGAAATGCAGCTTACAGTATAACGTATTGAGTATACTCTGGAAAACCTTCTTAAAGACTACGAGCTCAAGAAGACGACTACATAAATTATTTGAGAATGCAAATTGTAAAATTTCAATATTGCGCAATATCTGTCCCACACAGTTCAATATAATAGAAATGAAAAACTATTGTGCAATTTATTTTAAATTATCTCTAACTTTTGTTCAATTATTGCGCAATTTTCAATATAAACGATCCAATACATTGTTTGATAGAACTTGAGAAAATTGCACTTGTATATAATTTTATATTATTATTCTATAGAAAACGCAGTTTTGTGGATATCGCACATACGTCAGAGTATCTTGTTCTCGAATAAGTATTGCAAATCTATAAATATGATTTTCCTTACAGATTCGACTGCGGCAGCGGTGCCGGCGTTCTTCGATCACCGGAGCCGATCCGGCTGGGCTACTGGAACACGATATCCGTGTACCGGCACCGGTGGGACGCGTGGCTGCGGTTGAACAATGGCAAGAGGGTGCGGGGACGCTCTAAGGTCGGTACACTTTATCTATATATATATATTAAAACCACACCGACACCGTTTGACCGATCACCATGAAAATTGGCACATATATGTATTTTTTATGGAGAAGGTTTTTATACTATCTAATTTGTTGTAACTCACCACTAGATGGCGCTGTAGCACATCAACTTCTATACCGTTCAACCGATCGCAAAAATCATATCGACGGCAAAACAGAATAATTTGTGATTTTATATACAGAGGTAAATAAACATACGCAGGCAGGACAACGTCTGCCGGGTTTTGCTAGTATAATATAGACTCGTAGACAATGAGTATATATTGAAAAATGCAACGTGTCACTGAAATAACGAAAACTGAAACACGTGTCAACTAATACCTATATAAAACTGTTCTAGACAAAAATAAAATTATTTTAGGAAATAAATCAGTCATTAAATCAAAATAATTAAAGTAGTTAATTAAATAATTAAGTGGTTAAATTAATAAATCAAAATATTTAAGGATTCGTTGTTGTGACTAAACGTTCGTAGCGGTTATTACTCAGACCGAGCGCCTAGTTGGTACACGTGTACAGAGCACAGCGCGGGCGACACGCTTAGAAGAAAAAGAGGTACTAGAAATGTAGGTACTGCAAATTATGAAAACAATAACATACTGTTAAGACTCGTAAAATCGATTCTTCACAAGCATTTGCAGCAATTGCATTATTTCAGTAACACGTTGTATATATCGCCGCTACATCGTTAACACGCCGACCTTCAGCTAACACTTTTACCAAGTATCGACACGTACCTATCACTTCTCACCGACCCGCGATCCTGCGCTACCCTCCCAGTCAGGCTTGCCAGCTTTCCAGTTAGCCACGACCGGACGTGCTGATGCTGGAGAGCGGAGGTGATTGTAGGGCTAATCTGTATGTTATGATTAATATTTGTTAAGATATTTTGGAGGGGGAGAGTGCACGCTGCAATCCAACAGCCGCTGGGCGCACTCGACTGGCCTCGTTACCCTTCTCTCACAGAATACTACCTTGAAATGTACTGCATTTCCCACTTTATGGTATTCCCCAATGTATGTACGTGTTTCGGTAGTGAGTGAGATATGCCAGAGCCCATTCCCATCCTATCCCTTCCCACGTCCCCAATCCTTTCTCCAAATTCATTCTTTCATCAACAAAGGTAGGCAGCGCATCCGGAAGCGTGCCAAAGTTTGTCATTTTGGACTAATGTTGGCATGTATCTCGGATGTCTATGGGCGACAGTATCCACTTACCACCAGGTGGACTGTATGCTCGTTTGCCACCTTCTTTTTATAAAAAAAAAAGTCCTTTAAATGAACACAAAATCTTATATTCTCAATAAAGTACCTACTTTACAGCTTATTGTAAAAGAAATCAATTATTATATTTACTTTACTTAATTTAGAGGAAAAATTATTTTCAGACTACATTTTTCAAGTTTTGTTTCCTGAATCAGTGTTTTCATAGAATCACAAAATTCAGTACAACTCATCTTTTAATTAAAATATTTTCATAATGCTGCAAATATATTGCAAAAACGCATTTCAGTCTGAAACAGCTTATGCAAGTATACGTTGCACCTACAATTTTTATTTGTCTTTAAAATTTGTGAATAAACCGAACAATTGGACCCGCTTATAAGGAAACGGACACGTATAAATCAAAACGGAACTGCCGGAAACCGGACGGTTGACAAGCGTGCTCCCAGTGCATGGGACCCATCTTCAGCGTAGACGATAAAAGGCCTGGTTCCAGTCACTCTGTTCGATTAACTGCGATGTCTTGTTAATATATTACAAGAAATCAGCTAGGTGTATCGATGTTTTCTAACCAGATCACAAGAAATCAGTTTGTTGTAAGAAAATAAACTTCGATTATAATTTCTAATTTTTTTAAATCCTAGAAAGTTCTCAGAACTCGACGCTCTAATGTGCGTCTGAAAGGTGATGCACTCGACTATGTCTCGAGGACGCGCCAAGGCTTTTCTCGCCACTTGGATCGACAATCCGAGGCTGTAGAACCGTTCCACAGCCCGAAGTAGTCTTACGAAAATGACTCGACTGATTTGAATAAATCTGTAGCGCGGAGTATAAAAGAACTCGATGGCTAAATTTAGAACACTTTTCGCTTGATTTAATGCTTCGAAAATTATTATACTTATAATATAACGATGCGATTAAGAGCGATGATACTTTGGAAAGTATATGAAATTCAGTAATTTACGAAGCGTTACTTTCTTCTATCTTTCGTTAGGTTTCGCTGGATTTTATACATATACTTATACATACTATAGAGAAAGAGAAATTGTAAGCGGATGGTGTGTTAGGCAAGGACAAAACTACAAAAGAAGCGGGATTAAAAAATACTTTTATTGGTGAAAATATCATATAAAGAAAATCGTAGAACAAAATTTGTTAGTTTGAATCGGGGATGAGTGATTTAAATGCATTTGATGAAATTATTTATTTAAATCATTCGAGGAGGAGGCAAAATTCACCGGATTACAATAGAAAATAGTACAAATACTCTACACAGCTCTTCTCTCGGTTTTATTTCGTGACAATTTTAAATCTCTATGAAATTATTCAAAATATTGTCTTTCTTTCGTCCTTCAGACATTGACACATCTAAAATTATTTGTCACTTAAAAAATAGATTTTCATTTTATTTGTATTTGTAAACAACCAAAAAAAAAAAATACACAGATTTTACTTGGTGACAGCAACAGTTGACGCAACAAAGACTCAGTGCTACCAGCCGCCCGGCTTAATTTACCACCTTCGAAATAGAAATGTCGCCTATGTAAAAAAATAAAAAAATCACGAGTTTTAATGATAAGAATTCGGTGTTAAGAGGGAGCAAGTATTTTTTATTCAATATGCCTATTAATAGTTGCTTTCTAATACGCTTCTAATTAAAACAATAAATGTATTGAGTATTGTATGTTGTTTATCAATAGCGAAAAGCAAGAATAGTCTTTGATAAACATTCTAAGTGGAAGTCGCAGACAACAGCTAGTAAAATCATAAAACTTATAGTCCGTTCCAATCCAAATTGTCCAAAATGTGAACAAACATGAGGTAAATGACACGGCCTTAAATTAAATTACCTTGAGGTTATAATAATTATTTATCTATAATTATTTGATTCAAGACTACAAGATCGCTCTAGATTTAAAACTAAATGTTGAGATATTTCATCGATTTGCTTTCGTTTGCGGCCAGTTGCAATTACTCAGCTTAATTAGTATACATCACGTTATACCTTCTTAAGCCAGGGACCATAACGATTTTCCTAAAATTTCACCTGATTTTTAACCAAACACCCAGAGGAAACTAATATAAATGCCCACAAAACAGTTACCCTGGAAAATTCTCTTCTCCAAACACAATTATAACTTTCATATCCGGTTTCTCTGCATCCCGTGGTATTGGGGGAATGGGACAGATGGATCAATTTGCAGTTGCCGTCTCTCTCTCGCACACGTATAGCTAACTTTGAGAACTCATCGATGGAGACGAAAATTATATAATCAAATTTGAGAGACATGTACTCGTACGTACATGTACTCGCCACACATTATGTATAATCCACAGATTATATAATCCACATTGTGGACATGGATTAGTCCAGTCAAAATGAATACAAAAAGTATGAACTTCGGAATAATAACGATGTGTAACTGTATTTTGACTGGATTAAAACAGAATAAAATATACATTTAGCACGACATCGGTCGGGCTAGCGACATGGATTATTGAAAATGAAATATGAATTGTATTTCGTATCAAAAGACGAGGAGTGAAAGAATCCCCAAAAATCAACATGTTAATTGAGCAGCAGAAAATACTAAATTGGCAGCAAATTGATGGTATGTGGTTAGGTTTTCTGGTGACAACCAAGAAATAGAAGTCGCCCACGTGGTAATATGAGTCGCCCACGAAGTAATGACATTCTTAGTTTATTTAAAATAATTTACTGTTGTTATTCAAACATAGGTTTTTTATAGAAAGGCAAACGATCATAGGTACAATCCACCTGGTGGAAGTGGATACCGTTGCCCACGGACACCCGCAGTACATGTCAACTTTAGTCCAGAACGATCAACTTTGGCACGCTTCCGGATACGCTGCCTATCTTTGTTGGAAATAAGAATAAGATGTAAGTAAGGGTTTAGAGAAAGGATTGGGGAAATGGGAAGGGATAGGATAGGATGGGAATGACCTCTGGCATATCTCACTTATTACCGTTATTACCGAAACACGCACGTACATTGGTGAATTTGAAAAAGTGGTAAATGCAGTACAATTCAAGGTAGTCTTCTGTGAGATTTATTATTTTGAGGTAATTTTGTGGATCATGTTTTGCTGTATGTTTAAATACAAGTCAATTTTAAATACACCAATGTCCATGATTACATTTCCTGCCACCTATATTATATAGTATGATGTACCAGCTATGCGACAGGCTGTGACAGGCATTGTAGTAACTTAATTACAATGATTCCTGTCTCTGATCAAAGGTCATGACCGAACCTAATATTGATTAAATAGAAATTCAATTACACAAAAATTTTTCGATAAGAAATTTTTCGTTATCGAATACTTTTTCATTAAAAAAATTCCAATCGTAAAAGAATTTAGAAATCTGTCCAGTCAATTCCATGAATATAAAAAACTTGATTACTTTTTTTAGCTTTTGAAATTCAATTCTAAGGCGTGGAACAGATTTAACATTAAGTTTATTATTGGTTTAGTCCGCATCTCTTCACGTGGCTGTGGTAATGGGCGACTGAGGGATAAAGCGGCTGCCACAGGTCCTGAGACACCACCACCTCTAAAAGAGTGGACTCGCCAACCCGCTGGGACAGCGTGACGTTTTATGGTCATACATTCCTCATGTACACGACAATGCGCATGAGGTGATCCATGTCCAGAAGTGGATACTGAAAGGGCTGGTTTCATTGCATTGGAGTAAATATTACAGGTTAAATAAACAATACATGCGCCTTCTTTACAATGAATTTCTATCGTGAAAATTAACTTTAGCACCTTTTTCACACAAATCACACTTGCTCCGAGTTACATATATATTGGTACATTGCTATTATATATATATATATATATATATATTTGTAGTAGGGATTCGATTATCAACTGTCCATTATGAAAGGAGTGTACGGCATTGCCGTTCGTAATGAGTACTAGTGAGTAGTGCAGCGTAATAAAGTCACAGAATTCATTTAGAAAAAATGACTTGGGAACATTCAAACATAGGGGTATTTATACTCGACTCAAAATGTTACCTGTTCGTTACGCTAAGTAAAACCGTTATGCGTCATAAACCGTAGTCATGCTACCGTAGTGTCATGCAATTGTGACGTCACGGTATGATTACCTGCTACGAATGTCTACGACATACTTTCTTCTCTGTCTTATTACGACAGAGATGTCGCTCTATAATTACTTATATTCAAATAAATTAATCGATAGTCATAACGTTTCCTTTCTAGGAATAATCAAGATAGTCCATATTCTTATACGTGTTTGCGTGTATACGAATGAGTATGTGTACACTTCCGGGGCGAAAGTAATACACATCGGCCTTTAGAAAGAGACTTTCTAAAGTACCCTAAGTGTAGAACGAGACAGATATACATTAGTGAAAACTCGATCAAAATCAGTTCAGTATTTTTTATGTGATAGACAAACATACGGATAGAAAATCTAAATACTTCTGTTTTGAATTCTGTTGCTTTTAAAAAGACCATTCGTTAAATTAACTCAATGTGCAGACTTAACCCCTTTACTGTTTTATTATTATTATACACTGGATCGCAAAAATTCCGGGTCGCTAATAAATGGCGTGATAGTTTCTTAAATACATAAGACTAATTTGCGAAACTATAGTATATTGTAGATGACTGATTAATATATATAAAAAAATGTGTAACACGTTCTGTACACTATATAACTTTAATTAAATACTAAAAAATAAGAAAATTTCGCTTCTAACTTATGACAACAAAAATACACTTCGCAGTAAATCTTAAAAAATAAAAGTTTTTTTGTCAATTTAATATTTTGCATTTCCTCCACGAGCCCGTATCACTTCAATAAGACGATGTGGCATGCTGTAAACCAAATTTTTAATACGATTTTGGTCTATGTTTGCCCATTCTTCCACTAGCGCATTCTTTAACTCGTGTAAGGTAACGGGAGCAGGAGAGCGTTGTCTCACGCATCTCCCGAGCTCGTCCCATGCATGTTCTATGGGATTTAAGTCTGGGCTGCGAGCTGGCCACTCCATGCACGTAATACCGACGTCTTGAATATACATATTGACCAAATGAGCAGTATGTGGTCGCGCATTATCGTGCATAAGAATGGAAAATGCACCCATATTCACTAAGAATGGACCAGCATGCTCATTTAAAATCTCTCCTACGTATCTGACAGCAGTCAGAGAACCGTTTTCTATGATCACTAACTCCGTGCGATCCTCTGAAGATATCCCAGCCCAAACCATTATTGATCCTCCCCACCGAATGGCACCTTTTCTTCAAAACACGCTTGATGATGCCGTTCTCCTGGCCGTCTAAATACTCTTCGTCTCCCGTCGTGCGTAAATAAACAAAATCTGGGCTCATCGGAAAACATAACCTTGGACCAATCTTCATCTGTCCATCGGATGTGTTCTCGAGCAAACCGTAACCTGGCAACTCGATGTTCTCTGAGCAGTTTGGGGCCGTTTGCTGGTCTATAAGGCTTTATATCAGCTTCACGAAGACGTCGCAGAATCGTATTAGAGCTCACATTATTGTGGTGAATTTCTTGAAGACTGTTTCGGACCTGAACAGCCGTGAGATGTCGATTTCTTAACATAGTGCTCACGATGAATCGGTCTTCTCGTGTAGTTGTGCACCTTGGCCTGCCATTTCCTGGTCTCCTGATGTTCATGCCGGTCTCTTGAAATCGCTGGAGTACTCTTTATACCGTTGATAAAGATACTCCTACTGTTCTAGCAGTGCTACGCTGACTTCTTCCTTCTTGTACCATGGTAATAATCCGTGTACATTCTTCAGGTGATAACGACATGATATTGCATTGAATACTCTGATCAATCCAAGGAACCATTTATAATGACAGCTCCGTTTGAAACAAAAGCAGAAAAAATATTCTTTTCCTAATTTTAAACTGAAATTTTTCAAAATGCAGAATATTTTTTTTTTAATCTGTAACTTGTAAAAATGAAACCTCTTTAGAGATTTAGAACAAGCATTAGTAACCTCCTTACTACATATTATTTATTCGAGCGATCTAGGTATATAATTTATGAAGATATCACGGTTTTTATTAGCGACCCGGTATTTTTGCGATCCAGTGTATAATAAAATTCCTTCGTTTCGGATCTTAACTAAGGAAACTACGAGCATAGCTCTCTCCATAGCCCGTTGAGTGACTTCAAAATTTTCTTGTTTCGACGTCACACTGACGAAATTCCTCAAGTCGTCGGTAGTGGTAGGGTAATCAAGACTTCTCGGTGTGTTTTAACTCACTTAATCCTTGATCCGACTCCTCTTAGTTACTCCTAAACTCTTTTGATTCACCTACTTAATCACCTTCCGAGAGGAGAGCGTTTCATTCCCTTTCCCTAAAGTCATGCCATCGTTGCTACACGATTTTGAACCCCCAACAAGTGCCGATGCGCGATTACACTCACGATCATGATTGGCGCTGGAATCGGAATCGGAATGAATAACAATTCGATGGACCAATTAAGGGATTCTGCTCCCCTCGCGGATTCAACTCTTTTGATTCATTAACTCCAAAGCTACCCATCAATAGTCATCGGTCCCCTTGGCCGAAAGGCGTCCGACGCTGCGCACGTCCCACGTATAACCAAAACATTACCGTAAACCGTAACCAGACCTTTTATTGTCCAGTGCTGGACATAGGCCTCTTCAAGCACATTGTCTTGTGCATGAGGGATGTGTAGCCTTAAAACAGTACGCTAGCCAAGCGGATTGGCAAATCCACTCTTTTAGAGATAGTGTAGTTCCTTAGTGCCTATGGTAGCCGCTTTGTTATCCCTTAATCGCCTTTTAAGACCCCCACAGATAGAGATGGGGTGACATTACACGGCCAACGGAATTATTAATATTCAGGGATTTTCATAATCCACTTACGAAAAATACAATTTTATAATCACAAAAACAGATCCACATTACAATGTATACAACTACATTAAACTTATTTACATATTTTAAATTATTTTACTCTGAGTGGGATTAGAACTAATTGAAAGGTGCTTTATTTCAACTTACAATAAGTTCTCCAAATTAAATATTTTATATATCAATTATTAATTTCAAACAGAATATGAAGACAGTGTTTCAAACTTTGGACTTAACTTATCTTGTTAACTCTCGTCCAGCTTTGAAGTTTCGCAATTCAAGCGAATCGAATACAGATTAGAAAACCTTTTGAAATGTATTCAAATTAAAATTGAATTATACGAGTAATTAAATAGAAAGTAGATTGTAATAGACACTGGGCAGAAAATCGATAAACAATGACAGTCCATCCTATCCTGTCCCTCCCAAACTCTCCAAATCCATTCTTGAAACTCTAAAGTTAGGCAGCGCATCGGGAGTGTGCTAACGTTTGTCGTTCTGGACTGATGGGCGACAGTATCCACTGTCTGCTCGTCTCTCGTTTACTTTGTATGAAAATTTCAATATTATCACACAATATCCTGAATTATCATTGATTTCACAATTGTCAAATAGTAAATTCCGTTTAAAGCGGTTAATAGCCTACGGGTATCTACACTCGACTCACACTTTTGTGAGCGTAATTTCAAAACCTCGGCCCTTACCACTGAATTACATTTAAATACGGATTTTTAAAAGTTGTCTCTAGCTGGGTGGTGAGGGAAAACCAACCCGAAGAAAGCAGCTAGCTCGAGAAACACAAAAAATCAGGAGTGTGTGTATCCACCAATCGGCATTGAGCCCGCGCGGTGGAATATAACAAACCCCTTCCAGGATTTACTAGGGGAGGCCTATGCCCTCCAATTGGGACGTTATAAGCGGATACAAGTATTAAATTCGAACACCGCCCTCTATGTTCGAATAACAATAATTAATATCACAGTTTCTACAAATGGACTTATTACATTAAAGTAAGAAAGGATTTATTTTTCTTTGAAGAGCTAGATTACCCGCTTAATTAAAACGGTAGTTCCACTTAAGTTGGATTTTCTTAATGAGTCCGCTTTGCTTTTATAGCGGTGTAAAAGTCTAATAATGATCTTACGCCACCCTGTAAACTTGTTTTACACTGGAATTACAGAGTTCATTCTAATGAACTCTGTAATTCCACTTAAATGAACTTAAATGAACTATTTTCTTTATTTATCGTGTAACTGAAAAGCGTAAAGTCAACTAATTTAAGATAAATTAAACCTTATTATTAAAACAACATTTTAGGATATAAATTAAAAGTTACAAACATGTGAAGTTTTGTTGTTCTATTTAAAACGTTCGTAGCGCTCATTACTCAGTTTAGGGTAATGACGCCCGCCTAGGAGAGGCGCGGCGCTAGCGACGTGCGTAGAATACAAGTTATATTATAAATGAACAATAAGATAAAAAATAAACTACAAGAACTGGTAGTATCGATTCTACTCTCGTTACTGAAGAACCTATTTAAAGCTTATTTCAGTAACGCATTCTATAAACGTTGAAATTGATTGATGTTTTGACTTCAGCTGGTAACCCTTAGTCGAGATGTAGTGATTTTTTATCCGAAATTCGATATAATAGGTAGAAACCTTCCTTAAAAATCTCTCTAACATGAGTATTTTCGTAACTCTAGCGTGCATGTGTGATGTTTAATTCCCATATTTTATTGGTAGTATTTCTCAAACTTGGCACATTGAGTCGGCGCTCGGCGTCACCTGCGAACGCCCTATATGATCTGTTATCGGCACAAAGTTTGTAACGTCAGAAAGTTTGACGCTTTTCCAACATAACTTGTTTCCCGGGAAGTTTGGAATATTATTACGCCTTCTCCATTTAGGGCAAAATGTGAATTATATACTTGGAAAGAAAAAATACTAGTAGGACTGTTATATACACCAGTATATATGACAGGGATATCCATTTAGTTTATTAACTTAAATTATAAGGCACGCCAATAATGTACACACGCTATTTGTACAAACAGATATAAGAAACAATATTTTATATGGTACATCACTTAAAGGCATGTACAACAGCGCAAAACATGCACAAATTTTTGCTCAACGTGCGCAAACACTTATAAATTGAAGGTAATTACAAAAATATTTTTAATTTATAATTAGACAAGTTTACGAAATAATAAAATGAAATAACATTAGAAATCAGTATTAGTAAGAGAATTCAATATCTTCATTCTAAATTTCGTCATACTGTCACTGAATTTATCCAGACCAACATCTTCGTATTCTCCACGGAAAACATTGTACGTGCGTCACATACGGTGGAATTATACTTTATCTATGCAGAACATACGTGTAACTTAGGACATCTGCTTCCGTCACTTTTGACAATGTTTGACAATGTTTCGAGTAGGTACACTTGACTGTCAAGAAAAGCGGAACTTGACAGGCGCGCAAACGTCAAATATAAAATAACGTAGTGTACGGAGTATAACAGCCGTACCCGATTTGACGTCACCTATATTCAGTAATGAAAAAAGTAGCAAATGGTGCCAGAAACATAATAATATGCTGTCGTACTAAATCGTCTCATATAATCGCACAAGTTGAGCTTATTTATATGTCTACGCTAAACATAGGCTAACCTATTATTAGTTACCTAACATTTTTCAAGCTGGTCAAAAACATTCTTTTATATACTCACCTGCGAAATGCCAGTACTGTTTACATAGTTTCAAAATCAATACACGCCATAAGAGTAAACGGTATTCCAGACAAACATCAAATCAAAGATAGACGAAATGGTACGTCATTCTCATAAAAAAAATATTTAATAAAACACGTCTGGCGACCACAACTGTGTCCTTTTCGTGCCCAAGACGTTCGCCTGCGGGTAATCGGACGGAAAAATACGTCGCCTCATTGAATAGCGTGTGGTATAAACGATAGACGATTGGAGACACGCCGGGTCAAATGAGTCGTGGTAATTTATCGTAACTGTTTCAATGTTGTATTCAATTGATGACAAGAACACAGAGAACAAATTTGTAATTTTTTTTACATTATTTAACTCATAGCGTAATGGACCAAGTCTTTGTTTATGGACCCAATGCCATAGCGTATTTTTTGTATGTTCTATTACTATATTATTATTATTATATTTTACTATTACTTTATTGCACAAAGTAGAAAGGGACTGCTAAATGCTGCAGGGCAATGTCTTCCAGCCAACCGAGGAAGGAGAAGGTTACTCTGTGATAAGGATTTTTGCTACTTCTTTCGTGTTTTCTTCTCGAACAGTTTTAAACAAAAAAATTGGATGCATTAAGTATATTGAGAAACTAATCTAGTGGATTTTTAAAAATTTCAAAAACATCATGGCCGACATTGATACGCCATTGACATTGACATTGATGCGATTGAAATTGTTCAAGATTTACTCCAAAAGCAACAAATACCTACATTTTAAGTGCATATTTTAAATTTATAGAAAAAAAAATAGAAATTATCTAGGGCGGGAGTGCACACTGCATTCCCACAGCCACTGGGTGCAATCAACTGGCCACGTTACCCCTCTCTCACAGACTACCTTGAAACTGCATTTCCCACCTTATCGTATTTCCCCAATGTACGTACGTGTTTCAGTAGTGAGTGAGATATGCCAGAGACCATTCCCATCCCACCCCATCCCATCCTATCCTATTCCTCCCCATTTTCCCAACCCTTTCTCTCAATTTAATCTGCAAAGATAGGCAGCACATCCGTGGACGTGCCAACATTTTTCATTCTGGACTGATGTTGGCATGTATCGCTGATGTCTATGGACGACAGTATCTACTTACCATCAGGTGGACCGTATGCTCGCCTGCGGCCTTTTTATATAAAAAAAAATAAAAAATTCAATGCCGAAAAAGTTACCAGGGCGATACAATGACACATTATTTTATACTAACTGATTGGTATCCGATTTCAAAAAGGAAAATAATTTAAACACCTCCCTAAACATCACTTTATTTTCATGGCCTTTAACGCGCTGGAAGACTGGTTGATAATTAGTTTTGGTGTTTTTTTGATCTTATTCCAATGTCGACAGAGTTGATTGTTATTTGTTAATGATAACCCGCTGCGCTTTGCATTGTTGCGCCAGCCCTAATTGCACTTGAATATTCGTTCGGTCTTTAGATGTTTCCAGTGCCCGCTCGGGTATCGTCTCTTTTGAAAACACTGATGAAAAAACTAAAGGGACAAAATGTCCACTGCTTATAAATTGTACCAGGTCCAACTGAGGCTTACCATACATTAGAGTGGGTAATACACTGAAAATAGCAGGATTGTAACAGAAAGTCAACTGGCCGGGTAATGTGGAAATGCCTTATTGATGGATTCCATTTGGTACTGAATTGTGTCGCAATCTGCGAATCGGGTTTAACGAGCACTTTGTTGCAAGTGTTTTCAATTATTCATGCCCTTAAAACCTATGGTTCGATGGACAGGATCTCTCCATCAGCCTTGGCTTCTCCCGGGGCTCTTCTCTACATACGATCTTCTGCTTTTCTTCTAATGGTCGGTCCTCGTGGCCGGACTGTGCTTCCCGACATGTGGTCTGTATTCAAGGACTCGTTTACTCCATCAGTTGTCGGTCCTGCGGCATGCTAAATCTGTACGCTATGTTCGTGACTTTTTTTTTATAGAAAATAAGGCGGCAGACGGGCATACAGTCTACCTGATGGTAAATGGATACTGTCGTCCATAGACATCCGGGATACATGCCAACATCAGTCCAGAAAAAACGTTGGCACGCCCCCGGATGCGCTGCATAGCTTTGCAGATTAAGGAATGGATTGGGAAAATGGGGAGGGAGGCGAAGGGATGGGAATGGGCTCTGGCATATCTCACTCACTACCGAAACACGTACGTACGTAAATTGGTGAAATACGATAAAGTGGGAAATGCAGTACATTTCAAGGTAGCCTTCTGTGAGAGAGGGGTAACGTGGCCAGTCGAGTGGCCAGCGGCTGTGGGAATGCAGCATGCACTCTCCCCCTACCAAACCTTTCTTCATCAAATTCCTTCGTACAGCCCACTAGTCTTTATTTAATTAATATACCGTCGTTAAGTAATCACAATAAGTTACTTAACGACATGAATAGCTAAACAATTGGTCTTAACAAATACTAAAACTGGTGTATGGTTTGTGATTTTCTAATTATTTTACAAATCAACGAATTACTAATACTGAGAATTTTTATTGTACGATCTTTCCTGAACTTGAAATTTCCACAAAAAAAACTATTACACAACTGTGTACAATTCACTATACACTATACAGCTGATATAATCGTACCGCGGTGCGAGTGAGGGAATGGTTTGTGTGGAAAAAAAAGTGCTGAATTTTAAAATCTCTTAGAACAAATGACGTTAGTTTCCAAGAAAGAATTACTAAATCCTATACACTTATTCCATTCAGGTGAAGCCATGAGAAACGTGAGGACTATTCAGATGCGCAGCTCTAACGCCATAAATAGACCGACTTGTAGCTATACAAACATAAATTCCAGTGGGAAATTAGTCGTATAACTCGGCATCGCTATAATGAGTAACTCGCATCGGTATACTAAAAGGGGTATGAAATATTTGAACACTATGAATTCTTCAAAAAAGAAAGAGAAAATGAAACGTTTATTCAATAAGATACATAAAACCGATGACAGTGCCAGTCCATATTTTAGAAAAGCACGTTTTAGAAAAGCCTTATATGTAAATGAGGGACAAAATACTAAATAGGCAAATCATAATCAACTAAACATTTTTTGCTATCTATTTTTGAATAGCAACTGGAATAAATAATTTTAAATTACCAAGAATATAATCACAAACCGATTTCTAGCACCATCCCATTTCTTCGGGTGTCGTAAGAGGCGACTAAGGGATAACAAAATTGCTACCACAAGAGCTGAGGAACTACACCATCTCCGAAAGAGTGGACCGCGCCCGTTTGACCAGCGTGGAAGGCCATATATCCCTTCTACACAAGACAATGTGCATGAGGAGGTCCAAGTCCTGCAGTGGATACTGAAAGGGCGGGTTGCATTGCATTCAGGGATGGAAAGAATTGTTTTTTTTTATTTCAAACAAAACGTTTTCTTTTTGTTTCTGACATTGTTTTTTGTTTAAAATAGGTGTTTTTTATTTCAATTAAAAAACATGTTTGTAACACATTAGAAATGTTTGAAATTCACGTTAGTTACAAGCAAAGTTTATGTGTGTAACAAGTACTACCTACTTACATTATAATCTAATACTTACATGGTAGCGTAGGTATGTACCTGTCGGTCGATACTCTATGAGGCCGCACTGAAAGTTTCCGGAATGAATAAGAAAAAATTACAATGAATGGCCAAAAATCAATTTATTGTGTCTCAAAATATTCTCCGTGAGCGTCAATACACTTTTTCATACGAATAAACTTATTTCCATGACATTTATTCCACTCCTCCATGGTGACCTAGGAAACATGTTTTTCATACTCTTCGACAGCCTCTTCTGGTGATGAAAATCGTTGACCGCGTAATTGGTTATAAAGTTATAAAATCTGGGAACTTCCCTATAGTTTTCCTGTATATTTTGCGTAAATACCTAGAAAACCTATTTTTTTTTATTAATTATAGCTTTAATTGTTTCGAAGATAAAGATATCCCCCTTAATCTTCGAACATTTTGTAAACGCACATTTACAAAAATTTCTCTGTAACTATCCAACTTAAAATTTGAAAAAAGTATTTTTAGAATGACTATATTCAAAGAAGTTATAGTGCGGTCCTTCTCTGACTTGTCACTTTTAAATATAGTAACTCTGGCTGAGTTTTTCAAGGTATTGTGCCAGTAAATTGCACTTAAACACTAAATCCCTTAGACCGTATGCCTATTTAACAGGGTCCCAAGAATCCCTTTTTATGTCCACTACTTATGTAGGGCAGCCCTTTAGCTTTTAATTAGGAGGTTATGTGGGGTTGATAGTTGGGAAACTAGAGGATTACTTGCGTAATGTGAACTAAAACGGCTCAAACCTTATGCTGTGATTGTGTAAAGCCATGGTGTGAAATACGGTACTGCCCGTTTCTCAATATGTGGCATTATCTGACAAAACGGACCTTATTGTCGGTTCTAGTTTTAATCTTAATCAAGTGATACCAATAAATAGGGACGGTGAAATTTTTGTGTCCATGGCCAGTCGTGTTGGCAGATTATACCGGAGGTTTTAAAAAAATACCGTTAACAAAATAGACTTAATATCTGAGTCTATACTTTTTCTGCAGAAAGCCGAATTTTCCGAGCAGTGAGAGCTGCTAGCTAGATCGAAGTTTAGTTCGATAAAATCCCTTACATACCCTATAAGTTTCATCAAAATCGTTAGAGCCTTTTCAGGAATATTTGTACATACATTACTCGTTTAGTAATAGGTGTAGGATTTTTCATAAAAATTGAAATATTTGCACAGTCTTTATGATTAAATATTAGAAAAAACAAAATTTAAATTATGGCTCGTCAACAAGCCGCGAGGGTCGGACACCCGAAATTTTGGCCGGACAAGCAGATAAAACTCATGACATATCCGGCTAGAGCCGGTCTTCTGGCAATCCTATTCATGAGGAATATATGGCCTTACAACGCCACGCGGGCCAAGCGGGTTGGCGAGTCCACTCTTTTGGAGGCAGCGTAATTCCTCAGGGCTTGTCGTAGCGGCTTCGTTATCTCTTAATCGCCTTTTACGACATTCACGGTAAGATGTGGGTTAGTGATATTCTAAAGCCAGCCGACACTACACGACCAAACTAAGAAATACTAAAATACTATTATACTAAAAAGTAATAAATTAATAATGTACTTTAATAAATTAATTTACTTATAATTGTGGAGGATTTAAGGTGTTGAAAATTAAAAAATAAAACAATATTAATATTTTCAAAAACTGTTGGTAATCCGGTGAAACCTCTTTAAGCCTCGCACTTAAGCAAATCGTTTAGACAAAGCACCACTCATTCATTAAGTGGAGCATCTCCTTATAAACGCTGGGTGGTAACGAATGGCACAGAAATTTACACCACCGCGTTGGGTTTTCTGTTTAATGATTATACTACGCATTTTCAAAATGATGAGGTTGAGCAGATGTTTTCGATTTATGTTTGAGAGTATTTTTCATATCTATCAAAAGACTAAATAATAATCGCGGTAATACACTTCTTCAGCAGAAACCGAATCAGCGGACTGAAGTGCTGAGGGTAATCCAGAATTACCACAATTCAATAAACAGTATTTTTAAAAGCCTTTCAAGGGGCATGCATTGGACCTTAGAGCCGGCCATTATCACACAAAACGCATGTTAGACACTTTGCCAAGGGAACATATATCATGCTCAAATATATATATATATACATAGTCTGGTACATTGAGTATTTTGTACTGAAGGATGTCTCAACAAGAACTTGAATTTTGAATAAATGGAAAAACACCATATTTGAATGAATTTCGTAGAAATTTTTATTTACATAAACGTGTTAATTATTGACATTACACGTTAAATAAAATGTCCGTCAAATGACCACCGCGATTTCGTTGCATGAACTCTTTCGAGGAAAGTTTGGAATACTTTTTTGAGTAAAGACTGCTTTTCAAGTTCTTCAACCATGCTTTTCAATAAAACCCACAGAAAGAAATCTAAGCAAGTTAAATCACAAGTTCTTGACGATCAGTTTTGGTCTCCCAAACCAGAGATGACACCACCTGGGAACTTGGTTCGCAACAACGTCATAGTTTCGCGCGCAGTGTGACAATTGGCACCATCCTGCTGAAACCACATGTCAGTTATGTCCATTTCATCCAATTTTTGCCGAAAATGTTTGTCAACATGCCACAATAGCGATCTCCATTGTCAGTCACCGAAACACCTTCCTCATTTGCGAAAAAGTATGGTCTGATGATATCTTCCCACATGTAACATCGAACTGTCACTTTTTGGACATACATCGGAAGCTCATGCAAAGCATGAGTATTTTCTGATTCCCAGATCCACGAATTCTGCTTATTAAGGAAGCCGTTGAGGTGGAAGTGAGCCTCGTCGCTAAACATGATTTTGTTCTGAAATGCATCGTCAACTTGCAGTTGTAATTTAGCATTTTTGGGGCTTGTTTAAATAAGCCATTTTAATATTACCTGCTGTACTATCTTCTGTCACTTGTACCACAAAGTCTACAGCGCGTCCAATTTCAGTTTTACATAATTGCAACACTGTAGGGGTAAATGTTTCAGAAGAATTGCTTAAATTCCTCTCTGTGACGTTCCCTTCCAACAATTTATTTGAAATTTTAATTACATAGGGTGACTAGGTAAATTTTGAGATACTTAAATTTCCGAAAGAAAACTCATTTAATCTGTACCGTTTTTAAAACACCAACAAGTCAAAACAAAAAAAAACTATTCACTTTTTTATTGCATTTCGCGAGCTTTTCTTTGCAACAATGGAATTCGCACGAGAACATTTTCGTGCAATAATGTTATACGATTTTAAAGTTGGTTTAAATGAAAGTGAGTGTAAAGATAAATTAATATTAGCTTTTGGGGACCTCGCACCGTCCCGTGTATCAATTTAAAGATCTTTTTCTAAATTTAAACAAGAAAAAATTTTCCTTGAAAGATGTCGAGAGAAGTGGCCGTCCTGCCACTTCTATAACGAATGAAAACATCGAGGCGGTAAAGAAAATGTTGCACGAAGACCCAAAAACTACCTACAAACAGATAGAGGAGACACTTAAGATTTTAAGACTTAAGACTTAAGACCAACACCTTCAAGTCAACAAGCTTTGTTCGCGTTGGGTTCCTCATTTATATGACTGCTGAACAAGAACATCCTCGCGTGTCATGGTGCAGGGAAATTATTGTAAAATTCGAAAATTCGACTCATTCGTGAATTAGTGAGTTCAAATCCTCGACTCGTATCACTGAGCACTATTTACGTAATGAGACTTACAAAAATAAATATATAGTTTATGTTTTCCTCATTTTTATCGTGTTTATATCGCCAGCTACTGTAATCCCTTCTATATTTTTTTATAAAATAGATGGCAGACGTGCGTGCGTGCCACAAGATGGTAAGTGGTCTCCGTCGCCCATAGACACCTGCAACATTAGGGGCTAATCTTGCAGAATTCAGTTTACAGCTCCCTTGAAGAGCCTCATATCGTAGCGTAATGAAAATATTCCATATTCTTTCTAATTACAATAGTCTTTGTCTCCAGGGCCTTTTCTCCCGCATGACATTCCGCGAACCCGTCTGGGTGGGAGGAGCCGGCAACAGCACGGGTGTCCAAAGCAAGCTAGGCCTGTCCGATGGACTGCTGGGCTGTGTTGACTTCCTCAGGATCAATGGTGACACGTACCGCCTGGTGCGGGATGCAGTCGCTACAATGGATGTTGGTAAGTATATCCCTGTTATTATTCTCTATCCCAAGGCTGCCTGGAAGAGATCGCCTTAGCGATAAGATCGCCTATTGTATTCTGTCATTTATTATTTGTGCACATGTAATAACTATTTGTATGCAATAAAAAGTATTTATTATTATTATTAAGTACTAAAATATATGGAATAATTTTTTGTCTGTCTGTCTGTTTGTTCGAACACGCTGATCCCCGAAACTACTTAACGGATTTTCATAGGGTTTCCACAGATTAAATAAGCTTAGCTTGGCGCTTTGAAGAGGCTTTGTTTCATCGAAATCGGCTGACGGTAAGAAAAGATGCCTGTATACAAAACTTTATAAATCAAACTGAAATTCCACGCATACGAAGTCGCGGGCACAGCTAGTAGTTAAATAAATATGTAATTGAGAATTACCCAACTGTTCTATAATTCAACAAAACTTAGATGTTAATTTTTTTCGAAAATTCTAATTCTTCTACATAGAACAGATTATAATAGACTTATTAATTTCAATGTAGCCTACTTATTTCTCAATATTCTCTCGGTAGTCGTTATCAGGCCACGAATTCCTCGATAAATTAATTCCTGAAAATCATGGATTTCCCTTTGACGGTGCTCTAATTAATAAATCGCCTCGCGGGAGCCGAAATCTTCTACGAGCTGGTAATAAATAACAATAGAGCCAATATAGCAACTGTACTATATAAAACCGTTGTATTCTTGCCTTTATAATCAGCCTTTAATGTCCCGCTGTGGGGCATAGGCCTCCTCTAGTAAATCAATGGAGGAGTTCGGGAAGTAATCCACCACGCGGACCACGGATTGGTGGATTCCCGATTTTTTTTATTTCTGCAGCACGCTGATTTTTTTGTATGTATGCTTCGAAGTACTTCAAGATGGATATCGGAGACCTTATATAGCGTACACGGATATCTACTGTTTTTCATGGATAGCGTAAGAAGCTCCATGCGGGTTTCCTCGCTATAATTTCCTCTCACCGTCAAGCTAGTGTCAATTTTTAAAAATCAATAGAAAGGGCCAAAGATTTGAACTCACGATCACACGAATGTGAGGCGACTCATAGGCTATCATCGCTATACTCTAGCCCTTATTGGATGCTAATAGGTACTTGACTCTAGTAATAAAATTATTACAAGATACTAGTTACCGACATAGCTTACAGATCAGCATGCTAAAATGGCAATGGGGGGGTCATATTACCTGGTAATCGTAACCAATGGGGTAGACGAGTCCTCGAATGGGGGACGCACTCCGGCCACGTGATCCGACGACTTTAAGAAGTTCGCCGGTGCTGGTTGGATGAGAAGCGCCGAAGATCGTATGTGACGGTGAGGTCTATATCCAGCAGTGGAGAGACATGGGCGGATGGTATGATATGATACGGCAACGCTACATTTCTGTATTTTGCTGAATCGATGTTTAATTTTCGCGTATACGGATTTTATTTTTATTTATTTGATACACAAAATTAACAGCGCTTAAGATAAAAATTCTAAATAATTATGGATTTACTTTATATAAAATGTTAACATCTATAAAAACAGAATTGAATAAATAACAGTATTTATAGAGGAAAAAGAATAATCTATGATTTTCTATTATGATAAATCTTACGATATGAAGTTATGGATAAACAAATGTTAAAACCTAAAAAGAAAGAAAGTTAACATAACTACAATTTAGTGTATGCGTGTGTGTGTACCTGCGTGCGAGTGTGTGCGTGTGTGTTGTGTGTGACTGTTTTATTCAGAATATAATATATATCTATACCCTTCAATAAAGCGGTAAATATGTTTGCGTAATTTATTTTAAGTAAATAAATATAGCAAAGACTTATAAAAACGTAATTATTACCAATCGTTTATCGTGACAGTAAAATATAATACATACCACATAGCATCATTCATGTATACAGTGTTGTCACAAGCAATTATACATGTATGTATTTTAGTTAATAGATGGTATTTTATAACTAACTTGATGAAATAAAAAAGGCAAGACGGCGTTGTCTACGCTCTTGAATTGCAAAAACTGTAGGTACCTATCTATACATACATATAATAAAATTGTAACAGGCCGATGTCTGTACATTATAGATATTGAAAAAAAAACTAATATGGGGGGGGGGGGTCTTTATTAGAGCAACAGAAGCCAAAACAACAGTTTTTGGAAATTTTGTCTGTCTGTCTGTCTGTATGTTTGTACACGCATCACGCAAAAACTACTGCATGGAATTGAATGCAGTTTTCACCGATGTATTGCTAGAGGTCTAACTTAAAATATAGGCTCCATTTTACCGCAGGAAAATATCTTATTCGGATTGTTTTAAATTTAATAAACCGAAGCGAAGTGAGGGCGGGTCGCTAGTTGTATCATAAAAATATAAGATTAAATAACTCCATTTCAGAATCACAGCTCAGACTTACCCGTCTTCCATGAACATCATAATCTTTCTCTTTGACAACTTGATTCCGCCAAAATCCGCTTTGAGGCGCTTAATTCTAGTTTAACGAAGTTTGAACTGGTCTCAACTGGCTGCGACAAAGAATTGCCCAAGTAAATATAACCTTTGTCCCGAATCTGGATTTAAGTAATTAATTTAGAAGTTTAAGTGCTTTCAAGGTTTTTGGGAAACGTTCGAGACATTTATGTCATGATGGGAAACTTAATATTATTTGTGACGTTATTTGCGAAAAACGACCTAATTGTTGGTTTTAGTTTGGTCATTTTAGTGAAATCTTAAAACAAATAACCACACCATACATCTATGTCTCTCCAATGCTAGATATAGGTCTCTCCCGCAGCTCGCCACCACACAAGTTCTTTTTTTGTTTTCATCCAGCCACCACCGGCGACCTTCTTCAAATGACCGGTCCATTTGGCCGTAGCACGCCCCACAGTGCACTTCCTGGCACTTGGCCTCCACTCGAGGAGTCGTCTACCCCATCATTATCGTTCCTTTATTATGCTGATTCTATTATATTTATTTATTTAGAAAATCAGATATCGATCCCATGTTTCTATTTAAAAAGAATATTGATACAGTGTAATCAACGAGACATAATCAGAGTAAATAAAATGAACGCTGATTATTCGGGGCGATTGCTACAGCGAAAACGTTCATTCCGATATATCGACCCGAACGAAGATCATTTGATATTTGTTGCGAAACTTTACTTCGATTGTATGAATCAACGATCGAAATTACAGATTTTGATACGAGATACTTCGGGATCAAACATCAAATTTTACGATAACAAGAGATATATTTTGAGATACTCGAAGATATCCGATGTAAAGAGCTCCGACCGAAGGAAAGTCAGAAAAGGGTTATGGCACCTCGTTCGTTCAAACTTTAGTCAGACCATCGGAGCTGTAAATCTTCGGAGGTGTAAAATCATAGTAGACCCCCAGCCCTCTTATCGTCCACTGCTGGACATGAGCCCCCTCATGTCCAATTGGTCCAATTATCCAATTGGCCAGTGTGTCGTTTTAATGCAAGTGGGTTGACGACTCGACTCTTTTAGGGGTAGTGTAGTACGTCAGGGCTCGTGGTAACGACTTTGTGGTCTTAGTCGCCTTTTACGATACCCACTGGAAGAGATAAGCTGGTGTTATTCTGGCACACAGTTATGCACGGTGTAAAGCCAAGCACATGTATGAATGCGTTGTCAAATGGAAAAAAGTGTTGTCATGAATCTGTAAATAGCGTTAATTAGTCAATCAAGAAGTAGACTCGTTCGAGTATTTTTTGTGATAGATGTGCCGAAAGAGCAGGTAACCCACCCAAAAGTAAAGATGTGGCCACTCACAGAAGACTACCTTGAAATGTACTGCATTTCCCACTTTATTCTATTCCTCAGTGTACGTACGTATTTCGGTAATGAGTGAGATATGCCAGGGCGCATTCCCATCCCATCCTATCCTATCCCTTCCCGCTTTCCCAACTCTTTCTCCAAACCCATTCCTACACCTCTAAAGATAGGCTTCGCATCCGGGGGTGTACCAACGTTTGTCATTCTGGACTGATGGTGTTCATGGGCGACAGTATCCACTTACCACCCGTTGGACGGAACGCAAGTCAGCCGCCTTCTTTCTAAAAAAAACTTAAAGATGTGGCAAAGGAGCAGGTAACCCACCTAAAAGTGGTCACCGTCATCCACAGACACCAGCAGATATATTATATCCTAGTGCGTTGTCGATCCTGCAAACTTCTACTCACAGCTCTCGTGCTCACAGCTCACTGACTACAGCTCTCACAGCGCCATTTATTTATTAATTAATTACAACAACAAATACAAACTTATCTAGCTACAGGCTCATTAATAAAACATTTATACGTTTGTAAATTCACTTAGAGTTTAGATACAATACGCAACTTTAGTTATAATCATGCAGAATCGATATAATAAAACTATCTACACGTAATCTATCTAAAAATATTTATTAAATAATAATAAAAGGAAAATATATAGCCAACAGAATTTTGAAACGATCCAGATCGTTATAATATCGGACATATTCTATAGTAAGAAACATGTGAAATACAGTGGATTTCATTAATAACGACCTCGGTTGTAACGACTTTTCGGTTATAGCGACGTCGAACTTACGTCCCTAGAATTTAAAGCATACTTTCGTAGGAAATTCATTCGGCAATAGCGACTCCGGATATAACGCCTAATTCGGGTATAACGACTTGTTTTTATGAACTATTTGGGACAGATTCCTAGAAATTCCTTGCGGATATTGAGACTGAGTCGGCAAAGGCACAAAGACTCATTCATAAGCTTTAATGTAACGTAAACAAAGGATAAGAATCTTTTGTTTACATTCGCAGATGGTCAAATGCTTTGTTTGTGTGTAGGGTTACTTAGCATGTGCACGAAGTTAAAATTATGAATCAGTTACGTAGCAATTTCCAGTGAGTAAACATCGTTTCTTAAACTTGTGAACATGGCTCCTAGACGTACATTTACTGTTAAAGAAAAAGTGGACATCATTTCGAGACTGGAAAATGGTGAAAACAATGTTGATCTGTGTAAACAATTTGGAGTTTCACATTCTACAATATCAACGATGTGGAAAAACCGCGCTAAAATTATGCAGTGTTTTGAATCAAAATCCCTGAAAATAAAGAAAAATCGTAATCCAACTCATCAAGATATTGAAAATGTACTTCTAGTGTGGTTTAAAGCACAGAAGCCAAAAGGTACCTATAAGCGGTCCTCTTTTGCAAGAGAAAGCTAATCATTTTGCCAGACAGCTTGGGAAAACAGACTTTAAATGTTCAGAAAGCTGGATTTACAGATTTAGACAACGTCATGATATAGTGGTCGGTAAAGTTTGTGGAGAAGCCGCTAGTGTATCGCAAAACGACTGTGATAATTGGTTGCGAACAGTTTTACCAAAATTAACTGAGGGATATACCGACAGTCAAATATGGAACGCTGATGAGACCGGATTATTTTTTAAATTGACTCCGGATAGAACGCTAAAATTCAAAGAAGAAAAATGTACAGGAGGGAAACTATCAAAAGATAGAATAACGGTGCTTGTTGCTTCAAGTATGGAAGGTGAAAAACGTAAATTGCTGGTTATAGGTAAGGCGAAAAAACCAAGGTGTTTCAAGAATGTTAAAACTTTGCCAGTTGATTACGAAGCCAACAAAAAGGCGTGGATGACATCAGAAATTTTTGAAAAAGTTTTACGGAAATGGGACTCTGAGCTAAGAAGAAACAATAAAAAAATCATCTTATTTATTGACAATTGTCCAGCTCACCCACACATTCAAAAATTGACTAACATAAAACTGGCATTTTTACCACCAAACACCACGTCAGTTATTCAGCCTATCGATCAAGGTATTATTAAGACTCTGAAAAGCCATTATCGAAAGCTTCTTGTCGAGAAAATGGTAAACGACAATGAAAACAGCTCGACTCCTTTCGCCGTCAATCTTCTGGATGGCATTGAAATGTTAACAACAGCATGGGCACGAGTTACTCCAGATACAATAAAAAAATGTTTTTCACATGCTGGGTTTGGTAAATTTTCTACCATTAATACAACTGATGAAGATTCTGATGATGAAATGGATAACTTGCCATTGGCGAGATTATCATCAGCGGAAGCAACAGTTACGGATTGGGAAACTTATGTGAATATTGATGATCAAGTTATCACTACTGATGACTTGACGGATAATGAAATTATTGAGTCTGTACTTCAAACACAAGAAAAGGAGCATGAAGAAGAGGAAGAGGATTGCAATGTAAACGAGATTCCAACAATTAGAGATGCATTATGTGCTATTACAACGCTCAAAAAGTACTGTTTATTTGGAGAAGGCAATAATAATTTAGATGTAGAGGGAATTATGAAAATGGAATATACCTTACAGCGTGCACAAAAGTCTAAACTTAAGCAGTGCACTATAACTCGTTTTTTTAGTAACAGCCGTGTATAATATAAATAAATGATAAATAAATAAATACATATGTATACATATGTACGTGATTTTTTATTATTTCGGATATAGAGACCTCCGGATATAGCGACGACATTAAAGTGGTCCCTCCGCCGTCGTTATAACCGAAATCCACTCTATTTAGTTGTTCAATACGCACAAGGCGATTACGTGCCTTCCGATTGAGATGCTGCAAGAAATCCCCATCCAAATGGTTATCTTATATACATTTTATGTACTGATTTTACGCCTCACTTCTAAGATTTTGAGGTTGGAAAATTTTAACTCGTAACTTAATAAAAAATAATCAGCGAAACACCAACGAAATTTGTTGTGGCAATAAATATTAGATTGTTTATTTGTACCACGCTGAATCTGACATTAACATTCCTAATATTCTAAACTTAGTGTCTAAGTTTCCGCCCACCACTATGAATGGAGTAAGTAATTCATCAAATGTGACCTAAAATTTCATTCCCGTCCCAGTGTTAATAAATAATTCATAAGCCGCTTTCCTAATACCGGGGAATGAGATTTAAGCCCGACGATTACATGCCGGATAACCGTATAATTAAGATAAATAGTCGATGAGACTGCGTTTTAAATGTTTATCCACTATTAGGTCGTGTCACTCTTCGTTATACTGGAAGTATTACGCGCGCCAACTCTGTTTAAAAACTCTTTTAAATTTATTTTATAGAAAGAAATGGCGTCGCAATCGGCCCACATGCCCACTGTCACTTTAACTCTTATTCTTTGAGCTGTTTCGGCAGCTATAAACCACATGAATGCATAATTTGGCCTCGTGTGCAGCCTGTTTTATAGAACCCAGTTACTCTTACAGCACTATTTGTAAGGGTACAAGATTGAATATATATTTTTTTATCTCCCTCGAAAAGAGCTTTTAATGCTGTATAAGTGATGTCGAGACTGTTAGCTATCTTTTGCAGATTTCGTAATCGGGGATCAGGTAGAATGTGCTGCGATGTAAAAATATTTACGCGCCCCGCTTACACGAAGCTCGCGTACGTTATCTAATATGAATTCCTTTTAGCATTTTATCAGTAATTAACATCCATCTGAAGCACACAGACCACCTCTTATAATCACTGCTTCATAATTCCCAGGCAGGTTTTCGCATGAATTTATCTAATGATATTTTATAATTACAAATCGTGGGGCCTAATTAAAATAAAAAGTGGGGGCCTTCTAAAAAAAGTGGACTCGTTTTATAGCCTCGTGGCTACAACGAGAAGTCTGCGCCGTTTAATGGGACTTGCTAATGTTGATTGATTAATAGATTGCGTTTGAGATTTAATTGATATATGCATAGTGGTGAGAAGTGTTTAGTGATTTTAATTTAATTTATATCAGACGCAGACCATATTTTGTTAGTATATAAGTCTTACAAGCTATTTTAGTAGATAATTCATATGAAAACAAATACATATAAAAACGTGATCCATAACATAATACATAAAACAATACAATACACACGCGTACATAATACAACATAATACATACAATTACATAACCACACATTTTTGTTTTTCCTTTCTTCTTCATATCTGGAGCACATCCACCCAGTGTGCCAGGTATTATATAACAAAATTTTAATAGAAATTTAATAAAACAAACGTTAATTCAGCATTACGCTATCACTTTCTCCTCTGGGTCTCCCCCCTCTGACCATACCCCCTCTCTCCTCTATTTCCCCCTCTCTCTTCCACACACACACACACACACACAGAAAGCTAGCGTTCATCAAGTCCACTTACAAATTAAAAATTCGTTTTGAAATATAAGCAGGTACTTAATTAAGTGCAAAGGTAGGTATCAAGAAAAGGTGTTTTGAAGATCCGCTCAATAAATCTAAAATCACATGTACACCCAAATCATAAATCACACAAAGATTATATAAGGCTTTTAGTAATTAATTCCAGCACTTTTCTTCTTTCTTCACTTTTCTTTTCTTGTAATTTTTTCAATAGATACTGCAAACATGCAATCTGAAGTTTAGTATCAATTGCAAAATTCCAATCCAGATGTTTGGAATAAAATAATCCGATATTGGACAATACCGGGGTGCATCGAAATGCAATTTTGTATGCATTCGTGTATTTGAAAATAACGATTCGCAGCTCCACTCGCGCGCGCCTAGTCGTAATTGCTGTACCGACTTCAGTAATGAAGGAAAATCTAAACTTACATGAATCCATATATTCAGAGAAAGGGCATTGTTAACAAGCAAAAAATGTAGAACGGGCACCAAATCATGATTAACAAAACAGACTATTTTTAAATACCTGTAGTAAATAATTTTAAATTACTAAGAATATTATCACAAAGTCCTATATTTTTATTGCCACCAGAGAATCTAAACCTTTTTTGATTTACGTGGGGAAATCCATCATATAATACCCTTCCGCTGCAGCGCGCTGGGGACAGGCGGAGGATTATGCCGGACTCCTACTGGCTAAAACCCCACGGTGTTCCGTGTGCTCTCTTCACGCCAGGGTCAAGGGTGCACTGTTAGCATTCGTCCGCGACCCCGACTGTGACGGCCTGCTAGTGCGGGCCCAGAGAATCTAAACCTAACCCACCATTAAATTTGCTGCCTTCTATTTGCTTCTCATTCAGTATTTTCTGTTGCTTATTTAATTATTTCTATTATTATTATAAATTTATAAATATTTACTTATTATAAATATTTAATGAGGGGGAGAGTACACGCTGCAATCCAACAGCCGCTGAGCACACTCGACAAGCCACGTTACCTCACAGAAGACTACCTTGAAATGTACTGCATTTCCCACTTTATCTTATTTCCCCAAAGTACATACGTGATTCGGTAGTGAGTGAGATGTGCTAGAGCCCATTCCCATCCTATCCCTCCCCATTTTCCCAACCCTTTCTCCAAATCCATTCCTGTATCTCCAAAGGTAGGCAGCGCATCCGGGAGAGTGCCAACGTTTGTCATTTTGGACTAATGTTGGCATTTATCACGGATGTTTATGGGCTACAGTATCCACTTACCATCAGGTGGACTGTATGCTCGTCTGCCGCCTTCATCCATTAAAAAAATTACATTCTGAAATTAAAATAAAGTAAAGATAATAAACAATGGTTATTCTTTTTGTTTTCTAACTTGACTTTTAATTAATGAAAATTTTACCAAATGTTCTTGCATTTTTCTCGAATGGCATCAAAATGCACTTGTGCGTTTTATTCTAACCAGTATTAATAAATCAGCCTGTGTCTCTCCACTGTTGGATATAGGCCTCTCCCAACCCTCATCAACATCACGATCTTCAGCTCTTCTGATTCAGTCACTACCGGCGAACTTCTTCAAATCGTCCTCGGTCCGCCTGCCCGAAAGGCATCCCCACACACTGCGTCTATAAATGACTGTTATCTATAAGCAATCTCCACGTAAAACGAAACAATTATGTTTCTTTTTGAAACGAAAAACTGCTATCAGAGTTATTTTATTTAAAATTTTATGCTGTATATTTTTAAATCTGCAGTTAAAAAATATGGCTGGTCTTTGTGTTTGAAAATAATTATTCCCGCGGAAAAAACCGCGTAGGTTTGTGCCGCTAGTAAATTCAGAAAAACAAAAAAGGCATTTTGTATTGTGCAACGGGTCCTAAAGGCGCATAAATGTAAATTTTTGTTCAAGTTTGTTTTATTTTATACTCGACTTTTCGAGAAAAAATATACCGGTCGTGATCACGAGCTGAAGAAGACGGGTAGTCTCCGATGAGAGCTGCGAGCAATTTTTTTGTACAGGAAAAAAGATGGCGATAGCACATTCGGGGGCGTCCCAATGTTTGTCATTTTCTACTGAAGTTGGCACGTATTGCGGATGTCCATGGATGACAGTACCCACTTACCACCCTACAGTCTTTTAAATCTAGATTGATTAAAATGACAGCTCTCAAAGTGCCTCGAATAGTGCTCTTTAAAAATAATTAGTTGATAAAAACGTAAAAATCACCGAAGGTTTTTGCCACAGGTACACGCACATATTTTTTTATTTGTAGTGAATACAGTATGTAGTGTAGTGTAGTTATTTGTAGTGTAGTGTAGTACACTCAGTCGATAAATAAACACATTACCTCGATTTGTTCATTATTGTCCCAGTACTATTCGAGGCACTTTGACGGCTGTCATTTTAATCAAGCTAGATTTAAAAGACTGTAGGTGGTAAGTGGGTACTGTCGTCCATGGACATCCGTAATACGTGCCAACTTCAGTCGAAAATGACAAACATTGGCACGCCCCCGAATGCGCTGCCTACTTTTGGAGAGGAATAATAATAATAAATAAATCATTTTCTACACTACTTACTGAACACGTAGTTTTCTCTATAAGTAAAAAATCTTTAAGAAAATACGACCTTTTTTACTACAATACTAGCGACCCGCCTTTGCTTCGCTTCGTGTATATAAGTTTCTTTTTCAAAATTTCAAAATGAAATATAGCGTATATTAGACACGGATAATGTAGCTTCCTATTTGTGAAAGAATTTTGAAATCGGTTAAGTAGTTCCAGAGATTACCCCCAACATACCTACAGACACACAATTTTACCTCTTTATTATATTAGTATATGTGTATCTAAACACGCGGAAATCTAATAACCGCAAAGAAGAAAGTTTTTATAGACATTTCTTCAAGTATTCATAATCTGTATTTTATTTCACACAAGTTTCACTTCACATCTGTTAAAATCCTTTATAATTGCAACGTGCAGTTATGAAAAGCTGAAATCAGCGGAACTGAAGAAGTCAATAATATTGCGACGCTGAAAACGGATTCCGATCACGTTCCGTATTCGTGGAAACGCTGCGAGGAATCAAAACTACCAGCTACGGCTTACCTTGCAAATGTTTCAGCCAACATTTGATTCTAACATCTCCGGGCACAGTTCAACGACAAATAGTCGATGATCCTCATAGTCTTGAGTTCGTCAGCGATCGGAAAAGTGTTCTCTATGTAGTATTTCTTAGTCTCCCCGTGTTTTGTACAATCTTTACAATGAGAAGTGATTTGAGGGACTATTCAACATATAAAAACAATCTGCAGTATGTGTCCATCAATTCGCACCGGGCTTGCGTCGTGGATTACGGTCCGAAACCCCTTTGTGATTTACTAGGGGAGGCCAGTGGCCTGCAGTGAGACCTTATAGGCTGATATCGTATCGTGGATTGTTGCACAATTTTTCCGAACCAAACAAAAAAAATTCACTATTAATTAGCAAAACTTGTATTGCCGTATATTACCGAGAATATTTCAGAAGAGTACGAGTATTTTAATATTTACTTTGACTCGATAGGTTTTCTAAAAATATTTTTTTCACAACATATAAGCTTTTGCTTTTAGAATTCCTTTGTTCAGTTTCAAAGCGATTCCCTTTTATATGAAACAAAATTTCGTTGCCAAACATTTAGCAGACCACAGTTGTGGATTTTTATTCACTTAAAAGTATTTTTAATTCAAAAAACAAAATTCGTTATACGTTTAAATTAGCTTCAAAAAGTATTCTGCAATAGATTGCAAGAACGGCGATAGCCTAGAAGTAAACCAGTAACTGTAACTAGACCTTTTCTCGTCCATTGCTGGACATGGGCCTCCTCATACACATTGTCTTGTGTATGAGAGATGTATGGCCTTAAAACGCCACGCTGACCAAGCGTCTTGGTGAATCCACTCCTTTAGAGGTGGTAGGTATATAGTTATTCTAGGACATGGGGCTCTTCAAGAGAGCTGTGAACGGGATTCTGCTAGGTCGGCGCGCACCCGCAAGCCCCCTGGAGTTGCAGGTGCTTATGAGCGCCGGTGACCACTTACCATCACGTGGTCTGCCCGCTTGTTTGCCATTCTATTCTATAAAAGGAAAAAATAAATATTTCCTCGGGCATTAGGTGTGTAGCGGTTTTGTTATCCCTTAGTCGCCTTTTAGTCTCACGGGAAGAACCTTGAAGTTTCATTCTCAATTTAAATTCATGCAATCATGAGTTTGGACTCCGGCCGTACCTCTCAATTTCTATTTAACTGTGGTACATTTTTTTAACTACGAAATTTACAAAATCAGATCCTTAGGTGCGGTATTCTATTTATCAATACTATACCACACCATCAACATCCCGCAACACGCCATCAAATACGATCTTCTTCAAGTCCTCGAGTTCGAGGACTCAGCTCCCTCATCAATTATTGGTTCTGCGACGAATATGACTTGGATTATATGGTCAGGGCCGGCCCTACCATAGGGCGAACGGAGCAGCCGCTCCAGGCGCCAAGACCCAGGGGGCGCCTCAGTGGTCCTGTGAGGAGTGCAGTGCCAACGAGCATGGCTGTTTTCAATCGACAAATTAGACACAGACTTAAGATGTAGTCGAGATCTTCTAAGTTCCATGCTTGCACGCATAACTGGTATGTATTAGGGGCAAGCAAGGGGGCGCCATAATTGGATCTCGCTCCATCCTAAAACTTGCCTCGGGCCGGCACTGTATATGGTGAATAGAATATTAAAAGGTATCATTTTACAGGCGTACAAAACAATAGTCAATAAAAAAGTCAATTACAACGGTGTTTTCCTTCACCACCGAGCTAGTGATGATTGAATGATCTATACTCTCCAGACACCATATAGTACGGGCCGATGCACGAACGCTTCGAAGCAATCTATGATATCTCTGTTTATAAATCTATGGATTTGAAATCAATATTTATGTATTCTAGTTCACATCAATATTAATTTGGCTATCGATATTTAATCCCAGGACAATATTAATCCCCTTCCCAAACAATCATTGTTTTTACTTACATATTTTACGTCAATCTCTATTTTTGCTCAAAAATTTTGCGACATTGCACATCAATGGTGCAACAGATTTTACAATTCGAATTCACTGGGATTCGAATGCGCGGATTGGTTCGTTCAAACAATTCCAAGTCCTGGAAGCAAGTCCAGAACAGGGTTGACACAAACGTGTCGTCGTAGACGGACACATTAGATGTCTGACGTAAACACGGACTCAGAAAAATACTAACAAAAAATCTTATATCTGGCAACCATAATTTTGGTTATATTAAGGACAATGAAACTTCTGGTTAAAATTACTTTCCATTAGGTTCTTACCTATGAAATTGTCGTTTAAGTATTGAAAAATCTAATAAGTAATATTTTTTCTATGAAAATTATATATTTAATTAATCGAAGTATTGACCATTATTATCAATGCAATTTTGCCATTTTAATGGAAATTGACTGATGGCTCTGCTATAGAACTCCTGGGGTCGGGAATCGATAAATTCTTTGAAAGCGTTTTTCATTGCCTCATCGAATTTGAATTTTTTCCCTGTACAATATATATCCAAATTCCTAAAAAAATATAAATCGGTAGGGGCAAGGTCTGGCGAGTACGGTGGAGGACGGAGAGTTTCCAGTCGAATCTTCGAGACTGTCTGTGGTGCAGTGTTTGGGTGAGCGTTATCATGAAGACGTTTGGGACATTGTTTGGCTGTGTCTCCTGAATTCAACCATTATGACGAACGTTTACGATTAGCATACAGCATTCACTTCTCATTACAAGTGACAATGCGATTCAGAATCCCCTCATTTTTGTGCCGGTTCAGCAAAGTAATGTAAGCTCATACGGTACTCACTTTTCGAACTTCTTCACTTACCCAATTTGACACAAATGAATCAATATCGTTTTGTCACTTACACCGAAGGCTGTTGCTAACTCAGACGTGGTTTGAGATGAATCCGCTTCCACTATTGCTTTCAATTCGTCATTATCGACTTTAGTCTCCGTTTGCCCACGGACGTTTGCGGTGTTTGGTACATACACATCGTTGATATTGCGTGCCGTCTGTGCGTTCCTACCACGACGGAACTCATATTCGAAAATAACGCGTATTTTTAACTTTTCCATGGTCGCAAATACAACGATATCTAAACAAAAAGTAATTTCATGGAAAAACAAATAACTAACTGATTTTAAAAAGAATGTCATAGCTTTAAATTGAAATTAATTTGAATTTGGAATTCCAAGCCAAACGCAAGATAACCAAGTTCAAAGTGACCACTATGACCAAATTTACATATTTCATAGGTAAAGCCCTTTCATAGGTAATATTAAGTCGATTTGTATTACCTAACTAAATTGCATTTATTTGTAGTAACGTTTACTTTTAATTTAAAGGGAAAACCACTCAATAAATCAAGCTTGTTACAGGCGTGAGTTAATTTTCTCTCAGTGTACAATCGAATCGTCAAACTATTTCGAAATAACAATTTTGATGGTCAATTTAGTACCAATTAGATTCTCAACCAGCTGCCTATAATTGTTTGTTTAAATACAAATATATTATATTCTAAATCTGAGTAACAATTATAAACAAGATTCTCTGTCCCGATCTGCCGAGACAGACAATTTTGCGTATTAATACACAGGAAGGTAGATTTATATCTCTACCTACCGGGGGTGTGGCAACCCTAATCGAACGCTTGTTCCGATTGGATTTGAAACGTTCCATTTGACACGACAAACAAATTCAATGGCGGAATGTTTACGCGCGAAAATGTATTGTGTGCCAACGTTTTAAGATAGAAATCTGTCAACAATATTTGAATATTACTTGATGAGTCGATGCGTCTTTTCACAGACACGTGAAACTAAATAGACTTTCTGTGTATAAAGTAGGACATAAGGTCTAAACGTTGGTGTTGTTTTTTATAGGAAGCTAAAAATAAAATAATTCGGTAGTGAGTGAGTTATAGCAGTGCCCATCCCCCCGCCATCCTATTATATCGTTCCCCGTGTTCCCAACCCTTTCTCCAAATCCAAAGGTAGGTAGTAGGTACATCCGGGGGTGTGCCAAAGTTTGTCATTTTGGACTGATGTTGGCATGTATTGCGGATGTCTATGGACTAGTGTTCACATACCATCAAGTTGGCTGTACGCTTGTCTGCCGCTTTTTTTAAAAAAAATATATTTACATGCAAATAACTCCTAAAAATATAATAATAAAGTAACAGCATTTTGCGACAAGGTTACAACGTACAACTATTATTTCCACAGAAAAACATAAAAACAAAATATATTTCTGATGTTACAGCCGATGAAAAATGACCACCACTGTGTATGTGAGTATTACACTAGGATCTAGATTATGAACTTAATCCACATATGGAGCATATGTATCGATAAAATTAAATGTACCTACTGTTTGGTCTCAAAATTTGTACAGACCATCCCTAAACATACCGTACCATAAACAGAATATAATATAGGTATATAATGTCGATTATTTTTTCAATACTCTTATTTAACTTTACCTGACGCCATACTCCCATATCCTACACTGTTTTACCGACAGCGCGCAGCGCGGCAAAACTCAAATGAAACAAATATATTTTCTTTACATATATATTTCCGGCTAAGATTTGAACCAATTGATAAAACAAAAAGACAGACGTACCTACCTAAACAAAACTGCGACGTTTTTGTATCATCAAATATGAAAAATCCAGATTGCCTTATTTATTATTCAATATAGCTACGAGTACATCATGTTATGTAATTGAAAAATACAAGAAAATATAACACAAAGAAATATGGGTGTCTTATTTAATGTGAAATGATTTACTAGCTCAATATATTTGTTCATAAAATATCCACAAACTATCTTTCAACATAAATACTTTAGTATTGAATAGCTTATTAATCTTAGTACAGGGTGTTTCAAAAGTTCTAGGAATGTTAATTTATTTTTATTTATTAGTTTTCATTTGCATTATTAAAGGGCATTATTGCATTATTGATACTCGCACAAAAGCATACCAGTGCGTTGTACATCTGTGCTACTGGCATCTGTACATACTCAGATTTTGCCAGTCAGAAGCACACGTTTTAATAGCATGCCAATAGATCGCCAGCCGTATGATTTTTCGTGTACGTGTGTCCCCCTCGTGGAAGTGGGAGACCTACGAACTCACGAGCCTCCATTTTGTTGTTTTCAACTGGTTCTCACGAAATATTTGTAGTAATTGTCACACAGGCGTGTCTATTGAGTTGTCATCACTTGCTAGTTATTAGTATGCCAGCTAATTCCACCCTGACATTCTTTTTTATTAGCATGTGTATGTATCACGGCCTTACATAGTAGTTCTTTGTACTGGCACTGTTGGGCCGTGTGGCTCTAAAATAGCAACACCCCATCTGTTCCAGTGGATGTCGTAAAAAACGATTAAGGGATAACAAAGACGCTATGACAAGTCTTGAGGTACCACCACCTCTAGAAGAGTACCACTACCTCTACTCCTCACCTCGCCATTTACTGCCGTAAATTAATGAAATGCACTGAATGCCTGAATCTCCAAGATTTCCATGAGCGACAGTATGTACTTTATCATCAGGTGGACTTCTGCCCGTCTGCCGTCTTCTTTCTATATAAAAAAAAAACTTCGTATTAAGTGTACTTACTGATGGAATTCCGCAAGTTCCAAAAGAATCCGCGACCAAACGCTAATATACTCGTATAATTATATAGGTATTGACATTCATAAAATTCTCATAATGAAAATCTACACTTCTGGTTTGGATAAAGAAAAATATTTCACGCAAATTGCTTTTTCAACGGTATTGAACCCTTAAATCCCCAATTTCCCTCCAAAATAGGTGATTCTGTAACAAATCCTTCGAAATCACACGATGCCCTAGAATTAAAGTAGAGATTTATCTGTCTTTTCCGATTCGTCATACTTGTTTTACTGCCATACTATATCATCAGCCTATACTGAATATAGGTCTCTCCCAAGCCAAAGATCGTGTATGGTAGCGATACCATACACGATCTTCGGCTTTCCTCATACAATCATCACCGGTGAACTTCTTTAAGTCGTCAGTCCACCTGGCCGGCGGGCGTTCCACACTGCGCCTCCCGGTACGTGGCTTTCATTCGAGAACTCGTCTACCCCAACAGCCATCTATCCTGCGGCAAATATGACCTGCCCATTGCACTTCAACATTCTACTGGTTTTAATACTATGATTTAACTGGATATCTTTGAGTAGCATAAGCTACATCAGTATCTGATCTTATTAGCAGTTATCTAATTGTACATACCAAAAATCGGCAGAGCAGTACTCTGGGGCTGCTTACCTTACCCCACAGGGCTATATGGGTGACATTATAGCCTTTAGCATTATTAAAAATGTTTATTAAAATTAATTAGCATTATTTAAAATGTTTATTCTCTATTTATTAACGCATGAGACAAACAGCAGACAGTAAACAGAGAGCTAACAAAAGTTTAATAGAAATCACTTTGTTTTATTTAAGAGCCTAAACGGAGTCTATAGTTGTTGTTTGGGTTCTATCTAACATATAGGCTATAACACCCAAGCTTAACCCCAGGAAGCTAGGGTCAGGAATAAATTCGAAGAAAATTGTTTACCCTTTGTCTCATGCTACTAATGAATGTTATCTGAACTGCGCAGTTCGAACTTTTTCCTCGCACCGTGTGTAAGGTGAAATTCTGCACAATTTAGTTCTACACATAATTCGGACTGCGCAATTAAATCGTTCAGCCTCAACTGAACGTGTGCAGACGCTTTAACCCCACACCGGAACACATTTGATGTTTGGTGACGTTATTTACTATAGATGAGTAAGGAGATTTGTATTATTGTTACCAAGGAATCCACTTAAGCCGGTCAAAGCCAGCCAATCTTAGTTCCTTATCAATCCTTTTCCTGCAGTTATTTAACGACTGATTATCCCATTTGATAACACCCTGTCTGCTACGCAAAAGGTCCCGGGTTAAATCCTCAAATGGGTATGTTTTTTTTTATTAAATCAAATGTTTTCCGTTTATTCCCAATAACAGAACTTGTAAGATTTTTTTATCCCATTAGTTCTGTGAACAGAACTAATAAGACTTTTATCCCATACAAAATCTTTGTGTTAAATCTGGCAAATCAGTACATCTACATGTGTCTCTAAATCTAGGTCACATTTCTCTATAAAAAAAGTTTGACATTTTCCATAGGTACCCGAAAAATCTGCAACTCGAACTTCCTCATTAATATTTTGGAATATTTAGGTTTTTTTTTAGAAAAAAGGCTTCAGCCGAGCATACAGTCCACCTGAAGGTAAGTGGATACTGTCCAGAATGACAAACGTTGGCACGCCCCCGGATGCACTGCCTACCTTTGCAGATTAAGGAATGGAATGGGAAAATGGGGAGGGAGAGGATGGGATGGGAATGGGCTCTGGCAAATCACACTCACTACCAAAACACGTACGTACATTGGGGAAATAAATTCCATTTACGATAAAAAATAAGATTAAAACGATGCTATTTTTTTATCGAAGTATGTCCAGAAGTCCAGAATTTTAAATGGCATTAAGGTCAGAGAATCGGCGTGCTGACGTGATAGTGTCCATACTGTGTTACATACGCACTGCGATAACGGATGGGATCGATAAATCCTCGAATAGAGGCTACGTACTAGGCATGGCTCCAATAGAAGATCAAACACTAATCGCGAATACATTGAGCGTGGCTATATTTATTTATCCTACATTTAATTCACACTTATTCAATGATTGTGCATTCTTCACACCCAATTAACCTGCTGTCCGGACCGTAAGGTGAGCCACCTAATTTTACTAAAGTAACAATAGCTACCCAATGGAGTAAGGTATTGGCCCGCCAAACAATTTTAATATTCCCCGCCGCAAGGGTCCGGTTATTTATATGGCAACCCTATGTTGCCCGGCTGCCTTTTGATTTATGCGCCACCATCTTTCTAGTCGCCTGGGGTCTGAGTTACAAGCGAAGCGCGATTTTACAATTTTCACATGAAATGGTTAATAAGAGCAGTTGCTTTAAGAAACAATTTCAAGAGACACTATCATTACCCGCTAGTCTTTTTTCAAGACGGCGTTTAAACCTTGGATTTTCATTCAGTATTTAGATTTTTATACCGACGTCGCTAGAAAAAAAGTATTCATGTACGGCCGAAAATCAATACGACTTCAATTACCTTTATAAAGCACGCCAACTCCCAAACAAACAGTCGTTAGAGTTGTAAATTGTTTTGATTATGCTGACAACTTGGCAAACTTGGCACAAGCAAGCGTTACATCATATTTTATCTATGCCTTAAGCACCTACATATTGTTGTGCTTTTAGGTCTCTTAGGCGCTATAATGAGTCCATTATCAAAAAAACATAATCATAGAATAATATAATTACTTATGTCGAAACATATTTACTTTGATATATACAAATTGGATAAATTACTGGAGAACGCGAGATGCATGCGTGTGTTCTTAGAATCAAACATACATTATTTTAGGTACATGTTGATTGCGTAATTGTGGTTCTACGCAACAGTAAAAATATTGCTCTCTTTCGGTTTATATGTTGAACCGCGCGTTACCGTCGTACGCCCTCCTCATTATTAGTTGGGAACGTGTGCAGAATCCGCTGATGAATGGAGGGAACATTACGCCCGTAATGAGACTAGGCATTTGGAGGTCACGCTTTACATTAGCATGGATTCTTGCTGATCTTCTGTTTCACTCAGCCAAAATTGGTAACGTTATATCAACATTTGTGAAGGATACGGGTCTCCAAAATTTGGTCACTATCTTTTTTTATGAAAAGTATGCGGCAGACGAGCAGACATTGCAGACATAAGTGGATACTGTCGCCCATGGACATCCGTGATACATGTCACCACCACTCCAGAATGAATTTCCATTCCACTACATACGAATTTTAACACTTTGATGATATCTCTATACTCAAAGCGAAAATATAAACAATTAAACCGTGCCCTTGATTTTAACTTGTCAACGTTTATTATTCCCTCCATGCACAAATTTGTACCGTTAACTGTACTTTAAAGTAGCGAGCCAGGTTGCTACAAGTTTTAACCGTCGGGCCATGTTGACACTATATAAATAAATAAAAATGTAAACGTTCGTTTGTTCAAAATCTTAAATCTCCGAAAGTTCTTCACCGATTGCTTTGAAATTTTGACTCAACGTTGTATTCGAATACGCGCTTGTTTTTATATACCTATCACAGGGTAAAAACATGCTTTTTACTCAAAAATGGGTAAAAACAGGGTGAGCGCCATCTGTTGGGCAGCCACAGCAACGCGTGGCCGGGCACAGCTACTTTTACATAAATATTATATAAAAGTGGGCCAGGTTTGAGACACAGGAGTGGAATAATTCGAATTAAGTGTCGGCCAATTATTGAGCATTGGCAAAAATACAAACTCCTTTACAGTTCATTATCAACTAATTCAATAAGCAGTTAAGCAGCGCCAACCGCAAAAATGCCAGAGCAACGAAAATGTACCTTTAAATCACTGTAATAACTAACAACTCGTTTACAAACGCAAAAATGTTTATAATCGTGCGAACGTTTGGTTGGTCAATTACTTACAAAAACATTATTGTTTCTCACAATCTTGTATTCAAATATTTAATCCAACTATAAATATAAATGAATATTCCTTATATCCCGAGGTAAAACTTTAATTATTCTAAATAATGCAGAATAATCTGTATATAAAAACTTTTCAGACGTTCCAATCGCTAAAATAACCTTTAAATAACCCAGTGTAACGACCAGCCTTCAAGCGACTTCCAATAACTTTAATTTAGTACGTATTACAACTTGGATACTCACAGAGCAGAACCTTGATTTATAAGTGAGAGCTTTATTAATTACAAGAAATATTTATTATTACCAATACATATAAACTAAATATATAAACTAAATATACATATATATACACTTTATATTCGAGTATACATTCATTGTATTTGTTCATAGCAGCTCTTTTGTAACAATCTGTAGACGTTTAATTAGATATATCTGTGACACAAATAAGAATAAACGAACTAAAGTCGAAAACTTGTTAAATCTGCCAATGCTCAAGTTAGTTGGGGCTTAACGAACATTATGTCGGTACTCCAACTTGGCAAAACTTAGCTCCTGAGTCTTAATAGCTAGAACTTAGTTGAAGATTAAACATTCTTACACACAGGGGGATTAAAGTAAAAGTCGTTCGAGTAATCTTTACTTATACGTATGTACATATACGAGTAGTATATGTACATACAGATAATAGTGTTGTAAAAGTTGTGTAACAGATCATAAAGTGGCAGCATTCGTTTTGCTTATACGAATTTATACTCGCTGAGTTACACCAACCATGGTCACGAACTGACTGGAGAAGCAGGTAGTCCACGTTTGAAAGCTTTGCCTTGTGTACTTTGCATTATCTTTTGTACATCTTATCTTCCTTCCTTTAATTTATTTCATGTTATGCGTATAATAAATTATTAAATAAATACGTGGTAAGAATCGTTTTTTTCTTTTTCATTTATGGCAACGGTGCAATCAGCACATTCTGCCAGTGTCAAGTTTTCTACACAATAAACAATTACAAAGTCTAAAACGTATCCTGCCAATGTCCAGTCCCATCGAGGTAAGTCAGGAGTCGCTCAGTAAAGCGATAGTAGGTTTACCGAGGACAGAAGGGGACTCCTTGGAAGCACACGAAAAACGTAGTCCCACGCTTTTATTTGATTATCGCAAACACTACACACGAAAAACACTTTGAGTTTGAACTATCACTATTAAACCACAAAACGCTTAATACACAATTTTGACAATAATCAAACAGACGCTTAATGTCACTTCTTGAGTTGCCGCCAAAAAGTCTAGGATCTGTTTAATAGATAAATTGTATTATGTAAAAACACGAAACTCTTAGAAGTTAAGATAGTGTTATATTGATCATTCTCCAATGTATAAAAAGAGATATCATAAAAATAATAAAAAATGGAATAGACTGTGTCCGCGTCACCGCCGCCGCTAATTTTATTTCAATGGGTCTTTAGAGGGGGAGAGTATTTTTTAGTATTTAGTACGAGAGTAAATCTTTTAGATCTTACAGCTGGTGTGAGTCGCACATTCGTCATGAGTATATGTTTTTTTTAGAAATTTACTTGTATTTTCTCCAGATATTTTTTTATAGACGTGAAAGCATCGAACATAACACAATAAAACACGAATAAAACAATGTACTATATATAACAGTTCGTTCAGTGCTTAACATAAATCATACGTTCGTACAACTTACCATACAATCAGCCTGTCTCTCCCACTGCTGGATATATGCCTCCTCCGAGGCTCACCACCATACTCGGTTTTCCGCTCTTCTCATCCAGCCACCACTAACAACCTTTTTCGCCATCAGTTCACCTGGCCAGAGAGCAATGCAATGCAACCAGCAATACTGAAATGCAATGCAATTCAGTATCCATTGCTGGACACGGGATTTCTCATGCACATTGTCACGTGCATGGGTCGATCAGTTGTCATCAGTTGATCGTTGTCGATCAGTGTCGATCCCATCAGTTGTCGATCCTATTGCAAGTATGGCCTACCCATTGCCACTTCAACTTACTAATTTTATGACCTATGTCGATAATTTTCATTCTTTGCCAAATCTCTTCGTTTCTGATCGTACGTACAAAGTACCCGCATAAATCTTTGATAGGAACAGAAACCCTCCAAAAATCACCTTTACAACTCGAGAAACGTTTCGCGTTTATCTCCAAGCTCAAGAGATTATTACTCGAGGGATTCCTTTGCGGAACAAACTTTAATATCGACCGCAAGATTAGCCCCATTTAGGCGATGGTAATTCAACGAATAGGAAAATACAGAGGTGAATTTTTGGAGGTTCGATGGTATAGATTATAGATAGAAACATTCCATTTTGCTAATTATGGGTTTACTGCGTCCCTGTTCATATGGTAGAGTTTCTTCAAAGAATAAATACCAGAAAATCATCACTTCAACGGTTTATTTAGACATAATTATATTTAAATATAATAAAAAATACATCTAATAGGATGTTCCTTTTTATGAGTAGATATTTTTATGTATAAAACTACTTGAGTTCCATGAGCAAACAAGCGATATATGAGGTATTCACAAACGTAAGCGGTACTGATACTGAAGGCTTTATAGGAGTCCAGTAAAGATATAGAAAAATGATTGAAGTTTATAAACAATTTTTTTCGCTTTATATTTGTCAACACCTTAATATCTAAATATATTTCATTCATTGTTTTTTTTTACTTTTAATTTAACTGTACATTTTACATTTATCCTTAATTTAATATGCTATATAGTTACATCATTTATTAAATAATATACTTTTGTCCGAGTGTCACCTAAATGGCTGTGAATCAGCGCGGTGACTGACACAGTCACAACATATGCTGAGTTGGAGACGATTATCACAACAGACACAGACACATGAAATAGCACCCTGACATTTTTTTTATAATATATTTTTTGTTAAATCTTGTATTAAATGTTTGTGATTTTTGTATTTCATATTGCCTACATTGTTTTTTTCCCTTTTAGTTAATGTTATATGTATATTGTATGTCGTAATAAAATGTTGTCTATTGAGAAGGCAGACTTTTAGAGCGAATTCGAATTTAGATTTGTTTTAGCGGCCTTTCGAGATTTTTAAAGATTTAGTAGCAAGAAGTTCGATAAAGGACAAAAGTCGTACGGAGTATTGTTAGTCTTTTTATACTCCTGGTACTTTATACTCGTGAGTAACCTACGATCTATTGACAAACTACGATCTTAAGATCTATGGACGAAACTATTAAGTAATTGCGGAAACTTTGTAACGAATAGGTATATAGATTAAAAGTGACCTTTCCCTTGGCGTACTACGAGTATTTCCTCGTGAAAAATTTCATCGTTGAAAATTGATTGATTGATTGATTCAAGGCTTTCGGATTTATAATGTATTCGTATTTGTATGATGATATAATAAGTAGTTACAAACCGTCCCGTGAGAGTCGAGAACGTTCCATTTCTATGGCCCTGGATGAGGCGCATTGTATGGATGTGTCGGACATGAATTGTCCCATTGTACTAGATTATATAGATCGGTAAAATAGTAATTTATTCATTCAGTCAGTTTCTAAATGAGCGAAGCTGCGAGTAAAATCAAGTCATTCACGGGTCAAAAACAACTTTTTAAACTTTTGTTATCGTGGTTGAACAAAATAATTGTTATGTAAATTGTCATGTATCATAATAAAAATAAATCGTGAGTAAACCGTTTACCTACACTTTACAGATATTTGCGTCAATATTCACTATTTGTCGCAAACTCAAACGTATTACCCTCCTAAATACACCGCTATCGGGATATTTCCAACATTACCATTTTAATGCAGAAACTCTATCCGCCATGTTTACGCGAATAATGCTCTGTCATAGCAGCTCTTGAATACATAATCGTATTTGTGACGTATTTGTGACATATTTGTGACGTATTCGTATAATATTCATACAATAATATGTGACGCTTTTTATATAGAATTTTGCACGTACATGTACTAGCGACTGTGTGGGTAGATAACAATCTGAATAATAATGTTTGACAAATTATAATTATCTACCTACACATAGTGATGTGGACCGTGTAGAATAGCATCACACCGTCACTTCCTGTGGGAGTCGTAAAAGGATACTAAGGAATAACAAAGCGGCTACCACAAGTCTTGAGGAACTAAAAGAGTGGACTCGCCCACCCGCTTGGTCAATGTGGTGGTTCAAAGCTATCAATCCCTTAGCACAAGATGATATATAATACATGCGGAGGATCATGTCCGCAGTGAATGCTAAAACGCTTAAATAGTGATTTATCGATCATATAATCAAATATTTTAATAAAAAATAATTATATATTAACTAAATCTATTAAAAATCACTTATTTTACACTAGAGTATTACAGAATAATTTAAATATAAAATATCTATAACTATAATAATAAAAATAAATAATCAAAGTATAAAGTGAAATATTTAAACGTCGTAATATACTCGTAGATCTCATAACTCTTATTCAATTCAATTTGTTTGTTTGAAATGTGCGTCACAAAAACCCTAAGTAGGTACGTAAGCCTTTTCTAATGGTAGTCTTCAGCATCCAACACCATGCTATCCCGTACCGTTTCTCTCGTACAATAGGAAAATGGAATTAAATAATAATGACACTCTTTATCCGTCAGTCTTCCAAATCATTTTCTAAATTATGGTTCCTAAATGTTTAAAACTAGGAAGCATATTTGCGGACATATCAACGTTCGTCGTGTTTGACTAATGTATCGTAGATGTCGATAGACAACAATAACGCGGCCTCTCTGCAAATCTGTCATCTTCTTTTTATTAAAAAAAAAAACAAGATAGAATTGTAAATCTTACTGAAATGTTGTATCTGACTGTCAGTACTCTGTGTTCTGTAAATGAAGGACGCTGAATTTTCCATTTCAATCTATAATAATTGACTACGTCTTGTGCACTGCCATCCGTCCCAACTAACTGTAACTGTAGAATTATGACATAATAATATATAACTAATCTTTTTCTTTGCAGCTGAATGCGCGCCCACTCTGGCCCCATGGAGACCAGTCACAGAAGTCACCAGCGAGACTATCCCTCACCAGCATCCAAATGACATCGACACGCACACCATATACGACATCAATGACATAGTGCATTTTGAAGACAACGACTTAGTCATGAGAGATGCAAAAAGTAAAACCGAAGATCGCAACGAGCTAGACAACTCTGTTGATCAGTACAAAAACTACAGAAATTTTATTGATGACAAAAAAATACAACTCAATGACGACAGTAAGATTGGTGGAGTGAATGACGTTGAGAATGAATTGAAAACTGATGATTCGAAGGCGATGAAAGAGGATATAGATTGTAAATGCCAACATGGCGGAGGGTGCGTCGCGGGAGTCTGTCTGTGTCCATTGGGATATGCAGGAGTCAGATGCGAGATCACATTAGATTTAAAGGTATGCATTAAGTAATTATTGTTGCTTTTTTTTCCTGTTAAGATGTTGTCAGTTATGACTAGAGAAGAGGAAAAGAACGGAAACATTGATCCTCAGGCTATCTAGATAGCATTATAACTGGATAAGTGTCTAACTCGCACAATGCCTAGTATTGTAGCCTAGAAATGCCTGTAATAACAAACAGTAGAAATACACAAGCTTATGACATGGTATTGAGAATTTTCGGAACCGAAATTCATGTTCATCTATAGATAAACACAACATCTTTCACCGTTCATTCTTCCTGTATGCAAATAAACATATTTAAAACTACATTTTATCTTTTATAGAGAGAACAATGTCCAAAATGAAACTATTTTCTTTTTATTATCACAACAACTTCCCCCGTGTATGGCCGCGAACGTATATAATTAATTTAAATAACGTATGTTGTCCTATTTATTTTAATTTAAACTTTTAAATGGAGCCAGACTTCAGTTTCCTTGGAAACTTCTTTCACAAACAGGGCAGTCTTAAAAGTCCTTTCAGTCCTTAAAAGTTTTGAAATGACGATGTTAATTAACCGTTAAAGACGTTTATTTTTCACTTTTATGAACTTTGCACTCGTAAGTTTTTCCGACGAAATTGAAATACGATGTAAGTAGAGAAAATTAAGGCTTAAGAAATAATATTTTAGCAGTAGAGCATGTGTGTAGGAGGAATTTACGAAATGTTAAATAGAGGATATAGAGGATCGAGGATAGAGTCCTCGATTAGAGACCATATACCGGGAAACGTAATATGGAACTTGAAAAAAGGTGCCGGTAGTGGCTGGATGAGATTAGCAGAAGACCGTTTATGGAGGTGGTTCTTGGGAGAGGTCTATATCCAGAAGTGGAGAGACATATACTGATGGTATGTTATGGTAAATCTGTCGGTCAGCTCATAAAGATTTAAAAAAAAAATGCATTTTGAGATATATTTAATACAAAGTCGATTATGTAGGGTCACTTTAATAGGCAGTAAAATTGACTATCTACGTTCAACCATTAAAAAGTTTATAACATAATCACAGGTTCCACGGTTTAATGGCTCATCATACTTGCGATTGCCTGGTCTTGGGAACTCGGCGCAATCCTGGCTTGATGTACAGGTAAACATAAGTTTGTAAATTCAATATACCTATTTCATAAATATAACACATTTGCAATAAAATTTCCTCACTCAAATAATATTATCTAAGTAGTTATAAGGAAAACAACAGCACATTAAAGTGCACGCTGCAATCCAACAGCTGCTGGGCGCGCTCAACTGGCCACGTTACCCCTCTCTTACAGAAGACTACCTTGAAATGTACTGCATTTCCCACTTTATTTTATTTCCCTAATGTACATACGTGTTTCGGTAGTGAGTGAGATGTGCCAGAGCCCATTCCCATCCTATCCCTCCCCATTTTCCCAATCCTTTTCGCCAAATCCATTCCTATATCTCCAAAGGTAGGCAGCGCATTCGGGGGCGTGCCAACGTTTGTCATTTTGGACTAATGTTAGCATGTATCGCGGATGTCTATGGGCGACAGTATCCACTTACCATCAGGTGGACTGTATGCACGTCTGCCGCCTCCATCTATAAAAAGGAAAAAATTTAGTCATAATTACTTGTGCTTATAACGTGGCGGATTATTTATATCAGTTTTAGTCTAAATACAGTATATTGCGGCAACAAAATCATCTGTAAAACCATGTCAAACGATTATTACTACTATAATTTGTATATAAACCGCAATCTGTCGATACGACAAGACTAAGTCCATGAAAAATTGGAAAGTTATTTAATAAGAAGATAGTATTACATTGCTAAGAACAGGGGCCTTACCACCATTCCTTATAGCAGTATTATTTTAACCTTACTTCTCAATTTCGCACCGCGGCGTCCTTAATGTAAGCTTACTTTATTAATGTTTTAGTGGTAAGTTTTGGTGACGTCAACACAATGCGATAGCTTACTGTAGTGCAAATCGGAACGTTGTATGAAAGAAATGGCGTTATACAGTTCATATAGCGTTATCTCGTTTTGTTTTTTAGCAGGGAATAGACAAATAATTAAAATTATTCGTTCTTTCTCTGCACTAAGCATTAATACTTTGGCGGAGGTCATGGTATGGATATGAGTAATGTTGTTTTAAGCCTGAAACAAAACGTTCCTGCAACAATATTGTTTTGTAAAAGATGGTGGTAGGGCCCCAGGTCTCCTTCTGTAATCACGATTGACTAAATCAGGCTAAGTGGCACAATACACTGTAGTAGAGTAGCTACTAAGTGTAATATTAAACTAAAATAAACATAGTTCTTCCGTATATACGTATTTTTATAAAAATCAAGTTGAAAATTTACAAAGCTAAGAAAAGAGGTATTTTTTTTTGCAATTTGCTTATAGCAGTTTTAGTACACGATTGTACATTTAACTTTCAAAGGAGAAGAGCCAAGTTCTTTCTCTTAATGAGGGTAGCACTTGTAAAAGTTTCAAGTTAAGTAAAAGCATGCCCGGTACTAAGTTTTGAAATAAATATCTTTTATTTAATTACAAAACATTTGGGTGTTAAAATCTTAGTCGTTGTAAACGTCTTGGATTAAATAATATAGTCTTGGACGCCAGTATATTCATTCATCTATCATAACCTTGCTTATTTATTGGGTAAATCGGGGATTTCTACTTTATTTTTTTCCTTATACTTAAATATTTCATTACAGAAGAGAAAATAAGAAAATTTATACTGTTCCTACGAAATGGCAAATTCTCTTTACATTCTCAGATTTATTTTCGCTTTCATTTTCGTTATCGGGGGGATAAATATATACTACGATAGACAGCTAATAGCAATATACGCTAATCAATCCATTACTTAGTTATTTCTATTAGGTAGGAACCTACTTTTTATAGTTCAGTAAAATTGAAAAACAACTGAGACTTTAATAAAATAATTTGTGAAACGATAGCAGTAACTACAAACACACAAAAACAGGCAAATTTTTATTTAAAATTATTGTGAATAAGAATCAATCAAATGCCAGTTACGTAAAATTCAATATTTTAATGCAATGAAGTTTCTTAAATGGAAAACTTTGAACTTAAAAGGATGCCGCAGGCTTCGATGGCAGCAACTACGATACGAACTTTAAATTGAACCCGGCATCCTGATCCCAAGCAAATCAAATCACTTCCAAAAACCCTATTGAAAGACTTTAAAGTTTAAAATCGTTTGTTTTAAATGTTTTAAAAGTTGGAAAGTACAAGCCGCAAAAGTTGCGAACAATCGATCCAGCTGAATGTAACTTGGCTCATAAATATCCATTAGTTTTAGACGTTTTGGTCGGTTCAAATTAAAATTAATGCCGGCCGCGGAATGTAATCGATGCGGGGCCTAAACAAAGTTTAATTGGAGCCTGTTGCAGATTTTAAGTTCGTTCGGTCATACATGCGGCGTTCTCCCGAATAAATACGATCCTCAGGTGACATCTTTTGAAGTACCTACTCCTCAGATTGTAGTAGGATTATAGCTTCTGAGCCCTAAAAGAAATGTACATACGTATTTTAAATGAACGTGACGAAAGAAATAACAAATGGGGATAATCTTAAAATACGATTAGAATCTACATTAATATTCTAGTTAACTCTTTTTTTGAGACTCAAAACGTGCTCAAAACAACCACTGATGTTTTTAATAATATTTAATGTTCTTTATAAGCACCACAATATTTCCCGTTATTATACACTATCGTAGACTATCGTTGAGAGTTTCTTCGTAGGTTTTTATAAAAAAAAAAAAGGTTTTGTTTGGTTAAAAACTTTTGCGACCTCTAGTAATTTTGTCTTTATTGCTAGTTAAAACTGAACGGAGTAATAAAAAAAAAAATACGATGCAATAAGCGATACAAGGCACCTTCCTGTTGTCTAACAACATTTTCCAATAAGGACAAACTCTGGGCAGAAGTTTATTAAAATTTTATAAACATTACCACTAACTTATTAAGTTACTTATTCATCTAATGAAGTTCCACAAAACACGCTGGTACTACTTTTAGAATAATCATTGCTTGAGATATTGCACAAATATTCCCTCTCATTTGATGTTTATTATTCCTTTAAATGAAATTAACGTTCTTTGGTAAAAGATTTCTACTCGCGATTGCGTGCCTGGTACAGTTTACTTACTCTCGTCACATTTGAACCAGTCCTATCAAATCAACATTGAACGCTACTGTTATAATAAAGATCTTAACTATTTTCCTGTGAAATCATATCAGGTGGAGTTTTTGCGTGTTTTAAACTCCATCCTGAAAAAAAAATATATATATATTTTTTTTAATGAAATGGTATGCGATTTGGATGGAATGGAATAGATTCTCTAGAAGGAAACAGGATCTTGAAGAGAAAAACTTGGTAACTTTCAATATTTCGGGAAAAAGATTGAAAAAAAAGTCGTATGTATCAATCATTTCGTTGTTACATAATATGCGGTGTCAACATTAATAAATTCTATATATCTAAGTTTATTTTTTAACTCTTCGACAATACAAGCCCGACCGAAAAAGGCCACTAATATAAAAGAGACCAAATTCTGCGCTTCTAAAAGGAAAGGCATTAACATTTTTACCAAAAGCCTAAATAACATTATATTCAGTAATTAATAATAAACAAAGTAAATAAAATTAATTATAATTCTTTTTATTTAATCCATTCGAGTTCGTAGCTTAATTTAAAATTAATGAAAATTTTGCCATTTTTTTTGCATTTTTCTCGAATATCATTAAAGTGAGAAAAATTTTGTTTTTCGAGAGATTTATAAAGATAAAGATTTTTTATTCTTTATATATTTTTTTTAATTTATATAATATATTTTTATTTATATATGTATTTTTTATTCTTTTATTCTTTGTATTTATTATTTACTTAAACATCTTTATTACCCTTGAAATAAAATTTAAACTTAAAATTGAACTTTTTCTTAAAAAGCTGATGTCATTTCTAAGGAACTAAGCCTCTTAATTTAGCTATTATTATACAAATACTTATACTAATGGAGTTAAAGAGCAAAGGTCATATTGCTTGATAGCTCATTCTTTCTATTTTCAGATAACTCTAAAGCCAACCAGCGGAGATGGCCTTGTGTTATACAACTCGGAGCATGCGAGTGGGGATGGAGATTTCTTCTCACTGCATCTCAGGGACTACTTTGTGGAGTTCGCCTTTGATCTTGGATCTGGAATTGCGCTTGTGAGGTTCGTATATTCATTTACAAATTATTTGATTGTTAATTAAGGACCATCAAATTTTTATGACCCCTGGGCAACTTTTGACGCTCTTCAAACCTCATGTTAGGCCCCATATGGAGTATGTACTGCTCACATTTCTGGGCCGGCGCGGCGCACCGAAATATCAATTGGGCCCATTTGACTCCATCCAACAACGTGCTGTTCTAATTGTCGACGATCCCACTCACACGGGCGGTTTAGAATCCCTCAGCGATCGGATAGATCTCTGTGTGTTCTACTGCCTGTACAATGGGGAGTGCTCTGAAAGTAATTATAATATCTTCCCTATGGTACAACTGAGAGAATTTATACAAGGTTAGAACTAATACGGATAAACAAAGATTTAAAAAAAACTTTGTAATGCATTTATTATTTACTTAAACATGTTTATTATACTTGAAATAAAATTTAAACTTATTACAAAATTGAACTTTTTCTTAAAAAGACGAGTCTTTTCTGACGAACTAAGCCTCACAACTTAGCTACATATTATTATGCAAATACTTATACTAATGGAATTTACATATATATGCATATGCACTTCTGCATAGTCCAACTATAAACTTTCCAGTTGTACTATGCGGTATGGAATCTTCAAGAGCGGTACTATGTACAACTGTTCAACAGGGAAAAAAATCCTCTTTGTACAACTAGTTGAACATAGCAGTTGTACCACAGATCGTTTATACACCACTAGGCCCGTGTCTAACATTAGATAATAAAGGACAATTTACTAGGCTGTCACTGATCTAGACTGATCTAGACTCCAAGAACGCCTTTCCCCCTTCCAGATCAGCTTACCCCCTCTCACCGAACACATGGCACCGCGTGTCCGTCAGCCGCTCCGGGCGGCGCGCGTCGCTCCGCGTCCGCGCGACGTCCGCCCGTGATGTCACCGACACGACGCGCTCGGTGACGTCGCGCGGCGCCGCGAGACGCCTCACGCTACGACAACCGATGTTGTTGGGAGGCGCGCCGGTGCCGCTACCGCCGAGGTTGGCGTTGCATATGTCTTTTAGTGGATGCGTTGGACAGGTAAAGTTCATTTATTTATTTAATTTTCAAATTATATTAAATAATTAATGTCTAACAACACCCTATAATTGTACATATTCTTGTTTATTATAATTATAACAGTATTTATTACATTATATTAAGACATGTGCAACGAACAAAACGAATTCAATCATCCAAAAATTATTTCCTATCGTGAACCCGTAGGCTGTGGAACGAACTGCCTCAAGAGGTCTTCCTATTAAGCTACGACATAGGGTTCTTCAAGAACGCTGTGAATAGAATTTTGCAAGGTCGGCGGCGCACCCGCACGCCCCCTGGTGTCGCAGGTGTCTATGAGCGACGGTAACACTTACCATCACGTGGGACCGCTTGCTCGTCCGTCTACTTTCCTATAAAAAACATATTTATTATTTATTTATTTAAAAACTTCATTGCACATTATGGTACAAAAGGCAAGCTTAATGCCTTAATAAGGCCTTCTCTACCAGCTAACCTTCGATCAGAGAGATACATTGGGAGGTGCGATGAGATGTATAAATATATAACTTAAGGTATTCTTGTAAAGAGCAAGTATTTAAGATAACTATATGGATAATAAACGATTGCTTTTAAAAGAATTATAATAAATAAAAAATTAGCCAAGTTGATACTGGCGCTGCCAGCGGTACCTACAAAAGGTTTCAAAGCCGATTCTCGGTTGGACATTAAATGGTTTAAAGACCAATGTATGTTCAGGTCTTAGTGTCAGGGTCTTATAATTATTTGTGATGCGTTTGTCACACAGGGACTCCTAGTGTGGGCAATTGACTGCAGCGTTATTATTCTTATAAATAGTGTTAGATAAATAATACATGCACAAAAATCTGAAAAGTGAATTTCTGTCATTAAAATTACTTTGTTCTACGATTCTTGATATTTTCCCCAAATTAAAGTTTTTTTTAAACCCTTTCGTCCTTCCCACTTCTTTTGTATTCTTTGTCTTTCGGTTTCTATTTCTCAACAGTTGGACATCGTTGCGTATTTATTCGCTCCACGGAGTACTCGTCATGAAAATGTTTTTACTTAAGTCGTAAAACAAAAATTGCCAGTTTTCATGTAAGAAATTCAATATTAAAAGGGCACAGATATATTTTATTTAACTCTGTAATATGGTTATTATTGCAGTTGGTGATAAATGACGAAGAACTGTCGGTGGTCTCGTCGGCGCTGGGTGGAGTCAACGTTCACAATTGTGATGAGCTGCTTAACAACTCTTGCACGTGAGTTGTTGCTACAAACTATAGCTAAAACTATGAAACTAAAACGAAGGCAATTTTCTTACTACAATGACAGTTCATGACAGTGCCATCTAGGGAATGGATAATCAATCAATGTATTGGTTTATTTTAATATTCAGTTGTTTTTTTTTTTTATGTACGAAGGCGGCAGACGAGCATACAGTCCACCTGATGGTAAATCGATACAGTCGCCCATAGACATCCGCGATACATGCCAACATTAGTCCAAAATGACAAACGTTGGCACGCCCCCGGATGCGCTGCCTACCTTTGGAGATATGGGAATGGATTTGGAGAAAGGGTTAGGAAAATGGGGAGGGATAGGATGGGATGGGAATGGGCTCTGGCACATCTCACTCACTACCAAAACACGTACGTACATTGGGGAAATACGATAAAGTGGTAAATGCAGTACATTTCAAGGTAGTCTTCTGTGAGAGAGGGGTAACGTGGCCAGTCGAGCGCGCCCAGCGGCTGTTGGATTGCAGCGTGCACTCTCCCCCTCCTAATATTCTAATATTGTGTCTAATATTCTTGCAACTCACTCTCGTTCGCTTCGCTGGTGGTGGTGTATCAGTACGCGTAAAAATATACCTGGGGCCGTATTACAAGCTCTTATTGCCAGTCACTTTACGACGCGAAATAAATTGCCTTGCCATTTCATATTATGAACGAATTACAGACGATTCCTTGCAGAATGCTTCCTACTTATTCACTGGATCTTACAATTTGACTTTAACGAAAGAAAATTAAATCTAGCAGATGTCGCTCAGTCAATTGAATCTCATTACTTGAAACAAAACAAAACAAGACAAGTAAAAACAAGAGCTATAAACTGACTTATTTGAAATTTTAATGGTTTATCAAAAGGTCTTAATATGGCCCCTTGCATCGTTCACAATATAGTAAATACATTGACGCGTTACTTCTCGTGTTTACGGACATATTTGTTGGACGCGCGCTTGTGAATTTGCAAAAACTCATTATAAGTAAAATATTCAGCCAATAACTTTTGTACAGTTGAAAAAATAACTTTCCTCGATACGGAGGTGTCGCGCACTGTTCGCTCCAAAAATTAATTTATACCGCGAACCCGTAGGCTGTGGAACGAACTGCCTCAAGAGGTCTTCCCATTAAGCTACGATATGGGGTTCTTCAAGAGAGCTGTGAATAGGATTTTGCAAGGTCGGCGGCGCGCCCGCATGCCCCCTGGTGTTGTAGGTGTCCATGGGCGGCGGTAACACTTACCATCACGTGAGACCGCTTGCTCATCCGTCCACTAGTCTATAAAAAAAAAAAAAAAACTGAAAATATTCAAAAAGGCAAACACTGGCATTATTTCTATTTAATGAGTAAAAATAATGTGTAATGCGTTTAGAAAGTGATATTTACCTAATAAAATTATACAAGATTTTTATCTGTATTTTTTATCTCCTATAGCACCTAAACAAGTAATTTAAATATTTAAATATTAAAGTACTAAATGAATATCAATGTATCATTTGTTCCCATAACATTTTCTCCTTTCAGAGACGAAAATGTATGCAAGGAAGTTCTAGAACCGATACTTCAGTATCCTCAAAATATTTCCGAAAACGAGATCCATCATTCGATTGTTGCAAAAAAGGGCTTCAAAATTAAACATCACAAAATGAAGAGCAAGAAGCACTCTCAACACGCACACATTGAAAAATACAAGAAAAAGAAGTTCGTGTCAAGCAAGAAACATCAATATCTACAGGGTGATGTCGAGAGAAGTAATGATATAATGACAGAAGGGCCTGTATATGACGGACAGACGTATATGCAAGTGAAATATTTAGATGCGAATGAAATCAATTGGGGTGATACGAATACGTATCCGAGTTTCACGGGAAAGGATAGTTTTATTCATATAGACGACGAGGAGACTATGAAAAGGTAAGATTTATTTTGCAACATCTTTTTTTTTTTTTTTTTTTATGTACGAAGGCGGCAGACGAGCATACAGTCCACCTGATGGTAAGTGGATACTGTCGCCCATAAACATCCGCGATACATGCCAACATTAGTCCAAAATGATAAATGTTGGCACGCCCCCGGATGCGCTGCCTACCTTTGGAGATATAGGAATGGATTTGGAGAAAGGGTTGGGAAAATGGGCAGGGATAGGATAGGATAGGATGGGAATGGGCTCTAGCACATCTCACTCACTACCGAAACACGTACGTACATTGGGGAAATACGATAAAGTGGAAAATGCAGTACATTTCAAGGTAGTCTTCTGTGAGAGAGAGGTAACGTGGCCAGTCGAGCGCGCCCAGCGGCTGTTGGATTGCAGCGTGCACTCTCCCCCTCCTAAAAAATAATGTCACTGAAATAACGCAAATCGTTATTTAGAATCTACCCGTTTTTGCAATAAGTTTTTGTTTCATAACTTATTGTACAATTTCTAAAGCGCGCGCCGCGAGCAGGAAGAATTTCGGTCATTGACATGACTGGACAAAAAAATAGATTTGTATGAAAAAGACCACTTTACTAAACCGCTCATTTTTTTTATTAACCTACATTTGTGCCCCACTATTGATCGAAGGTCTCCCCACTCTAACTATCACTATTAAACTACAAAACTCACAGTGTACAATTTGTATAATAATCAAAGTGCTCGAGTTCACTGCTCGAGTTCACTGCTCGAGTTCACTGCTCGAGTTCACTGCTCGAGTTCACTGCTCGAGTTCACTGCTCGAGTTCCCGCCAAAAGGTCTAAATTCGACTTGCAGGCTGCTGAGCTACACGCTGGACATCAACATCCGGTTCCGGTCGGTGTCGGCGCGCGGGCTGCTCGTGTGGAGCGGGCGCGCGCCGCGAGCGCCGCGCTCGGACTTCCTCTCGCTCGCCATCGAGAACTCCGTGCTCGTGTTCAGGTGACCACGTTACACACATGCCAAATTCAATAATTAATTATATACAAAAAAAATAAGGGATCACAAAGCGGCTACCGCGAGCGCTGAGGAACTACACCACCTCTAAAAGAGTGGACTCGCGGACAAGCTTGGCCATCAGCGTGGCGTTTCCTCACTCACTCATAAGACAGTGTGCACGACGACATCCATGTCCAGCAGTGGATACTGAAAGGGCTTTAAATATTGCATTTAATTCCAATATATATATATATGTTCAGCTTTGTAAATCTAGTAGTAATTTTCGGCTCCCATGATACTGGCAAGCCTAGTATTGGGGACTATGGTTAATTCTCCATTTATACATTTCACTAAATTAAAACTTAATTTAGAAAATAATTCAGAACTTATATTTAAAAACTTATTGTATTAATTTTTATTGTATTTATTAATAACACCAATGTAAATTTAAATACTCAATATGTTTACTGTGCGGTTCTCGATTTTCTCTATTATTGTAAAGAAAAACTCGAGGAAAATATTTTGTTTAGATGACCGTATAGGTAATAATAAATATAATTGAAAGAAATGAAGATTCTAAATATGATTGAAAATTGTAATTAATTAATTATATATAATGTGTTTGCTGTCATACGATTCACGAATCACAATTATGACGAAATTCCAGGATATTTAGAGATCGGTATGAATCCAATTCAAAGGATTTTGAACGAACCTATTAGGTAGGGTAGGGTCATCAGGTAGGGTCAGTAGGAACTGCGCCGATCGCTCGTCAAATATTATTTTAATAAGTGCTTAATAATTTAATAATTCCGTGTTGATAGCTCGTAGTTAAAGTTGTCGTAGTTCAAGCTTGGGAGTCATGGGCGTTCAGGATTTTATCCAGGGTGAGGCAAAGCGAACAATTTTCTTATACTTTCAATAGATGCAGTGTAAAGCATAAAGAGGGGGGAGGGGCGGGGGGGGGGAATCGTCCCAACCTGCCCCACCGTAGCTACGCCCATGGTGGGAGTTCAACGGCTCTTTATAACATCGTAACAGGAGATGCAACGGATTTTTTGTTGCGATCCAACTCAACCTTTCTGTATTTCTCATTTCTGGATCCCTCAGTAGAACCGCACACGCAGATATCCTAACCGGACTGAAGACTTATCTGTTAGAACAAAATTTTGATTGTGCGATAGGGAAATGGTTGTGTTATCCAAAAACATTCCTCTAACAGTAACAATTATGTAACTTTCAGGTATGACCTGGGCAGCGGTGAGGTGGTGATCATAGCGAATCACACAAAAGTTGACGATGGCCTTTGGCACAGAGCCAGAGCAACAAGGTGACCATCTTTTTGATTTCTTTTTTATAATTATAATAAGACCATATTCTACCCCTAAATATTCATTTCTATTAGCATTTAATGTCCCACTGCAGGCGCAGACCTCCCCTACTAAACGACTAGAGGGTTTCGGTTCATATCCATCAGCGGACCCAGTGCGGTGGATTGGTGGATAGGTACAGATACTGCAGATTTTTTTTATTTATTCCTGAAGCATGCGAGTTTCCTCAAAATGTTTTCCTTCACCGTCGAACTAATGACAATAAGTAGAAACCCAGTGGTACGGGCCGAGGATTTGAACTCACGATCACACGAATGTGAGTTGAGTACCTATAGATACCGGGCTATCACCGTTTCAAGTATGTTTTTAATAAAATACTCATTACGCAGACTCGTAGATTAATTTAGTAGTATTCGTAGTATTTGCCTACTCGTACATTAATTTTGATGTAAATTATTTTTTCTTTTAACAATAACAAAAGAAGAGTCCTGTGTTTTAATATCAATTAGAGGCTCCAACTTTTTAGACATGTTCATTAGCACTCAACCATTACCGTATACAAGTAAGTACTACTTGTATACGATAATGTATAAATGTTCTTATAAAAACATACATATTTTGTAATCGAGCGTCTGAATTTGTAACATAGCAATAATATCAGTATAACAACATAATTGCAGACAATAATCTATCAGGTCGAATATTATAAAATAACACGCCAAAATTCCAATTTACGGATAGATGGCAACTTACAATAAAGGGATACATACTTACCCACAATGAAATGATATATACAAACTTTAGCGCAAACGGCTGTTTGTTAGTGGAACAACTATACATACAATTTTTGGCAATGTAATTTAAAAAAAATATAATTTTGTGTACAGAAACAGACAAGCCGGAGTTCTCGAGGTGGACGGCTTGGGTTCAGTGGGGAAAATATCGCCCGGAAAACTGAAGCAGCTAAATACAGAAAATGGACTGTATATAGGTGAGTATGTTTTTGTACCTTAGCTATTAACTCAAACATATATTTTTAACAGTTTAAGTACGTAGATGGTAATTAAGTGAATGTCCATTGTTTTAATTTGACTTAGGTACAAGGGAAATTTCTTTACCCGGATCCTCCAAATGTAACATTGTGGTTACATGGAGTAGTTTATCTTGAACAGAACCATTTTTTTTTTTTTTGTTCAAATTTTAGAGTGAAGTGATTAAATCAACTTTTAAATACTATTAATATTCTGTACTTTGTTTTTAATTTACTTGTGCAATATATATATATATATATATATGTTATAGAAGTACAGTCATCAACAAAAATGTGTAAGCTGCTAACACCAAGGCGTTGTAAATTGACGGATAAATGTGCTAGATTTCTTGGTTAAAATGATACAATATATAATTAGGTTAAAATGATTACGATGTATATAATCGTAATACTGATATTTTAATAATAATAATTCCCGCCACAGAAATGCGGTCCATCCGCATTTCCTCGATACGGAGGTGTCGCGCACTGTTCGCTCCAAAAATTACTTTATAGCGCGAACCCGTAGGCTGTGGAACGAACTGCCTCAAGAGGTCTTTCCATTACGCTACGATATGTGGTTCTTCAAGAGAGCTGTGAATAGGATTTTGCAAGGTCGGCGGCGCGCCCGCATACCCCCTGGTGTTGCAGGTGTCCATGGGCGGCGGTAACACTTACCATCACGTGGGACCGCTTGCTCATCCGCCCAGTAGTGTATAAATATATATATATATATATATAATTTTACACACACATACACATCCATATATACATATATACATAAAAATATAAATAAGATAATAATAAACATATCAGTCATTCATTATGACTATGCCACGACTAAAACAGATTGTAGACTGGCAGATACTTTTTTAATATGAACCGCAAATAAGTTAGAAACGTTAGATTTCTTGGTTCAAATGAAATATTGAGATACATTAATAATTCTCCTGGTGTTACATCAAATTGTTGGGATAATGCTAACATTTGTTATATATATATTTGATTATTTATTTACAGGTGGTCTACCATCAATAGAAGTGAACACAATGGGAAAATACCAGAGTGGTCTAGTGGGATGTGTCTCACAAATATCCCTCAGTGGAGACTTCGACATCCCACTGTCTTTATCCAAACTTCCTCACACAATCACAAACAACGTTGGAAGATGCACTCCATAAAATTAGGCTATTCATTTAAATGAACCCGCTCGGGTTCATTTAAGTGAATTGTTCATAAGTAGGTCACGCGCGAGAGCGCGGATCCATTTTTTTAAATGAAATCTATCGCTACGAATGCGTAGTGGTAAGCGTGTTTGAATTCGTTTCATTTGTTTTTGAACCCGTTGCGTTGTCTGCTTTAAAGTCAATTCATTTGATGGACGACCAATTAAGTGAAATAATTCTTTACATATCAAAAAATAATATTGCGGCAATAAATACTACAATATCCAAAGCATGTTTGATGTTTATTAATTTGAAGATAGCATGGCTTCGTTCCAAAACGTGAGAATAGAATGAGATAGACATTCAATTTACGAAAACTGAGAATTAAATCAGTATGAGACATTAATGAAAGGTAATTTTTGTTCCTATTGTTACAAACACTTGATTTGCAGATCACGTAGAGGAAGCTACATGAATAGGTATTTATTTATTTTGAAGCAGAAAATTCGTAATTCGCAGCCTATTCATATGACAATATGAACGAACCGCCTTAAGAACTCACCAACGGAGGTAATTTTCACAGGTGTTAGTGCATTTACATGTCAGAGAGGTTGTCAAACGCTCTCGTGAATTGTTCGATTATCCTCGGATTGACTCGTTTTTGAAATCATCAAGTCAAAATTACCAATAATGACATGTTGTGAAACGCAGCCCGTGAACCTTCGTTTACTTATTAGATAACATTTAGTCAATTTAGGTTAAGTAAGCCCAGAAACACTTACATTTATATTTCAGTAAACTCATGTTCTGCAAATAGGTAATCCTTCTTCCTTTTTTCAATAAAAGTTTCTACTGCCCTTTTTTATCCCTGAACAGTGGAATGACTTTTCAAAGTGCTTTACTATCTAGCTAGTAGATATGATAAAAAAAAACTATTTGTAATGTTAAAATAAATTAAAGTCTAGTCGTATGAGTGGTCTGCACGCGTTTTATTTACATTTTTTTACAAACAATTACATATATTTTAGTTAATGATAGCTAATCACAATTTGTTACAATGTGGGTGTATTTTATATATAGTTCAATAAGTATACATAGAGTTTGTATCGAAATTTTCATATGGACGTGGTTTTAGAAGATTGTAAGTAGGTAGTCATTATAGTATAGCCAACGAAAAACGGCACAGCGAATTATTCGGCATTATTTACGTGGCAACATATATCAATTGTCAGATGGATCTGTACCGTAAAATCCATAACTCTGGCTTTGGACCTCCTCGCATACATTGTCTCTTGCTCGATGGATGTACTGTCTTAAAACGCCACCCTGGTCAAGCATGTTGGCGAGTCCACTCTTGCAGAGGCGGTGTAGTCCCTCGGGACTTGTGGCTGCTACTTTGTTATCCCTTTGTCGCCTTTTACGACACCCACGGGAAATGATGGGGTGCTATTCTAAATCCGGCCGACATCGCACTGCCAAATTTTGAATTTGTTGTGTATATTCCGATCTAATCCAATTTGTCTAAAATGTAAACAAACATGGCGGCCTGAAGTAATTGATACGACTTTAAATTAGAGAAATAACTCAACATTTACCTTTAAATCCAGTTCAAACTTGTCTAAGGCTAGTCTCGATGCATCAAATTATGGAAATGTAAAAACAATGATCATCTCTCTATTTAATTTAAGACCGCGTCAGTTACCTCACGCCGCCATGTTTGTTTACATTTTATATAAATTGGCTTGGAACGGAATATAGCATAAACATCTTGATATCTTCGATTTTAGTCACACTTCTTTTGCATCTATTGATTGTGTCAGTTTGTAAATGACGGATCACATTAATTAATCTTTCTTTATAAAAAAGATTTTTGATATTTGCCCCCCTCTTTTCTTGTGCCACATTTCGTTGGCAACACTCGAACCATAGTTATTGGTTAATATTATTATTATTATTATTTAGCTTTTTAATAATAAGTGTTAAGCGTGTCTAGCGTTGTTTTCAGGTACCACTTGCTTTGCTTAAACTACCAAAAATTTATATTTTAGCACCGCTCTAGTCATAGTCATAGATTATATTTATGTGATAGTGTAATTTACGCTTTATTTGTGTAATGTGAAATGTTACTTATCGGCTGTTTATTGAAAGTAATCTCAAATCACTAAGTAATAAAGACCAATCTAAAAATACCTACAACTTTCACATCCAAATTCAATGATTTTGTCAAATACTGATATTGTTTTATATACACTTATATCACACAAATAATGATTTACAAATTACGCCAATTATGTCACTATAATAGTAATAGATTTTGTGATACCATATTGGGGACTATGTGATAAACAAAGTCACGTGACCACGAGCATTACACAAATTAATGATCTAGCTCAAATATCAATCTTAAATAGAATTCCAAAATGTACAAAATCGTCGTATGATTATTTGAATATGGTGCGCCTATTTCTATTTTCATAGTATAGAAAGAGACGCAAAATTATATAACATTATCAAATAATAATTAAGTAAGTACCAAATATTGTGAAACTGCCAAGACTATCAACCTTAAGGGTCAAAAAACCAACATTAATGATGGTAAGGTTGTTAAATAACAATCTCAAAGTAATAATAAACTGTAAATTAAAATACAATTTGGGAATTACAAAACCAATTTGGACTTTTGTTTCCAGCAAGGTGAGCAGTGTCGGATTAACATATAAGCATTATAAGCACATGCTTAGGGCCCCTGTTCTCCAGGGGCCTCCTATCCTCTGCTGGCGTTTCTTTGCGCGAACGTTTAGTTCTTTGAAATACCTAATGCGCGATCGATGATCCAAGCAACATAGGGCAGGGCCTACACGGCCTCTATGCTTAGAGCCTCCGAAACTCTTAATCCGCCACTGAGGATTAGACACTGCGAAGGTAGCCCTTTAATGTACAAAAGATATACATATATGAGCTACTGAAGTCGGGAGAGGTTCAATAATTCTCTGGTACTACTATCCTGCGATATCTGCAGGCCATAGGCATTTGCAGCGAACGGTAAGAAAAAAGGCGATCATAATAGTCAAGCAATGGTAGAAATGAAAAGAGACTGTCATAATCGCAATGATACGAGACTGTATTAACTCGCAAAGTACTACATCTTAAATCTTAAATAAAATAAATATCTTAAATAAAAAATATAGTCTTAAAACTTTCAATATACAGCCGAGAAGTACGAAATATCCTTTATCCTATGAACCCTATCACCGGGATTTCATTTTCAACAATAATTTTTGTCAATTATAATATTTCACAGGGTGTGATTATTATTCACGTTATTTACATAAATACATATCTTGTTGTGGGCTCCTTTTGATTTATTTAGTCCATCGTTTCTCAACCCGGAGCGGTCGCGAGCCCCAGGGGGGATGCGATCGCATTTTTAGAGGGGATGGAGATAGTCAGGAAAAACTAAGTGCTTATGTAAGAAAAAACCTTTTATTAATTACATAATGATTTATAATCGAATGTTAAACAGTAAAAAACATAATTAGGACCTAATTATTAGTGGGGTCGTGAGGTTATTTACTCCATTTTTGGCCTTTTCAGGGGGGTCGTGACTCTATAAATGCTGAGAAACGATGAATTTGTCCAAACGCAATTATTTTTATTGCTAGTAAGTAATACATTGCCTTTGCCATTGCTAAATAATTTCATTGCATATCAGCGCAATTATAGGTATATTTTAGTAAATGTATCCGACTTAAATGAACCTCTGTATCTGAATTTAAATGAAATAAAATAAGAAAACGTTTAATACCCAATTAAATTCGTCTTATAAAGATCATACCTATTTAAGCGTAAGCACATAACGATCCGTGTAAATGTATCCGACCTTAAATGAACCCGTGTATCCCAATTTATATGAAACAAAGTTAGAAAATTTTGTAGCATTTCATATCATCCAATATGAATGAATATTCTTGCTTTCTTCTACTGTTTACTGATTTGTTTTGTAAATGAATCGTATATTGTTTGAAACTAAACTATATTTAATATGTAGATCTATTTGTGACATACGAATAGCTTGACTAGCGTTAGTTTTATATGTGAGACCTGTCCGATGTATTATACGCCGTTATTTGTACAAAATTATATCAATAAAGTATATAAAAATGTGTAAATGGGTTTTATTTAATTTATTAAGTTTTTTTTATATAGAAGTGAGCGGACGAGCAAGCGGTCCCACGTGGACGTGATGGTAAGTGTTACCGTCGGCCATGGACATCTGCAACACTAGCGGGCATGCGGGTGCGCCGCAGAAAATAATTAAGTAATTATTAATTACTTAAACTGCTCTTATTTATTGTATTTTAGTTGTATCCGAGCAATAGCTTGCAATAGGTATTATCAGCAATTATTTATTGTACCCAAAGCGATGTATTCACCTTGTTCATCTCGTTTTCCTTTGTATCCATAGGTTTTTGAAAATTGTCTTTGCTAACAGTTACAATAAAAATATTTATTTTATACGAATTTGACATATTTCATTTAGAGTTAAATAACATTCCAACATTTACACTGTAGACGCCAATATGTTCGTGTACTTACTTTTTAGAAAAACGTCGCATAACCAAATAGCACTGCACTATCATCTATAAAACAACGGCAATTTGGTGAAGACAATATTTTCTTCAGCTACAACTCAAAATATGCCACTAACTAAGAAAAAATGCCACACATTACTATAAATTATTTCGTGATATGATTATGTTTAGACTACGGGTATGTACTAACTTTTAAAAACAATAAGCAACTGGCGAAGCGTCGATGTCGATAAAAAACGGCGCCTAAATCCAATCAGATAACTTCATTTGGTGGCGCCACTTCGCCCATTTTGCGAATAGAAATATGATCTTTACATATAGCCTGACCAAGAAAATAAAAAACCTCGCCATGATGCGTTAAACTAATAGAAGCAATATCTTCTACCGACGACACTAACTAGCTGTGAAAAAAGCAAATGTGGCGCCCCCACAGCAAGATTTTTGTTTTTCTGGTCAGGCTTTACAATAGAACATTTGTCATTTTCGAACTGTATTGCTATCTCAAAATAGTAGCATCTGGTAATGTGCCATTATTTAATTGAAGCAGAGAATTGTTTGGCATCACGAAGATGATAAATTAATATATCATAATATACCTCGAAGCGTGGACTTTTAATTGGTGCAAAACACCTAAAATTGATGACCCCGACGTGATTATCAGCTTGGACAGGGTCAAACCAACGTCATGAGACGGCTTTCCCACAATGCTCAGGCTATTCTCGCGGCTCAGATAGGTCTACCCTTAGATAAGGTAGAGAAGCTGGCGGACCGAATTTTGAAAGTGTCCAATACTTCCGCAGTTCGGGTAACCGAAGCTCCCTTATCTTTCCTCTCGGAGGAATGCCGGCCTATGTTAGTACCACCACAGATTTCGCGCTGAGGCTAACAAATGCATTAGTCCGTATAACTGGAACCTAAAGGAGGAATAAATAGTTCGACAGCCAGTAGTGGCGCCAACTGACTGTCAGATGCGCAGCCGCCATTTATTTCTTACTGACATCGAGTTCAAACGCTGGGTTTTAATCGACACGTTGTTGTTTTCTGAGTCACTTTATCAAAGGTCGGCACATACCTCCTTCGGGCTATGATCTCAGTGAAGCTCGATTAAAATATATACGCACCTCTCTCCACCTTAACATTGGATTGCGCCGGAATTTCCAGTGGATTTTTTTTATCGTATACGTGGGTACACCAGTCTTTGGCTCAGATTTCCTTTCCTTCTATAATCTATTACTGGACTCAAGATGCGTCTAATAGATGGTAGTACCGGTTTATCTAGCTCTGCTTCAATTGCCCAGGTTAATCCGGTTAGCGTAAGAGCCCTGGCAGCGACAGATTCACCAATTCTCCGGATATTAAATGAATTTTCGAATGTTACGCGGCCTCCTAGTTTGCAACGGATCGTCAACCACTCAACTGTCCATCACATCGTGACGACGGAAGGTCCTCCGGTATTTTGCCGTCAACGCCGTCTAGCGGCTCAGAAACTCTTGGCAGCAAAAAAGAGTTTGACGACATGATCCAGGATAGCGAGGCCGTCGAAGAGTCCGTGAACTCCCCCCTTCATAAGACACAGAAAAGTTAGAGTGGCTGGCGTAGTTGTGCCCTAAACGTGCTCTAAACTATCGTGCCCTAAAGACCAGAACTCTTCCGGACAGGTACCCCTTGCGACACATTACCGATTTCTCACAATCAATCTCTGGTACGATCTTCAGCACGATTAACCTCGTTAACTCGATTAACTTCTTTTACAGTTCATATTCGCCAAAACGAATATGAATATTCGCAACTTCGGAACATCCCTACGAGGTACGATAGATAAATAATGTATGTTATTAATAATAAACTTATTGCTGACTGTATTAAAAAGACAACAATGAGAAAATACTCGTATTATTCATCGCATCGTATTAGTGGCTTATGAGATGGCTCATACAAAAACCACAGATGTCTGGCATCGTAAATATATTATATCAGCATGACTCAAATATTACAAGCTTCATTACAACAACAATACAACAGACTGCATTCTGTAATCTGCATTAGTATAAAGGAAACATGACAATGTTAGTCTGTCTGCTGTTTTTTAAGTGGTAATAGTTTTTAGTGGTAATTAATAGTGTTGTCATTCTACTAACCACCAAGGACATTCTCGTCTTCGGTTAAAAAAGTTGTCCATGAAGTGTTACGATATTAAATAAGTTATTTTAGGAAAATGTTATATCCAAGTAGTTACTATTTTTTATTATCTTTAAAGAGCTAAAATTAACTTTTGCAGAAAAGCGTTTTTGACATAATATTCTTAATGCCCAGGCTGGCACACGAGGGCCTTTTACGAGATTTTTATTACTTACAAATTGTTTAGTGAAACCAACATAATTTTGAAAGTTTTGTTTAAAATTCAATGGTTTACCGCCCAAGACTGTATATTGTACAACGCGCTAGCGTCTCGCTTTAGACTGAGACATTATCTTCCTTTCCTAAATCTTTTATAATGAAGATATCTCATTAATTACGATTAGGATCATCTTATATTCTTATATCTGTACCGTGCTCTTTCGTCATGTCTCATTATGTTATTAATTAATAATTTCACACCGCCATCCTCTGATTCTAATCGATAATAGATTACGAGGATGGCGGAGAGATAAAGTACATTGCAGGCGTTTAAGCGTAGACGACCCGGAAAATAAATATAATAATTATTTATTTCATAACACAGCCCTGAGACAATAAGTTTCAGAAATCTGTCCAACCAAAAATAAAATGTTGTAATGAGAATGAGTCAATTTATTTCCCGCGGAAAACCCGTTCAACGCGTCACGCCTTATGATTGGTTGCTTATGTCGTTCATCTACTCCGCTCACACGCCATTCGTTGATTTGGTACTTCATTCACAAGCAGTGTGACCGTTTTTAGTATATTCAGTACCAAATTGGTATAATTTGGGCTCCGTAAAACTAATTTAGTTTTTTTTTTGGTATCCTTTCATATTCTGGTATTTTTTGGTACATTTTTAAACTTTCAACATTTTTAAACACATTATTGATATATTTTTGGGTTGGGCGGGCAACACTAATTTCCATTCGTTCGTATTTCGTTCACATAATTTTGTCTTTGTCTGATGTTTACCGCAACTGTATCATTTTGTCTCTTTCGAACGGTTAATGCTAACAAAACCGCGAATCGTGCTTTAGCTACATATCTACGTTACATGCTCTACGTCGCGGGGAATTACTGAAACTTAAAAAATGATTCCTAGCAATAAGTATAAAAGGGACCACGGATTTTTTTGTTCTTTATTTATGTCTCTCTGTGTTATCGTGCGTGTGTAGTGAAGATAATGAAGCGCAAATACGATCAGAAATATAGATCTGAGTGGGAACAAAATCCTGAATTTTCGTCATGGTTGACAAAAGATAAAAATAGTGAGAACGCCTTGTGTAAAACTTGTGGAGCAACATTTTTGAGCAGAATCGCAACAATTAAAAGTCATGCAGATTCTGAAAAACATCGGCAGAAACTTATACATTATAGTGGACAATCCAAGGTAAGAAAGCTATTATTTCAAAGGAAAGGACCCATATCTGAAGAAGTAAGAAAAGCAGAGCTTATATTTTGTGCAGCGTTGGCAGAACATAACATACCATTTCGGGCCATGGATCATCTCAGCGATTTATTCAGCAAAATGTTTTATGATTCGGAAATTGCAAAGGGTTTTTCCTGCAAACGCACTAAATCTGCTCAGTTAGTTTACGACGTAATGGCGCCATCATTTGAAAAGCAGTTATTAACCGATATAAAAAATACGTCAAGTTTATCAAGTAATGCTGCTACTTTTTCATTAATTATAGATGAAAGCACAGACATTACAACAGAAAAATTACTTGCCATTGCAATAAAGTTTTATAGCGTTCAGGATAATACAGTAAAAACCAAATTTTTATGTTCTGTGAATCTATCAAGTGAAACTGCTGAAAATATTTTTAACTCACTGTGTAAAAGTAAGCGAGAATTAAATTTAAACATTGAAAATATTTTAGGATTTGCAGCTGATACAACAAATGTAATGTTTGGCAGAAATAATAGTGTGGTTGCAAAGATTAAGTCGGTCAATTCTAATTGTATTTTTGTAAAATGTGCATGTCATACATCAGCATTAGCTGTAAGTTATGCCTGTAAAAAGTTGCCTAAAGCATTGGATTAACATATTTATAAGATTATTGTGTCCCTTATTTTTTTTGGCACATAAATTAATGGTCCTACTTGTACAGGATGTCCGATGGATCTTGGCCAGTGTACATGTACAGTTGTACACACATGTATAATCGATTCTCAAGCGATTTCAGAAAGCTGAATTTTGAAATTTTCATAAATGAAAGTGTAGGTATACATGCCGAACTGGTTCTGTGGGATGGAAAGATAGTTTTGCACGGTTCAAACATATGTAATATTTTTATCAAGAATATTAATTTTCAACTGAATGAGTCACTAGTTTCCCAAGATAAGAAATAGGTAGTTATTTTACTTATTTTTTACGATAGGAAAATTAATCAAATACTGTTTATTTTCAGATCGATAAATTATTTCAAAGGAAAGGACCCATATCTGAAGAAGTAAGAAAAGCAGAGCTTATATTTTGTGCAGCGTTGGCAGAACATAACATACCATTTCGGGCCATGGATCATCTCAGCGATTTATTCAGCAAAATGTTTTATGATTCGGAAATTGCAAAGGGTTTTTCCTGCAAACGCACTAAATCTGCTCAGTTAGTTTACGACGTAATGGCGCCATCATTTGAAAAGCAGTTATTAACCGATATAAAAAATACGTCAAGTTTATCAGGTAATGCTGCTACTTTTTCATTAATTATAGATGAAAGCACAGACATTACAACAGAAAAATTACTTGCCATTGCAATAAAGTTTTATAGCGTTCAGGATAATACAGTAAAAACCAAATTTTTATGTTCTGTGAATCTATCAAGTGAAACTGCTGAAAATATTTTTAACTCACTGTGTAAAAGTAAGCGAGAATTAAATTTAAACATTGAAAATATTTTAGGATTTGCAGCTGATACAACAAATGTAATGTTTGGCAGAAATAATAGTGTGGTTGCAAAGATTAAGTCGGTCAATTCTAATTGTATTTTTGTAAAATGTGCATGTCATACATCAGCATTAGCTGTAAGTTATGCCTGTAAAAAGTTGCCTAAAGCATTGGATTAAATTGTGAAAGAAGTCTATAATTATTTTGGCCATAGTAGCAAACGCAAAAGAGAATTTGCAGAATTTCAGACCTTTGTAGAATCAGAGCATCACAATATTTTACGTCACTACGACATACGTTGGCTCTCCCTACACGGCTGTGTAAATCGCATAGTAGAACAGTGGAATGGACTTCAGCTGTATTTTCAGCAAGAACATCTCGTAGAACATAACCCTAGCCATTCGGCGATTTTTTTACATGAAAGTTTCGAAATTAAACAAATAAAGCTCTAATTTTTGTTTTTAGATTATATTTTGCATATAGTCAACAAGTTTTTATATCGGGTTTGTTGTTCATACTTTATATCGGGATTTGACTGACATGTTTAAAACAATATTAAGTTGCTACATGAAAAGCAGCTACATTCGTGCCACTGCTATTGAGGACATAGATCCTAATAGTAATATAAATTTTGTAGAATTACATGAGATATACTTAGGTATAAAAGTATCTAATGAAATAGCGCTGTTAAGAAATCAACCAAGTAACAGTAGTATCGTAATTAGAGACTTTTTAAAAAGGTGTCAAAGCTTTTTGATAGAGTTATGTACTCAACTTAAATGTCGATTTCCCATTAATGAAAAAATATTTTCCGAGTTACGTTTCATAGACCCACAAGTAGCGGCTTATGAAAATTTTACATCTCTTACCAGCGTTATGAACAGGTTTCCGAACATTACTACAAATGATACAGTAAGACAATTAATTGACGAGGAATATCGTCAAATTAAGTATGATTCAGAGGTACAAAACCTGATGTGTGGTTCTAGTAGTAGTGCTAGTGCTGTAAATGTTGAACAGTTTTGGAGCAAATTAAGTTGTATTGTTAACAGTAAAAATGTTCCTAAGTACAAAAATTTGACTTATTTTTGTAAAATGTCTAATGTGCATACCCATTTCAAACGCTGAATGCGAAAGAATTTTTTCAAAAGTTAATCATATAAAAACTAAATACAGAAACAGGTTTCTAGCTAAACATATTGCGTGCCTGTTGCATGTTAAGCAAGGTCTAAGTGAAGGGAGTGTAGGTTGTGTCTCATCTGACCCATCGAAAGATATAGTAAAAAATAATCCGTCGAATACTGACTATTTGTAATAAAACTTATTGTAAATATTTATTATTATTTTAATATGTCTGTATAATGAAGGTGTGTAATTGGTAAAATTAAAAAAAGTAACTGATAATAAGTGTTTTAATTCAATTTTTCCTCTTCTACTTTTTATTTTTATTTTAGTATATTTTTAGTATAATTCAGCATGTGTTTTGGTATTATTTAGTACTGGCACCTTGTAGTTTTAGTAGATCACCATTTTTTAAAACGGTCACACTGTTCACAAGTCGAGTCAGTCGCATCACGCGCGTCGTTCTTGTATCAACTTTACTATATTGTTTCTTAACTTTTGAAATTGCCTACCGATTTAATATCGTAAACTTTGTCATTTCGCCGTAAATACAGACAATAGAGAATTTTCAACAGTTTATAGTGAAAATTACAAGTTTATTGCGGTGTTAAAAGTTGTTTTAAAACAATTAAATTTCTACAAAAAAAAATCTTCTATTTAATAAAAAAAACTGTTAGTGTATCGTGCGAAAACGTGTCATTTTTTTTGTGGGAAGACATAATAATCTGGTTCATGAACAGTGTTTATAGAAAGTTAAACTTATTCAAGTGTTTTGATTGTGTAGTTGGTACACTACGAAAGGAGTACAACCTTGTCTGACCGGTTTTTTCGTAAGTATTGAAAGTAATAGTAGACTATTACGAGCTTTTTATTTTTGTCACTAAAGATTACGCTATACTGCCCTCATAATGAAGAAAACCAAAGCGAATAAATATTTATTATTCTTGTTTTATTCGAAATTCTACGGTCTAGCTTGATTTTAAATTAATGAATATAAAATTAACATTAATTTTCGCATTTTTCTCGAATGTCATCAAATTGCCATTTTTCTATGTAGATCAATTTAGATCCATTCCATATAAAAAAGAAGCGTGTCTTTTTGTTCATTTGTTTGAAATACTTTCACCTATCAACTGTTCGACGAATCGAGCTGAAATTTTGTATAGACCTCCTTGAGGTCATGAGAAGGACTACCTATAAAACTAAGATTCCCCTGGTATAATGAACACGCAAGCGAAGCCGCAGACGAGGGCTAGTATATTTTGACATTTTTTGGTATTTACCTGACGGTACAAGGCTTTCTCTCGAAATTAGTCGAACTCTTGTACCAACTCCAAAAAATTTCGATTTTTAATATTTTCTTATCCGACTAGGCACTCATTTTTCTCGCGATAATTGATTTATTGACACACTCGGATATTCGAATAATAACAACTCTGTTATTTCTACGAACAAATATCTACACGAACACGAACTTCGTCTCTAACACGAAGTAGGTAGTCTTCCAATGTTAGTTTTCATTTGTTTTTTTTTTAATTTTTTATTGTATTGGAACTGGAGAAAATTGGCCAAATTTCCGAAACTTCGTTTTAAACTAAACGAATTAAGTTAATAAGTGTTTATTAAATTTGAAGTTAAAAATGTATATATAGGTATGCGTAAACCGAACATTAAGTAGCAATACTCGTTCACTTGCGTTAAATTAATTACTTAACGTTAAATTTACACAGATATTTAACTTAAAATTTAGTTAAACACCAATTTTCCATAACCAACCTTTTCTTGTCTACTGCTGGACATGGGCCCCTTCATGTTCATTGTCTTTGTTACCCCTTGGTCATCTTTTTTGACACCCGCGGGAAGGGATGGGGTGGTGGTGCTATTCTAAATCCTGACACGACACGGCAGTAAAATCGGCATTTACGTGAAACGAGAGTAACCCACTCGACCTTTATTACCTGGAAATTTGTATGGTAGGTTAGTTCCGAAGTTGGAAAATATTTTATTTATACATCCATATTCTCTGATATATATCAGCGAATATATACATATAACGATATATATATATATATATCAATTGATATTTATTGTTAAAACTAGAATTTTGTCAGATCCCACATTTTTAACATAAATAAAAATTATGATCACTGCCACTGCCAATGATCCAACACTGAAGATTATAGCTTAGTAATTAGTAGAATGTTGATTAAGTAGACTAATTGTTAATCTCAGACTAATTTTTTGTTAGTCTAATTTTACTCTTTTTTTTTGTTTTGTTTTATACTAACTAGCAAAACCACGCAGACGTTGTCCTACCATAGAAGTTGATGTGCTGCAGCGCCTGCAGCGCCATCTAGTGGCGAGTTACAATAAAGTTGATAGCTCGAACATATTCTCAAATACCGTGCTCAAATACCTATGTATACCAATTTTCATAACAATCGGTTGAACGGTATAGAAGTTGATGTGCTGCAGTGCCATCTAGTGGCGATTTACAACAAAGTAGATAGCATAGAAACCTTCTCCATGAAAAGATACATATATGTGCCAACTTTCATGGTGATCGGTCAAACGATGTCGAAGTCTATTAACATCAGATATACCAACATCATCTTTAAGTATATCTATTAATCAGATTGTTTCATTTAAAAAATTTGACACATTAAAACCATTTACGGAATGAAATTCGCGTCTTTTTTATAAATATCGGATATTTTGATATTTATTATAATTATCGGATTTTTACGAGCCCTGGATTGCATTGTATACACATCATACTGTGTATACATTGTATATAAACGTCACAGTATGATAATTAGCCACGTAAACTTGCACAACAGTTTGTACAGATGTTTCCTCGTTGAGTAACATAGACGACTATAGTACTTTCCTTCATTCATTGGTTGTACCAAATGTTCGTATGATTATAATACTTACCTTTACAGTTCATTAAACAATGTTTTTAGGATACAACTAGCGACCCGCCCTCACTTCGCTTCGGTTTATTAAATTTAAAACAATCGGAATAAGATATTTTCCTGCGGTAAAATGGAGCCTATATTTTAAGTTAGACCTCTAGCAATACATCGGTGAAAACTGCATTCAATTCCATGCAGTAGTTTTTGCGTGGTGCGTGTACAAACATACAGACAGACAGACAGACAGACAGACAAAATTTCTAAAAACTGTTGTTTTGGCTTCTGTTGCTCTAATAAAGACCCCCCATATTAGTTTTTTTCCAATATCTATAATGTACAGACATCGGCCTGTTACAATTTTTTTATATGTATAGATGAGTTAGATGATCCATATTAGCCTATTACTGGCAACCGAACCGAGCGTTCGCATAATTGCCTACAAACGTTTTGCGTTCGATAACGAATTGCTCTAACTAACCGAATGAATAAGTTTGTTGTACGTTATATTTACGGTTGCGTTTGCTAACCGCTTATTGAATAAGCTGATAATGCTACAACGTAGTTTGTATTTGTGCGACCGCTCAATTGGCCAATACTATAGGGCACTGAGTGTGTTATATTATTTATTTATAACCCACCAAGATAGACAATTCTCTTCCCAAGCGCCAGATTTATGTTGTTGATTAGAATTTTACATCACATTTGGATTTAATACAAAACCATTTTTGTCGGATCCGATTTCAACTGATGCGCAATACAAGTATCAAGTTTTCTCCGTAATTAACAATTTTTAAAATTAAAACATTTCACGTCAATGTCCAGTCCCGTAGAAGTAAGTTGGGAGTCGCTCACTTAAGTGATAGTAGGTTTACTGAGGATAGAAGAAGAGATTGACTCCTAGAAAACACACAAAAAACACAGTCTTATGCTTTTATTTGATTATCACAAACATAACGCACTCTGAAGTTTAATAAACTATCACTATTTAACCAGAAAACCCACTACCTATACGATATTTTTATAGTTCAAACAAAATCACTTGCCGGGAACTCTGCAAGTGATCCAAATATCCAAAAAATATTTTAAATACTGCCTGTAACCAAGTAGGTACGGTCCCAACAAAAAGTGCATTTCGTTTAATCGAATACGTCACGCATGAAGGCCATTCTTTGTCGCGTCGCGCGTGACGCAGGTGTCAATGACACAGTTTTGGCGGGAAAAACGAACGATAAAAGAATTAAATGTTTAATTTGATAAAAGGCCTGATTCTGCACGTAACGTTATTCCTTAAACGTGCTTAGATAAGCATTCTTACATGTAATACTGCTTTAGTTCATTTGCGTTTGCATCATTTTGTTTTGGTTCATTAATCGTCGCCGGTATCAAAACAGACCATAATTACACAGCCTTCCCTGCTTATCCACTGACTAAAAAACTAAAGAAATGATTGGCCGGCTATACACAACACTAGTCTGATCGTAACCTTTGCTACCTTCACCTCCACCAACATAATATTATGCTAACACTATGTCATAAGGCGGCAGACGAGCATACAGTCCACCTGGTGGTACATGGATACTGTCGCCCATGTACATCCGTGATACATGCCTACATCAGTTCAAAATGACAAAGGTTGGCACGCTTCCGGATGCGTTGCCTACGTTTCGAAATTTAGCGATGGATTTGGAGAAAGTGGAATGGGATGGTAATGAGCTCAGGCATAGATATTAAATCACTACTGAAACACGTACGGTACATTGGAGAATAGGATAAATAATAGGATAGAATAGGATAAAATAAACGCACGTTGTAAAATATGTCTATGGAAACGCAGTACAATTTACGGTAGTCTTCTGTAACTGAGGGATTGAGTACGCCCAGCGGATGTGACATAGCAGCGTGCACTCTGTTCCTTGGAAGGTTTGCTGTAAAAAGGCGTTACAAGGCTTTAAAATGTCGCATGACTGATTGGAACGAAAGGAATACTATGTGGAGTCTAGCTAGATGTTGAGATGTCCATGTATTAATCTGGTATGACAAATTCTAATCTGTCATACCAATATCTATTTCGTATTGCCCCAATCACAATACAGTCAGCCGACTAAAGAACGTAACGAATTTTGCACCATCTCGCACTTGCTATAACATTCGAATAGGGACTGTAGTTCCGCCAGATTGAATAGTCTTTGTCACCTGTGCAAGTAGTGCTGTGTGCTGTGTATCCTTTTTAGTTACCTGATTAATTTTGTAACAAATCGACGTATCAACCGACTTTGATACTAGAATGTATGTTTCCAATTATCAAAATTAGTTGAAAATTGATTGTTCCGTTTCACCGGCTCACCGGCTTCGCCGACAGCTCAAGTGACTCCTCATTCGCCTCCGATGGAATACTCATACATACCGTTTCCCTCCTTTCCACTCTATACTCTTTAATCCTTCAGCTCCTAAAGATTTAAAAGAACGCTTTCTCACCTTCCTTCTTCTAATAGCCTTCTCAATATTTCTCTTCACCATTCATAGAGTGTAATGGAATGAGGGAAAAGTCCTCATCCCATCATTCTCCTTATTTCTTAATATTCCCGAACCCTTTGCCTATTGTACTCGTAAATCTTCAAAGATATGCGACGCTTAGCGACGATAACTAAGTAGATACATAGGAGTGTGCCGATGATTAGCACTCGTTATTAATATGTGGCATTGTATACTGTACACCGGGTACACCGGGTACTGTACACCGGGTCTCAACGTTGTTGTTTAACTTTATGTTTTTACAAATAAAGATTGTACGCGTTAAGACCCGATTTACAATAAAAAATGTGTACAAATCTCGAAAATCCAGAACGTTACAATTGGCATGTTACACACATTCTTTAAAATAAAACAGTAGAGATGAATGACATCCTCTTCAAGTGCATAATCTGTGTGTGATTCCTTTGCTAACTAGAAAAACAAACTTGTTTTACAACTACTCCACCGCTTGCGCAACCCTGTAGTAGCTACACGTCAAAAAAGACATAATCATGTGAACAGCCTCGCCTAAGAATCTACATTTATTAAGAAATTAACAAACGCAGTCATTGACCTTCTAAACTAGTGACTGGAATATTAAACGATCTAGTTGCCATGCATACCATGCCGTCAGACTGTCTATCCGCTGTTAGATATAGACGTCTCCCAAGGACCGCTATAAAGTACTGTTACATATCCGCCACCAATACGTAATAAAGTAAGAACCACTTGCTCCATCGAGTGTTATATCACAGAAGATGAGGTAATGTGTAGCTTATAAAACAGAGCAAAGTAAGACTAGAGCAGCTTACCAGAGCTCGGCAGAGCACAGCTCAGTTTCATGGCTTCTCCCTTACAGCCGGCTCGTTCTACTATGTGACGCTGGAAGTCAGCTAAATCATAATTCAATTCATGTATTTCTAATTCAATTAATATTGGGAATATCCACTATTTTATGCGCTCCTGTTTTATTTGCGTTGGCACTAAATGTACATGGATAAAACGTGTTCTAGTTTTTTTATTTTTTGCTGCTCGTTTAAATAAAGAAACGTAAAAGCCTAAAGCCTTAGAGCGGGAGAGTGCACGCTGCAATCCAACAGCTGCTGGGTGCGTTCGACTGGCCACGTTACTCCTTTGTCACAGAAGAGTACCTTGAAATGTACTGCATTTCCCACTTTATCTTATTTCCCTAATGTACGTACGTGTTTCGGTAGTGAGTGAGATGTTCCAGAGCCCATTCCCATCCTATCCCTCCCCATTTTCCAACTCTCACCAAATGTAGGCAGCGCATCCGAGGGCGTGCTAACGTTTGTCATTTTAGACGAATGTTTGCCAACATTATCGTGGATGTCTATGGGCGACAGTATGCACTTACCATCAGGTGGACTATATGCTTTTCCGTCAGCCGAAACAGCCGACGTTAAATCCGGCCAACACCAGACTGTATGCTCGTCTGCCGTCTTCGTCCATTAAAAAAAAAGGAAACATCTAGATGCACCATCATCCCGATATCAAAAACTTAATGATAGCTACTTCCTATTTTCAAGAGAACTGGACTACATCTGATAAAAAATACTTTATAACCTTCTGCGGCAAACATGCTACACAACAACGAAAACCACAGCAATATTGGTGCCTGGTAAAATTATTTTACCTGGTGTAAATAAATAAAATAAATTGCTCGCTTCCGCCTTCCAACCACACCTACACTCGCTGCGTAATCTTAAATCGTTCCATCGTGTTTTTTCCCATAACTATTGACCGCCGGGAAATCCTGAAGAATCCGTTCCAGTTTCTAGAAAGTACGAAAGTAACTGTACGTATAGTATAAGCGGGTAATTCCACAACATCAGACTTGAGAAAAGTAATACATCTAAACTGGTTTCCTAGTTCTCGTCTACGGAATTTACAACTTTGTGACTTGTTATATCGAATATTGTATACTGGTCTCTGCTTCTACATATATGTTCCCTAGAACTCCCACTGGTCATTTAAAATATAACGATTCAATTCCTTGTAGTCTCCGAATTTTATCGATTTTCTAAAATTCATATTCGCTCCAAACTGAATTTTTGGTCTTGCGAGTGAATTGTTTAGCAAAAAAAGTCTTCAAAAATTTTCGGTGTTTCTCTAATCGTTCGTCGTATATATATACATATTACATATATATTTTATAAAAGTGTATCGGTACGCTTGTTACGCAGAATGCGCTGTATTAATAATACATAGATATGTAAAAATAAACCCTAAAATGAAGTTAAACTTTACGGTCAACGTCTCAACTTTTTATTTATTTGTCTCAGTTTATTTTTTTCATATATAGCAATGGTACAATTAGCACATTCTGCCAATGTCGAGTTTACTTCGTAATACAATTTTAAAGTCTAAAACGTATCGTGTCAAACGTCCAGTCCTTCGAAGTAAGTCGGTCAGGCAGGAGTCGCTCAGTATAGCGATAGTATGTTAGGTTAGCGATCTGAGAACAGAAGAGGACTCCTTGCAATCACACGAAAACCGCACTCCTATGCTTTTATTTGATTATCACGAAAATTAGACACAAAAAACTCTAAATTTAAAGTTCAATAAACTATCACTATTAAACCACAGAACATACAGTACACATTTTTTTACAATTAATCAAACAAAAACTCTAGTTCACTTCTCGAATTCTCGCCATAGTCCACACACAGCTTTAAGTAAAATTAAAATTTCGACAGAAAAAAATTCAACTGGTTTAAGCGACAAAATAAGTAAAAAACATATTTTATTTATATAAATAACATAGTAAGTAACAAAAAACATATTTTGTATCTTTAGTTGTAAATAAAAAAAAATGAGGTCAAGTAATAACGCACTGATAAACTTACTGAGAATTTTATACAAAATATCGTTTGATTTTATTAATATCTATCTAACCACCATCGTTCTTGCGAGTGACAGTTAAATTGCTGAGTTACCTTGACAACGGCATTCTCAGCCAGTACTCGTTCCATTCTGAAGAAGTAATGACTCATTGTTGATAGCTTAGGGCATCGTTTCTCAACCTGAGTCTGCAGGGGGTCGCAGTTGATCAAGAAAAATACAGCACTTATGTAAGAAAAAAATCTTTTATTAATTAACTATCACTGTCCGCGACTTCATAGTCGTTAGAGTATGTGGATCTGGATAAAAAGTACCCTAAATATTAATCCAGCACATAAGCTACAATTATCCAAGTTTTATTAAAACCCGTCCAGTGGTTTTTACGGGATTCAAACAGACAGATAGACAGTAAAAAAAGCAAACAATATATTTTGGGCTCTGTATCATTCATAGTGTATCACTGCAATGTTCTTTTTTCGAAAAATATTTTATGTACCCATAGACACCGGCTTTGTTACCATTTTATTACACGTGCATTATAATGAAATGATTAATGATATATAATCAAATGTTAAACAGCAAAGAACATAATTTGGACCTCTAATTATTTTTCGTAAGGTTATTTACTTTATTTTTGACCTTATCAGGGGGTCGCGACGCTTAAAAGGTTGAGAACTTAGGAATATCAATTCTCGACTCACATTCTTGAGATTGATGGTTTGAACTCCGGCCCTCGCCACTAAGTTTGTTCATAATTAATTTTCCATCAATGATTAACTCAGCGGTGAAAAAAGACACATATTTATTCCACGGACATATTCCACGGATTTTTATATATTATTTACATTGGAATTACCTATTATTAGTTCCGTCAGGTATATTTTGGCTGATAATACGTCATACATCATTAATAATAACCTGAATTATTAATACAACTATTATTCTTAGTCACCCATAAACGACAAAATTACTACTGGTTGTTAATTACACACACTAATGTAGGGTCTAATGATTTGTGACGTCATTTGATCAAGAGAACCTTATTGTCGGTATCGTAATCTCAACAAGCTCTTTTGTCGCCCACTGATGGACACGGGCCTCTTCATGCATATTGTCTTGTGCACGAAGGATGTATGACCTTAAAACGACACACTGGCCAAACGGGTTGACAAATCCGCTTGTGTTTAGAGTAACTCTAACCAAGCTGTAGTAGCTGTATTAACCTTAGGATTCTACGGGAGCACTATGAACTGGGCCAAACGGCTTTTCAGTAGAACATTGCACACGCCTTTGGTTTTCTAAGAAGATTTTCGTAATTAGTCCTTTTTTATCGTCCAGACATGGGCCTTCTCCTTCACAATGTGTTATGCATGAAGAATGAATAGCCTTAAACACTACGCTGGCTAAACTGGTTGTTGAGATCACTCTTTCAGTGTAGTTCCTCAGGGTTTGTGGTAGCCGCTTTGTTATCTCTTAGTCGCCTTTCCACGAGAAGAGAGTTTTTACAGGATCCATTACAGGATTATATAGATTATATCTGTACCATTACACCCCCAGTTTTCCTTGGGGGTCGGGTTGGGATGGGGAGTCAAGGGTATAATGGAATAAGGAGCCGCGTTTATTCCATCCATACCCTTCATTTGATAGTTTATATAGAATAGATTTCCGTGACTTTTGGGACACATGATAAATGCAAACGTCCAAGCGACAGCATTATAAGTTTTATAAGATGATATGATTTTTCGTTTGATAATATAATAATGATATTTAAACGAAAAATCATATTTTCGAAACTTTTTAGATCAATTTATTACGTATAGTGTTAGTAGTTCTAACATTTAATTTAAACCTATGAAAATATAGTATAAAACCGAGATGCTATAAAACTGGTAGGATTTAACAGAAAGACATAACTGTCAAATGTCACACGTTCTATAAAAAAAAAACTACGCATTTGTTTTTTTTATATATCTATTCTATAAAAAATAACTAAGGCGTAGGCACCCTATGCTTTAGTTGTATGACATCAACAATAACACGATTAAGAAGCAATAAACAGAATTCCAGCGTAATAGATGCTAAGGCATCTATTATGCATGAAGGCATCATTTTCCTTAACAAAACATCTTGGGAAGTCGACGACACTCGGCCATTGTTTCAAGATACGGTGTTTTTAGGTACAGTCGCAAAGAAACATGTTTACATATTTTTAATGTAATCAAGGTTCAACGCATGATTAACATTTATTATCACAGTTCTTATTGTTTTGTGTTTCTGTCTTTTTTGATATTAATAAATCTAAAATACATTATTTTATACAAATACAGGTGTTAATTAATAATAAAACACGTGTTACTTTGTTCTATCTCTCGCTAGGGTACGGATTTATTGTATATATGTTATGTGCTGGTGACATCACCAAGTCGTCTGACATTCTCATTAATTTAAAATTATTTATATCAGTTATTTAAAAATAGGTCGTTTTGTTGATCATGATTTCCTGCTTATTTAGTATTTTTCTTTATGTACTACATACGTACTGTTAGATTATTATTACAAATTATATTATATTATTATTACAGATATAATATAATTGTATTATTACAGATTATTATTATACTGTTCTTTATTACAAAAGCAAAACCTTCGCCGCGGCATCGGCTCCTTAAATGAGCCGATTTCCACACCAGTAAAAGTGTGACCGGCAGTTAAAAAAAAAACTAAAAACTACCCCAGAACGTTGTACGATGTATGTTCGCGTCGAAGAGCGTGTGCTCCGCGACATAAATTCCACTGTGCCAGTGCAGAAGAATGTGGTGTGTGTTCTTGATAACCCTTGATAAGGTGTTATCATCTGTGCTATCTCAAATAAATCGAACCCATGAAATTAAAATTTCAATTAATCGTGTCAACACATACCGATCATAACAGACTGTGTTCAACCTGTAATGATGGATTGCGTTAATGATTTTGACTTCATTTTTATGCTTTTTTGTTTCTATTTAAACAGAATCTTGAAACAACGAAATTTTATGTTCCTTTTATTAATAAGGTCACACTTATCACTTTTCAACTCGACAGTACACACTAGCAGCGATTTATAGTCCGTACACACACATCTCACTCGCCTTTACACATACACATACAATTACATTTTGTTGACTTAAATTTGAGAACCGTTATTTTACGCTTCGATGTTTATTTTAACTAGAATTAGTCATTTGTGACGTAAATTCAAATAAATAATATTTAACATGGTGATTTTTGCAGCAGTGATTGATCTTCAGTAAAAACTAGACACAATTTGATAGTTTCCGATAAAAATAAATTGTTGGGAGTGTATAATAATTAATAATAGATATTGTATAATGTATTGTATATGTTGGTATATTAAACATTATACTAGTTAGTAGATACTTATATCCCGTTTGTTTTCTTTCATATTGGTATTTGTTTCATTTGTAACATCTGTTTACTTCCCCCAGCACCTCCATTTCTTGCTAAACGACTTGTTTCCCTTCCCTCCTTTCCCTCTAACTACCCTCTAAAGTGGAACCGCTTTTAATATTTAACATAAAAAATACTGGGAGATAAATTCAAGAGTTAATAAATCAGTCTTTTTGTAATGTTTTACGAAAAACAGTAAATAATAAAACTTTTTTTACTAAATACTCTATAATTAAGAAAATTATTATAATTAACAATTTTGTTAAACATTACAAACTGCAGCATACTTGCAAAACACTAACTAACACTAATTGAAAATATGGATTTTTTAGTTCGAAATAAATGAATTAATTATTAGTATTATAATCCGATTAGAAGTTCCCGAGACTACTGACGCGATTGTCGTTTAGGTCACTTTATTTCCAAAATCACGGAATATAATCACGGAAACAATCAATTATTTTAAGTAAACACGATTATTTAATTTTGAAAGTATGCCAAAAAGTGAGTTTTCCTCAACATGGGAAAACCAAACACCTTAAAATAACAGCAACAACGTTTTCTTAAAGCCGTATCTAATTTATGGCCCCTAAAATAATTCTGTAGGTGTATGTTCCACAATACGAGTATTCTTGAAACGTATGGAATAACAACGGCTGCCACAGATATAAGTTAAATGGAGTGGGTACAAAGTTTACTGTTGTGAGCGTTACACGACACGATTAACCAATTTTCGTCAATTTTCGCAGGCGTGCGATTCGAACCTGATTGGAGAGACAATAAAATAATAGTACAAAATAATAGAAATCAAGACTCATATTGCTTGAAAATTTAAAAACTACAGCGTTGATACAGAGATGATTCGCCTGTTTGAGCGTGCTCGAGGAGTTCCCGTCCGCGTAGGTGATAGTCCTCGGTGATTTCAACACTCACCACAAAGAATGGTTGGGATCCCGATCGACCAACCGCTCGGTTAAAACTGCCTATAACTTTGCCTTGGCTTGTGGATTTTCGCAGTTGGTACCTCACCTATACCTGACATCGAGAACCATACTCCCTCTCTGCTGGACCTTCTGCTGACTACGCGGCCGAACTACTACAGTGTTTTGATCTTGGTCGATCTGCTGTGCCAGCTGGAACATCTGCGCAGTCCCGTTCATAGCGCAAAGCGCAAAGAAAGAAGAAAGAAATAGAAAGCGCAAAGTCTAGCACTACAAGGTCAGCAGATTGGGATGATCTGTTCACCTTCACCCCGGGGCATCTTCTAATGCTTTATTAAGCTCAAATTCGGCCCCATATGGAGTGCTAATCACATCTCTGGGCTAGTGCACCTAAATATCAATTGGACCCATTTAAATTCCATCCAATGACGAACTGTTTGAATTGTCGACGATCCCACTCTCACAGGCAGTCTAGAACCCCTCAGAGTCCGGAGAGACGTTGCGTTCCTCTGTGTGTTCTACCGCTTGTATAATGGGGAATATTCTGAAGATTTGTTCAATTTGATGCCAACTTCAGGTTTTTACTATCGCACGTCCCATTATCGTCGTGTGATTAATCCACATGTCCTTGAGAGAGTCACTGCGCACCGTGCGGTCCACATAGCTTGCGGTAGCGGCTTTGTTATCCCTTAGTCGCCTTTTGCATCACCCGCGGGAAGAGATGGGATGGTGGTATTTTAAGCCGGCCCACACCAACCAATATTAAATCGTATTAAACACAAACATAAAAATAAGTCTCTTCGCCACTCTATCAGTATTTTATCTCTGTGGTCTCAAGTCAAGTGAATAAAACAGGGCAGTTCAAGGTCTACCAGTTTTAGTTATAATTGTATCCACTTGCCGTATATAGCTAGCTGGGGCAGGCATTTTCATTCAAAGATATTTGTAGTTATTATTTTCATGCTACTAATGTAAATAAAATAAAATCAAAACCCATTGTGTGTAATCTGTGACCGCGACGCCAATGATGAGTTTGAAGGCCATCTCTAAATTTTTAAAATAAACTATCATGCTGATTAAAATAAAAATAGTTAATCAGAACAGTTATACAAAAAAAATACTAAATTAGAAAAAGGATCAAGAAAAAATGTTAACATTATAATCACAGCATTAGCTGTGGCAAGAATTATTCCACTGCTGTCCCTCGAACCTGGTCCACTTTTAATATTTACTTTAAACTAGCTGTGCCCGGCCACGCGTTGCTGTGGCTGCCCAACAGATGGCGCTTACCCTGTTTTTACCTGTTTTTGAGTAAAAAGCATGTTTTTACCGTGTGATAAGTATATAAAAACGCGCGTATTCGAATGCAACGTTGTGTCAAAATTTCAAAGCAATCGGTGAAGAACTTTCGGAGAGTTACGATTTTGAACAAACGAACGTTTATATTTTTATTTATATAGGTATTCAAGGTAATCGATAGTATCTGCGCTGATGCTGATGGATAACATAATGTTTATCATTTAAATGTTTATTATTAGACGACTAACTCATATACATACCTAATGTTGTAAAGCATAAAACAATACCATATTAACAACAGCTGAATAAAGTTCTTCTCATCCAGCACTACCGGCGACTTTCTTCAAGTCCTCAGGCCACGTGGCGTGTACTCTACGCTCCCCAGTATGTGATCTCCATTCTAAGATTCGGCCAGAGGGGGCCCCGACCCGAGAACCTAACATTTATTTTTATAAAATTTAATATAAAATAGGTTGTTTTCAATTAATTTAAGTTACCTAATAAAGTACATACACATCTATTTTGTACACATGTACATATAATTTTGAGTAAATATAAAATTGTTATTTCAATATCTACGCCCTTTAAATTAGGAGATACTAGAAAATCGTCGAAAAATGCACACAATATTATAACAGCGTTTTGTACGTACTTTACGTAGTGATCTATTGAAAAGAAACACAACTTTGGATGGGCTTCTTTACATTGAGGGAGGGCCCCATCCTATGAATTTGCCACGAGCAGTATAGTTCGATACTATAATATATTATAGTTACGCCAGTATAGTTACGCCACTGATTATTAGCGAGTGTATTATCATTATCTCCACTGTTGAATACTTATATCTACTTACATGATCTTCCTCTCTTCTATAGTATTCGTATCTCTCGTCATGGATCATTTGTAAGGTGGCTTTATTTATTAGGAAATCAAGACTAGAATTCTATTTGCACTATTTATATTTATTGTCCTATTCTGTGTACCTACCTACATTTAAAAGGTATGATTATTTACATCAGGGTTCGCTGATATATATCATGATGTTTATCGTCAAAACTAGAATTTTGGCAGATCCCACGCTTACGCTGGCAACACTTGACAAAAAACTACAATTTTAATTATTTTTACCTTATTATTACGTACATATACGGTTAACTTTTTATTGAAATTCAAACCTTATATAAAGTCAACTGGACTGGAATCGCTAAGATGATGTCCCTCTTATAGAACAGAGCCTGTGAGACCTGACTCTTGCGGTTTTAAATTGATTATACTGACATCAATAAAAATTATGATCACTGCCAATGATCCATATTAAAAAATATAAAGATTATAATTATAATTTAGTTGAATGTTAATTATGACTGACTATTGATTTCATACTAATTTTTTGTTACTCTAAACTAGCTGTGCCCGGCAGCGTTGCATGCCCGGCAATATAACGAATTAACACAAAACAATATTATACTATACGTATAAACCTTCCTCTTGAATCACTCTATCTATTGATGAAAACCGCATTAAAATCCGTTGCGTAGTTTAAAAGATCTAAGCGTACATACAGTGGGACAGACGGCGGGAAGCGACTTTGTTTTATACTATGTAAAGATAAGTCTATCAATCAAACTCAAACTTTCATTTAACAATTTTGACACATTAAAACCACTTACAGAATGAAATTTAGGTCTTTGCGTCCGATATATTATATCGGATTTATATGAAATATCGAACATTTTGATATTGATTATATCGGATTTTACGAATCCTGATTTACATCGTATTATATTATTTGTATTCAACACAGGGAAAGTCGCGAACGTGACACAAAACTCAAACTGTTTACCGCCGGCTAGAGTTTTATATTTGTCACGTGAACTTCAACTTTATAACAAGAGCGTAAGATTAAAAATATAAAGACTGCATATATCAGCTGTTTGACGGACAATTTACTGGTTGCAATGTGAAAGTATTGCATGTGTGCGATGTTACGACACGAGTAAGTACTACAATATGGCTTGTTATTCACATACAGCTAAGAGTAAGCTGTTACTCTGAACTATTTCACATGCACATTTGTTTCAATCAGTGGTTTACTATAACTGTCGTAACCCAGTCCTTTTATCGTCCATTGCTGCACTTGGGCCCTTTGTTTTGTGCATGATGTATCTTCTTAAACTCAACACTGAGCAAGCCGGTTGGCGAGTTCATTCTTTTAAAAACGGTTTAGAAAGAAGAAGCGAGAAGCGAGTTCACGGTTTAAATGTGAGTTAAAGCGATCGATCGATATCAGCCTATATAGTCCCACTGCAGAGCATAGGCATTCTTTAGTAATGCGAAATATATAAAGAACCAGATCATTTCTAAAAAAAGTTGACTCGTCAACCCGAGCGCCTGCCAGCGTGCCGAACTTGCCGTTGCCTTACTGATACATCCCTGATACGTACAAGACAATGTACATGAAGATGCCCAGCAGTGGACCATTAACCGGCTGGTTATATTTTACGGTATATGTACATAAAAAACCTCCATCTGTCATATAATCTTTGTCAAATCGCGAAGGTCACGTGACAACATTCATTACTCGATTATTATGTCGTAAAACGGTAATAATACAGACGTCTCGTAATAGCTTTAGTGATTAGAAAGGCAGACAAAGGGTCACTTGAAATAGCAGAGAGGAAATGTGGCTGTGGAACGTAGCCTTGGCAATAGGATTATGGTATTTGAGGTGGTGTCCGGTCAAAAAGACAATTACCTATTCGTGATTTTTGACAGAAAATGAAGGTAGATATAAAAGTGGTTATTTTTAAATGACTTGTACAATGACTAGACGTTTTAAGTTTTTTTATAGAAGTACAAAAATTGACAATACAATAGATTTCTGTCGTAAAAAATGTGATTCCGTCGCAAGCAGGGTTACCAAACGTCAGGATTTGTGCTGACATGTCAGGATTTTTAGGCTCTTGTCAGGATTCCGACAGGACTTTGGAACTGTCAGGATTTTTGATTATGCAATAAAATACAGAAACATTATTGTATTTGTTAAACATAAAATCTTTTTTACCCTTTTTGTCATATAATCAGCTTAAATTACACATTGTAGATAATAATCAACAGAATTAAAAACTTTGTGTTTAAGTTTACTTAAACTTGGTTTGTATAATCAACTTAAATTGCACATAATATTCAACACACTTCAATCAGTTTTTCCGCCACACAAAACAAATATTTGAAACAATACAGCGTTGTTACATTACGTCGAGTGCGTTTACGACAAAGATATCGGGATTTTTTTTTAAAAGAAATCAGACTACAGGATTTTTCAGTTTTACATATGGTAACTGTAGTTACAAGTGACATAACTATATCTATACTAATATAATAAAGAGATAAAATTGTGTGTTTGTATGTATCTTGGGGTTGAGGGTAATCTCTTTAGGTATTCTCTTTAGGTAGGTAATTCTTTCACAAATAGGAAGCTACATCCGTGTCTAATATAGGCTATATTTTAATTTGAAATTTTGAAAAAAAAAATTTATAAACCGAAGCGAAGCGAGGGCGGGTCGCTGGTCATTTATAATCTTATCCTGAACATTTTCAGTCATCTGCTGGATAAAATCTCTCACGGTATTCTAAAGCTACAGAATCACCAGCCTATAAAGTCCCAGTGCTAGGCACAGGCCTTAATCACTGAAGGGAGTTTCGGGCCGTAATCCACCACGCGGGCCCAGTGCGAATTGGTGTATCGCATACTCCAGATTTTTTATATTTCTGGAGCACGCGGGTTTCCTCACGATGTTTTCCCTTACCGCCGAGCTAGTGACAATTTTTAAAAATCCGTACATATGTCGAGACTTATTGGTACCGGCCGAGGATTTGAACTCACGATCACACGAATGATAAAGTTCTTTCGTAATTTAAAAGTATATAATAAGTGCCAAAACGTATTTTTTAACAATCTGATTACATTTGAATTTTGTTTGAATACTGCAATTTTGTTATAGGAAAAAAGTGGTAGACGAGGTGACAGTCGAACTGGTTTTAATTGCATACTGTTGCACATGCATACCCGCACTACATTTCAACGACATTCAAGGCTGGTACGTTTACAGATGCACTGTTATCTTTGAATATTTGGGTGTCAGGATTTGGAAAATAAGAAAATCGGGGACGGGAAAAGGGAAGTATAAGTAGATAAAGGGTCTTAATTATTTACTTTCCTCTTTAGATGCAATGGACAGTAGAGTAGAAAGTATCCCATCCTATAACGGATGAGACGCTAATGACCAATCTAGCAAAAGTACTACCTGCAAGTATAGCAAGTATTACTTCCAAACAAGCCTACAATAAGTAATTTATTACTAAAGAATTTCTTGCAGTTCTCTTTCGTGCAAAAATTTAATTTATTATAATATATCTGCACCCATCACGAACTATTTCGTGATCTTTAGCTGGTAATCGATATTAATTAAAATTGGACTGGCTCACGCCGCCAGATTCACGCGAGATAAGTATTATAATGGAGCTAGAGACCTTTAGGATCGTTCTAAATACCTACCAGTAAGACTATTCCAAGCTATTAGGATGTATAAAGGCGAACAATTACTTGTATACGTTAAAAATAGATGTACAACTTGTTAGTTTCTTGGGAGGAAGCGATTCATCTGGTTTTCCACGTATATCAAGCTCCACAGCTGCTATTTATATCAAGCTATATTTCCTTACCGTCTGGTGTTGGCCGGATTTAACGTCGGCTGTTTCGGCTGACGGAAAAGCATATAGTCCACCTGATGGTAAGTGGATACTGTCGCCTATAGCCATCCGCGATACATGCCAACATTAGTCCAAAATGACAAACGTTGGCACGCCCCTGGATGCGCTGCCTACCTTTGAAGATATAGGAATGGATTTGTAGAAAGGGTTGGGTAAGTGAGGAGGGATAGGATGGGAATGGGCTCTGGCACACCTCACTCACTACCGAAACACGTAGGTACGTACATTAGGAAAATAAGATAAAGTGGGAAATGCAGTACATTTCAAGGTAGTCTTCTGTGAAAGAGGGGTAACGTGGCCAGTCGAGCGCGCCCAGCGGCTGTGGGAATGCAGCGTGTACTTTCCCTGTACCAAAATTAGCCGAGTATTCGCTAGAATAAACCTGCCAAAGTATATTTCTTTATTGTCTCCAGAGAACCTAAACTTAACGCAATTAAATTTGTTGACATCGATTAGATGCCCTTTTAGTAATTTAAGCGTTTAATTATTCCTTATTCAAAATTAGCCACAATATTTGGAGGACAATTATGACGTCATTTATTGACAAGAATTGTCAACGATTTCTTAGAAAAGTGCTAAAAACCAATATTATATCCAAATCACTACCGGAATGTACCAAGTTTCCTTCCTCGCTTCATTAGAGCGAGCTAAAGAATACCAAACACGCTTATTCTTGAGCACGTTGAAGTGAGATGACATGACCTTACCACAGACAATGACCATATGGAAGCTAATTAATAGTATGACATCATAGACGACAATGTTGTTATTGTTATAGTTTATTACCATTATTATTGGTTATTTGACTATTTTTTGAAACTCAATTAAACTAATTTAATAATATGATAGATTAAACTAAAAGTTCTTAGAACTGGCTGGCTACTGTACCATACGAACACGAACCATAGAACTGTACCATAGAAAAAACAAATTCGAATTTTGAAAATGGAACTCTTTGCTTGTCAAACGCCATTAAATTTTCAAAGCTGTCATTTGTTTTTTATTACTGGCGCCGTATGGTTTTTTATTATTCGTTTTGGCGAATATTCGCCAATTTTTAAGTATTTGTATTCGCGATTTCCTATACAAATAGAAAGTGTATTTCGACAAGGGATTTTGCTAGCCCCATTTCACCTCCCACTTATCCTTGGAGAGAGGGGAATCATAGGTATAATGAAATAAGGACTAAGTTTTATTTTTCATTATACTCTTCATTCGATGGAATAATAGGGTATAGGATGGGAATGGGCTCTGGCATACCTTACTTACTACCGACGTAAATTTGTAAAAAAAATATATACGTACACACGTACATACATTTTACGAAAATTCACTACGTTTTACGGATTTTATTGGGTGTTAAATAAGGATAGACTTAATAAAATGTTCCAAAATTATTGATCAACCAATCCGATTCCATTCCATTCCAACCATTCCAAATCCGATAATTTCAATTTTAATAAAGACCCCCACCTACATCACAAACATAAGTAACTTAAAAGTATATTAATTATTTAGAACAAAGCCGTTTTAGTTGGTACATAGGGCCTGTCACCTACTTTTCACGGCGACCCAAATTAAGGCTTTTACTTATTAACGTACCAAGGAATGTTTCTTCGGACCGCATTACGTGGCCTAGATTACGATCGACAGGTAAATAAATGGAACTTAACGATGGTGGGTAGTTAGAAACAAGAATAAAGTAACAAATGGCTGAACTGTCGCTATTAAGTATAGTTATAAAACATAGTTGAAAGCTAAAGATTACAATTAGAACCAAGTTACCCTTGATTCACAATTCTGTATCATTTGTCTCTCCAATGCTGATTATAGGATGGACAAAGGTATCTGTCCATTGATTGGGAACTACCACACTTTCCCCTGCTCTCTTCATCCAGTTACTTGTCCTATCGACTTCTTAAATCCAGATAATAAAATGAAATGGTCATTTATTTGACTTTTTTTATACAATAGATGGCAGGCGAGCGGGCGGGCCACATGGTGGTAAGTGGTCACCGCCGCCCAAGGACACCTGCAACACCAGGGGGTTTGTGGGTATGCTGCCCACCTTGCAGAATCCTGTTCACAACTCTCTCGAAGAGCTCCTTGTCTTAGCGTAACGGAAATACTGGCTGTTCATTCCACAACTTTCGGATTCGCGGTATAAAGTGTATTCTTGACCGCACTGTACGCAGTGATTCTATGTCAAGGAAGTGCGGATGACGACGACGATGAGCGGTGCGATGGTAAAACCTGAAGTTGGCATCAAATTGAACAGCTCTTTAGAACATTCCCCATTATAAAGGCGGTGGGAAACGCAGTGAGATGCAACATCTCTACGGATGCTGAGCGATTTAAACCACCTGTGAGAGTGGGATCGTCGACATTTCGGACTGCGCATCGCTGGACGGAGTCAAGAGGTTCCAGCTGGTACTTCGGTGCATCGAACCAGAGGTGTGAGCAGTACTCCATGTGGAGTCTAACTTAAGCTTTATAGAGCTACAAGCGTTGCCTAGGAGAGAAGTACCGCTTTGCTCTATTCAGTACACCGAGCCTTCTACTAGCAAGTTTTGTCTTGCTCGCCAGATGACTTCGAAACTCGACTTATCTCGAAATATCGACGCCAAGTCACTACATGAATTAATAGAAATGTTTTTACGTAATTAGCAGTGAACAGTATACAACAATCGTACTGTATATGTATATAAATGTATATACTATAGGTACCATCGTATGGCGTATGATATAATTGATATACGTAGATTTATTATATAGACTTCCAAAATTATTATCATTTACGCAGAAAACAAGATATCAAAGAGGACGCATTTCCAAGTGATTGGGTGCAAACTATTTGAGGTCAGCATGCGACAACCTTGAGGGTCGTGCCAATGTCAGAACTAGAAACTGGTCCGATCCATAGCTGAGTATTGTGAAATAAATTACTACATTTTTATTCATTCTTGTAATAATATACACATAGCTTCAAAGGTAAAGGAACGGGTATTCAATATTTCTAAATATTTGGCGATTTAGCTAGCCTTGTTGCCGTTGCCTGCTATGCCAAAGGTTCTAGTTACAATTACCTTGAGTCACGACCACGTCCCAGGGAAATCTACTGTAAGCAATTTAGTGCAGTCAATATTTTATTCCACAATTTAACATTATTTATAATTGACTTAAAACCAGACATTTAAGCTAGAGACACCCACGGTTCTTCCTTAACCGTTGGCATTGATCAATGAGGAAGTTGATCGAGGGCTGACGAATTCGCTACACTACTATAAAACGTTTTACAGGGTCATAGAGACAATATCTGTGATTAACCTGGGCTTAACACTAAAAAGTACCAAAGTAGCCTAAACCATATGGTCGGAATGTATGTTAGAAATAATGTTCAAGCATCGAAATTCAAAAAGGGGAACCTGCTTAGCAATTCCATTACTAGAAGAGGTATTTGACTTTTCGGTGGTTTTTATATGAACCATTCAGATAAGAAGAAAACTAATCCTTTTTCTGACAATGTCTCTCCAAATAGTGAAGGTTACCAATGAGCTCCGTTTATTTGTCCCGTAAACCTTTTTCGTTTTCTGATCTTGCTTTACGACAGGGAAGTAAAGCATGTCCATTTGGGGGCTTACCCCTCGTAACTCTCGCAAGGATATTTGCAGTGCTCGTCCTCGTCCACTCCCCGAGGTTAAATAACCACCATTTCTTCCTACATCCAATATGTCTTACTTTACTTGTGATCTTGTCCATCGTAATCAGTTGCAGAAGATCATATTATCTTTCATTGTTCACCACGTTCTCCAAATTATTTATTTATTTAAATATAACAGAAGGTACATTACAATTTATAGAAACCAATGCGTACATTCTTTATTATGATTTCTCTAAGAATTCCACAGAATGTCCACAGAAGAATTCTATGTCACTAATACATTACGTTGGACATTAGCACGTGACACTAGTACATAGGTTATATACATAGGTTAGAACCTCTTCCAGTAAGTGATGAGTACGCGCGCTAATATACCGATCGGCTACAAAAAGCGACATATGAAATCTGTAATATTCATACGTCTGTCTTTCTTTTGACGGCCTGCAAGAATACTCGTATCATAACAATATGTAAAATGAGCAACGCATTTGCAACTTTCCTAGCAATTACCAAATTGGACTAAAGTACTTCTACCATTACATAAAACGTCCACCAGATATCATAAAAGAACAACAATCAAATCGACAACCTTCTACGTCACCTCTGTTCAACTCGACTAATAACTTTTACAAAGATCCAGTGGTGCGTAACGAATAACGACGCCCATTTCGTGCCCCCTTTTTTGCATCGTGCTTCCTTTTTATTGGCAAATGCCTCATGTTTTACTCATGTTATTTCCACGTTTTATTATGTAGCAAAACACTAAAGGCCAGCTTATTTGCCTAATTGGTTGTAAAAGTGAAACATTTTTCGTCTTAATGACCATCGAATAATAAACGCGGATAAGACTTAAGTGGTTTTGTTGATCAGATTTCATTTTGATCTGTCCCTTATTAGGGGACTTCTTTACTTTATAATTAGGATCTAGCTCTAGGGTCTAGACATACGGTACTCCTAATTGAAACTTTATCTACACTTGGTTTTACTTTAACGTTGGTAGGATCCCATCTCTTTGAACTCTTTCATAATTACTATGAAAGGAGATAATACGTTGCACCTCCCTGACATTTTTCTTACGGCCGATTAGAAACCGTTTTTAAACAACAAGTATTGAATAGATGCATTGCATGCTTCGCCAGTGAAAGTAATCAATTAGCAGACAGCAAATGAGCATTCTAATCATTTACGTCGATCAAACAAAAGAAAGATAATACAATAAAATTCAGAGTAAGAGAACACGAGATGATGTTGACATCTTCTTCTCTTTAACGACCTTTTTTAGCTTCCTGTTCACTGCTCTATGATTTTTTCCACATTATCCTTATGATTCTGTTCATTTTATGAAAGCATTAGACTGTGGTTTGACCGCACTTCGTGCCAGAAATCTAATGATTTATGTCATATGCTTATGTTCGTGTACCGGTACCTAGCGTCACCTTTGTGCACGTATGACGAGTATGCTCGCACAATACACCGGAAAGTATCTTTTTCCAAAGTAGAGCTCAATGTTTTCTTAAATTAGTCAATACGCCTTATAATTGACATATGATTAACTGATAAAACTGTGTATACTGTAGCCTACGCAGATCCAAGGGAGACTATTGGTACACCATAATACAGAATTCCTCCTACTCTCGGTCCTAGGTTCCTAGGGTCTCCTACTTCACTATGTTGCCTTAGTTATATTGGTAGTACTAGCGGCATCGCGCTGCCATTCGCCGCTCGCGTATATTCCCGGGACTCCAAAAAACTTATACCAACTGCAATAAATCCGTTTATATAATAAGCCAGTTTGCGTCCTAGCTCCTTCATGGTAATGTGACTCACTATTTATGTATTCCCTTCACTTCACGACTTCCTCGTTCGCCGTCTCATTCTGTCACCATCAATTTGTATTTGTAATTTTATAGCTGTCGTGTGGATATCTTGTTTTTAGTGGAGTAACTAATGACGTAATTACAGATGCAATCATTCCTGTAATAAACGAAATGGTCTAAAATTCTAATATAGATTGACTTATCGTATTCTAAATCGTATTTCCTCGGCAATAGACACGAGACACGATGGGGACAGTCAGATGTCTATCTAAAAAGTAAAATACCTGACATACATGACCTCCCTCCATTCGAGGCCTCACCTACCCTATCTTAATTTATTTTATATTCCTTTGCAGGTACACAGCAAAATGTTGCCGAGAAAAAGAAGTATAGTAAAGCCATTACTCATCACAGTGCTGTTTTTGGTGCAGTCTTCTGAACAGCATGGCTCAGGGGCGCCATCTGGGGTAAGCATTCTCATTTTTAATAACTATAACAGAATAATCTTAATTTATAACCCTTTTGTGTCTATAAACAAAAAAATCTTTAACTAGGATTAACGAATTAAACCTTAGGATTTTACGGAAGCACTATGAGCTGGGTTTTTCATTAGAACATTGCACACGTCTTGGCCTTTCATAATCAGTACTTTTCTTATCGTCCACTACTAAACTTGGCCCGCCTCGTGCACAATGTGCTTGAGGGATGAATAGCCTTAAAACACCACGCTGGCTAAACTGGTTGGCGAGATCACTCTTTCAGTGTAGTTCCTGAGGGTTTGTGGTAGCCGCTTTGTTATCTCTTAGTCGCCTTTCACGACACCCACGAGAAGAGATGGGATGGTGCCATTCTAAACCCATCCGAAACACAGCCGTCCATTAATAACTACGTACCAATCAAACAAGACTCCCGACAAAGCAACAATACAAAATCAAAAGTCAGGTAGCTAAGTTAATATTTATCTACTTCCAGGCGTGCATAGACCAAACGCCACGGCACTCCACCGTCACACCACAAACTACGGTACCTCCGTACATCATCATCACATCCTCCTCTCAAGTCCGGCAAGGTGATTTGCTGAACGTCACTATTGGTAGTCCCTCGGGTGCGCCTGTACCTATCGGAGGGTTTCTACTGCAGGCCAGGTCTATACAGGTAAGGAAATCTTTCTATGTCACGCCAGGCACAGACAGCTAAAAATGGCGTTGTAATGATATTGTAATCGATATCAGGATAGGCCATCGGTGCAGTAGATGAAACTTTAAAGTCTCAAAGTCTCGAATTGAGACGGTGACGAGATCCCAAATGCAAAGTCAATGGAAAGTAAGAAGATGGTGACAGTCAAGCAAATTGTAATGACTATATCTGTACCATGTGAGTAGAATGATGGACTGGTAGAAGTTTTTATTAAACCTCCACACATCAGCATTACCTTATTCCACGGCAGAGTGTTCTGCTGAATCGTTCTTCTCCCTCTGGAGCACTAGTGCCGATAGGAAGGTTTATACTGCAGGCCACGTCATTATATCTAAAGGCTACACGTGACTCCATTTTAACCTTGGGCACTAAACAACCAGTCTCACTTGCCGACCAGATTTACACAATTAAAATCTCATGTTACGGACGACAGTATGGCGACTAAAAGATCGCTAGATGCAATCAGATTAATTGAAACAGTTGATTTCAATTATCACAGCGAAAATGACGACGCCGTCGCGTCGACGAGATATGCATGTAGACGATTCTAATGTAGTGTGAAATGCAATGTCACAAAAGTAATCTAGTAAAGTAACATAATAATTCACTGAATCTTTTATATCCCTAAACCGAGTTCGCTATTTCCCTAAAACCCTAGGAACATATCTGTAATATGTATTTCAAAATCACTAGGAACTTGTATCATTATGCATGTCATAAAATCGTAACAAAGCCGTGTTTGTACAGACTGTACATGCAGGAAATATACTGTTAATCTTTCTTTCTTTACATTTAGTTTATTTGCAGTGTAAAATACGAATGATAACAGAGCCCAAAACAACAATTTTTGGGATTGTCTGTTTACGAACCACTGGACGGGATTTTAATGAAACTTGGCCCAGTTGATCTACATCAATTGAAAAATCGCCACATGTATCATACTAACCACACATACTGCAACTTTATTTTAATGCAACAAGAATACACAAACAGAAACTTAAACCTTTTCTTTCTTTCTTTTTCTTTCGTCTTTGTATAGTTATTTACATTCTTACATAATCATCTTCTAGTCACTATATCTTTGGATATACATTGGATATAAACTGTCGTCGACGTGGAATCCAGTGGTTAACAATTTTAAACTGTGCGATTTACCGTCAAATACCGCCGCGGACAATGTTAGTGGTCGCAGCCTTTCCGAATGTGAACATCAAATGTGGGTAGTTGATAAAACTGCTATCTATTCTATCCTGGACTACCCGCCTCTTCGGTCAACTCGTGACCACGGCTGGTGTAATCCGTGCCCAAACGTAGAGTGTAAATAAAAAGTAAACAAAATACCTTTGTTATACGCGTTCAGACCGGATTTACATTACAAAATGTGTACAAATGTGTATGAGTTACATTGTTTTACAAGTAAAGCTATTCCAATGACCTCACTTCAGAACCCCGACACAATAGTGGGCCAATTCACCAGAGTACCGGACACATTGACACACATTATCAGCTGCCGAAGCACAAACGACTCGGCGACTCACTCCAGTCCTGAAGAAAAACCTGCGCTCACATTCCAATGGAAAGCACCCACCGACTTCCTGGGAGGCGTGGAGTTCAGGCAAGGATATTTATTGTGTTTATTTATTTAAAAAACTATTTGACATTATGTACAAAAGGTGAGCTTAATATTTTTTTTTTATAGAAAGAGGGCGGCAAACGAGCATACAGTCCACCTGGTGGTAAGTGGGGTACTGTCGCCCATAGACATCCGCGATACATGTCAACATTAGTCCAAAATGACAAACTTTGGTAAGCTCCCGGATGCGCTGCCTACCTTTGTTGATGAAAGAATGAATTTGGAGAAAGGATTGGAGACATGAGAAGGGATAGGATGGGAATGGGCTCTGGCATATCTCACTCACTACCGAAACACGTTTTTAAATTGGGGAATATGATAAAGTGAAAAATGCAGTACATTTCAAGGTAGTATTCTGTGAGAGAGGGGTAACGAGGCCAGTCGAGTGCGCCCAGCGCCTGTTGGATTGCAGAGTGCACTCTCCCCCTCCAAATGCCTCTTAATGCCACCAATGCCTCTCCTTCTAACAGAAAGATACATTGGGAGATGCGATGAGAGGAGATGCATACATAAATATACCATACATATATATATCATATATAGTATACATATTTATATACGTACAAAAACACTGTCTGTGATACTAACGAAAGATATTGATATTGACAGAGAATCACCTCAAGCGCCGTGTTGTGTTGTGTGCTTTAGAATTAGCACCGCACCCCATCCCTGGACTCGCCTAACTAAAAGACTGGACTTGCCAACCCGCGTGGCCAGACGTGCTTGAGGAGACCCATGTCCAGCATTGGACGATAAAACGGCTGGTTACGGTAGACCATAGTGCATCAAGGATCACTTCCAGTGTTTGTGACTGGAGTGAGTTTGAAATTATCTAAAGCTTGTTAGGTCTATTTTGGTTTACCCTCCGTCATCATCCTTATCTGAATTTCGTCGTGTCATTATGTCGCAAAATCTTAAGCTTTTATCTTAAGGCGTGGATTCTTGCACTTTATGAAGGCACGTCAACTTTTATTGTGGGGGTAAGTTTAGACCGCGTAATACTTTTTGTAAATTCATTTTTTTTTATTTAAAGAAACTAGCTGGTGAATAGGCATTCCACCTAATGGTAAGTGAATACAGTCGCCCGTGGATATCTGCAACGAAAATGAATTTTAAAAATTTCGCAATAACTCGATTACGAACGCAAAAAAGTTTGTAAACATATACGATTTTTCGACGGGAATCCGAGAACTAAAGTTGAGTTTCTGTTTGATTATTGTAAAAATTGTGTATTGTGAGATTTGTAGTTTAATAGTGATCGTTTATTAAACTTCAAAGCGCCTAATGTTAGTTGAATTAAATGCAGCGTGAGACTGCATTTTCGTGTTCTTTCAAGGAGTCCAACTCTGTCCTCAATAAAACTACTATCACTTTCGACGGGACTGTACAATGACAGTGATAAAAACAATTCTGTTTTATTATTTGCTGTGTGTGGACCAATGGCTATGCCAGTGTCCAAATAGATTATTAAAAAAAATGGAATTGTAAGAACTTTCGATTGACCAATACTTCATTTAATTAATGATGATCTAATATGCTTGTTCAATTGTTTTGTTTCGTCAACGAGACTCACCACAAACAGGAAAAGTCCGAAGAATTATAATAGAATAACAAAAGTAAATCAAAATAACAAAATTCTAAGAACCGCACTTTAAATAGTTTCCCCAATTAAAATTATTTCACTAATGACATAAAAAGAGCACTGAAGTTCAACCGCTCTCTTTACTGCATACAATCGTGATTCGTTACAGTACTTTCAAAACTGTCTTCCTAAATTATTGTTACATTCAATTGCTTGCATGAATAGAATGGAGAATTATTTGCGGTAGCGAGACTTTGTTGAGGCTTATATCTATCTATATATAGAAAGGCACAAAATAAAGGATCTTTTTTAAAGAAATAAGATGGCAGATGGTTGCAGGAAATCAATTCCCAAATCTCCAAAGGTCATGTTGGCACGTATCCCAGATGTCTATGGATTATAATACGAGTATCCACTTCCCACAAGGTAAACTGTTTCGTTTGACACCTTACAATAAAAGAACATAAACGCATCAACCCAAATTAGCTATATTTCTAATAATTTTAGTGCTAAAAGTTAATATTAATTTGAAGAGGACGGTGCACGCTGCAATCCAATAGCCGCTGGGTACAATCGACCGGTCACGTTACCCCTCTATCACGAAAAACTACCGTGAAATGTACCCCATTTTCTACTTTATCCTATTTCCTCAAAGTACGTACGCGTTTCGGTAGTGATGATGAGATATGCCAGAGCCCATTCCCGTCATATCCTCTCCTATCTTTCCCCATTTTCCCAAATCTCCAAAGGTAGACAGCGCATCCGGGGGCGAGCTGACATTTGTCAATCTGGACTGATGTTGTCATCGGTCAATCAATGATGTTGTCGCATGGCGACAGCATGCACTTACTACCAGGTGGACTGTATGCTCTTTTGCCTCATTCTTTATATAAAAAAAAAGATATGTAATAACAAAAATCTTAATTTCCAGGGCAACAGTAGCTCAAAGCTACGCGACGTTCTGGAAAAATGTGGAGTCGCCTCTAGTAGAAGTGGTGACTCCCAGTACTGTCATTACAACCACAATGCCTTCAGCCATCACACAAGGGACCACTCAGCAAACACCTGTTATTATGGAGTCCAGGGTAAGTTATCATTCATTACCTTGGTATTTAATCATTTCAGCCAAACATAAATTAAATGAGAAAATAATTGTCTCAAAACTAAAATCATACTATTTAGATACGTTTTAGTGGTGGTATTGTTATTTATAATTGTTGGTGTAAAGCCGGTTCTCCACCAGATGATTTGAAATGGTTTTTTTTTTCGTTGACAACCAATATGGATGGTTTAAAACCGTTGATTAACTTCTTTTTTTATTAAATTTAAAATATAAATTAAGAACATATTCCTTGTCCAAATTATAATTTGTTCACTGCTCACGGGTAGGTTTTTAATGTCTCGACTACTGATTCCAGCAGTACTTGTATCTTAGACAAATCTGTATGGTTTATTAGATACAATTATGTTAGCTATATACTTATTCTTTGTAAATTTGTTAATAAATAAAAAAATACCATAAAAATTGTCGCGAGCAGCGTACGCTCCGCGTCGCAACTCGCAAGTGGGTTTCGACTGGTGACCTTCATTTTACCGAAGCGGCCGGTGCGCACGCGTCGCAATATCGATCGATATATTATGTGTAGTACAGTCGCCTACAACAGTATGCAATTTTACACGTATTTATTAGCTTTTGATAACCAATAAAGATGGTGAAATTGTAGATTCAGTGATTGACCAATAAATAAGAGTAATTGCTATATTTGTTATATAACTGAACGTATTTGAAAATAATTTTTGCCTCAATGAACTGTAAAATCAGTACTCTTTTTCTAACTCGCAGTCGTGTAAGCGACCGTTGTCAACGGTTATGCGTTGTCAACCAAGGATTTCTATTAAAATTTACTAATTTAAAATTTATTGATTTACTACGATATTCATAATAAGGAAATACTCATGTAGAAATTAATTACAACTATATTTATGTAGGGGAGAGTATGCTGCATTCCTACAGCCGCTGGGCGCACTCGACTGGCCACGTTACCTCACAGAAGACTACCTTGAAATGTACTGCATTTCCTAACTTATCGTATTTCCCCAATGTACGTACGTGTTTCGGTAGTGAATGAGATATGCCAGAGCCCATTCCCATCGCATCCTATCCCTCCCCATTTTCCCAATCCATTCCTTAATCTGTAAAGGTAGGCAGCGCATCCGGGGGCGTGCCAACGTTTGTCACTCTGGACGGATGTTTGGCATGTATCGCGTATGTCTATGGACGACAGTATCCACTTACCATCAGGTGGACTGTATGCTCGTCTGCCGCCTATTTGTATAATAAAAAAAAATGAGCAACAGAAAATACTGAACGGGCTGCAAATCGATGGTAGCAAATTTCATAGTGAGTTACGTTTGGGCTCTCTGGTGACTATAAAGAAATATGTAGAAGTCTTTATACTTCGTCGACTTGGTGATTACATTCTTAGTAATTTTAAAATTATTCACAGCGGTTATTCAACAATAAGTTGTTTTGCTGATCATGTTTTGATGCTCAGTCAGTTTTGATGCTCAGTCAGTTTTTTTATTGCTGCTCATTTAGATACAAAACCATTAAAAATGCCTTAGTTAATTTTTCGTTTTATGGACGAAGGCGGCAGGCGAGCGTACAGTCCACCTGATGATAAGTGGATACTGTCGCCCATAGACATCTGCGATACATGCCAACATTAGTCCAAAATGACAAACATTGGCACGCCCCCGGACGCGCTGCCTACCTTTGGAGATATAGGAATGGATTTGGAGAAAGGGTTGGGAAAATGGGAAGGGATAGGATGGGAATGTGCTCTGGCACATCTCACTCACCACCAAAACACGTACGTACATTAGAAAAATAGGATAAAGTGGGAAATTCAGTACATTTCAAGGTAGTCTTCTGTGAGAGAGGGGTAACGTGGCCAGTCGAGCGCGCTGAGTAGCTGTTGGATTGCAGCATGCACTCTCCCCCTCAAATTGTAAAATATAATATCTTAGTTAAAATATCGACCCATTTAGCCAATTTTCTCACAGTCGATTACCAAATTTCAGCCAACATCTGAACCTCGCCAACTTGACATAATCTACCAAGGCTGTGCCGACACAAAACTTTGCTATGGCGTGCCACAAAATTGCATCGAAAGAGGCAACTGTAAAGCCATAGTCGCGGTTTTCGTCGCCGGCGACCAATACACTTTCGAAATACAAGGCACAGACAGACCGACTTATGTCGCCGCTGCTTTGAGCATGGATAACAAAATGGGGGATGACAGTGCCATGGAATGTGTCAAAGATGACAGAGATAGGGTCAATCTGTTCACTTCCTGGACTTACCCGAAAGTAGAGCCTTATGTCCGTAGGTCAGATTCGCCACAGAACATAGTGCAGCTGATCGGCTCTTCGTATATTGATGGGAAAATCTATTGCAAGTTTACGAGAGATGTCGTGTCCATGGTTAAGGGGCAGACGTTCGACTTGGCGAATAATCAGTACAATTTGATGGTGGTTTCTGGAGATTCTATGAAGGGTGAGTTTTTGTTTTAAGACTAGATTTATGGGTGAGATTGTCAGAGAAAATAGACCTTATTGTCTATTCTACATTCACAGATATTGATACTTTAATGAGGTCGTAAATATATCTTCTTTTATTATCTTAAAAATCAGACCCTAGAACAGAATCTTGAAACAGCGAAACTTTAATTTAAATCTTAACCAAAATCAATGAGTCTATATCGACAATAAGGTCTCTTTACTCAGATAAAGTCGTATATGACTTAAAAAAAAATAATATTAAACTTACAAGTAGCTGTAATAGATATTAACTGTTATTGTTTAATTCCTATTCAGATATTACAGTAAATTTCTAGTAAAAAGATCTTCGTATTTTCCTAGTAAAAACTAGAATTTACTGTCAATGTCAATGGCGTAAATGGCTTAAAAATCATTGTATACATTGTATTTTATATTATGCGTATTTTTTCGTGCTGTGAAGTTTCCGAAATAAATATATCCGAAATAATAAACAAAAAAACTAGTTTAAACTAGTTTAAGTTAGTTCACTCTTTTAGAGGTGGTGTAAGCTGGTGTAGTTCCTTGTGGTAGCTGCTTTGTTATCTCTTCATCGCCTTTTACGACACTCAAGAGAACAGATGGGGTAGTTTCCAAAGGCGGCCGACACGGCAGCATACAAGTCGACATGATTTTGATATTTTCATTTTTTTTCCTTGAATCCCTAGACGCAAATCGCGTAGGTTTCCACAGTCTAGCATACGAGTCCACGGGTTCGCCCCTCTCACTTTCAACCGTGGGCGCGGCGGCTGGAGCTTCGAGGACACTACTGAAGCTGCACGGATCCTTCATGCTGTTAGCGTGGCTTGGGACGGCTTCCATTGGAATATTGCTTGCTAGGTAAGTGATGAAAGTGGCTTGAAAATGCTTATAATGTGAAATAATTTCAAAAGTTTGCATAATGTGTAGAAAACTAAAAAAAAACTGTGTGGAATTTAGAAAAGCCATAAAATACTATATAGAGAATATAGATTACATTTAATAATTATATTTTTCTTAAATTTCAATTCTGGCCTCAACAAATTTTAATTTGTGTTAAACTGTAAATTCAAAAACCTGTTTCTAAAAACGTATTATATTTTTTTTTTAAATGTACGAAGGCGGCAGACGAGCATACAGTCCACCTGATGGTAAGTGGATACTGCAGCCCATAGACATCCGGGATACATGCCGACATTAGTCCAAAATGAGAAGCGTTGGCACACCCCCGGATGCGCTGCCTACCTTTGGAGATATAGGAATGAATTTGGAAAAAGGGTTGAGAAAAAGGGGAGGGACAGGATGGGATTGGAATGGGCTCTGGCACATCTCACTCACTACCGAAACACGTACGTACATTGGGGAAATACGATAAAATGGGAAAGTGAGTCTTCTGTGAGAGAGGGGTAACGTGGCCAGGTAATATTATATTTCATTATTGTACTTTTCAGGTATTTCAGACAGACGTGGGTGGGCCGGCAGCTGGGTGGGAAGGACATTTGGTTTGCGGTAAGTATAATATTAATATTATCATGTAATTACTTTTTATTGTTTACTAGCTGAGCCCGGCCACGTGTTGCTGTGGCTGCCCAACAGATGGCGCTTACCCTGTTTTGGGGTAAAAGGGTAAAAAGCATGTTTTTACATAGGTAGGTATATAAAAACACGGGCGTATTCGAATGCAACGTTGTGTCAAAATTTCAACGCAATCGGTGCAGAACTTTCGGAGATTTAACATTTTGAACTAACGAACGTTTACATTTTTATTTGTATAGATTTTACTAATAACAGTAATAACTGTCATTATTGATCGATGTTGACATGTATCCTGTATATCTTTTGCCATAAATTTCCTCGTCTGACACCTTTCTATGAAAAATAATAAAAGTTAACACTTGGTCCCTTTTTGCTCCGAAGAACACATCGTCCCTCTAGAGTCGAAACTGATTATCCTACTTTTTTCCTAAAAATGAGTAATTATACCAGAAAATTCAGCTTTTTGAGTACCTACTTTGTAGTGTTAAAATCAGTTTTCTCTTGCGATGAACCGTCTCTGAGATTTGATAATAATCTTTATTTACATAAAACCGGCCACAGAGCGAGCAAAAAGGTCGATTTGCCTTCGTTCGAGGACAAACCGAAATAATCGCGTAGTTGATACCTACTTATTAACAGAAGCGCGCGCTATCAAAGGCCTAAATACGTAAGCGAGCGAGTGTGGATAGTGTTATGCACATACAAGTAAAATACCAATTGTATTTATTTGCTTTCAATGTAATAAAATAATCATCTTTTAGTTAGATATAATAGTTTTAGGGTTACACTATTTGTAGGACCTTAAATTGTATTGTTTTGTTTCCAGTACCACCGCATCCTGATGGTGGTGACGTGGTTATTAACCGTGTGCGGGTTCATCCTTATCCTGGTGGAGGTGGGTGGATGGTCCACCACAGGGGATAATCCTCATGCCATCACTGGCATCGTCACTGTTATACTATGCTTCATACAACCCATCGGTGAGTACACAATTGACTAGCATTTACTAAAACACCATCTGAAATGATTGAAATGAAATTTGACATAAAATAGTTTAGATATGAACATAGACAATCTTCTCCTTCAAAATTCACGACAATTCTTCAACTTTCTATTCACATTCTTCTACGAGAAACTAGAAATTTATGGAATGTATTTTACCTTTAACCATAAAACGCGTTTAATCTCTAGCGAGTTTTAAGAGACTTACGAAAGAATGCTATCTTGCAGATTAACAGTGCTCTTACGTATCTTTTCCTTTATTTTTCTTTATCTTTTCTAGTTCTCTGGTTCTTCCTGTGTGTAGGTATATACACCTCGTTTCAATCCAATTTGTTCGAAATGTAAACAAACGTAATTGGACACTGCCTTAAATTAAATAGTGAGGTGATAATTGTTTACAAATCCATAATTCTAAATACTTGAGAGTGCACGTTTGCCCTAGATTTAAAGCTAAATCTAGCTATATTTCATTGATATGGTATTCTTTTCGGCAAATTGGATTGGAACAAAGTATAGAGATATTATTTCTTTGTTGTACCATCTACGTCTATCCTTAAACAGACTTCTCCTCACCACCCACCGCAAAGAAATCGCCTTAGTGACAATGATAAGGCCGCCTGTTGTCAGGCGCGGATTTAGGGGGGGGGGGGATGGGTGCAAACACGACACCCCCCCCCCAGCGAAATCCTGTACCCTGCGCCTGCCGGTTATACTTCTAATTACATACTTGTATTTTTGTATGTTTTATACATTAATTTATTTAAACTTTATTGCACACGTGTTTGACATGTACAAATGGCGAATATAATGCCCTACGGCACTCTACCGGTGAACCACCAGATTAAACGGAAAATAAATATAATCGCTGGTGCAATCTAGTTTAAACAGTAGATACTCTTATGGTAATATACATATACGCATACTTTATATACAATAGATATACATACTAATATAACAACATAATACATAACATATAATGAATGTACTTTAAAGTATATCTGTTTATAGACCATCGATATAGGAATGGACTAGATACGTTCTTAACAAAGAAACCTGGTGGACAATTTCTTAAGGGGGTGAAGCAGATGAGGAGGGGTTAATTAAAAAGTCAAATTTGAAACTTAAGTATTACGTAATAAGAATGTTCCATTGTCAAAACACATATGAATTAAATCATTCGAGAGCCACTGCACATAGAACACTTAGACAGTAACGTGTATCACACACACACACAAAAGCAAACCTATGTACTTACTTATTTGGTTTCTATATTTTTATGTTATTACTGTGAAATCTGTAATTGGCTGATACCAGTTTTAGTTATTACCTAAACTTTTATGCTTCAGTTAAAGTTGTACATTTCTGTATAAATAGATATTCGAGTGTTTCATGTGTTTTTTGTATTACAATTTCAGGTGCATACTTCAGACCTCACCCCGGCACTAAGAGCAGGCCAATATTCAATTGGCTTCATTGGCTCGTTGGAAACGCGGCACACATCATTGGCAGTGAGTAATCAAATAAATAAATCAAAATGAAATAATATTATCTAAGTAGTAATCAAGTATTAAATAAGCATTAATCAAAATAAACTATTTATTATTTAAAAAAATAATAGATTTAATAAAATAATAAGGATATTATAGTTTCAATAAATAAAAAAATCTTAATTGCAGTCGCAACAATATTCCTCGCTGTGTACCTTCAGAAAGCTGAACTACCCTCGTGGAGCGTATACATTTTAGCTGCATTCGTGGCCTTCCACGTGGTCATGCACCTCATACTGTCGGTAAGTCACTTACCCATGAAGTATTTAGTTGTTTTACTGGACGTACTTTTTTATGTGTAGATAGATAGAAAGGTATTTGACTCTTTTTTTTTTTTTTTACTATATCGTTCGTAGTGTAAACAGCAACGATTTTTTTGCACAGAATATTTTTCATTTTCAGACACGGCTCTGTTACGATTTTTATATATTTATAGATTTTTTCAAATTAATTGTTGATAGAGTCAAATATCCAAAATTAGTAACGCTTTCGCTTAATTAGTGTAAAAAAGCTTCCTTATTTTAGTTTAGTTTTAATAATAACATAATTAATTTTGACCTGCAGCTTAGCCGGTTGGTTACTGATTTATCGATAACTAACAGTTATTCTGGTTTTGTCGACTGTCGATAATTTGAATACCCTCCCTTACAATATCAGCCTATAAAAAATACTGAACCGATTTTATTATCCATGGTTCTGACAACATTTGTCAAATTAACAGATGTTGTCATTTCTCCTAATCATATAATCCTAATCCATTCCTAAATATCCTAAGGTATGAATCCGGGGACATGTCAGCGTTTGACAAACGCTGACATGTATCGGTCCAAGCAGAGTGAAGAAGATTGAATGTTTCCATGTTTCCATATTATTTTAGGTAACGGTATGCGTGTCAAAGTTTGTCATTTTTGACTGATGTTGTTATGTATCTATCCTAGCCGTATAATGCACTCTTAAATTTCCTAAAGTAGTAAGGTAAACATTTGTCAATATTGACAAACGTTAAGATTAACAGGTGTCGGTCCAAACACAGTGTTAATGTTCCCGTATTATTTTCTATACCGTATGGTGTTGGCTGACTATAGTATAACCACCCCATCTGTTCCCGTGGGTGTCGTAAACTCATGGCGACTAAGAGATAAAAGAGCAGCCTACCACAAGCCTTGAGGAATTACACCACAAGAGTGGACTCGCCAACCCGTTTGACCAGCATTGCGTTTTAAGGCCGTAGATCTCTTATCTTATGCACAAGACAGTATGCTTGAGGAGGCGCCGACAGGGCTGCTTACATTGAATTTCATATTGTTTTCTAGCTGACGGTATGCGTGTCAGACGGTCGTATCAGCAACGGACGAGTAAACTCGTTCCCTATGAAAGACATGTTGGGGCATCCCAGACAGGTGACACAGGTTGACACAAGCACCGACGCGCCGGTGAGCTTCACTTATAAAGCACCGATCAACCAAAATACAGAGATGTGGCACTACTCTCATAAAAGTGAGGCTTGTGCAAGTCTGTCAAACTTACCTACTATCAATTCAATGTCATTTGATCGTTTACCTTTTTTACTTACTGCAATATTTTTGACGTGACGGTGGTGCCAATGTAAAAATATAAGTAACTAGCGACCTGGCCTCGCTTCGCTTCGGTTTACAACTTTTTTTCCTTTCAAAATTTCAAAATAAAATATAGCCTATATTAGACACGGATAATGTAGCTTCCTATTATGTGAAAGAATTTTTGACATCCGTTCAGTAGTTGCATAGATTACCCCCAACATACAAACAAACACACAATTTTACCTCTTTATTATAAATATTAGTGTAGATTATTGAAAAACAAAACTTTTTCTATATAAACCGAAATGAGAGAAAAGTTTGATTATTTGATGTTGTTTATTTAAAAAATTACTACCTACTCGTATATCGTGACAGTATATATATATATATATATATATACCACTGGCATCACTCGTGTACATAGTTTTGCCATAAAGAATTATCCATCTATGTATTTTGTTTGATCGATGTTATAAAATGAATAATTACTGAAAGAATCCAGTTCCGTTGCTCACATTACTTCGCTCATCTAATAACCTAGAAACTACTCTCCGTTCTTATTATTTTTTCTTACTTTTACACGTAACTCTAGAACTCCCTTCCACTGACCATCAAGCTCAAACGCTAATTTCATATCTCTTTCTTTTTCTCTGATTGAATGTCTGTTCTGTCTAGTATATTGTATAAGTAATTAATTACATAATAATTACAAACACCTAAAGTATTTGAAAGACTAAATATTCTTTAAAATAGTCAGAAAATCATTGATTTTAAATTACCGTTCAGTAAAGATTACACAAGGTGTCACTGAAATAACGCAAAATCCAGTTAGTAAAAACACGTCAAGCATGTTAAAATATATAAAACCGTTCCAGAGAAAAATAAAATTATTTTAGGGAATACATCAAAGGTTTGAAACACGTAAGGTTTTGTTATTCTGTCTCGACGTTCGTAGCGCTCATTACTCAGTACAGGCCAGTAACCGGGCGACGCACGTACAATGCAATTGCGCGTAGAATAAACAGATACACCTACTAGAATTGATCGATAAGTTATGAAAGAAAACCTATTATCAAAATTGTCGATTCCACTCTCGATATGAACAACTTATTTTCAATTTTGCGTTATTTCAATGACATGTTGTATATAAAGATTTTAAAATTATTTTGAAACTAAACTTCAAACTCTTTTTATGTTACAAACTGGACCAAAATACCGTTGAAAGGATAAAACGTAATTGACTAACATTAGAAAAGCTTACAGTAGTTCAATTTGTCTTGCACACAGCGTGAGGTACTGCTTATAGCACAAACACTCTTTTATATAGATAACGAGTGTACTGTACACATACAAATATCCAGCAATAATTTGTACAAATTAAACAATTATGTAAGATCTTACAAAAATAGTGTGAAATATTTTAATATGTCAATCAGTACACTAGAGCTATTATATATAACTAAAAATTAACATGTTATTATACATGTTCTTTTTATTACATTAAAAATAAATAATTGGTAATTAATTTACTCGTATGTGTATAACACGTTACGTAGTTGATACCTGCTTACACGTACTTACAGAAGCAGGCGCGTTCAAAGGTCAAAGACCTGAGCGAGCGAGTGTGGATAGTGCTATGCACATGGGAGTAATTTAATCACCAATCATTTATTTTTAATGTTCATAAAATATACGTACTAATTTTTAACTAGATCTAATAGTTTTAGTATACCGATTGACATATTAAAATAATTCACACTATTTTTGTAACATCTTATATATATTACATGTAACTGATTAATTCCCGAAGCCTAGAACTAAGGATTCCGTAGAGTCAATTGACATGAAAATTTCGCATTATTTTTGCCAAACAACATATTTTCTCTTGTTTTTTTTTTTCATTTGCTAAATACAAAGTTGATATACCTAATGTTTTATGAAACTGAGCAGAATTCATGGTTTTATCTTTCGGAAATTGATCGATTATTACACACCCCATATTTAAATGTTTTGATAATGATAATAACATATTTGATAATGTTATTATAGTTTTTTCGACTATGACGCTAAAAAGTAACTTAAAATGTCCTATTGAAAAGAATAATAATTTAAAATTTATTATCTTCATAATTGTAATGCGTCATAAAAAATGGAGAATAGAGAGTAGTTATAACAAAATAAAAACATTGTCCTCTTTCCGTTATATACTTTTTGATTTTTTAAATTCTGTGTGTTTTTTAGTCCATTACTCATGTTTTTATTTTTTAGTCTATTGCTTTTGTTTATTAGTTGTTTACTAATTTCTTTGTTTTTTTTTTCAGTTCTCCAGTTTCAGGAAACTTCTGCTCGGAGTATACGCACCCATAGTTCTCATGTTCGCTATTGCTATGATCTGCCTCGTGTCATTAGCTCCTATAGTCGATACTTATAACAACATTATGGGAGCTTAAAACTCGAATCCTTTTTAAATTTTATTTTAAAAGGCATTGATATGAATTTCTGACCAAAATGGACCTTATTTTCGGCATTAACATATTGTCTTTGATTAAGATTTCTACTTAAAATTCCGTTATAACAAGATTCTGTTTAAATAGAAACGTGCTAACATCTGATCTGAAAAAACAATTTAAAAAAAAAAGATATTTTTATTAACATTTTACTAGTTTAAATATCTGGGAATCTAAAATCGACAATAAGGTAAATAATGTGACGTCATTTTACTATATAACCAAATCGTATAAAACCCTTCTAAAGATTATTTTGTCTCATTCTTATATCAATACAATTGACTGTTTAAAGTATGTTTTGAACTTTTCATATTAAAAATTAAATTATAGCCGAAATAAATAAATGTTTCTTTATTTAGATTGAAGTCTGGTATGTAACGAAAGTATTTATACCGAAAAAAGATTTCGAAAATAAAAAAAATAAAGCAATAATTACCAATAAGATATCGGAAAATTACATTATTGGAACGTAATCAAAGTAGGTACATATTAAATACCGAAAGCGAAACGGAATCGAAAGTAAACAATTGCGAAAAGAACTAAATTATTTCAGTAAAATTACAATTTATCAATTTACTGTTTGTTGAATAATCGCACTTTTCCATACGAAATATCAGAGACGATACGAAATCGAATGCGATGAATAATGAGGTCCTACAAAAATAGTGTAAAATATTTTAATATTTCAATCAGTACACTAAAAGTATTATTTTATTTATGACTAGCGACCCGCCCTTGCTTCGCTTCGGTTAATAAGATTTTTTTTTCAAAATTACAAAATAATATATAGCCATTTTATTTTGAGGGATCCCTAATTTTTTCTAGTAATAAATATAGCCTATGTTACTCAGGGATAATGTAGCATTCTAATGGTGAAAGAATCTTTGAAATCGGTCCGTGTAGTTTTTGAGTTTATTCGTTACAAACATACAAAAATACATTACCTCTTTATAATATTAGTGTAGATATATATAACTAAAATTGATGTGTATATCATGATATCTTTATTTCATTAAAAATAAATAATTGGTGATTAATCTACTCGTGTGTGCATACTGCATAACGCATTGCGTAGTTTCTTACCTACTTACCCACAGAACCGGGCGTGTTCAAAGGTCAAAAGACCTGAGCGAGCACGCGTGGATAGTGTTATGCACATACAAGTAAATTAATCACCAATTATTTATTTTTATTGTAATAAAAATCATGAAATACGTACCTACTAATTTCTAGTTATACATATAATAGTTTTAGTGTACCGATCGACATGTTTCGAGTATTAGTTACTTTCTTTAGGAAAGCGAATATTCGATGCATCCTGCATTGAAATAGTGTGATAACTAAGAAAGTGCAGTACTACTAATTAAATAATGCACGTCGGTCATCTTCGTATAACAATCGTTAAAAAAACAGCAACTTTAGGAGTTCATTACGTGACGTTGTAACCACTCTATAGTATATAGACTCACCGCTCGGTCAGTCGGAAATACGAAAATCAGCGACCAGCATCAATTAATCAATAGTACTATACGTTACGTTGTAACCAATCTATGTCATATACAATGTCTCGGCGCTCGGTCGCGGTTGAAAACACGAACATGGCCAACCAGCATTATTCATTTAGCGGTACTTTAATTAAGTTACGTTGTAACCACTCTATGTTATATACAGTCTCAACGCTCGGAAGTATGAAGATATGAATAAAGTCCCTAAAACTTTGACTAAGTCAGAAAATCGTCTATTTATTCTGTTTAGATTAGTTTCGTAGTCTACAAGAGAAAAAATGTACCTACAGCAATATTTAGTTGTTAAAGTGATAAAAGGTAGGTGACATTATCTGAGTAAAGGGACCTTATTGTCGGCACCTTATTAATGACTTTCGGTAAGATTTTCTAATTTAAAGTTTCGTTGTTACAAGAAGTTACAAGAACTAGTCTAACATAGTTTTTTTTTTAATTCATTTAAATAGCAATATGTGGGAACATTAGAATAAAGAAATAACGCCACACACAATGGCCCACACTCGGATTCCCTGTGTCGTGGGTCCAGACACAGAAAGATGAACACAATACATGCAGACACTTCTATCTGACAATTTTATTTTAATGTTTGATTGTCCGACCGGGAATCGAACCCGGGACCGATTGTGCTGCAGACAGGGGCACTACCCACTGGGCTAATTGGTCGTCTAAAAGCGACAATAAGGTTTTTTCTTTGACAACATCACAAAGTATTGGCCAACCGAATGTTAGCACGATTACAAAGTTTTTTGCGTTCGTAAACGAGTTAGGTACTCCGGTGTTTTTAAAGTGCGTAGTCGTTGCTCTAATTGAATGAATAGGTTCGTTCTACAACGTTATATTTGCGGTTAGCGCTGCCTGACCGCTTGTTGAATAAGGAGATAATGAGCTGCAAAAGAAGTTTGTATTTGTGCGAACGCTCAATTTGCCCGTAATGTAGAACTGTATTATATGGTGCAGAGCATCACACTTAAGAATTGAGTCCCTTATATATTTTATAAAAGTTATTGGTGGTGTTGGCATTAATCGAGAAAAAAATTAAATCGAAAAAAAGACGGCATTAAAAATAAAGTTTTTAATAACCTAGAATCATTAAATCTACCAACAATGAAAAAGAATCAAATTAAAAGGTGTCAACTAATTTCTAATCAGTATAATAACTAAATAAAATTATATATTTTTATTCAATTACATTTTTTTAGTCCGACTCAGTTTGTCGACTAATATAAAATGGTTGACAATTATTTAAAATTACCCAATCATAAATATTTTCTTTTAATCAGACTAAATTTTATATTTAGTTTACAATTAATTTCTCAGATTTAAATTTTTAGTAGTACTTTTTAGAATATTTTAATCGGTCTACCGTTTTAATAATTTACGTAACATTTAAAAAACTGACATTCGCATGTAGTTATTTAGTCTTTAATTATATTACAGTTTTGAAAGTTTTTAAAAATTTACAGAACAAAAGCATTATAAGAAGAAAGAAGTGTTTTGATATTTATTGTCTTCAGATTTTTTTTCTGGAAACTTCTGGAATTTTGTTGAACAAAATAGTGGTTGTAATGAGTTTTTAAAGTATTAATTCTATAATAAGTTTTAACTTAAGCAGACAGAATTTTTAAAGTAAGCACAAAATGTAAAATAAGCATTTCTAGTAACATTATTCTACGTATTATGTATTTTTTTGACATATTTAATAAGATTTAAATTAGTGCAATTATATTCTAGGTGCTATGTATTAACAAATCCGTCCTATGAAATTTTTTTTAACATTCTACGCAATTTGAAATGTTCTCAAAAGATCATGTTTTTGACTTCTATTAAATGTTTAGAATCAATTTTTGGTGTAAATATTAGTTATATTATAATACAAAAATAAAATAAAAAATAATTGTTTTTTATTTATATCCAACACTCCAATCCCTGCTTTTGGAATTGAAATGAAATGTAAATTGGAATGAATGGAAAATTCGTCAGTATAATTCTTAAATTCGAGATTCTTATGTTTCAAAGGTTCAACATTTCCATTTTAACGATTTACTGACTATTTAGGATTAACCACAGGTATTGTGACATGTTGGAATCCAAAATAAATACCCACATCTTACAATAACAAGTTTCAAAAGTTTTGGGTGAAGAAAATGGGAGAGCCGAGCCTTCTCTTCCTTGATGAACTCAGGACGGAAAGAACAGAAAATATCGACCCAAGCGGTTGAGAAACGAAACAACAATATCGTAATTGTGTTATGGCTAGACTAGAGGTATATCTTATAATAGTGTTAAGGCTTGTTTACACAAGGAGAGTTTCTCGAACAGTTCAGGGGAGAATGTTGTATATTATTATGATTCTCCTATGCAACCAAATTATATACAATTCTCGCCTACAACTGTTCACATGATGATAAAAACTCGATGATGACATGGATAACAATGATCAGGATGATGATAACAGTTGTATATAGTAGCTTTTGACTGATGTTCGAAAACTCTTCTTGTGCAAATGAGCCATTATAAAAATGAATGTTCCATGCATGAGCACTGTGTAATAATCCCACTAATAAACTATTTGATTTAAAAATAAACTACTAGATATATTAACTTTATTAAAAATAAATTTCCACTATCAACAAAACTTAAGTATCCTCTTTAGGTATTTGAGAATCTTCTACAGTCCTTGTCGCTGGTATGTAGACTTTAAAAGAAAACTCAGTCTGTGGAAATGAACCTGGGTTCACAACTTGACAATCCTGGTAAGACCTTGTGTATGGCTGAAAATGATCAGCGACAACTATTAAATCTGGCATCGGGTAAAGACTCAAAGCATCAGTATGATTCCAATATACCGGTTGGATTCCCAAAGTCAAAGGCGACAGTGTAGATTGACTTAACAATGTTTTTGTCAAGTGATCCGGTATATCGCCAGATTCCGGATAGTGTATTGTGTTACGACACATTTTCATGACCAAATCTTGCCTTAGAAGAACTATTTCTTGAGTACAGAACTGTATTCTGCATGGATTGGTGGTAAAAATGACGGAATCACCTAATTTCTCTCTTATATCTTTGGTAATAGAGTTTGGAATTGCTGGCCTCGGTAAAATGTTAGGGGCGGCTGGATCACCTCGACCAGGTATGAAGATAAACTTGCAGTTCTTCCACAAGTTAATAAACTGGGATATTAATTCTCCTAAATTTGTTAAAGCTGTTTTCAGTTGTGTACTGTGTTCATAGCCATATGGACATGAGAGGAATTCCCCCATTAAAATTATAGCGATAGGTGGATAGTCATTGAATCCAGAAAACAAGGACTTCAACTTTTCCATAACCTTCAAATTATCAAACCAAACTTCAGACAAAAAAACTATCATACCATCCAGATTCTCTTGCTCAATCTTTAGTAAACTTTTAGAGTTTTTTAACAAACTCTTCGACTTTCCTCCAAAAGTATTCAAATTTCCAAGATAAGGTAGCGACAGAGCTCTGCTTTCCGATGGTGGTAGAACCAAGCCCATGACATGCAAAATCTTATCATCATAGTAACCTTCAGCTAGTACAAAACAGCCTTCTGCAAACAAGCCCGAATGATATCTTGTCTGTGTCATATCTAACAAGATGCTGCCTGTAGGATCTTCTAAGTAATATTTACCTTCTGTCAACTGTGCCAAAAATCCCAATACAATAACTTCATCAATTCTACTTGAAGAACTGAGTAAAACTTCGATTTTGCGCAACTTAAAGCGCTTCTCAGTCTCCATCGAAGGCAAAATTTCTTGCGCGAACAGTTCGTTCCTGGTTGTCCTCTGCCAAATCATTGTGTATCTATCAATCAAAAACTGAGCTTTCCATTTCGCTTCTGGATATAAATCTTTATGAATACTCGCTTCTATCGAGAATTTCTTCCGTTGATTATCGTATGTAAGCTTCGGTACGCTGAAAGCGTCTATAACATTAAGTACTGTTTCGGTTTCTTCAAGGCCCAAACTTGAGCATTCTTTGTAAGCTATTTCTAAATGCTCCTTCTCTAAAACGGGCTGGGAAAGGCACTGGTGGAGAAGATGAACTGTTAATTTATCAATTATATTCTGTCGTTCTTCTGGCGAGAGGAAAGACAGTTGCTCAGCGAGAAAAGTGCTGGCTTCTCTTCTAATTGTGAAACCACTGAGTTTGAAGGCATTGTTAACTTCTAAACGTATTTTGTGCAAGTCACCCATCACGACTAAATTATAATACAAATTGAATATAAAAGTTTATACACTAATTTCCATCTTTATTGCAAAAAAATAACATAAAAAGAAACTGCTTCGGTGTAAACCGCCAAAACTTCTTATGTCAATTACAGCTGTCAAATTGACATTTGTCTGGGGCTGCTTTTTGTAAGTGACTTTTGCGTCATGATGGAAATGGGCCTCGTCTCTATAGATAGATGATGTTTTCGCCAAAATGATGATCCACTTGATACTGCTCTAAAATTCATACTGCGTTGCTCTTTCGTATAGCGTTCCATGTTGACTAATTGCAACTGTCATACATATTGTGTAACATCGATAAACCAACCGGAGTTGCCAACCGCTAAACAAAAAAATGGCGCGAAATTTAAATTCAACGCTCAATCTGGGACAGTATATATTTCAGAGTGGAAATTTTTTTTTACGGGGTTTCTTCTAGCGGCAATAGTTCATCAACTCGGCGATTAACATATCTACCAATTTATCACTTTGAATAAAATGATTGATCGAGTGCAGTAACATAACTACTTGCATTCGGTTAAAATTCTTCGAAAACGCTATAATCATCGTGTCTTCCTTTACGAGTAAGCTTGTACGCGAACTCGTACAAGCCTACTTAGACCGAGTGTACTCGTATCGTATCTACTCCGGCTTAAAGGTCTGGCAATTAAAGTTTAACAAACTTCGCTGTACTTAAGAATCTCAAGTTAGGTACTTATGACCCGTAGATAAATATATCTAACTTTTTTTTATATAATACGTATAAAACACGAAAATATTTAGTTATAATAATCTATCGATTATTAAGTTTATATGTTAATAATTAGGACTCAGTTCGAATGCTATAGTTGTTGGTTTTGATTGAACAATGTTTGTTGCATATACTTATTTTTCATTGTGCTAGTACTTACGTGGGTGACACTGAAAGTTCTTAGAATCATAAAAATATAATCAGATAATAAAGATGGAAGTTGTTTTATTGCTTTTCGAAGTATTCTCCGAGACAGTCGTTTCACTTTTTCATGCGATGAAACCATTGTGTGAAGCATTCAGCCCACCCTTCTTGAGGCTCCCCAACAGTCGTTTGGAAGGCCGTACTGCCTCTTCTGCATTCATAAAACGTATTCCTCCGAGTTTATCCTTAATTTTGGGGAATAAAAAAAATCACAGGGTGCAGGGTCGAGACTGTATGGCGGATGACCCATTAGCTCTAAATTTTCGGTAGGTACTCAAAAATTGATTCGTTCGTTCAAAAATCTGGGTATGGGGGATTATATTACTTCGTGGGCGTCGATCTTTGACTTTTTCCAAAACAGAAGCAGCTGTCCACATACCAGTCTATAGTTACTGTTCTTTTATTTTCTAAAGTTATAGTAGCAAAGTAGCCCGATCTGCCAAAGAAGGAGGCAATCATATTCTTTTCAGCACTCCATACTTTCTTCACTTTCGTCGGCAACTCTTCAAAAGGAAAGACTGACTGCGCAGATTGCCTCTTAGTTTCAGGCGCATAGCAGTAGATCCAGCTTTCATCACCTGTTACTATATAAAAATACCACCTGATTGCCACCCTCCTTATAGGCCTCATTTAGCTCCATGCGACTTTTATTTCCAAAAGTGAAGCTTGTACTCTGTGGCATTCTTTTCGATAGTCCTGAGAACACTCGGAATGTTTTTATGGCAGTTGTTGAGGATCTCGCTAAAGAAGAGTATCGTCCGTGGTTTAAATCTTGGTTTAGACGAACGAATCGCTGTTTATAGACCAACGGAGATTATTTTGAGAAGTGTTTGAAATTATTCGAAGCATGTTCGAAAATAAATAAGTGTTGTAACCAAAATATTTTAATTTTGATCACAGAATTTACCTAGTCAACCACGTAATATTTCGGTATATTAATTAGCCTTTCTGGATGATCACGGGAAAGTTTTAGTAAAATAAAACAATGTTTATTATAAAACAGCTGAATATATTTCTTAAATAAACGAAAAGTAACAAACATATTTTATCTAACCAGATTATAGCAAAGCTAGGCTACTTATATCAAGTGTATATGTAAAAATTAGGCTGGATATTTTTATCGTGCAGGGTTCTACTAGGTTATTACTTACTATTGATCTTCAATTTGTGCGTTTAAAATGTCTCGTTTTTTACACTTAAAAGGGAAATTAAGCTCTGTGTAGACTGGTGTATAAGTTTAACATAACTGTATAGTTTTCATAAGAACATGTTTCAGTGTACCAGTGTTTGAACTTGACTTAAAGCGAAGGTTTAAAACATGGCAACACATGCCTGTTAAAAGACCATGGATTTATTAAAAAATGGGATTGAGTTCTTAACACAAAAAACGGTCCGATAGAGATAGAAAACAGAGCAGTGAAATGTCCCATGACCTCACCACTACTCTGCTTTCTATGGATTGGGCTCTTAACGTAGAAAATGGTTCAAGATAAATAATGAATACGAGTAGAGTATTTTTATACTTCTAATGCCGGCTAACGCGCGAATAGCCCGCGAACGAGTGTGGATGATTTTCGCGACTTCTCGCGTGTTCATGACTTTTATTTCCCGGTGGGAGTCGGTAAGGTATGTACGCGACAAAGGAGTCACGGGCGCGTATCGCGAACGCTCTCGCAACGCTCGCGATCGACTGGGAACAATTGTGAGTATAGAAAGGTGTTCTGGGGGCACGCAGGTTCACGGCGTGAATCCTGACCGCAACTAAGTGTAGATGTAGCCGGCATAACAGATATGAAAATGTTTCGCTACCCCGTCAAATCTCTTCTTGGGACTGTTTCCATCTGAGTATTTTAATCAATTAAATTTTAACGTTATATTTTAAGACACCTATATCTGACCACAAGTTAGAAAGGGACAGGGATATTCTATTCGTGTTCCTCTGTTTTTCCTCTATACTTCAATGAAATATGAACTTTATAATTAAGACTTAAAAGTTTTCCAAATATGTTTTTAATTATGCTGCAGCAATTAAACTGTGTTGAATTGATAACTCTGTGACGTCATGTATATTTAAAGGCTTGTTAGACTGACTAAAAAAAAAATGTCTCCACTTTAAGGATTACAGGTGTCTTCTTTAACAAATGCATGAAATAATTTTAAAATGAGTAATAATTATCACAGTATGTATACACAAATGTAGCCTAAGACCTCGTACACACCTGTGTTTTCAAAGATCGCAGCTTGTAAAAAACACGAATGAGTACATGGCCTAATTTATTTGTTCAATAAAAATATTAATATTAAAACAATTCATAGAAGCTCGGTACTTTAAAAGAGCATTGATTCAATAATTTTCTCTTAAGTATTTTGTATACATATTGCTAAATATCACATGCTAAATAGACAAGCTAAGTTTCTTAAAATCTATTTACATCTTTATTATAATTACAATTAAGGTCTATTTTGGAATATAGGTTACAGTACTAACAAATCAAGTATTCGGACAAATACAAACTCACAGATAGGCAGCAGACAACAGCAAATACATAATTGTAAAACAAACCTATCCATTCAGTTAGAACAACGAATATGAACGTTAAAATCATGATAATAACGAATTAACGAACGCAAATAAACTTTGTAATCGAGCGTGCGAGGTTAGAAGTTTTGATGTTCGTATGCCGCCATTTTTGAAAATTGTGGCCATCTATGAAACACTCCCATCAATATATTTCTTATATAACTTTCGCGCGATTTTTGAACATATTTATCTATTAATTACTTATTTTAACAGTCTGTACGTTTATTTCAATAAAATTAAATAGAGTTATTTGAAATAGAGAGCTGTGAATAGGATTTCGCAAGGTCGGCGGCGCGCCCGCACACCCCCCGGTGTTGCAGGTGTCCATGGGCGGCGGTAACACTTACCATCACGTGGGATCACTTGCTCGTCCGCCCACTACTATATAAATAAAAAAATTAAAAAAAAGTAAACCTCCCAACTTTTCGCTACGTTATGTACGTACGTTACGCTACGTTAGACATTGTGAGTGTTGTGTGCCGCAACTTCCCGGACCGTGAAGAGCCAAATGTTGAAAAAACAGCTCATGGTCCTCGACGTGGACTATCCGCCTCTTCAGTGAGCTAGTGGCCACAGTTGGTGCAAACCAGCCGAAACACTGAGTAAAATAGAAGTATTGAAACTACACCGTTCAATGTTACTCAATGTTTGTTGCTTTACTGAGTAAATGTGTCGTCTAACCGCAAAAACACAATTATTGAATGGTATTACAAAGTAGTTTCAATTGTAGTTTCAGATATTGTAGTTTCAGAACATCTCAAGAAGAAACCAATTGATGGCGTGTTTCATCGGTGGCTGAAACTTTCAAAAAGGCGGCAGCCGAAAATGTCAAATATGTAATTTTTCAATATTCGTTCTCAGTATTTTATAAAATAAAGTACTATAGTAGTACTAAACTGATTGTAATAATTATATTTGTTTCTCCAACTACAATTGTAAATAGACAGATGTATTAATTTTACAATGTTTTTAAATTAATAATAATAAGCTGCAAATTACTTTAATAAGTAAACCGTAAATAAAAAAAAAAACAGTTATTTTTATTTTAAATATTCACGTGGTTTGGAAAAAATACAGTATTCGTTATTAAATTGATACTAATTCTACTTCATATAACGCATTTCCTTAAATAATATAATAGTACATACATACTAATCTATTGTCTCATTCACGCCTAGCTTTTTCATATAACTCCGTCTCTTTCTTACACAGCTGTTGTCTTGGGAATTGCCCACTAAAAAGTTAAATTACCCACTAACTTATATTATAGGTTACAATTTTAACAGTGCTTCAATAATATAAATGTATAACCATAGGTGTTTTATAGACCAGTGTTCCGCAACCTCTTTTCACTTGCGGCACACTAATATTCTTTTCAATATTTTAATTATATCAAAAACTAGCTGCCCCGACAGACGTTGTCCTGTAAAAATTTCAATAATACAAAAAACATACAAACATATAAGTTCATACAAAAATCCCATAGAAAACAGCACTTTGTTTTTCCCGAATTTTCCTATTTTCCGGGGAACTTTCCATTTTTTCTTTCCCTAAAAACCTTATTTGGACTATTACGAACATTTTAAAAAAAAGTTGGGCTTAATTACACCTCCCTGCTGTGTGATTCAGGTTACACCGCGGCAAACGTAGTAGGTATACCGCGGTGCACCGGTTGCAGAACACGTACATATACCAATACAGTCGACCCGCGGTAAACCGACAAATGTTTCGCAAGGCGGTGTCGGATTATAGAATACCACCTCCGAGCTCTTGTAGTCCGAAACTTTTGAAAAGGAGTACCTTGTAATTCATTCGATACTAACAGACTTACTTACTAAAAGATTCATTTCGACGTGGGCGCTCCAGAATCTCACTTTTTTCTTTAATTGCTAATGTTTTGTGCTTCCGTTTTTGGGTTGACGAAGACATTGCGACATACTACGTGAACGCCCGCGCAGTCGCTGCAAGAAAACTGACCAAGACAGCACGCGTCTGTGACGCAGCCGCGTGACAAGTTGTAACCTGTTCAATAAAACGTTGACGAAGATTTTTCGTTCATAAGTATATACATGTTTGGCATGTCGGATTACAAAGGGCGCCGGATTAGACAGGGGCCGGATTACCGCGGGTCGACTGTATTTGGAAATACCCTAACAGACAAAAGGTATTTTTGTATAATACCGTCACAGATTCAGTCGGTAAAGTTTCAATATCTGTGAAATAGTATCGTAGTATCATAAGCGTTCGGGGCGAGATTACAATTTTACGCTCTCTACAACAAAATACCTATGTATTTATCTATTTAAACGGGTCCCAATGCGTATGTTTCCGTATTTATTTTACTCGTTTCGGTTGGGTTGCACCAACCATAACTATAACCGAAACATCGAGTAAAATAGATAAGGTAAACATACGCGTTGGGACCAGTTTAAATAGATAAATACATAGGTATTTTGTTGTGGATAAAACAACTGAAATTAGTGATTTAAGACATTTATATTAAAAATTTACTCTTCTAGCTTTTTCTGAAGCCATTTAGTCAATGACACAACCATACCCGTGCTGTATATCATTGTATAGACGCGCAGGTCAAACTTAAATTAACCGCCCATAAAAATATATCCTAAAAATTCGGAAATTACAAATATAATCCCGGATTATAAGAACATTTTTGACTAAGTAGGTAATATATATATATGATAGGTTAGCTAGGAAAGAGGGTTGACATTTTCGGATATGTTACCTAAAATTGGACTGGACATTTGGGAGTAGATTTGCAGAAAGAACTGAGGAGATGGGGAATAGAGATAATACCGAGATTGTTTTAAAATTAAATATGTACTGCAACAGGCCAACCTATGCTCTGGCATCTAAATGCATCAATGTAAATGTTAATGTATTCTAATCCATTATATTCCCATTCCTAATAAGGGTTAGAATGTAATAGTTTTAAAAACATTAACATGTTGCGGACGGTATTTTTTTAAATACATAATTATAAATTAATAATAGGGAAACTGGAACTTAAATACATTATTTTTCGTTTTAAAATTTAAATAAATCGTCTAAAATTGTCTCCAATAGCTCTATACATTTGACCAAACATTTGGCTAACAACTTTACCCGCAACAGTAAATCGACACAATCGCAGATTTGTGTATTTGTATTATTTATGTTATAATTCCGGACTTATGAGCATATAAATAAAGACAATCATCTTTGCTACCCGACAAAATTATCATATGCAATGAAAAGGGTCCACATTTCTGTTTGGGAGACAGGTGAAGCCATTTTTGAAAACTGCGGCTACACATGAAACTCAAATAAATCGATACGGGATTTGTATATAAATCAAAATGTTATGTGACAAAATATTCAAGGTGTCACATCACGGAGTCAAAATATTTCAAGATGAAGGTCGCGTTTTTATCGGGAATTAATCAAAAAAGACAGAAAAAAATAACGAATGGGCAGCAAAATTTTAAAGATGGGTTAGATTTGGGTTCTCTGGTGACAATAAATATCTATACTCGATTGTTGTGATCGTACCGTATAAATATTTAAAAAATCTAGAGTATGTGTACCTATCCACTAACACACTGGGCCCGCGTGGTGGATTACGGCCCTAAATCCCCAATCATTTACTATGGGAGGCCTTTGCCCTGCAGTGGGACATGTTACATGACAATAAAAAATCAGAAGTACTCCGTTGCCTTGGTGATGTCATTCTTAGTCATTTAAACTTTAATCATTCAAAAATACTTTGATTTGATGATCATTTGATTGTTTGGGTATTTTTTGCTGCCCGTTTAAATATAAGCCATTTTTATCTCCAAAGGACAATTGGTAAAAAGTAATCATAAAAATCATCACACTGGAGATATATCTCAATTGAAGGCTCAAACGATCACAAAGGTCGGCTGGTAGAGAATGCCTTGCGGCATTAAGCTCGCTTTTTGTACGATATTGTGCAATGAAGTGTAAATAAATAAATAGATTGTAGGTGTAAATGTCATTGTATGTCAGCAGGTAGTGTGAACACCTTAAATTAGCAGCGGTAACTGCCTAGGGTAAGCGGTGATAACCTGTATATATACTCGGACTCACATTCGTGTGATCGTGAGCTCCAATCCTCGGCCCGTACCACTAGTTTATACTTATGCGATTGAGTTTATGTCGGTGACTTCCGGTATTTGGCGAATTATCGATTTATATGGGTTTCATTGCCCCATCTCTTGCCGTGGGTATCGTAAAAGGCGACTAGGGGATAATAGAGCCGCTACCACAAACGCTGAGGAATTAGACAATTTCTAAAAGGGTGGACTCGCCAACAAAAATGGTCAGCGTGGCGTTTTGAGGTCTTACATCCCTCGTGCACAAGACAGTTTGCATGAGGAGGCCTATGTCCAGCAGTGGATACTGGAAGGGCTGGTTGTATTGCGTGGGTTTCATTTGTGGCCGCAATTTTCAACAATGACACTTTACTATGCCAAGAATTCTTAACCCCTTATAAATACCTTTATTTATACGTGCATAAGGCCCGTTTTACATTACAAAAGTGCACAAGTTTAAGTTCACGTAGTGAGAGCATCGCAGCTGTCGCCTAAACTACGTATCCCATGCCTGCCCGCCACTTTAGTGTTGTACCCACTCACAGCTGGGTTTATATGTGCGTTGTGTAACTCCGACACTTGGGTAGATGAAGCTGCAGCTGGATCCCCAGAAGTCCATAGGCTGCCTAGCCTAAAAGTTTTCAAATATGGATAGTATGTGGATGTCGGTAGCGTAGCCGCTATAGACAGCCGGTACTAATGAGATTAGAACTGATTTTTAAGGTCAACTATCGAAAGTGAATTATCAATAATTTGGCAACTCTACTTTAGGTTATAGCAGGTTTAGGTATTGCAATTCGCTTCTAGATTTCAGTTTTTATTATCTGCTAATTTATGCTAACGTTTGTCAATTTTGACAGACGTTGACCCATTATACTCCCAACCCATCCCAATACCCAAATCCTGGGCTGTTTGGCAGCGCATCTACGATTGAGTCAACGTTAGTCAATGTTGACATATATCGCGCCAGTAAGGCCAGACCAGCAGGTAGACTGATTGCTCGTCTGCAAATTTGTCCCGTTATTAGAATGTGTCAAATTTGCAATGAACTAAACTATCAAGAAATGCCTGATATCTTTAATTCATCATTGGGTCAGATATAATAACGTATTCAGATACAATGTATTCAAATACAACATATTCAGATACAATGTATTCAGATACAACATATTCAAATACAACATATTCAGATACAATGTATTCAGATACAACATATTCAAATACAACATATTCAGATACAATGTATTCAGATACAACATATTCAGATACAATGTATTCAGATACAATGTATTCAGATACAACATATTCAAATACAACATATTCAGATACAACATATTCAGATACAACGTATTCAGATACAACGTATTCAGATACAACGTATTCAGACACAACATATTCAGATACAAAGTATTCAAATACAATGTATTCAGATACAACGTATTCAGATAATACGTATTCAGATACAACGTATTCAGATAATACGTATTCAGATACTACGTATTCAGATACAACATATTTAGATTCAGTTTTTCATAATTGTGCTAATTTTTTTAAACGCTGTTCTATAATTATTTGTATTACTTCACCTACCTTGATGGCAATTTCTAAAATCTTAGTTTACTTAGTGATGGGTAACTCCGGAGTTAATGAATCAAAAGAGTTGAATCCGCGAGCGGAGCAGAATCCCTTAATTGTTCCATCGAACTGTTATTCATTCCGGCGCCAATCATGATCGTGAGTGTAATCGCGCGTCGGCGGATCAAAATCGAGATGCAATGATGGCATGACTTTTTTTTTACTTATGCAACAACCATTAGGGAAAGGGAATGAAACGCTCTCGGAAGGTGATTAAGTAGGTGAATCAAAAGAGTTAAGGAGTAACTAAGAGGAGTCGGATCAGCAAGCGAAGCAGGATTAAGTGAGCTGAAACACTTCGAGAAGTCATAACTTGTACATGCTTGAGTACACATTCTTTGGAATTTTGGCAAGTTGTTTCTAGTTATATGTCTGATTACTTTTCTTACATATATTGCCTAAATTCTGCACATGCGTGCTTTATAAATAAATAAAAATAAACTACATACCAGAACTCGTTCCCGGGATGCGCATTCCCGTCCCACGGGTAAGTCAAAACCAGCAACTTGCCCGCGTGTTCACCGGTTAGTTTAGCTGCGGGCTCACGGTTTTCAAGCTGTACATTTATACCGCCTGGAAAACATTAAACACGTGACCGTACAGGTCCGACTACTGTAAAGGCATTTGTAACATTTCCACTAGTTCAATTGAGTACTTCAATAATTATTTAACCAGTGGGAATAATTTTTCCCAGTAGTTCAATTGAATCAGGTTTTATGTTAACAATTGAACTACTGGGTATAGCCAGAATAGGTAGTCTCAATAGTTCCATTAAGCAAAATTTGAAATAGCGGTTGAAAATAAAACGACTTTTTCTTATACTTACATAAATAATCCGATTATTATTGATATGTGCTGTTATTTTCTTTGGTAATACTTTTTTTAAGTGTACGTACCCGATATTAAATTTTGTTTAATGGACCTATTGAGACTACCTATTCTGGATACACTCAGTAGTTCAATTGTTAACATAAAACAGCTTTAATTGAAGTACTGGAAAAAATTTATACCCACTAGTTCAATGATTGAACTGATCAATTGAACTAGTGGGAATGTAGGTACATTTTTTATCAATAATTAAAAAAATGAATTTTGACATTCTTGTAATAAATGAGCGATTTGTTCATACACAAAAGTTCTCATTTGATTCTTTCACGCACCTCCCAATTGAACCTCTCTGGTGAACCCAAAGGTTGGCTGTTAGAGAACGCCTTAAGATATTAAGCTCGCCCTTTATACGACAATGTGTAATGAAGTGTATAACTAAATAAATGAAACTAAAAATTTCATTTAGTCACATAAACGCCGTTAGCGTACTAAAAATTTTCTAAACTACTTTGTGCCTTAAATATTCACGAATAAGAGTTAGAATTCAATGATTTTAGCTGCATTATAATAATGACGCATTGGACCAACTATGGAACTAACCTTTAGGATGCCTTTTGCTTTCGAAGAATATCCTCTTTTCTGATAGACTACCGCTCTCTGAATCATCGGAATTTGAGAATAATGCTGCGAACATATTGAATTTTATTCGATATTTTCATTTAATGTTTAAATTAGAGATAGACATTTTATTACTATCGATAGATGTTTCAAACGTGAGACTCTGCCACAAATTAAACGGCAAATTCTCAATATGGCAAATCTCGAAATTTTTGAGACTTATTCGTCAATTTGAGAATTGCATATTCAGCTACTAAACCAAAAGTGCATACAAAAGAAAATTTGAGGTATTTCTAAAAAAAACTAATTTTTGATTAGACTGCACACATATTTTTTTTAATTTTATGTAATTTTAGAACACTGAAGATGATACCTAGTATAAAAATAATATGATACTTTTTATCCCGTAAAGGTGATACGAAGTATCATATTATCCCATAAATCCAGCTTGCGGGAGCTTGCGAATAGCTTTTAAGTCTTCATATGTATTCATATATGTTATATTTTAAATATGATGTACTACGGCTATAAAGCTCCGCAAAAAACTAAAAATAAAATAATTATAATAGTAAAAGTTAGTTTTTCAACTTACTTTTAATAATGAATAATATTTTTTTTACACTTTTTGGATTTATTCACTGAATTGGATTGGATTTGGATACTTTATTATTGTACGCATATTCACTTTTACATTACACATTATGATACCTCACAAAATGAATTACAAACAGGCTAAAAAAACATAATAATACCAAATAATTAAAAAATGTCTGCCCATTATGTAATCTTGTTTTTTTTTTTAATTTAGGTCAATATCAGGTAGTCTGGCACATTAAAATAGACTGGAAAAGCGCGGCGACTTAAAAAATAATTATAGATTATTTTGATACTTGAATTCAATAAAATTAACCTGGAATTGAATTATTTTCCAACTATCTTTAGTGATAATAACCTATTATTATTTTTTAACTTTGCCGCGCTTTTCCAGTCGCTAGTTTCATTTGCCCGATTCTAGTCTATAATTAATAATATATAGTCAATAAAAATCAATAATAATTGGTCATAATTATTATTATACCCCGCCCCAGAGCCGGCTCTAGCCCATGTAGCGCGCGGGTGCAATCAATACCCTGGCGCCCTCTAGTAGGCTCTTTGGAGGCGTCGCGAGCGGCGCTCGGCGCCCCCTAAGACCCTGCGCCCGTGTGCGCCGCACACCCTGCACCATAGATAAAGCCGGCACTGCCCCGCCCATAAGTGTGGGGGGTTTCAAAAACAATTAAGATTCATTTGAGTGTTCCCCTCCACGGAAATCTTTAGTAAAAAGCGAAATATTTATAAGTTTTGAAGGGAAACCAGAGTTAATAACTTATTATTAATACCTTGGAGAGCACAAGAATACTAAGGGCCTTTCTCATCACTTTATCAGAAGAAATTAATTAATTTTTTTAATCCTGATACTTTATCACCTGAAAAGTAAATGTTGACAATTTGATAGATAATTTATCTGCCAATTAAACCTAGCTGATACTGACTTTCTGATACCTTCTGATGAGATATCTGGAGGTATGGGGAGGTAAGAAAGGCCCTAAACATACAAAAGTAAATAAAATAAAAATGCATACCTAGTATACTATCAGTAGGCATGATGTATGCGAAGTTAACATCAGTGAGATGGTTCAACAGGTCTCTCTTGAGGAACGAACGGATCCGTTCCAGGAAAGTTAAAATGTACACATCGTTCTGGTGTCCAGACACCCTCCATACTCCCAGACCTGGAGACAATTAACAATTGGCTCGATTTGGATGTAGTAAGTGCTGTATTATGTTTAACGTATAAGATATATAGGACGTTTTGCGAATTGGACCAACCGTGACTAAACGCTATATCGTGTTTATGTCCTACGAAAATAGTGTAAAATATTTTAACGTGTCAATCTGTACATTATAATATCTAACTAAAATTAACATGTAATACATGAGATTTTTATCACATTAAAAATAAATAATTGGTGATTAATTTACTCGTATTTGTTAAATTTAATTATATTTAATTAATTTGTACTACACCTCGTATTTGTTAAGTTTAATACTGTTGAATTCTGTGTACTACAAGTAGTATACCTCGTATTATTTAGGTTTAATTCTGTTCAAATGTCTTGTAGTACACCTCGTAATTTTTTTATAAATACGATTAAGACTAAGATTACGATTTTAAGACTAAGATTACGATTTAAAACGCTAAAATCTTATAGCCAAGTTACATTTTAGCTCTAAAAATGACTTACCAGCGCCAATAATATTTAAAAACACATCTCTTTCCATATGTTGCCCTCGTTTCTCAGCCTCCAACAAGGCACACTCGGCTGTTACACTAATTCTCTTGTAGTACACCTCATTGTCAAATATGTGATTAGTTCCGGGAAGCTTCACATATCTGTCTGTGTAACATTTCTCTTCAGACTTGTCTTGGATTGTGACGTACGATGTCAATTCTTCGTATGTGTAACTATGGACCTAAAATTATGAAACATAAATAAGCTGTCACATTGTAGTTTACAATCACAGTTATAGTCAGGGTTCGAAATTATCCAGATAATTAATGGATAAATAAGCACTAACTAATTTTTACTCCGATGAGCATTTCTATCAATTTCCACGCTAGCGTAGGTAAATACTAGTCGATACTAGACATTATAAAGAAGAGACGTCTGTTTCTTCGTTTGTAGGAAGTAATCTCAAAAACTACACAACCGATGGACAGTTGATCTTATTAACATAGGCTATAACAGAGTTTTATTAACATAGTTCAATAAGTTTATTGAAAAAACGTACAAAATTTCGCGTTCCGATATACGCATTCGTTTTGGTTCTAGGAAATGAATGAGATATTGAAGAATGGCGAATGAAATATTTTCGACTTAAAATATGGAGACAATTATCAAAACATTATTATTAAAATAATTATTACGAATGGTGGTAATAATTAAACCGAGGTTATTAAAAATTTGTGGTGCCTTGTGTCGGCCGGCTATTGAATAGCATTAACCCATCATTTTCCATGGGTGTCGTAAAAGGAGACTAAGGAGACTAAAAAGCCGCTACTACAAGCTATGAGGAATTACACCACCTATAAAAGGGTCTCGTCAACCCGCTTGGCCGGTGTGGCATTTTAAGGCCATACATTCCTCATGCATAGATAATGTGCATGAGGAGGCCCGTGTCCCGCAGTGGATACTGAAAGGGCTGGTCGCAATATTAACAACAATTATAGCTACGAAAGTGATAATTTTCGCATTACCTGATAGAATTCCGACCACATCTGTCTCCACATATGTTTAGTGGACTGGTTATTTCTTACATACGTAGTTTTTAACACGTTCAGACACGTCGTTGGTGTCACTTCCTCCCCGTACCCGTTTTCTAGACAATTCTGATCTGGAGTTATTAGCACGTCTTCATATTCCATACGATTTTTGCGTCTGAAGCGAGGTCCGACTAATCCTGAAATAACATAAATCGTCCCCTTTATTGGCAAAACCCTTATCTGACGGCATTTTGATTCTGAGAAAATTTGATTTGTAAGTTTGAAAGTAAACAAAACTTCACTTCTCGAGTTTCCGCCGAAAAGATTATTCAGATTGTTATTTATAAACTTACCAATGATAATAGCATCAGTCTCTACGTTCGCCTCATTAACGACGCCGGAATTCTTTCTGTTACCGTCGTTGATACAAGCAGTGGGTCCGCTCACGTATACCATAGAAGCAAGTTTCATTTCGTCGTAACTAAGGCAATTCTCTAGCAATAATGGAGGTCTCTGTTGAAGGGTACCCACGGACTCCCACCCCTCCAAACTGCGAGAAAAATATATAAAATCATCAATGACATATATCGAATGACAGCTGTCAAAGCGACTTGAATAGTGCTCTATAATAAAATAATAATTAATCTATAAAAAAACTAAAAATCACAGGTTTTTGCCAAAAGTGTGTAGGTACCTTATTTGTATTTTTTATTTGTAGTACATAAAACTAAGTCGATAAATAAACACATTACCTCGCTTTGATCATTATTGTCCCAGTACTATACGAGGCACTTTCACAGCCGTTATTCTAATCAAGCTAGATTTAAAAGACTGTAGAGACAAATATATTTATCCAACTTAATAACAACAATAATTAGATAAGAATTAATAATAATTAGTGCGTAATAAATTAGAGATCGGATATTCGGGTGCATATTTTCCTAAAGTTGAGGTGTTGGATAAGTATGGGTGCACTTTTGTATCGGCGAATGCCGCAATCCCGTGATGGACAAATTTTATGTTCCGACTATAAATGCATATACCTAAAGTTGTAAAGTTAATCCTTTGTAGGAATGCAGTTCTGAGGAACTGCATTCCTACAAATTGCCATTAGAACTAAGAATTTGAGTCCAAATTAGAAGTTTTATATCTTCAATAGTGCCTTATATCCTATCGACTCTGTCCTGATCACCATCAGACCTTCAAAACTGCTGGCGAGTTTCATAAATAAGCATCCTATTAGTTGTGAAATCCCGGGATTTCGGTTTTCAAATAAATTATTTTAAGAACCCGCTTCCATACTTTATAACTTATAGATAAATATGCACCCGAATATCCGATCTCTAGTAATAATACTCTTTCTAATATTGTTTTTACCAGACTTCTTGCTTCTAAATTCCCAAAAACAGCTACTGGCCGCTACCGTAAATCTTCGAAAAAAAATCTGACATGTTTGGACAATGATACTTCTATGACTATTATAAACTTCTATGAGTTAATTAACAAGAAATGTTTGCAATTGAAACATGTTGCTCGTCATTATATTAAATATCCTGTGCACCGCACTTGTGCTCCCCACCACTCTCGCATGGACTGGACTTCTTTTATAAGGGCTACAATATGAGTATATTCAAGTCAGAAATGCAAAAAAAAATACAATATTAATAGGAATTATCAGTTTTTAACTTACCCTTCCTCGCCAGTGAGTAACTTGTAAGTGTCGTTACGACCCATGAATGTCACAGCACGTTTTTTCAAAATTCTATCTATTAATTCTGGTACAGACATTTCTTTGTATAAAGCCTTTTCTATTGTGCTGCCGAATTCTCTGGAGCAATGTAATAATAAAGTGTATTATAATATTTAATATATTACAATAGAATTCCCTGTAATCGTAATACACATAAAGACTGTCTATTATACATATAACAAAATCGTACATGAAATTATTTTCGAAAAAAATCGATTGACTTAAAAGTATAAAAAGAAAGTACAAATGATATAGAGCCCAAAATGACATTTTTTAGAATTTTTGTCTGTCTGTCTGAATACGCATCATGCAAAAACCACTGGACAGAATTTAATGAAACTTGGCATAGTTATAGCTTATGTGTTTCGGTAAATTTTATCCCAATCCATTACAGAGTTTTCACGGGAATCACTCTAAAGTTCACGCAAAGTTGCTGGCACCGCTAGTATATAAATATGTCGCCATGTAAAGTCGTCGCGACACTGAATATTCACATAAACATACACACAGAAACAGTCCTCATTGCACACACAATACTTACTTTATACCAAGTTTGGTTTATTCACAAACGCACACACACACACACACCCACACACACATAGACACACACGTAGATACAGAATTTAAATTTGTTTTAACAAGTATTGCACATTCATATATATGTGGTTTACATGTGTTATGTGAATATAATCAATCTTTCTAAAGGATGTCTTTTTTGTGAATCACGCCTGAGTTACACAAGTCTATTAATAAGAGAAATGAATACCTTTTGTATATCAGAAAATGCGTCATAAGCAACAACACTCTCTCATGTATGACCGGGTATGTGGATACTATGTTTTCCTTTAGAGTTTCTATTGGTCTACTTTCCTTTAGGTTTTCTAATCTGTGAAACAGGAAAGAATTAAAAACTCAGCTGAGATGTTAGCTAATGTTATATACCTAATCAGTAGAGAATGTTAGGTAATTCAAAAAAAGACAACATTATCTTGGAACATAAAGACTGATATGCATCAGTGCAAATTCCTTTTTATTAAAATATAACACATCGTTCAATAAGTCCCGGGACTAACTATGAAAACAACATTTTATCCGCAAAATTCTTTATTATTCATCAACATAATCTCCTTCAAGTGTAATACAATCATTCCAACGCTTCTCTAACTTTTCGATGCCATGTTTGTAGAACGATTTGTCTTGGCTCAAAATGAGCCTCAGTAGCAGCGATCACCTCCTCATTCGAGCCAAATCTTTTTCACTGGAGCATCTTTTTGAGATCCGCAAAGAGCCAGTAGTCGCTGGGGGCCAGATCCGGCGAGTACGGAGGATGGGGAAGCAGTTGGAAGCCCAATTCGTTGAATTTGGTCATCGTTTTGATTGACTTGTGGCACGGTGCGTTGTCTTGATGAAAGATGACTTTCTTCTTCTTCATGTGTGGGTAGCGTCACTTTAACCACTATAGCTTTCTTGGTTATGTTTCGAATTACATCAAATTTTGACACATCTCATCTAAAGGTTGGTACTTCTGAACCTTGGTATATACATGGCATTATTAGCGCCATCTCTACGCTAGTCCCGGGACTTATTGAACGATGTGTTATTAGTAATAAAAATTACCAAAAGATTAGATTAAGAAAAAAAAGATCTGCGGCAATGTTTCTATTAAAAAACTTACAAAACAAAAAAATTACATGTACATTAAACTAACTAAATATAGTCAACATAACTTATATTATCAATCACTTTCAAATTTTAATAAGCTGCCAGGGCTGGTATAAAGAAAATAAATCTTTATACCAATGATCATAGCTGGGCATCGTTAATCAAATAGTTAACTTCGTTAATCGTTAGTCCGTTAATAAAAAAGTTAACTTCGTTAATCGTTAAAGCGTTATTTTACGGATGATTTAACGGAAAGTAAAGTTAATCGTTAACTCGTTAATAGTAATATTACAACTTATGTTGTTGTACCTATATGTGAAATGATATGTTTAGGTAGGAGATGGATCACATAAAAGATACAGAAAAAAAAACAGGATATAAATCTTTGCTTGTTTATTATTTATTTATTTATTAAAACCAACAAGAGAAATATGAATCTCAAGTCAGATAGCGAAGCATAATGGTATCTGACATAATATTGAGGATGATTAAATAATTAATGGGATAATTATTATAAGGGAGATCAAAATTGACCATCTTGCTGAAAATAAAAACCCGTAACATTCATTATTCATCACTGTCTGACATGAGATGCATATTTCCCTTCATGAACATTAACATATTGAAATTTTCATTGGACAGCGATGATCGTTTTGGGGTCAAAATATCTTTACCCATGGAAAAAAGTCGCTCAACTGCAGCACTGGAAGATATAGTGGTTTTATATTTAATAAATAAATAGATTTATTAAAATCTGTTCTCCGGCATTTTTCTCCGTTAAAATGCCGCATCGTTGAATGAGTCTTTTGATTTCATGTCCAGCCACATTTTCACTAGACTTTGGGCTTTATTTTTTAAAGATCGGTGTCCGCTAGTCTTCTCTTTAGATTGCGTGACAGAAATAAAAAAATCATCATCTTCTTCTCCATTGCTACTTCCGCCACCACCGCTTGAACTACGCCTATTAACTAACTACCGCCTACGCGCACACGACCGAACAAGTAAGAACATGTTTTTCGCGGCGAACTTTAACGATTAACGGACTCATAGAAAGTTAACGGAAGTTAAAGAGTCCGTTAACATTTTTTAAAATTAACTTAAAAGTTAATCCGTTACACGAAAAGTTAACTTCGTTAATTAACGATTAACGGATTAACGGTCTTATGCCCAGCTATGACAATGATTTTAAATGTAAAATAAAGAAATAATTACTTTGGCAGGTTGATTAATCTCTCTAGGAAGACCTAACTTAATTAACTTAAAATTGATTTTGTTTGAAATAAATTGGCTTTTTTTTTCTTTTTTATAGATAAGATGGCGGACGAGTAAGCGGTTCCACGTGATGGTAAGTGTTACCGCCGCCCATGGACACCTGCAACACCAGGGGGTATGCGGGCGCGCCGCCGACCTTGCAAGATCCTATTCACAGCTTTCTTGAAGAACCCCATGTCGTAGCTTAATGGGAAGACATCCTGAGGCAGTTCGTTCCACAGCCTACGGGCTCGCGATATGAAATAATTTTTGGACCAAATGGTACGCGACACCTCCGTATCGAGGAAATGCGGATGGACCGCACTTCTGTGGCGGGAGGTGCGGTTGTAGAAACCCGAGGTGGGAATTATGTTGAACAATTCTTCAGAGCATTCCCCATTGTACAGGCGGTAGAACACACAGAGAGACGCAACGTTTCTCTGAATGGTGAGGGGTTCTAAACCGGCCGTGAGAGTGGGATCGTCGACAATACGACCAGCAGTCGTTGGATGGAGTCAAATGGGTCTAATTGGTATTTCAGTGCGCCGGCCCAGACCCAGAGATGTGAGCAATACTCCATATGGGGCCTCACCTGAGCTTCTTTTTAAACTAGGATGATGAAATTTATGATAGATATTTGAATATAATTTTATAATAGGAAATAATTAAACAAGCAGCAAATTGATGGCAGCAAATTTAAAGGTTGGTTAGGTTCAGGTTCACTGTTTAAATACAAGCCTTTTATAATTATTACAATTCATAAAATAAATAAAAAAAAACCTGATAGTCTGTATAGGGAACGGTATGGGGAACTCCTTGCTCCTTTTAATGATTTCCTCCACATCATCAGTTAATTCCAGTTGCGGTAGTTGTGTACATTGTCGGAGCAGCTCATTTGTCTCCTTGCTCATGCTTGGAAAGCACCAGTCAGGCTTGCACCTGCAATTGTCACCAATTGGAAAATCCGAGTCAATTCAATAACAAAAGTTTGTAAAACATTTGCAAATTGTTAGTTTATTTGTAACTACTTTGTAACTTTTGTAATTTATTTGTTTATTATAATGAGAGAAAAGGGACCTTATTATTGGTTCCAGTTTTCTAGATAGTGAGATTTTAATTATATATGAGAACAACAGGAAATACTGAATAAGCAGCCAATTGATGGTAGCTCATTTAAATGTGGGTTAGATTAGATTAATACTTGATTAGATTATATTAGATTAATACTTGATGATGTTATTCTTAGTAATTTAAAATTATTTACTTAAGTTATTCCAAAAAAAAGGTATTTTTTGCAGTTTGTTTAAATATAAGCCATAATTTATTTGTTTTGGTTAGGGTTTTTTTCTAAATTATTCCAAAACAGGTACTTAGTCTTGCAGAATTTTCTCTTTAGCTCTTTGGCTTTGCAATACATTAAGTGGTAGAGAAGTAAACAAATGTAATAATGAAATCTTAAGAAATATATACATTATATAGCTTTATTTTAAAAATCAGATGTTAGAGCATGTTCGTATTTAAACAATCTTGAAATAACAAAATTTTAAGTTATAATATTTTAGAAAGTCCACACCCATAGTAAGGTTCCTTTCAGGTGACATGACATATATATTCACCAAGTTGCATTGCACTGCAACACCGGCATAGTAGATCCGTAAAAGAACGCGAACAATCAAAAATAACCATGAGTTAAACTAAAAAAAAACTTATTTTGACAATTTGTTCATTTTTTGAAACTAGTGCAGATGGACATAGGCTGTATTTGGATTCTCTAAAAAATCATTATGCCACCTGATCGTTATATGAAGTATAAGCGCGTATCTAGTTGTATAATTTATATCAAATCATGTCAGGAATGGTTATTTTTATTTAGTAATACATACCAAGCAAGATTTTGAAACTGACGCAATATATCCATATTTAGTTATTTTTCCTGTAAATAAATTACTTGTGAGACAACAATTTTATAAATAGATAACATTGCATTTTATTTTGAAATACCTACCTGCGTTACAAAGTTAGTGTCCTCCTGTGACGTAAATTTAGTTCATGAACTAACTTACCACAGCGTGTCGGTGCAAAATAGTAATGAAAGGAAATATATTCAATAAGTTCATGTATTTATTTGCATGTAAATCAATTTATTTGGAAAGACTAATTTTCGGTGAATCAACTGCTGAGTGACAAGTGACAAATCGAAATGATATGACAGTTGAATGATAGTTATGGCGGCGTTTCAAAATATGCGAAAAATTTCTTTTTTCAGAATTCTGCAGCTTCCTTTTGTAGCTAATGTAGAATTGATAAAAGATGCAACATATTTTGATTATTTAATTAATTAACTTTGCATTATCGTACACTAATTTGAATGAGCTTTCTATTTAATTAATAACTACTGTCAAATTGGAGCACGGTATCTTAGCATGAAACAATAAACAATCCAGAGACCAGATTGCTAAATTATATACACATTATTTACAATAATCACACAAAAACTCAACTTCACTTATAAGTTCCCGCCAAAAAAAACTTTTGGGGGAGAATGAACTTAAGTTTCAGTTATAAATAATAAATCAGTTCATAATTTTTTTTTCTATTTTGTATTACCATACAAAATAGACTAATAAAGATTTGAGAAAGTTGTTTTTCTTTCAGCACTCCGTCCTTTCTTCACTTTTGTTGGCAACTTTTGGAAAGGAAAGATCCACTGCGCAGATGGCCTCTTGGTTTCAGGCTCATAACAGTATATCCAGCTTTCATCACCTGTTATTACATCAAAAAGAGCATTTGATTGACCACTGTCGAATTTTTGGAGACATTTGGAGACACCATTCTACGCAGCAGTGTTTTGAATTTCGCTGAAATTGTGAGGAATCTATCTACCATAAAGGTTCCTCACCCGTAGGTGATCGTGTAAAATAGTTTGAACTTGACTCTTATCAATACCTAATGATGCCCGTATCTGCTGATATGACGTTCCTTTGTTTGCTTCACTCGTGGTGAGCCGTGCAGTTTAGATGTTTTCCTCTGTCACAGGACGTCCTTCTCCAACATTGTCACTGAAGTGGGTACGACCACAATTTAAATTCACTGAACCAGTTAGAAACAGTGGCACTGGTGGGGCTTCATCACTAAATGCTAACATAAGTCTTTCATAACTTTGTTTCTGGTTTAGACAGCGACGAAAGGCATAAAAGATAATTGAATGAAAATATTCTCTTGTTAAATTCATTTTTGTGCAAATAATTAATTTTCAAATTGACACCAAAAATAAAAATACAGGTTTGAAAATTTAATGGCGTTTGAAAAGAAGTTATATTTTCGAAATTCAATTGTTTTTTCTATCTAAGTTTTAGTAAAATAAAACAATTTTTAATATTAAATAACTTTTTATTATAAAATATATTCCTTAAATAAATGAAAGTAACATAATCATATATCTATCCAGATTACAGCAAAGCAAGGCTACTTATCGTGTATAAATTTGGTTGATTATCATCATACAGGATTCAAACACACTCGGTCGTTTTTTATTCATTTGAAATTTCGGTTTTTACACCTTTCAAATGTTGCCAATTCCAAATTAAGGAAACTAAGCTCTGTGTAGACTGCATAAGTTTCTTATGTACATAATACGGTATGATTTAACCTATGACATTAAACAGAGGCATTAGGAATGTATAACAGGCAACACATGTCTGTAGATCTGTCAATAAACATTATTAAATAAAACATTATCTGAGTGATAAATGTCCCGCTAGGATTTTATACACATATACTTGGCCATAAGTTGGAAAAGGACACAGATGCTCCAGTTAAACCTCTCCCTCGGACCTTTTCCCCCTAAAACGTTTGAATCAACGAAAATTTAACTTTAATGGTCCGACTTAAAATTCGTTTTTCAAAAATATTTTTTAGATTACGTCGAATCGTGGCCATGAACTATTTTATTATTATATATATTCAATTTACTGATAACCCCACGACGGCATGTTTAGTCTTGTTGGACTATACAAAAAAAAGGTCAATTAATTTCTAGGATTAAATTGTTTTTACTAGGAGTATACACAAATACAGCGTAAGACTTCGTACACACTTGCGTTTCTAAACCATTTTTAAAACACGAGTGATTGATTAGAAGGCACAATATTGATTTTGTTCATTAAAAAAATTAATAATAAAACAATTTAGCTCGGTACTTTAAAAGAGCATTGATTCAATAATTTTCTCTTAAGTATTTTGTACACATATTGCTAAATATCACATGCTAAATGGACAAGTTTCTGCCATTTTTGAAAATTGCAGCCTTTGATGAAACAAAGGCAACGTTTTTCTCGTAACCATGAGTGGTTCTCGTGATGATTATGATTCAGTATTAATTTAGATAACACTACGGGCCTTGTTTTTAGCAGGAATGTAAGGATTGGAGAATTTTGCAAAAGCTCACAAATCAACAAATTATATATAAATGAACTCAGAATCATGAACTGTATCCATGATGTTAGGCTTCGGGAATTGATCGGTTAGACCCTGGGTAATTATACATGGTGTATGTGAAAAAATCTCAAAAGTATCACGTTACGGTATATTTGGAAATAAAGACAGATAAATAATCAAAATCGTGAATAGAATAAATGTCACATCACCATTGATTACCATGTATATTATCGATATATATATGTACATATATGTCACATATTTTGTTTGTATAAATATCCCCTATTGTTATACATAAGGTTTCATTAAAATTTGTGGCCAGTTTTCAACAATTGCGGCACGTTAAAGAATAAAGAGCTTTATTTACCAGTTGTGACTTTATTTACACAAGACCAGTTTTACAATTTAAATGTACACAAAAATATCACTTTGTGAAAGTGTCACAACTATCGGCTAAACCGTGAACTCCATGATTGCCCGCTACTTTAGTGTTGTACCCATTAACGGCTGGGTTTATGTGTGCGTTGTGTAATTCCGAAATTTGGGTAGATGCCGCCGCGGCTGGATCCCCAGAACCTGCTAGGCTGCCTAGCCTATAATTTTCAAAAATCGAGGATTTAGTAAGATCGTTCATGGAGACACTTTTAAAGAGAGACCTGTAGTCTTGCGTAAAAGGGCAGTAAATTTAAAAAAAACGCGATGTTAATACTTAAAGACTCATTTACACATGGAGAGTTTCTCGAACAATCGATACAATCGGTCAAAACTAATATAAACAACTGTTATCATCGTACTATCATCACTTATCGTCGAGTTTTTATTTTATGAACAATTGCAGGTGCGAATCGTATGAAGTTTGGTCGAGTAACTCTCATTGTGTATACAAGTCTTTACGAGTATTGTAATCGGGACATGAACTTGATATTTCATCATTTCTAAAACGAAATCTATCTAATCTCCTAATTTGTGGAAATTATGTAAGGTCCTCTACTGCAGGGTTTAGTGTGGCATCCCATTACACTCCCCATCCTTTCCAATATCGATTCCTAAAACCCCGGCAGTTTTGCAGTGTATCTGCAAACATGTTTCTAAATATTGACAGATGTTAACATATTATGTCGCGACAATAACGTCTTACGATCAGGCAGACTAACTGCTCGTCTGCAAACATATTTCTGTAAAAAAAATACATGTGAACGTTTGTTAGTTTTGGCAAATGTTGACTTATATCGTGACGGTAACTCCTTACTATCTGTAAGACTGTATGACTGTATGGTGGGCTGCAAACATATTTTTGTAAAATAATACGTACCAGAACTCATTCCCGGGATGCGCATTCCCGTCCCACGGATAGGTCATAACTAGTAACTTTCCCGCATGTTCACCCGTTAGTTTCGCTGAGGGCTGACGGTTTTCAAATTGTACATTTATACCGCCTGAGAAACGACATTAAACATGTGACAAATATCTGAGAAAACGGACCTTAATGTCGGTTCTAGATTCTCAGATATTGACATTATTGAAATCCTAAAAAAATATAGCTTAATCTTAGGCTGTGGTGCAACACATCGATATGGGAATAGACACAACATGGATTCGATTGATCATACGTTCTTATCAATGAAACCTGGTTGACAACTTCTAGGGGGGGTGAAGCAGATGAAGAGGAGTTGTTTAAAAATTCAAATATGAAACTTAAGTACCTACTAAGAATGTTCTATTTTTAAAAAACACAGAATTAAATAATTCGAGAGCTACTGAACAAGGTACGTGTCACTAAAATATCACAAAAGTTGAAAATAGGTTATTCAGAATCGAATCGATTCTATCAGTTTTTACAATAGGTTTCTTTTCATGATTTATAATACAATTTTAGTATGTTCTTATTCTACGCGCGTCGCCTGAGATCCTTTCCGTTGCTGTCGTCGTAGTCCTAGGCACGTCTTAGACGACCCCGACAACTCAATTACTACCGCCAAATGCGGTTCTTACTTTACACTCACAGGGTATACCTACATATACACCGTCCCCGCCGGCGGAGACGAGGACGTCCCCCTCGCTACACCGTGAACACACCGGCCTTCAGCCGATACTTTTAACGGGTATCGGCACGTGCCTGGGCGCTTCTCACCGACTCGCGATCCCGCGGTTCCCTCCAAAAGCAACGCCCTAAGCCGAGGTCCGTTCCTTCCGCCGGTCTACCGGCGGGGGAGACCTTAGGGTCGTTGTTGCACACATTCTTTGCTGCTGGCCTTGATGCATTGATGCATCAAGCACTTGATGCATCTGAGCGCCTTCTGGGCTCGCCCTAAACCATACATGTCCGGTGACTCTTGAAAGGCCATCGGGGCTACAAGAATTAAGCCATTTGGAAAAAAGCGTCAAAATTACAACTGCAAGTATACTCTGAATTAATTCATTTGCGTGCTACGTAATAAAAAGAACGTTTCTTTTATTGATACAAAATGTGCAAATTAAAGTTGATTTTAGCCATTCCGAAAATAAAAGACGTGACTCCTGAGCCGCGTCGCGCGCTCGCTGCCAGTTTGAGGAATGAGCGCCACGACCGTTTTAGACAGGACAACAAACCCCTTTTAATAATTGTTATTTTTTTAATTTTCGCCTGAACGGTTTTGTATAGGTATTCTAGATTGGTTGACATGTTTTATGTTTTGCGTTATTTCGGTGACACGTTGTATATAAGTAGAGAAATGATAAAACTGACAGCCTCCAAACGATTTTAAATAATGATAATTAAAGATTAGATTAAAGAAAAAAGAGGAACACTAGTTATCTTAAAGAGCAACACAAGTTTACCCCAAAGAACAACACTAATTAGACCCGTCCGTCCCCATACACTAATTGTAGTCACATTGCAATCTTAAACCCTTGTACGAGGAGTTAAACGCTCGAGTTACAGATCAGGTTAAGGTTCAATGGCATTAACATAACGCGAAAGCGCCCGAGTACACAAGCGTTCGCGCTCGTTTTATCAACAGTAACGAGGATCCTTGCCCGCCATGAGACCGTTGAACTATATTTCTATCTCTGTCTCACAATGGTTATCTTATGGATTATTTATATCTTTGTCTTTCAATTTATATCTTATGTAATTTGTATGTGTCTTGGGTGAGAAAATAGTTTATCGCTCATAGTTTCTCGGTTTTGGTCGAACTGTAGCCAAAAATCAGATATTAGAGCATGTCTCTTTTTTAAACAGCGTCTTGAAATAAATCTTAACCAAATTCAGTAAGTCCATACTGACAAAAAGGTCCCTTAGCTCAGATGACAAACAAATATTATGTACCTTAATTAAATAGTAATAAGAGTTGTAATTAAGTTGTTTTAAATATTGTCTCATTGAAACTATAAATAACTTAATAAGGGACTAACCTTTAGGATGATTTTTACTTTCGAAGAATATCCTCCTTCCTGATTGATTACCACTCCCTGAATTGTCAGAATTTGAGAACAATTCTGCAATTTAAATTATATTTATTAACATTTTCTAAAACAAGTAACTTTTACAATTCAGTTCCTATTAAGTCAGGGGTCTACAAACTTTTTGGCCCGAGAGCCACACTGACTGTTCCACAAAGTCCCAAGGGCCAAGACCTAGAAACCCACTCTCCAGAAGTTCAAGAGGAAATGGTTGATTTGCATTGCAACGATATTTTTAAAGAAAAATATCAAACTCATCTTTGCTGGAATTTTACAAGACTTCCACTCACACAGTTGGAACAGTTGCATAAAGCTCGTGGGTTTTTTTCCGCTTTCGGTACTACTTATCAGCGTGAAAAAAACATTCTGCAAAATGAAATAGACAAAAATAATCTGCAGATCCAATTGATGACCATCTGATGTTTCTTTTGATAATTGCCACCAGTAAACTTGATCCACAACTGCAAACAATTGTCTGTGAAAAATCACAGCCACATAAATCTCACTAATTATATTATTAAAATGTTTAATGTTACACTTTAAATACTAGATCATGTACGACAGTGTTTGTGTTCTTTAGAGAATAAAAACATCTGATTATTATTTTGTTTTATTATAAAATAAAGTTAAATTTCTTAACTTTATTTAACGGGCCGGTCTTGGCCCGTGGCGTCCCACGGGCCAAAACCGTCGTCTTGGCCCGTAGGCCGGTCTTGGCGTGGGCCGGTCTGGCCTGTGGGCTGGTCTTGGCGCGGGCCGGTCTTGGCCCGTGGGCCGCAGTTTGGGGACGCCTGTATTAAATTATTCTCCGCGCGATGTCCGCCATTCCAGAACTATACAATCATTAGTCACAAAAGATATAACAAGTTTTAACATGTCCATGTTACAGTATAAATGCAATTTACTATTAAGAGCGCATAGCGCCGCGTTTTCCTTCAATAAATGGCAATAAATACATGGCAACAAGTAATGACGACACAGATATGCATGTACAGTGAGTAACAGGTCAAGGTATACCCATCTGTTACGGTACCGCAGGCTAGTAATAAAGAGCATATAGAATTGAATCGTTTTGGGTATATCACTGTGTTGCTGACTGTACAAGAAAGTATAAATAAACACCATACCTAATATACTGTCAGAAGTTTTAACGTAAGCGAAGTTGACGTCAGTGACGTGATTCAACATGTCACTCTTGAGGAACGAACGGATTCGTTCCAGGAAACTTAAAACGTACACATCGTTTTGGTGCTCAGACACCTTCCATACTCCTAAACCTGGAGACAATTAAATAGGGGTAGCTTGATTTGGGGGTTGCGGGTTCTGTGTTCTGTATTTTTTTATATAAGGTCAAACAAAAATAGTGTAAAGTAATTTACACACTGTGTAAAAGTGTCAATCGGTACACTAAAAATATATCTAACTAATGATTTTCTTGAACATGTATTTCTTGAAATTTTTATTAAACGTAAAAAGTATAATTAATTAATTAGTGATTAATTTACTCGTATTTTATTGTAATACATTAGAGTGCTCGCCACCAAAGAAGTTCCGCGGGATTTAAACGAACTGGCAACTGAATATGACAGGTCGGCCATTCTGCAAAAATAAATATAGATTATATCCGTTTATAATTTACTTCCTAATTTGGACACATCTTTATTGGGTGGTGTAAATAAAAATACATAATTTGATACACAATATTGAAACCAATAAGATGGAAACATGTCGGCCGATCACAGCGCTGCACTATAAGACTAAGTTCGTTGTTTAATCCGGGAGATTTCAGGTCTCACTAGTTTTTGGCATTTTTTAAATAGTGATGTCAAGTAATCGCAGCTAACAGCAAAATTGTATTAGATATTGTTTAAAAAAAGATTATCCTGCAAGATCGCGTGGTGCTCGATGAAACTTGTGGGAGTCGATAGAATAATTCATTACAATTAAAAATTATCATCTGGCAAATGAGTGAATTTTAAATATTAAAATGGTGACAATAACGTAAGTGTGATAAGAAATGATGACAATAGTTTGTTTTCGAATATATTGAATAAAACAAATTAAAATTAATTAATTAATGCCCTCAATACATACAATATACAAAAAAAAACATTTAAAATTTTACGATTATATAACCGGAACCGTAAGGACCCCACTACGGAAATTAATCAGCAACATTATTTTCAAGTTTGACATTTGTACTTGTCAATTTAGTCTCCGGGATTAATAAAAGGAACATTAGTTGATAGCTACTTAAGCGTAGGTATTTACTAACAGAAGCGGCCGAGGTCAAAGAGCAAAGACCAAGGGCCTCACCACCATTCCTTATAGCAGTGTTATTTTAACCTTACTTCTCAATTCCGCACCACGGTGTCCTTAATGTAAGCTTATTTTAATAGGAAGTTTTGGTGACGTCAACACAATTCGATAGCTTACTGTAGTGCAAATCGGAACGTTGTATGAAAGAAATGGCGTTATACAGTTGATTGTGTTATGTTTTTTAGCAGGGAATAGACAAATAATTAAAATCATTCGTTCTTCCGCAGCACTAAGCGTTAATACTTTCATGGAGGTCATGGTATGGATATGAGTAATGTTGTTTGAAGCCTGAAACAAAACGTTCCTGCAACAATATTGTTTTGTAAAAGATGGTGGTACGGCCCCTGAGCGTGTGGATAGTGTTATGCACATACCGGTAAATTCATCACCAATCATTTATTTTTAAGGTAATAAAAAAAAACATGAAGTACATGTTATCTTTTGGTTACACAAGATAGTTTCAGCGTATTGATTGATGTAATTAAATATTTTACACTATTTTCGTAGGACTGTATATTTTACGGCTCTTAATTTTGTCTATTTGGACTTATTAATTATGTTTAATTATTATGTGCGGGATACGTATGCACTAACACGCAGTAGAATGCTAGTGTCTGTACTCCGCACCAACTGGATCGCCTGGGGGGTGTGGACTGTATAATAGGTTTTTCTTATCTTGAATAAAACAACAAGGCTTGTTCTTCAATAGAGCCGGGGTAGCGCAGAGGTACTTGTTCTTCTTCTTTTTCTTGTTGTTCTCGGAGTGGATGCCGCTGCGGAAGTGAAGTTGACCGGAAATGGTCCGCCTTTTATTCTATTTATTGGGTTCCTCAACCTCTGGCTAGTTGCGGGATTCACCCACCACCGGTCAACGACGGGCCTCCCCTCCACTTGTCCATGCATGTACCCCTCCCGCTACCCGCGGGGAATCATTTATTTTCCTTATCGCTAACACGTATTTACATTTTTGATAAGATCCTAGTATGTCCTCAATTACACTAATGACCAACGATTCACGCCGAGACATACTAGGGATCACTCCATTATTACCATATTATATACATAAAAACTTAACAACTATTTGCGAAACTATATACATGTTTGCCTAAGTACCCTAGCCTTTTCGTCGTCAACATAATAATTATAATGGCGTGATCATAGCGATGTTGTAAATTTCAATTGACAACACAAATAACTTTTAGACGGACAAATAATGATTTAAAAAAATCCTTTGTAACTTTATTGTTTTAAGTTAAGTAAGAGCTTTAAAAATGACTTACCAGCGCCAATAATATTCAAAAAAACATTTTTTCTCCCATCTTGTCCCCTTTTCTCAGCCTCCAACAAGGCACAATCGGCTGTTACACTAATTCTCTTGTAGTACACCTCATTATCGAATACGTAGTTCGATCTGGGAAGTTTCACGTATCTGTCAGTGTAGCGTTTCTCTTCGGATTTGTCTTGTCTCGTTACATACGATGTCAGTTCATCGTATGTGTAACTAGGGACCTGGGATTACAAAATATGAATAAGCTACCCACCCTATGATCCGGTTATCATAGGAAGAGCGCTGACAGTTGTGTATTTAATTCGGTTTATGTAAATACCGTTTCTTTCTTAAGTTATCACTTAGCACAATAAAATAGAAAAAAATATTCTTAAAGAATTATCGAGTTGTAAAATGATTTTTACTACATGTTAAAGATTTATGTCAGCTGTCAGAGCTCTTCCTATAATAAGCGGACCTTAAGGCGAGTGATCTAGAAGCTTTGAATAAAGAAACATAGGAATTGGTGCATATGTCATCTATACTATGTAAAGCATTAGGCAACCGGACGTTTGCACGATTACAAACATTTTTACATTCGTAAACGAGTTATTGGGGTGTGCTACAACGTTATATTTGCGGTTAGCGCTACCTAACCGCTTATTGAATAAATTATTAATGAGCTGCAAAGGAGGTTTGTATTTGTACGACCGCTTGATTGACCAATGCTTCACTTGTTTCGAGAGTGAGTAAGACACGCTGTAAAAACTTTCACTGTTTTCGTCCACGCTATCACTGCCTCCCAATTCGATGATAAATTCGTCTATTTGGTTTTCTATTAATCCGTCATTCTTCCAATATTGCTCTTCAACACATATGACATAACATATCTCAAAAAACTTTTCCAGTCATACAAATGTATTTACTAGAAAAATTGTATCTAAAGTTAAATTTTTGAATGATATATCTGCAGGCACGTCATGTTCTTGGAGAATCCTGTTGATTTTATTAGATGCTAGTTCAATGTATCGACATGAACGATAGTGGGAGAACTGTGCGGCCGGTACTAGCGCGCGGGTGTCACAAGTGGAGAAGCGAGGAAGTGCGGGGGTGCGTACCTCATTCCCCAACCGCCACGAACGTAGTCCCTATCTGTACGTGCATGCGTGCTTGTTTGTTAAGGTTTTTCTGAGATATCAACATTATGGTGCTAAAGGGTTTGCGACAATGTATGTATGATGCTATGTGTTGTGTTTAAGAGCATGTGTTTGTGTGAACAGGTGCACTTGTGTGTATGTACTCCCCTCACGTGGGGGGAGAATGTACCTCTACCTAAAAAACACGGTTATAGTTTAAAAATCAAGTTATGTTTTAGAATTGCGGTTATAGTTAAGTCACGGTTATTAACTACAGCTATAGCATAAAATTAAGTGATAATTTCCACATTACCTGGTAGAAGTCCGACCACATCTGTCTCCACATATGTTTAGTTGACTGGTTATTTCTCACATACGTAGTCTTCATCACATTTAGACATGTTGTCTGTGTCACTTCCTCTCCGTAACCGTTTTCTAGACAATTCTGTTCTGGTGTTATTAGTATGTCTTCGTATTCCATACGGTTTTTGCGTTCGAAGCGTGGACCGACCACTCCTGAAATCCATCATCTCTTTAATAAAAATCTGACACGGACTGACTGACAGACAACGCACAGCCTAAACCGGTGGCTCTAGAAGCATGAAATTTTGCACAGCAGTTCCTTATATAACGTAGGTAAACACTATACAAGAATTTTTGAAAATTAATATCCCCTAGGTGTGCAAAATAAGGGACGAAAGTTTATATGGGAGAAAAGTAGGATGGTTCCTGAGATGTTGCCGATGAGAAATCTCATCGGGCACATGGCTAGTATATTATAAATGCGAAAGATTGGGTATTTCTTATTCAATCACGTCGAAACGGATGAAACGTTTTCGTTCGTTGATGCTTGGCAAGTAGATTGATGATAATTTGGATTAACACAGGCTACTATTTATGTAGACCATACTAACGAAGTCGCGGGCAAAAGTTAGCGTTTTCTATAAAGAAGGCGCCTTGAGTTATACCTTTGATGGTAGCATATGGTAGCATGGTAGCAACACGTAAAATAATAACATTTCAATTCTTCAGTTGTCATTTTCAAGTTCCCGTTATTTAATTTTCAGTCAGATGTAATTTTTTTGTCATTGCAGTTAGTCGTTTCGTTTCGTTGACGGTTATCATTTGTGTCACATATCAATTTATTGTCATTTTCTTGTCTAAACTCACCAATAATAATGGCATTAGTCTCCGTATTCGCTTCATTAATGATGCCAGAGTTTCTTCGATTACCATCATTGATACAAGCAGTGGGACCGCTCACATACACCATGGAGGCAATTTTCATCTCGTCATAACTAAGGCAATTCTCTAGTAATAGTGGTGGCCTCTGTTGGAGGGTACCTACGGATTCCCACCCCTCTGAACTATGAGGAAAAAACAAAATGGTCAAGTATGAGATTAATATGTTTCGATGCGAAATGTTTGTGATTTTTTTATTTATCTAAATTTTACCGCACATAAATGTACACAGGGCGAAATTAATGCCTAGTGTCATTCTTTGCCAGTCAACAGTCAGTTATTGTAAAATTGAATTAGTATTGATTTATTGAAAGCAAAATATTATAAAAATGTGTCATTCCTTTGTTGGCGATGCGCGTTTGCTGTACCGGAATTACAGCTTCCGTAAAGATTTTTTTTTGGCCTCAATAATTTAAGTTGATTACCCCACTACAACGTGCGTTCAAATTCTCGGCCCGTACCAGTGAGTTTCTAATTCAGTGCGGATTTTTACAAGCTTTTAAAAGTGAGGAAAAACGTCGTGTAGAAACCCGAATGATACAGAAATTAAAAATATCTAGAGTATGTAATCGACTAATCTGCACTGGGCCCGCGTGGTGGATTACGGTCCGAAACCCCCTAGTGCCCGAACCCTTAGGCGAAGCCTGTGTCCTGCAGTGGGACGTTGTAGGCTGCTACAACCCATGATACAATTTGTAGAGACAAACACTTGTTAAAACTAAAATATAAAAGTTGAAACTAACTAATCAGTTGTAAAATTACCCTTCCTCGCCACTTAATAACTGGTAACTGTCATTACTGTCCATGAAAACGACAGCCCGCTTTTTCAAAATCCTGTCTATTAGTTCTGGTACGGACATATCTTTGTATAAAGCCTTTTCTATTATACTGCCAAATTCTCTGAAACAATGTAATATTATTTTTAAAAAAAACTGACGTTTGACATTTCTAGTTTTCCAAATATTGAGTTTAGTGAAATAGTTTCAAAAATTACAGCATTTTTCATTAATTTATCTTAAAAATTAGATTTTAGATCAGGTTTGTGTTTAAATATAATGTTGAAACAACGTAATATTAAATGAGAAAATCTTAACCAAAATCACAATAAGTCCATACCGACAATAAGGTCCCTTTGCGCAGATACGAGTAATGTCTTACATAAGCTACTTTTTCTAAGCTTCTATTTTCTAAGCTTACCTCACCTACACCTACTTCACCTACAAATAAACGTACTGAATACTGACGACTAGAAAACTGTCCAAGGCTTTGCCTAGATTAGTATAAATTCACTATATACGTAGGTATATAGGAAGAATAAGAGTAGTAAATACCTTTTGTATATAAGAAAATGCGTCATAAGCAGTAACACTCTCTCGTGTATGATTGGGTATGTAGAGACTATGTTTCTCTTTAGAGTTTCTATTGCACTTCTTTCCTTTAGATTTTCTAATCTGTAAAACAATAAAAATTAAAAGATGCATTATTTTATTTTATTTTATATAGAAACTGAAGTAATTATGCAGAATTAGATAATACATATTTCGATTAGAAATTAAGTTTACAATTTGCATTAATAAATTATTAATACTAGAAGAAAATTAATTTAAAATTTGTCTATTTAAACGGATCTTATTGTTTACGCGAACGTTTACCTTATTTATTTACTCGACGCCACCAACCGTGGTCACGAGTCAGCTCATGACCGTGGTCACGAGTCAACTCATGACCGTGGTTACGAGTCAGCTCATGACCGTGGTCACGAGTCAGCTCGTGAGCGTGGTGACGAGTAAGCTCGTGAGCGTGGTCACTAGTCAGCTCGTGAGCGTGGTCACGAGTCAGCTCGTGAGCGTGGTTACGAGTCAGCTCGTGAGCGTGGTTGGTGCAAATAGATAAATATGTGTGAAAAATGTGAAAATCTCGAATTTAAAATTCTTGGCGGCAAAATAATCATTTTTTGATGAGATCCATATACAGCAAGCAGTAATAGTTCGTATATAAATATATACAGTGGCAAGATGGGAACAAGATACTGATCTTGTTCCTTGGGATCAATATCAGCACTTAATATGAACCCCAGTACGCCAAGGAGGAACAGGGGAGCCTCCCTTTAGAGATTTGAAAAAAAATTGTGTTTGTGTCTACAATTCATATTTCCCCAATCCTCTGTCTCATCTTACCCCCCCCCCCCCCCCCCTTGGCCCATTGGCTAGGGAAGCCCATGGACTATGGTGACAGAAAATTATTAAATAATAATAAAACTATTTAATAACCTGACAGTCTGTATAGGGAATGGTATGGGAAACGCCTCGCTCCTTTTAATGATTTCCTCCACATTATCTGTTAACTCCACTTCTGGTAGTTGGGTGCATTGTCGGAGAAGCTCTCTTGTCTCCTTGGTCATGCTTGGAAAGCACCAGTCAGGTTTGCACCTACAATTATTAACAATTTGGACTTCAATGCCTGTTCTAAAAAATGTTTTTAAAATGAGCGTTAAACACTTCAGCACTCGAGTGGAGCTCTATTTAACCTTAACCATTTTAGACTCGAGTTCTCAACTATTAGACTCGAGTTCTTAACTACAAGGGTTTGCTAGTCTTAAAAGTTCATTAGCGCTTGAGGATCGAGCATTCAATCCTCATTCTTACAACACTAATTCTAATTAAATAGCAAAGATTTGTAAAAGGTAATTTGTAAGGTTTGTTTGATGTTATCTGAGAAAAGGGTTGTTACTGTCTGACTAGATGGAATTTTCTAAGGTATAATTTCGTTGTTTCAAGATTCTGTTTAAATAGAAACATGCACTAACATCTGATATTGAAGATATTGCTTAAAAATATGTATTTTTTGTAAAGATTATTATTATGGCTGTGATAGGCTAAGCAGCGTACGCTGATGCGCCCAGTCTAGTTGGTTTTTGCTCATTTCAAAGACAAAACTTCTGACTATTTTTATAGTGGGATGGAAATGCTAATCGATCCGAAGTGTGTTCAAATAGATGCGACACTATATTGAATAATAAAAATAGTTTCATGAACTCGAGTGTCCTTTTTCTTAGTCAGGCCGGAAACTTTAGGATCTCCCCTCGTATGTATCAAAGACCTATTAAATTAAATTAATTAAATCATGACCACATTTTTTTTAATTTAAAGTAATACTTACCAAGCAAAACTTTGAAACTGTCGCGATATATCCATGTTTTGGGATTTTGCCTGCAAATAAATTACTTGTCAGACAAAAATGTTAAAGTACCTAGATAAAATGTAGGTATGTATTTTATTTACAATGTTTACTAATGCGTTTCCGTGGTATAATTTTAGTTAATGAACTGACTTACAACAGCGTGTCGATGCAAAATGAAAATAAAAGAAAATATTCTCATTAGGTTCACGTATTTATTTGAGATAATTTTCGGTGAATCAAGCATTCTATGAACGACTGACTGTGACAAGCATTTCAAAAGGGATAAATAAACCAAAATAAATAAATGTGTCTTTTTTCCCTCATATTTGACAGTGGTGCAATTAACACATTCTGCCAGTGTCAGGATATTTTACGTAAAAAACAATTTTAAAATTTATTGAATTTTTTGGCGAGAACACAAGAAGTAAAGTTGAGTTTTTATTTGATTGCTTTAGGAAACTGTGTATTCTTTGTATTGTACGAGCATCTCGCAACAGTATGAACTTGGTTGCCGTAGTTATGGAGGGGGAAACGCTTTAGTTCCTATGGTGATTGTAGACTCAAGCGTTGATCACACGTACCGAGCAAACGGGCGAGACAGTAAAATGTTTCTCGGCCGAGACAGTGATGTAAGCGAGTAGCTGTTCACACGTGTTTTGAAATTAGCACAGTCAGTTCAGTTCTATTGAGCCTACAATTCGGACACGATGGATCGAAAAAAGATTATTAGAAAATATACAAAGTTACTCATTCCACTATTAGCAGAAGAATTAAAGGAATTGTTGGAAAAAGAGCAACGCCGGATTTGGACAAGACCATGGATGTTGAGAAGACCTGATTTTGGCGCTACAAACACTGTTTTTAATGAATTAGAGGTAGAAGATCCTGCTGAATTCAGAATGCTTCTGAGAATGGATGTACAACATTTTGACACATTGTTAGAAAATATTACTCCTTTGATACAAAGGGAAGATACAGTCATGAGAGAAGCTATATCTGCAAAGACCAAACTACAAGTAGCGTTATGCTATTTGGTAACTGGGACGAGCTACCGTTATTTGCAGGCTTTTTACAGAGTATCTCGGGCTGCAATATCATCACTCATACCAGAAGTCATGGATGCAATATTTACTTATTTGGAGAATTATTTAAAGGTACGTACTTTTTTCTTACATACTATAAATAAAACTTTAGTGCATTGAATACTTTTTTATTAATATCAAACAATTAGGTAGAAAAAAGACAAAATTAAAAATTAAATTTGTTGTCTTCCATCTGTCTTAAAAGCTGCAAACATCGCAGCTGCTACAATATCATTAGTGCTCACAGAAGTTTGGCGTAGTGTCGACATTATGTACTGGAGAAGTAGTTAGAGCAAAGATTGATTGCGATGTAGACGTCATCGGAGCTGGTATTGGTAATGGAGAAGATGGTGCAGCAAAGATTGATTGCGATGTAGACGTCATGGGAGCTGGTATTGGTAGTTGTGGCGGAGATTCCGCATAAGTTTCATCAAATTGATATAAGTCGCTGTGAAAACTAGCATTAGTGGTGTCTGAATATACAGAAGACGGCCTTTGGTAGCTGTGATTAGACGAAGAAGAATGGGATGCAGTTCTTTGTCTAAGTTCTTTAATCCCATATTCGGTCAGAATATTCTGAATTCTGTTTTGTGCTAATAAAGCATTCTCTGCCGATAAATTCTTAAGTTGCAATGCAACACTCCTTCCAAACACATTAAATATACTTTCGTTCTCAGAATCAACGCCTTCATTTAACTTTTTCAGATCAGAAACAGCTTGAAAAATTTCTCTAGTCCTCCTTTTAGTCCTCGTAGTATTTCCAGTGTTGCTATTAGTTGCTGTGGTAGTAGTCGTAGTTACAGTTACTGGTACTTGCTGGTTGTTGGATGTATTAGCTGGTACTTCCTGGTTGTTGTCCTGAGAACCAGTGTCTTCATTAGTGGCACGACGATTCTGTGAAATAAAATGAAAATAAATTATTGTTTTAGGTACCGCAGAACAATGAAGAATGGAAAGAAATAGAAACAGGCTTCAGAACTAGGTGGAATTTCCCTGGTTGCCACGGCGCTATAGACGGGAAGCATGTAATAATTCAAGCACCACCGAATTGTGGAAGTGAATATTTTAATTACAAGGGTGCCAACAGTGTGGTTTTGATGGCTGTGGTTGATCATGACTATTGTTTTCGCTATGTAAATATTGGGGCAAATGGAAGAAACTCAGATGGGGGGATTTTTAAAAACAGCAAATTACGTAGTGATCTTGAGAATAATTTGTTACCAAAAGGAGGATTTTTGGTTGGAGATGATGCGTTTCCACTAAAAACATATTTATTAAAACCATACAGTGGCACAAATCTTTCAACAAAACAAAAAATATTTAACTATAGAGTCTCTAGAGCACGGAGAATCGTCGAAAATGCATTTGGTATTCTGGCAAGCAGGTTTAGAATTTTTCAAAAGCCCATACCAACTAATGACAAAACCACCGATAAAATTATTCGCACCTCATGTGCTCTGCATAATTGGTTACGTCTCACAAGTCCCGGCCATTACTTTCCAAGGGGTTGTGTTGATGAAGAAGATATAGATTCGGGATCCATTATTGAGGGGACTTGGAGACGAGAACTTATAACTACTTTGCCAACTATCACTGATCATAACACCAACAATGCAGTACGTATAGCAAGGGAGCTTCGAGATAAATACGCAGAGTTCTTCAGTGAGGCAGGTGCCGTTTCGTGGCAAAACAGAATGATTTCATAATTTTATTTAAGAAATACCTACATTACAACATAAAAAGTAACATAATAAAAGGTACTTACGTTTTCATAAACATTTTTGTTTAAATCGTTTGAAAACACCTCTTCCATCTCTTTCAGCCATTTAATATTAGAAGTGTACACATTACTGAGCCCCGCTCCGGATTTCTTCGAGTCTTGAATTTTTTTATTTTCTTGTTGGTAGGTGGACCGTAAATTTTTTATTTTATTTTTTACTTCTTGCGTACCAAATCCAGTGATATTCATTTCTTGAACTATGGAATTATATGCTGCATCCCGTTTTTGCTTTATCTTGTATTCCGGAGATTTAAAGTTCCACAGACACGGATGTAGTTTATATAACTGTATAAATTTAATAGTTGTTTCGACGTCCCATTTGATATTAGCAGACATGGTGTATTTTATTTTATTTGGAGTTGTTTAAAACAAAAATTATCTCAAGGAAAGGCGCGCGCGGCGTCGTGACGACAATCATGTGGCAGAGTGGCGAGACAGTGCACGTTCAGACCTGCCGAGTGAGCGAGCGAGACAGTGCGGGGAAGCGGGAGGGTGGACACTCGGCCTAGTAAGTAGAACGGGAGCCGAGCTACTGTCTCGCCGCTTCGTTCGGCCGAGCGCTCGGCCGAGCACTCGGCGGTATGTTTATACGCACCGAGTACTCGGCCGAGAGCACTGTCTCGCCCGTTTGCTCGGTACGTGTGATCAACGCTTCAGCGTGACCAGATTTAGTAGATTTCTACTTTTTTGGTAGATTTTGAGGTACTGGCAACAGAATTTAGTATGTAAAAATTATTTGGTATATTTTAGTAGAATTCACGCTTTTCAGTTATTCTAGTACTTTTTTGGCATATCGGATAAATGCGGGGTATTCCCCCTTTCATCGAATGGATTGTAACTATTTAATTTTCATTCTTTTCGTTACCATTCGTGCCGTGAGCATAGAGTGTGATAGACTAGTGGGAATTCCTTTATTGAAAATTTTTATAATCGAGTTTAAAATGAAACGTAAATATACACAAGGATATCGCGATGAATGGGAGCAAGATCCCTCATTTAAAAGTTGGTTATGTAAATCTAAGGTAAACACTACGAGTGCTCATTGTAAAGCATGCAACTGTGAAGTACTAAGTAGAGTGGCGTCTTTGAAGGAACACATGGCTACATCAAAGCATATAAAAAATATGAAAGGATATTCCGGCATTTCTCAGGTATGCAAGTTACTTACGTTAATATGTGGAATGTAATTCTTAGTTAATTATTCTTGTTAAGACTTTTTTTTAATGCTTTCAACTTACGCAGTAGTGTGAACCCGTATTATGTTCTAAAGTTTATGAATTTGATTTCCACTCAAAAGCAAACATTCGCTGTTTTATGTACGTTTATTACCTACGCATTTACATAACAATTACTATACAACTATGTGTGTTTATTCATGTTAAATGCTATGTAAAAATTGCTTAGTTTTTGATACTATATAGCGCTATATGAAATGTCCTGCATACTTATTTTTAACTTCTTTGGTTACAGATTGATACGATTTTCAAAACATCAACCATTTCGGAAGAAGTAAAAAAAGCAGAAATCAGCATTTTAGCTGCCTTAGTTGAACATAATATTCCTTTTCGCGTAATGGATCATGTAAGCGAAGTTATTTCAAGGGCATTTCACGACTCCGAAATCGCAAAACGTTTTTCCTGTAGAAGAACTAAATCTGCCGCAATTGCCTACAACGTCTTAGGCAATAACTTCGAAGAAAAAATGCTTGCAGAATTACGTCCAAGACTGGAAAATGAAACTGAGAGAAGCCCAGTATTTTCGCTCATTATCGACGAGAGCACAGATGTCAGTACTACCAAGGTACTTGCAGCAGCAATAAAGTACTACTCCGAAAAAATGCAATCTCCAAAAACAAAATTTTTGTGTATGGTGGACTTAAAAGGTGATACTGCGCAGGATTTGTTTGATAGTTTAACATGTGCCTTATCTGAAAGAAACCTTAACATAGCCAATTTAATAGGGTTCGCTGCTGATACCACGAATGTTATGTTCGGCGAAAGGAATAGCGTGGTATCTAAAGTTAGGGAAGTCAACCCAAACTGCATTTTTTTCAAATGTATTTGCAACTCAACAAACCTTTCAGTGAGTTATGCATGCAAAAAATTACCTCGTTCTATAGAGTTGTTTGTCAAAGATGTTTTTTCATACTTCTCTCACAGTAGCCAACGACAAAGAGAGTTTGCCGAATTTCGAAATTTTACTGACACTCCAACTCACCATATGCTTCGTCATTATGATATCAGGTGGCTTTCTCTACATCAATGCATTCACCGAATTATAGAGCAGTGGTCAGCATTAAAACTTTTTTTTCAAAATGAGTTTTTAGGGAATAAGAATGCAAATGCTATTTGTCAATTTATATTTGATCACCTTAACAGCGATGAGACAAAACTTTATCTTTACTTTTTAGATTTTATATTATCCATAACTACAAAATTTAACGTTATTTTTCAAAGTGATCAGACACTTATTCATAAAATTGAAACAGACATACAAAACATGATGAGTTACATTTTGAGTTGCTTTATGAAGATAAATTATATAAAAACTACTCCGCTTCAGTCAATAGATCCAAGTTCAAGAATGCATTTCCTTCCTATACAAAACATGTACCTGGGCACAAACGTAGCAATGACATTGGAATCATTAAAAGATGATGTTCGAATGAGATCTAAAATTGAAGAATTCCTTAACAGATGTCAATCATTTTTGATCGAGCTGAGTAACCAATTTCTGCAAAAACTGCCTGTACAAGATAATTTTTTTGCAGGATTTGTCGTTCATCGATCCCCAAAAAGCAGTGTATGGTGAATTTCGAACTCTGATAAGAATACTCCAAAGGTTTCCTAACTTAGTTGCAACAGAAAACATGCAAATCGTTGACAATGAATATAGGGAATTAAAATTAGATGTTTCCGTGTCTAATTTATTGTCAACTTCTAGTTCGACGTCTGAAACTTTTATGGTGGATAAATTTTGGAGTGAAGTCAACCAAATCTGTGATGCGAATAGCAAACCAAAGTATGGCAATTTGTCCCGATTTGTGAAGCAAATGACGATACTACCTTTGTCAAACACCAAAGTAGAAAGAATATTTTCCGATATTAATAGGATTAAAAATCAAGATCGAAATCGATTTAATAATAAGAATGTTGCTGCAATAATGCATGGAAAAGAGGGGCTACGACAGTTGGAAGGAGGATGTAGCAGATTTGATCCTGACAGAAGTATGATCAAGTTAATGGACTCAAAACAGCTTTATGACAATGTTACCCAACATAAAGACGAAGAATCTTAACTTTAAGTTTCATTTTATTATTATTTTTTTAATTATATTTTTATTTAGAATTTAATTTAAAAAAAAAAACATTGGTTTTTTTAATTAATGGTGGTTTCTTTGTTATTTTTATTACTTTTATCGTTTAATCGAGAAAACATTCATGTTTTTACGTTGTAACACGACAGCAAAAAATATAATAGATTTTTAGTATTTTCTCGTTCTCTTTTGGTAGAATTCAGTAGCTTTTAACCTCCACAAGCAGTAGATTCGTCAAATGAAATCTGGTCACACTGTTGTAGACGGTGCAAGCATTACTCGCTTGAGGGAAACAGAACTTTTGTAGTTTAGTATTTAATTTTATAAATAATTATATTTTTTTAAATAATTATTACTTTTAGTCAATATTTAGTCTTTAAATAAACTATTTTTAAAACATGCAGATGTCGGTTTATTTTTTTAAAAAGTAAACAAGAACGTCGAAAAGTTGAAAAACAACATCTATAGAGGTAGCTTTTGACCTCGAAAATCACAGAGTTATGTAATCAGAAGGCGTAATATATGCAGTTCAAGTAAACAATGTTATCGTACCGTTTAAAATTACAATGTTCTAATAATTTTATTAATACATCTAAGTTATTAAATTTATACATACCCACCTACCTATGTACTAACTGCTGACAAATTGTTTGGCTCACTTCAACAGAACCTTCGTCTTCGAGCTATTTATTTTGATGTTACTTTAGGCATTTATAGATAAGCAAGGCAAGTAATCTAAAGGTGTATCTATCTAAACATTTCAAAAGTTTGAATCATTGGTACTGTACCTATCAAAGACTAGGTAAACGATTCGAATTTGGGATTCCCAATGTAAATTCTAATCTCAAAGAATACGATGATAAAGACTTTATCAATGGTGATTTTAAACTTGGTTCGACATGTTTATTCAGGATCCAAGGAATCTATGGATCCTAAATAAACGAATCCTGAATATATCCTGAATAAATCAAATCATCTTTCCACATTTTCTCTCTGAGTTACATATCTCAGATATGGTTTTATTAATTGAAAAATTAGATTAGGTAGGTATTGAAATTAATTTTTCTATACTTTCTATGGTAACAAAACTGATAGTTTTTAGTAAGTGACAATATTTATTGCATATTTAAGTGATGTATAATAAAATTAAAACAAATAAGCAAACTAAGACGAAATAGAGAATATTTGTTGAGTTTATGCCAAACTACAGTCCAAAACTTGCAATAACATGTTTGTAAACATGTAGGTAAATTCGTGGATAACATGCGTATACAATATATCAACAAACAACTAGATAACGATGATTAATCGTTAGAGACGTAGACAATTATATAGGTATGTCAGATTGTAGCCTTGTAAGTGCATTACAGTGCAGTATGCAGGCTATAAATAAATCTAATATAGGTGATTGTCTTACATGTTGCTTTTTTATTGCAACTATATACTATATTTATTTATATTATTCGTATTTAGGTACCTAAGTATATACTTAGGTACCTAAACTGTAAATAGCGTAAATGTCCATGTCAGATTGTGAAACTGCTATTTACAGTTCTACGTTCGATGGTCAGTTTTAAAGTATATTTCTTACTAAATCTCCGTTTCTCGTTATATTAAATTATGCCGCAGTGAGGCAAATATAATAATAGTTGTAAGGAAATATTTCATTTCAAAATAGTCTCTAAGTAGCTCGGCGGTGAGGGAAAACATAATATAGGAAATAACATAAAATCTGGAGTAGCCAATCTGTATGTGATTGTAGTATCATATAGGTATGTGATTCATGTAATCCACCAATCCGCACCTGGTCCACGGGGTGGATTACGGCCCTAAACGTTCCAGTGACTAGAGGAAGCCTGTAGCCTGCAGTGAGACATTATAGCCCGATTGATACACATATTGTGTAGGTATAAAATATTTCATTTCAGTAGGAAATTTATTTTAAAAATAGCAGGTCATTACCTACGATCATATCATTGAAAGCAGCTCATTGAATTATATGAAATAAAAAACATAAAGCATTAAAATAACACAGCATCAAGATAATATTATATAGTAATGAGTTTAATGAGGATACAAACCTCTAAATCTCATAGGTAATGATTAATGAGTACCTACTACCTACCTAGTACTTGTATGTGATTAATGTAATTTAAATATACATAAACATAGATAGAAAAGGTTATCTCAGGACGAATATTAAACATAACATCATTAAAATATCGCACCTAATGTCGCCTGTTGGTCAAAAGTTTGATATCACATGAAACAGCACTAAAAAGAAACAGACTGTGTAGCTATGTGTTTATCTCTTAGAGGACAAGGATATTTTTTTAAATACAAATAGGATGTTTTACGTGTTTAATACGAAAAAGATTTTGAAGCTAAAGAGCATTTTTCATTTAAAAAATCGCCCGTTCCCATTATTGGTTAAAAATGTATAGGTAGATACATAAGATAAATCAACATCATCGAATTTACTTAATTTTTTAAAGGAATTTCAATTAGATTTACTTAAAATTATATCAGGTATACATACATACAATATTTAATATTTGTATCATATAAATGAAAATATATATGTTTGTTTGATTGATTGAAAGGTTTTCATGCAGTAACGGAAGAATGAAGCAAACTGAAATGCATTATCCTTCATAGAGACAGACCACTTAAAACAAAACTGAGATTTCCGTGGGATAATGAACAAGGAGGCAATGTGATGGGCAACAGCTAATATTAATAATTTTACTATGACTTGCTTGACATGAGCCTATGTCGTGTCGTGTAGTACCTACTTATAAAGTGAGACAAACCTATATACCAATTTGATACAAAGAAGATAGTGCTCAATAATACTCAATATTGAGGTAGCGATCCTAAAAACTTAAGTTTAAACAAGCTATTCGCACATTTGTTTGCGCGGAAATGTTGGAACGGTTACAAAATACGATCATACGATGTTTATTTACAAATCGCGTTTTCATTGAGTCGCACGGGAGGTGTGGCCAAAGTCGTCATCGTTTACAGTCGCGTCTACTGGTGGATAATGCGCTTCGTATTCGCAAAAAATTCGCAAACATGTTTTGATCTGAGGTTTTGTTACTGATATAAAACTTGTTTTTCCTATCAGTCATTCAGTTATTCGTCGACTCTTGCGTAAGTAACGTAAAGCGTTAAACGTTTATTAAAATATAATTGAAAAAAGTACCAAATAATAAACAATATTGAAAGTCCGTAATCCTGAAGAAGGGTTTGTTATTGTTTGCTGCAATTGGTAGTATTGGATAGTGCGATTTTACGTCAGTGCTCTGTCATCGATTTATTTATATATGCTATATTCGCCAAGGTTTTACGTAAAATAAATACACTTCTGCAGACGTGAGAACAAGGCTTTGCTACAGTGATACAAATCAAGACAAGTTATTCACGTTCGGACAGTGCCATCTGAGTAATTCACGAAAATAGTATCGTACGTGACCTCGAGTGTTTGTCCTTGAATCGACTACTTATATTAATTAAGTTCAATTTAGAGTTTTCCACGACATTTGTGATAAACAGTGAGGTTTCCTGGTGCTGTATAGCTCAAAAACGTTACAAAAATGTCATCTCTAGGCAGTCAGTGGAGGGTCATAAGAACTTATCTTTCGATGATAAATTTGAATGCCGAAGTTGAGAAATTGGTTCAGAAAATCAAACCAGCCACTCCAGAACAATGGGAAAGTAAGTATTAGCCAACATAATTATATATTCAACCTTTTAGTTCAATAATGCCCGTACTGTATAAGTTCTTAAGTGGTAAAGTGGTGGTCTACAAAGAAATTTCCGCATATACATTGACGGTGTCCCAATTTTTTAGAATATGAGTTTTTCTAGTCTTAGGCATTTAAATGGGTAATTTTTCAATTGAAAGACGTTGAAACTTCTCCATTTACTTTACTTTTTCATTTACTACTTTCATTTGTTCCTTCTGATGTCACAAGAAAAATATTTGTAAGCAGTAACTATTTTTCATTATAATATTTCATAATTTTCAGCTTTAATAAGGAAATTCGAGAAAGCAGTGACATTGCGCCTAAGTCAAAGCATAAAAGAAATAGAACCAAAAACATTGGAAAAGAAAAGTGTTCCAAACATGACTTTGAAAGCTACTACAGTAGATGTAAAAGTAGATAAAGAAATGAAAACAGAGAAAGAAGAAAAACCCCAAGAAGGTTTAACAGTAGGTTCGGAGGCAAAGGAAATCACATTTGAGGGATTTTTGCAAGGACTCAAACTGAAAAAAGACTTGCATTTTGGAAAAATATCTGAGCCAAGCTGGAAGTCAAGCAAACCTACTGTTACAAAGGTGAGTCAAAAAAGAATTTTGAGAATTTTGTATTTACACTGATATTAAAGAAGGCATATCATCTGACATTAATCAATTCAAAAATAGACTCAACCAATAACTTAGGAAAGAGATATATATGCATGCATATATGCATCAGCGCCAAAAGAGATATATATGCATCAGCGCAAGCTACTTGTCTATCATATAATAATAATAATAAATTGTCATATAAAATATTATTCTATATAATAAAGGCATACCAGACATGTTGAAATATGCCTATATGTAACCAGCATTATTGCTGGTATGCCTATGTCTTGTGTTAGCTGGTATTACAAGTTTGAAGAGATATGCTTCTGGAAGTCTTGGTGTCAAGTCTGTTTTTGAAACTGTTTATAGTTGGAATATTGCAATTTTAATTAGTGCAAACTTGTGTTTTGCCATATCTTCATTTTTCTAATTTACTTATTGAAAAACAACTCGGAATAAACAAAAATTATCTTAAAAGGTCACATAGATATCGGAAGTGTCCCACATTGATATTATCTGTAGAATTAAACAATATGTGATAGCAGCGTGATAGTGTCAAGAGATGAAAGTGGCTTATCAAACATGCGCAAATGAAATGTGCAAAATTTTGTTTATACAATGTTAAGACTGTTATCAAACATAGTTATCATCAAATATAATGTAGAAAATGCTTATTACTTATTAATTTTGAAAGGTAAACAAAGTACCTTTATACCTTTATTATTGGTGTTGTGTTCAGACCCGCAATTAAACTCAATTTAGAATATAAAATTTTGACAAAATTAATAAAGAGATGACATTGGCGAAATAAAAGTGACTTTGAGGTTCTAACTTAAAATCTCATTGTTTCAAGCCTCTGTTTAAATCAAATAAAAAATATATTTTAAAAATAGAGAAATAGTGCTTAATATTAAAAAGATATTAAGCACCTACTATTTCTTTAAGGTTCCACTGAAGTATCACAAATGTTGAATCACATTGCACTTTTGAGATTGAGAAAAGAATTGTGAGGATTTCATTCAATTCCATTTCATCCCTGCAATAAATCTGATAGGATTAATGAACCTCTTATATCATTATAATCCCTATTTCCCATCCTCTTTAATTCATTTTCTAAATTCTAGTTACTAAATTTTCAAATGTAGGCAGCACATATGAGGATGTGCTAACATTTATAATTTTTGGTTGATGTTGATATTTACCACAGATATCTATTGTATCCGTCTGCCACTTTTGTATTTAAAAGAATTTACTTAATATGAACTAAAACATTTTATAACCATATTTTAATAAAACATTTAAACTGTTTTTTTCTATTTTTGACTGATGTTGGCATGTATAGCAGATATCTATTGCGTGACAGTAACTGCTTACCAATATGACTGTCCATTCAGCACTTGATATTTTCGCGTTTTTTACACATATTTATCTATTCAAAAGGGTTCGCGTCGAGTAAATTAAAAATAAGTTAAATATATGCATTGAGACCTGTTTAAATAGATAAATATGACTGTCCATTCATTTGCCATCTTTCTAATATGACCTAAAGCCGTTCACAAATCTCTCTTGATAAAACTTTTCAACACATATTTTTTAAATTCCAGACTTCAATCCACTCCCGTACAGCGTACGTAATATCTGCGATAGTGACAGCAGAGACCAGTGAATGTCTTATGAAGAGGACTGAACACTTCATAGATCACCTCAAACAGTACCCCGAGACGAGGGATTATGCTATTAAGGTAAGAAAACTTGCATCCATGTAACATCTAAATATCTATTTCCCATTTTGCTTGCCATAAATTAAACTAAATCCTAATCCCATTTTATTTTACATATATGCGAATGTTGGAATTTGCATATTCTGCCAGTGTCAAGTTTTCTTAATTAAAGTCTAAACATATTTTGTCAATATCCAGTCACGTCGAAGCAAGTTAGCAAGTCGCTCAGTAAAGTGATATGTAGGTTTACTGGGGACAAGAGTCGGGCTCCTTGGAAGCACACGAAAAATGCAGTCTGATGCTTTTATTTGATTATCACAAACATTACGCACTTTAAAAATTAATAAATTATCACTATTAAACCACAGAACTCAGTATACATAATTTCCACATTAATGAAACAAAAACTCAACCTTCACTTTTCGAGTTCCCGTCAAAAAGTCCTATTCACACTTGCTTGGATTTAAACATACCTCGTGTTTGTAAACTAGTGTTTAAGGTAATTGCTTCATAATATTATGCCCTCCATAGTCTTTGCCTAGAATGAGGACCTCTAACTCTATTATTTGTGCATACTGTCAAATGACGTATTTTGGAAAGTAGTCAATTTTATGATGTTAAGTTAGATTTAAGGTAAGGTTGCCTGGAAGAGATCGCCTTAGCGATAAGGTCGCCTATTGTATTCTGTCATTTACTATGTATGCACATGTAATAACCAATTGTATGCAATAAAGAGTATTTATTATTATTATTATTATTAGATCCCCTAATGCATCCTTTCCCAACGTTTTTAGTGTGGCGATCCCGTGAAAAGGCTAAATATAAAGTAAACAGCCTTACAACCCCCTTACTGATATAAATAATTAGGCCTTAATTATATATTTAAGCCTTTAACATTTGATTAATTAATTCATAAAAGGGATGTCGTACATAGTGTTCAATTTTGCATTACCAACTGTGTGGTAATGCATGACCCCCTTTTATATGTGATTGGTGACCCCCAGGTTGCGGAACTATGTCCTAATGTATATGATCCGACGGGTTAGGCCTTAAACAATATTTTTGTGTATTCTTTTAATTGTTTAATTGTAATAAGGTCAATAATGTACTTTTATGTTAAAGGAAGGCGCCATTCGAGCTCTATTGAGGGTACAAAACAAGTTGAAAGATAACGAACCATCAACAAAAGAGGTTAATGCTATCGTTAACGAGGTAAGATTTTTATAGCTTCCTTATTAATCTTAAACACTAAGATAAAGTAATTTACTAACTAAAATGCAATGTTGATTTAATAACTTTATTATTCAAATTTTAATTAATCCTATTTTGGGAATACACGGGTTTTATAACATAAAGTTCGTAAGATAAACAAATGCACTGCATCAGTGTTGCCACCCTATTAAACACCAAATACAACTGTCTGTGATTTGATGAATTAATGTATTAATTGCTCTTTAGAATCAATATCAAATAATTACAATTATTCTTTCCATAAATTGTAGCCGTAAACTTTGTAAATGAATACAAATAAAAAATAATTTTGAGGATTCAACTTGCTTATCTTTAATTTCCTAGTTACTGCATGTTGTTAAACAGTTGTGATTTCGTAAATAAAAAAATGTTAAATGTAATGATTTGCCATAAAACAGGGTTCTAAGTGTGAGAAAGCTAGGAAAATGGCTTCATACCTTTGTATAGCTGAACATAACCATCGACAAGCACATGAGCCACCTTGCGACCATATTCTTTGATAGTTTTTAACAAACTAATACAGGAAAAATCTTGATATTTGTTCGATTATACGAAACAAGTTAGTTCAAAATTACCGGTTTTACCAACTTGTTGGTTGAGGAAAAATTATTAAAAAAAAATCTACTGTTTCAAGATGTTTACATTTATGCTATTTATAGTTTTTATTATCTTAACAACTTTTATATAATGTAATGATCTTCAATTTAATAATAGTTTTTAATAATAACTATAATAAAATTGTTTCAAATATATACAGGCCCCATGTGTACATACACAATACACATATACAAAATATCAATAAAAACTTTAATTTTTAAATACTTCAATTATAATTATGAATCAAAATAAAAAAATATATATTATCACAAAAATACCTGTTATAAATAATTAATATTAATATAAGGTTCTACATTATAATACCATTAAATTCCTTTCGGGTTTGTATTATCACTTTGAGTTTTTCGCAATCTCATAAATATTCAATAAAAAAAAATATGGAATGATGTACAGCAAGCACTACGAATATGAGCAGCAGAAATAATTAATGGGCAGCAAATCGATGTTAGGTTTAGAATAAAATTTAGTATTTTTTTACCGCTCATTTAAATACAAACATTTAATTATGAATACTGTACTAGGCTCTGCTCCATTCAAAGTACCCAAAGTACTGTATTATGTGTGCATATATTATATTATTTTTATATATGCGTGTATATATATATATATATATATATATATATTTTTATATACTAGTGGGCGGACGAGCAAGCGGTCCCACGTGATGGTAAGTGTTACCGCCGCCCATGGACACCTGCAACACCAGGTATGGTATGCGGACGCGCCGCCGACCTTGCGAAATCCTTGCAAAGTAAGTTTTTTACGATGCAACGTTATTTTTTAATCAAAAACATTTTTTTTCGTAGGCTTTAGCCCTCGTAGGCTATACAGGGCCGACTAAAGGTCCCGGACCAAATATCCTTGCGATCGATGGCGGTGGAATCCGCGGGATAATCGCTATAGAGATACTGAAGCATTTAGAGAGGCTCACTGGAAGGAAAGTAAACGATCTGTTTGATTACATTATTGGTGTTAGTACTGGAGCTATCATCGCTTCTGTTATAGGTAAGTACTCATTATAATAATTATTTAATTAGTTATTATTGCAACGTTATGTTATGCAATAATATATTTTATCTATACTTCTATGCTAATATAATAAAGAGGTAAAATTGGTGTGTTTGTAGGTAGGTATGTTGGGGCAATCTCTGGAACTATTGAATCGATTTCAAAAAATCTTTCACAAATAGGCAGCTACATTATCCGTGCCTAATATCTAATATGGCTATAATATAGCCATATTAGGCGCCATATATAGCGTGTCTAATATAGGCTACATTTTATTTTCAAATTTTGAAAAAAAAAAAACTTATAAACCGAAGCTAGTGTCACAATTAATTTCTTAAGCTGCAACATTGGTTTTACGTTACAAAATTTTTAATGCTACGAGTACTATATCATTCCAATTTCTCTATTACTGTTATTCGTCTTAAGTTTCGTTTTGTGTTAAAAATGGACCAGTTTGACCAGTTGGAAGATTTCGACCAAATGGAGAGCAGTTCACTAGGTTTAGAACTAGCGGATGTTTTGTATTTTAATACAAATTTAAGCTAATATATATCGTATGATAAAAAATATATATTCAAATCCTTACTTTAAAACCTTTACAAGAGATATTCTGTGTTTTAGAAGAAAAATTATTAGACAAATGTTGTGGCTTCTTCAACACTAATCATAGATATATTGTTTGATAGATAGATAAACTCTTTATTGTACACTAGCGACCCGCCCTCGCTTCGCTTCGGTTTATAAGATTTTTTTTTGTTTCAAAGTAAAGTATAGCCTATATTAGACACGGATAATGTAGCTTTCTAATTGTGAAAGAATTTTTGAAATCGGTTCAGTAGTTCCAGAGATTACCCCCAACATACCTACAAACACACAATTTTACTTCTTTATTATATTAGTATAGCTCAATACATGTTGCAAAAAGACAATTTAAGTAACACGAAAAGTACAAAAGGCCGAAATTTCTTCCAGCCAACCTTTGGGTGGTAACGAGAAAACGGATAACATCAAATGAATGTAGATGGTGCAATTTTACTTAATATCAGTATTAACATAACTTAATATTGTGTAAGTCTGTATATAAATGTCACAAGGCCGTATAACTTCGTCATTATTAAAGATATCGTAAAAACTTATATTACATGAAATTTTTTGTAATTTTTCAAATCTTTTTGTAGGTAAGAAATAAAGGAATGGCGAACTCCATTATAACTTGTTACGTCACGATAATATTTTGAGTTTTTAAGGTTTTCTAATGACTTCTATTAACAAATCTATTATTAATTGCGATTGTGTAATTATTAGAGATGCGCCGAGTACAAGGTTTACCGAGTAGCCGAGTACCGAGTATTACTCGGTTTTATGTTAGCCGAACCGAGTACTCGGCCGAATTACTTCGGTTCAGTTTACGCAGCTATGGGGCGCGAAATACGCTTAATGATCCCGACATGCGGCCCGTGCACCATAAGCTGCCTTTGTTAAATATCGTATATTAATTGATTACTTGTTTGCTTCATTTAATTCAAATTAATATATGCTCATTACTTTATTAAATATGCTTATATTGACGACGCTCGCGTCTCTCCGACAATCATGTTTTTTTTTTACACTATATTATTTTAACCGAATATTCGTCACTTAATCAGCGTTATTCGGCCGAGTACGAGTACTAAAATAATTGCCGAGTTTTCCGAGTACCGAGTAATAAACGAGTACTCGGCGCATCTCTAGTAATTATATAGGTTTTTGTATTTGTCACAGGGAGCGGTGTGGGCACATTAGAAACGGCTAATGAAATGTACCACACATTATCCAAGAAAATGTTTGGCAACACATCACTTATTGGAGGTAAAATATCACATATTCCCAATTTTATTTACGTGTTAATTGTACTTAATATTTTAAATTGTTCATTGATTTCTTTGTAATCTGCCCGGTGCCGAAGAAAATAGTCCATTTTTTATATTGATTCTACATTGAAAATGCCGTGGGTTACAGTTAAAATAATAATTTGATCGATCCTCTTAATTTAAAAAAAAAAACCTTTTTGATTATTTTTAAATCTTTTTTTTGATAATTCATTATAGTAAATTACAATGCTTTTGAAATACTTATACATATATGTTACTTACAGTGTATTTTGTAATCTGTATAAGTTAAATCTAGAAAATCTATACCTACAGAGCCGTGGCTGCACTATATATTTGAAAAAATAATTTTGTTGTACTCTACGAACGATACATTACCCAAAACAACTATTTTTAGATTTTTTTCTGTCTATCTGAACGCGCATCACGAAAGAACTACTGGACGGATTTTAATGAAACTTGGCATAGTTTTAGCTTATGTACGTGGTTAACATTTAGGGTATTTTTTATCCAGATCCTTTATAGCAGTGTTTCCCGAAGTATGGCTCGCGACCCACTGGCGGGTCGCGAGAGAACATTGGGTGGACCCGAAAAAAAAAATTTAATCTAATTTTAAGTATAGTGTTCTGATTTATCTTATTTATACTTATTAAAAATTTCGATCATCACTGGATACTGGATTTCCATTACAACCCTTGTACAACCCTTCACATAACTACGGCTACGTAAACGAGAACATGCTGCAGCAGCGACAATACTATTTTCATGTAAGGCGTAGTGTAGGGTGGGTCTAAACTTTGTCATTTTTTTAGGTGGGTCGCGGTTCATATAACTTTGGGAATCACTGCTTTATAGAGTTCCAACGGGAGAGTCACTCTAAAATTCACAAAAAGAGGTCGCTGGCAGCGCTAGTGAGAAATTAAATAAAAAAAATAGTTTTTTGTGTTTTAATAATTAAAATATCTACATATTTTTCAATGTTTTTTTAATGTCTAGCTGAAGTGTTTGATTAAGTAAATATACCGTTTGGTCTTAAAGGTACATCTAGATTAGTATGGACTCACTCGTACTATGACACAGACGCTTGGGAAATGATGCTGCAAGACCATCTCGGTGAACGAACACTCACTGAATGCAATAGATATAATACACCTAAGGTAAGATAATTTTATACGTTTTAGACCATAGGGTCCTAATCTTCTTAGTTCATTCTTTTTATAGAGCAAGTTTGTTACAAAAATGAAGTCAACAATTACACTAACCCTGTTTCGAAGCAACAATTTTGAATCATATGCTTTTTAATTAAGCATGTGAAGTATTATACAAAGGTTATCCAAAAATGCATGTGGTATATAAAGTATAGATTATCGGAGAATCGATTATTTAATGAAAAAATCAATTTTTAAGATAGATCTCAAGCAGTGAATTGCTCCTAGAAAATGAATCGATTTTTAAATGACAAATCGTGTATATCACGATATTTAACACTTCCTTTAAATATTCTTTTAAGTTAAATTGTAGCTAGCGCAATAAGTTTTCAAATAAAAAGTTACTTAGGTATATGATTTGTATATTTTTGTATTTGAAGTTTTTTCACTGTCTGATATATTTGATTTCAATGATTTTTACGGTTTTTCAAACGGCATATTAAGAAATTTGCAAATTTATCGACTAATCGAAGGTCGATCTTTCGGATATAAATTTAATCGTGAATCGATCCTTTGGCTTTCGATTTGAATTAATTCTACTTAGACGTACATGCTACTGTTTTTTTTTTTTTTTTTTTTTTTTTTAAAACAATGACATACCTAATAACGAGGTATTTACATTTAAAATTACGATCTAGTCATAATATTAATACTAATGAGTAATTTAAATTTGACCAAAATTGCTAAGTAGAGTAAAACTAAGAATGTGTCCAATACCACTTTACTTATTGTCTCTATTAAGGGGAAGTCACTCTGTTCTTGTGAACTTTATTAACATGTTACTGTGAAACAGATCTAATAATTATAAGAAACACTATTGTTTAAAAAGGTGACATCTACTGTCTTGAGCGATAACTTACTGCATTCTTAACGCGAATGCAGCATAGAATGTTTCCACATATATCTCCATTATGGGTTTATTTGCCTTTATTTAAACGGCCAGTAAGAAATACTATTCAAATGAGCAGCAAATCGAACCTATTTTTGAGCAATTGAAGTAAATAATCTTAAATCACTAAGAATGTCATCCGTGATAGTCATCACGCAACCGTCGGAATTGTTTTTACTTTTTTATCACAACAAATGTAGGGTACCTACTTGATAATTTCTTGATGCCATAAAACTGTGCGAATTTATCACGGCACTGCACATTCGCTTGAGGGTAGTTAGATAAAATTGATACAGGTTGTTCAAAGTTACAATAATTTATTTTTAAATCTGATATTTTACTAATACGGTAGCGTTTATATTTTTATTAAAACGGCCTTTTATATAGTTTTATAAATATTCATATATATACAAATACACATACACTTATGTACATAATATATATATATATTTACAGAGAACCTAACTTTGAAATTTTGCTGCCAACGATTTGTCGCGCATATAGTATTTTTTCCTGGTCATTTAGTTATTTCCTGTTTTATTTACACAAAATTGTTTTTTGTCCCAACAGATGGCGTTAGTATCGTGCGTTGTAAACAGTGGCTCCCGTTTAACTCCATTCCTATTTCGTTCCTATGAGTGTGGATTTAGAGTTCGTGGCGTTTTCCCCGGAACTGCCAGAGCTAAGGTCAGAATAATTTTTATTTATCTGATTTATGATTATTAATTTTTGTATGTACAGGAAAATTGTATTACAACATTATTTACAGTGATTTTTTTTGCACATACAGAAAACATTTTAATTATACATATCTTGGTGCAATAAAAACCGACAGGGTTAGACCTCGTACTGCACATTCGCAATATAACAATAGTTATATAAAATCTATTAACGACAAATTAAAGTAATTAATTATGAAATAAAAATTTCTAACTATGTAAACAGACTTTACATCCGTATTAACTTGGAAGGGGGATATACTGGGAATTATAATTTGTTTATTTGTCTCAACTGGTTAGTGATAACGCTTGCATATACAGGTTGCTACAATTAGTCACGAAAATAGTCGAATATATTTATAGGTGTGCATGTATTTTATACAATACGAGTACATGCTTAAATTAGATGTGTTCAATTCTAGAGGGACGTGTCATTCAATGGTGTAAATTTAATAACTTTATAAGATAATGTAAGAAGATATTTTATAATTAGTATGTATATTTAGCTAATTATTGAACTAAATGTGAATTTAATGTAGTTTTTATGTAGATATGCTTGTATAGACTTATTTCACATTGGATAGGCGTCATTTAAAAATAGTATAATTAAACTAATTTTATGATGACCATTTTGAAGATATGTAGAAATTATATTTGATAGCATATTTTAATTCCTTTTACTTACATACCTCATACATACATAAACGTATTCAAATACACATACATATACACTCAAACATGTAAAGTGCTGTGGTTGCTTGTATGTGAACAGTCAGTCCTCTTCTCAATAAAAGTCCACACTCAGGAACAACACTTTATATTTAATACGAAAGCAAAATTTACATAAATAGATAAAGGAGCATGAAAAATTAAACCTTAAAATAAATGGATTGAAAAAGCAAAAGAAGAATTAAAAAACAAAAGACAACAACAATGGCAGACGTCATGACCAACTAGATGTCGATCTAGTTGGCTGGCAATCTAGTTGGCTTCGGCCGGCGGGTTCCTACACAAGCACCCTCACACACGCACATACCCTCGCACGTGTACACAATATTAAATTTATATAACTTAAAACCTACATTTTTTTAATGTCTTCATTAGACTACAGTTTTAGGTGCCCACTTAACGCTTGATACATGAATTGTTGCTGAAGTTGTTCTCTGCACACGTCCACGTTGACATTGTGTTTAGAATATTAAATTTGTAACGAAGAAAGAAGTACGTTACTGCCAGTAGAATTGAAAATATACTTGTGTAAATATTCTCTAAATACTTAGATGTATGACTTTGTTATATATATATATATATATATATATATATATATATTTATTACAGGTGTGGCACGCGGTAAGGGCTTCAGCGGCAGCTCCTACATATTTCAACGAGTTCAGACTACATGGATTGTTGCATCAAGTTAGTTGACAAACACTATTTTGAATGTTACTTTTTAAATTTATCGGATTTGTATGCAATGTAATGCAATACAACCAGCCCTTTAAGTATCCACTGGTGGACATGGGCCTCCTCATACACATTGCTTTGCTCACTTTTTTTTATATATGAAGGCGGCAGACGAGCATGCAGTCCACCTGATGGTAAGTGGATACTGTCGTCCATAGACATCCGCGATACATGCCAACATCCGTCCAGAATGACAGACGTTGGCACGCCCCCGCACGCGCTGCCTATCGTTGCAGATTGAGGAATGGATTGGGAGAAAGGTTCAGGAAAATGAGATGGAAATGGCCTCTAGCATATCTCACTCACTACTGTACATTAGGGAAATACGATAAACTAGGAAATTCAGTACATTTCAAGGTAGTCTTCTGTGAGAGAGGGATAACGTGGCCAGTCGTGCCCAGCGGCTTTGGGAATGCAGCGAACACTCCCGCATGGGGAATGTATGGCCTTAAACGCCACGCTGGCCAAACGGGTTGGCGAGTCCACTCTTTTAGAGGTGGTGTAGTTCCTCAACGCTCGTGGTAGCCGCTTTGTTATTCCTTAGTCCCCTTTTACGTTATTCCTTACTTCCCGCGGGTGGGGAAGAGATAGGGTGGTGCTATTTTATAGCCGGCCGACACCACATTTGTATACATATATACATTTCACATTATACATCGGGTCTTTTTGCATATTAAAAAATAAAACGAAATTTATTAGAAACTTAAATATCAGTTTAAGAATGTTTAGAAATAATTCCGCCGTACAGCGGCTTTTGTATGGACATTTACAGTCATTCGCTGAAAGTACAAATTAGGATTATTAGGCATATGATTTTTCGCATCCGGATATATTTTTATACTCTTTCACCGGTTACGGATATGTAATTATTTCGAATACGGCTATATTTTTAATGAATTTTTTAAAGAAATGTATCGCTTACTGAAAGCAAAGGAAAATAAAACCAAATAGGGAGTAATTGCAAATTTACTTTCAAGGAATTATATTAACATGCACATTACTGCTACAAAACAAAATTATTTGTAACAACATCTAAAACTTTTATTTCGGATATCAGGAGGGGGAGAGTGCACGCTGCAATCCAACAGCCGCTGGGCGCGCTCGACTGGCCACGTTACCCCTCTCTCACAGAAGACTACCTTGAAATGTACTGCAATTTCCCACTTTATCGTATTTCCCCAATGTACGTACGTGTTTCGGTAGTGAGTGAGATGTGCCAGAGCCCATTCCCATCCCATCCTATCCCTGCCCATTTTCCCAACCCTTTCTTCAAATCCATTCCTATATCTCCAAAGGTAGGCAGCGCATCCGGGGGCGTGCCAACATTTGTCATTTTGGACTAATGTCGGCATGTATCCCGGATGTCTATGGGCGACAGTATCCACTTACCATCAGGTGGACTGTATGCTCGTCTGCCGCCTTCGTACATAAAAAACAAAAAAAAAAATGCGATAATTTCGGTTACTCAGCTAAACCAGCGTTTGTGAATATATATTCAGTTTCATGTGAATATTCATTATTGGTTACCATCGATTTGCTGCTCATCAGTATTCTATTATTGTTTTAGGATGGTGGTATAATGGTCAACAATCCAACTGGCATCGGTATTCATGAAGCAAAACTGCTATTCGGTGCAAATTCTCTCAAAAAGGGCACAGTAATCTCTGTAGGCACCGGAAAAGCCCTTAACAAACATTTAGATTATCAATTTTTAAGCAAAGGAATAACGAAAGAAGCTGCCGGTACGAGTTGGAAAGACAAATTTAATAAAATTTTGGATTCTGCGACAGATACTGAAGGTGAGAGATATAATATTACTTGTTAAAATGTCCACATTTCTTTATACAATTTTTTTTTTTATGTGTACTTGATAGATTTTCGCCCTTAGTTTCTTGAATGTCGTATATTTTATTTTAAGGACAACCGATGGTTAAACTAAGGCTTACATTATACAATATCATAAGGAAAAACCTTATGTGTAAATTGAAACCCATGTGAATCAGAAAAAAAAAAAAAACAATTACAATTAATTATTCCTTTTCTATATACCATTTGAACGATTTGTCTTCTATATATTGTAAGTTTTTTGAATTTTGGTAATGAATCGTAATTATCAGAGATCATCATAAAAGTCAATTAAAATTTATATTGTTACTAGCTGCACCCGGCAGACGTTGTCCCGCCTGTGTATATTTATTTACCTCTGTATATAAAATCACAAATTATTCTGTTTTGCCGTCGATATGATTTTTGCGATCGATTGAAAAGTATAGAAGATGTGCTGCAGCGCCATCTAGTGGCGAGTTACAACAAAGTCGATAGCATAAAAACCTTCTCCATGAAAAAATACATATATGTATGTGCCTACTTTCATGGTGATCGCGTCAAACAGTGTTGAAGTCTATTAACATCAGATATACCAACATACTCTTTTATTTATATATATATATATATATATATATATATATATATATACATAGTAGTTTCAAACACGCACACACTCAAGTGCATTTTAAGTACAGTTATTAATTTGTGGAAGTTACATAGGATTATTTTTATATTTAAGTTCATATCTAATGTAATTATTCCATTTGTTTCCTAAACGGAACAAAATACTCAATTTTTCAGTTTGTTTATAATTTCCCTTCCAGGCGTCCACCTAGTGTTGAACGATCTCTTACCACCCGGTAATTATTACCGATTCAACCCCACTCTCATGGAAGAGTGTGCTATGGACGAAATAAACCCTAATAAATTAAACAATCTCGTAGTGGATACTGGAGCGTATATACGCAGAAATCAACATAAATTCGAACAGGCAGCCGCAATGTTGTCTAAAAAACGGAGCATAGCTCAAAGGGTGGTCGATTATGTTCACCACCAGAGTCAAATTATGGGGGTTGTTCAAGGAAAGTGACGTATAAAGGGGCAGCAAGGCGACCCTTGCTGAGTTACTAATGATATATACTGTATGTATAAGTATTATATACCGTGTGGTATAAATATGTTATTCAACGTGTTATCGAAATAACGCAAATCTCGAAACACGTCAACTAATTTAAAATATATAAAACCCGTTCTAAATAAAGTTATTTTAGGGATTAAATCAAAAGTAACAAACACGTAAAGTGGTGTTGTTCTATCTAAAACGTTGGTAACACTCGTTACTCAGTTCATGATAGTAATCAGGCGGAGTGCGGCCGACGCACGTAGAATAAAGAAAATGCTAGAAATGAACAAAACCTCTTATAAAAACTGTTATAAAACTCTTATATTTTCTTCGTTTGCGTTACTTCAATGACACGTTGTTTTTACTATATGTGTATGTATGTATTATATACCGTATGGTATTTAAGGTGTACCCGAACCTTTTCCCGAAACCCGAAACCACGAATTCTCTTCATGATTCTGACATATATTGTTATGTATTTTTAAGTACAAATGTATTTTTTATTTGTATTTAACAAATTTGAATGATAAATCTGGTAAAATTTGGATTTGGACTCATGAAAGGGATTCATAATTTCAGGTCTGGGGAAATAATTGGTTACTCCCTCCATGTATAGTATATAGTACCATATTTTTTTGATGAAAGGATAATGATGGAACTGAATTGCAATAAACGTTTAAAATTAGTGACATGATGTGCAATATTTAATAAAAAATTAAGTCGCTTTTACTTATTTGTATACAATAAAAATAAATACAATTAGACGTCGTGTTGCAAACATGAAATACGACAGCTTTGCTGTGCCGTGAATGAAATAAACTTTATCATAATTAATTATTATTACTTACTAGCTGTACCCAGCCACGCGTTGCCGTGGCTGCCCAACAGATGGCGCTTACCCCGTTTTCACCTGTTTTAGGTAAAAAGCATGTTCTTACCGTGTGATAGGTATATAAAAACACGCGCGTATTCGAATGCAACGTTGTGTCAAAACTTTCAAAGCAATCGGTGAAGAACTTTCGGAGATTGAAGATTTTGAACAAACGAACGTTTACATTTTTATCTATATAGATTATAAATTTATTATATTACATATAATAAGTACAAAATACTTTAACATAAATAAAGTATAATTATATTGGACTTTTTAGAACCATAAAAACTACTTGTAGTATAATTCTATAAACTAGTAGACTATATACTCTAGTTGTACGAGTAGCACTATAACTGTATAATAAACTGTAATAGGCCTGCATTCCAAAAGTTTGGAATTTGCACGTTTTTCGTATCACTAAATAAAGAATTGCAATTACACAATTTTAGTTTAACAATTTAAACCGTGCATCTTTTCTATTTATATTATATTTATATACTATACAAAGAGACAGCACGTGACAACTGCATTATATAGCGGATTTCCCACGTTTTGGAACACAGCTTTAATAAATCTGCAATTTTAGGCCTATGACTGAAATTTTAAAAAAAAAATGTGCATACACGAAATTATGCAATCGAGTCTATTTAGCCGAAGAAAATATATGGTTATCATTAATCTCCCCGTTAGTAAATTCTTCAGTTCGAAAATAAATTGAACTCTTGTATAGACGACTTTCGTCTGACTTTTTGTAAATAACGCCAGTTCATTCTTAAACATATATGAGTAATATAGTGAGAGCGTATGTAATTACATCTTGAAAGCGCAGATAGAGTATATTTTATAGTATTATTAAAATATATTTGATTGTTTGTTTGTAAGAAAAATGTACAGCAGAATAAAAATGTACAGCAGAATAAAATGTACAGCAGAATAAAAATGTACAGCATAATAAAAAGTTCATTGTTATTTAATGTGAGGAATTCACGAGTAGTTGCAGATATATTTTCAACTAGCTGTACCCGGCCACGCGTTGCTGTGGCTGCCCAAAAGATGCCGCTTACCCCGTTTTTACCTGATTTTGGGTAAAAAGCATGTTTATACCCTGTGATAGATATAAAAACACGCGCGTACTGAATGCAACGTTGTGTAAAAATTTCAAAGCAATCAGTGAAGAACTTTCTGAGATTTAAGATTTTGAACAAACGAACGTTTAAATTTTTATTTATATAGATAATCCGGTACAATTCTTCCGGTTGACGTCAGCTGGCAGATGGCAGCTTTTATATTGAAATTACGTTATCCGCCGAAAATAGGTATTTAACGCATTGGCCAACCGATCTTTCGCACGATTTCAAATTTTTTGCGTTCGTAAACGAGTTATTACTGTGATTAAAAGTTCATATCCGTTGTTCTGAATGAATAGGTTTGTTCTACAACGACATATTTGCAGTTGGCGCTACCTAAGAGCTTATTGAATGAGCTGGTAATGAGCTGCAAATTAGTTTGTATTTGTGGGAACGCTCAATTGGCCGATTTCAATTGTATTAGTATGTATGGGCAAAGTAATGAAATTTTCATCAAATAATAATGAATTTCATTACAAAAGCCACTAGTACGGTAGAAATACAAATTTCATACTTTAAAATTGCGGAAGCGAACGTTTAATATGTGCGATGTTTTTAAATAAACAATAAAAATGTATTATTAAACGTAACGTAAATAACCAGTTACATTTTTATAACTACTACAATATTTATATCGAATATTTATATACGTAGCGTTAAATAATAAATAATTTCTATAAACGCCATGTCGTAAAACCTTACCCCTTTTACAACAGTGTTCTTAAATGTTTTAAGAAGCGGCCAACGAATCTGATTGGTCGAGAACTTTATAGACCAGCGTTGAACATTTTTAAATGTGCGTTTGAATTTTTTGGTGAGGAGGCAAATTGTTTTAAAAACAATTTTAGATTGCGATACTGCATTTTATGACGTTGAATGACGGTGTTGAAAGTAGGTGTAATTATTTTATTTATATATTAATATGCAGTGTTCGGCGATATACAGCTTCGATATCGATATCGGTGATTTTTCTTTAACTACCTTATTTATATATAGAATAACAGTTTTAAGAGTCATCAAGTCAATGAATCAATGACCCAATAAATTCGCATCCTCCGTTTACGAAAGGCGTAAGTCACAAAACACGCATTTAACGTTGTCTGATAAGTTTGACAGAAGTGTTAACACAACTTTATTATAGTTCCCTCTCACCTCGATACAGAGTTCTAAATACGCGCCCAGTGGAGGTGCACTTGATTTCAAAACTTTGGTTACATTCTAGTCACTTGTAGAATTAGTTTAGCATTTTTCCAATTTTTTATTATAAGCAACTCATATAGGACATTTTGTAGGTAAACATTCTCAAATCAACTGTATGACAGTTGGTGAGCCGAACGTTCAAACGGTATCAAATTTAAATAAGTTTTTTTGCATTTTGGAAACAAATGTGACGTTATCTGACCAAAGGGACCTTATTATCGTTGTCGACTTTGGTTAATATTTTCTATCTTAAATATTCGTTGTTACAAGATTATATTTAAAAGGAGAAGCTATAAGAAAAATATGTTGTTTTTTGGGATTTCAGTAAAATATCTGGGATCATTTTTCTGCAACGTTATTGTTTTGCGGATGGCGTCACTACAATCTTTTAAATCTAGCTTGATTAGAATGACAGCTGTCAAAGTGCCTCGTATAGTACTGGGACAATAATGATCAAAGCGTGGTAATGTGTTTATTTATCGACTTAATTTTATGTACTACACATAAAAAAGACGTGCGTGTACGTATGACAAAAACCTTGTGATTTTTAGGTATAGATATTTTTATCGAGCCCTATTCGAGGCAGTTAGACAGCTGTCATTCTAATCGAGCTATATTTAAAAGCCTGTAGCCGCTTATCGTATAAACTGATAATGAACTGAAAATAGATTTGTGATCGTCCGAACGTTCGTTAGGCCAATGTTTTGTATTTTGAACACATTCAAATGATATTTTTTTGATCTTAAATATCAACGCTTTTAAGTTGTAAAGCCTCCATTGTATGCAAAGTGATTATGTAAGTTTTTGCTTGTTGCAATGTTTAGTATATAGATTTATTTGTTAGTTACCTAATTGTGATAAATAAATATTTATGTTTATTACCGTCTTTTGAATATTAACCCTACCCAGTTTTTTTTTTAATGAAAGGTGCTGGACATGTAGACAATACCCCGATGATAAATTAGTATCAATGAAGAATGGTCAATAACATTAAACAGTCCATTAATAAATGCAATTATAATGTTGGCACATCAGATTTGCTGATTGCTTTTGGGTATTTAGAAACAATTGACAGTGTCCAGTATGCAGATGATAAGGGAAGGAGAATGGGTTGGAAAAGTTGTCTGAGAATGTTCACTCGCTCCCAAAACCTGTTAGTAAGCGTCTGAAAACTGCATTATTATATCAGACGGAAAACATGCTAGAATTTAGATTTAAATTATTTTGTGATCGATAAAGCTTTCGACAGCACACGCCATTGTGCAAGGAACACATTTCGCCTACTTTTAAGATTTTAGAAAATGAATGTTTAAGCGAAAAAACAAGTTGTAGAACTCCGCGAGCCCTATCCATCAATAAATTTCATGATCATGATCATCGAAAGTCATGATCTCTACAAAGTAGTTTCTTTTTCATAGTTGTAATTGCAACCAGCCCTATCGCTATCCACTGCTGGACCATGGGCCTCCGTGTCTTGTGCATGAGGGATGAAGGTCAAGATTTCAAGGTCATTGAAAACGCCACGCTGACCAAGCGGGTTAGCGAGTCCACTTTTCTAGAGGTAGTGTAATTCTTCTCCAGCACTTGTGGTAGCCGCTCTGTTATCCCTTAGTCGCCTTCTACGACATCCACGCGTAGAGATGGGGTCGCAATAATTTTCATAGTTATTTGATGAAACTTATTGGTGTTTGAATTTACTTCGAAGGTAACGCAAAACAAAAATACATTCAGTCACTAAACAATACTATTCATTGACGCATGAGACAAAAGATAAACAAAAGTTTAATAGAAAGCACTTTGTTTTATCTAAATTATAGCCTAGACTGAGCCTTTTGGTCATATTTAAGTTTCATCTAACATATAGGCTAGAATATGCATGCTTAACCCGAGAAAAATGCTAGTGATAAGCATTCAGTTTTAAAACTACTGCCCTTTTTGTTAATTTGTCTCGTGCTATAATGAATATGGCAGGTATGGGCAACCTTTGACAAGTTGAGGGCCAAACTTTAGCGTGCAAATACGTTCGCGGGCCGCGTTTAAAAGTACTTAGTGCATTTTAAAGTAGTGATAATATTTTTTGCGATAGATATTAGACATGAAATAATACGACAATGTTATTATAGTACAATTTATTAAAATAACAAAATGAAATTTAAAAAAATGGTACATTATAATAAATCGTTAAATTTGCAATTGTTACAAACTACGAAAGTTAAATACACCGAAATCAATGAGACACTTGAGCTTGAATTTGGGAAACTAATCCATCGATATTTGGATTAATTCCACTGATACAAAGACGTAAAGAATTTTCCAAATTATCGTCAGTTAGTCTTGTACGATGTGTTGATTTATTAACTTTCATCAATGAAAAGAACTGTTCGCATTTATAAGTACTGCCAAACGCACAAATCAATCTTCTTGCGAATTTTCTAAGCTGCGGAAAATTGTCTTTTTCTAGGTATTTTTTGTAGAAATCGCACAACTCTACGTCTTCAAATTTGGATTTTAGGAGTGAGTTTTCTTGAATCTCGATCAACTCCATTTGTAAGTGTATTGGAGCATTTTGTACATTATATTTTGTAGGAGTAGCAAATAAACTGAAACAGTCTTCCATGTTTTTGAAGTCGCTAAATCTGTTCGAAAATTGTTCCGACAGTAACTTGAGTTCTTCAGCATATTGAGCATAAGCAATATTTTCATACGCAGAGAGCGTGTTGAAATGGTAACTGTTACCAGACAGCATCTGTGACTCCCACAAGCGTAGTTTGATCTAAAACGCTTTCAAATGGCTGTACAAATCATTTACTAACTGTCCTTGTTTTTGAAGTTTCAAATTTAAATCATTCAAATAGCCTGTAAGATCGACCAGAAATGCTAAGTCACATAACCATTTTGGGTCACTTAATTCAGATAGTGGTTTATCTTTTATTTTCATAAAGTCTGCTATCTCATTTCTAAGCTCGTAAAACCGTTTCAACATTTTTCTTTTGCTCAGCCATCTGACTTCACAATAATATGTTACGTCGTTATATTCAGGTGATGATATTTCATCCAAAAACGCCTTGAACTGACGATGGTTAAGCCCTCGGGATCGAATAAAGTTGATGGTTTTTACTACCACATTCATAACATTCTGGAGTCGAATGGACTTAGAATACAAGTTCTGTTGGTGGATAATGCAATGAAGGACTATCAAATCATCTTTTTGCACATTTAATTCTGTTGCTTTTTCATTCAAAATTCCGATGAAACCTTTACGTAAGCCGACCATAGAAGGTGCACCATCAGTGCATACTCCAATTAATTTTGACCATGGCAAGCCAAAACTTGTGAATACCTTTTGAACTTCAATAAAAATATCCTCTCCTGTAGTGGTTCCTTTTAGCGGCTGTAAAGCAAGCAATTCCTCAGTAACAGTGAACTCCTTATCAACACCTCGAATAAATATAGCCAGTTGAGCTGTGTCAGACAAATCGGTGCTCTCGTCTAATGCTATGGAAAATGATTCAAAACCAGCCATACGGTCAGTCAATGTTGTTTTTATATCATTAGCCATCATTTCTATACGTCGAACAAATAGTTCGTCTTGACAAACTAATTTTTCAAATTCATTTTTCTTTTCAGGACACAAAATACCGCAAACTTCTAACATACACTCCTTGATAAATTCTTCTTCGGCAAATGGTTTTAATGCCTTTGCCAATTTTGAGCTAACTATAAAACTAGCTTTCACAACATTATCAAGTTGTGTTCTTTGTTTATGAAACATTTGTTGCTGTTTTTCCAAATTTGCGGTAAGCTTCTGGATTTTGTCTGTTCTTAATTGTCCTGTCAGTGAGTGCAGCGTAACATGCTTAGTTGAGTAATGCCTCTTTATATTGAATTCTTTCATTACTGAAATGGATTCATTACACAGCAAACAAATAGGCTTACCATTGTGCAAGATAAAAAAGAATTCTTCAGTCCATTTTTCTTGAAACTGGCGACCCTCTGTATCTACTTTTCGTTTCTTTCCACCAGACATCATTTTTGTTTACTTTTCGTTCAATAAACTTAATAACAAACTATAGTTAGTAACCACTCAAGATGCACACAAAGTCACAAAGCAAGTTGACGGCTCGAGCAGTTCGCTAGGATATCGCTTGTCCAAGTTATCACCTCGGTAGCTCAAATAGAACTGAACTAACGTTCGGGCCATCCACCCGCTTATATAGGCAAAATGAAGGAATAATCTGGAATAAACTGGTTTAGAATAATTGAGAAGCAATAAATCTTTTGATGTGTCGCCCGTGAGGCGGCAAACCTCAAAGAATTTGATCGAGCAAGCCGAGTGGCGGCGATTATCAAAGAGTGAGGCGGCAAACATCAAAGGATTTGATGTTTGCCGCCTCACTGTCACTCCCGTGAGTATAAGTACCTAATGTAATAGGTCTCGCGGGCCGGATCATATCTTACAGCGGGCCGGATCCGGCCCGCGGGCTGGTTGTTGCCCATACATGGAATATGGTATAGTTTACAGGGAGATTGATCGATATCAATCTATAACGTCCCACTGCAAGGTACAGGCTTCCCCTGAGAAGAAACTCAGTGGTATCGAGTCAAAAATAAGACTGAAGAATACCTGAAATAAATCCCAGGTAAAATCTCACCGCTCGGGAAATGAGGGGGAGAATGCACGCTGCATCCCCACAGGCGCTGGGTGCTCTCGACTGGCCGCGTTACCCCTCTCTCACAGAAAACTACCTTGAGAAATTTACTGCGTTTCCCACTTTATCGTATTTCCCCAATGTACGTACATGTTTCGGTAGTGAATGAGATATGCCAGAGCCCATTCCCATCCTACCTATCCCTTCCCATTTTCCCAACCCTATCTCCAAATACATTTCCGAATACTATATTTCCAAAGGTAGGTAGCGCATCCGGGGGCGTGCCAACGTTTGTCATTCTTGACTGATGTTGGTATGTATCGTGCATGTCTATGGAGGACAGTATTCACTTACCATCAGGTGGACCGTAAGCTCGTCTGTCGCCTTTTATCCATAAGAAAAACTAAATCACAATTTTACAGGAATTGTTGTTACAAATAGGCAAACACACATTCCTTATATCCTTATAATACACAGTTAGACGAAAAAGATCCTAAACGTCAGCTTAATACATACGTGAGATGCAACAAAAACTTTCTACGCGCTAGAAAGAGACGCGACATTCTAGGACAGACTGACGAGGTAACGGCACATTACCGTACCACATACTTTCACTTTTACGCCTTCCTGGTATACTGCGATCGATTAGTGTTGGTAGTTCGACGTGAAATTAAAACATGCAGTTAAACAGGAAAACTTACGAATGATATGCCCAGTTCAAACCCTATTGATATGCACCATTCTAATATATGGTTCTCCAATAGCTAATTTACAACTACAGTTAGTTTCTCAATTTGCCAGCATTTATAACCATATAGGAGATTATTTTTTATGGGAAAAGAGCAGCCCTAATACAAATATTTAAATTTTATCTTTGACTGAAGAAATCATTATTGCCGTTTTTAATCTTAGATTATTTTTATTTTCGTTTAAACAGCAAAGATGTGAAGTTACACTTCCTATCGACTGGTGTAAATAGCATGGAAATCGACTAACAAAGAGTACCTGAGACTGATGTATCTACTATTTTTGTATATAGAAATTGTGGCAGACGGGTCTTCCATGATATGGTAAGAGTAAGTGGTTATCGCCGTCCATGGAGACCTAGTAACGAATTAAGACGGAGATAATGGAAATAACAAACGTCAAAACCTTTCACTCCTACACCGCTCTTGGAAACAAGTTGGCGAGATCTTTGAATGGAAAAAGAATATTTAAGTACGACTTTTTAAAGTAACAGTAGGCAAATCTTTGTTTTCAAACGTTACATGATTATCGGTCATTACATTACGTAAAATACATTTAAATACATTTGTAATACACAGTAACAATTTGTACATGCTGGTTTTAGTAAGAATGCGACGGGCACCATTAGCATTCGAATCGAGTTCTACTGCCACTAGCTCAAATCAGTTTTGTAGTTATTTCACGAAGAAACGCACGCACGCACGCAGGCTTAAAGGCGGTGTTAATTTTGCCTTGTTTTATTTCGGAAAAAGGTTCACAAGTAGTGTTATTTCGCGGGAAAAGTTTTAAAAGACATGGAGTGCCTAAAATTTTTGATAACGGTCAGTGAAATACAGTCTTTTGTGCGTTTATTGTAATGTGTGTTATGAACTTCGATCAAATTATGAAATGGTTATGAAATAATTATTTGTCGGTTGAAGGATGTACGCTAATCATTACTTTGAGGGTCGCTTTCTAGTATCCTCTAGTACATCGTTATCTTTCACGTTTATTTTGTTGGTCATTGAAGAATTTTGCTAAATGTTGCTGGATAAGAAGAGGGGAAAATCGTGTTTGGTGAGAAGCCTTGGGAGAACCAATGTCTCACCAGCAGTGGAGAGAAATAGGATGACGTTATATGATCTCATTTACAACAAATACAATCGAATAATTTTTTTAGTGTTTACCTTTATAGCGCTTAGAAATGTGATAAAATTTCTTCTAGAGAACTTACACATTACTACATTCCTAGTGGAACATGGGAAAGTTTATTAAAACCAGTTTAATTGATGATTTCAATTAAAGTATGTTGATTCCAGAGAAACCATAAGTATAGGATTTATGTATACTTAGTACCTACTTAATAATAATATTGTTGTTAAAATGAAACGAAATTATTTCCACGGGTTTGTTTGCAAAAGTGTAAGTCATTACGAGCTCAGGGTAACTGAGAATAAGTATAATTTGTAATTTAAATACCCATATGAATTTAGTAGCGATCGAGGAATAAATATGGCTTTTGACTTTGTTTTCTATTGCGGTGGCTTCATTGGGTCAAGGATTGTAACAATGGTCAGAGCATCTTCCGTTTAGAATTAATCTGACCTTATAATATGTGCATACGCATACCAAGGTATATTTAAAGATATTGATGCTATTAGGAACTGATAATGATGACATAAAAAAAAAATATTTTGTATGACTTTCTAAATAAAGTTTCAACTTTGGATTTTGGGTTGGGTTGTAAACTTAAAAAGTCCTTTTATTTCTACGCCATCTATGAAAAATTAATGAAAACTTAGATCTCTTTATTCCGTAAGCTTTTATTAGTTCTGCTACTCAACGGCAGATGTCACGCAAATGCATTTTAGTTAAAATTTTAAATATTATTATACCTATAAAAAGGATTTTGTTTATATAACTTAGGTGTTTTATTTCCAGCTTGTGGTAATTTTGAGTATGTTCATATGGGCTGACTCCAGCGTACCTCAACCGAGAGCACCTAACTTCCAATATTTTGAAAGGTAAAGAATTTGATTAATTTTCTAACAGGCTTATCTCTAAGAGTAACATGAAGAATGGTATCGTCTTAACTTGCAAGTACGGAAAGAGGCAATTAATGTATGATTTTTTTTTAAAATATGTAATTTAATGATTTTTAAGGGAGTAAATTAAAAGAATAATAAATTGACAGATTTTTACTTGACATGGACTAGACTGATCGGAAATTATAGTCTCTATGAAGACTGTTAAAGGTGATATAATAAAATACAACTCGGATTAATTCTTTGACCTATAATACTCTAATTATTCTAGTCCGTCTAACTTGTTCCTGTTCAAACTCCAGAGAATTATATTCTGGCTACTTTTGTTGTGATTAGTTTAACCAAAACTTGCGTATTCTTTTACTTTTCAGGCCAAAATACCGGTATCCATATTACGATGAAAACGGCAAAGGAAAGCTTCTGTACGGCTATGGCGGCTCAGAGTTGTATCAATATAAATCATATTCGCCTTTAGAAGGCATTCATTAAAACTTTAATAAAATTGACTGTAAAAATAGAAGGCATAGGTGCTTTTTTCATAAATTTTCATTGAACATCCATAGATAGTTTGACAAATAAAAAGTGATAAGGGGGCAATTTTTTTTATATGTTGAATTTCTTTCGTAATTCACTTAAATATCAATTCATAATATTATAGTTTTAGAAACGAAAATATATAGTATCAAATATATTTTCCACAGTTTAAAATATTTAAATTTGTCATTTTTTTGTGCCAAGTTACATGTAATATTGACTGTTAAATTACAGTTCATAAATTGGACGGTTCCGGTGTGATTTCTAGGAAAGGTTATTTTTAGTTTTTTTTAATGGTATTTTTTATGTACTTATTAAAGAATATTTATTAATCATTAATCGTCTTTTATTGTGAATGATAGATAGTCCTTTAGTTTATAATTCACGTAAACCTTTATGAAGACAATATGTATAATTATTTACCTATGTATAAGACGACAATACTTACCGTTAAAGCCTCATTGGTGGAAACCTTGAGACTTAATAATCTACAAACATGGCTATACATTGTTTGCATAAATGTTTACTATGATGTGTGAGTTTCCTTACTTAGATCATTTGCATGTAGTTTCTTGCGTAATAGGACCTATTTATAAAATGTTTTTAAAAACACTTCTTCTCTTAATACTGGCGACATTTAGTTGTGAAAGTGTTTATATTTACTCGAGTTTTTGGGCGCCACTTTTTGACCCCCGAATTTTAAATTATCGAGTGGACGTAAATTTTGATCCAAATGACGGAATTAAAGCTAGGGAGGGATATGAGAAGAATTATGGGCATAAAGGGGAGAAATTGATTGCTGATTTGGGTAATGGCAGAGCTCCAAGTGACAATTCAAAATATAAGGTAATCATCATTCTATAACCTCTGATCACTCACACATACTATGTACAGTACCCAGCGATGGCAAGCTTTGGATCAACAATACAACTGTTGACGGAAGACTGCAAGTCATAAATGTGAAATAGGTCATCTTTCTCAAATATTTCAGACAAAGTTTGCACGGTTACCCTCCCCTTGTGAAATATGTTGATACTCAAGTGTGTAAAAAATGTACTTGGTGTAAATAAAGATCATTTGAATTTACTATCTGTGATACATATCATTGAATACTGAACAAATGTGCAGTTGCAAGTATGGAATAACATTTGCTAACTATGCAATAAAATTTGCGATAACTATAGTTTATGAAATGTGCCAATTTGTTTGCCACATATCAGTGAATGTACAATTAAATTTATTGACCTGTATAATCAAAATACTTTCTTTTTAGAATTTAGAATATTTTACGAAGTCTGTTTCAGGAAAACATTTCCATTTAAATAAATGAATTGTAGTCTAATAGTTATTTTTGCCATGAATTTAGTTCTTTTCCATTTATTAGTTGATTTACTTTCAGGACTACGGAGACATCAAGTTCTACTACACATACAACAGACATAAAAATGAAATAGAGTAGATTTTGTTTATTAAACTTTCTTGTATCACTGTTAATTTCAAAAATAATGAAGAAGTTCAGAGAATTAAATATGAATTATAGAAGACAGAAATATGTATCTGAAATAAACTTGTTTGTTCCATTCTGTATTTAAAAATTCTCAAAGCATCCTTTATTTGAAAGGATGATGGGGAAAATGTATGTCCTCCCAACCCAAAAATTAACAAAATTAGTAACAATGTATTTAAGATCTATCATAATCTTTATAAGCAACTGTAACTGCTTAAATGATGGGATTTTATTATTAAAAAAAATAGTAAAATTCCATATTTAGTTTACAAAAACAAATAATTATAAATAAATGAAAAAATGCATTTTCTTTTATTTATTTATCTTTCTTTTACATAACTTTTATTTTAATAAACAAAACCATAAGAGGAGGTATGGGTTCGCCCATGGTTATGTTATGAGGTCATGACATTAACTGCCTTAACAGTAAAAGACCTTTGAAATAAAAGCTTTCATTTGAGGTAAATCTTAAGTTTGTTGGTACAAGTTAATTTTTTGGAACATTTTTAACCATCTTTTTTTTGGAATGGCTATATTCTTGTGGCCCTAATGGCCTTTAAAGAGTCACCGGACATGAAAACTTTTACCCATCGTACTTTTTGAGTTATTTATCATATAAATTTTGTAATTAGGTCCGAAATTCATGAAATTAAGTATCTTCGGTAACCATTGAGAAAAAAAGTTTAGAATAATATAATTCAGAAATATTAAAAAAACATTAATTGTATTTGCACACTTTTATTTTACCTTACCTTAACCTAACAAAAGTAATAAACTACCCTTATATTCTTCTCTTCTGTGTACTGATGTATAAAACATTGTTTCCTCTGATAAATGCATCACCATATTTGTTTTTGAGTTGACCATTCACATATTCTTCGGTTTGTTCTAAAGCTATATTCATGTAACCGTCTAAACATGCTAGTACACCTGAAAATGGAGACATTTTTTTAAATGCTTTTGACAGTCAAAATATTTAAGCAAAAGTTGTAGAGCTTCACGAATTCAACAACTTACACATATTGGTTTTGGCTTAAGAATTTTTGGGATTTTTGAAAACCAGTTTGAAACACTCAGTTTGAAAGGTAGAGATTTGTAATAAAGTTAAATTGAAAATGAAAAATTATGATCTCAATAGCCATTTTCCCGCAAGTTATTTTTCTAAAATATGTTAGTTAAGTTTACTTTAAGTTGGTATATTATATGACTTAATCAACAACTACACTTTTAAACTCATATTTAAATAGATTTTTTTTTAATTGAAAGTTTTTGCTATGTTGTAAATCCAAGATGCTTTTAATTCGCTCATTCCATTAAATAGATATTAATAAATCAGAGGTGGAATTAAGAGACTGAATTAGGGTAACTATTAAAATTTATGATAAAGTTAAGAGGTATGGATATTGTAGTTGAGGTAAACACTAAAAATATACAATGTTTGACTACTAATGGGAGTGTGGTGAGAATATTAGACGTAAAGAAGCTTTACTTGCGTATTGCTAGTTATATAGACGAACACAACTAAATTATGCGGTAACCAAACATAACCTTGAAAGTATCTATTTTTTATCTTTGTTTTACCAATACATCAAACTCCTTTCAATACGATAGAAGTGGCGAGTGAATGGAATTATGTAATAAATTAATTATGATACAAGTGCGAAAAAGCTAACGGGGAAACAAAAATAATGCACCTCGATAGTCAACGCCGCTGTTCAGTTTTACTACGACAGGTCGACCGTGGATTTGTTGGATGAACGACGAAAGTGCTTCTTTGCGACTCATCTCGATTACTGCTTTTAATTATTATGTATACTGCAAATGTAATAAGTATATTTTTACAGTAGGCAATGGAAGCCGGAAAATGTTTGTTTAATTGACAATGACAGACAAGTCAATGATAAGCAGTGTTACCAGATTATTTTTCCAAAACCTGTCAAGACTAAAGTGAAAAAAATGTTAGATGCAATTAAACTGCTGAATTCTTGCAGCATCTAATATGTTGTTTAAATAGAACAGCACATTATTTTAATATATTCTTCATTGTTCTTCGTACTTTTCTAAATCTTTATAAATACAGTAAAATATCACGGGACTGTACAATGAAGTATAAAAATAATTGTTTTATTTGCTATGTGAACTAATGGCTATACCAGTGTCCAAATAAACTATTAAAGTAGTGTTTGGTTTTATTAGCTTTGATAAAAAAATAAACAGAAAGCTAAAAAACATATATTTTGAAATTATGATGTTGAAAGACTATGATTTAATATATAGATTGCATGCTTGATTACTAGTCGTGATTAAAATTAAGTGGTTGTTTATTATTTATTATGATATCACTTGTTCACTTTCTATAGCAACGTTCAATGTTTTCTAATATTGGACTGTAATACGGGTACAAATACAACTATGAAACGACGCGGCGACGTGTTTTCAAAATCCGGTCTACAATATAAAAATCTAAACAACGGATACTACTGAAATCCACAAAAAATAATAACTGTCATCATAGAACTCTATTTTCTCTAAGGAGGCGTAGTGTCATGTAACTATAAAGTTCCATTGCTTTATTTTCTCGATGACAGCTGACACACAGTGGTCGATATAACTTTGTTCTAGCGTCAACGCCTAAAACTCCGAACAAAAATTAGGCACCAAGACGTCATATTTCATTAACAAGGTCACGTCAGCCAGAAAGCAATTTTAGGGATGTAGTTATCGATAAACGTAACACGATAACAGATCCGATATTTTTTTACAAAATGTAAGAAACTAAACTACTGCCGGATACTTTTGTACAAATTTATTAACTAATATTATACATATTTCATTACAAGATGTTACACGTGTTAATTCTTGATTGATAATGCCAACTTCTTTAAAATTTTCGAAGCTGTTGTAAAATAAGTAGGTATAGGTAGGTACTCGACAATGAAACGAAATAATTATAATGACAGGTAATCTTTATTTATTTATTTTAATCAAAATCTGATGAATCGTCACTGTCACTCGATGAGCTCTCCCCAACATTTATTATAAGTTCCTGTACTTCTATATTATCGAATGCCACATGAATTTCCCAATCCGACGCTATAATGTTTTGGGTTCTTCTCACAATTTTTTCCCAGTTTTCGGCAGTTACTTCCGCACATGCATTTTTTAATAAATCTAACATCTTGTTTGCCGTAAAAGGGGGATGGGTATTGTTTCGAGCGGCGTGTCCTTTGATTTGTGCCCATATTAGTTCTATAGCATTGTACTGGCAATGATACGGCGGAAGTCGAAGAACCCAATGACCACATTCGGCAGCTATTTCGTCGATAACATATCTTTTAGGGTGGCTTTTATTCGATTTTAAAATATTCACTAATTGTACTTTTAATAAAGTATTATCCACATTTTCGCCATGACGTTGGAGCCAGTCAATTATCTCTTGTTTTTTATTGGCCTGCGTCGGCATTTTATCAATTTGTCTGGAGTGATATGTAGCGTTGTCCATAATAATTATCGACGGTTCTTCCAGAGATTGCACCATTTCTTTAAACCATCCTTCGTAAATCTCCGCGTTCATTTCTTCGTGGTAGTCCACTGTTTTCTTGGATTTAAAGGCCAGTAAAGCATCTGACATGAATCCTTTCGTAGACCCTGCATGGCATATGATGAGGCGTTCACCTTTTCCCATTGGCACTGAACTAGTGGAAGCGACGGTGTCGTCAGTCCAGTTCTTAGATACTGTGTGGTTTGCATTTAACCAAGTCTCGTCAGTGAAAATAACATTTGACCAATCTGATATCTTTTTGGCTTCGCTCAAAAATTCGCAGCGAGCCATAGCAACGTCGTGACGCTCCATCAATATTTTACGTTTGTCCGATTTTTTATAACAAAATCCAATTTCTTTCAAAACCAAGCTTAATGACGATTTTTGGCCATGGAACAAACCACATTCACGTAAAGAAACAACAAGTTTTTTAAGTGTTGGAATTTCTTTGCGCAAGTAATAGTCATATATATGACGGCGAATAGCGTCAGCGTCGAAGTTGTCAACCGATGTCACACGACGTGGTTGGCGTTTTTTCTTCGGCGTACGAAGCTTATTTTCCTGCATGCCGCTTGTACTTTTTGAATTCGGTAGTAATTTTTGAAACAGTAGGTCCACTAATTCCTAATGCGGCCGCAACACGCTCTCGCACTTGCGACAGTGGTAATAGCGGGCCACCATTTTGATACTCTGCTTCAAAGTAATTACGAACCTTGATCACCAGTTCTCTCGCCTGCCTTTTCAGAACAGATCCTTTCGGCATTTTGATATTTGACAGCTGGGCAGCAATCAACACGGAGGAACACAAAATACACAACGTAACGTATGGATAATGTGAAAAAACTCAGCGAACAGAAATGTAGTGACTAGCACGACCGTCTTGTTGCGAGTGACAGATTAAAACAAACACAAAATGGCGGTGGGCCATTGAGAGTTCCCACCTTGAAAAAATATATTTGAATGTTTTTGTTGTATTTGTCTTTGTTCAAAATACGTATAATAAATATATGCGATCGATATCATTACTTATTTGGTCACACAACACTACAACTATCAAATTAGAACTGTCATCGAGAAAATAAAGAAATGGAAATACCATAGGCACTTTTCAGTAAAAAAAAAATCAAGCAAGTAATAATTAAAGACAAAAATTAAACACACTAACTGAATGAAATAACTTTTAATAAACTAGAAAACAAATTATTTTATGTCTTCTCCTTGGGCTCAAGTGTTGTCCAAACGTAACCATTGTAATTACTAATTTCATTGTCAGTCAAAGGGTAAGGGCTATTGCTCGCTTTGTAGTAATCTGAAGGGGCGTGCATTACGAAATCCATATATTCTAATTTACGTGGAAGTTCTTCTTCTGGACCTAAAAAGCAAGAAACTTATACTTTATAGAAAAAAATAAGATTATATGGTATATTTAAAAACTCCTAATAGGAAAATATTGAAGTCAGTTACACTACACTATACTGAATACAATATAAAGTAGAAAATACTTTCACACAATTATTATTTCCATTAATTTGCACCCTAAAGTTATATTATAACACAATATTTTATATATAAAAACATCCTAAAAAATTGCTCTTTCCAATAATAAAAGTCTGATCTGCTAAAAAAAATATGAGACCACAGACAGACAGACAAAAAAATATATGTATCAAATTTATAATATCAAGTGTCTGCAGGCATCCCAGCAGATATGCTACTTCTCAAATAGCAGATAGCAGAAAATTTTCTCAAAATGTTTGTTGTATGCTAGTGCATATAGTTGTAATATTATTTGTTTTTAATTTTCTTATTTTTTCTTTGGCCTTCTGTTACACTTAACATTTTTTTTATGGGGATGGTGGCAGTCGGACATGCAGTCCACGTGATGGTAAGTGGCTACCGCCGCGCATGGACACCTGTGACACCAGGGGGTATGCTCAAAAAATTCAATGTTTTCAAAAAAACAACAAAATGGTACTTAAATTACCTATAATATAAGTGGCGGGGTCAAACCCACTTTCAGGAGGAGGGCTCGCTTTTGTCGGCAACAACCACGTGATGACAGCACTTTTTTCACAATACTGATCAGTCATAAACCCTCTGATCTGAGCATAATACGTGCCACCATCTATGTCTATCATTGACACTATGTCCCCAACTTGCATGTAGTTACCCTGAAGTAAAAATGAATATGAATAAATACAGGTAGCATCTCGTTAATCTGGCGCCAATGCAGACCTAGGAGTGGTGGATTATTGGAATATAGGTAAAATGAGTGCAAAGAAAATTATTATAATATAATATAAATAGGCACATATTAAAAAATATATACTTAATAATTAGACATTGTGATGTACAAAACCATAAGAAAATACAAACAGCTCATGACAGTTGTGATTTGCAATTTTGTCATGTGCGTAGGTGACGATGCCTGCAAGATCACTGAGTAGTCATACACAAAACACTCTTCTGCCCTCTGTTTTAGTACCGGATTACTGGACATGGCAGCATAATGAAGTGCTGGATTAACAATATTCTACCGTAGTTCACTTGTAAGTATCTAGTTGACTCATTCAAAAGACAATGTAATGCTGTATCATTCTAGCTTGAGACAAGCACCAAAGAACAAAGAAAGCGATATGTTTACCATTTGAAATACATAATGGATGTTATGGTCAGGGCCGTCTTTACCAGGGGGTGCAAGGGGTGCGGTGCACCCGGGCGCGGAGCGCCCGGGGGCACCTGTCGAGCGCTGAATTTTTGGATATTTCATTGAACTTAACGCCATTGCACAGTTTTATATACTTGTTACTTACGACAAATATGTATGCGCAAGCAAAAAAAAAATAGTCATTAACAATAATATTTTTTTTACTTTTATTACGCTTTCGGCGCTTGTCATACCGCATTACTACACTACACAAATAACAATTTTATTTAATACAACACGCGCGCGGCAAAATCTCTAATCCAAAGACAGTGTATGTATGTACGTTTGACACGTTGCCGCCCGGTAGCAAAATGATCTCTAAGTCAATAGAGTGTAAGTTCATTTGAAATGGGCGCGCGGGCACTTATGGTATTTACTTATGGTGCAGGGTGCGGCGCACAGGGGCGCAGGGTGTTAGGGGGCGCCGAGCGCCGCTCGCGACGCCTCCAAAGAGTCTACTAGAGGGCGCCAGGGTATTGATTGCACCCGGGCGCTACATGGGCTAGAGCCGGCGCTGGTTATGGTACACATTTAAGATACATATTGCATACATAATACAGACATAGATTCATTCAATCAATTATCTTGCTCAATCACTATATATTTCACTGAGCTAATTGAGCTAAATGAGTGATATATCCTAAGATCAAAAAGATTTATGTCTCTGTTTCAATTCACTAATATATTCTTTCTTTCTATACAATTCAGTATAATAGTGGAACAGAATATTTGTTAATTGTCATGACTGGGAAGTGTTCTTCAAGATTACTATTTGTATTTGAAACGGCCACGTAATTTGTTCTTATTGCATTTGAAGCCGGACAAGCTTCTAATTGGCTCTTGGTGCAATACCAGCACCATCATGCGTTGAGGTTTATGGCGACCTAGGTGTTCCGTCCTAAAAATTATAAGTTTTTAGTGTTTGAGTGTGGTTAACTACGTACAGATATGTAGATATTACATATTGTGGACATTATAATTTGGACCAGGGTATACCCCTCAGTGCTTATGGACAAAGGGTGGAAGCCAGGAATATCAAGGGCAGCCATCATAGAGCAGACCATGAGTCCAGAGAACTCGCAGTGGTGGATGGTGCGGAATAAGGTAAATTACTGGCCTTCATAATTTCCTCTCGTACAACATGTAATACATGTGGTAATCTAAATAGGAACATTTTGAAATCTATTGACATTTTACTTACATTAATAGAAAGAAGCCCTTATTTACTAGAGATGAATTAATAAAAGAATAGTATTGTTATAATGATATTATATAGTAGTGTAGCCACATTGTGTCACATAAAATTATAATTTAATAATAATAATTAATTTTAAAAAATTGCTATGAATTTTATAATTGTAACTTTATTACAAGTTATGTTATTATTAATGACAAATCATTGTAAGCGCCGATAGAGTACATTACAGAGGAGCATAACATTGCACTTGTAACATCACTTCGCCTGTAATTATTACAATGTATAAATAAATAAATGATTTCATTTATAATTATAATAGTTACTGATCCCTTTAAAGACGGCTTTATTAATAGAAATTGACTGATATATATGATGTAAAAATTAACAAAATACATGAAAGATCATGATTATCTAAGTTATGATATAGGATAAATACAGTTTGTAAATTAATCGAAATACATGAAAGATTGACATCAATTAATTGATTTTAGCTTTCAATGTTATATAAAAAAATACGAATAAATAATTCTATGAGTATGAAATACCAAAACCTTATACCTTAAAAAATATTGAATCACTAGTCACAACAGTGGCTGTTGCTGTCGGCGCTTTCAAAGGTTGTCTTTTAAATATGCTCCTACGACCTCTTCCACGAGGTGCAGGCGGTTTCGGAGGCGCAGCAGCTGGCGTCTTGGGCTTATATCTTGTGGCCCTTGTGCTTTTCCTAGTCCCTTTACCAGTAGCTTTTGCTGGTGTAGATTCCCCCTCAACCTTCTCTTTAATCTCAACATCCTCTTTGTCTTCCTTAGTTTCTTCATTTTCAGGTTTTCCGCTGGATGAAGATTTCGTTTCTTTCGATGCGGTATTCGCTAAGTGACATTCGTTGCAGATTTGTCCGTTCTCGGCGCTCCGCCAGAGAAGTGAGTCGTTTGTGCTGCATTGTACACATGTTGGTTTAGGCATTTTAGATTTGTTTCACACAATAAAATGAGAATTATGCTCTGAAATTAATTACAAAACATAGTAATCAACAAAAACCAAAAAGACATTACACAGACGCCACAATGACAACCGTTCCATTACACTTAAATTTAGATTTTTTTTAATGAATAGTACTAAAATAGTGAAATAAAAATGCTAATTCTAAATCATTCTCTGTTATCAATACCTCAGAAGAATAATAAACACGTGAACTTAATTATTTTATAGCCTGACCAAGAAAATAAAAAACCTTGCTATGATGCGTAAAACTAATAGAACTAATATATTCTACTGACAACACTAACTAGCCATGAAAAAAGCAAATGTGGCACCCCCAGAGCAAGTTTTTTATTTTTCTGGTCAGGCTAAATTAGTGTATCACATTTATTAATGTGTATGTAATAAATAAATACAGTTCCTAATGAAAAACGAAACGTCGTGTTAATTGTCAAGTTACGAATTGTAGTGCTATCTGTTGTTCAATAGATCGATTTATAATTTTTATCGCCATCTATAATCGTGTCTAATATATCTATTAAAGTGAATCGTAACAATATTGATATATTTTTTTTCTTTTAAAATATATGATATATATTATATTTTAGAGATTCATTAGTGACATTAAATGAATATAATTTTTTTCTAATAAAGTTTGATAATTTTATGCTGCTCGCAGATATCAGCTAACCAATTTACCTACTTTTAGCTATCTCTTTACATCAAGAAAAATAAATCATGGAAAGCAAAACGAGGTTAAACGTCCAAAATACTTTGTCAGAAATTATAAATTGCTGAATTAGCATGAAATTCCCGTTGCGGTGAGTTATAGTTGGTATCTGATTACATGTCAGGTGTTTGCGTTACAACAAATTTTATGGTCAACACGTCAATTTAAATGGCGCGATCTTACCTAAATCCGTTGAAATTTATGGATTGTGGATTTGTTGGCGATCGCTGACATCTCGCCTCGTAGTATCGAAATGAGCGACATCTGTTGGCGAAACCCCGGTACTACGAAAAAGTAAGCAGCGACACTGGCGTCAGCCGCTGATTCAAGAACCAGGCATCCGATGACTTGGAGGGGGTAGAGGGCGCTAGCGAACGGTACAAAAGGAGCGAGCGCACCTTTACCGGCCTCTTTGGCAGTCGAACGTCGGAGCGACAACACTGCGCTTTATTTCCGAGTATATAAGTGATCCGGCAGTTGCTTCTGCTAGTTATCAACACTTTTAGTTAACATCAGAAGTGGGATACATAACCTTCGCACAAATGGGTAAACGAAGTAAGCGGCCAAAGCGAACTTTGTCAAGCTCGAGTTCCAGCAGCGTCAGAACACCGTCACCTCCACCAAAACGAAGGGGAAAGGTATCACGTAAGGCTGATGCCCCAACTGTGAGTTCAAACAATACTTTCACTTTGAACAATATTATTCCCGAGTTCGACCCGTTAAGAGACGATATAAACGCTTGGCTTGGTATTATTCGATGTTACTCTCAAACGTTTTCATGGTCCGATGAAGTGATCCGTTATCAGGCTTTGAATAAACTGAAGGGTTCAGCCAAAGTGTGGTATGATTCCCTAGTGTGTACCGAAAGGCAATGGCCTTCGTGGGAATGGAGGGATTGGAAACGGAAACTAACCTCTAGTTTTCAAATTCGTCGGAACATGTTTGAACTATTGAAAGAGATAATGAACACAAAGCCGGCCGAAAATCAATCTCTTTACGAGTTTCACTTTCAGCAAAAGTGCAAAATTGATCGATTGTCATTGAATTTTTCGGAACAAGATGTGGTGTCTATTATTGTTGGAAATATAGGTGATAGTGGTATAGGGGCGTCGATCGAAGCCAATAACTTCGTAACATGTGATAGCTTAGCTAGTTTTTTACACGGTCGAATATACAAATCGAAAAACGTAAAACTAATAGGCACTAATGCGAAGGATAGTCAGACAAGATTAGTCAGTCAACCAAGCGTCACTCGGACACTTACGGCTCCATCTACGTTATTGCCTTCTGAGGATTTATCAGGACAATCCACCCTGGTTAGTAAGGCTCTTGACTCCGGCGAAGTACGGCGTAAACATGTGGGGTGCTATATATGCGGTGGTAATCATAAGAGGAATCGATGTGAGCTTAATAAATGTGACTACTGTGGCAGGCAAGGTCATTTAGAGCCAGCATGTTACCAGAAAAGGAATGTTGGGAAGCCTGAAAAGAAACAAGAAACTAAATTCGTTTCCACACTCGATCCACGGAATAAATTTATAAAAAAAATATCTATTAATAATTCTGATCACGAAGCGTTTATTGACACTGGTAGTAGTTGTTCGTTAATGTCAGAGTCATTAGTAAAGAAAAATTGTTTCGAACTCGTTCAACTACCCGTACCTATTTTGTTGCAAGGGTTTTCTAAACAAATAACGAAACTCGTTACCCACAAGATAACAATTAACTTGACAATGGATTCGGTAAATTTGACGGATGTTGAATTCTATGTAATCAACGACCTGGATGGTTGTGAGATTCTGATAGGAAGAAACGTGACCGAGCGATCGGATCTAATGTATTCGCGAATAGGAAATGTACTCAAGTTTGATTACGCTAATGCTTTTACAGAGTTTTGTAAAACCGTCAACGATTTTAAGTTAAACTCTAATTCACACCAGAATGAACTAATAACTCTCTTCAGACAATATAAGGACTGTGTAGCGTCTAATATTCGGGAGTTAGGCAGGGCTAGAAGTTATGAAATGAAAATAAATTTAACTAGCTCTCAGCCTATTCAATGCCGACCTTTTAGATGTTCTAATGCGGATAGAAAATTAATTCGCGAGATGGTGGGTGAGTTACTGGAAAATAATATCATACGTAGAAGTGAGTCACCATATGCGAGTCCGGCGTTACTCGTCAATAAAAAAAACGGAGAAAAGAGGCTTTGCATAGACTACCGACGGTTAAATAAAATCACGATCAAGGACAAATACCCGATGCCCCGCATTGAGGATCTGGTGGATAGGCTTCAGGGACGTAAATACTTCACAAGTCTGGACTTAAAAAGTGGATACTACCAAATTATGATGCACAAGCAATCTATAGATAAAACAGCGTTCATTACAGAAGATGGACACTACGAATTTCTCAGACTCCCGTTTGGTTTAGCTAACGCACCGGCCTGTTTCCAGCAGATGATGAATAAAGTATTAGGTAATTTGAGGTTTGAAAACGTTATTCTGTATTTAGATGACGTATATTTGGTGACAGAAACTGTACAAGATAATCTGAAACTGCTTGAGCAGGTTTTGCAAATTTTTAGAGAAAATGGTTTAACACTCAATTTAAAAAAATGCCATTTTCTACAAACCAATATCGACTTTCTGGGGTACAGAATAAAACCGGACTGTGTGATGCCAAGCGAGTCCAAATTGGAGGCAGTTCGAAACTACCCCACCCCCAAGACCGTGCACCAGCTTCGACAGTTTCTTGGTCTTATAAGTTATTTTCGGAAGTTCATTAAAAATTGTGCCATGATGTCGGCGCCATTGACAAAACTGTTGAAAAAGGATACGGTCTGGGCCTGGGAGACTGTCCACGATGAAGCTTTTCAGACGTTGAGGAATAAATTAACTTCTGATAGCGTTTTATCGATTTTTAA